>JALPQD010000488.1:0-1218487 GCA_023101885.1 Typhlomys cinereus
TGTCTCTCCTGCACTCCTTTCATTTCTTCATCATCATTTTTATCATGTATGTTTTCCTGAGATCACTAGAACTGACTAAGGTGTTATGAATTTCTTGATCCACTTGTGAAACTGTAGTTAATCTGAAAGTATGAGGAATGTACACCAACAAAACTGTTAGGTATAACAAATTTTTTTTTTTTTTTTTTTTTATCTATCAGGCATTGGTTTTTGGCTACAAGCCAGTCACACATGAACACAGGTATGAACATTTATGACAATTTCTGGCAACTTCACTGCAGATTTCCTGAGAAACACACAGTGCTCTACTAGAGATGGGGGTCCAGACGGTGAGAAGATTGATTCATGAGGGAGCTGGAGACTGGATGCTTGAGCAGTTACTCTGGACGCCAGAAGTTGGTCCTCAATGCATGGCTTTCAAGCGATTCACTTGGTTGCAACTGATCAGGAACAGAGCCCCCCCCCCAAGAAGGCCAATCTGTTTTGGGTCCTGAATCCTCAGGCTGGTCGATAACCACTCCTGTGGCTTTGGGTTGGGCGAGTTAGTTGGTAGTAGCATTCGGTAAAAAATTGAATTTCTAATAAAAGTTCTACGCTTCATCTAGCTGGCTTACGTCCTGTTGACTTACTTTCCACCCTCCTCCCGCCCTCGCCTCACCGCCGTCCCTACCTTTGCTCGCCTTTCGGTCCTTCCTTCTGTCCTTTTTCCTTCTCCTTCCTGTCCTTCCGTCATTCCTCCGTCCGTGTCCGGCCTTCCTTCCTGCAGTTCCTTACTTCCGTCTTTTGCTCTTACCGTCCTCTTTTCCTCCTGTCTGCTGCCTTTCTTAGTACTCTCTCCCTCCTGCGCCCCCCTCTTGTTCTTTCACACTGCCATCCTTCCTGTTTTTCGCTTCCTTTGCTCCTTCTTCCTCCGCCTTCTCTGTCAGGTTTCTGTGTCCCAGATGGCTTCAAATTCACTTGTAGTAGCCAAGACCAGCCTTGACTCCTGACCCGTCCACCAATGCTAGGATTACAGTATGTGTCCGTAGTTGTTAATTTTATAAAAGTTTATTTATATTATTTTGTGTGTGTGGTGGGTGTGGTGGGTGTGTAAGGGCTATGTATGTCCCCTATGGAGACCCAGGGGTGACGCTTTAGGAATCATCCTGTATGCTTCTCCCGCTCCTTTTACTGTTGTTTTGGGAATTTCCTGAAAAGATCTGCGTCGTCCAGAGCACCACCAATGTCCTCCTCCACTGCTTTTTTACAATCTGAACTTAGGTCCTTCTGCTTTGGAGGCAGAGTCTTAGCCCCTGAGCCATCGCTCCAGCTACATCCATTGTCACTTTTAAAGCGATGCTGGAAGTGCAACTGGTTCTGTGTTTTCCTCTTCACTGTTGAGCACTGAACCTAGGGCCTTGTACCCACCTGCTGGCTGAGTGCTCTGCCACTGAGCTCCATTCCAGAGAATGGTCCTTCACTGAATTTCAAGTCTAACAGGAAAGTCAGACAAACGGATGTATATGTGAGCTGCTCACGGGGTGGAGTCACAATCATGGGTCCATAGAGGGAAAAGGGGGTGATGAGAATGTAAAGGGAATGAATGTATGGCTACATGCTGTCTCAGGATGTGGTGTGCAAGTATTTAAGTGGAGACTTGAGTCTGTGAGAGTTAACTTGCAAGAGAAGAAAAGGGAAGGGAGAGAAAGAACAGGTTGCGCAAAGACTCTGAGGCAGGAAAGAGCTCTGCATGTTTGAGGAAGTGAGAGAAGACCACGTGATATGAATGAGGAAAGGTGGATGGGGATCCAGGGTGAGGACGGATACTTGCCAGAAAAAGGTAGTGGTCTGGACCTTGTAGGTCAAAGAAGGCCACACGTCATTCAAAGTGAATTGGCATTGTCACCAGGAGCTGTGCTCCAAGGAGTGCACAGGATACTGTGGGTGCAATGTGAGAACAACTCTGTCAATTGCAAAAGGTAGGCGGAGAGGTGGAGGTGGCTGGGATTATTGTGGTGGCAGTGGACATGAATGTGGAAGGCTTAGGGATGGATATAGTAAGAGTGTAAAGGAAGTGAAATCCTGCACTTTCACATTCATTGCAAGGATCTTTGCCATAACCAATATGAAGACTCAATCGAGGTGTCTGCTAGCAGAGAAATGGGTAAAGAAATTGTAGCAGGGTAGTTGCTGGATGGTACATATCTATGTATAATCCCAGCACTTGGGAAATAGAGGAAGGATGATCAGAAGTTCAAGGTCATCTTTGGTGATCTAGCAAGTTTGAGACGAGTTCGGTATATACAACAACATTGAATCTCAAGATTAAAAAAAAAAAAAAAAAAAAAAAAAAAGGTCTAGCAAGACAGCTCAGCAGCTGGAGTAATTGGTACATAAGCAAAAGGACCAAAGTCTAAATCCTCAGATCTCACATAAAATATTGGATGGGTGTGGCAGCCACCTTTAATTTCAGCCTCTGAAAGCAGACTAGTCCTATCAGTAGTTCTGGGTTTGATTAGAGACCCTGTCTCAAAAAGAATAGAATGAAAGAGCAATGGAACATATTTCCCAATATTAGTTTTGGGCCTCCAGTACACACACACACACACACACACACACACACACACACACACACCTTTGTAAACTGTATATCTGCATACATTCTAACACACATGCACATATGCTCACATCTCATACTCATAAAAAAAAAAGTAGGGCTCAGTTGGTATAATGCTCAGAGCATGCACGAGATCCTCCATTCAATCCCTAACACGACGTCATTTTTCCCAGCACTGGGTAGGTAAAAGTAGGAGGATCAGAAGTTCAAGGTTCAAATAACAAGTTCAAGATCAGCCTCAGATATATGAGATTGTGCCTCGAACAACAACAAAAATGGGGAAAACAAAATGAAATAAAAATAAAAAGGGTAAGGAGGTCCTGGGATTCTGAAGAAAGGTGTGGGCTATAGGTACACAATTGAGAATTATTAACATATATGCGGAAGATGGCTATAGTGAGGATGGGAGAGATCACCTGGGGAGAACATGTACATGTGTGTCTGAGTTCTTATCCTTGTTTTGACTCCTAAGCACATGTTTGTATGATTATGTGCATGTGTGATTGCATATGTCTATGTGTGCGCATGCACGCTTCTGTGCGTGTAAGGTTAGAAATTGGATTTAGGGACAAAATCTTCGTGACCCATGGATTAGTGCTGCCGTCAACCTTGATCAGAGAAACTTCCTCTGCAGTTGACAGTGGGTGATGCAGATGCACAACTGGTTAAAAGACTGGGAATAAGCGACTGCTGAGGGCTCATCCCTACACGGGACATTCACTTCAACCTTCCCCCACAAGGCTTAGGGACACGGAGAAGGAAGGAGTAGAAAGAATGAGAAGGAGCGCTGTGAAGCGTTGTCTTCTAGATATGACATGGCCTTTGCACCCAGGAACTCCCAGCAGTGGCTTTTACCTGCACAGATCCATCCAATCACATTCCAGCATGGATGGAGGGCCCATAAAGCCTCACCCATCTGCTCAGGGGCTAGTGGCGGCTGATGATGGCTCACTTTTTAGGCCATGGAACGTGCATATCCTCTCTTTCTTTCTCTCTCTTTCTCTCTCACTAAAAAATAAAAATGAATATTTTTATGAAAGTGGGAAGAGAAATGGGAGTGGATATGATCAAGATAAATTCTACATATGTACAAAATTATCAAAGAATAAATAAAAACATTATTAAGAAAGAACTTCATGACTACTACTATAGTTTGTCTGCATCATAAATAAATTTACCACAGCTGAGGGGGAAAATGGGGTTTTATTCTTTTTTTTATGTTGCAAGTTTTTATTCCTTTATGAACTACTGGGGAATCTTTTTTAAAGAAAATTGTGTGTGTGCGTGTGTGTGTGTGTGTGGTGTGTAAGGGCACTGTGTGTCCCTGTGGAGGACCAAGAGTGATTTCTGGAATCATCCTGGATTGCTTCTACCTTCTTCTTGCTCCTGGGATTTCCCAGGCTTCGCCCACCAAGGCTGGAAGTGCAAGCAGCACCCCCCTCCCTACTTTCCGCTTGGCGTTTTTTTATTTGGGACCTGGGATCCAAACTCAGGACCTTCTGCCTGTGAGACAGAGTCTTAACCCCCCGCCATCTCTCCAGCCCTGGGCTTTATTCTTGCTTAAAGTGCTCCATTACAGTTCATAGTCCAGCTTGACAGGAGAGTTCATATGAACACCAGGAGCCCAGAGAACTGGCCACACATAGTCATAGGAATTGCTAAGAGAGGGGCAAACTTCACTTGCCAGACTGCAACTACGTCCCAAGTATGCCAAAATAATGAACCAGCTTTCTCTTTGGTATCCACCTGCCCTGCGAATGGCCCCACCCACCATGGGCTTTGTTTTACCTCACCAATTAGACAATCTTCTGCAGGCTTGTTTACTGCTGACCTTAAACACCAGTTCATTTCAGATGTGCCCAGTCTCAAGTTGATACCAATATCTGACTGGTACAGCTAATTTTAAAAGTCTTTGCATCCAAGTTTAAGGAATCCATTTAGTCTTTGAAACCCATCTACAGTTGTAAAGTTTATAGATGTTAAAATGAAACACAGCAAATAAAAACAGAGTTGGTGGCACAGTTCAGTAGCAGAGCACGTGAATAGCATGTCTGAGGACCTGGACAAGATTACTAAGCACCAAAATAAAATCAGAAGCTTGTGTAGAGAGAAGCCGATGCTGGCGAGAGCTCTGGGAAGCAGCTACATTTAGAGGCAGCATAGAGAAAGCACCCACAGAAGAGTGGGAAGAAGTGGATAAGGATGCATGCACATTATGTGTGTGTGTGTTGCATGCGTGTGTGTGTGTGTGTGTGTGTGTGTGTGTGTGTGCGTGTGCTTACAAGAAAGCATGTAAAAGTGTGTGCCTGTGGAGATCCAAGGATGACATTGAGAATCATCTTGTATTATCTTCCACCTTATTGCTTGCCCTGGGATTTCTTCCAGGGCTGGAATTGCAGGCTGCTGCCATATTCACTCGACATTTTTTTTGGGGGATCTGGGACCTGAACTCAGATCCTTTTGTTTGTGAATAAAAGCTTTAACATCTAAACCATCTTCCCAGCGTGCCAGCCCCCCTCCCCCAAGTACTTTAAAAGGGGAAGAGTGGCCAGTGCCTGTAATCCTAATACTCTGGAAACAGAGGCAGAGAGATTGACACAAGTTTTAGGTCACTCTGTAGAGTGAATTCCAGGTAAGTCAAGGCTACATAGAAATAGACTGTCTCAAAAAAAATTTTTTTTTACAAAGGAGATGAAGTGGACACATATTCAGTTTGTTGGAAGTCATGGTGATCTCTGGGGAGCATGGCAGTGAGCTTGTGGCGGGTTAGCTCAGTCAAGAGGAGACTGCTTCTCTAGATCCAGAGGAGAATCACAGATGCAGAGGATGCATATGTGTAGATTTGAGGGAGAAAAGATGAGGATGTCTCTCTAGATGGACTGAATTTTTCTTAGTGAGATAAGGTGATGGATGAAGCAAAGAAAGATAGAGTCATGAGGATGAAAAACTATGTTTTTATGGCTTGCGAAGTCAGAGCCCACCAGGAGGACTGCTATCTATTTGTAGCTGTAGTCATGGGTTGGGTTTTGTTGTTGCTATTGTTATTGTTTTTCTAGACCTGGGACCCAGGCTTCCAGAACTTTCAAGACTAGCTCCTACTTGCTTCTGTTCTGATTTGGGCTTTTCATTTTTCTGGTTCCTCTTCCCTCAGCTTGTAAACATGCTAAAGCCTTTCCCGGTGACTCAGCATCTCCTCCCAAGTTAGTATCTGAATTCTCTTCTCTCCATACCCAAAACATCTGGAGCGTAGAACTTCTTGAAATAGTCAACTGTTATTTTTCTTCTTGCAGTTTTCTTTTATTTTTTGTCCTGCTGTAAGCTGCTTTACTTTGGAAAATTTGGCTGTATCCTAAAGTCTGGGCTCTCTCTTTCCTCTCTCCTCTCTTCTCATTCTCTTTCCTTCCCCCTCATTTCTCCTCCCCACTTGGAAGCATGACTTTCAGCCTCCAATCTTCCTGACTCCACCTCCCAAACACTGGGACTACAAGCATGTGCCCTCTTGCCCAGGCTTTGTGTGTGTGTGTGTGTGTGTGTGTGTTTTACATTGACCTTTGGATTTTAAGTAGGCATGACTTTTAAGCAGCTCACTTGGATGGCAGGATGGAGGATGAGTTTGTCTGGAGCAGAATGTTGAGAGGCTGTCTAGAAACTGCCTGGAGAACAGAAGTAGGAATTTGATACTTTTTAAGCAGGTGAAATGGATAAATCTTAGTTATTAATCGGGAGTCACTCACTCGTTTCTAACTTTTTAATTCTGATGACCATGTGATGGTGGACCAGTAGCTGTGGAAGGAGCAGTTGTGAATATAGTTGATGAGATCTTTTTGGGACACACCAAGTTTGGGCTACTCCTATGAGCTCTAAATAGAGCTGGCTGCCTGACACAGTTGAATATGGGGTTCTCCATTTTCTGGAAGAGGTCTGGCTGGAGATTGCTTGCTGATTTGGGAGTTCAAAGCAAAGGTCCTCCAAGAGGGAGCTGCGGAGCTGTAGGCTTGGAAGACAGAAGCTACCTTCCTGGTGCTGCTTCACAACTGGTGGTAGTTAAAGGTGCTACAGAAGGAGGCAGAGGCCTTAGTGAGATGTGACAGTTGGGAGGATGCAAACCTCTGTGAGCCAAGGTGGCATCCAGACAAGGTGAGGACATCTCAGGTGAGGAAAGTAGCAGAGAGCTGCAGCAGAGGTGAAGTTAAGGGCATGAGTTACTCTTGCCTGAGTAGGGCCAAGAAGTGTGTGTGTGTGTGTGTGTGTGTGTTAGTTAGTGGTGGGTATTTCAGGGGAGGGATTTTAGGACACAGCTCCGCCCAAACAATTTTCTTTATGGTTTGCTTCACACCATCACATCCCTTATCCTATCCATAGTGAGGTAAGCAAAAGTTGGGAAACTCAAGCTGGGAACAGACAATTGTGGCTCAACGCAGCCCACTCTTTGTGCCCAAAGAGCAGTCAGTGTGTGCGGTGGACCAAGGCGGCAGGCCTGGAGAGGTGTGTAGACTGAATGTACCTTGAGTAATCGGGTTCAGGCAGTTAAGAGTAGTGTTTACAGCAAGGGTGGGCTGGGAGAATGGTAACACGGGATTACCAGGTGTCTTGGGGTGCAGAAGAGGTAGTGCGCTGCCTGGAGCCCGAGGCAGCAGGTGGCTGAAAGCTCTCGGCTTCCCGCGCGCTGCACCCAGCGAGCCGACACTGCGAAACCAAACCCGCGATTTGAATATCCGGCCGCGGCAGGCGCTGAGATAAATCTCGTGTGGAAGGAAGTATTTCATTTGCATGCAGCACCGTCGGCAGAAACTCATGTCCCTTTAGGCCCAGGCGGCCGCGAGGCATGAAAACTTTCTCCCGCCTTGGTGCCACGGGTCCGCGGGCGGGACCCGGTGCTCCCAAAGAATTCGAGTGTGGTGTTTGTTTTGGGGGAGGTGCGATAAAGGAGTGCAAGAGCCTGGATCCGGGGCTGGGACTGGGCGCTCCACCTGCTTCATTCCTACGCTAGCTTCCTCCTTGACCGTGACTCTGGGAGAGGTCGAACTAATAATTTCTGGGGCCTCAATTTCTTTGCTCATCGAATGAGGTTTTTTGACTAGGATCTTCTCTTTGCACCCTAAAGAACGCACACTCTCCCACCAAAAGGAGCTTTTAACAACCTCCGGCTATTGCGAAGCATCTCGGACAAAGCGGGTCGACCCCGGGGCGGGTTCGGGGGAGTACTAGAGCCCACCCGGGAGGAGGTGGGCGGAGCCCGAGAAGCTCCGGGCGCAGGACACGCCCCCTGACGTCCCGGCGCTGAGATGAGGCAATCACGTGACCTCATATCCGGCGCGGGAGTAGGAGCAGCGGCTCGCGCTCCCCGTGTGCCCGCCGGCTCTCCCCGTAACGTGACCGGGTGTCGAGGCCGAGGGGAGGGGGGTTCGCTCCGTCGCCGCCGGCGGGAGGCCGTTTCCGAGCGCACACCGCCCCCCTCCCCTGCCCGCCTGGCCCCTCCGCGCTGCCTTGTTCTCACCCTGCCGGCGCTGCACGCCGTCGCCGCGGGCGCCGACGAAACGAGCGGGGACGACCCTGCGCCCGCAGCGGCCCGGGCCCCGCCGCGGCGCCTCCTTCCCCCTCGCCGAGCCGCGGCGCCTCCAGCCTGAGCGGGTGAGCCGCGGCCGCCGGCGCCGGCCGGGGCGATGGGGCTGGGCTGAGGCGAGGCGGCGGCGACAGCGGCGGCCCGGCCCCCCCCGCGGCCTCGGGGTGCTCTGGCCGGGAGGCCCTGGAGCAGGCGGCCGGGCGGCGCGGCTGGTGAGTGGCCCGGGCGAGCGGGGCGTGGAAGGGCCGGGGAGGCTGGAGGGGCCGGCGGGGCTGGAGGGGCCGGCGAGGCTGGAAGCGGCCAGCCGTCCCTCCACGGGTGGCTGGTCCCCGGTCGTTTCGCGGGCTGCTCGCTCGGCGCCGGGATCCGGCATCACTTTCTAGCTTTCTAGGGCAGGCGTGGAGGGGTGGTGAGACCCCAGAACGCGTGGGACGGCGGCGGGGAGGTGGGGGTCCCCAGCGGGTGCGGAGCCCTGGGGTGCACCGCGCCGCCCGCGCTGGATGCTGGTCGGGTCTTTGGAGAAGTCCGGGAGGCGCTGGCGCTGGACGTGGCTCCGGGCGGATTCGTGCGGGTCTGGCTGGGTCGGGGCGCGTCGGCCGCCACGCGCGGGTGGGCGGGCGGGCTCCTTCTCCAGCGGCCCACTTCGGAGAGCCGAGGTCCAGAAGGAAAAGTGACTTCTCTCCCACTGCGGCCGCGAGGACGAGAAAACCCCGTGGCCTTCAGTGCTTTCCTGGCCTTTCTGCTCACAAAGTCAAGAGTCTGTCGAGAGTATGGTTTCTGTTACGTTGGGGTGTGGCGTTTGGGAGGGGAGAGAATGGCATTGGGGTTGACTGCTGGGGGCTTCCCAATTTGCAGAGCTTTTGTGACAGGTGTTTATTGTCTCCGTTTCCCAGAGGTCCGAGGGAGTCAGCCTGCGATCTCGGTGTCTGGACATAGGAGGTATGAATCACTTACATAATTAACTACTTCTCACCCTAAGTGTCTTAGAGCAGCTATATTTAGTGGTTTATATTAGTGTAAAATGAATGGGTTTGGAGTCGTAAACCTGGGAGCTTACACCGTTCTGAACTGAGTGGACCGTACTTGAGTTTGCAGTAGTTATTTTAGATTTGTGAGGCAAGAAGGTAGAATTTTAAAAAGTCTTAGAAATACAGGGCTTTAAGGATGAACATTGTCTTCGAAAGGGTTGCAGCCAAGATGAAGGTGTTCTGATATGCTCTCTGCCATTAATTAGAACTCGTTTTAATTTTGTTTGACTGGAGTACATGTGGCATTCTTTTTAAGAATTGTTGCTTTGCTGAACAGATGTGTGCGAGCCAAAACAGATGTGTATGAGCCTCCATTCCTGATTTAACAGCCCCTTTTAAAGGCACATTGGGTTCTGAAAGTTGTTTAAAATAGTAAACCTATTAGTGATTGTTGTAGAAGATGACATCCCCCCCCTTTGGTGAAAAGGTCTCACTGTGTAGCCCAGGCTGGGCGGTAATGATCATTTTGCCTCAGCCTCCTGAATGGTGTTCACTACCAGCTAGAGGATAACTTTTGGTATTATTTTGGTTAACTTTCCCTACGCAGTTACTTATTAGATCAGCCCTAGAGTGAAATGGCTAAGATTTTTGAACACTGGCTAGAATAGTCATGGGATTGAGCTGGAAAAGTGATTGATTGCTTCAATTAAGTAGCGTAGTTATAATTAAAAACATTAAGTAGGAGATTATTGTGAAAATAAAATTGATAAGCTTCAAGTTGATGGATTGCTGTGTTTGTAGGAAGACAGATTTCTTTATCCAAGTGAACCAGTAAGTTTTATTTGGGGGGGGGATCTCACAGAAATTAAAAATTTAATTTAAAACTTGTTTGAAATAGTACCTACAAGAGTAGGTTCATTTAGAATAAAATTCTGTATCCCTGAATGTCAGTATCTTCTGGTGAACTACTTGGTTCTGCTTTTTCAGATATTAGAGCTGAAAGTTGCAGCTGGATTAGTTAACTCTTAATAATTGTTTAGGTAATACCAATTTCCCAACTGTTTCATATTTCCAATACTGATTCCTCTGTGAGTAAGAAGTGAATAGGACCACGACTTTGCTCAGTTGGCAGAGTGTTTGCCTCACGCACATAAGCCCCTAGGTAGCATTTCAGCGTAGGCAAGATCAGAAGTTCAAAGCATCCTTAGTCATGTAATGAGTTTGAGACTAGCCTAAAATATCTGAAATGCTGTCTCCCAAAGGAAAGGAAAAGAGTGTTGATGGCTACAGAAAACAGTAATACAAAGATCATGAGACTTGGGAATTACATCACACTTTAACTTCTGGTTTTCTTGACCAATTTTTATCAATGCCAATAGTTATTGAGAAGTTATTGTGGGCTAGGCTCTGTTGTATACATTTGATAGTTATTTTAAACCCCACTTTTTAGATAAACTGAGGCTTAGCATTTGTAAGTTGCTAATCATATACAGCTAACTTCATACTCCTAGAAATAGAAATTTCATTGTCACAGACAGTTATGTAGAACTTAGATTCTGACTGTTTTTTCTCTTTTTCATTCCAAGTATTGAATGATGCTATGCTCCTGTAGCATCGTGGTTTTGCAAACATTGAAAAGAATGCGCTTCATTTCTAAAATAAATAGTAATCATATGAAAATGCTCTGGGATCACATTGCTATAGGCATATAACCTATTATATGGTCAGACTTCGCCAGAATAAGAAAAGACATGAGAATACTCTGTGAAGCTTTGTCTTTATCTGTATTTTTTTTCCTTAGTACTGAGTGATGGTGAAATAAAAATGTTATGCTTGTGTGTGACAAGTGGTTGTAAATTCTAAGATCTTGGAAGACAGGATAGAATTTCAAAGTGATCTTTGTAACTTGGCCTATCTGAACTGGATTCTGTTGTTTTGTGGTCCTGGGGCTTGAACCCAGATAGTGGGCAGGCACACTATCCCATACTCTACCCTGGTTGTTTTTGTAGTCTGTATTTTTGAGACAGGGTCTTAGTTGTTTTGGCTGACTTTGAGTTTGTAGAGTAGCCCAGGCTAGCATTAACTTAATATTCTCCCATCTCAGATTCCTGAGTAGCTAGGATTACAAGTCTGTGTACATATACAGGTCTAAAATGGAATGTTTGCTAGCATGCTAGGTGATCTAGTCTAACTGTAAGTATTGTCCATTAACACCTCAGTTGTGAATGAACCATAAATTGAACAGGACTTAGATTACCATTTATTGAAGAGTAAGTACCGCGTTGAAAGGATTTTAAAATGGTTCAAGTAGGGTTTGACATCTGTGATGGAATGTGTTTGAATGCGCCCCTCTCCCAAGTTTCATCTTCTACAGTTTCAGGTGTGGTTTGAAAATATTAAGTGGAAAAATAATCAGAAATAGTTCAGAAGTTTAAGTTTTTACATTTTATGCTGTTTCGAGTAGTGAAGAAATTTTGGGCCTAATGCATGAGTCATCCCTTTGTCTAACATAACCAACCACCCTATAATGTGTCCATTAGTCTCTCAGTAGCCATCTTGGCTAGCAGAACGACTGTCAATGTATTTTACTGTTTGGTAATTTTATTTCACTTCATAAGGGCTCAAGTGCAAGAGTAATGATGTTTCCTTAAGGAGGGTTTTTGAGAGCTCGTTTGAAGGTTCTAGCAGGAAGCCCAGGTGCTTAGTCAGTATACCCTTAACCAAAGACTGGCCTTCCTCTTTTCCTGGAAGGTCGTCCTCTTGACTGACAGCGCAGCTTCGAGAGGGATGCTGTGCACATGAAGAAGTGATGAGGAAGGAAGAGACACCCGCCTAGCCAGCCAGATCAGCCAATCAACCCTGGTGATAGTGGGGTTACAGATATTGAAGCCAGATTGTCCTCACATCCAGGAGTGGTTTTGAGAAGAAAAAAAAAATCACATAATATTTATTATAATATGATGGTAGAGTTGCTCTATTGTTGATAGTCTCTTAATATTATAAATTAAACTTTATCATTGTCATGTATGTATAGGAGAAAAGCATGTATATATGCAAGTTCTGTAATAGATTTTCAAAGGTGAGCACTGAGGGAGATGGTCTCTGAATGTCTAGAGGTCTTTAAGTCTAGACCAAAGAGGTAAGCAGTCATGATTTAGCCTTTGACTTTTTGAAGCTAACTAGTTTATGTATATATAGTTGTCTGGGAGGGGAACTGCTGGGGAGTTCCGCAGAAGAGTTCTTCAGAGAACTGCTTCAGTATCAGATTTGTTAATTTTAGACCCACAAATCTTAATTGGTCTTGGCTAGAATATGAGATGGTAAAACATTAGCTCAAAAAGAGTTTTAAATGGTAAAATTAATCTGTTAACTAGAATTTTGTCTCATAACTGCCTGTAATCTTCCTTTGGAATGATTAGGTATCAGAATAATTAGGAAAGAAATTTCTGGAAAAAGTGAGTTTGACTTCTGGCTAGATAGTGTGGAATTTACTGCAGAATCTTAGGAAATTTAAATAAAATAGCTGGATAGCAAGGTAAAAATTGTGTAGTAATACTGTTAGACTGACTCCACTCTTTAGTTTTTCTTGTTTTCTTCACAAAGGTATTGGATGTTGAAATAGTTTTAAGACTAGATGATGTTGAAAGATTAAAGATTGTTTAGACCAACTCCTTAGAGAGTAGGGCCTGGTGTCTGGAGAGATACATGGCAGCATGTTAGAAAAGGATATGGGTGAACCATGGCCGGCTCCAAGTTAAGTGTTCTTTTCACCCATGGCTTTATTTTGTACGTAAATAGTGGCGCATCTTAGAACCCAATGTGGTAATTTATGGAGAACCAATTTTCAAAGGTTGCCGTTGATGGTCAGATTTCATAATAGAAACCAATTTTAGTTTATTTTAAGATGAGTTATGGGATTGTTCCCACACACAAAAGGTGGCTTTTTGAGTATCATCAATGTTCATTTTTCCTGTTTGTAATAGGATGGAAAAAACCTTATTTATGTTTACGTAAAAAACAAGTGTTTTGGTTCCTAAACCCCCTCTGCCTCTCTCCTGAAGATTGACTCTAGTGTCTCCTGAATGCTAGGCAAGCTCTCTACCACTGAGGTATATACCAAGCCCTAATTAAAGTAATTCACTAATTTTGAGAAAAAGTTGTCCCTAAGTTGCTTAGTCTGACTTTGAACGTGTAATCAAGGCTAGTCTTGAATGCATGATCTTCTTGCCTTAACTTGCTCAGTAGCTGAGGTTAATGCTACCAGACCTAGCTCCTAATACTTTCTATGCACGAGTACTCTTCACACCAAGCCATTACCCTCCAATCCTTTCTAATTCTTTTTTTATTTTTTAAATATAGAATTTAGCGTGCATATGTGGGTGTGGGTGTGTACATGGCATAGAGCTTGTGTAGTCCGACACAACCATAAGTGTTTTGTCTCGCTTAGACAGGGTCTTTTGTTTTTATGCTGGCCTGGGAGCTTCTGAGGAAGGACTTCTACTGTCTCCATCTCCTGTCTCCCTGTAGGGGTGGTGATGTTACTGATGTTTGGATAGTGTCTATCTTTTACATGGGTTATAGGGATTCAGACTTGCACAGCAAGCACCTTTACCCACTAAGCCATCTTTCCAGTCTTCCTCCTAATTTTTTGATTGATTTAATGTGAGTTTTATATGGGACCTTTGGACTTAAGTTCTCACTAAAAGTAAAGTCCTGTGTAGCGAAAATTAGACTTTCAGAAATCCTTTTAGAATGCATGGGTAGAACACTTGTCCAGCAAATGTGAAAATCCTGGGTTCAATCCAAAAAAACTGACCAAAAACAGCTAGTATGAAAAGTGGTTGGAAACTGACATACTCACATGCTATCTGTGAATTTCAGCAGTCAGTTTTTCCTCTCACTTGTGAGTCATAAAGAATCATAAGTGATACCAGGTCCTTGCAAGTGCTTCACTGATTGACCTCTTTTCTCTATCCCTAGCTATCATTTATGTATTAGAGGTTTGATTAAGAGAAAGAAGTAGTAGTTAATTTGATGGACAGAATATTCCCTTGATGACCACAGAAAGCTGAAAATTAACATTCCTTTTCCTTTCAAAAGTGTAATCTTGCTTTGTAGTTTAGACTGGCCATAAATTCAAGGTCTTCCTCGTCTTTGAGTATATTTTTGAAATTTTCATTGACTGTAGTTAAGAGTTTTTGTAATGCCTTTCTGTGCTGAGTGATATGAGTAGGTTTAAAATTGGGAAGATGATTGGGACTGCAGAGATGGCTCAGGGCTTAAGACTCTGTCTCGAAAAATTGGGAAGATGAATAAAGCAGCAAATACAAATTCATGAAGTATGTAATTTGGTGAATATAATGCTGTTATGGGGGTTGTTTGGGGTGATGTGTAAATTGAGAATAGTTTATAAACAAAGTTAAGGCTCTCTCTGGTCAGCATCTGTAGTCACAATTGGAAATACCTCCTACTTCCCATGTTTTTTTTTTCCTCTCATGTTTTCTTTAATATTGTTTTCTAGTATTACCTATTTCATGTTTGGAAAGGATCTGCAAGTTAACTGGAAAGTGACAGGGAGGAGAGGAAACTGTATGCCAAAACCCAAACTACTTTGTTGTGAAATTTCACCCCAAGGAAGAAGCGTCCCTGCCCCATTCATTTGGTTGCATTGCTAGGTGCAAACTTGATTTCCAGATGTAAGGTTTTAAGCTAAATTCCGTATCTTTGGGTAAGAACTCTGATAAATGCCAGAGTGGAACAAACATAGGAGGAGTCTTCTGTCAGGAGGTGGATAGAACAAGCAAAGAAAGCTTGGTGGTTTGAGCTGGCCCTGAAGGATAAGTGACTCTTCAGCCTAAGCCAAGTTAGGAAGAGCATTCTTGGCAGAATGGGACTGTATATAAAGGAATGAATGGGCCAGGAAATAAACAGTAAGTTATTTGAGGAACTGCAAATTGTGCTCTATGTGATTGGGGTGTCAAGTTTGTTAAGTGTGAATTGAACAGCTGATAAATGGCAGCTGGCTTTAACTTTGTCCTTGCATCTTAGTTGGGCCTCCTTTTCACCACACTGGAAGGGAAATAAGTAGTATTTCCCAGCGTGAGACTATAGATGCTCCTCAGAGAGAGCTCCACCTTAACTTTCTTAATTTATATGAGCAGGAGTTGTCTTTAGGAATGCAGGGAGCTGTTCCTACTCTTGTGGGAAATGCCACTGCAGTATCAGGCTGCTGGAGTTTTAAATAAAAGCATGAGAATAGAGCTCATACTTGATTTATATACAGATGCCAATAAAGACTACTAGGGAAAAAGGACCTACTTAAGCCAGTGTTAGCGGGGATTTTAGGAAGGTACCAATGGTAACTTGATGCCTAGTTGATATAGAGTGTGATGTAGAATAGAAATTCTATTCTAGGATGAATAGCTTCCAAATTTGATGTTTTAGATAAACCATACTTATTAAGAGTAGAATGAATGAGTTTGAAGGGTAGGTTTCCTTTGGAAGGTGGAATTTTTTTCTCTGTCTGCTGGGTCTGGAAGGGGATAAGTGCTAAAAACTAATGGGTGGAGTTACCACCCTGTATGGGTGGAAAGTGCCACCCTTTGTCCCTGGTGAGCTGTTTCACAGCCTGGGGGATATTATACTTAAAAAGTGGACTTAATAGGCTAGGTGGCTTGGTAACCTGCATACTCGCCCTACAACACAGGCTAGTAGTACAAATTGAAGAACACCAGAATAGCAGGGGATAGGAAGGGCATCTGTGGATCATCTTTGAAATGTACTTTGTGTTTTTCTTATGTGGCCTCAGCTATATTTGGAGTTTTGAAAAATCCTGTGAACAAGGATATTGTCTACATGGCATTCCTTAATTCGTTGATAGTTTTTTTTTTTTAATTTTAAAATCTTATTTTTATTTGAGAAAGCAAGAGTTATTCTAACTTACATGCATGCCATGGTACATGGGTGGAGAGGTTAGATGAGGAGCATCATTTCCTTCCATCAAGTAGTCTTCTGGGGATCAAATTCAGGCTACCAAGTTTTCCAGCAGGTGCTTTTCCTGCTGAGTTGTCTTGTTGGCCCATGTTGATAATACAGCCTTTTATTTTTAATAAGAAAGTTTTACCCATGCTTGCCTTTTTAGAAAAAGCAAAAAGTACTACTCTTGGTTAAGTGAGTACTGATTAATTTTTATTGTTTTTATTGATGGCTAGTGAGGTAGCTCAAGGTAAAGGCCCTTGTTGCCACGTCTTACTAACTAACATGGGGGAAGGAAAGAACTGACTACTGAAAGATGTCCACTGACCTCCATGAGCGTATGACAGCACATGTGTACCTCCCATGCATAAAGGCCCACTGTTTGGGCCTGGGGGGATGTGGCTCAATGGTAGAGAACTTGCCTAATATGCCTGAGATCCTGGGTTCAAATGGCCATTGCCTCAAAAAACAAACAAAAGAACAAAACAAAATTATAGTATTTGAAAATTGTTAAATAGAGTAGATGTCTGTGAAAGTGGTTTCTATACTAAAAATCCTTGTATAAATGCCAGTCCCTATTTTTGTGCTCTGTATAGTATGCAGATTAATTGATCTCCCTCCATTCCTCAATGACCGTAGAAAACTAAAAGTAACATTCCTTTTTTTTTAAAGGTCTTTCTTTGTAGCCAAAACTGGCATTAAACATCAAGATCTTTCTTTACCTCGAGAATTTTTTTTGAATTTTCATCAAATATAGTTGCTACTTTAGTAGTGATTTCTTAAGGTGAGTAATATGGGAGGTTTAAAATTGGGAAAGGGAGTAAAGTGGAAAAAGACAAATTCATATAATCTTTAAAAGCTGACAGATACCAGAGGCTGAAGCAGGATTCAGAGTTCAAGAGCAGTCTAGTCAGATAGCAGCCTGCCCTGACAGACAGCTCTGTCTCTATCCTCCCATCCTGTTTATTCAAGTGCCCATTTGATACAGTTGTGAATTTAGAGTATCAACACTTGTCATTGCTTTTGCCCTGCTCTGGTTGGACCTTCAAATCATGTTAGGAAGAGTGAAATCCGAGCTATGTTGTGGTTTGGATTATGAATAAAACTAGCTTTTGTTTTCTGAAGGCAGTGCAGATAACACTGAAGCAAACTATGCTGAATTAATGGAAAAATTAGTTTTTCTGTTAATAGGAAACGGCTTAAGGGTTAAATAAAGTCTCGACCTTGCAAGCAAAAAAACCTGAGTTTGGATCTCATGTAAAGATGCTAGGCAGAGAAGGTAGTGGCAAAGTTTGTATCCCCAGATCCCGTGAAAATATGTCAGGCAAATATGGTAGTGGTAGCCTGTACTTTGACTCTGCA
Organism: Typhlomys cinereus; assembly: GCA_023101885.1. Taxonomy (NCBI): domain Eukaryota; kingdom Metazoa; phylum Chordata; class Mammalia; order Rodentia; family Platacanthomyidae; genus Typhlomys; species Typhlomys cinereus. The sequence goes on from JALPQD010000488.1 coordinate 17,465, forward strand.
AGGTGGAATATGAGAAACTCCAGAGCAAAGAAATAAGGTGATAGAGCAATCCAGGATGATTCCTGATGTTACCTTTGGTCTCCATAGGCACATACACACTCAAGACACATACACACACACACACACACACACGCACACACACACACATACACAACATACACACACACAGGACTGGAGATATACCTGAGTACTTACAATGGCATGCAGGAAGCCCTGGTTCAAATTCTAACACTTCATAGACAGGTGTGCTGGTTCAGACCTATAATTCCAACGCTCAGGAGGTGGAGGATAAAAGGATCAAGAATTCAAGATCTTTCTCAAGGACTGGAGAGATGGCTCAAGGAGGAGGATCTGAGTTCGAATCCTAGTTCCCATGTAAAAATCCCAGGTATAAATGATGTAGGCCTGTATTTCTGGCTCTGAAAGGTGAAGACTGGGAAATCCCAGAGCAAAACATAAAGAAGGTAGAAGCAATCCAGGATGACTCCCAAAGTCACCCTTAGACCTCCACAGGAATGTATTCACACACACACACACACTTCTTCCTCAGCTATAGAGTGAATTTGAGGCCATCCTGGGATATGTGATACCCTAGTGTTTTTATTTTATATGTCCATAACACATAGAAGATTGAGGAGTAATATCCTGGGGGAATTCCCCCCCCAGGTTTTTTTTCTTTTCCTGTTGGCTATTCCCTGTTTCCCTTTCTAACCCAGCCCTTCCTCTCTACTCTGTTGCTGTATTTTGATATCTTTCTGTATACACCATTGTTTTTGTTTAGTCTTTTTTCATTTTCATGTGTTTGTGGCCTGCATGTATGTTTGTATATGGACATGTGTGCAGATGCACGTAAACGGGTCTAAGTGTGCATGTGGAGGTTTAAGATTGATAGTGGAAGTCATCCTCAGTTGCTTTCTACATTACTCCTTTTGAGATCGGTCTCTCACCAAACCCAGAACTTGGGTGTCGGGTAGTTTAGCTAACCAGCTTGCTCTGGGACCTTCCAGGCACTGAGGCTGCAATTAGTTGGACCACCACACCCACCTGTCATATTATCTGGGATCTGACTTCCCAGTCCGTTTGCTTGACCCCTGAGACTTCTGTACAACCCAGTTTAGCCATTTTTAATGCTTTAGCTAGTAAGTTAAGTACAACATTGTACTAGTTACCAACAATGTACATTATTTTAGAATAATATGATCCATGACACCAAGTTTGAGCCCTGTGTATTTAGTGATCCCTAGGTCACCAGTTACCTGCTGACAGCAGCTGTAAGGGTTTTGTCCAAAATGTCAGTATTTAACTTACTAGCTAATGTATTAAAAATGGGTAACTAAGATTTTTCTACACTGCTCAGACTGGTACAGAACTCCTGGGTTCAAGAGTCCTGTTGCCTGAGCTGGGATTGTAGGCAGGCACCTCTATGTCAGCCACCATAAAGGGAGTAAGCATATACCAGTGGTCTCTCTCTCTGTTATCATCTGTTTATGTTCATTACATAGCTTATTTTCTCTTGAGGCATATGAATATAGTGGTGCTTTTGAAAAGGCAACTCCTGTTCACAATGGGATTAAAAAATCTTATATGCAGTGTCTCAGTGTTAATCCCTGTATCATTTTAGATAATTACAGCTATTCCATTACCTCTTGTTAGAACCTTCAGCCTTTCTTTCACTAATATTGTATTGCCATCTAGGGGCGAAAGGTTGCGAAGCTGGCCAAACACAAAGGTGATGCTTATGTAAGGCAAAAAGCCATGATAGTGGAGAAGTTGACCAAGACAGGTGAGTGGATGTGCAGACTAGTTCATGTCCAGTTGTCATTTGTGGACTAGTTAAATCTAGCACTTGTCTTCGTTTGTTTGGAATGGAGGAAAGTTAATGTATTCTGCTCCAATGTAATGATGAAACCTGGTAGATAGCTCACTTAATTCTTTTAGGTTGAATTAGTTCAATAAACATTAGCTGCTGTTTATCCTATGTTATGGGCTAATACTTTCCCTCATCTGGATCAAAAAATAGGAGAAATAGAAATAAATTTAATTGGCTGTTACTTAATAAAAATAGACTTGTTAGTAGATAGGGATTTAGCCTAATGGTTTATCACCTGCCTAGCATGTGTGGGGCCTACATTTCAAGATGGCGGTAAGACTACAGTGAGGCTTTATTTCAGAGAGAGAGAGAGAGAGAGAGAGAGAGCATAAAAGAGAAAATGTACTTACTTATAAAGAAGTCTTCAAAATACCTAATGCGAAACAGCAACAAGTAAGAATTTTGAAGGCTTCAGGCTGGCTAGTCATCATAAAAACAGAAGTTTATGTATGCACTTAAATCTGTTCAGCCTTGCTTCTGGTAAAAAAGCATTTAGAATTATCCAAGTCTTTTCACTCCTATCTCAGTCCAGAAGTAGCTACCACTGTCAATTCGTTGATACATTGGCTGTAAGTTATTTTAGGTAGACATGGTAGTTTTCTTTAGAGGTCATTTTTGTTCTGCCTGTTTTAACTTTTCAGTCTGCAGAATGAGTCTATTTCAAATTTTGCTTGCTACAGCATTCTTTTATGATGGATGGATAAGAATTTGGAACCCTCCTAGCTATTCTAACACATTGGTACTTTTTAATCTTTGAAGTATGGAGTTTTGAAATGTCACATGTGAGAACACATATGGGGAAGTATGAAATTCTTAGGTCCAGTATAACCTGAATAGTTAAAATAGGCTTTGATTCACATAGTAGATTTTTAAATTTTATTGATTTTTTTTTTTAAAGACCAGGACAAACATGACACCCAGGCTGACCTTGAAGTAGCTGCATAATTGAAAATGACCTTGAATTCCTGATCCTCTGCCTCTACTTCCCAAGTATTGGGAATTACAATACCATCATGCTTGACTTTATTAATTAACTTCATTAATTTTTTACCAGGGTTAGAAATGCAGGTAGCTGCCTTTTGTGCCTAGCATTGTTTTTACATGGGACCTGGGATCTGAACTAAGGACCTTCTGATTTGGAGGCAGAGTACTAACCCCTAAGTCATCTCTCCAGCCCTGGTTTTCATTTTTCATACTTGTGCTATACTTCATTCTGATTTGTTTCCCACCCCATCGTTCCTCTGTGCTTTATCTATAATCTCAGCACTCTTGAGAAAGGCAAGAGGATCAGATGTTCAAAGCCAGCCTTGTCTACATAGTGAGTTCAGGGCCAGCCTGGAGTACACAAGACTGTCTCAAAATTCAAGAATAGACTGGACTTGGCTCAGAGGGTAAAACCCTGGCTATTCAAGCAGGAAAAATGGAGTTCAGATTCTGAAAACTCATGTAAAAACTGGGCAGGCTTGCCTGCTGACTGTAATTTTAGCTCTCAGTAGGAAAACACGGTATTCCTTAGGGCAAGCTGGATAGCTAGATTGGCCAATAGGTAAGCTCTGGGTTCAGCTGGGAGACTCCTCCTCATTAGAATGAGAGAGATAGAAAACATGCAACATCTATCTTGGGCCTCCACATACCTGTGAACATACATACACATACCACATATACACTTACAAAACCCTCTAAATAAGTAGGAGTTTAAAAATACAACTTTTTATTGTGTTGTATATAATTGATTTTTTTAGACATTCTCTTTAGTTTGTTTACTTTTTTGAGACAAAATATCCAATAGTCTAGACTGGCCTCAGATTTCACTCTGTAGTTGAGGATGACTGAATTCCTGATCTTCCTGCCTCTACCACTACATGCTGGGATTACAGGTGTAGGCATGGGCTTGGTAGTTTTCTTTTTTATAAAGGGAAAATAAATTGTAGATAGTTATTAGTCCCAAAGTAATTTTACCCCTTTTTAACTAAATATTCTATAATTAGACAAAAAAACTATTTTGTCTCATGATGATGTATTAGATGCTTTATAAAGTGATAAAGATACATGCAAGAAGGATAGAGTTTAGGCTAAAACTCATTCTTCATGTTGATCCCAATACAGGTAAATAAGTTTTCTAACTATAACTTATAACTTGCCTCATTGTTTTGTTACATAGAAGAAAGTATAATTATACAAAGACTTCACTTTACAAATGTAAATACAGTCTTGGTTTGGTGTATATTGGACACAATGGTCTTCCTCAAGCTAAACACAGAAACAAAAGCATGCATTATAAGAGAAAGTCCAAGATGGGAAGTGATAACATGGGTATTGAGCAGAGCTTTGTTAAAATTTAGCTGGTATCCTTGTAAAATTTCCATGTATTCATTAAGCTATATTATGTCATTTTTATTGTTAGGCATTGACTTGAACTTTTGAGTTCTGCCCTCATAAAGAATTGTCATAATCTGGTTACTATAGTTGGAAGATTCAGGTTTTGTCATTTTTTTACATATTTACATGCCATTCTGCGTATGTATTTGTACAAATATTAAAGGTAAAATTGTTCAGCAGATTGAGCTAGGTTTAAAATGTAGGCATATTTTATTTCAGTTGAATGAGGTAGAACTACTTTTGAATTTTGAAGATCATCTTATTTGCTTTGGGTGCCATGAATCTGAAAGGACAAGAATGTTCAAAGACTAGCTGCTGTATTTACAATTCAGAGCCTTGAAACACTTTTGCTTGTGGTTCTGTAACCAGGTGAGGTGGTACATGCTGTGATCACAGTGTTTGAAAAGTTGGAGTATAGGACAAGGCTGAGAGACACTTTAAAAAAAATTCGAGCTTTAGAGTATTTAACATTAATATTATTCTCAAAAACTCTAGGACACAATAAAGTGAGGTAATTTCTTACCTCATTCAACAATACAAGGTGTCTCAAGTCATAGTGCAATTATCATTTTTAATATGTATTGTAAAGTATATATTTTATAAACTTAGAAAATACTGTTGGGAAATTTAGTTGTTTTAATTTCTTCTATGCTTGCTTAGTTTTATAAATTTTTAATAGTATGTGATTAACTTGTCTTTTCAGGCTTGTTAAAGATGGCAAATATAATAAAGAATAAAGAGTTAGCTTAAAAATATATTACTGAAGCCAAGCATGGTGGTACCTACCTGTAAATCACAGGAGACAGGGGCAGGAAGACCAGGAGTTAAATGCCAGCCTAGGCTATGAGACCGTGCTTCAAGACAGCAGCAACAAAAGCATGTAATTTACATCGTGTGCCATTCTCTAAGTCACTTGTTGAATTTACTTACTCAGAAATTCTAGTCAGATTTTTAAAAATTTACTATTTTATAACAGTATCTTATCCACGCTGTCCTTAACACATGATCCTTTTGCCTCATCCTCCTGATTGCTGGTATTGCAGGCATATCCCACCACAGTTGGCTCAGGTTGTGGCCCTTAAAATTTTTTATATATTGTGCACATGTGTGTGCTACAGTCAACATATGGAGATCAAAGGACAACTCTTAGGAATTAGTTCTCTCTTTTTGCCTTTTGGGGTCCAGAGATTGAACTCAGGTTCAATGGCAAGTGCTTTTACCTCAGAGCAGTCTCACTGGTTCTCAGATTATCCTTTTTGAAGAGCCCAAATACTATATATTTAACTTTTGTGGTATTATTGTGAGGAGCTCAGATTTAAAGCAAATATGTCATAGATTTGAGATTTTTTTATGCTTATTGAAGCTAGTTTCTCTTGACTTAGGAAATAAGATCTGATCAACTAAAATCAGACTGAAAGACTACTTTAAATGATTCTTAGTTACATAATATAAAAAAGTAAGGAAACTTTCAAAAACAAGCATATTAAATTCATTGAGTTTTATTGCTGATAGCTTCATTTTTCCTCTTCTGCCTTTTCCCCATTTAAACAGCAAGTCAAATTCATCATAAATTCAAGGAAGGGTTTGGTTAAGTACAATGGCCTGGTCCCTCTTTGCTGTTTAGATAACATCAAGACTCAAGGATTGGCCATTCATTGGGGCTGGAACTTCTGTTAGCCAGCAGGGTAGGACTTATTCGCATAACAGCTCTGCCAGTGACAGGCAGCTGGAAAGTATAGCTTCTAAACCCACTTGAAGTAGGTGAATTTACACAATGCTAAATTTTAGTATCATTGTCTTATTACAAGCAGTTTAAATAGAACTAGGAAGAAATATTTGCCATAAAAAAATCCTACATTTGAGTGGATTTTTATACTGGGCTTTTTTTTTTTTTTTTAAATGAAGAAACAGCTTTTGACAACCCTAATATCAGCATCTGAGAGGAGTAATGATATAACGCAAGTGGTAAGAAAAATTCCTTTTTATGTTCTGTGTTGTATCAGTTGTTCGATTGAAAGAAGCACTCCACCAAACCACCTCAGATATACTTTGCTAAATGTGGTTTTGAAGCTTGCTATTAATGCTTCATAGTCTTAATTGGAGTGTCAGAAAAGTACATGCATCTTGTTTAGATTTGTGTTTTAAGACATTTTATGTAGCTTTTCATTTGTATGGAGTCACTGAAGTGCTAAAGGTTTTTAATTTGTATACATGTTTAAACTTATTTAGTGTTTATAATATGCATATGTTTTAAATGTAAACATAGCTGTAATTGTCTCAGATTTCTAAGTGCGTGTGAAAGATTAATTTGGCAGTTTACCACAAGGTGTATGTTGAATTTAAAGTGAGTAATAATGGGTTTTATATTTAAATTGTTAATTTCGGTGTAACTTTGGCATAGTTTGGTTAGACTTTGTTTTATCTTAAAAACAACTAAATTCTAGAAAAAGCATTCTTGGAAGAAAATAATTATATAACATGGTCAAATAATGGTGCTCAGGAAAGTATAAACATAGGTTGTGCTACATACCTATGCTATCTCACTTAAAAAGTAACAAATATTTCTTGCTATCTTTTGTAATTGTGTAAGATTATGAGAATATAGTTAATGCTGTGATAAAGTGAATTTATTTTAAAGTGAAGAGATTTGAAAATTTCTTAAATAGTACATAATTCAATGTGTGTATAATTCAATGTTTTCATTGAATCATAGTGGCTGTTGCAGCTGCATGATGTAGCTCCTGCCTGTAATCCCAGCACTCTGTATGCTAAAGTGGGAGGATGCCATGGATTTACAGCTAGCCTGGGCTGTTATGAGTACCAGCCCTCTTGGGACTACATGGCAGTACACTATGTCAAAACGAGAGAAACATGTATAAAATACATATTTGTCAGTAAATACATTGTACATTGGGAAATAAGAAGTTAGAATTTATAAAAAGAAATGCATTTATATTTCTAAGCAATGGATAAAAGGCAAGTGAAGACTAATATTCAAAAAACTAGCAAAGCTAGGTGAATTCAAAAGAATAATTTCTGATGCAGATTTCTGATGGATTGACTAATGGGTTTGAGACTCCTTTTAGAGGAAGAATTCTCTATACCTCTGTGCCAAAAATACCTTCTGGAAAAAAAAAAATTCTACCTCAAAACTCGAACTTTCATTTTCTTTGACCAGTAAGATTTTAGAAATACTATTTTACCAGGCATGGAGGTATATACGTGTAATTACAGCACTTGGGAAACTGAGGCAGAAGATTGCAGGTTCTCAGCAGCCTAGGTTGTTATACAAATACCCTTGGGAAAACAAAATTGATTTTTGTTTCACATAGTTAGGAATTTTCAACTTGATTTCTGTTAATGATTTTCAGTTTAATCCTATGTGTTAGACTGTGTGTGTGTGTGAGAGAGAGAGAGAGAATGGATATGGCGTAAATGGATGCCTGTGTGTGCAACCTGGTATGTGGAAGCTAGAGGTCAAGCTTATTTATCATTCTTCCGAAGCCATCTACCTTATTGGTTTGCTTGTTTGCTTTTGAGGCAGAGTCTTTCAGTAGCCTGGAACTTGCAAATTGACTAGGCTGATTGGTCAGTGTCCCCAGTGATTTGCCTGTCTTTGCTACCCCAGTTAACAAACTAGGCTCTTTCCTCAGCCTCTATTTTTATTGATTTATTAAAGTGTGTGTGCATGTTTGCACCTTGGCATGCAAGTGGAAGTCAGAGGATGACTTTGTAGAGTCTGTTTTCTATCAGCTTTCTTGGAGTTCTGAGTATTGAACTCAAGAGACTGTTAGACTTACACTTGCTTTTTATCCATTGAGTCATCTTGTTGGCTACCAGCTGCTGCTGCTGCTTTTTATTTTAAATAAGAGTTTCATATAGCCCAAGCTGGTATTGAACTCTGTCCTTCACTTTCTGCATGCTGAAGCTTGCGCCACCATGCCTGGTGAGCATATGCTTTCTATGACTTGAATACTGCTCTGCTGTCTCCATCTGAACTCTTGGCAAGAACTTTGATTCCTTTTTCCTTCTTTTGCCTACCACCGACCATACCTTCATGCCCCCTGCAGTAAGTGACATTCCATAGGCCTTAGATTAGCTCTTAGTCTAGTTTATCTTTTCCTGAAAGCTGGACCAAACCTTCCAACAGTGTCTAGTGGTCCAGAGTATTGGACAATATAGTTCTGCTTGCATTTTATATACTGTGGACAGCGAGACTCATAATTGTTTAAGTCCTGCAAAGCCACATCTCCTTCCTGAGACTCTTTTCATTATCAGTGTGAGTAGGTAATCTTTTGTGGGGTTCCTATTCATAGGATATCCTCCTTCAAACTTTTCTACACTGTGTTAATTCCAGACAATACAGAATCATCGTCTAAGACCCCAGTTTCACTTGTAAACCTGCCCCTGGAATAAGGTTATAATAAACTTCTGTAAGCTTAGACCGACCAGGTCAGTGTTCTTGACATTGGCAGGCTCACTATTCTGGAAGGGACCAGAACTTTGACTTGAAGACCACAGAGCTCTGCAAACACAATTACCATATAGCAAATCTGTGTTACCATATCTTTGGGCATTTGGGACGTTTCATTCTTACAGGCAGGCAAATCAAATTGCAACCATTAGAGCTTTCTTAACATCTGCAACCACGCATTGGGTCTGGTAGCACAGACTGAACAAATATTGGTGGAACTCAGCATGTGACCCCTTCCATGGCTCCAGCTGTCAAAAATTGTGGAACATCCTCCAGGGAGCTGAGCCAGTGCCTCACACCTGCATGCATTCTCTCCCTCTTGTCCAGCTCTGTTCCCTACTTCATTTTAGCTCTTTGCATTCATCAGTGCTGGCTTCCTGTGCTGCCCTTGCACCAACGTTTAGTGATTTCGTGTGCAGCCACCCAGCAGTGAGCAGTGTCAGCTGCCTAAGCCGTTCTTAACCTCTCTTCCTTTGTTATTAACATGCCTCCTCCTTTTTTCCAGTCACTTTTGGGAACAGTTTGGCTTTCTTTGATGTAGTTTCTGAATGTTTCTTTGCTTAATATCTGGACTTCTTGGATCTGTTGGCATATATGGCAAATTTTTTATACCGTTTTTTGATATTTCCTTTTCTCATGTATAATGTAGAGTGTTTTATGCTCCAAATTTTTCATGCTGCTTGTTCTTCCCTTTTGATGTTAAAATATTGTCTTTGATTTGTTTTGTCTTTTTTCCCTCCCAGGCCATTTTCATGTGACCAGATTGGCCCGAACCTTGGCTGTGTATCTGAGGATAACTTTGAACTGACCCTTCTGCCTCTACCTCTCTAGTGTTGGGTTACAAGTGTGCATCAAACCTAATGTGCACTGGTTAGACTAGAATTATGGTTTATAAAATAAATAATCCTTCTTCATTCTATAGCTATTAGTCTCATTTTAAAAAATGACCCTCAGTTTGCTTACTTGATCCATTCCCCTCCTCCATGTGTTTCGTCACACATTTGAAGGTCAGAGGAGTTGGTTCTCTCTACCTTGTGATCTCTGGGATTGAATTTAAATTGTTAAACTTGAGCAGGAAGTGCTTCAGCAAGTTGAGCCATCTCACTGACCCTGACTCTCGGCTTTTAGATTCAGATTATGCTTTTGAAAATTATCGTGAATGTTGAAGAGCTTTTGTTTAGTGAGGTGGATCTATTGATACTATGAATTAAAAGTGTTAACTTTAAATGTAATTGTTTCTTGGTATTAGGAAGGTAACTTCCAAAACGCTTTTCAGATATAAAATATGAGATGCTTAAATCCCTCATAAAATATGGAGTATTTGCATTTAACACATTTGTTTTCTTCCTGTGTATCTTAAAATTTCTGTAGTTGGTTTATATTAAATGATACAGTACAAATGCTGTGCAAATATAAGAATAATGACAAGGAAAAGTCTGTATATCTTCAATAGAGATACATTTTCTTTTCAAACGTATTTGATCCATGATTAGTTGAACATGTGTATACAGAAACCACTGACTATAATTAGCACTACTTACTACCAGTCTTTGTTAAAATGATCATTTCTGACTTTAAGAGTTATCTACAAAGGTAGGTAGGGCTTGCTGACAGGATAAATGGAAATATATGTTGATTGACTAAGGATTCTGTCCAATTTCTAGGTGTTGCGGAAAAAAATAGGGACATTTAGTGTTTTCTTTGCTTTCAGTCAAGAAGAATTGATCCCTAAGGCTTCCCCAGCAGCCCACTGCTTTTCAAGAAGCCTTTGCATTGAATTTCCCTGGATGCTGCTGCTATAGTCCATGTAATCTGCTTGTCAAGTCCTGAGTGTTCCCCAAGAGACTAGTTTCTTTCTGTGAAGGCAAGAGAGACTAGCCTTGTTCTGAATGCAACAATAGCAGATTTAGTATACTTTATGTATCATTTCCCTAAAAATAATTTGTTTTCTAAAAGAACAATAACTGGCAAGAAAACACGACAATTAAATTTGCAAATTTCTTCACAGAAATTTGAAACAACAAGAAGGTTACTTAGTGGATTTGGAACTAGACCAAGAGGTTGGTCAAGCACTAGTAAGTATACACTTGCCATAGTGATAAGATTCTTGGTTAGGAATTGCCAATGTGTAGCAAACAGTCAGTTGGTTACAGTATGCTCTCTGGGAGCCAGGTATGGTAGTACCTGTATTCTTAGCACTCAGGAGAATCCTGAGTTTGAAGCTAGCTTTGCTCCATAATGAGTTCCACACCCATCTGGGCTACATAAACAAATAGACAGAAAGACAAAACAAGTAACAAGTACAACATTCTGAGAAATTTTTGAGCTGTTTTCCCCACTGGTCTTTACTATAACTCATGGACTCAGTTGAGATCTGTAAAGTATTTCAGCTTCAGGCTAGATTAAATGACACTATGTCCCTGAATCTGGAGAATAAATAAAGGAAGATTCTGTAACAGTTTCTCTCAGAATCATATTGTTCTGCATCACAGCTGCAGCAGGACTAAATTAGTAAAGTGTCCTGTGTTTTATGGTTATAAGTAATGGAGGATCAAGAATGGCATCCATTGAAGCCAGAGAGCTCTACTTATTGTTCAGGTGCTGGGATCCCTGGAATCAAGGGTTTGCCCAATAGGCAAGTGCTCTGTCACTGAACTGCATCACTAGCCCCCAGTTAACACTTTTAGTGGCTATTTAAGATTTCAATATAATGTCAATAAAAAATGTCACAAGAATGCTCCCATCAAGTATTCACCTTGCTTTGGAAGAATTCAGATTTAGTCAGTTTTTTAGAATTTTTTTAAATGATTCTATTTTAAATGATTCTTTTTTTTTTTTTTTTTTGCAGTGTCTATGTGTGTATTAGAGGGCATAGTGTGTCCCTGTGGAGGACCAAGGGTGACTTCAGGAATCATCCTAGATTGCTTCTATCTCCTTTTTGTTTTGCTTTGGAATTTCCCAGGCTCTACCCACTAGGGCCAGAAGTGTAGGCCTCCACCATTTCCACCTGGCGTTTTTATGTGGGACCTGTAGTCTTTCTGCTTTGGAGGCAGAGTCTTAACCCCTGAGCCATCTCTCCAGCCCTAGAATACTTTGTTATAATATACAATTGATGGAATAATGTTAAATAGTCTGAAGACTTTTTAAAATAAAAGTGAAAAAATTGATCATTTTTTTTCCCTTCAGTTACTTTCACCTCTTGTGAAGCATAAGACCTTCCAAAACACTAGAGATGGACAAAGAAGAAAGGAAGACTATCAATCAGGGCCAAGAGGATGAAATGGTAACCGACTTTCATACTTTATTATTCATATTTACAAGTAATTTATTCTAGATAGTAGAATAGTACAATTGGAAAATAGCAGTATAGGTTGGGAAGTTCAGTGGTAGAATGTTTGCCTAGCTCAATTTACCTTTGTGTTCTTGGTTTTTTTTTCTAATCCTACCTCATAGCATTGTAAATTCTGGAAGAATACAAAAGGTATGCAAAAATGAAATGATAAAAATTACAAGAATACATTAAATATGAATGTACTGTGTCAGTGGGAAAGAACATATTAAACATCAAATATAAAACCACAAATATCAACAGATTTTATTATTAAAAGTATGAATTTGCATTATGAACTTAGTCAAAGCAAAGCAGAATTTAAAAGTAAATTATCCATTGAGAAAATACAGTTTGTGTCACAAGACAATACTACCGATCTTGGAAACAAAACTTCGAGTCCTTATCTGCCATATCATTTGACAGTTATCTGTTTGGTTACCATGTCCGTGCAGGAGATATATGGCTATAACTTGTGTCGCTGGAAGCTTGCTGTGGTTTCTTTGGGAGTGATTTGTACTGGTGGATTTCTCCTCCTCCTCCTGTACTGGATGCCTGAGTGGCGAGTGAAAGCTACCTGTGTTCGAGCTGCAGTTAAAGACTGTGAAGTAGTGCTGCTGAGGACTACTGTAAGTCCATTTGTTTACTGTAAATGATTATTCAGTGTACTAAAGTAATGTTTATAGATTTGGTTCAGAATAATGTGTGACCAGATCATTGTTTTCAGGTTAATAGAAATAAGCAGTATTTTTTAAGAACCACTTTAAAGAGAGTATTGCTACAGGATCTATGATGATGCTTTTCTTTTGTATATGTATATACACATTTTTCATTTTTTAATATTTTAGTGTTGCATACATGAAATAGTGAGTTGATGTTTAACTCCTCTTATTCACAATTTCATGCTCCTCCATCTTCTTCCCTCTACAGTCCTCCTCTTCTGCCAGACTCACTCCTGTATTCGTTTTTTCACATATGTGGTCCACTGGGTTTCATGTGGTTTGCCTTTGATGACATATGCCTGAGTACTCACTGGACCATGAAACACACAATTTACTCTTTGATAGTCTCACATGTTTACTCAGTGACTTATCTTTTAAGATACTGGTCCTTTAGAATTATAACCCTGACCCCTATTGACTAGGCCAGCACCCTATCTACTGTATGATACAGCATATGTAGATTTGCTTAAAACAAATAAACTTAGTTGGGATCTGGTAAAATGGCTTAGTGCATAAAGATACTTGCTGCATAAGCCTGATGGCTGAGTTTGATTGTTGAACCTGTATAAAAGTGGAAGAGTACAGATTCCTCAAAGCTGTCCTGTCCTCCACATGCTTGCTACAACACAGACCCACATAAATCACACACACACACACACACACACACATTAAATAATGGGAAGCATTTCATAAAATACTGTAATATCTAGTGTTAGATATATCAGTGGATAAATTAGGTAAGTGTGAACTTTTATATAATATACTGATGTTTGTACTGTAAAGCATGTAGTTTCATGTTTGAGTTTCTTTGTCATCATGAAATTGTTTCACCTTTGGTGAGTAGAAAGTGAAGGATACTTTTAAGAGATAACTCAATATGTAAGAAATGGGAATTAAACATGTAATTATGTAATATACACAATTAACTCAACCTTTCCCCCTTTCTTCTAAGGATGAATTCAGAATATGGTTTTGTGCAAAAATTCGATTTCTTCCTCTGGAAAATCAATCATTCTTTAATCCAAAATCTGTGGTTAATAAGGTTTCCAATGGCCATGCAATTCATTTAACTGAGAATCTAACTGAAGAAAATAGGCTTGAGATAAATAAATATTCACAGACCCAATCACAACAGGTATGGCGATCTAACATATTACTGTAATTATTATATTTCACACTGTAATATAGCTTATAAAATTTTGCATTTGCTGTTACTGCTTGAGATTTACATACTTGTAAAATATTTTGTCACTAAGCTATAATATTATACAAATTATATGTTAGTAAGAAATGCTAATAAGCTTTGATGTCATATTTATGTATGCTTTACAGATTCGTTATTTCACCCATCATAGCATCAAATATATCTGGAATGATGCCATCCACAATTTTGATTTCTTAAAGTAAGTATTTGTCTTTTGCTTTTATTGTATTACAAATAGCTTGGAAATGTTTTACTAAAAGAGACTCCATTCTTGTACTACATTAAAATTGAGGAGGTTTTTTGTATATCTTTTCACTTAATTACTATAATTATCTAGTGTTATTTGAAGATTTATTAACCATTTTAAAGTAAGTCTTACCTGCACCTTGTACACTGGCAAACTTTTATATAACTTAGAAATAAGCTGAGTGTACTGAGTGTAGTGGTGCATGCCTAACTAAGATCCCGATATTCAGAAGGCTGAGGTGCAGGAAGATTTCAAATTCTAGACCAGCCTGGGCTACATAGTAACATGCTGTCTCAAAAAAATAAATAAATAAACAAGGTTAGAAGTAGTTTGATAAGTCCCTGGAGTCTTGGTTCTTTAAGTTGAGTAGATCTCATAAACTTCAGTTTTTTTTTCAATATATGCACTAATAGTGATCAAATATAAGGACTCAAGCATATTAATTAGCTGTGTCTGCAATCCCCATGCTTTCTCTTAGAACCTCTTAATTATTCCTATATTCACAGTCCCATCCAGTTGTGCTTGAGTTAGTAATAGGTAGAAACACAGTTTTACCTCTGGAATAAGGAATAGGATATTGGCAAGTATGTCATCTGTGGAGAGAACAAATGTTTTCTTTTGAGAGTTGAAGTCACATAAATAATTTGGATTTAGTTTTCTCTTCAAAGATGGCTGGTCTTGCTGTTGTTGTCCAGGTTGGCCCCAAATTTTTGCGCTCAAGTAATCTTCCTGTCTTTGCCTCCTGAGATTTCTTTTCTTTTTTTTTTTTATTTATTCAATTGTGGTGCGTGCGTGCGCGCGTGTGTGTGTGTGTGTAGAACCACAGGCGAATTCGGGAACCCCCATGGACCGCCTCCACCACCTCGTTTACTCTGCCCTGGGATTCATAGGCTCCGCCCTACCAGGACCAGAAGCGCAGGCCGCCCCCGCTTTCACCCAGGCTTCTATACATGGGGTCTAGGATCTGAACTCAGGACCTTCTGCCTGCAAGGCAGAGGCTTAACCCCTGAGCCACCTCTCCAGCCCCACCTCCTGAGATTTCTATGTTTTGTTTTTTGGGCTTTTTTTTTTTTTTTTTTTTTTTGGCTATATGAATGATTATTATAAACACTCATGAAATATCATTGCTTTAGAATGGCAAAGGAGTTTTTAAGTTTTATCAGAAAAAAAACCAGAATAAATAATCATTAATCTTAATGCCTGGATTTTACCTGAACATTAAAGAATTAAAATGCCCTGGAATAGGCCTAACATTTTGACATGCCTAGTTTTAATGACCCTTTCTGTTAAGAACCATTACTTTAAGCTAATAATGTACAATCTTGTTAAAAACTTTTCTAGTCTTCTCGGGAAGTCATCAACCCTTAGTGGGAGAGGGGAAAGATTTCAAATGTATTTGTTATATGGTCTGTGTCAACCATAGAAACTTAAACATGCCCTAACTGAATTTTGGGGAAAAAGTGGGGAAGGATTGAAGTTGCTTATGTGCATGATTTTGTTTTAGTTATTCGATTGGTTTATGTTAAAGTAAGCATACATGAGGCACAGTTGGGAAAAGTAGCTATTGTTGGTCGGATTCCAGTTAGGATAGGTCTTAGGTCTTAGACTTAATAATGTATGAGGTCAGGAGAAGATTTGGATTGGTGCTTTGTGGAAGTGGAAGAAAATAGGATTTCTTAGCTTGAAGCTAAAATTATAAAGAAGTTTACCTAAGTTTTGTTGGTTTAATTGTTGGCTCTTACAGCTTTGGAAACTGAAAGGATAATGACACTATAGAAACTTAAGGAATCAGAACCCTGACTCTGCAGTGGGTAAAACTAGTTGTCCTACTTGAAACTTAGACTGCTTGTTGTTTTATTGTAAGAATTGGAGATTAACTTTTTGTTTGTTTCTAAGAAGTTTGTAAGGAAGTTACACTTTTAAAATCAAGTATATAGAAAAATGAGGCATTAAGAATTTGGATATTTTAAACTTTGTTTAAAGTAAAAACTTTGGATTTATTTAGGGGACTGGATGAAGGTGTTTCTTGTACGTCAATTTATGAAAAGCATAGTGCAGGACTGACAAAGGGGATGCATGCCTACAGGTAATTTTTATCCAACTAAAGCTAGATGTATTCTCAAAATTCTTAAACCTAGAAGTGTATGTAGCCAATCTTTTACTGTATAGTATGTATTAACAAGTATTTAAATATTAAAGACTAATGGTTAAAACCTTACTCATTTTGAGTAAAACTCACTCAGTTTAAGAATTATGAAAATGTAAAAGCTGTTGTCAAAGCTGAAAATTCTGAAGTTACACCATATTTCACCAATTCTAAGATGCAGATTTTCCTATCTCTCCATTGGGATATGTCATATAGTTGGTTGAGTGTTGACTTTTACTTGACAGAAGTTTTTCTGCTTTATATATTAAATAATGTTTTATAATTGATAGCATCTTAGATTTTCTGAAATAGGAATTATTAAGTACGAGTTGATTCGTCACTATGAAAATGTGTAGATTGGAAGTCATACTTTTCAATATGTTACTCTTTGTTGAAGCATAAAGTATGCCAGCATATTGAATATTTTAATGATGAGTGCCATTTTTTAAAATAAATTAGAAAGTCTCCTGTACTAATGTAGCTTGTTTTCAGTGTTTAAACAAAAAATTCACTTAGATTTAGAAAGGGTAAAATTACTGTATACAGATTTGGAGAGAAGGGAGGGTTGTGGGTGGGATCCAGGGCCTCAAACATGTTTGGTAAGCACTCTACCACTGAGCTGCATCCTCAGGCCCTCAAAAACTTTTTTTTCTTTCCTTCTTTTTGGAGACAGGGTCTCTTGTAGCCCAGGCTGGTCTCCAGTTCACTGTATAGGCAAGGATGACCTTGTACTCCTGTTCCAGCTTGCTGCTTTCTCCCAAGTGCTAGGGTTACAGGTATGCCCCACTATGTCTAGTTTATATGGTCCTGGAGATTGAACCCAGGGTATCCTTCATGCTAGGCGGCCACTCTACTAACAGAGCAATATTCCCTACCCCTAGGACAGCCTGGGCATGACGAGACCCTGTCTGAACAAAACAAAAAAATGAAGAGAGCTTTTTGCCCCTATGGTTTAGTGACTGACAGCAAAAACACATGACACACAAAGATGGGAGATAGAATGAAACAGAATGCTAAGAGTTGTTATCTAGTATTGACTTCCTTGGCTTAAATAATGAAGGTAAATTTTATTTTTGTTATGGTAGGAAGAGTCTTTGTCATGGAGCAGTAGCTTTTAGACACATGGATTTAAGGACACTGGTTTGAACTGTATCTAATACAGTGTCTTCCTAAATTGTACCATTACATAATCTGGTTACTGTGTTTTCCTATTATAGAAAATTGCTTTATGGAGTAAATGAAATTGCTGTAAAAGTGCCTTCTGTTTTTAAGCTTCTAATTAAAGAGGTAAGACTATTCGTTGTATATAGCTCAACATTTGTGATCATTAGATTGATCAGTGTGGAAACAGTCGTGATTAAGTGATAAGATACTCTTTTTCACTTGGAAAGTAAAAATAGAGAAAAAAATTTATTCTGGTAGAGAAGGTCTTTTGGGTATAAAATTTTAGTTTTATTTGTTTTTATTAAGAGTATTTATTTTTCCTTTCAAGGAATTAGACATCTAAATTGATCATATTTATAAATGTATATATCTGTAGCAATTATTCTTTTCTGTTGCTGTGAGACAGCACTCAAACTCAAGCAACTTAAGGAAAAAAATGGAGATTTATTTAGTTCACAGTTCCGGGGAGATACAGTCCATTATGGTGAGAAAGGCATGACTGGCTAGAACTGGAGGCTGAGAAGACAGATTAACAGGGCAGGACTAACCAATCTCAGGACCCACTCCTTGTAACATGCCTTCCTCCAGCAGGCTTCACCTCCTAAAAATCATGACTTTCCCAAACGGCAACTAAATATTCAAACACATGAGCCTGTGGAGGATAACTCATATCCAAATCATGACACTATCTTTCCTTTTTAAAAGAAATAGGATATATTATTGGAAGTCATGTAAGGCATGTGGCTGATCTTAGAAACTTGTCTGTTAGAAAGCATGTTAGTTTTTGCAGTTAGGGTTCTGTTGTAAGTATCACAGCTGTGTGAACAAAGTACTGCAGATCTATAAAGAAAACAGTGAGTAGCTTCCAAAGAAAGAAGGTTTGTCGATCTTTATTCTGGTTTTTGGCTATAGATAAAAAGTTGTGTTGGGTGGATACTTTACTAGAAATGATTGGAAATTGAGGAGGTCTGGTTTCCATAGTGCCCCAATAGTCACTATCTTTGTTCTTTGGAAAATGTTTCAGCCTGCTGCTCCTTCATAGTATTAGAGTAACTTCTTTGTAAACATTTCATTTAAATTCGAATAAAATGAGGCTGTATGTGAAAGTGCTTGAAGAGTATTTAATTTTAAAACATTGAGTGGTAATTTGAAACTCTCTGAAATTGGATGAAGTCCATTGCCAGAACCCCCTGAATTTGTTTTTATTTCAGCTATAATCCTGAGTAGTTTCCTTGGAAAATGCAAAACACTTTAGTCTCTTATCTCATATTTGCTCTTCCTCTGTATTTCAGTGAACTTTTGACATAAGTAAATTTGTGGTTTGAGTTTATAATAAAAATATTTGCTCTATCTGATTAAATGTTTTGTTTTATTAACCCAGAACTTTGTAAATGATTATGTTTTCCTGAAGCAGAATGCATAGCAGCTGAATTGACTCTTTGGCTTTTACTAATTGAATATGTATTTGGGTTTGTTAGATCTAAATTGATGCAAATAATTTAAATTTATTTACCAAATTCTAGTAATTTAATGGTAACCAAGAACATGCTAACGTAATGCTCTACTCTTTAGAGTCTTATACATTATTCTAGGAACTAGAGAACTTACCCTTTTAAGTATTTGATTGGCTGCCTGTCCAATGAAATGGTGAATCTGCATGTTTGTAAATATTTTATTCCCATTGACTTTGAACATGTCTTCTTTTTTAGGTTCTCAACCCATTTTACATTTTCCAGCTATTCAGTGTTATACTTTGGAGCATTGATGAATACTATTACTATGCTGTAGCCATAGTGATTATGTCCATAGTATCAATTGTAAGCTCACTGTATTCCATTAGAAAGGTATGTCAGAATTTATTATGGGTTTCAAAATACATGTGCATTTTATAGTAACATGTATAATAGTACTTCTTACAAAGTAACTATCCAATATACTCATTAATTTTTTAACTTTTTATTTAAGAGAGAGAGAGAGAATGTGTGTGTGTGTGTCTCAGAGGGCACTGTGTGTCCTTGTAGAAGAGCAAGGATGACTTTGGGAATCATCCCAGATTGCTTCTACCTCCTTTTTGCTTTGCACTGGGATTTCCCAGGCAGAGCCAGGGCTGGAAGTGTAGGCTGCTGCCATTTCTGCCTGGCATTTTTATGTGAGAACTGGGATCTGAATTCAGGACCTTCTGTTTTGGAGACAGAGTCTTAATCCCTGAGCCATCCCTCCAGCCCACTTATTAATCTTAATTGCATGAATACATGTATTCATGCATATACTATCTCCCTTTTCTCATGTAACTCAGGTTCCCCTTGAACTCACTTGGTTAGCTGAGGATGTTCTTGAACTCCCTGACTTTCCTGCTTCCACCTTCCCATATCTGGAATTAGAGGCTTTTGTTGTTGTTAAGAAAAATGTTTATATCTCTTTTGTGGTACTAGAGAGTAACTTAAGACTTGGTACGCTCTGTAACTGAGCTAC
This sequence comes from Typhlomys cinereus, assembly GCA_023101885.1. Taxonomy (NCBI): domain Eukaryota; kingdom Metazoa; phylum Chordata; class Mammalia; order Rodentia; family Platacanthomyidae; genus Typhlomys; species Typhlomys cinereus. Next base: position 37,471 of record JALPQD010000488.1, read on the forward strand.
ATCTCAAATTTGGTACGCTCTGTAACTGAGCTACATCTCAAATAGGTGTTGTTAGAGTCAAATTGCCACTGTGACTATTTAGAAGCCATAGGGATCTGTACTTCTCACATACTAGAATACTGAAAGGATGGCTTATTGTTTTCAGGGCTCTTGTTAAAGTGATTTTTGCTTAGAGCTAAAACTGAGTCTTTCTTGAGTTTCTGGAAACATTAATCATATTCATGTGCCTCATTTTTGAGCACTTTTGCTTTTTGATTATCTCAAGAGTTCATCTGTGCTAGTTTCTAATCTCGTTCTTTTCTTTCAGCAATATATTATGTTGCATGACATGGTGGCAGCTCACAGTACTGTGAGAGTTTCAGTTTGTAGAGTAAATGAAGGTAAGTATTTCAGGTGAGAGTTAAGAATAAATAGAAACAAAATCCCATTATATGTTCATGTGTGAAATATTCCTATTCTGTGTGTGTATATACACACATATATATTTAATATTTTATTTATTAGAGAGAATGCCATGATGCACAGGTAAAGGTCAGAGGATATGATTAAAAAAAAAAAAAAAGAACTGAAAATGCACATTCCTGATTTTATTTTATTTTGCATGTGTATCAAGAAGGCATTGTGTATGCCTATGGAGGCCCAAGGATGACTTCGTAAATCATCCTGGATTTCTGTGCCTCCTAATTATGCTCCTCTAGGGTTTTCCAGTCTTTGCCTTCCAGGGCCGGAAGTATAGTATAGGCAGGCCATTGCCATTTTTCACCTGGCATTTTACATGGGATCTCAACTCCAGTCCTTCTGCTTGTGAGGCAGAGGTTTAACACTTGAACTATCTCACTAGCCCTATTTCCTGAGTTTTTGAGTTCATTATTTTATATGTTATTGTTTATATCTTTCTGTACAGTGTCATAGACACTGTGCTAGGCTTTTGGCGTTCAGCCTTATTGGGAAGACATGATGAACAGGTGATAAATGCTGTGGTAGGGAGCGGTGAGAACACTTTTATACTAGGAGAACTTATTTTTACTGTAGGTACTAAGAATGGCTTCTTTGAAGTAAGTTTGGATGGTGATTAATTGAGTTTATCAAATAAAAGGCAAATGAGATGTTGGCAAGATGAGAAAAGAAGATGCTAATTGCCCAGAGGCCCAGAATTGAATCCTGTGGCCATTGTAAGAACTAGAATTCAGCATGTAGATGACTGGTAAGACATTGTTTAGGCATTTGGATCCCTCCAAAGGCAGTGGAAAGGAGTCCAAGAACTTTAAGCAAACATATGTTGTGGTCCTGTAGCAGTCACTGTTCTCTGTTGCTGTGAGACAACACTAAACACAAGCAACTTAAGGGGGAAAAGATTTATTCAGCTTACGGTTCCAGAGGGGAGACATGACCATTATGGCTGGAAAGGCTGGCAGACTGGCAGAAGCTGAAGGGGGCTTAGGATACTGCAGACATCACGGAGACTGAGAAAGCTAAGTAAACAGACTGCTAGCAGAAGCAAGGGTGGGGCTACTTAGTTCAAAGCCCACCACCTGTGACCTGCCTTCCTCTAGCAAGGCTCCATCTCCTAAAGTTGCCATGTCCTTCCCAAACTTGAAGGATTCAAACAGATGAACTTGTGGGGGACAATTTATTTTCAGACTATGGCATGTCCCATTTGTCTTTTGGGGGGAAAATTATTCAGTTTTCCATGCATAGACTGGTTTAGCAGGGAGCAGTACTGAAAACATGACCTGGATCAGGACAGGGTTGTGGAGATGAAAGGAAACGGGTTTGGATTTGAAAATGTGAGCATTGAACAGAATTTACTTGGTTATCTGTGAATGTAAAGTCCCAGAGTGATATGATGCTGGAAGGATAGATGTTGGTGTTACTGAATTACATGAGGAATACTGGAAGGAAAACAGATTGTAGGAAGAATAATGTTTGAGACCTATAAATTGACTGGTCAGAGTGAAGGAGAGACAGCAGCCAGTCATGGTCCTTTGGGGACAATAGTAGTAATCACTTTAGTTTCTTTAGAATACCAGATCAATCTTTATTTTCATTGATTCCTTTGCCCCCTTTCCCCTCTCCTTTTCACTTTTCTTCCCTCCTCTCCCCTTGTTTTCTCTCTCTTTCCCACTCTTTCAGGATCTCTTACATTTTAGGCAACTGCTCTACCAATGAACTACATCACCAGCTTCTGCTTCAACCTTTTCCTTTTTTTCTTTTTTTAACTTTGAGATGGGTTTGCTAGGTTTTCTGGCCCTATACCATATCCAGCTCAGTCTCCATTTTCTTGACTGTCCAAGCGATGGCTTCCTTCCTGTTCACTTCCTACTCACTACCTCACCTAACTGCAGTCCCTGTGGGTATGTTTTGTAGCAGCCCAGGCTGACCTATATCTTGCTATATAACTGAGGAAGATCTTTAATTCCCGATCCTCCTGCTGTCACTTTTGGTATTTTCCAGATGGGGTCTCAGTGTAATCTAGACTGGCCTCTGATTGGAAGCAGGCGTTGTCAGGCTCAACTCAGTTCTTTGTAGTTGTTAGTTTCTGTATATAGAGAGAGAGACTTGAAAGAGGATACCATTGGTCCGAACTGAAGCTCTTTACCACCTTGGCTTCCGCATCTCAAATACTGAGGTTTCAGGTGTTGACAGTTAACAGTTTTAACTTCAATTTTTAAGGAAATAGTCAATTGGAAGATTATAGTGTATATATAAAAAAAAATCAGTTTTTTGTATTTAATAGTTTTAAAGACTCAGGAATACCGAGAAGGAATGAGACATGAGAGTTACAAATGGTGGTGAGAAAAAAGGGTAATATAAAAATGCCTTTGCAAAGAAAATATGTCAAAATTTTCATGTTTTTCTGTTTCTGTGGAATTATAAAACTGAATTTATTTTGCCTGTTTCAGCAGTATTTTCCATGTATTCTAAGATAGCTGATTGCTAGAATTGATGGTTGACAGTTAATAGTGGGAAGCGGATTGAAGGACCTGATGTCACCTATGCTCTGTTGACAGACTTTGGGAGAAAGACCAACTGACACTCCATGCCTCATTGGTAGTCTTGTTTGTCAGAACTCCATTTAATGGGATTTCAGTGTTAACCCCATTATATTCTTAGTTTGTTGAGGACAGTAGACTTTTGAATGAGTTATTTATTCATTTGCTGTAATTTTATCCCAAACCAGCATTCATCCCACATTAACGTTTTTCTTTAACTTTTCTTTCTTTACATTAAGAAATAGAAGAGATCTTTTCTACGGACCTTGTGCCGGGGGATGTCATGATCATTCCATTAAATGGGACAGTCATGCCTTGTGACGCGGTGCTTATCAATGGTACTTGCATTGTAAATGAAAGCATGTTAACAGGTAAACCAGTTAGCTGTGATTGAATTGTTTGCTCATGAATGTGATAGTGATATTGAGTAGAACTTATTTAGCACGAAGCACATGTAGAGAGGTCAGAGGACAACTTCTTTTTTTTTTTAATTCTTATTTATTCAATTATGCATGTGTGTATGCGTGCGTGTGTAAAACCACGGGCGAATTCGGGAACCACCATGGACCGCCTCCACCTCCTCCTTGTTTACTCTGCCCCAGGATTCACAGGCTCCGCCCTACCAGGACCAGAAACATAGGCAGCTCCCGCTTCCGCCCCGCATCTATAGTGGGGTCTAGGATCCGAACCCAGGACCTTCTGACTGCAAGGCAGAGGCTTAACTCCTGAGCCACCTCTCCAGCCCCAGACAACTTCCTCTTTTACTCATGGATGTGTGTATATGTGCATGTGTGTCTGTCTGTCTAAAGGGTGCTTAGAGATGTTTTCACATCACTGGGTGCTTAAGGTAGCAGTGTTTTTCAATTCTGTTCTTAAGAATAAAGAGAACAAGTGTGGGACTTGTCTTTAAAGTTATTTGGAGCTCAGCAGCAATCATTTCTAGTTGCAAACCAGCATTGCTTTTGAGTCGCATTAATGACTGGAATTGTTGGGGAAACAGAAGTCGGTATTTCCCAGTAAACCAGTGGATGAAGAAAAAGCTGATGGGTTACACATTCAAAGCAGTTAATTTTATAAGCAGTACTATTAACGTTTTGGATATTTCACAACTATGCGTGTATATTTGTTTGCTGTTGATTTCTATGTTTTCTTAAAATTTTTATTGTTTTGATAGGAGAAAGTGTTCCAGTGACAAAGACTAATTTGCCAAATCCTTCAGTGGACTTAAGAGGAATGGGGGAAGAATTATATAGTCCAGAAACACACAAACGACACACTTTGTTTTGTGGAACGACTGTTATTCAAACCCGTTTCTACACTGGAGAACTTGTTAAAGCCATAGTAGTTAGAACAGGTAGAAAACATTTACTCTCTTGAATATTTTAGCATATTTGAAACTTACTGAATGTTTACTACAAAGAGATTCTGATTTACAAGATAATTCTTATTTTTTAAATAAAACAATAAATTTCCATTTTTTAAAGGCTTTAGTACTTCCAAAGGACAGCTTGTTCGTTCTATACTATATCCCAAACCAACTGATTTTAAACTGTACAGAGATGCATATTTGTTTCTACTGTGTCTCGTAGCAGTGGCTGGCATTGGCTTCATCTACACGATTGTCAACAGCATTTTAAAAGAGGTATGGATGTAGGGCTCCAGTGGGGTTTGCTTCTTCATTATTACTTTTTTTTTTTTTTAATGTGTGTGTATGTATGTGTATCAGAGGGCAATGTGAATCCCTGTGGAGGATGAAGGGTAACTTTGGGAATCATCCTGGATTGCTTCTACTTCCTTTTTGCTTTGCTCTGGGATTTCCCAGGCTCCATCACCAGAGTTGGAAGTGCAGACCACCACCATTTCCACCTGGCGTTTTTTATGTGGGACTAGGGATCTCAACTCGGGTCCTTCTGCTTTGGAGACAGAGTCTTTAACCCCCAAGCCATTTCTCCAGCCCTAAAACTAGTCTTATGTGAAGACATAGAGCTAGTGAAATGAGACATGGGTTCTATTATCCATTTGACAATTCACCAAGCTTCCTGTTTTGTAGAATTTATCTTGTGCGCTGTGTGTGTGTGTGTGTGTGTGTGTGTGTGTGTGTGTGTGTACACACCTCTGCACATGTGCACAAGTTTGCAGTTCTCTACTATCTTTCTGTGATATCAAAATCACTTCAGGCTTGCACACATGTTACTTTACCTGCTGAGTCATCTCACCAGGCTTGCTCTCCTGTTACTGTTCTTCCTCCTCCCCCTTCTCCTCCTCCCTCTCCCCCTCCCCCTTTTCTTTCTTTCTTTCTTTCTTTCTTTCTTTCTTTCTTTCTTTCTTTCTTTCTTTCTTTCTTTCTTCTCTCTCTCTCTTCTCTCTCTCTCTCTCTCTCTTTCTTTCGTTAAATTGAATGTTTTTGATTTGACATATGTTTTTGTGTCAATTGTAGAGAAAAGTTGGAAAAATAATTATTAAGTCTCTCGATATCATTACAATTACTGTGCCACCTGCGCTTCCTGCTGCAATGACTGCTGGTATTGTGTATGCTCAGAGAAGACTGAAAAAAGTTGGAATTTTCTGTATCAGTCCCCAGAGAATAAATATTTGTGGACAGCTGAATCTTGTTTGTTTTGACAAGGTTGGTTCAGTTTCATAATCATTTCTTAAAGATTCTTGTGTTCTTAATTATTCACATTGACATTTTCTGTTTTCTTTGTTAAGTAATCTGCAATTTTTTAATATTACTCAAATTTTTCTCTTCACTGTTATTTACCATATGTATCTTTTAAGAGAGTTTTTTTTTTTTTCTCAATATTTGAAACTTGAATTTTGCCTATGTGCTCAGGTCTGCAAATGACTCTTATCCAGAGTTCTGTCTTGTAGAAGCAGCAAGTTGGCCATGTAGGGTGATGTCTACCTGTAATCTTAGCATTTGGGAGGTTGAGGTAGGAGGAGATACTGAGCCCATGTTTTCAAGGCCATCCTGGGTAATATAGCACAATCTTGTCTCCAAAAAGTTATAAAATTCAAAGCGTGGTAGTAAGAAAACATAAACTATAGTGGCAATAAGTAAAAATATATGGCCTTTTGTGTTTTAAGTAATGATAATGGGAATAGAGTACATAGACGTGTAATTAATAAGATTTTTAAAAATTACTTGTAAGTATGTGTATTTGCTGTTTGCTCTGATTTTTTTGCCTAGTATAAACCCATTTAAAAATTATTAAGGTCAGTAATTTCATGATTTCATGTGAAAGTGGTAAATTGTTTACCCGTGTAAAGTATATATACATTGCCTCTTAGAAGTAGTTTTCCCTTCCTAAGGTGAATTCACTTTTTTCTGAAAGTTTTGAGAATTAAATCTTAGCCAAAGACTTACGTCACTTTTCCGAGTAAATGATATGCTTAAAAACTTTTGATCAGTTTTGAAAAAAATTAAGGAAGCTGTATACTTCCAACACTGTTTTCATTAACGTATTCAAAAAATTTCATTTGTGCTTGTCTTTTCTGAAAGTCTTAGTAGGTAGTGCTGGGGTAGTATCCTGCTTTGGCTTCCAGAGTGCTGGCATTGCTGTTTATACTACTACACCAACCCTCACAGTGGTCTTACTAAGTTTTAAATGGACTCAAAAGTGGAGAAAAGATAAAGGCACAGTCAGTAGAATAAGCCCTCATTTACCCATTGGCCAGATTTACAGTTTTCAAAATTTGATCAATCTTGATTCATTTGTCCTCTCATTTTGAGGGAATTGGCATCAGTCATTAGGATAGTTCATGATGCCTAAAATATACATATATAACTCCAAAACTTCTGTCATACCCACCAGTTAATAATCTAGCATCCAGATTTTTATCTGACATAGATTTTGCTATCTTTCTCAATTTTTACAATGTGTTCTTTAATTAGAATCTAACAAATTTTTTCATTGATTTAAATTATTGATTCTGTTTTGAGGCAGTAGCTACTGAAACTCCCTGAGGATGACTTTGAACTTGTGATCATTTGCCTCTTGTCTCTTAAATTTTGAGACTATAGGTGTGTATCACCACCTCTGGCTTGTTCATAATCAATCTATTGACAGTCGACTTTCCACATACCCCCCCCTTTTTTAAGAAAACAGGTCATTAACTTGTTTTGACTGGTGACTTCCTTCTGTCGTCATTTAAATCTTTCCCTTTGTCTTTTGGTATGCCAATCCCTCCTACTGTTACAGATATTGTGTATGGTCAATAAGTTGACTGGTAAATTTGTTTTTTATATTAATCACATGAATATGATTAGAACAGAATTATATCCCCTGCTTCTCACTACACATAGGTCCTGAAAATCATTCCCTGTCAGGATATGTAGCTCTTGTTTATCTTTTCTTCGTACCACATTCTTTTGAACTCGTAGTGTGTATATAGCTTAACTTTTTATTAGTATGGATTTTTGTATTGTTTTATTTTTGAGGCATTGTCCTTATTTTGTGCATGTGTATTTTTTCTTAATTTCAGACTGGAACTCTTACTGAAGATGGTTTAGATCTGTGGGGAATTCAACGAGTAGAAAATGCCCGGTAAATATTAGCTAGATTTTATAGTTTATTAGTTAAGGTATTTTGTTTTTTTGTTGTTGTTGTTGTTTTTAGATATATGTATGTGTGTACGCCTGTGGAGGCTCAAGGGTGATTTCACCAATCATGCTGGATTGTTCTCCCTCCTTATTGCCTTACTTTGCAGTTTTTCAGGCTCTGCCTTCCAGGACTGGAAATGCAGGCAGTTGCAATTTCCACCTGGCAATTTTATAAGGGATCTGGGATCTGAACTTGGGTTCTTTTCGCTTTCAAGGCAAAAGCTTTAACCCCTGAGCCATCTTTCCAGCTTTATTAGTGAAGTTTTAATACTTCAGCTTATGAAGTATTCAAACACAGAACAGTACTAGATAGTTGATAATTTGCTTCCTTGTCTTTTAAGGTAATTTTTTATAGTTAGCTTACAAGGGGACAACATTGTATGCCTATGTAGTGTTGCATTCTGTTGTAATTCATTCTCTTCCTCTACTGCACTTCTTGTGTGCTCTGGCTAGTTCTGTCTCCCAAGCACTCTTACCCTCTGCATTTATGTTGTGGTATTCCATGACCTCTTTTTTCTCTCTTCCTCCCTTCTCATGATCCCTTGTCTAGTTTTGTCAGATTCAATTTTCAGTCTAATTTGTTCATTTAAGAGAACACATGGTATTTGTGTATTTGGCCTGACTTCTTTTACTTAAAGCAGTTATTTCTAGTTCATTCATTCTCTTTCAAATGTCCTAATTCAGTATTTCTTTGTTGCTGAATAAAATTCTGTTGTGTATTTGCATCTCATTTTTATCTATTCATTTAATTCGTATTAGGCGTTTCCATTTTCTGCTTTTTTGTGACTGCTTCAGCCATCAGTGTTTCCAAGTATTTCTGTGACATGTGACTTATAATCTTTTGAATGAATGCCCAGGAGTGGTGTAGTTTGGTAGTTCTGTTTGTTTGGTGTTCTGTTTGTTGTTTTTAAAATTGATTTCCACGGTGGCTGCACAAGTTTGCATCTTTACCAGTCATACGTTAAGTTTTTCTCTTCCCACATTTGCACCAGCATATTTTGTTGTGTAGTTTTCTTGGTGATGGAATCTCAGTGTAGTTTTATTTGACTTTCCCTAATGGCTAAAGATGTTGACTATTTTTTTCAAATATTTATTGATAATCTGTAGTTCTTTTGAGAACTGTTTATTCAGTTCATTAGTCCATTTGGTGGGTGGGGTGATTTGAAACTGTGTTATTTAATTTTTGAAGTTCTTTCTATATTCTAGATAAATGATCCCCTTCTCTGATATGTAGTTGGCAGAGTTTTTTCCCCAGTCTGTTGAGTGTTCTTCATTCTGTTGATGGTTTCTTCTGCTGTGCAGAAACTTCTCAGGATATTTCCTGTGCTTTTGGAATACATTTAAGAAAGTCCTTACTAGGTTTGAATATTGGAATTGTTTTACCTCCAGTAGTTTCAAAGTCTCAGGTCTTATATTAAGTAGTTCTTGATCAATTTCAAGTTGACTTTTGTGGAAGGTGTGAGATACTGGTATAGTTTGATTCTTTGAAATTGTTTTCTAGTACCATTTGTTTGTTAAGAAGGTTGTCTTCTGTCCAATATATACTTTGGACACCTTTGTTGAAAAATAAGTGGCTGTGTAGCTGGGGTGCATTTATTTCTGGGTCCCCTGGTCTGGTCCAGTGGGTCCGTGTCTTCTTTGTCCCAGCATCATGCTGTAATGTAACTATGGCTGTAATAAAACTAGGTATGTGTTGTGATACTTTTAGCATAATTGTTTGTGCTAAAAATTGCTTTGGCTACTCAGGCCTTTTGTTGTTTTTTTGTGAATTTTGAGGTTTATTTTTGGGTTATTGTGAGAAAGGTCATTGGATTATGTGGAATGTATAGTTTTTGGTGATATTTGTTATCATGATATCATTGAACCTGAGAGGTTCTATCTTCTAAGAAACATCTTCAGTTTATTGTTATTTGCATATAAACAGATTGCTGTTGTTGATCAGGTCCGGGAGTTACTAGTGGTGTGAGATTGTGTCATGTGCTGATGAAGATAATTGGATTTCTTTCTTTCCTGTTGAATTCCTTTTATTTATTCTTTTATTACTCTGCTAAGACTTTGAACACACATACACTCTTGTCTCAGTTCCTATTTTACAGGTAATGCCCTTCGGAAGCATTGTTTGTAAGTTTTTCATATGTATCCCTTTATTGATATATGTTCCTTCTAGTCTCTTCTAAGATTTTATCCGGAATTTTATCAAAGTCCTTTTCTGAATCTATAGGGATAATCATGTGATTTCTATTCTTAAGTCTGTTTATTTGTGCATTTTGGGGCATTCTTTCCATATGTCATTTTATTATCTCATCTTACAAGATTTCTGAGTCTATGTCTTCACTGTGCTGCTTGACTATTCTGCTGAATTGTTTCTTATGTGCCTCATCATTGATGGGTTGTCTGTCTGATTCACCTTTTGTAGCTGCATTTGTGAGTGCTCTTCTGTGGAGAGATGGAACTTTCCAGTCAAATGCACTAGTGATATTGATAGTACCATATAAACTTTGCTGTTAGCTTTATAATTGGGGGATTTCTCGGCCAGATAGTAGCATATATTCAAATCCAAAAATCTGCTCTGCATTGCAGGATTCAGAGACTGGGCACAGGAAGCTAGATGATCTGAATATTTGTCCTTGCTCTCCTAATGATGTAAGCTCTGACCAACCTCTTAGCCACTCTGCTTCCATTTTCCTCATCTAGAGAGAGATTAAGCATCATCAACTGGCAATATATAGGTTAGGATTAGAGCATTTGTTTAGCATTCATGAGGTCCTTGTTTCTGTATCTGATACCAGAAAAAAAAATGAAATAATTCAATATATGTAAAGTTCTTTGACTAGTGCCTGATACGTGGAAAATACTCTATCTCCTAGTGACTTTTTCTCCCTTGGCTGATGTTGAATATTAAATCCAGGGTTTTGTGCATGTTAGCCAGCTAAAGTCTATCATTGAGGTACATCCCAACTTTTGTTTTGCTCTGACTGGACTTTTGATTACTGTGTGAATCAGATTGGCTGTAATTCTTAATTTTCCTGCCTCTGCCTTTCATGTGCCTGCCACTGCTTTGTACATAGCTTGGGAGTGTAGATTTGTTTTTGTTTTGAAACAGGGCCTCGTGTTTTTAAAGATTTACCTGGCTTGATTTACACACACACACACACACACACACACACACACACACACACACACACACACACACTACAAAACATGAAAATGTGTGTGTTGATGACTTGAGTCTAGGGATTAATGAATCTAATTTAGTATATTTTCTGTTTTAGATTTCTTTTACCAGAAGACAATGTTTGCAATGAGATGTTAGTAAAAACGAAGTTTGTTGCTTGTATGGCTACTTGTCATTCACTTACAAAAATTGAAGGCGTGCTTTCTGGTGACCCACTTGATTTGAAAATGTTTGAGGCCATTGGATGGGTAAGTTCACCTTTGATTTTTTTTAATTATTTATTTTATTTTTCCAGTTTTACAAGCATATTGAGTACTCATCCCTGCTTCCCTCTTTCCCCCCTCCCTCTATTCTCCTCCTTTATTTTCATCAATCCATTCTACTTCCTCCCACCCTCCTTCTTGTGTGTTTCTATGGACCCCAGGGTTCCCTCTGGCTTATCTACTTTTGTGGGGGTTCAGGCTTCTTGTGGCAGACCAAGTTGTCTCTCCTTGGGCTACCCCACTGATAGTAACATTTCCCTTCATTCATCCAACTTTAGTCCCCAAGATTTCCACTGTAAGTTCTTAACTCTCTTGAGTTTCTCTGTAATCTATGGGGGCATGTTGTTATGTCAGTCATTATGCAGGTCTGGTAAGGACAAGTCTCACTGCATTGAGTTCCTAGATGCCTTGAATGGAATGTCTTGTCTGATGGTGAACCTTCCCATCTTTAGTTTCTTACAATCTCCCCGCCCCCTCTTCTGTGAAATCCCCAAAGCCTTGTGATGGGGAGAGATTAGATTGGCTTGATTCTGGTTGAACCTTGCTGGGTCACCAGTACACTGCATTATGGCTGGCCGTTGCTGTCCACTTCACTGCTCTTCTTCCCTAGGCTGCATCCTGTCAGAGTGTTGAGATCCTCTATCTCAGTTGTAGAAGATCTGTAGACTGAATGTTAAGTATTCTTCCAATATATGGGTATAATAGCAGCTATTACAGAACCTATCTATAGGTTCATTGGCTGCTTTTCCCTATTGATTTGTTTTCCTTTCCTTTTTTAGGTTTTTGTTCTAGTTAACAGGAATGTGTTTCACTTTGACAAGTGGGTCTTGAGTCCAATCAAAAAGCTGTGGGTTGTCTCCTTGATACTCATGCCACTATCATGGTGGTGGTCACCTGTTGACATGGTGATTTTTATTGCAACTTGCAAATCCTATTAGTTGATGAGGCCTTTGGTTATTTCTCTTCCCCAGTAGCTTCTACAATATTGCTTCGTGCTGTGTAAGCTTATTCAGCAAGGAGGAAGTTCTCAGACCAGTTCTAGTTGATGTATTTTGCCCATACTCTGTGATCCATATGTGTTGCATCTACAGTAATAGGTCTTGCTGACAGTTTTTTGAAGAACAACCAAGAGCAGTGCAAAAGCCTATAATGTTTGGGCTCTTTGAAATGAGGCGCCATATTCCTGTTTGTTCTAGTAAATTTTTGTCACTGGGTTCTAAGTAGATCAGCTCAGAGCCTTTTTTTTCCGTGTTTTCCTCCCCCTATGTTCCTCTGCGTAGAGACTGCTGATTCTTGTTCCTTTCTTTAAAAGACTTCTTTTTTTTTTTTTTTTTTTTTTTTGGACATACTACTAGCATAGGAGGTTTCTTTGGGGTTACATCCCACAATCTTAGTTTTTTGTTTTTTTTTTTTTAAATAAGTCCCTCTGTCCTTTCTATCTCCTGTCTCCTCATTCCCCACTTTGTATTTTTCCTTCCCTCACCCTACTTGTCATGGTATTTTAAATCTCCCCTTTAAAAGGTTTCACTAACCATCCCTTCCCACCTTCCCACTGATTGGTCCCTTTTGAATTTTCTGGCTCTTACAGTGATTCCAATCCAAATACATTGACAAGGACATCAGTGCTAGTATCCACACATATAAGAGAGAACATGTTGTGCTTAACTTTCTGTGTCTGAGATACCTTGCTAAGTATTAAATTTTCCAGTTCCATCCATTTACCAGCAAATTACATAATCTCATCCTTTCTGATGGCTAATGTTATATGTACCACATTTTCATTATCCATTCCTCTGTTGATGGGCATATTGGCTGATTGCATTTTCTCACTATTGTGTCAACTTTGGGGGGATGAGGAAAGTTATGGTTTTGGTAGCTCGGATGTTAGGGTGATAAAACAAAATCTACCTTTCTTAGTGATCCCTTGTGTTGATTCTGAACCTACTGCTTGCTTCACTGTTCTGGCTGTTTGTCAGTATACTTTAGTTTACTCTGTGGGTTTTTTTATTTAACTTTTTAAAATTTTGTGTGTGGGGGCTGATTGAGATGGCTTTAGAGGTTAAGATTTTGTCTTGCAAGCAGAAGGTCCTGAGTTTGGATCCCAAGTCCCACGAAAAAAAAACAATAGGTGGAAATGCCAGCAGTCTGGAAAATCCCAGAGGGAAGACAGAAGCAATCCAGGATGATTCCAGAAATCATTCTTGACCCTCCATGGGGACACATAATGCCCTCTGATACACACACACACACAGACACACACACAAAAAAAATATTTTTTAAAAATCCTGTGTATTTGTGCTTGTGGAGGCCCAGGGATGATTCAGGTGTCATCTTGGGGATTACTCTACCTCCTCTTGGCTTTGCTGTGTAGTTCTCCCAGGCTCCACCTTCCAGGGTCAGAAGTTCAGGATCCCAAGTATGCCTGGTATTTTTTACATAGGATCTGGGATCTGAACTCAGGTATTCTGCTTACAAGGTTATAGGAGTGAATGAGCATGTTTGTGTCTGTTTCTTTATTCCAAGTCCAAGTTCTATTCCTTTCCATGGTAGCTAATTAATATGCTTATATTGTTTGACTTATGTTGCTCATTTGCTCCTTAGACAGTAATTCATTTTTTAATGTTCCACTTAAAATGGAACCATAATGGAATTTTATGAAATGACCTGTTGAATGGGTTCCTTTTAGATTCTAGAAGAAGCAACTGAAGAAGAAACAGCACTTCATAACCGAATCATGCCCACTGTGGTTCGTCCTCCAAAACAGCTGCTTCCTGAGTCTACACAGGCAGGAAACGAGGAAATGGTATGGAAATCATGTAACTCTGGATGATACAGTGAAAGTTTACTTTAATTCACTTGAAAATGTTGCTATATGGGAATGGGAGGGGGGAAGAGGGGAGCACTAGGAGAAAGGGAGGGATGGGGGTGAAAGGAAGGTGAACAGAGGGGTGGGTACAGAGAGACTGGGGAAGGGTAGAGGGAGGGAGGGAACGGGGTACCTATTAAGTTTGATTGGGAAAAAAATAAACAATAGGAAAAAAATGTTGCTATAAGGGTATGTTGCGTGTCTTTTTTTAACCTTATGCAGATACACATATTTAAAAAAACAATGATCAAAAAATAAACCTCTGGTATACTGCAGGCATTCTTTGTGAGTTTTTTTTTCCCCTCATACCATTACTGCTGACTAGCTTAGGTGCCTTATGACTTATATATATTATGATTAATCCTTTTAAATTAGATTCATAGATAAATTCATAGATAAAATTTGTGAAAAAGGACTTTATCATTAGTTTTATTTTCAGGTAAGTCTTTTGGCATCCCCTCTCGCTTATTTTATCATTTAATGTGTCAGTTTTTTCAGTGTAACAGAATATTTGAAAATATTCAGAATATCCCTCATCTCTTTCCAAGGTTTATGTGCACTATGCCACAACTATACCCTAAGAGCATTCTTATTAATGGGAGGTGAAGTAGAAGGGGTCTGAAGTTCTGACTGTGAAATAAGCAAAGTTATGCTCAAATATGTTTTGTGCATACTTTGGTTTTTCTAGCTTTTAACTAATATATCTAATGTATTAATAGACTCATTTGTACTTTATTCTTTGTTTTTAGGAGCTGTTTGAACTTCCAGTAAGTGAAGACTGTTCTCATTTTGCCTAAACACTTGTTTTTATTCTCGAAGAATAATAAATTCTTTGTGCATCTTTTGAAATTAAATAGGCCATTTATGAGATAGGAATTGTTCGCCAGTTCCCATTTTCTTCTGCTTTGCAACGTATGAGTGTGGTTGCAAGGGTGCTGGGAGATAAGAAGATGGATGCTTACATGAAGGGAGCCCCTGAGGTTGTTGCCAGTCTTTGTAAGCCTGAAACAGGTAAGGAAATAGGCCTTGGGTAAAATTCGGATGTTTATATGTGCTTATACTAACAATTTAGAAGCTAAGTTTACTTTCTCTTTTAAAAGTTCCAGTTGATTTTGAGAAAGTATTAGAAGATTATACTAAACAAGGCTTCCGTGTGATTGCTCTTGCACACAGAAAATTGGAATCAAAACTGACATGGCATAAAGTGCAAAATATTAGCAGGTAAGACTGAGGCTCGCCTGCAGTTTCTCTAAAAATACTCCGTGTTCCTTTAACTCATGTACAACTATTGATGTAATTGGGTGTTTGATCGAATGTGTGTAAACATGTATGATTAATTCCTTTAATTTAGATTACTATAATTCATGGACAGAATTTATGGAAAGAGGACTTTATCATTCACTTTCTTTAAACCTGTATGTTGTATATTACTAAAATAATGCATGGTTTTCCTTGCAGCGTCTTGGAAGTAATTGCAGCTTGCCAATTTTTATCTGGTTCTTTTTATGCACCAGGCATGCTCTAGGGACAGTAAACAATTTTTGAATTTATTTCCCCTAAAGATATTGCCAAGCAGAACTAGATACTAATTTGTTCAGTGTTATGAGTCACATACCCTATATTCCTTCTTTCCCATGTTTTTCTTTACCTTGTCACATGACATTACTGATATTATACTTCTTTCCTGTATGTTTCCCATTCAAGAATTCTCACTGTGATTGTAATTGATGTGGACTTACTCTTTGAGAATAGTGTTTTTTGATTAGGAATGGTTCCTGCTGTATTTAGTGTTCTTAGCAGAGGGTAGTATCTACTGGTTAGTCTGTTCATTATTCCTGTATTGGAGACGATGATCTGAGCATTTTTAAAAAAGGAATAGAAACCTAGTAAACTGATGTGTATGTGTGACTGGGAACCACAGGTGCATGAAATCTTTGGCTCCTGTAAAAGTCACATTAGTCTCTCCTTCACTTTTTTGTAGCTTCACTTTTTGTCATTTTCCCCTTGAAGACTTGAGTTGGCTATGCTCTTGAGCCTGTCAGATTCAGACATACTGTTGCTTTGGCCCCAAATCTTCCTATCCATTCTGTTCACCTTCTCTCTCTATTCTTTCTTCCCTTCAGCCATGACTTGTGTTTTTTCATTTCTCATATGTTGTAAACCATTACATCTGAGAATAGTACAGCTCACTAGAATGCAAGATGTCTATGGCATTCATTATTCATAGGACAGGAGACAGACTGAAGCCAGGAAAGAGCTGGGGGAGCTCTAGCTTTTGATTCAGTAGGTGCACATTGATACAACTTCAGGCTTTAAAGACAGCTGAGAAGCTTTTTATTAGCTTTTTTGCCATCTTTATTGATAATTATTTGAAATATCAATTATTTTAAGTATCCTATTTAATAGCTTTACTATTTGTTATAATTTATATATTTCAAGGACGTTTAGGTTTTGTGATGTTTTCTCAGGCACTTTTATCGTTGATTGTGTATGTGTTAGGTATGTTGTATGGATGTGTCTCTGTGTGCACACATGTACATACATGTGCATGTAGAGGCCAGAGGTTGATGCCAGGTCTCTTACTCTGTTAGTTTTCACCTTATTTATTGAGATAGGATCTCTCAACCTGGAGTTCACCAATCAAGCAAGACTAGTTGACTAGCCAATTTCAGGAACCCTTCTTTCTATCTCTGCCTCCCTGGTACTAGGATCACAGACTTGAGCCACCATGTCTGGCTTTTTATATGTGTGCTTGACTTCTATGTCAAATTTCCATGCTTGCCTGGCAAGCACTTTACTGATTGAGCCTTTTTCCAGGCCCTGTTGTTGAGGGGTTGTTTGTTTGTTTGCTTGTTTTGCTTTGCTCTGGGGTTTCCCAGCTTCACCCACCAGGGCCAGAAGTGCAGGCTGCCACCATTTCTGCTTTGTGTTTTTACATGGGATTTGGGATCTGAACTCAAGACCTTCTGCTTTCAAGGCAGAGTCTTAACCTCTGAGCTCTATCTCTCTAGCCCCTGTTGAGTTTTTAATGTAAAAAAATAACTATTCAAGGTCTGAAATGTTAGTTTCTAACTTTTGGTTCCCTTTCCCTGTTAAGAATGTTTCTATAGTATAATTTTGGAAATTTGAGATTTTGCAGGAATGCGACTCTGACTGTCATAGTTAGACACAGGTATCAACTTTACAGTTGAATGCTTGAATTCTAGACCCATTTGGAAAGAGTTGATAGTTGAATTAAGCCTAGAGCAAGCTTGCTGGAGATAATCTGGTAGGAAACTCAGCCCATGGTGGGTGGGGCTAGTCCTTGAGCAGTTGAGTAAGATGGAGGGAGCTGGTTAAGGAAGTTGGTATCATTCTTTACATTTGGGCAGAAATGCTAGCCTGGCAAGTGGGGATTGTTCCTCTCAGCTGTCCGTGGATATGGTATGACCAAAGTCTTGGTGTTGGTGTCTGCTTTCCTGCCAAGCTGGACAAGGAACTGGACAATCGTAAGAGGAATAAAGCTCCTTGTTCCCTTAAGTCCTTTGGTAACTGCAGCAGTCACTGAACAGACTTCATCCTCCATTACAGTGCTGAAGTACATATTTTGCATTTGTCCTTTTGTTTGCCTCCTTTTCCCACAAGAGTCTTGAAAACAGAGATTTATCTTTTCATCTTTGACCTCCCAGAACTTGCATAGCATTAATTCAAACATATTAGTATCATTATCACTATTCTGAATGATCCATCTGTATATTGAATAGACCTCAATCATGTAAGACAGTGAGCATGTCTTAGTACCAGGATTGTGTTTTACCCAGATGTACATTTCCAAATGATCTTTGTAATTCATGTTTCAAAGAGCAAATTTTTTATTTCAGTATAACAGAAATATATTTCCTGAGAATTGTTTTTCCAGATTTATGTTTTCTGAAGATATTGAAATGATAAATGTCCACATGGATATTCAACATATTTAATTCATGTTTTTAGACATTTTAAATTGCTTTGTCAATATGTCTGTTCTCTTGATTAAATTTTTACATGTTAAAATTTTTTTCTGTAGAGATGTCATTGAAAACAACATGGATTTTATGGGATTAATTATAATGCAGAACAAATTAAAGCAAGAAACTCCCGCAGTACTTGAAGATTTGCATAAAGCCAACATTCGAACTGTCATGGTCACAGGTTAGACTCTATAAATGAACAAGCAAGCTGAGCCTGACAGAAGAGTTGAGGTTATCTAATATTGAAAGTTACTTACAAAAGCTTGGCTGTACTCTGTTGTCCTCTTTCAGTTCTGAGTATTTTTTCATGTGGAAGAAACTGCAGTGCTCTTAAGGTCCAGCAAATTCTGTTTATAGCAAGTATAAAAAAGCAGTGATGGGGTACTATAAGATTCTTCATTTTCTTCTTTTTTGGTATCCCTTTTTAATTATATATTTTCTTATAGCACTTAACACCTTGCTCTGTGAATTACTTATAAATGTTTACAGGAATATTAAGTTACTTTTTTAATGTCTTATATATTAATTTATTTGAGAATGTACACACAATATTTGGAGATCAGAAGATAACTTTGGGGAGTTGGTTCTCTCCTTCCTCTTGAGGGATCAAGACATCTGTGCACATGCACCATTAATTCACTGACCCATTTTGCTGGCACCTAAAGTTCTCTTTTAAATTTCTGTGTGTGTATGTTGTGGTACACACATGTGTGCGTGCATGCTTATGG
Source organism: Typhlomys cinereus (assembly GCA_023101885.1). NCBI lineage: Eukaryota > Metazoa > Chordata > Mammalia > Rodentia > Platacanthomyidae > Typhlomys > Typhlomys cinereus. The sequence continues at coordinate 56,088 of JALPQD010000488.1, forward strand.
GCAGTTATGCATGGATCATAGCGAACATGTGGAGGTCACAGGACAACCTGAATTGTGGGTCCTTGTGTTCTGCCTTATACGAGACAAAGTTTCTTGATAGTTGTTACCGCATGCTCCGGCCAGCTGACCCATGAACTTCTGGCTTTATAAGGGTCTGGATTCTGACTGAGATGCTCATGCTTTCACAGCAAGCACTTTTCCCATGAGCCATTTCCTCAGCTCATAAAATTCTTGAGGATTAGGAAGACATTTTTGTTTATTTTGGAGTTTGTTATAGCTTTGCCTGTGCTGACAGAAACATAAAAAGGATTCTAGATATTTGTTAGATATTTTTATATTTAAGATACTTATTATTCTGACTTAAATTTATGGTATTGAAAATAGTTTTTTGTAGGGTTTTTAAAAAATACTTATTTGACAGAAAGAAAAAAGAAATTAGGGAAGGAATACACACACATCCTATGACACACAGGTCAGAGGAAAACTTGTAGAGTCAGTTTTCTTCTTTTGCCTTGTAGGCTTCCCAGGATTGAGCTCAGGTCTCTAGGTTTGTGATCAGGCATGCTTCACGTGCCTGCTGAACTGTGTTGCTGGCCCTGAAGGGTTGTTTTTTGAGTACTTCATCTAAATGTTTCTCCTTGGTGTGTTGGTATTGTTATATTAGATAATTCCTGTTAGATGTGTGAAATTGTGGCAGTTGCATTTTTTTCTTCCAAAGCAAGTAATCAAAATTTAAGATATTCATTTCATAACATTTATGTGTTCAATAAAACATCTGGGAAAAGCCTGAGTATATTTTTATGTGTTTACTCTGAGATCTGTCCAGTAGCATTCTATATAGTTCAGAGTAGCTAAATCTGTTAACCATTCCATCAATTAGTTGCAATGTTTCTTTCTTTAAGGCATTTTGCATCTATCTCTTTTTCTTCTCCTTTTTCATGACAGCATGACTTTGTGCCGCAGGGCCACAGAAAGACCACCTTTGTAGAAATTGGGGGAAGAAAAACTCTGTTCCCTTAAGTGAGATCTTCAGACATTTGCCTGCTTCTCCAGTCCTTCTCTTGAGTTTTTTCCTTCTCTCCATGGAGAAGTTGTCTGTCTTCCTATTGTACTATCTAGTGTTATTTCCTTTCTTGGTTTTTTTGTTTAGTATAGTCTTGCTATTGTAATTCATCTTTTCTTTGATATGATGCTACTGTTTCTTAAGCGAACGGTCAGCCACTTATTCTTAGTTTATTTCAGCACATGTTCAGTACTTAATCTCTGTTGTCCTGTGTCATCTGCTATGGGACAAGGCACAAAGCTGAGCACTTGGGAGGCTAACACAGGAGGATCACAGGTTTGAGACTAGGTTGGACTAAAAAGTGAGACCGTGTCCAAAAGAAAAACTTAGAAATGAGAGATAAAGTGTTTGCCAAATAAATGTGAGGGTCAAAGTTCAGATCCCCAGAACCCATGTAAATGCCAGATGAGTTTAGCATCCTACCTAATTGCAGTGCTCTAAGCTGAGACACAGAGTTTCCAGAGCAAGCCAGTTAGCCAGCCAGACTGTTTTTATTTAGCAAGTGACTCTGGCTCAATGAATAAGTTGGATGCCTGCTGCCGGCTCCAACTTTGGGCCTCCCTAATTCATCAAATTATTATTTAAATTCCCATGGGTAGAACAACTTACACATATTCCTCATTGTGCTCAGCTCAGTCATAGGGACCATAATAGATTCTCAGTAATTTTTCTGATATGCATATGTTTCCATTTCAATTTTAATGTATAAAATATTTTGAAAATCAGGTGACAACATGTTGACTGCTGTCTCTGTGGCCAGAGACTGTGGAATGATTCTACCTCAGGATAAAGTTATTATTGCTGAAGCATTACCTCCAAAGGATGGGAAAGTTGCCAAGATCAATTGGCATTATGCAGACTCCCTAACACAGTGCAGTAACTCATCAGCAATTGACCCAGAGGTAATGTCAGGTATTCATTTTCTCTTTTGAAGCCTGCTTGTTTAAATGTAGTGTATAAAAACAGATGGCTCATGAAAATAGAATAAATACCAAATGAAAAGAGATATATGGATTCTTTCTCCCAAGGTTCTGATTCATTAGAAATAGAGTAGATCCAGGAATCTTAATGTTTAAATTTTGTTTAGTCAGAATTAGAACTATAGTTTCAAGGTAAAAGAATACCAAATCCATATTTTTAGAAAATATTTTATTTATTGGTAAAGTGTGAGGAGAAAATGCACATATATGCAAGTCATGGCCCATGGATGGAGATCAAAAGACAACTTTTGGAAATCTCTCTCCATGTGGATTTTCAGGGATCAAGCTCAGGGTGCCAGGTTTGCTGGTAGCACTATTTACATACTGAGCTGTCTTGCCAGCCCCCAAATAATCATATTTTAAAAGTACTTAACTGTAGACTGAGGAGCTCTTTCAGGGTTAAGCCTTTGCCTCAAAATCAAAAGAACCTAAGTTCAGATTCCCCGATCCCATGTAAAAATGCTAGGCAGAAATGGTGGCCATCAGTAATTCCAGCCTTGGTGGTTGGAGCTTGAGAAACCTCAGAGCAAAGCAATAAAGAAATTAGAGCAATCCAGAATGATTACTGAAGTCACCCTTGGGTGACTCAGTTTTCCTCTGAAAAGCACACGTATACACACACACACACACACACACACAGAATAAATGAAAGTATTTTGCAGTAAGTGATTGAGATGGTCCATAATAGTTCATTCAGTTCATAGATCATTTCAAACTATGGCTGATATTTAATCTTTTGGGGGTTTACAGGCATTTATTTGCCACTTTGTCCAATTCTAATTATTCTTAATTTTTAAGTAAATATTACAGGTAATCTTAATCTTGGCTTTTTTGTTTGTTTGTTTGAATGATTGTTTAGCTTTTAAGTCTTTGTATGCTTTTATAAATGTTTGGAATAAATTTATTTAATAAGATATTGTATAATTTTTTTGATTCAGCTGCCTAAATTTTGTTCTGAATGTCTCACATACAGGTTATTCCAATTAAACTGGTTCATGATAGCTTAGAGGATCTTCACTTGACTCGTTATCATTTTGCAATGAATGGAAAGTCATTTTCAGTGATTCTGGAACATTTTCAAGATCTTGTTCCCAAGGTAAGTGATATAACTTTATAGATGTGTTCAAGAGCTTATTGTCAACAAGCATTTTTAAGATTGTTATGCTTTCCAGTTGATGTTGCACGGCACTGTGTTTGCTCGTATGGCGCCTGACCAGAAGACACAGTTGGTGGAAGCACTGCAGAATGTAGAGTAAGTATCAATGAGCTTTATGTTTTTTGTTGAGGGATGAATTATAGTTTATCAAACTCTGGGTACTATATTTTGTAAGTACAGGTTAAGAACTCTTAATCCAAACTCCAGAAATCTGAAATACTATAGCTTTTATTTCATCTCATTTTATTATTGTTCTTATTTCATTATACTGATGATACTAATGGTGACAAGGTCTCATGTAGCACAGCTAGTCTAGAACTGGCTTCATAACCAAGGATGACCTGAGCTCCTGATCTTCTGCTTCTACCTCCCGAGTGCTGAGATTACAGGTGTGCACCACTATGCCTGACCCATTTTCAATTTCATTAACCAGTTATATTTCAACTTTTTAAGGTGAAATCTTTACTGATAGCCAAATCTTTACTGATAGCCAAATATATATATATATATATATATATATATATATATATACACACATACACACATACACACACACACACACACACACACACACAGACACAGACATAAACCATTTGTTCTAAAGATGACATTAAGGTACGAAAATGCTTTGCCCGGATTTGTGAGAACTAAGACGGCACTGGGTCATTTTATTTTCAGACCAGTGTTCTCAGCAGAGCATCATGCCCGTGATTGTTAAAATGAGCAGTTGGATTTGTTTTATTCAGGAATTAGCTCTTCATAACACTGTAATGGAGGCTCTTACCAAGTTCTATAAATATTGTAAGAAATTAAAATCTTAAAATGATTGTGTTTCGTAGTTACTTTGTTGGGATGTGTGGCGATGGTGCAAATGATTGTGGTGTAAGTACACTTTTTTGTGATAATACTTTTGTAGTTCTTACTTTAGTCTGAGTGAAGTTCACAAAACTTAAGTCAGTTTTCTTGAAACCATTTAGGCTTTGAAGAGGGCGCATGGCGGCATTTCCTTATCTGAGCTTGAAGCCTCAGTGGCATCTCCTTTCACTTCTAAAACTCCTAGTATTTCCTGTGTGCCAAACCTCATCAGGTAATACTATTTGGAGTTTTTGTTGCTATTTTTGTGTCTTGCTTTCACAAAATAGAAGGGTAGATTTATAAAAAGTAATGGGAATTAGTTTTACTGTTCAGCAGCACATTTGTGCTGTAATTGATGAGTGACAAATTATTCCTCATTTCTTCAATTCTGCTTTGGGTTAGACACACAGTTGTTGAACGTCAGTGTTCATTAATCCGTGCCAACATTTCTTTACACAGGGAAGGCCGAGCTGCTTTAATGACATCCTTCTGCGTGTTTAAGTTTATGGCACTGTATAGCATCATACAGTACTTCAGTGTTATTCTCCTGTATTCTGTAAGTACTAATGCTGCTGCACACAGAGGTGTCCTCCATGTTACAGCATTGGAGAAATTGAGCATATATTTGATATTAGATGCATTGATTAATAATGAAATTTGTACATTTCCCTTGAAGTTAAGATTGGAATAGATTGAATGAGTTGTTAATTTGGAAAACATCTTCATGGGGTCAACGGCTATGGTGAAAACAGCTGTGTAAAGGAAAGCTGATTGCATTCCTTTTGGTCTATAGTGTAAGCTGGACTTAGGTTTATTTTCAATCAGGATCTCATGTGCCTCAATTTTGCTGTCTAGCTGAGGATGACCCTGAATTCTAATCCTCCCTCCTTTACTTAGTGCTAGGATTGTAGGTGTGTGCTGTCCTACTACCAGACTGAACAGCTTTTCACTCTTCAGAATGTCAGTTTGTGGTATAGTCTTTGTCATTAATTTTGCTATAATAAATTTACCCAAAAAAAAGAATTTTAGTTATTTAAAGTTGATACAACTTTATGTGTTTGGAGAAAGTAATGTGATCAGTAGTGGTCATGGCTACTGTTACTAGTTTTTATAATTGAGGTAATCCGCTAGGATTTCTCTTCTAGGGCATTGTAGCATCTAAAAGAATCTTTGTGACCTCAAATCAGGTCTTCTGATGTGAGATACTAACAAAGTGTCATGATGCATTGAAAATGTTGAATATTTTGAGCAAAATGTTTGTTGCCAAAAAATTTAAAAACGTCTTTACTGATTGAATGTTAGGGACATATCCTTACAGTGACTTTCAGAGTTAACTATATGTGGTAGCTAATTAATTTCAAAGGAAAATATACATCAGTTTCTAAACAGGTTCAAGTATCATTATAAAGTTTTTTTAATTGGGAAAAAAATAACCTAGGAATAATACTATAAATATAGTTCTGAGGGCCAGCAAAACAGCGCAGTCTGTGCTGACTTGAGAACTTGAGTTCCGTCCCAGGAGCTCACTTGGTAGGAGGAGAGCCAACTCTGGGAAAATCCTCTGAGCTCATGAGCATGCTCATGGCATGCATACACAAAATAAATTTATTTTTTCAAGTTTCTGAAGTTCGTTTTTAAAATTTTCTTTTGTAGATGTTAAGCAACCTGGGAGACTTCCAGTTTCTCTTCATTGATCTGGCAATCATTTTGGTAGTGGTATTTACAAGTAAGTGTTTCATATTTTTATTGATTTCAAAGCATATGAAATTCTAGTATCACCTATTAAAGTTTGTATCAGTAGATGTGAAGAGCCCGTGTTCTTTCATGTAAACATGTTATTTTATTACTAGTTGCCATTAGTTCTATTGTTTTCTCACTTTCATAAAGCATCAGAGCTAGGTTTTGAATCATCGTGCCCCTTTTCTGTTGAATGCTTTAATATGTCTCCCAAAAGCAAGTCCAATTATAAGGATCAAGAAATTTAGCATAGCTCTACTGTTATCTAGTTCAAGTCCTAGTAATGTCTTTTATAATAATTTACCACCTAAATTGAAGATAGGATGTAATTCCAGCTCACAAATTTCATTTAGTTTTCTTTAAGAATAGTCCTTTATTTGAGAGATAACTTGACCTCAATATAGATAATTTTGATGTATAGACTTTGGGCTCAGGCCATGACTTTTTGAAGGGAAATACCAGAGAGATGATACTACCTCTTTCTAGATGCATTATATAAGGAAGAGAAAATGTGAGTTTTAGGTCATTATTGGTGAACATCAAAATAACAATAAAAATAATGATGGAAATGGCATATGACCTATTGAATAAAATAGACATTCACAACTCTTTCCATTCAGGAAATAAATACTTCGGAAATAAGTGAAAGCTCTTATTTAAGGAAGTGTTAATTAATATATGGACTCTTAGACTGGACTACAGAAATAGTCTCATCTTTCTTACATTTTTAGGGAGTTTGTTTGTGGGGAGCTGTTCTATGCCTTGATAGATATGCAGGTGTATTCCCCAACCCTCACTAATACCATCAATACTATCCATATTCTAACAGCCAAAAATGTCTATATTACCAAATCTTATTTAGGGTACAAAACCACCTCTGATTGAACATCATTGAGTTAGAAATTCTAAAGGCCAGCCGTAATACAGAGTACCAGCGATTCAGCAAGGCTCACTCAGAATCAGGCCAACCTTACCTCTCCCCATCCTAAGGCTTTGGGAACCTCGCAGAAGAGGGGGTGGGGAGATTGTAAGAATCTAAAGATGGGAAGGGTCACGATTAGACAGGCCATTCCATTCAAGGCAAGGCTACTGCGTCTTGGAACTTACCACAGTGAGACCTGCATAATGACTGACATAACAGTATGCCCCCATAGACTACAGAGGAACTCAAGAAAGATAAGAATATATAGTGGAAATCTTGGGGACTAAAGTTGGATGAATGAAGGGAAATGCTCCTGTCAGTGGGGTAGCCCAAAGAGGTATGCCAGAGAGGCCTGAACCCCCACAAGAGTAAACTAGTCAAGAGGGAAGCCTGGGGGTCCATAGAAGCAGACAGGCAGGAAGTTAGAAGGAAGTGGAATGAGTTGATGGAGGGAAAGAGGGATAAGTACTCAATATGCTTGTAAAACTCGAAAAATAAAATAATAATTAAAAAATTCTAATGAATGAAAGTTAAATCAGAGAACTGGAGAGATGACTCAGAGGACAAGAGCCCTTGCTGAGTAAGCACTAGGACCAGGGTTCGAGTCCCTTGCATTCACATAAAAAGATAGGGATGAGGGGAAACAGAAGAATCACTGGGACTCAGTGGCTGCCAGTCTAGTTCCAGATTGTGTGTCTTAGAGGAATAAGGCAGAGGGGGATAGTACCACTCTGGGCAGCTACACACAAATGTGCATATATGTGTACACCAACATACACAAAGCAGAATTTTGACAGTCTCAGTGTAACTTTTCACATGTTATCAATTACCCAAAGAAAAAGAGAAATTTTGTAGAGGAAAACTTGGTCTATATCACCTTAGCAGTTAATAAAAGCCTACTTGGTGTTACTCTTATGTACGTATTAATGTAAATCTTTATTAGTATATTCTTTACAGGAAAAACAAGATTTCTGTTTTACTTTATTCTAAGATAGGGTCTCACTATGTATACCAGACTGACTTTGAGTTTGGACTCCTCCTGCCTCATCCTCTGAGATTATAAGCATATATAAACCACACCCTGGTTAAAGTTAGTACTGTTTTTATTTGTGCTAGTGTTTCCCATGTATATGAATAGAAACGTAAAGTTTACTGAAGGAATTTTTTGAAAATGCATAAACCATTTATTTTTATGGATTATTTAAATATGTGTGACATCTAGCTTGGGTTTTTAAACTTTCATATTAAAGACTTCATAGACAAAACTAACTCCTTTTTTCAGATGAATTTCATTATGTTTTTTATAGTGAATAACTTAGGGACATACCTTTTATCCTTTTTTCAATGCAGTGAGTTTAAATCCTGCCTGGAAGGAACTTGTGGCACAAAGACCACCTTCAGGTCTTATATCTGGGGCTCTCCTCTTCTCCGTCATGTCTCAGATTGTCATTTGCATTGGATTTCAGTCTCTGGGATTTTTCTGGGTCAAGCAGCAACCTTGGTATAAAGAGTAAGTGGAATAATCCATATAGTGGTTTGAAGAGTGACTAGACCAATCCATGTAATGGTATAAAGAGTCAGTAGATCTAGCCACATAATCAAAAGAGTAGGTGGATCCATCCATATAATGAGAATAATAAGTGGATTAGTCTGTGTAAATGTCTTTGTAAGATGAATATAAAAATGAACATAGAAATGTATAAAATCTGCATACGGCTTGATTTAAACAGTTAAACAATTTTGTCTGTATTTGACTTTTTGCTGTGGTGATTTCTGTCTTTAGGAAGGTTTGTTCAATTTTCATTTAGTAACACAATACCACAGATTGTTATAAACAAAAAAGTTTATCTTCTCATAGTTGAAGGACTACATATGGTTTATATATATACATATATACTAGACCCATTTTCAGGTGACCCATTAACTGTTAATTGTATGAATGGACTAATCCATTCATGAAAGGCATGGCCCCAGTCACTCTCAATGGATGCCACCTAGTCCCTTCTTTTTTTTTTTTTTTTTTTTTTTTTACTGTGGAGTCTTTTTTTTTTATTATTATTATTTATTCAACTGTGCGCATGTGCGTGTGTATGTGCGTGCGCGTGTGTGTCTGTGTATATGTAGAACCATGGACGAATTCGCGAACCACCATGGACGCCTCCACCTCCTTCTGCCCCGGGATTCACAGGCTCCGCCCTACCAGGGCCAGAAGCGCAGGCCGCCCCCCGCTTCCGCCTGGCGTCTATACGTGGGATCTGGGATCCGACCTCGGGACCTTCCGCCTGCAAGGCGGAGGCTTAACCCCTGAGCCATCTCTCCAGCCCCGCTTCTTTTAGTATCTAAGTAGTTATTAAATTTCAACATGGACTCCAGAAGGGACAAATCATATTAAGAGTATAGCAGAAGGTATTTGGACACAGTGCTAATCACTACCAGTGAGACTTACTTCATTTGCTTCTATACCTCACTTATTTGGAAATGCAAGAGTCTCTAGAGACTCTTGTAAACCCAGAATGTTTTGTTTCTAACTTTTTTATCCCCAGTTTAGGAATTTTTTAGGAACATTACCAATTGTCTGGGCCCATCTGAAAATAAAAGTGAGGACATGCTGTTACTAGAAAATATTGAAGGCTGTTTTAGTGCCAGTACTTTGCTAGGCATTCACACAAGTCTTCTTACTTGGTCTTATACAAATGAGAAGTAGGCTCAGAGGTAAGGCACAATACTAAATCCCCAGTAAGCATTAAGAACCCAAGGCAATCCCATGTTCTGCCAAAATTACATCCAAAATTAAGGACAATTATGTGATTATAATTTTAATTGATTGGAATGTCTAGGAAAAAAACATGTAGCATATGTTGCTATTTAGACCTTTTTGTGATAAACAACATCTTATGTTCTTGTGTTATGATAGTGATCTAAAGCATCTAAGGTAAAATTGACTTCTTTTGAAAGACAAGTATTTCTAATGGAAAAATATATTTGTGTTCTAGTGTTTGTAATACAACAAGAAGCATCAATGAGAACTCATCACACTTACTCAATGAAACTGAAACTGAACTTGATACATGTGAAATACAAAATTATGAAAATACCACAGTGTTTTTTATCTCCAGTTTTCAGTACCTCATAGTGGCAATTGCCTTTTCAAAAGGAAAACCCTTTAGGCAACCTTGCTACAAGAATTGTAAGTTTGCTATCGTGATTTCCACATTGTCTCTCCCTTAGAATATAAAGAGGGTGGGGGAAGCGAGTGTGGTGATGCATACCACATATCCTAGCACTGGGGAGGCAGGCACAAAAGAATCTGGAGTTTATGTTACATGCTAGGTTTGTTAATTGTAATATTTCATATTACTTATCTATTTGGACCTAAGGTTGTAGTTCAGGCTGACTTCAAATTCACCTTCTAGCCGAAAATAACCTTTTATTTTCCAATCTCTCTTAGTCCATCTCCTGAGTGCTGAGATTACATACATTTGCCACCATGCTGAGTTTATGTGGTGCTCAAAATCTAATCCTGGATTTTTGTGTGTGGTAGGCAAACACTTGCAACATATCCTCAAGCTTTTTGTTTTGTCAAGTAGACTCTCTCTAAATTACCTAGGTTAGCTTTGAATTTGTAATCTTTCTGCCTCAGCCTCCTAAGTAACTGCGTTGTAGGCCAATGCTTGGCTCTAGTGTAAACTTAATAATTAAATTTGATATACTTGTTTTATTCAGACTGGAATATTTATTATTCTGGGCCACCCACATAGGTATTCCCCACTCTAGTCTGCCTTGCAACTCTTACCTCATTACTGGAGTATTATTTTTCCAAATAATTGGTTATCACTTGAAGTCACATCTTACTTTCTGTCCCTGGCAAATGCTTGTTCTTACTCCATTCTATGTACACCCAGTGTTAGAACTACTTTAGTTAGTATTACTTTAGTTGTTGTACTCACACAACACAACAGTAAATTTTCCATTTGCAATGTTGAAGAATTTGGGGCACCGTGCTCAAGTCTGGTCTCAAACTCTTCATACAGCCAAGGCTGGCCTTGCTCCAGATCCTCTGCCTCTACCTCCCTGGTGCCTGAGTATAGTTTTTAAAGTACTAAATGTGATTGGAAATACTTTTAAGGTTAAAGCTCGTGGACTTAAAAAGGCCTATAATATCCTATCATATGCATGAATTTTAGGGACCAGATTGCCTCCTTGTAGGATATAACAGCATACACTGTATACATTTTCATCAATTAAGTAGAAATACTCAAACCAAATCTAGCAGTAATAGTATGCTTCTTGTTAATTTAAAAAAATTCTAATTTAATCATTTACTTTTTTCCCCAGATTTTTTTGTTGTATCTGTAATTATTTTGTATGTTTTCATATTATTCATCATGTTGCATCCAGTTGCCACTGTTGACCACATTCTTCAGGTAAAGTTTAAGCGTGCTGTTTGTTTGTCTTATAGTTGGTATGGGGGGGAGGGTAACAGTGGTAAGCCATTAATAGAAAGGCATGTTTTAATATTCTATGGGATTTAAACATCTAAATGAAATGTCTAGATGCTTGATAGCAGGATTAAGATCTGTTTCCCACCTTCATTCTGTATTACTGAAGAGTTTAAACTGCCTCCATTTCTTTTCCCTGGTACTGTTTCCCTTTGTCTAGATGCAGTTATTTAACCAAAAGATATCTAAGACAATAGAAGAATATAGTTGAAATAGATTTTATTGGCCGTTCCAAATTAGCATTTATTTACTTGTTGATAGCGTGACTGAACTGGATCTTACTTCAAGCCTCACTTTGTGAGCCATCACAATATTTTGTCTGTTTTGGATGTCTCCTCTTCAGTTTCAGGATTAGCTCGTCGGATGTCAAGAAAAGCACTGTTAGAATTAGGATTGAGTTTATCAAAAATTTCAGTGCAAGATAGTTTCCCTTTCTGTGAGCAGTGTCTGTTTCTTGTCTTGGCTCTTGTGTTAATTACTTTTCTCGTTGCTGTGGTGACCAAACACCTGACAAAAAGCCACTTAAGGGAGGAAGGATTTATTTCCACTCCGCCTTTGAAGAATACACATGCCATGGTATGGGAGCAGCAGGCATGTTCACAGAGACGCAGTGGTGGTGCTCAGGGTTTTCCCCTTTGTCTTTTTTTGTTGGTACAGGCCCAAAGCCTTTTGGGTGGTGTCCTCCATGTTTAGGATGGGTCTTCCATCCCCATTTAAACCTTTCAGACACAACTAGAGGTGTATCTCCTGGGTTATTTTAAATCTAGTCATTTTAGCACAGAATAAATACAGTATATTGCTGGACTATTACAGTTTTTGTTCCCTTGATAAATAATATCTAAGTTTATAGTGACTATAACAGTGCCAACTACTTGAGATACTGGAGTAGGAGGATAGCTTGAGCCCAGGAGCTTAAGGTCGACCTATCAGAGTGAACTTTATCTAAAGCTCTTTGTCCTTATTCATTCATTCATTCATTGGTTATTGTGTATGCACATACGTGTCCCCTCTCCTGCTTTCGTGTGTAGAGAAGATGACAGTGTATTGGAGTTGGTTCTCTTCGCCACCGTGTGGGCTCTGAGGACCAAGCTCAGGTCTTCAGGCTTAGCAGGTGTCTTTATTTAGCCATCTTCCTGGCCCCTGCCTTGTTTTTGTATTTTAAAACCCTCAAAGCATGAGCTAAAATAAGTCCTTCTCCTCTTCAATGGTTTCTTGTCATAGTAGCTGAAGATGAACTTTGAACTCTTCCTCTCGCCTCTGCTACTAAGTGCTGGGATTATAAGTGTGTGTCACTGTGCCCAGCCTCAGAAGTTGAAGTAGTACTACAGTATTAACTATAGACAACAACTTTAATTATATTTGTCTCATAGATCATGTGTGTACCATACCAGTGGCGTATCAATATGCTCATCATTGTTGTTATCAATGCCTTCGTGTCTATTGTGGTGGAGGTAAGCATGTTAGCCAGTCAGATGGCTGCCTTGTTGCTTTGGGGTTATTGGGTGACTTAATAGTGATGTTGGTGGTGAGAAAATGTAATATGATAAATTTTCTCCATTTCATTTTAGGCTAATGCATTTAGCCATCTTATCTGACCTTTTCTTTAGTTGTATTAAAAGATAGTCAAAATGAGTGAGGAGTAAAAACAAGTGTGATATCCAGTCCTATGAACTGCCCAGTGTCCATGAAATCAGTATGGTTATTTACCATCAGTGCTTTGCCACACAAAACAGATGTCCCATTTAGGGAAGAAAATTAGGTAGGGAGACTTCAAGAAACCATGGGAGTTTATTGAAAGTAAGAAGTAATCACAATTGTGGGCCCAGCCTAATCTCAGCATGTATTCTACTCCACCTTCCGGGGCTTCAGGGTCTTCAGCGTTCTTTGATTCAGCCAGAATCTGTTTCTTCTGAGATTTCCTTCAGGACAGCCTCTTTGAAAGGAGTTGGCAAGTTCTCATTTGCTGCTCATTACTTACACCTTTCAGTCCGCTCTTAAACAGCAAAATGAGAAACAGAAAGGAGACAAAAAGATGTGATTTTTAAGGGTTTTAGAGTAGAGGCTTTTAAATTAAAATTAATGTGCCTGAAGAGGAAACATGTTTTACTGATAAATAGTTCTAGATTCAGATATGTATAATTTCAGTTGTCCTAACAAAAGACGATTTGGTATTTACACTTGGTATTTATAGTAGACCATTTTAAGTTGCCCTGGGGAATCTTAAAGGTCCTAGAAAACACATATTAAGACAATGCATTTTAAAAGCATTCCTTTTCCTACAGTGTAAGTTCATCCTTTCTAATTTTTTTATTCTTAATAGCTAAAGAATTATTATATTGGAAACTGATAAATTATCCATATGTATGGGTATATACACATAAGTTTAATATTCAATTGAAAATAACTGATGGAGAAAAGGCTTCAAGTTAATATACAATGTTTTAATAACGGGAAACACTAAGGACTCCTGTTTCAACCATTTAGAAAATTTGGTAATTTGGAAAATTCAGAAGTCCTCTTTTGTCAAGAATTCATGATTTGCATTTGTTAAAGTCCTGTTACATATTAGTCATTGAGGTGCACTGTATGAAAAGCAGATTTGATTTTTACCAATGATGCAACATTTGTGAATGTTATTAAATATGTATGTTCAGAAGGAATGACTTAGTCATTTTTAATTCTTAACTCACTGGAATATCTCTCAGAGCTTCTTCCTTGACACGGTCCTTTGGAAAGTTGTGTTCAATCGAGACAAACCAGGAGAGTATCGTTTCACCACTACACAGCCACCACAGGTTGGATACAGCAGTCACTGTCGCTTCTTCCTGTACAATCGTGGTCTTTCCAGTTGTGTGCTCTGTCCTTTCAGTATTCTGTGTGTGCAGCTTCAGCCTTTTTCTTGTGCCTGGCATTCCGTTTTTCATAAGGAATCCTAGAAAACTCATGGCAAGCATTTGTTAAATGCTTCAGAAAGCTCGTAAGTCTTCCATTCCAATCCTCTCTGTATGTGAAGGGCTTGTCCTCAAAGGTGAGAACTAATTCTTTCATTTTGCCTATTTTATGTTTTATGTAGAAGTTAAATGAGATTCATGTAGAGTTCTGAGTCAGAATTGTTTCTTTTTGAATGAGAATCAAAAGGCAAAAGTTCTGAGGAATTTCAGATTTCTTGTCAGTTACTGCGTTCTAATTTAAGGTGGCTGTTTTTCTTTCCTCAATTTATGTGTCTAATCATTAAGAAGATTACATGCTTATATCAATTTTAGCAATGATGAGGACTTGTGGAGACAATGAAGTAGTCTGTTATTCGACAATTATCTCAAGCTCTTTTGCCTAAAGAGAAGAGAAACAGATGAATAGGCCCATTTCCTCATGTTGGGATACTGAAGTGTAGCTCTTGATAGAACATACAGGTTAGGGTTATTTTGTAAACTGCTCTCATTGGATCAGAGCTCTGAGAACTTAGAAGTTTAAAATCTCACCCTGTCTATAAGTGTCAGCATATGGGAGGAGAAGAAAGAATCAGAAGTTCAGTTATAAAGAGTTGAAGGCTAACATGGACTACATGAAACACCAAAAGTAAACTGACAAACATACTTGTCTCACCCCTGCCATTGCTCCTTGTAGATGGGTGATAGACTTTGTAAATGAGTTCAGTGGCTTTCAGTTACCCTTTAGCCACACAAGGTTGCCTGATTTCTGAGTTAGATCACTAGCTCATTGTTACCATCCTTTTGACTAAATGGCAACTTTCTGAGATTTATTTTGGTAAGTCAGCAGTTCTGATGCTTGGGCTTCGTACTGAGATGGCTGTCCTGTCGAGTACCATTTTCTTATGTGGTGCTTTTGGAACAATAGTGATGGCATGAGATGACGGGGTAAATCTGAAATCAATGTGTTTCTTTTTCTCAAAGCAGTACAACACCCTTTGTCCCTAGTGGGTTCACTAGAACTTCTGGGCTCAAGTCCTTTAGTTAAGTCAATCTCCTCTGTGAGAATAATAACAGATAGATTTCCTTTTGGTGGCCTGCACTATTTCTAAGGATTAACTGGCAGCTACCAATCTGCATGTGAAATATTTGTAATGAAGTGGCACAGGTCTGGAAAACATTGAGTGTTAGTTTCTCCAGAGATTTCTACTTAATTCTTGTCTAGTTAGACAATGCATGTGCTGATTGAGCCAAAGAGGCTTAAAGTTCCTGTCATATATTTGAACTTGGAAATTCCTTTTTTTCAGGCAAAATTCTATTACTTAGCACGTCTATATTTCCTAAAAATTTGTGAAGTATCTGCTCTAATTTTTAAGAATTACATCTCATATGAAGTTCTACTGCTAATAATGTCTGTGGAACAGAAGAATGAAAGTACAGAACAAGTAGGCTCCAGCATGCCTTATGTACCGACCTGTTGAGAAGCATTGAGTTGACAAGAGTTTGGCCTTCTACTTCTATAGTTATGGGCAAGAAAGAACTTTTACAGTGTTTCATCTTTTGACACTTCTGCTGTGTGCAGTGTTGTGTGGTAAATTTGTTTTCCCCCTCCTGAGCATTGGCAGTGTCTAGGACATTTTTGGTCCAAGGGAGAAGGGTCGGGGTGCTGTTAAATAAATGTCCTGTGGTATATAGAACATCCCCTTCCCAACAAAGAATTTTCTAGCCCAAGATGTCAGTAGTGTCAAGGTGGCTGCTCTTCTGGCTCTGATGGAGGGATTATTTGTGCATCCTGTCCATTCTGCACTGCCGGGGCCCTGTGCTCTCCTTTTCTACAAAGCCCAGGACATTCCTCACACTGTGACTCCCAAGTGTTTATGCCGAGGAGGAAAAGCCCAATCTTCTTTTCTCTCCTTACCATTATGTACACACAGTGGGCACTGGGTTGAATTGAAAGTTTTAAAGTTAGAGGCCTTAAACTGTAGACTTAAGTCTAGCTTAGGTGGCTGAGTGAAAAAGTCTGGAACCTTACTTGGAAATCTCTAGTAGGAAAGTTCTAAATAACTGGTGATCTTCCAGATATGGTATAGCCTCCAGGTTTTAAGAATTTGAGCTATTTACAACTATATTTTAATATTTAAACTTTACATTTAGGGAATTTGGTGAATTTGTAAGATTATGTATTTTATGATGACTAGAGTTGGGATTTGAAACTGGGGTTTCTGATTTTCAGAGGAGCATTTTTTAGAGCCATATTGCTTCATATGCATCATTTTTGGTACTATAAAGATATAAACTAGTATAAAGGCCAAGTGACAAAGTAGAGGCAAACGAATCTGACAGACTCACCTATGGTAGACACTGGCTGAGGCATTTGTGTGCGTACCTTTGAGAGATAGGCCGTCCTTGGTCTCTTTTTTCACAAATTGAGGGAACAGTTTTAAACTTGGAATTCAAATTCATTTTACTCTTGATTCAGGACTATAAAGCCCTCATCTGTTCTTCAAAGACTTTTTTTTTTGGTGGGGGTTGAGAACCTTCTTGTTATAAAGCATTAGTTGACCTGAAACTCAAGACCCATCTGCCTCAGTTTCCTAACTGATAAATTAGAAGAAGTGTGTCATCACCCTTGGGCCTCATTCAATAGATGCTGAGACATGACATTCTACCTGGGCCCTTGAACGCTCATGCAGATCATTTAATTTAGTCACAGGCAGTAGAATTTTATTGTGGTTTATTTCCCACAGTGGATTAATGATACTCAGTGGTCTTAGTAAATGTCCATTGAATCAGATTGGAAATAATTTAACTACATGCTTAATAACTGCTCAGTAGCTGTATATTTCTCCAATAATGTATTTCAGCAACCCAGGACATTCTTTTCTATGTAAAAATTGATTCTTGATTTAACAATTAGTTTCAAGCAAGAATATCCATCAGCTAGGTTTAACAGTGTATGCTTGTAACTCTGGCACTCCATAATTGACCTTTGAATGAAAATCTTCTATGGAGAAAGTCATCTGTGATTTTGTATCAAAGTGTATACCTTTTTGAGGGAACTTGTGCTATCCTTTTTAGGAACATTTGTGCCTGCTTTATATCTAGTTAAATGAAGCCACTTACTAGCAGATGGAGAGCTAGAATCATGCTTATCATACAATTTGATCTTATGGGGGCTATGTGCCTGACTTGGGTTTTCTTTTTTTGAGAAATCCAAGTGTTTTCCACAGTCATTGCATCACTTTAGAATACTACTTGAATCTCTTGAGACTGAATGTTGATTGGGAGTATTTGTTTACATCGAGGATTGGTATGGAAGAACACTTGTTTGAAGACCACAATACCACTGTAATTTTTTTGTTGTTTCAGCATTGCTTTATGTTTTACACGCTGTGCATGGAAACTTTTACTGAGAGACTGCAAGTAGTCAGCAGTGGGGCTTTAGAATGGATGGCTTGGATGTCTTTCTAAGAAGCAGGAGAATTGTGGTTACACATCTTGGTGAATATTCTTTATGATTTTTTCCATCAATCCCTGGTGCCTTTGACCCTTGTCTCAGCAGTTGCTACATTTGGTCACTTACCTATTCTTCCTGAAGTAAATCCAAGGATCAAGTTACTGTAGCTGCTGTGTTCTCCTGCTTCAGGAACTTAACCCTCTGTTTTGGGGAGACCCAAGTGCTCATTCTAAGCCCTGTGGCTGCCTCCTCACCTTTGTGTTATGCAGAGCTTGACTTCTTCCCTTTGCTGTGTTTCCCTCCCAATTGCTTATGTCAGCATGCCTATAGCTCCTGTAGTCTGTTCCAGTGATTTCTGTTGTTTGTGGTGTGTGTTAGTGTATCTATGTGCAGAGTAAAGCCTTGTGTGTAGTGTGTGTGTGTGTGTGTATATATATACACACACACACACATACACACACACATAATTTGGTGGGGGCAGGGAAATGGGTAGAGGGACAATGTATTTCTAATCATGGAGTGGAAGAAGTGCAGAAGTTACTTGTGATTTGATGTTAAAACATGACAAATGTACATTGTTTAAAGGGTTTTAAAAATACAATTTAATTTAATAAGAATACTGTTCAGCTGTGATTTAGCTATAATTTTAATTGCTTGTTTTACTTCCTACGGGTAGAGAACAATGAATTTAGGGGTACATATTTGTGCATGCCCGTCAATATTGAATCTGACTACACTTACTTTTGGTTTCCCTTAATTTCATATTGCCCTTGTACTTGAAAAACTCATCTGGACAGAGCATGCTGAGCTTCTTCCTTTTTATTTATTTATTTTTCTTAAAGTCACTAGTCAATGTTAGCCTTTTTCTGTAATCCTCTTTTTAAAGTGCTGCTTTCTATAAATTTAAAAATGAAACAAAGTGACAGCTTTCATACTGATTTAGGAACAGTGGTCTTTCCACAATTATTAGACTGAAGAATTGAAATACCTGGAAAAAGAAAAACATCCAAGTAGTGAACTGGCATTTCAGGTTAAGTAGTCAGCATTATGTTGTGACCGTGCTAGATGTGAATTTTTAGCTGTTATGCACGGTGACTGGTGACTTTTGTATCCCAATGCAAAACACTTTCCTTGTGAATCTCTCTTAAAAGAGCATAATGATATAATAACTTTCCCCACTGCCCCCCCCCTTTTTTTACAATGTCTGGCTATATGTAGCTATGACTGTTCTCAAACTTATATACACCAGGCTGGTCTCTTACTAATTGAGATCCTCTTGACTCCCTCCCGAATGCTGGCATTGTAGACCAATGACTGATTTTAGTTATGATAATAGAAGTTATTAGAGGAATGATCTTCCAGGTCGGTCTCTCTCTCTCTCTCTCTCTCTCTCTCTCTCTCTCTCAATGTAGTATAGCTTATCTGTAATCATGATTTTAACCTCTAATTCCTTGGGGAGCAGTGATCTCAGGGTGCTTGGTTAACAAACTATAAGGGAGGGAAATAGTAAAAGATAGGTGTCTCAGAAAGATGAGTGACACCACGCCAGGGAAATTATGTTTTCAGAGATTTCTTCGTGAGGTATTTGTGCTTCCTTCCATTGACTGGCTGGCTTGTTTTCAGTTGACAGTTGATTGAAACATTTTTATCTTGTAGCTCAAGCTGACCCTAAACTGAACTCTGGAGTCCTGCTTCAACTTTTCTGTGCTGGCATCTATCCCACTATGCCTGGGCCCCATTTGCCAAATGTGAAGCCAGTGTCAAATGTTCATGACAGTACATTGGACTCTTATGACTGTGATGAACCTAGAGGTGTCTGTATTCAGTAATGTTTGATGTGTTGTGCTTCCTCTTAGTGCATTACTAAATTGTCAGCAGAGCCTAGCATACATAGACTGGGAGTTGATTGGCAAAAAAACAGACCATAATTTAAATCTTACTCATTTCAAATTTCAGTTGAGATGAATGTTGTTGAATTTAGTGTCTATATGTTAACCAGGGACTTAGCTTCTTGTTCTCCAAAGATGATCTGAGGTTGCATTCATCGGTAACAGGATTAATCACACACTTCAGTAGTGACTGAACTTTTTTTAATTTTAAAAATCTGAAGTGCAGGTGGCTGTGTATGTAGTTGATTGTCTTCTCCTATCTTTATGCGAGTCTGCAGTCAGCAGGCATCTATAGCTAGTCCTTTATCTGCTGAGCCATCTCTCTGGCCCCTACTGAGCTTTTGTAATGAAACAATTGCATAGCACATTTGCTGTTTGTTTCTGTGTATCTTCTCTCCATTGTGGAGCACTAAAGGGACCTTATTAAGTGGAAGTCATTCATTAGTAGCCATAGGGTTTTGTTTATTTTGGTTTTGCTTTTTAAGACAGCGTCTTACTATGTCACCCAGGTTAGCCTTGAACTCATGATCTTCCTACTTAGCCTCTCTAGTGCTGGATTACAGGTATGTATGTGATGCCTTGGGCCAAAGATATGCTTTCAAAAGAAGTAATTTTTTTTTAATATGTGACAGTGAATATGGTCTTAGTCCTAATTTGATCTGATAGGATTTACTTCATGCTTCCAAGTTCTAAAAGGTGATACTATCAGTGATATTTTTTACTGCCTTCTTATAAAAATGACTGTGGCTAACTTGCTTAGAACAATTGAATTAGGAGATAGTTTGAGATATAACATAAAGATTTCCAAATTAAGTATTAAAAGTATTTTCTAAGTAATTTAATGTACCTCATCTTTTTTGTTTGTTTGTTGTTGTTGTTAGAGAATCTAGAACTACATGTCATTTTATAGAACCTATCAGTACATAAAAGGCTAGCTAGCTACACTGGACTAAAGAAACTGGAACAGGCTACATTGATAAGGAGTGTGTTCCTAAATAATTAAAAGCTGACTTCTTCACATGGATTTTTCCCATTTATCTATTGTACTCAGAAGTCTTTCCATATTTTTTTCTGTGCTAATGAATGCTTTATCAAGCCTGTTTAAAACAAGATGCCCTTAATAAAGGTGTTCTTTTTCTTCCCTTTCTAGGAGTCAGTGGATCGGTGGGGGAAATGTTGCTTCTCCTGGGCCCTGAGCTGTAGAAAGAAGACACCAAAGGCCAAGTACATGTATCTGGCACAGGAGCTTTTGGTTGATCCGGAATGGCCACCCAAACCTCAGACAACGACAGAAGCAAAAACTTCAGTGAAAGAGAACGGATCATGTCAGATCATCACCATAACATAGCAAAGACTCAGTCTCAGTGGGATGCTAGTAACATATTCAGGAGGATGAGATTTTAAAATTTCTGCTCCTGGGTGTCAGAATGACACTAGCTTAGTTTATATCCCTTCTGATAATTCAGTAGCTGATTAAAAACAGAAATGAATTTGCATCAAAGTTAAATTAACTACCTGTTTGTATCTTCATGTAGTAACCCTAAATACTTTATTTCCAGAATTTCAATTATTACCCTCAGTGATATTCTTGAAATTGGATATAAGAAAAATGTATTTGGTGAGTTTCTAGATGTTAGTTTTAACACTAGTTTGCTTCTTTAAATTTACTTAACCCCCTTCCCTTATTAGAAAAAGTTCCTTTTTTTTATACAGGCCCTAAAATTGTGACTGTTAAAATGGCTGTTAATTGGCATCCAGTGAAAAATAGGTGGAAAGTCTGTTTTCTTTTGATTCCACTGTTTCTTCCAAAGAAATGTGTGTTAAACATATACCAGTTCCCTTTGATAGCCTGGAGTTAGGGGTGAGTTTGTGTGGTGTTGCTTGTAGAACAACTCAGGTATTCCATTTGTGGTTTTATATTCTCCATCTAGACTGCCTGGGCTTACTTTCTAATCAGCAAGGTGCTTCACTGCCTTCTTGAGATACCCTTTAAAGCGCTCAGTGGGTCTTGTGCTGGTTCTGATGTCAGTAGTCTAATTTGCTTCAGTTAAATTTTATGGAACCTTTGTCACCAGGGAAAGGTATTTCTGAGCCAGTAGTGGTACAAGCTTGTATTCCCCGCACAGGAGACTAAGGCAGAAAGATTGCTTAGAGTTCAAGGGTTGTCCAGGCTAAATAGGAGCCAGACTCTACTTCAAAAAATAAAACAAAAGAGGCCAGGAGTGAGGAAGAAAGATTTCTTTGGCAGCAGATGTAAGTCTATCTTTCTAATTACTTCATACTTTGATCACTGGTTTTTCTTTCAGAATCTGCATTATTTTTAATGTCTTCCCCCCATTTTATTACCTAAAGACATAGGATAATACTGAGTTTTGTTTTTTGAGTTAGAATTTTACCTTGAAAGATCTATTTTAAGGTTTGTTGTATCTTGTGTCAGTGAGGCTAAAAAAGATTAATGCACATTGCATTTGGATGAGTACTTCTTACAAAGCAGTGTGACCTGGGCAAGCTTTCTGCATGCCATTAGGTGGCACCAGAGGCAGCAAATACCTATTGCGTTACAGTTGAGTATTTGATATGGCAGTCTGGAGGAAAAAATTGAAATAAAATTAGATGTTCACTAAACCAGAATACATGTGGGATTTGTTTTTCACATGTGTTTTACCTAAGTAATGTTCAAATTCTAAAGAAATCTAATGTGATTTTTCAGAATGCCTTCATAGGTTGGACCCAGCAGTTTGGCAGTGCCCACACTTAGAAAAGATCTTAGAAACCAATGTGGCTGTAAAATGGACCTTAGACCCATGCTAGGCATTAGCATTTTAGTTCTTTCTCAGCTTTCATCTTCTGGTGATCCTGATTTTTCCAGGCACCTGCCTACCATTTTACCAAGTGTTATCCAGAATTGTAGGATCAT
Organism: Typhlomys cinereus; assembly: GCA_023101885.1. Taxonomy (NCBI): domain Eukaryota; kingdom Metazoa; phylum Chordata; class Mammalia; order Rodentia; family Platacanthomyidae; genus Typhlomys; species Typhlomys cinereus. The sequence continues at coordinate 78,490 of JALPQD010000488.1, forward strand.
TTTTTTTCCTTATTTGTTTATGCTGCAAACATCTAAATGATTTTGATAGTTGTAGAAACATGTAAATTCCACTCAAGATCACTGTGACTGCTGTTGCCGCTGGTGATTCTTATGAATGTGTCATCAAAATTCTCCAACCAAGTGTATGATATTGACATAGATGATATAAACAATTGTTCCATGGATGAATCTACAAAGCTATGCATCTAGACCTCTTGAGCTGTGAATTAGCACTATTTTCTATAGTTCCTTATTTTCTGTTTTATAATTTCCGTATTCATTTCAAATAAGCCTGCAGTTATTGAGTGATTTCCTCAATTGTAAATTTTTTCTTTGTTTTAAATACTGAAGCATGTAATCACTAAGTACAGCTTAAAAAACAGTTATTAATGTATTTAACATCTTTAAGAGCATGATCATAAACTATTTTTGACACACACCCTTTAATATTTAGAGTTGGTAAGTGTTTATATCTCAACTGTCCATATTTTCAAAGGAACAAGATTTTATGTAGGTAGGAAAACATTTATAGGAAGTTAGATTTGAACATAGGCAGAGTCAGTTATTCCAGTTGAGAATGTGTGAATCCAGGTGAGTCCTCCTTGGTGCCATAGGTAGCCTCTCTCTTCTGTAGGTCACCATCGCATAGTAATTTTGTTTTTGAATTTTACATTAAATTATTTGAGTATATACAGACCTAAATTTTAAAATCTGTACATATATTATTTTGATGTATTAAGATTGATAAATATTGCTGATTTAAATTTTATTTATGCACATACTTAAAGGACAGAAATGTCCAGGAAAGAAACTGTTAAATAATGATATGTAACTTTTTAACTTTTTAAATAAATAACAAGATTTTTAATGTGGGTCTCCCTCAGGGTTGTTTAAAATTGTTTGTTCTCTTCTCTCAGATATAAATAGTGGTAACTCTGTGTTTTCTATCTTCTAGCACCAACTGCTGTAATGCAATGCTGCAAATAATGCTTGAATGAAATGGCCAAGCAAACAGGAATAAATGCTTTTATAATAGTTTTATAGTTCAGTTTGAAAGCCTTCCAAATTGCACTTGCATTAAGCAGAACTGTTACAGCTTTTACTCTATTTATTTTGTTTCCCATGTTAATGAAAGTATTGCACAATTTCAAAGGCATGGTAAATAATATCATTTTTATGTAGTCAGTCCAAAAGCAGTGATAGCTACCATCCAGTGAAGAGCAAAATTCAAGCTTTAGAAAACATTCTAATATTTCATGCATGCAGTTTTTGACATATCTGAGAAAGGGTTTTGTATATTTGTGGTGGGAGGTTGTTGGAAACTTTTAACAAAATAGGATATTACTTTTTGTACAGTCTGTGGGCATTTACACATTTTTAATGTATTAAATTTTCATAATTATGTGCACATGAAGTTAATAGTTACTTCCTGCTATGATTTGGATTCCCTAAGACCTTGGATTTTTCTAAGCAACTTTATATCAAATGATACTGCATCTTTATATTTTTTAATTGTATTGCTGCTCAAGAATGGTACCCTGTTGTCAAAAAGGCAGACATTCGTTGTTGTACATTCAGCATTGTAAATAACCTCATGAAATTCTTTTTGATTGAAACTATTCAAAATAAAACTTTAAGTGAATGAAATGATGTTATTATCATTGTTCCTGGATATTTATACATTGGTTTGCTTTTCAGTTATGTGAATTCAGCTCTTTGGATTAATTTTCCAGCTGACTACGTCCTCATTTTCTTTTTTTCTCGAGTCCTTAGCAGTTTTAGGAAGGGAAACCTAGCATTTGTGTGTCACATGGAGCCATATGTTAAGTTTGGCTTAAGTTGATGAAAAGTACTACACACTTTCAAAGGCATAGTGTATGTATCATTTTTATGTAGTCTGTCCAGAAGCAATGGTAGGCAAATCTGTCCTGGTGCAAAAGGAGCACTTGAGGAAAATCAGAGTGGAGGGGAAAGAGCTGTGACTAAAGGAATTCCAAGGCCCTGGGCCTTCGCCTGGGTGGCAGGGTAGGTGGGCGAGAAGTAATAGGGACTGGCTTATGGAGTTGGGGAGTGAGCAGGTTTGGGCTCTGGAACTGCTGCTTTTGATGAAAATTGGAAGGACCACTGTGCTTCTGTGTGGTTCAAGACTGGAACAGGTCATCTGTCAGGGCAGCACTCACTGGTGTTGTCTGCATTATCCAAGCTGATGATCTGAGAGGGGCAAAGCTCAGGCAGTTTAGACAGCTTGCCTAGCATGTGCAAGGCCTGAATTCAGTCTCTGGCACAGAAAGGAAAAAGTGATCTCTTAAAAAAAAAAAAAAAAAAAAAAAAAAAACCAGGCTTGGTGGCAGCCTGTAATTCCAGCACTTAGGAGACTGGGTCTTGAACTTGAGATCAGTCTGGGCTACATAGCAAAACCCTATCTCAAAAGAAACAAAAGGAATTCCCATACTTTATTTTTCCCCCAATACCAACAAATGTCGTGTTTGTTGAAGAAACGTCTCTTCTTTCCCATACTGTTTAAGAAGCCTTTCTAAGGGCTGGAGAGGTGGCTCAGGGGTTAAGTCTCTGCCTTACAGGTGGAAGGTCCTGAGTTCAGATCCTAGACCCCACGTATAGACACCGGGCAGAAGCCAGGACGGCCTGCGTTTCTGGTCCTGGTAGGGCGGAGCCTGTGAATCCCGGGGCAGAGTAAACGAGGAGGTGGAGGCGTCCATGGTGGTTCCCTAGTTCGTCCGTGGTTCTTATACACACACACACACACACACAATTGAATAAATAACAAATAAAAAAAAGAAGCCATTCTATTTCATCCTGTAATTCCAGTGGTGAGTAGGGGTTTGTGTGTGTGTGTGTGTGTGTGTTAGTCTCAAGTGTTTCTCAGGTGCTTTATCATGTTTTGTTTTTTGTTTGTTAAGACAGAATCTGTCCACTGGTCTGAAGCTTGCCAAGTATGCTAGGCTGGCTCACAGATCTGCACCCATGTCTCCGTGCTGAGATTGCAAACATGAACTGCCTTGCCTAGGGCTTGAACTTGGGTTGTTCATTTGTAGGGCAAGGACTCTACTGATTGAGCTAAATCCCCAACTCCTGAATATTTACTCTTTGAACGTTTAAAAAATTGTCTTTCATTGTGTTAATGATGGAAATTCGTAATAGCATATTTTTAAAATTTTAACGGCTTAGAAATTTACAAACAAGTCTGCCTGTTTCCTGAGGATTTGAATGCCAAGGACAACACTGTAAAAACTTTATAAAGTAGAGAATCTGCTTTGGGAGAAGGATTTATTTTTAATGATGCAAAACACAAATCATAAACATAATGCTATTATTGGACTTTGGTCTGTAAAGTCACCATAAAGGTCAAAACACAAAAGTAAGTGAAGATTGTTAACTCACAACAGGTTGATAGCAAAGATAGTGAAGAGTCAGGCTGCCAGTGTAGTTGCACGTGTAAAATTGAGCTATGTTGGGCATTGTGGCACATTCCTATAATCTTTAATACTCAGGAGACAGGATGGAAGTCATTTGAGGCTAGGCTGGACTTCATAACAAGACTCTGATTCATAAAACCAAAAAAAAAAAAAAAAGGACCCAAGTTCCTCAGAAGATGAAGCACAAGTTGCCCTTCATTATAGGACATGAGTTGAGCAGGTGTAGCACTTACCCTACGTGGTTGCTGATAAATTCATGACCAACTGGATTAAGCGAGTAAGGAAGGGTCTTTATTTGGGCTTAGGATTTTTGGTTCCTTGTCCAGCTTGGCAGGAGAACTCCCACCAAAACCAGAAGCCAAGGGAACCAAGCGTACCATATCCACAGGACTGCTGAGAGGAAGACAATCCTTACTTGCCAGATGATCATGTCGGGCCAAGCACGCCAAAGAATACCAAGTTCCTTAATCAGTTCTCTCCATCTCTTGCACTTGCCCTAGGACTAGCCACACGTACTGTGGGCTAGGTTTCCATCTTCTGTATGCCTGCTCAAGGCTTAACCGCCAGTCCTACACAATATGCCTAGGGCTCTGAGCCCCAGCCTCCAAACTGACCCTGAATTTAACTGTGACAGCAGGGACATCCAAATTAAAACCATGTGGGGAGGGCTGGAGAGATGGTTCAGGGGTTAAGACTTTGCATCCCCAGCAGAAGGTCCTGAGTTTTAACCCCAGATTCCACATAAAAATGCCATGTTAGGACAATAAATGACAACTGAAAGAATATCTAGGGTGGATAGAAAGGTGAAGCACAGAAAACATGCTAGATAACATTGTGTTTCAGTACAGCCACTGGCAGGCAGTTTAACATAAGTTAAACTGAATACTCGAACATACTTTAGCAAGCCACTGGATGTACTTGAAAATGTCTAGCCTAGCTATTTAAAAAAATGGAGCGTTTAGGAATGATCCTTGCTTTATTTCCTCCGGTCCCCAAAATGTATATGAGAATTGACACAATGTAGTATAAAAAAAGCAGTACAGCTCTTCTATGGTCCTGATGCTGCAGTGAATCCAAATGTATCACTTAACTTTTCTATTACTCATATTGTGTCAGTTAGGAAAAAGTTTTAGTCCATTGTCCCTTTGCTTTAAAGCAGGACTCAAGCTATAGATAGTCCCTTGCAGTTTGAAAATACTCAACAACCATAACGTACCCTCAGAGATAGTACTCCTTCCTACACTCTATTCTGGTAAAGTCTTTATCCTCAGGATGCAAGACTATTTCCTCTTCCTCTGGAAGGAGCAGGGTAACACACATAGCTCTAGGTCTTCCAGTTGCTTTCGGGCACAGAACCATTTCAGGTAAGTAAGTACAAGTAGTCTTAAAATTAGTATGAGCAATAGAATGTTCAGTCTGTGAAGGCATAAGAGACTTTGGTACAATTAGGATAAAAAAAAATTTACCTGGGAAAATGTTTTTGGGAGACTAGTGTCATTGTATATAACAAACAATTAAACGTCCCAAGGGCTTTTATTAAGCATCTTGGAAAATGGTCTCTCCTTAAATGTGTTTCAGAAAGACTACCTTAGAATTCTAATTATGTGACCTTGAAATTACTTAACCTCCTGTGGGTTGGTATCCTTACCCTAGTACACTCTTCATGATTATTGTAAAGATTAAATGATCCAATGTATAATGTGGAGAACCACACATGGTGTAAAACCATTGGCATGATCCTCTCCTGAACTTGGCTGTTCTCTGGAGGGTGTTCTTAGTTGTGGGGTGTTGGTACTTTGCAAAGAGCATGATAGAAAAATAATCAGATGTGGGTGAATGCAAAGCTTCCTTGTTTCCTCCTTGACTGTTGATAAGTTAGAGCCAGCTCTATTTTATTATAGATATCAAGCGCAAAGCCAGGGTTTTCACAATGGGTACTGCTTCATTATGTCTGTACGTGAATGGAAGAATGGCTTAAATTCGTTCTATGTAAAGATTTCAAATACTGGTTAGTTTTGAGCTAGAAAGTACCCTAATTTTACAGCTTTAAACTATAGAAAAGTAAGGAAGCCAAAGAATAAAATGTGTTGTAGAACAAGCATCTTTTCCACTTGAGAAGTTGAAGATTTCAGTGTGTCTGGGCAACACTCCCAGGCAATGAGAATGCCTGGAAGAAGAAAAAAAAAAAAAACCTGTCTATGAAACAGATGCAGACTTTTGAAATCCACAATGAGCCTTGCCTTTGCCTTTGCAGACATGCTACGGAGCGCCCTGCTGTGTGCAGTGCTGGGGCTCGCGCGCGCCCAGGTCTTCCCCTGCCCACAAGGCTGCAGGTGTTTCTTCCAAGACGCTGCGCATTGCTGGGGCGTCAACGTGGCCCGCATCGCGGAGCTGGGCCTGCCCACGAACCTCACTCATATTGTGCTTTTCCGAATGGGTCAAGGCACCTTGCAGAATGACAGCTTCAGCGGCATGACGGTCCTGCAGCGCCTGTTGCTCTCAAACAGCCATGTTTCAGCCATCGCCCCTGGCACCTTTAACGACCTGATAAAGCTCAAAACCCTCAGGTTGTCACAGAACAATATCTCTCATTTTCCGGTCGCGCTCCTGGATCCGATGGTGTCTTTGGAACAGTTATTTCTGGACAACAACGCACTAAAGGACATTGATCAAAACCTGTTTCAGAAACTGACTAACCTGCAGGAGCTCTTTTTGAACCAGAATCAACTCGCTTTTCTTCCGGTTAACCTCTTTGCCAAGCTGGGGAAGCTGAAGGTGCTGGATTTATCCGGAAACAACCTGACCCACCTGCCTAAGGGATTACTTAGGACACAGATCAAGCTTGAGAAACTTCTGCTCCACTCAAACCAGATCGTGTCCCTGGACGCAGGGCTGCTGGATCACCTGGGCGCCCTGATCGAGCTGCAGCTGGACCGCAATCGCCTCCATTCCATCGCCCCAGGCGCCTTCGATCGCCTCGGAAACCTGAGCGCCTTGACTCTCGCCCGAAACCACCTCGAGTTTCTGCCCCACGGCCTCTTCCTTTACACGAGTGGCTTGACGCGGCTGACCCTATTCGAGAATCCTCTGCAGGAGCTCCCGGAGGTGCTGTTCGGGGAGCTGGGCGGCCTGCGGGAGCTGTGGCTGAACGACACCCAGCTGCGCACGCTGCCCGCCGCCACCTTCCGCAACCTGAGCGGCCTGCGGCAGCTGGGCGTCACCCAGAGCCCGCGTCTGAGCGCGCTGGCACCCGACGCCTTCCGCGGCCTGGCGCAGCTCCGGGAGCTCGCGCTGCACGCCAACGGGCTGACCGGGCTCCCGGACGCCGTGCTGCGCGGCCTGGGCAGCCTGCGCCAGGTGTCGCTGCGCCGCAACCGGCTGCGAGCCCTGCCCCGCGCGCTCTTTCGCAACCTCAGTAGCCTGGAGACCGTCCAGCTGGAGCACAACCAGCTGGAGACGCTGCCCGGCGACGTGTTTGTGGCCCTGCCCCAGCTGACCGAGGTCCTGCTGGGGTACAACCCCTGGCTGTGCGACTGTGCCTTGTGGCCCTTCCTGGAGTGGCTGCGCCAGCACCCTGACGTGGTGGGTCGCGAGGAGCCCCCGCGGTGCCACGGCCCGGGGCCGCGCGCCGGCCTGTCGCTCTGGGACCTGCTGGAGGGTGACCCGTGGTGCCCCAACCCTCGCGGCCTGCCTCGCGGCCCCCCAACCGAAAACACTCTAGATACCTCGACCCCATTCTTGCTGCCTAGCAGCTCCGAGCCCTGGGCGTGGGTGCAGCTGGTGGCCACGGGCGAACGCCCAGATAACAGCCTCTTCTTGGGTCTCTACTTTCTGCTTTTAGCCGCTCAAGCCGTCATAACAGGGATCATTGTGATTTCCATGTTTAAAATCGGCCGACTCTTTCGAACATTAATCAGAGAGGGGCTCTTGTTCCAGTCAGTGGAAAAACAGTATAATTAATTAAAACGTGACCGGAGTGTTGGCGTAAGGGCCCCCAAGAATCCAGAGGCTGCTGTTGCCCCGCCTTGCTGCTCTTTCTCACTGCAACTCGCGTTTCTTTTCTCCCATAGTTCTCTCCCTCTCCCTCTCCCCCTCCCTCTCCCTTCTCCTTCTCTCTGTCCTCCCGGTTCTCCTCCCCCTCTCTCCCTCCCTCTCCCACTTCTCTTCTCCTCCCCTCCTCCCTCCCCCTCCCCTCCCTCTTCCTCTCTCTCCCTCTCCCTCCCCTTCCCTCCCCCTCTCTTTCTCCCTCTCCTTCCCTTTCTACAGATTAGCCCTGCTTGCTAGGTTGGCCCGAGTTTCTTCTTCTGTTGTTAGCTCCTAGGAAAACCCTGACTCATCTGTCCCACTGTGCTGGCTGGCGTTTAGTGGTGAGGACTTTTGGGTGTTGACTGAGTCACCCCCCACCCCCCTCCCCATGGGTAACAAAGTCCCCTGAGAAAGGAATCCCCGCAGGAAGTGAGGCCCCAGACCCCAAGGACTGAAGGCTTTTCCTAGGGTTAAAAACGTGCACGATTCTCCTTCCCTCCAACTTGAAGAGACTCTTGCCCATCCCTCCTCTTGCCTGGTGCCTCATCTGTGGGAGGTTTGGAAGGGCATCGGAGGAGCCTCCAGTATGATGGGCTGAGGAAGGACATTGAGAGGCCGGATACCCACCTCTTCCCCAGTGACAGCAGGAATGGGGGTACCTGGAACAGAGCAGTCAATGCCTAAAGGATGCAGAGACTGGGAGAAGCATTGTGGGCGCCAAAGCTTGGGCCTGGGGGGGCTCCTGGTTCATTTGGAGAAGCTGTGCCTGCTCAGGCTGGACGTGGCTCCCTGTCCCAGTCTCCAGTGGGTTTTTCGCTTGCTATGTGTCATTTGGTTCCCATATTCCAGAAGTAAATGCCACCTCATTTCACAAGCATCTGTGGTGCAGCAAGCATGAGACCTAATGAGAAGCTTGGTTTTCAGTTTATTGTGCTTGGATCACGTTCTCGTTTATCCTTCCAGTTGAGAGCAGTTAAACCCTTGTCACCCTAATTGGCTGTTGGTGCTTGTGAGAGGCAGTGGTTAATACTTGGGCTGGGAGCTTAAGACTGGCTGTGGGTTCTGTCTCAGCACACAACCATTTACTAACCCTGCAGAATCCCCTGAAAAAGGATGAGACAGTACCTGTCTCATAGAGTCACTGCAGAGAATTAGGCTGTGGGACTGGGGAAATGCTTCCGCGGTTGACGTGTTTGTCCCTCAAACAAAAGGATGGATGTAGTTGGGATCCCCGGATACCAAGCAAAATGCTAGGTGGGTGTGGTGGCCCTTGTGTAATTCCACACTGAGACTAGGAATCTCCAGGGCAAGCTGATGAATCTTATTGGCTTGCTGTGTTTGATTAGAGCACCTGTTTCAACAAGACTAAGATGCAGAGGGCGGGGTTGGAAGGTGAGCTCAATGGGAGCACTGGCAAGCAAAGCTTTGGGTTTGGTATTGGGCTCCACAATTAAAACAAAGACAAAATCACAAAAGACCCCCCCCCACTACCAAAAGAAAAAGAACAAGATAGAAGAGCAATTGATAATGATACTGGATATCAACCCTAATATATACACACATATACTTGCATCCACACAGATATGTGCCTTTGCTCTTACAAACACATACACACATGCATGCACTCCCACATATACACAAGAAAATGGAAAGAAAGGCAATAAAACATAAAAACTTAACCCAGTGCCCTGCATGTATTAAAAGTCCCATCAATGGTATTATTTTTTAGAGGATTAAGGTAGAGTTTATTAGAGGAGAGAGATTGCAGAACACATGGACTCCAGATATGGAGTGCCATGAGAGACAAGGAGCTGGAAAAGAACTCATGGACTCCAGACCTGGAGTGCCATAAGGGGCAGGCGCCACAAATGGCTGCCAAGTTCAGGTATATTTATACACTTAAGCAAGCCCAGGAAAATTGGCTTTTTCTCATTGGTTAGTTTACATTGGGGCCCAGCCCAATCGATCTTGTGCCCACCTCAAGGTAGGGCTTCTCTGTAAAGGAGAACTAATCTCCATGTCCTTTCATAAGCAAAGGGTTGTGGGGAGAGGGGTGACCACCTCATCTCTGTGGAGAAGGGAAGTCAGTTCCTCCCTATCAGCAGGGGGTAGCTCCTCCAGGGTGATCCTAGCAGTGGGGGATGGCTTTCAGGAATTTCAGAGACCCTCCTGCCCGGCATGACTGCTGTAGACCTGCTTAATTCCCCCTTAACCTTTTGAGGACTGTAGGGAACACTCAAGCTTGAGATCTCCATTTCTTGAAGACAGATGCCAAGGGCATTCCTTGAAGCCTCAGTTGCAGTGTGCCTCCTAGGCCAGCATAGTCGTAGGCTGACTCCTGTTGACTTTACCATGAGGGGCAGGGATGGATCTTGTCCAGTCTCGAATTGGGATCAACGGCAGAGGTTTTTGTTTGTTTGTTTGTTTTTACATATTCCTTCCTGTTCTTTGGAAGCCTTCTAGATATTAATTAGTACTTCTAAAGAATAGGCTCAGAGGTATATCATTGTAATTATATCACCACGTTCCTGACCTATCAGCATCCTGTTCTTTCCCCACAATGAATAGGGCCATTAGGGCCTATTAACATGTCTGAAGATTGGCAAGGCCTTATTGTTGATGTTGGTCCCATCTATTGTCTGCCACTATTGACATCATCACTCTGAGCAGTATATAGACGTCACCCCCTGTTCCACAGTGTATAAGGGATTAGGTTCCATAATAAACTGGACTTGGTTTTTAGCTTTTCCAAGATCCACTCTTGAACAGCCTGATTTAATTCTTGCTGATCCCACTCTGGTACCTATCATCAGGAATGCAAGGTAAGCATGCCGGTCACAGAAACCCACAGAGAACCCAAACTGCCCAGGGGATAAGGGGCAACAATTGACCTGGCTACTTCCTGCTGAGTTGGGGTAAAGGAAGTGTGAGCAGCCAGGTGTCCATATTTATGAGATGCTGGAATGGTCCAGAGGTCCCCACATTTGAAGCTTTATGGTTTCAATGGTATTAAAGGACATACAGTTGTTACTGGCATTATGTTATCTGTCATCCATCCATTGATCCATCCAGTCCATCTATTTGTCTCTATCCATCTCTTACACAGCTTTTTTTTGGGGGGGTAGGGTTTCACTGTGTAACCAAGGATAGTTTTGAACTCAAGATCCTCCTGCTTCAGCTTGCCAAGTACTGGGATTATAGCTTGCCCTGCCAGACCTCGCTGACATCATGATTTTTTTTTCAGTTTTGACAAATTTTTTAAAAGAAAAATTTGTCACGTCTTGTGCCAAGTAGGCTGGTAGACAAGGTCCCAACCTGGGGAAGAACTTCAAGAAAGTGACTTCTGGAAAGGGGACATGGCTTATTTTGAAATAAATAATAAAGATATGATACATATGAGAGTTGTCAGGCTTGCAGCCTGCTCCATGGAATAGGGCAGTTACTAAGGGCCTGAGTGGTTACTAGGGACCGCTCCCCTCAGAGTCTTGCCTCTTATCTTTGACAGACAAGTTCCTCTCTTTTTGTGATTGTGTGTGTCTCCTATCTCTGCCAGGTGAGTTCTTCCCTTTTTTTGTGTGTATTGGGAGCTCTCCTATCTTTTCCCAGGCCTCCCTTTTGTTCCCCTCCCCCCAAAAAAGAGTACCTAGGATATCACCTCCCCCTAGGTTCCTGCTTCCGGAACTACGGATGTCAAGTAATTTGCCTTAAGTCTTTTGTTTCCTAAATACATACCAAGCCTGCTTTTAACTTTAAATTAAAGTTCTCACTAGAAATTTTATGCCCAATCATACACGGTAAACAGGCTTGTTAGCCAGAATGTATACACTGATTGTAAAGAAATTAGAGAATAATTTCAAGAGTTCTAAAACATAGATAGATAGAATTCCCTAAAAATATGACTCTTGTGAAATTAATTCAAAAATTCTACATATATGAGACTATGCCATCTGTTCACTAAAATTAGTATACAACTATTTCTTATAAAACACATAGTTAATAGAAAATAATAATAAATGATTCCTAAAATTAACACACAACTATTTCTTATAGAGCACGAGTTAATAAAAAGTATAAATAAATAAAATAAATTCTAATATAGTTCTTACCATTATAACCTAATATAGGCCAACTTATATGCTAATAGCCAGAATCTAATATCCTCAAAAAGAAAAAAAAATAATGTATAATATACGCCCCCTCCAACAGCTTCACCTTTACCATTTACAAAAATATATAATAACTATAACACAAATTAATAAGGAGCTCAATCTCAGTGTATTTTAACTACACCTCAAATGAAGTCTTTGTTAAATACAACAATACAGACTTAGACCCTGTGACTGCTTGGTGGGACATTACAAGATAGATAAATTTAGAGAAACAGAGGGCTGGGAAAAAACCTGTTAAGATGTGATAAGGATTTGTTAGTGTCTCACCCTTAAATAATGAGTTAAATTCTTAAAGAATGTTTATCCTAAAGATTCCTGCTGATTAGAAAAATACGTGTCAGTCTACAGGTGCAACATTCTCTGCCCCAAAATTTCCTAGCATAAAAGCTGTGAGGATATTCCAATAAACTGGACTCAGATTCACTCAGCCCAGAGTTGTGCGTGTATTTGTTTCTCATTCGCCGAAGCCTTGCCCACCTTGTCGAGGGGAGCCCTGGATTCGAGGTTGCAGCGCACGGACTGCAACAAAAATTATTTGTGGTTTACTTTTCACCAGTCTGTTCTGGCATGCTTCTAGTAATGTCCGCGTTACCTGGACCAATGATAACCAGTGCGCATGCTCCATACACCGGGAATCTCCACACACTGGGCCCCGTTCCATCTCGTTGCCACTGTAGGGATGGATACAGCTTTAGCCAACGTAACATCGTAGTCAGATTTCCTCGAAGTTGGGTGGATACTGGAGAGAATGATCAATTTCGTTTTGCCCTATCTGATCATCTTCAGTGTCTGCTTATATCCCAGCATATACTTTTCATTTTTCATGACTAGTCAGAGTCTAGAGTCGATGGACTCCGAGACTTTTCATCATCTTTTTGTCCGCCATCTTCCTGCCTTAGGTAAGGTATGACCCCCAGCCCAATGCAGCTGCCAGGATGGCCGAGGGATCAATAAAAGAACATCATGGTTTCTAAAGAAGAGCTATGAGTTGGACTTTCCCCCCTCTGTGTGTAAAAGTGATATTATAGCAGCTAGTCTGTCTTCATCTGTGGGTGGCTGTGGTCCTATGTGGTCAGGCTCTGTGAAGTCCAGAGTCTTGGATCCTCCAACACACCAGGTGGGTGTGAAACAGGAAGAGCTGAATCCCGGAGCATGTGTCTACACTTGAACACCAAGGTTGTCCACCATGTGCTTCCTGCAAGTTGCTTCCCTCTCAGGTACAGGGTACCTGTGTGATTTGGCCTTGGATGCGATAGTAGCGTATCTGTTTTTAATAAGGCTCTTGCACTGTAAGCTCCTTGGCCAGCCCTTGTCTTGTTTAGTTCCAATTTCTGGAATCACTGACAGCTTGAAATCCAGATGTTTTTGGTGGGATGCAGACTTGGTTGTAACCACCACTCTAGGGCAGGATTCCAGGCTGTGAGCCCCTTGTCCTCATCTGCAGAGAAAAGGTAATCGTGGTCCCTACCAGGCTGCGAGGGTCACAGCAGGTGATCCCTGCCAGATGAAGACAGGCCGGTCCTCTGGCTCAACACAAGGTTGCTATTTTGTCTAGTTCTTCTATATCCCTGCGTTCTCACACTTCTTGAGCCTGTTCATGCATGGCCCATTCATTTGGCAAATAGCTGTTGGGTGACTGCTTGTTCCAGGGTCATGCTTCTATGGGATTCTGTTCTGAGGCTCCTGCGACTATGACGTCACTCCACATTCAGGAAAATATGAAGGACAACCTCAGACACTCCTGCTAGCTTAATAAAATCTTCATACTTGGGTCTAGAGAGATGGTTCAGGAGTTAAAAAGCTTTTACCTCACAAGCAAAAGGACCTGAGTTCAAATCCCAGATCACGCATAAAAGCATTTGGATGTGGTGACAGCCTGCAGTTCCACCCCGGAAGGCAAAGCCCGGGAAACCCCAGACCAAAAGAATAAGGAAGTAGAACAATTTGAAGTCACCTTTGGACCTCCACAAGCACACACACTCAGATACACTCTGGTACACACATATACACACACACTTTAATACTTTGCTGTAATTGCTTCAGTTTAAAAAAAAAATACAGAACAGAACAGATAATGTTGAAAGCTTCTGTGTTTATCATTTCTCTAATTTTATTCCCTTCCCACTTTGCTTAGAGATAAGTATTTGAAGAACAAGTTTTCCATCCCTGTGCATGTGTTCCTACTCTTGGTGCACATGTCCACGACCCTGAACCAGCTGCTAGGTATTCGACGTCTTTGATTTTTACTTAAATGATACTGATCTAGGTGTAGTAGCTTTCAACATTGTTTCCTGAACCAGATGCTTTTGGGATTCGTTCCTATGATGCATTTGACTCTGGCGTATTTTATCATTTCTGTACTAGTCTGTGAATGGACGCACGGCGATTCACCTCTTTTTTTTTTTTTTTTTTTTTTGTGTGTAGATGACTGATTTCCAGTGTTTTTTCTTTCCTTTTTCATTCTCTATATCTGCATTCTCCCCAGCTCCTGTTACTGTTTGGTTTAAAAAAAAAAAAATTTAAATCAATTTGATAGATTTTAAAATAGCTTCTCATGGTGAATTTCTCATTGCAAGCAGTGAAATTAAAGTTGCTGGAAAATGTTTTTGAGCATTGAGATCTCTTTCTCTGAAAATTCTATGCATATATACATTGATCAATTTACCATGGATTATTTTGTCTTTTTCTTACTGATTCATAGGAGTTCTTCACATCTAGACACTAATCTTCTCTAAGAGATGTGTTACAAGTATCATTTTTCTGTCATGGGGATGTTGTTCAGTTTCGTGCTTCAAACTTGCTGTGCTGACCATAGAACGCAAAGCCTCCATTGTACTAGGCAAATGCTTCATCACTGGATCATAATCACCAGCTGTTAGGCGTGCAATTTATACACATGAGTATTTTGTACCTGCTAATAACCCCAACGATTTTGCCTCCTCTTAAAATCTTATACCATCATTTTGCATTTAAAAAATCTTAACCTTCATTGACCTAACCATCACACCATATTGACTGGTGTGACAGTCTCACTTGACCCTTTGGATGTGGACCTCTGGAGTCACCTGTAAGGAGGTGGTCTTGATTGCGTTAATTGGAGTGGGAAGACCTGCTCTCTGTGGCAGGTGGTGTATATAACGATGTGGTGTGCACAAAGATGGAAAGAGCGTGCAGGCAGGCATGCTCTCATCCACTGCTTCCTGCTCAGCTCCTGCTACTGTGACTTCCCCTGCCACGATGGACCTGCACTGTGAGCTGGAATAAATACCTTCCTCCCCCAGTTTGCTTTTGCCAGGTATTTGTCATGACAGAAACCGAGAGAACCAGTGATTGTGACAGAGAACGATCTTCACCTGGGCGCACTGTGTTCCTCTTTAGTGGACTCACTTCTAGCCCCGCTTGGCTAAGTATTGTGCAAATTTGCCTCACCTACTAAGATTCTTTTTTTTTAAATTTTTTTATTCAATTGTGCATGTGTGCGCATATATGTATGTATGTGTGTATGCATGTGTGTGAACCACGGGCGAATTCAGGAACCACCATGGACGCCTCCACCTCCTCCTTGTTTACTCTGCCCCGGGATTCACAGGCTCCGCCCTACCAGGACCAGAAACGCAGGCCGCTCCCGCTCCCGCCTGGCATCTACGTGGGGTCTAGGATCAGAACTCAGGACCTTCTGCCTGCAAGGCAGAGGCTTAACCCCTGAGCCACCTCTCCAGCCCCACTACTAAGATTCTTATACAGTTTTTTCCCCTCCGATATGTTAAAATGGTAGATGAATTTAAAAGTTTTGAAAAGGAAATTTACGTCCGCCTCACTGAGCTAAACAAAGCTCACTACACATGATTTAAAAAAAAAAATGATGCTGGGTGCACTTTGCTTGTGTATAATTTCAAACCTTTTAATATCTGTTCATTATTAAGATTATGCTTACAATTTTTTAAAAAATTCTTGACTGATTTCTGTTATGTGTTATAGATCACAATCTCAGAAAGTGGGTAGGGATATTCTATATGTAACAGTCTGCAAAAAAATGGATTATTTTTTCATTGATTATATTGTAGAATTCCTTTGGAAAACATTCTCAACCAGGTTTCATTGTGTATTTCAGATATTGACTGCTGCGTCGCAGTTACCCCAAATCTTATTGTCTTGAGGCAGTGTGACTTATTATCTCACAGCCTCTGTGAGATGGTCCATAATTTGGGAGTAGCTTGGTTGGACGGGCCTGGCTCAGGGTCTCTCATGAGGTTTCTCATGAGGGTTTTTCAGATAGGTGATTGGCTATATAGAAAAGAGGCTTATAAATCTGTCACATGCTTAACAACACATTAACAGTTCTACGTTGGAACATGGCAGGAAGCCTGAGAAGCTAGCTATATATTTCTCTATATGAGTCTGTTTTGTTTTACTATAAATAAAATATTGGAGCCTGCATAGTATATAAAGGAGTTCTGAGAGTGGGTACTTTATTTTAAAAAATGCCTAGACTATTAGTAAAGCATGTCTCTGGGTGTGTCTGTGAAGACCTTTCCAGAGATGATTAGGTCTTGAGAGAGCTGCCCCTAATGATGGTTTTGCCATAATGGATGTAAAATCTGAATAACTATCAGGAAATGGTGGTGTGATGGAAGACGTGTGACTTAGCTGGAGGAAGTGGGCCACTGGGGGCGTGTCCTTGCCCCATCTCTTCCTCATATGCTCCTCATCTGCCAGTAAGTGAGAAGCCTCAGCCGCGTCTCTACCCCGACGATGTTCAAACTCAACCTGGGTCCAGAATCAATGAACTCGAAGACTGAACCTCTTGCAACCCAAGTCCTTATAAATCTTTTCCTCATAAATCGTTTATGCCAGGTATTTTCTCACGCTGATCTAAAGTTTGACTAATATATAAACAAGCTCACAGTTCTGAAGGTCCCAGAACATATAGGTGACCAAGCGAGGGGCCCTGGGTCTCCATCAGAGCGTGGCAAAGAAGTCGGAAAGGAAATGGGCACACACAGAGGTAACTGAGCACGAATGCGTGGGAGCTGTGCCGAGACTTTCTGAAAGAGAGCCCGTCACTGCTGTGGGGTTTCCTTTACTCTCAATGTTGCTCTTGTTTGGAGATGGAGTCTCTATGGCTAGGACTGGCCTCAAATTTATGGCAATTCTACGTCAGTCTCCTGCATGTGAGGATTTGCAGATGTAAGCCACCATACTGAACTGTTTTATTGGTTTTATTTAACACATTTTACATACACATTACAGGGTTTCAGTGGGATATTTCTATACATCTGCAACATACATTAATCATGTTTAATTACCCTGTTCCTGTCCCTAATAATCAATATTTTATTACAAAGTTGACTTAAAATTAAAAGACTCAAATAAAAATATATTTAAAAAAAATTACAGGGCTGGAGGGATGGCTGAATGGTTAAAGCCTTTGCCATTTAAGCAAAAGAATCTTTAGTTCAGATCCCCAGATTCCATGTACAAATGCTGGGCCCATATGGCAGTGGCCAGCAGTTCCTGCCATGGAAGGCAGAGCCTGGGAAACCCCAGAGCAAAGGAATGAGGAGGTAAAACAATACAAGATCATTCCCAAAGTCACCTTTGGACCTCCACAGGAGCACACACTCAAGTCCTTTTTTGCACACACACACACACACACACACACACACACACACACACACACTTCATGCTAAATAAATAAACAAACAAAAATGATATAAAATAAAATTAAAAATAAATTTTATAAAATACCTTTAAGGAAATCAGACAGGATCAAGACGTTCTTAATATAAAAGTGACCTAGAGAGAGACAATGTCAGAGATGGGGGAAGGTGAGAAAAAGGAAGTGGCTACAGAGAGAACTTCCCATTCTCTCACTTTTGTTATGTTATTTTTTTTAAGAAAGTCCATTTTATCTCTAAGGTTTCAAACTTTTTTTAAAAAATTTTTTATTATTATTATTTATTCAACTGTGTGCATGTGCGCGCGCGTGTGTGTATCTGTGTGTGCGTGTGTCTGTGTATGTGTAGAACCACGGACGAATTCGCGAACCACCATGGACTCCTCCATCTCCTTCTGCCCCGGGATTCACAGGCTCCGCCCTACCAGGACCAGAAGCGCAGGCCGCCCTGCTTCTGCCTGGAGTCCATACGTGGGATCTGGGATCCGAACCCGGGACCTTCCGCCTGCAAGGCGGAGGCTTAACCCCTGAGCCACCTCTCCAGCCCAGGTTTCAAACTTTTTAAGTTAAGTATCTCTCATAGTTAATTTTTTTAAATATATATATATATATACATTTACTTTGAGAAAGGACTTACTATGTAGCTTCGGTTGACTTTGAACTCATGGTAATCCTTCTGCCTCAGCCTTCCAAGTGCTGGAATAACACCATGAAAATGAACCACCATGCTCATTTTAGTAGAACTCTTTTGCAAAAAGAAGCACACATAGTTAACTATAAAAGTTCCTATCAACTTTGAAGCATTGAAGTTTTCATTTCTCTTTCCAAACAAGGTGTGGATCCGCCTTAACCTCTAAGTAGCGGACATCCATCTCAGTGACTTCTCATCGCCTCTGCAATTTATCCTGTTAAAACCTGGCTTAAAGATTATTTTTGTACTCGATGTTAGCTATATATATCCATACCACATACTTTTAGCTAAATTTAATTTGTGAATATTATACATTTCTGCTGGCATATTTGGCCAAACCATATGACATGACCATTATTCAACCATTTTTTCAACCAGAAACAAGTTTCATGTGACTATTCTTGAAATTTGTAGTTCTTCTAGTGATTATAATATCTTTTTCTCCTGGTTCTTCAACTTTAGACAGTTTATTAGTATTCTGTAAATTGACATCATTGTTTCTGTCTTCTCACATCCTCTGTTCCTTCTGCCTCCCAATTTCTGCCAAGACTGATCTCTTTTGTGTTTTCTAATCATGTCCAAAATTTAAAGTACCTGGGGAAGGGTGTACACAGAGGATCTCTCATATATCACTGCTAGTTTAGCTAAGAATACAATTCTGAGTTCAAACCATTGTCTTCTTACATCAAGTTTGCTGGTAAGAGTTTGTTGTTGTTGATGGATGACTTTTTTCTTGTGGAAATCCTCAGGGTCTTGTCTGTGTCCTTTGCAATCTGGCTTTTCGCTTCATATGCCACAACATAGCATTTCTCTGCTGTTTGCAATAGATGAACAATTTCAGCATTCTCCATAGCCAAAATCCTCAAATTTCATGAATTCTCTATTTCTTTTTTTCTTGTAATCATTTTATTTTTCCCTCTTCTCTTTTCTCTAATATTTTACAATATCTCTCTCCTATCTTCTGGGGGATTCTTCAATCATGTCTTGTAATAATTCAAATTTTAAAATTTCTTGTAATTATACTTTTGCTTCCTGAGAGTGTATTGGTATTTAAAAAAATATTCTTGACATTAATAGCTGAGCATGTGTAACAATCAGTAGAGGGGAGGGATGCTGCCAAATAGTTCTTCTGGACACGACAGAGCTGCTGCGTCTATGAACTCAATGCACTTGTGGTTACTTCTGTAAGACCTTGCAGGGCTGCACCTGTCAGCATTTCACTGCAGAAGCTAGAAGACCTCATGAGGAATCACTCCCTTATAAGAATCAATGCTGGCTGTGGGAAGAGGAGCCTCTTTCCTCAGTGGCTTGCCCACCAATAGATTGTCCATGCTCCAGTGAGTGCTAAGGCATGGCTAATATAACATAGGTAATCCTGATGAAACTAGGTAGGCCTCACATGCACAAAGTAGGAGCAAGACTGGTTAGGGGAAAAAGGTTTTCAATGAAAGAAAGAAGAGGGATGAGATCGTGTCATATGGGGTGAAAATGACTTACATTCACTGTATACATGCATGAAATTGTCGAAGAATAAAAATAAAAAGTAGTTGAGCATCATAGTGCATGCCTGTAATTTCAGCACTTGGGAAGCTGAGGCAGGAAGGAGGATCCGGAGTTCACAGCTAGCCTGAGCTATATAGTGAGATCTAGACACAAAACAAAACATTGTTTTATGAACACAGGTTCCTTTGAATTTTTCTTCAGATATGGAAGCTCATCAGTTTATTTTGTTGTTGTTGTTTCTCTTCAATGTCTGGCTATTGGTTGATATTTTTAAAAAATGATATGAGAAAAAAAATACCTGTTTGGGGGATCTCTGTGTACACAGTGAAGAGACTGAGAGCAAGTTTCATTTCAGGCTGCTGGGGCGGTGAGTAAAGGGTTGTCTGGACACGTTTTTTAAAAATAGCCTGGGACTTGGATCTTCCTTCTGCAACCTCCTGAGAGCTGTAGGAACATCTGCAAACTAGAATGCTCATGGAGGTTTTTTCTGTCCAGAACTTTGCTATTTCTTCAATAGCTTGTGTTGCAGTTCACCTGCATGGTTGCTGATAAATGATCATCAAACAGCTTAAGGGAACAAGGGGTTTATTGTCTTAAGATAGACTGGTTACAGTTCATAGTCCAGCTTGATGGAAGAGCATGCATCAACACCAGGGCCGAGGGAACTGGCCACACCGTCTCTACATAATGGCTGAGAGAGGGACGATCCTTACTTACCAGACCAGTATGTCTGGCCATGTATTCAAAAGGATGCCAACTCCCTCAACTAGCTGTCTGTATTTTATTCCAGGGCCTGATCACACTCACCATAGGCTGAGCCTCCCCATCAGCTAGACAATCTCCTGCAGGCTTGCTCTGGGCCCAACTCCACCACTAATTCTCCACAAATGTGCCCAGAGCTCAAACCCTCAACCATCAAGTTGACACCTGTGCCCAACTATGGCAGCTTGTTCATTTGTTTTCTTAGGATAGAAGGAGAGACAGCAGTTATACAGCAGCTTTCGAATAATTCCCTGGCTTTCGTTCTCACATCCTGTAGTGTCTCAGTTTATACCTGCTGCAGCGACACTCAGGCCTCCCTGTGAAGAAGATGGCATTCCTCCACTCTCCATACTGGCTTCCTGACCTACTACCACTCCCTCTGCTGTTCTGATTCATTGGCCTGCTAGAATCTGTAGTCCATTGATAACCCTCTCTAGTTGCCTGTGACCTTGTGGTTTATACTATGCCTGTACTACCACCCAAGTGAGGTTTTTGGAAGAAGAGGCAGTAAGCTGATGTCTGCAAATCCACCACATATCTTCTCCAAGCTTCCCGGAAGCTTCTCCTGGGCAGATGTAAGTCCTGCTTGTTCTGAGTTTCTCACCATTGTGAGTTTCTCACCAATGTAACTTCTAGAATCCCAGTAGCTTGGACTCTGGACCTCTGCTGACATTTGAACTGACCCTGTCTACTTGGGGAGAAGTCACTCTTGGGGTTTCCAGCCTTTAAAAATCACCATCCCTTCCAGGGCGGGTCGAAAGCAGGATGATTCCAGGACTCTCTGCCCAGCAGCCGAACAAACACCCCCTCATTAGGCCCTGGAATGTTATGGGATGATCCATCAGCATCTTAAAAAGACAAACATTGAATCCAGTGGCTGGTTCCAGAGGGCAGGAGGCTGATGCCTGAGGGGAGAAAACAATGAGAGGCCTCCCCACCCAACGATACCCCTGGGCCCCTGCCACCTGCCTGCTGCCTGGTGCTTCCCGGATTTTATTAGCCAGCACCCACACTGAGGTTTCCAAATCCAACCCTTGGGAGGATTTCATGTGTCAGGAATTGCTGCATCTATTGAAGCATCTAATTGAGCATCTAGTACATGTCTGGCGCCAAGAGGTCAGTTTCCCAAACCAGGACAACCTCCCTAAGAGGTGGATATTCTTAGTGCTCTTCATGGATGGGAAAAGTGAGGTTCAGTGTGTGTGTGTGTGTGTGTGTGTGTGTGTGTGTGTGTGTGTGTGCGCGCGCGCGTGCGCGAGCGCGTGTGTGTGTGTGTGTGTGGTGAATTCCTAAGTATGATAGGTGGAGACATCACAGAAGCCCAGTCTCTCAACTTCCAGGTGCCCACCTCTACCCCTAGGTATATCTTGGACCAGGTGACCAGCTAGGGCCTGCTGATCAGGGTCACAAGCATCCTTACCTGGGGGCTCAAGTCCCTTGAACATAATGGGAGCTCTCTGGCTAGTGAGGGAGATACAGGAAAGGGGAGCAGGAGAGAGTAGAGAAGAAAATGGGGTGAAGCGTGAGGTCACCTTTGCGGGGGTGGGGGAGTGAGAGGAAGGAGGAAAGATTCTAAGTAGAGGCAATCACTGATGGGTGACCGCAGGCTAATCTCTGTCCAGGACCCACAGCTGTCCTTTGACTCAGTTTCCCCACTCTCACCAGAGTGTTCTGAATCAAAGAGGCAAATAGAAATGAAGCTCTGCTCTGCGTGGAAAAGTTCTCTTATCTCTGCCCACCAGGAGAGCAGACCTATAACAATGAGCCCAGCACAGGGCCCCAGGGATGAGGGGAACAGTAACGTTACACAGAGAGAGGAAACAGGCACGTCGTTCTCATGTCCCTGTCTTCTGTCCACAGACCAGAGCTCCCCCCTCTCCTTTGGTCCTACTGCCAAGACCACTGGCTGAAGCCGCCAGACTTCAGCTCACTCTCAGAAGACAAAGGAATTTCCCTTCCCATCACATCAGAGAGAAAAGGGAAGTATCAGTGATTGTTTTGGCCCCTGCAAACTCAAGTTCAAGTTCATCCTTCTTGTTCATGTTCTTGTCAATGGGTTTGCCAGGCAGGAGTAAAGAGGATGCCTTGGATGAAGAAACCCTGCCTTCTGCTCTGCTTTGACGAAAGTATTCTCACCCAGTGTTTAACTGGAAACCAACCAGAGATAGGACCAGGACCCACAGAGATAGTACAGCAAACACAGTCTACCCAAAGATGAGCATTGGGAACCTCATGGATCCGCTGGGACCCCTGTGCACCACGACCTCCCTGCACTGTCCTCTTTGTGGTCTGCCTAAAGTCATTCCTGGGAATCACTGGGTCAGTTAATATTTCCAGCAATGATAAAAACGCTGGGGCTCAATGAAAGGAGATTCTTCTCTGTTCGGAGTTGTTAAGGGGATTGTATTCCGAAAGGTAGTAAGTCTCTCAACACCAGAGGCAACCAGGCAGATGCAGCGCTTCTCTAAAGGAAAAACGAGTAGTCAAGCCAAAACCTCTTAAAATTGAGCTGTGCTTCTATACGTCCATACGTTGTGAAAGAACATTCTCCTTCCTTCTCTATCTCTTTTCCAGCTTGTATAAAAGACTTACTTAGCTCTTTCCCAGCCCTGGGAGGGAGAATAAGGACCTTCAATGACTTTCTCATCTCGATCCTGGGCCCTGTAAACATCGCCTTAGATGGCAAGAAGATGCTCCACAGATGTGATTACATCAAAGACCTTGCGATGGAAGGCTCTGGGATTATTTAGAGAGTGCTGTGTAGTTGCAGAAGTCCTCCCCAACTAACGAAGGAGGGAGGAGATGAGTGAAAGCCAGGAGGGAACGGAAGCTGTGACACTGGTGCACGTGGTTCTGAAGGGAGCATGGAGTCCGATTGGCAAGTCACAGAAGCGGGGAAGGTTTTGCTGGGTGAGGGGACAATCAAGAGCTGTCCAAGGTTCTCCTGAGCCAGCACGCTGCCAGGCGCTCCCTCCTCAGAGCAAGTGGCCTTAAGTGGAAGGAAGGAGTCCCAGGAAGGAACCAGAGTGGCCTGGGAAATGGCTTATATGGTCCCTCCGCCTCACACAGTCTGTGACTAATCATCCTGCCCTGGTTGAACTGGGTGTCTGGGTGTAGCCTGCCGCCGAGCACTGGTCAGCGAGACACTGACCGTGGCTTCGCTGAGCTGCCCGCCCGAGCGCAAGAGCAGGGTGCATGGCTTGTCTTGGCGTGGGTGCTTCACGCCCCGGGGTCAGTCCACATCTTCAAGGGAACACTCAGACCAGCTGCTCCAATCACAGGTTTCTGAGCTGTGCGTTTCTAGGGAGGGAGCCCTCACTCTGGGCTTCATCTCCCCAGCTGGCTTTAGAGACTCTCAGGGGTGGTTACATGTTACCTAAAGTCCTATCAGGGATGCTCAAACTGAAGGGGGTCGGTCCAGGAGCTACCCAGTCCCCTGTGCCTTCTCCCAGGCATCCTGCCAGGCCTCCAGCCTTTAGTTCTTCCCGCCTCCTTCCTTTTATGTCACATCTCCTTCCTGCTAGGTGTCCCAGTGCAGAGATCTATGTAGTGACCTTACAGAGACAACTTACTCACGTTGATCAGCTCCCTGGTCCTCCCTCCATGAGAAGGAGGCACCTGCTATCCCATCAGCCACATAATGGAATGAGAGAGGAGCACCAGATAGCATATGCTGTCACTCTCATACACAGGACTCAAGCTGTCACTCTGAGCGGCTGTGCACCTTTGAGTGGATCCCTAGCCCACTCTGGGGTTTGGAATCTTTGTCAGTAACGAGGGAGTCTGGAGCAGGGAGTTCTTTCAATTCTGACGCTCGAGCGTCCAGAGGTCCATTCCTGGATCACGTGTTCTCACTTTTCTTCTCTTGACTGTCTCCACATCCAGTCCATGTCGCTCCCACCTGGGCTGCCCCACAATCACTGGTCCCTCCCCTCTCCTCACCGCCAAGTTGGTACAAAAAAAGGCTCTTTTCTAGAACAGGTGGGAAATTGGTCCAAGTGCCCACCCTAATGTCCCCATCCCAGTATGCCCTGACATCCCTCACCACACGCAGCAGAAACATGTCTGAAAGGGTCTTCTGAGTTAGTTCCTCTTGGTGTTTCTGAGTCTCTGTGTTGGTTGACTACTAACTGGGTGGGTAGGTGGGTGAGAGATCTACCAGTTGAATGAGAGTTTTTGTGCCACCTCAGCCGTGAAGACGGGTCCCCAAGAACCCAAGGTCTCTCTGCTCCCTGTGTGCCTGCTGCTGACCTTGCAGATGGAGGGAAGCAGGTGTTCCGCTGAGAAGAACTGGTGACGTGGAGCTCTGCTGAGAAGAACTGGTGACGTGGAGCTCCGTGAGGGGTGGCACATCCACAGAACACAACAAGGTGGCCGTCAGCCGTGTCTCTCCTGTAGTGTCTGGGGAGGCCCATGACCGGTGCATGTGGACACTAAGGAGTGAGCGGGAGAGGGTGAGCTCAGCTCCTGACATGGTCCTGTCCCTACTCTGATCCCAAGCGCCAGCTTCTTTCTGGATTCTAATTCAACAACGAAGTGCTGAGAGGCTCGTTTCCGTGTCCTAGCCAGTCATGTCCCCTGCTCTAGCACCGTGCCAGGGACCCACAGCCAACTCTGTCTCCCTGAGACCCTTGGGCCACTAGCCCTTGGCTGTCACCCAGGCTGAGGCGCAGGGACATCAGAGGTCTCCGGGCAGCTCAAGACTAGATGTGGAAACCCGCCTGGACGCAGCATACTCAGTTGCTCCCTGGAACTCAGTGTTGGAGGGGCTGAGGCCAAATCCTGGGACCTCCTGCCGACCCTCAGTGTCACCCTCTTAAACACAGTCCAGCCCTTCCAACCTGACAGACTGAGCTGCAGATGTCACTGAGCCCATTTTCCTTTTCTTCCAAGGAATTCCTATTTCTGCATAGATTAACCAAATGAATCCTGCGTTAGGCATTTATGGATTCTATTTAGGTAACTCAGAAAAGAGGTCGGTTGCAGTGAAGCGGTGTGTTTTCTGGGGAGGGGAAGCCCTGCGTTCGACACTGGGCTGCAAGGGCGTTGTCAGCACCGAGACCTGGTGTTTCAAAACCAAGACGAAAAGCAGAGTTTCTGGGAAGAGCGATATAGCTCATCCACTCCCCTTGATAACCACAAATGCTTCTCTCAAACAGGTCTGAAGACCAAAGGATGGGGGGGTCTGGCCCTCCATAGGGTGGTGATGGGGGGGTCTGGCCCTCCATAGGGTTACCGTCTGTCTTATGGCAGTGCCGTCAGCTGTGGAGACACACTGAAAAGCAAAGACCCTAACAAGAAAATCTCACATGGCCTATAATGGAAGTCATCTATTCTTCTCATCTTTGACTTGGCTTCCTTTCCTTTATTGTCTCCTTAAGCTCAGAGAGGAAGGCCTCTCTGGTCCTCCGTGGCCTGTTCTCTGGCCACTTCTCTTTAGGCTTCCCTGCAAGCTTAGTCCCTTCCGTCCCCCACTAAAGTCTCATGGAACCCAGCCCCCTCTCCCATCCACCTCCATCTCCCCCAAGGGAGTTTCACGGGGTCCTTGGCTTCTGCACAGAGGGACAGTCAGCAGTGTGTCCTGGACCGCGCTGAGGACGCTGGCCTTGGCAGCCCAGGGTTGGCTACTTGCCTGCTGCCCAGCATGGTGGCCGACACAGCACTGCTGCCCTCTCCGTCTGTGCTGCGGTCATACCTGCCGCCTTTGGTCTGTGCTGCAGGTGGAGAGGAGAAAGAGAAGGTCAGCGCTGCCTGCCAGTCACGTCCACCCTTTAGAACATAAATATTTATTTATCTATGATGCTAGCAGCCACGGGGCCTGGTACATGCTAGGCGAGTGTTAGTTTTTTGCTTATTTGTTTGTTTGTTTCTTTGGAGACTGGTCTTCACTAGGTTGCCCTGATCTTGAACTTTCAGGCTTCCTGCCTTAGTTTCCCAATCCACTGAGATTACAGGTCTGTACTAACAGGTCTGGCTAAGTCTGTTTTCTTTTTTTTAATTGCCTATCATCTCAGCAGAAAAACATAAGTCGCATGTGTGCGGCCGGGTGAATGATCATGCAATATCATTGTCTCCTTACGCTCAGGGAGGAAGGCCTCTATTGAAGTGCTCACTATGAGCCTTCCTCTTGGTTCCCTGTTAGTCCTTACCCTTTGATTTCTTTTTTTTTTAAATTTTTTTATTATTTATACAATTGTGCACATGTATGTGTGTGTGTGCGTGTGCGTGTGTGTGTGTGTGTGTAGAACCACAGGCGAATTTGGGGACCACCATGGACCGCCTCCACCTCCTCCTTGTTTACTCTGCCCCGGGATTCACAGGCTCTGTCCTACCAGGACCAGAAACGCAGGCCACCCCCACTTCCACCCGGCGTCTATACATGGGGTCTAGGATCCGAACTCAGGACCTTCTGCCTGCAAGGCAGAGGCTTAACCCCTGAGCCACCTCTCCAGCCCCCTCTTATATCTAATTTTGACAATGCTATTGTGCTATATTTGAGTTGTCTAAATCATTTCTGGAGTCAGGAGATAAAAGAATAAATATAAGAGTGGATGATGATGGTCTCGTTTTGTTTGTTTTTGTTTTGTTTTGTTTTACCTAATCAGGAAGCTGATCCAGCCAGAGTCCAAGTCCCAGGACCCCAGCACTGTCCCAAGGTAGAGTTGTGTTCTAGGAGCTGGGGGGCGGGGCAGAGTGGGCAGAGCCCAGGGGTCATACTCATCTTGCCTGATCCCAGCATCATCTCCTCTCTTGAGTCTCCATCATGACAGAATCATCTGTTCACCATGTCCCTATGGTCATAAGCAACATCTCAACTTTCTGCATTTGAGTCCTAAGAGGCTAAGTTCAATCTTTCTCTTAACCAGTTAAGAGGAAAATGGTCAATGCTTGGAGGGCCAAGTCAGTGGGTGATTCTGCAAAGTCAGGCATGGTTCTGAAGCACAACCCAAGCTCACTGCTGTTATTTGGTGTTAAACAGTTACTTGGTGGCTCTTGCCTATGATCCCAGCATTGGGAAGGCAGAGACAAGGGGACTGTCATGAGTTTGAGAATATTCTAAACTACAGAGCAAATTTCATGCTTGCCTGGGCTATAATGTGAGACCCAGTCTCAAATAAAACACACACGCACACACACACACACACACACACACACACACACACACACACACACACACAGGGCGGGAGAGAGAGTGAGAGACATACTGGGGCTAGCAAAGCAAAGGCTGAAGGAAAAACATGTGCTGAACAGTCAAGGGGGTGTGAACTCAGTGAAGGCAGGTGAGAGTGTGAACCATGGACAAATTTCCCCTCTGTCCTTCCTATTCTCCTTTCCCAGATGAAGTGGAGTAAAAAGACACAATTTTTTTCATAACCTATTAAGCTGTCCTATATATTGTCTTGTGTCGGATCCCACTGTATGGATGGGAAAACTGAAACTAAAAAGGAAAGTCGGGGCTGGAGAGGTGGCTCAGGGGTTAAGCCTCCGCCTTGCAGGCGGAAGGTCCTGAGTTCGGATCCCAGATCCCACGTATAGACGCCAGGCGGAAGCGGGGTCGGCCTGCGCTTCTGGTCCTGGTAGGGCGGAACCTGTGAATCCCGGGGCAGAAGGAGGTGGAGGCGGCCATGGTGGTTCCCAAATTCGTCCGTGGTTCTACACACACACACACACACACACACACACACACACACACACACACACAGTTGAATAAATAATAACAAAAAATATTTAAAAAAAAAAAAAAAAGGAAAGTCACTCGCTGAGACTCATGTTAGAGATCTCAGCCTGAACCTGCTTATCTGGCTAATGACAGTTTCCAGTGACTTTCAGGGTTGCTCACCAAGAGCACTTCTGGGGAGGGGATGCCGGATGGTGGAGGGAGCGGAGAAGAGTGGGGTCTCTGGGCTGAGCCCATGTGGTCCCATGTCTCTCCTCAGCCCTGTCATCCAAACAGACCTGTTCATTCATGCAGTGATTAAGGCAAACACCACATCCCTCGAGGCTCCCAACCCTGACCTTTAATTAGGTGCGGTGACGCGTTGGAAGCTCTTCCAGCCGTGAGGATTGCAACGCTGTTAGTCTAATCATTTCAAAGGCTGCTCTGTTTTATTGTGGCATAAAATTTGGAAGTCTCATATTAAAATGTCCAATTAAATGTAACTTGAATAAATTGCTTTAGGCCAAAGAGAACTTTTCCCTTCTCACCGCCACCAGCCTGTCTTCTTCCCGCCCACTTTGTTAACTGTCTACCTTCAAACTCTCTGAACCCTTTCCAGGATGGAGGGGTCTTTGAAAAACAAAGATGAAAAGACAATTTGATAAGCCCAGGAGATCCTTCAGGCTGATGCATCGGGGAGACAGGCTTCTCAGCTTGCGGATCCCCGTGGGCTGAGGTCTGGTTAAAATAAACCACAGCCATGAGCACCAAGGCTGAGCCCCAGTCACTCTCAGGGAAAGTTAAGTTGCTCTGCCAGGTATTCAAGGGCCCCCAATCCTGTGAGTTGCACAAGTTCAACACTCCCCACCCACCCCAGCAATCTCTCCTGCCTGGGCTTTGCTCCTTGTCTGTGGCCCCATTGGTAGCCATCACTCCTCCAAAGCCTGCAGCTACCTCTTCTTCTGTCTCCTCCTCTCTCTTGGTCTGGCCGTGCCTGCCTCGTTACCCTGGTTGGATCACTCTTCTCCCCCACGGGATCAGCATGCCTGGCTCACTTGAGGTCAGAGCCGGTTTGAGTTTGGGGTGCCTTATGATGTTTGTTTAGGGGTCTCAGTCACTTGGGGGTAGGGGCTGAAGTTCTACCCCAGCTAATCTCTGTAGATCCCTCCAGGGACTTGCTGGGCCTTTTGTTCTTCTGGACCAAGAGACCAGCTCAGCCTCCTGAAACTGCCAGCCTGAGTCACCTGGGAAGGACAGAGTCATGGTCACTCCTGTTAATTCTAGACCACGTGACAAACTCAGCAGGGGACCTTAACAATGAAGAATCCAAGGAGTGTTTTTGCCACTATAAAAATCATGCATCAACTGCAGAAAAATGTGAAAAAATATAAAAGGCAAAATTATAGGTGCAGAAAGATGGCTCATATTCCTGTCACTGTGAGAGCTTCATTATGCCTGTGGGTCTGTCCAGGCAGGGTGTGACTCCTATAGTCTGCCCATGTTCTTTAGACACAGAGGCCACAAAGCTTCGGTGGGGGCTCTGGGGTCTTGATTTTTGTTTAATAATTTTAGAAAGAATCAATTTTAATTTTAAAAAAACATTTTATCATTAAAACATGCTTTTTATTTTCCCATTTTTACTGTGATAAAGTACATATAAAGTTTATCATTTTTATCTAGTTTTTGTTTGTTTGTCTTGATACAGGTTCTCATTACATAGCCTGCTCTCAAAGGAGCAATTCTTCTGCCTCAGCACCCAACTGCTGGTTCCACCAAGCCCAGTTTACCTAAACCATTTTTTGTTACCTAAACCATTTTTTTATTATTATTATTTATTCAACTGTGTGCATATGCGTGTGTATGTGCACGTGCGCGTCTGTGTGTGTGTGTGTGTGTGTGTGTGTCTGTGTATGTGCAGAACCACAGACGAATTCGTGAACCACTATGGACGCCTCCACCTCCTTCTGCCCGGGATTCACAGGCTTCGCCCTACCAGGACCAGAAGCGCAGGCCGCCCCCGCTTCTGCCTGGCGTCTATACGTGGGATCTAGGATCTGAACTCAGGACCTTCCACCTGCAAGGCGGAGGCTTAACCCCTGAGCCACCTCTCCAGCCCCACCTAAACCATTTTTAAGTGAAGAGTTGTGCGTGAAGTACATCATGTTTTTGTACGGTCATTCCCCACTGTCCACCTCCATCTCATTTGACTGAACCTCTGAACTTTTAAGTATCCATCCCTACTCCGTCCTGCTATCTGTCTCTGCGAACCTAGCTAATCTGCATCCTCTTCACAGTTGAAATCAGACAGCATTGATTCTTTGTGATTCGTTTATTTCACTTCGAATAATTTTCTTTTCAATGTTTTATTTATTTGAGACAAGCAAAGAGAAGAGAGAGGAGGCACACTCACGCATGCTGTGGTGCCTGGGTAGAGGTCAGAAGAATACCTTTCAGAAGTCAGTTCTCTCCTTCCACCATGTGGGCTTCTGAGGATTGAACTCATGTCACTAGCCTTGTGAGCAGGTGCCTTACCCACTGAGCTATTTTGTTGGCCCATTTAACATAATTTCTTAAGGGATCCTTTTCCCTTTAAAAACAGACTTATATACATATGTATATATATAATATATATATATTCCTCATTTATTCATTGATTCGTTTGCTGCAGACTTGAATCAATTCCACTTTGGGATATTGTGAATAATGCTACTGTGAGGACATATAAATTCTGTCAGTTATTTTGGAAGGACTCCCAGAAGCCACTGTTTTCCGCAGTGGCCGTACCTTTCATCACCCCACTTGTAGGACACAGATTCCAGCTTCTTCACATCATTGCCCAAGCCTTGTTTCTGCATCTTGTTCTTCACAGTGCTGCTGGCAAGCAGTGCGAGGTGGTAAGTCATTGTGCGTCTGGCTTGTGTTTCCGTGACGACAGGGATGCTGGGCATCTTTCCAGGTGTGTCTTGTTCTTGTGCAGATGCTCTTTGGAGAGCTGCCCGTTCAGGTCTTCGCTGACTCCTCCATCACGGTGTTTGTTTGAGGATGCTTTCTCACGTGTGAAATGCCGTCTCCTCCGCCCGGGGCTCCCAGGCTTGACTCTCTGAGCAAGCAGTGCTCTGGAACACCCATGACTCTGCAGTCATCAGGAGCAGGTGCCGGGGACCTGGAGGACTCTTAGGAAACCTATCTTAGGAGAAACACCAGTAATAAGTGGGTAGGGATGGAGAGGAGTCTGGGAGTTGTCCCTGGGGATTTCCTGAAGGTGACTGTCTGCTTGTTTGACCCATTATTATTATTTTATATATTTTCAGTGTTTCTGGCTTCATTCTTTCCACATGAGCATTTGCCTGATAGAATCACGTGCTGTATAATGTTTCTGTCAACAGTGGACTACATGTACAGCAGGGGTTCCACAAGATTGTATCTCCCAGTGATACAGTAGCCTTCTTAAGTTTGCATAATACTCTCTGTGACGGCCGCACGATGATGAAATCCCCCAATCGTGCACTTACCAGAAGTGTCCCTGTGGTTAAGAGACACATGACCGTACTTTATATGGTTCAGATTCTGCCCCTTTGGGAAGAGCACAGAGATAATAAAGTTGTTTCTTGGAAGGCTACTTTTGCTCCTGGTTACTAAAAGCATCCAACCTAGGTGTAAAGAAGGGTGAGGAGGAGCAAGGCGCTGCCACCTGCTTATTGGCCACTGAGATGGAGTATTTGAGAGATGCACGGGTGGGGGGGCATTCTTGCTTGCCATGGTGCATGGGAAGTCAGAAGACATCTGTTAGATGTCTTCAGCTGTGATTGTCATATTTTGTTCTTGTTTCAGTCATATCAACAAGCAAAAAAAAAAAAAAACAGGGAATTCCTCAGAAAATAATAGAAAACAAAGGGTACAACCTTCCCCCAAAAACAGAGGAAAGAGAAACGGCATGAGTTTTTTTAACTTTATTTATTTATTTTTATATAGTTTGTGTGTGTGTGTCAGAGAGCACTATGTCTCTGAGGAGGACCAAGGGTGACTTCAGGAATCATCCTGGATCGCTTTTACCTCCTTTTTGCTTCGCTCTGGGATTTCCCAGGCTCTGCCCACCAGAGCCAGAAGTGCAGGCCACCGCTCTTTCCACCTAGCATTTTATGTGGGACCTGGGATCTAAACTAAGGACCTTCTGCTTTCGAGGCAGATTCTTAACCCTGGGCCATCTCACAAGCCCAGTTTTGTCTTTTAAAATAAGACTGAGGATTAACATTGAAAAGTCAAGAAATGATGTCCATCCCCTGAGGTTGTGGTTTTTCAATTGCTTTTTTCTCATCTCTCTACCTTCGCATCCTTGATATTTTGTTGTGGTTTTCGGGTTGTTGTTGTTGTTTTAACTTTGTGTCATCATCTCAGTTTGCTCCCAGATCTCTTGCACAGAAGCAAACTATTCTTCAGTAGAGAGAAGTGGAAGATGCCTGGCGCGCTCCACAAGTGTCCTGGTGGTCTCTGCCTCCCCAAGCGGCTCGTGTTGATGTCTCCGTAGCTGGCAGAAGCATATTGTAGGATGTCCTGTTTCCCAGTCAAGAAGATATGCAAATGCTGGTCTTTGCCAAGTCTTCTGGACTTTGATCTGGTGGTCGTGGTCCTCACTTGGATGACCTTGGCTATGCAAACATGTTTGGACACTCTGAGTGCTGGCTTATCACTCAACAGTGGATGCCGATGACCTATTTGTACCAGGGCTCTATGTACAGTTGACAGCTGACATCTTTTTGGCCTCAATCATCATGGGGTTCCACTCCAGAAGTCATGAGATGTCCGTCCATCTTGTTACTACCTACCACGACTTCATATTCTTATGAACCAGAAGTAGAGGCAGTCATCTGCCCCTTTGGGCAAAAGGTGAGAGACTCAAAGGAGGGGTCAGCCAGTGCCCTCATAGAACCAAGGGGTGACTGTGGAGAGGTCATTGCAGGGACTGTCCTCAATCACCAGATTAGACAGACCCCACTCCTGTGTGCTGCTGTGTGACATAGCACAGGTCCTCAGTGCACAGTGCACACGACATTCCCCTGCTGCCACGCCACGCCCACTGTGAGGGGTCTTCGCCCACCTCTGAGGTAGTGGTCCACTTGGATGCCAGGGGTCTTCAGTTCTAGGAGCTCGGAGCGACAGAACCTGCTGCAGTTCCTCTGTGTGCTGCTGGTAAAGTCACAGAAAAACACTTAGGGGACAAGGGGGTTCTATTCTTGTTTATGATTCTCTGCTACAGCTCACAGTCCAGTTTGGCAGAAAGATTCATACCAGCACCAGAGGGCGAGGGAACTGGTCATGCCGTATCTACAAGGATTACTGAGAAAGCGGCAAACACCTGCCAGACTGCAAGTCTGCCAAAGTCTGCCAGAGTACTGAGCCAGCCCCTGCCTAGGGGACGGCCCCACTCACCCTGGGCTGGGTCTCCCTACACTTAGACAATCTCCTGCAGGACTGCTCAGGACTTGGCCTTTCTACCAGCTCTTTACAGAGGTGCCCAGAGCTCAGTCTTCAACTGCCAAGTTAATATCTGAGCTAGCTAGATATTTAGGTGTCACACTAACCAGCACAGCAGCCATTTGGGTTTCCTCTTCTCAGTGCGGGACGAGTGGGTAAACCCTTCCCGGGGTCAAATTCCTGGGGCTGAAAGGCTAGTCATAGGTGCTCTTGTGCAGCAGTCCTGGCTCTTCTCAGCGGCTGCTTCTGCAGCTCCTGGCCCCACCAAGACGTCACATGCTTTTCACTAAAGCACCTGCAGCGGCTGTTGCTCCCACATAAGCACTTCAGGCCCCCATGGCAGACGGTACAGCAGGCCTGGCATCCACCATTATAGTACCGGCACACACCGTCCATTGTTTCTTGGAGGGTGGGTTTCAGTGCTCCAGTGGGCTGCTACACAGGAGGAGGACTGGCGTCCTCACTTCCTGGGGCTCCTGGATCCCTGGGACAGCATTCGTTATGGCGGTCGCCTTGGCTTTCTCCTCAGCCATGAGGCCGGGTGCAGCCACCATGGCCCCTGAGACCTCTGGGAGTGGCTGTCCCTAACTGGGGTGGGTAGAGGATGATGGGGCTAGGGATGGAGGAGGATAGCGGAAAAGGGAAAGGGGGTTCTTCTATTTGACTTAGTGGCACTGGTGGGAGGGGGGCTGTTTTCCTTTTTCTCTTTTTGAAGCAAGCTATTGTCCAGGTTGGCTTTGAACTTTGAACTTTTGATCTTCCTGCCTTGGACTCTCAAAAGCTGGGACCGGTAACAGGCATGCAGTATAGCATGTATCTCATTACCCACCCCCTACACCCCCTTTTTTAACTTGCACACGAAGGCTTCAAAAATCTGCCTGAAAGCGATGGGCTAGAAAGGAGCTCACTACACATTCGCACACATCTGTTACATCTAACTCCACCCCTTAGAGTCTGTTCTAAGCTGTAGGGATGGCAGACTCTGCACCAAGTACCATTTCTGGGCCATCTGATTGGATCTGTATTGCACCCCTTCTCCTGAGCCCCATGGATGCCATATTCTCCTGGACAGTTTGCAGTGGGCTCGCTCTGTCACCTTGCCCCACGGCTACCCTCCTCCTGCACCTTTAATGGTACCAGCCAACTCCTCCGTCATCCATGCTCACCCCTGGCTGCTTGCTTTCACCCCGCCCACCCCCTGCTTTTAACCACCTACTACGTGGGTTGCTAATGGACTCCTAACATCCACTTACCCCACTTGCTCAACTTCTGCAACTATCAGTTTCGCTGCTGAGCATGGTGCTCAGTTCAAGATGCATTACCCTTGCAGGCAGGAGGCTGCATGCCCAAGCTCTAGCCTAGGGTGTGTGAGCAGACTGCACAGTGGCTTCTATACGTGTCCCGGAATGAAGGACGGAGCCCCTCCCTTCTTTTCACCTCATCTTTGCCTGCACTGTGGAGCAGTTGTTTTGGATCACAAGCCAAGCATGGGTCAAGGAGGAGAGCGCAGCAGTGGATAGCATCTCCCATGCAGTGAAGCCACCATGAATTCTACCCCTGGATGGGAAACGCCACCTCACATCAACCCTTCCCGTTTGCCTTACCTGGTTACACCCAGTGACCCTACCCGATCACTCTACCTACCCTCCTAACCACTCCATCATAGGCTTTGCCAGTCCTCTTACTGAGGTCAGGCTTTCCCTATCTCCTGCCTAAATCATGGCTGTCATTTTTTTAAAAAGTAACCCACACCTTATACTGCTCCCAACTCTCTGTCTTCCAATCTGTCTATTCATTGATTTCTCAGACCAGTCAGCTCTCAGCTTAGACTTCCTCCTCTCCCCCAGCACTGTGGGAGTTTGAGACAATTTTTGCCTCTCCCCACTCATCCAGCTGGTTTTTTTCAAGCCATAGAAGAAAAAAAAAAACTCCAGATGTTGCCAAATGCCCCATGCAAATCCACACTGATCCGATCCTGACTCCCCACCCTTGTTAAACGATCCTGAGGCTTTCCGTGGCCTATAGAATGTGCTCAACTACAGAGACGTTTCCACCAGTGGGCCTTCCCTCTTCCTAGATGGTGGCTCAACTTCTACCATGAGACTACTCTGGGGACTCAACAGTATCACCACACGTTGGATCTGGAGGCACTTCTGTGCCTTCATAAGTGCTACTTTTGATTTTCGGAGTGTCCCAATGCCTCTCCCATCTACCAGGCCAAGTCCAAGGGTCACCTCCACGGGGAAGCTATGTCTTCCGTGTTCCAGGCAGGCTCTGTGGCTCCATGTCTTACCCTTGGGCTTGACTGTCAGGATGTTTGAGTTCCCTTAGCATAAACTTACTGCCGTGTGCTGATACCCAGCCTAATACTAGCACCTGCCACTTACAGAATGTTGTGAATGTTGGCTGCATTCATTGGAATGTAAAAAGAAGTCCTGAGTGGAGCGCACCAAAGAGGAGAGGAGAGGGGAGGAAGAGAGGGGAGGGGGAGAGGGGAGGGGAGGAGAGGGAGGGGGAGAGGAGAGGGGAGGGGGAGAGGGAGGGGAGAAGAGGGAGGTGGAGAGGAGAGGGGAGGGGGAGAGGGGAGGGGAGGGGGGAAGGGGAGGGGAAGAGGAGGGGGGGAGGGGAGGGGGAGAGGGGAGGGGAGGGGGAGAGGGGAGGGGAGGAGGAGAGGGGAGGAGAGGAGACAAGAGGGGAGGGGGAGAGGGGAGGGAAAGGGAGGGGAGGGGAGGAGGAGTTTCAGGAGGGTGAGCCAGCTTGCGGGCCCCATACAGCTGGCATATAAGTAAGAGCTGGCATAATGGAACCCCCAAATTTAACAGATCCCATGAGTAGATAGTTCAGGAACAGAGTTCTATTAAAAAAGAAAGACTTATAAATACAACCTTATTTTTACATCTTAAAGTCTTGTCCTGATTACTTATTGGTACAATATAAGAATGTAAGCTTATTTCAATAAAATATTAACCAGTTATAATAGTCTTTGCTTATTACTATGGTAACAGTTTCATATGTATCCCTCTAGACCTTTGCATTTATATATGGTTATCTCATCACTGCCAGAACTCTTTACAGAGAGGAGAATCCTTGGATGCTAAAATTCATCATATAAAATGGTATATAGCATTTACATATAGTCTACATGCATCCTTTCTTACACTTAACATAATGTAACATAATGTAAGTGATAAGCAAATACCCATTTAGAGAGTAATGGCAAAAACTCTGAACCTGTTCAGTACACATACAACCACCAGAGTACTATCTTTTCAATCTTCCATTGGGTTGATAAATGGAAACCACCAGTAGGGAGAGTCCAATGCAGACAAATAGACAAAGACACACAGACTTCTGTGTGTATGCGTGTATGTGTATGGATGTGTGTGTGGTGTGTTTATGTTTGTGCATGTACATGTATGGTATATATGTATATTGTGTGATAAATGTATATGTATGTGTATGTGGTGTGGTGTGTATGTATGTGTGTGTGTGGTATGTGTCCATATATGTATGTGTGTGTTTATGTATGTATGTATGTATGTGTGGTGTATGGGTATGTGTAGTGTGTGTACGTATAGGATTGTGTGTGTGTGTGTGTGTGTGTGTGTGCATGTACCACAGCACGTGTATGGAAGTCAGAGAACAACTTGTGGGAGGAGTTGTTCTCACTTTGTTCCATGTGTGTTCTGGGGATTGAACCAAGCTTGACAGCAAATGCTGTTACCCACTGAGCCATCTATCCAGCCCGGAGAAATGTAGTTCTCTATGGTCCCCACCACATAGGAACAATTTCATCTCTCTCCTTGTGTATTCTTCTCTCGAGGGATTTGGTGTTTGCCCGAGCATTCTTGAGTGGCCAATGTTGCGCACATAGTTTTTGTTCTGCGGCCCCACTGACTGGCATTTTAGTAAATGTGGCTCTTGTTGCATCCTTACCACGCCCGATAAATCCTGATAAATATGCACTCCATTTTCTGCACTTGCCACTCTGTGAGGGCCTTCACGGCAAAGTGAACTCCACAGGGATGGTGCTGACACGTGTCTGGGTGTTGCTAGGGATCCCCGCCGCACAGCACCCCTCCGCACAGCAGAGCTGGATCCCGAGGTCTCCTTGTGGGGATTTTGAGCTTCTGGCAGAGCACCAAGTCCTGTGAGTGGGAGGGAAGGGTCAGAGCCCTGGAGCCCTTCATCGGTCCTGGCCCTTCTGCTTCTCAAGTGGATAGACAATGAACCCTGGGGTCACAAGGCCTTCAGCTGTTGAGTCAGACTCTCCTTTCAGCACTAATTGGTCTCACTTGTGGGGGCCGATTGGGTCTCCCTTGTTTTCTCTTCCCTAAGCGAAAGTTGGGCTGAAACTCAACTGCATCTACAGGGCACCTCCAGACTGGCCCTTCCTGCATGGCCTCGCGGTCATATATAAACCATGTGCTGTTGTGAGGACCGCTCAGAGGGTGTTTCTAGCCTCCTGTACATCTCTGGCAGCTCCCTGTGGAGAGCCACATACTCCTTAGGGAGACATCCCAGCCTTCCTCAGCCCCACGACAAGCCTGGACTTCAGACAAACTCAACACCTCTCTTTGCCCCCCTCCCCCCCTCTCTCCCCCTTCTCTCCTACTTCAAAGGGATATTTGGCGATATCCTTGGACATTTTGGCTATGGCATCTTAGAGGTGTGATGCTGCTACTGGTCTCTAGGGGGTAGAAACCGAGAAGGAAGCCCAGCGGCTGTCCTCCAGTGCATAGGACAGCCTCTGAGAAAGAACGAGTCAGCTCTGCATTCTCAGTGCCAAGACTGAGAAGCGTGGAACCATAAACTGAGGGACAAATGCCATACGGTCCCTCAAGCCCTCCATCTCACAGCAGGTGCCCCCCCCCCCAGGTCAGCCTTGAATGATTGGATTTCCACCTGCACTGTCTACAGCTTTCAGCCCAGAGCCTGTCACAGGGTAGGATGTGGAGGGAAAGGGGTTCTCAGAGGTGATTGGTGGTGAGAAGGAAAGTGCTCCAGTGTTCTCCCTGTGGAACATTGCTGGAGAGGAGGTGGGTAGAGGTTGGAGAGCAGGGTTGGGGGTGTGGTGGCAGCACCTGTCCCCCTGGTGCTCCTTCTTTAATGGTTAGGGCACCTTGTGCCTGGCTCTGAATCATGGTTCCACTGTGAGGCTTGACAATGGCAAGCCACCCGATGACTGTGTCAGTAATAACACTGCACACTTTTATGTCCGCCTTTCATCACAGATCTCAAAGCCCAGTGCAAACATTAATTAAGGCTCTTGGAATTCCATGAGGTGCTGGTGGAGAGGGTCAAATGAGCCAGGGAAGAGCAGGGAAGTTCAGCCCCAGCAGCGTGTGCCTTGCTGAGGACCAGTCTTGGAGGAGAGGCTGAGGAGTGAAAGGACTCCCTCACACCCCGCGGTGACCTCTGCAGCCTCTTTTCCAGGCACTCTTGGTGACCATGTATAGAAGTGGTATTTTGCTCCCCTACTGGATAGGGGTCAGTGGGCAGACAGGGATGTAAGACGTATATGGGCTGTCATGCAGAGGGGAAGGGCAGGTGTCCCTTGTTCTCAGCCTGGCCCCTGTGGCTCTCCGAAGTCCAGGATAAAATGTGCAAGCACAGTGAGGGAAACAACACTGGAATGGAGGGTGACCTCAGAGGGACATGAAGATACTGGTTTTTGTTTGTTTGTTTTCTGAGGGAATACAGTGGAGGAAATTTTATCTATTTAGAATCTTCGTCTTTTTCAAAACATTAGCAACAGACAAACTGTGGCAAGCATTGGACTGTTCCTTATATTATTCTTGAATATAGTCTGCAAAATTGGAATTATTTCTGTACACACATTTTATGATAAGAGAAAGAAAGGAAAAGAAAGAAGAAAGGCTGAAAGGGAAGAGAAGGAAGGAAGGAAGGAAAGAAGGACGGAAGGAAAGAGGGAAGGAAGGAGGGAAGAAGGAAGGGAAAGAGGGAAGGAAAGGAAGGGAGGAGAAAAAATAAGAAGGAGGGAGGGAGGAAGGAAGGCAGAGTGAGCGCGTTCTCTAGGAGCACAATGAGGAGCACTTTGGTCACTCCTAGGCTGGACTTTGGCAGATCTAGGGCAGCAGAGTCCACGGTCCCTCAATAAACTGACTTTGGGGCAGACACTCTCTTCTCCAGAGCACAGGGGCCAAGTGCAGAGTGAATTGGCGGGTGGGGGGAGGAGGGAACGGGAAGAGCGAAAAGTAGAAACTACTTTTCATACGCTAAGAGCATCCCTTAAACTTCGGTCCTGGGATGGGACTTCGGTGCCCCCGCCCCCGCCGCGCCGACACTGCCCCCTGCGGTGAGTCACTGGGGATGTTTAAATGCCGGGGAGGGCCGGGGCAGCCGCACTCATGCTGCAGCCTTGAGCCGGCCCGGTCCTCCTCCTCTCCTCACAGGCTCCCTCTGGTCCGCCCGGCGGGGGCGCCAAACTGCTGGTAAGTGGACGCCGGCCCCAGCTTCCCGCTGACAGTCGGACCCCCCACCCCTACCGCCACTGAGACCCTCAGAACAGGGCAGGGCTGGCGCACCTGGGATGCTCTGCAGACCTGGACAGGTATAACCTGAGCAGGAGCGGTTGAGGCTGCTCTGGCCCCGGCCTCAATCCCAGCCCCAGCCCCAGCCCTCTACTCCGCCCACCCTAACCCCACTGTTTCCCTGGGATCCCCTCTGCCTGGCCTCCAGGTTTATTTCTTCCTGGATACAAGGTCCTCGCTAACAGAGGGTTCTCTAAGGTTCAGGTTCTGTGAACCTGTGTCAACTGTCCTGCATCTTCCCGGGGGGGGGGCCACGCATGGAAAGCTGTGCATCTGTGTCTATCTAGGATGGTGAATTCCTACTTCACTAGTTTTTCTCGGGGGTGGGGTGGGGGGTGCTAGTCCTCTGATTGTCAAGGACTCTAAACGCTACTGTGAGACAGGGCAGATGTGTAGTGCCTGCCCTGGAGCTCCAATATGGGAGCTGCAGCTGTGGGCTCAGTCAATCAACTTCGTGTGACTCAGGGAGATCTTCTAGCGTCTTCCATCACCTCTACCCCAAAACTAGAAGTGTCACAGGGCCCAGGAAGGAAGGTTTTCAGCAGGGAGTGACCGGAGGTGAATCTGTGACCAGGACTGGGTAGATGATTGATTGACTGATGATTGATTGATTGCGGTACAGGTGGTCAGACTCCCCAGTCTCTTTCAGCGTGTCTGCATCATATCACTGTGAAGCCGTTCTCAGATGTGTGATGCCACTGGCTCCGTGAAAATTCCTAAAGGGGTCTTTTTTTCTTTTGGCCTCGCCTGAACATCTGGAGCAAATTCGAGGCCAGACAGTCCAATTTGCCTGTGGTCTTGAATCAGCCAGCTGGCTCAGCAGTGACAGCGTCTGCAGGCATGTGAGAGGGTCTGAGGCCAGGCAAGAGCTCCAAAAATACCCTACAGAAAGTTCAGGAAGGTTCTGCTAAGAACTGGGAGATACCACCCTGTGTTTCTAGTAAGTGGAGGGCATGGGTAGAAGTAATTCACATGCACAGAAATGAGAGACAGGAGAGAGGTTGCCCGGACGCTCTTCTCCAGTAAGCAATCCAAGGATGTGATTAAGGTGACAAGTTGCTTTCCTAAATCCTGGCTATAAGAGAACGAATGAAGCTTCAAGTCTCAGTGCTTCCCTTAGCTTTGGGTGCTGGGACTTTGGAAGACACTTTTAAGGTGCTTTGATGAGAGACTGGTTCCGACTGGTTTGGCCCCTTGTAGATGATGGCTTCCTGAAGCAAAGCCCCACTTGGGAAGTCCTGCCTGTTGGGCTGGGCAATTTCCGCTTCTTGGCACTATTGCCAAGCAAATTACAACCCTGCTCAGGGCTCTGCAGGAAGCTGGTTTGACCTCCCCCAAGCCTGAGAGGAAAGGCCCTCACCAAGGACTGGGAAAGAATTGTTTATTTATTTTCCTTTTGAAAACAATGAATGATATTTTGGCTTCAAGGGGCCTTGACAGATGGGGAGGGGGTCAACATTTGAGCAAAATGGAAGATAAGGGTGTGGCCTGTCTAGCCTTGGGGTTCAAGGTTGCTTTATATTTGGGGTAGAGTGTTCCTAAATCATAGGACTTTGTGAGCTGAGATGACCAGGGTCCGCCTCTATGGTGACCCCCTCTGTGCCTTCCTTCCTCTCCTCTAGGCTACTTGGGGGACACTGAACACAGCATCACAGCAGTCTTAGAAAAGAAATGCCTGAGACCAATGTGGGTGGGAGTCGGGATGGACTTGACTTCCGCTGATAGACTGGGCAGGAGGATCATCACTCTGTGAGCTGAAGATCAGACTAAGACGTGGGGGGAGCAAGGCCACCTCTTCTTCCCCACGCTTCCAGGCTGTGGAGGAGCCACGTGGTCCTGCAGCTTCAGGACCAGGCACTACGTCAGGCATCTTCAGTTGAGTATGTGAGCTCGCTGGACGAGTCACCTCCTTTCTAAGGACTCCTCAGTATTTCTCATTTGAAAAAGGTTTGCCCAGATGACTTCGAGAATGTCCCATATGCTCTGGGTTCTACATTCTATCTGAAGCAGCCTCCAAGGCTCAGCTGATTCCTGATGGCAGCAGGCCAGGAGCTGGAGCAGTTATTTTTTTTAAATCCCATTTTCATATGTATGTATGTATGTGGGGAGAAGGGTATCAGTGTTTGCACATGTGTGTGGGGGGGGGGGTTGCTAGGCCTGAGCATGATATCAGGAATCAGATTCAGTTGATCTTCCACCTTGTTATTTTTTTTAAAAATCATTTATTTGAAAAGGGGGGTTGTGCACATAAGAGGAGGTCAGAGTAGAACCTTGAACTTTCAGAAGTCAGTTCTCTCCTTCCACCACATGGGCTTCTGGGAATTGAACTCAGATCAGTAGCTTTGCAAGCAGGCGGCGCCTTACCTGCTGAACTCTCCTACCAACCCCATACCTTATTCTTTTGAGATAGGGTCCCTGACTCAATCCAGAATTTGCCAGGAGGGCTAGTCTGGCTAAACAGCCTGTTCTGGGATTTCCCAGACCCTACTTCTGAGACTGGAATTACAGGTGTGTCACCACAGCCATTAGGTACATGGATTCCAGGGATCAGAATTATTGCCCTTTTGCTTGTGTGGCAAGTGTTTTAAGCCAGTTTCTCAGCCCTTCCTCTGTTATCAGTGGTGAAGGCGGACTGTGAGCATAGGCCCTATGGTCTAGATCACATCTTGGTATTTCTTATTTACTTAAGTGTTTTGGAGAGAGACAGACAGACAGACAGACAGAAGACAACCTTTGGAAGTCATTTTCTCTCCTCCCATTACATTGGCTTCTGGTAATCGAACTCAAGTGGGCACCTTATCTGCCGAGCTGTCTTGCCAGCCTTACATCTAGGTATTTCTGAGGGTACCCTGTAGACACCTGCATGGAATCAGGTGGTCGTGGTTGGGCAATTAATGATAAGGGGTCCAGGCCCTACCCCAACATAGAAATTAGGATCTCTGTGGGTGGAGCTCCCACAGATCTGATTTTGCTCGACCATGAAGCATTGAGTATTCGCTTTGTTCCAAGAACTAACCAAAGTGTTTTCCATATGACAACTCACTTAATGCTGACAGCAGAAGAACGGTGGGCTCAGTTCCAGATGACAAACATCTTAGAGCATTTCTGTCCGCCGCCTCGGGGCTCAGCTTAGTGAGCTGGGGAGGTCTGGATGCCTCCAGGCCTGGGTTCCAGACCCGTCGCAGGAAAGACCAAAGTGTCACCAGACTGAGGACAACCCTAGAAGGAAGAGGGGAGCAGCCTCAAGCTTGACCTCTCTCTTGGGAGCCTGGGTCGGGAAGCTGTCTTCAGGGAGTGTCATGGGCAAGGAGAGACCTGCTTTGTGGGTTGCAGTTTCCCCAGGCGCGCCATGAGGAGGCCCCTCATAGGTTCTGGGTCTCTGGTAAAAGCTGTTGGCTATTTGAAAAGGAGGCATTAGCTAGTGGGCTTGCCCTGCCCGGCAGCTTTTAAAACAGGCAGACCTGGAAACTGAAAGAATCTCAAGTCCCAGCATGCTGGTGGGGGCCTGGCCAGGTGGCTTCTCTGTGGGGAAGGAAGAAGGGATGGGAAGAAAGGCGAATCTTAGATCAGCACTGCGAGGGCCTCGAATTCTTTACAGCAGGGAGAATCTGAGGCCCAAGTATTTACCTAAATTCAGGCTGTGAGTGTCCAGATCAGAGCAGCCTTTGGGTCTCCCTAGGTCCCTCCAAAGAGTCTTAGTTTGTGGCATTGAAATAAGGAGTCTCTTCTCAGGGAATGCTGTGTTTTGGGAACATGAGCGATGGTCTTAAATCAAAAAGTCCCAGCTCCCCATGCAGTGAAGCCCAGGAGGCTAATTATGTGTTTGCTTGTGAGTCACAGGGTGTTTCTGCAAAGAGACCCACAGCCAGTGCTCTGTTCAATCGCTTGCAGTCCTGGGGGAGGGGCCACGTCCAAGTGAGCGCTCTGTCTGCCCCCTGACTTCATGGGCCTGAGCGACCCTGGGGTACTCTCTCCAGGGGCTGGCCAGGGGCTGGAGGGAGTCGCAGCAGTGATTAAGGATGCTCTGCCTGCCCAGGGGAGAAGCTATAATTAGGGCCACTTTGAGGGCCCTTAACTGCCATTGTCACCGCTGCCAAGCGGCACCGGGCAGCGTGGGCTATTAGGCGCCCATGTGGCCACCTCCCATAGTACCGGCTAAGAATCCCACAGTACCGGATCCAGAGTCCAAGGCCCAGTACTAGACCTGCACTGGGTGTTTCCTCCTCTTAA
The DNA here is from genome assembly GCA_023101885.1 of Typhlomys cinereus. Classification (NCBI taxonomy): domain Eukaryota; kingdom Metazoa; phylum Chordata; class Mammalia; order Rodentia; family Platacanthomyidae; genus Typhlomys; species Typhlomys cinereus. Next base: position 122,665 of record JALPQD010000488.1, read on the forward strand.
ATGTGGCACCTGGGCACCTGGGCACCTGGTCAGGGTGGGCTCTTTGCAGATGGTTAGGAGCAGGACTCGGGGAGGGGGACTGCCATGTTGCTGGAAAAAAAAACAGGAAGCAGCTGTGGACTTTGCTGGGTGGGCTCAGCAGACGGGAAGGTTTATAAAAAGACACTGAAGATTCTTGCAATATTTGTCATTTTCAGAATGGCCCTGTTTCCACAAGGAATTACTTCCCAGTCCCTCCTCTCGGATTACGAAGCGCCTTCCCCTGGCTCGGTCCCTTCTCAGGGCTGAGGTGGTGCCCCTGCCTAGCTAGGGAGATGAGCCTTCAGAGATAGCATCCTCTTACCTGCCATTTATACAAGGAAATGCAACAGGGTGTCTAGTTCCTCTCCAATACTTGAGCCTCCATACCATCTTTGGAGCTGGGCAAAAGAACATACATTACAAATAAGTAAGTGCTAGCTAACACAGCACGAGGAAGCATCTGAGCCTTACCAGTCCTGCGGAGGGGGTAAATCTTGCATAGCGAATGGACCAGCCTCCTGGGGGCACAGATGCCATTCTCCAAGGGGAGGGTCTTCACCCCCACTAGCTGAGACTTAGTCCTGGAATTGCAACCATGGATGGGACAGCTGCTATTTTCTAGACCGATCCCTTCTAAGGCATGGAATTTACCTCCTCCACAAGGCTTCCTCCATCAACGTGAGTCTGTGGACCTGGGTCTCTGGAGCCCCACTGTCTTGGCAGTTCTGCACACAGGGGAAAGGCTGGTGGGACATCCCTCTTCTCTCCTTCAGTGGACCATCAGCTGCTCCAGTTTCTGGGTTTCTTTAGGAAGCAGTTTGTTGGTGCTTTTTTGAGTTTCTGACAGGAACTCAGCACTACACCCTAAAATGGTTAGTAGAGGTGCCAACTGAAGGCATCCGCTTATCACATTAGTTTTTGTGGGGGTAGTCTCATTTCTTTACCACCAATAGGAAAGCCTAAGCTTAGAAATCGAGCCACTTTTCGGTGCTCCCTTTGTGTGTGTGTTTGTGCACACACGTGCTTGCATGCACATAGAAGGCCAGAGGTTGACTCTGAGCGTCTTTCTCTGTCATGATCTACCTTATACTGTGAATCAGGATTTCTCACGGAACCTGGAGTTTACAGATTCACCAAGGTCAGCTAGCCAGTGAGCACCTGATATCTGCCTGTCTCATGTCCCCAACCCTCCCTAGTGTTGGCGTTATAGATGCTCCTTTTCTGTCTTCTTTTTAGGGGGAGGGGTCTTAGCTTTAGTTTTTGAGACAGGGTCTCCCTCTGTAGCTCAAGCTGATCTCTTTCTTGCATAGACCCTCCTGCCTCCCCTCCTGTGTGGTTGGATCACAGTAGAAGCCACCATGCCTGACTCCGTTCTCTGTTGAAATAGTTAGCTTTCTGCTTTCTTCTGTGGTCCTGATGTTGTCTGCACAGGTTCATGGTTTAGATATAGTCCAGGGCTGAAGCTGGCTTCCATCCTTCCTCACTGGACTCTAGTGGCCATGGTTCTTTTTTCATTCTCCACAGTTCTTCAGGAAAGTGCAGCAGACCAGGGCTTGGATGGTTAGATGGACTGTGAGGAAGCATGCATGTGCGCGCGCGCGCGTGCGCGCGTGTGTGTGTGTGTGTGTGTGTGTGTGTGTGTGTGTGTACACAAGGGCCTGAGGCCACCTTGCGTAACTGGTAATGTTTTCAGTGATGGGACAGACCCATGACCTCAGGAGTTTAGGGGTGTACTTTCTCCTTTTCCTCGCCGCTGCCCCAGAACATGCCTTAAATTCTTCCTTGACAGTCCTTTCTCTCTCCAACTTAACAGCTGTGCTCACTAAAAGGAGACACACTGCACAACCACTCAAAGTCCTCACTCAGAAGTCTAGGGACTTACTTGGACTTGACAATTGGAGCCTCAGCTTTCCTGCTTTTTGCCTCCTCATAAAACGATGAGAGACAGCAACCCCTTAAACCTTCAGGAGTTACAGGCTCCTTTGAACTGTGGGCAGAGGTTTGGATGCTAGCACCTATGTACTGAAATCCTAACCTCGATGAAGGATACTGGGACTGAGGGAACTTTGAGGCCTTTCTGCCTTTGGGATGTTGTGGATAAGCAGGAAACAATTGTTTATCTAGATACAGATTTTTATCTTGAGTCTTCATCTGCCCCTCCCAACATCCCTGAGAGGAGCTGTTGTCATCCCCTCTTAGCAGGTGAGGAAGCTAAAGTCCGAAGCCTGAGGCTTCATTCAAGGTCTAACAATAGTATTTAAATATTCACCTATAGAACTCTACTTATATCTCTATATTTTGTGTATTTGTGTGTGCGCATGCCCCCACACACTTTTGCATATATTTATCATTGCTGTGCATGACTTCAAACCTTCCATGTATTTGGCTCCATGCTCAGATCAGTTCTGTGCCCAAGGGGACATCTGGACCTGCTTATACCCTTCAGCTCAAAGTGTGTCCAAGTTTTCAGGGACTTGCTCCGGGCCACCCGTGCTTCTCTGTGGGAACTAGGACACATACCAGAAGCCAGGCCCTGGGCATCAGCTGAGGCCCAGGGAGCCTTCTGGAGATGGATAACACATGGTGCAGACAGTGGCCTCTCGCTGGAAAGCTTCTAAGCTTAAACCCAGATGAAGCACACATGCACAGGCTGAGGAGGGGCCAGACTTGCTACTAGTGTGCCTGACTGGCCTGCAGGGCAGGTGTGTGAAGTGGAGCAGCTTCTCTGTCGTTTTTGTGCACATTAGCTGTGTGGTCCTCACTCTGCGGCCACTGCTGCCCCTCCCAGCAGGCACTGTGTTGGTGGCCTCAGCATCTTTCCCAGGCTCAGGATCTATTGACTTGCTTCCGTTTCCTCCCTGTCTCTCTCAACAGGGTCCATGTTCCAGCAGCCTGTCCGGGTGCTGCGAGGCTACAGAGCGGGACAAGATACAGTTCCTGCCTTAGGAGCCTGTAGAATGGACAGAGGAGTTCTTGTCCCTGGAAAGCTCGCCCACTAGGAAGGGGACATGAGGGCCACTCAAAGCCAGCTGTGGCACACAGGATGATGATAGGGACGGATACAACCCAGAAAACTTCTCCCAGGCAACCGTACTGAATTTGACGCAGAAGTATGGGGAAGGAACCGGGAAAATGGCCTGTGGGTTAAACTACTTACCTGGCAAACAAAAGGACCATAGTGCAGATTCACAGATGTAAAATGTCCAGGTAGCTCTATAGGCAAGCTGTGGATTTAGAGACCCATTCTCAAATAGTAAGGTCAGGGCTGGAGAAATGGTTCAGGGGTTAAGCCTCTATCTCAGAAGCAGAAGGACCTAAGTTCTGATTCTAGATCCCACTTAAAAATGCCAGGCAGAAATGGTGACAGCCTACGCTGGCTCTAGAAGATGGAGCTTGGGAAACAAAGAGGAGGTATGATTCCCGAAGTCACCCTTAGGCTTCCATGGGCACACAGAGTACCCTCTAAACACACCACACACACACACACACACACACACACACACACACACACACACAATCAAGGAATAAGGTGAGACCTGCACATACATGTGTGCCTGTCCACATGCAAACATGCACACACACATGCATGCACCCCATAAAAAGACAGAAAACCAGAAGTATGGAGAAGATTTGAGTGGACAGGGGGAGTCTTCCAGGTAAGGGGATTGCTTGGGTGAGGGTGTGATGTGAGAATGAGGCCTGTTGGTCAGAATAGAGGAGTCTTGAGCTGGATACGTGACATCAAGCCACCACTGAAACTGAGAAAGTTGATGGCTTCGGTGACACCCCAAGGTAGCCCAACTCACACGTGTTCTCTCTCTGTACACAGGCCATGCCACTGAAACATTATCTCCTTTTGCTGGTGGGCTGCCAGGTCTGGACTGCAGGTTTGGCTTACTATGGCTGCCCCAGTGAGTGTACCTGCTCCCGGGCCTCCCAGGTGGAGTGCACAGGGGCACGCATCGTGGCGGTGCCCACCCCTCTACCCTGGAACGCCATGAGCCTGCAGATCCTCAACACGCACATCAGGGAGCTCGACAAGGCCCCATTCCTCAACTGCTCAGACCTCATCGCCCTGAGGATTGAGAAAAACGAGCTGTCTAACATCATGTCCGGCGCCTTCCACAACCTGGGCTCGCTGCGCTACCTCAGCCTTGCCAACAACAAGCTGCATGCTCTGCCCATTGATATCTTCTATGGCCTCAACAACCTGGAGTCTCTCTTTCTGTCCAATAACCGGCTAATCCAGATCCAGCCGGCCCTTTTCTCCCATTTTGGCAACCTGAAGGAGCTGCAGCTACATGGCAACCACCTGGAATACATCCCTGATGGCGCCTTTGACCACCTGGTGGGACTCACCAAGCTCAACTTGGGCAAGAACGGTCTCACTCACCTGCCACCCAAGGTCTTCCAACACCTGGGCAACCTCCAGGTGCTCCGGCTGTATGAAAACAGGCTCTCAGACATTCCTATGGGCACTTTCGATGGGCTTGGCAACCTCGAGGAGCTGGCCCTCCAGCAGAATCAAATTGGTGTGCTCTCCCCGGGCCTCTTCAACAACAACCGAAACCTCCAGAGACTCTATCTGTCCAACAACCACATCTCACAACTGCCCCCGGCCATCTTCATGCAGTTGCCCCAGCTCAACCGGCTCACGCTCTTTGGGAATTCCCTGAAGGAGCTGTCTCCAGGGATCTTTGGGCCCATGCACAATCTGCGGGAGCTCTGGCTCTACGATAACCACATCACTTCCTTGCTTGACAACACCTTTAGTAACCTCCACCAGCTGCAGGTTCTTGTTCTTAGTAACAACCAGATCAGATACATCTCTCCGGGAGCCTTCAACGGCCTGTCACAACTCCGGGAGTTGTCCCTCCACACCAATGCACTGCAGGACTTGGACGGGAACGTTTTTCGAGCACTGGCCAACCTGCAGAACATCTCCCTCCAGAACAACCGCCTCCGGCAGCTCCCCGGGAACATCTTCGCCAACGTCAATGGTCTTCTGACCATCCAACTGCAGAACAACCAACTGGAGAACTTGCCCCTGGGCATCTTTGATCACCTGGGGAACCTGTGTGAGCTGAGACTCTATGACAATCCTTGGAGGTGTGATTCAGACATCCTTCCACTCCACAACTGGCTCCTGCTTAACAAAGCCAGGTTAGGGACAGATGTCCTCCCGGTGTGCTCCAGCCCAGCCGATGTCCGAGGTCAATCTCTCATCATCATCAATGTCAATGTCGCTGGGCCCAGTGTCCAGGCTCCAGCGATCCCCAACGTACCTTCCTACCCAGAAACACCACGGTACACAGATACATCTAGTTACCCTGACACACCCGGCTATCCCGACACCACATCCATCTCTACCACAGAGATCACCAACTCCATGGATGACTACACCGATCTGACCACCATTGGGCCTGTTGATGACCGCAACACATGGGGCATGACCCGGGCCCAGAGTGGGCTGGCCATTGCTGCCATTGTAATTGGCATCATTGCCCTGGCCTGTTCTCTCGCTGCCTGCATCTGTTGCTGTTGTTGCAAGAAAAGGAGCCAAGCAGTCCTGATGCAGATGAAGGCTCCCAATGAGTGTTAGGAAGCAGGCCTGAGCAGGGCTGGGGAAGGGTGAGAATTTGGCTTCCATTCCTGGGTCCACACTGCCAGGGCCTTATGGCCCACTGGCCCCTAGAGAAAGTGCCCCATCTTGTCCTGACCCACCTGGTTCTTGCGTAGAGAAGCAGACTTGCAGGACCTTCCTACTAACTCAGGGATCCAACTGGCCATACAGAAACCTGAGGGATTTCTGAGTCAACACCTCTGCTTCCTTCAGAGGGGCCCTCTGCCAGTCCTCACTGCCTTTGCTCTAGAACAGCTTGCTCTGTGCCCAGCCCCTCCTGGTTTCCATAGACTTAATAAAGCCTGCTCACGTTGTGGGATAGTTCTCTACTGGGATAGCCCCGCACCTCAAAGTATTACATTTGTTGATTTCCCTGCTTTCACTTCTCTTTGTGTGCTATGGCTTGACCTTGCAACCTCCAATGAAAGTCCTCCCCTTAGGTTTCTGCTCCTGATGGCAGAGTGAGTTTTCTCTTCAAAGAAAACTTTTTTTTTTTTTTTTTTTGCATCTTTTAGCTCCTTGCACCTGGCTTGGAGGGAGCTCTGCAAGAGAGAAGGACACCCATATTGACAGAGTTGCCATTGGCATCTCTTGTGGCTTTTACCTACAGAAGGAGGAAAGGCGCCCATGTAACAAGTACTGTGTTTTCAGAGAACGAAATTTCCAAACTGCATGTGCTTTGAAAAAACAAATCCTTAAGCCCTTTATGGAATGAAAAACATGTAGAACTGCTAAGTTCTAAAGACATGAAAATCAACTTTTGGAACTAGATGGAGAACCTGGTGCGTGGGGTCCCTACACTTTGCCTGTCCTTTAAAATTGGAATATCACTTGCATACAAAAAGTATGTATGTGTGAAAGAGTGAACAGTAAGAGTGAACAGATTGAATATAACTGTGTGATCAGCATCACATCGAGAAACCGCATCACATCAAGAAACAGAATCACATCGCTCCCTGACCCCCAGCTTGTTCTGGAGGACTTTTGGTGATTGGCGAGCCAGGGGAGTAGCTCACCACCCACCCCACCATGATCAGTCCTTGCCAAAGCCAGGATGCCAGGGGCAAAGGAGAAGACATAGGAACAGAGAGGACAGAAGGCAGCAAGGAGGCCAGGCCAGAGGCATCCTGGCTGTGATGCCCCCTGTAAGCACATGTCTTCACTGCCAACAGGGGCCCGTGTTGCTCACTGGAGGCCTCTCTGCTGGGCCTTTATGGGCATGATGTGATTGTATCTGTTTCTAATTCTTACTCTCCAATTGGGGGAGGTGAAATAGCTTAGAGATGAGATCTTTTCATCAAACAACCAAGTTAATGGACACTAGGAATCCTCGTAGCATCGTGGTCAAATTCTCCATCAACATTAGTCAGCTGGTAGCTAGACTCCTGGGTGTCCATAGACAGCAGGTGCCAGAGCACATTGGCAGCACACTGAGGGGCAAGGCTAGCCCTGGAGTGCTTCCTATTCATGACCTGGTTGCAAGTTGAATGATTTGTTTGGTTCAGGGTCTTCTTTTCAAGTTATAGCCACATAACTCTTGCTTTGGCTATGCTTTTTTGCCATACACATATCTAGATACATTAAAAAAAATAGCTGAAGGCAACACACGTCTTTCTCCAGATAACTGGTCTACCTGTTCAAAAGCAGGTCTACTTGTTCAGAAGCAAAAAGCAGTGAAATAGAGCATTCAAGATTTCCATGTCGCCTAGGGAAGAAGACCTTCAACTTATCTTAGGGATCTGGGAATCTAACTCTAATTTTGAGTTTCCACTACCCTGCAAGACAGATTAGAGATGTCTGGTGAATTGGCAACAGGAGTTGGCAGAATGATCAGACTTTCTCTTCAGTCCCCTGAAGGAGTGCTTGTGAAAACTAGCGCATTGTCCCAGATAATCTGCTGTTAGTCAAAAGACATTACCTTCCCAAGGCAAATCCAGGCTTCCAAGGTGTTTTCAAAATATCCATAGCAGCACATGTACCAAGGCTGGCCTCAGCTCAAATGTGGACACAAGCATAGTCCACTGGAGCACAGAGAGGAAGCTGGCCCTGCTGTCCTTAGATCCAGAGCATCCTTGTGAAATGTCTTCTCCTGTGCGGGTTAAGGATGGAGAGAAGGAATCTCAGTTTCCAACGTTCTCTGCCCATCTTAACCCAGCACTCCCTGGCTACTTCTGACATTGGCCATGGCATTGCATTGTCTTCCTCTCTAAGCCAGAGGCTGGTCTAAAGGTAGCTGTCTTCAAATTACTGGCTTAGGAACGAACACACAGATGGTACCTGATCTCACAGATGGTGGTGGTGACGCCTTTCTAGGGACCTTCTGAACCCACCCATTCCTTTCTTCCAGAATGGATGAAAGGAACCTGCTTCTCCTGTGCTGGTTGAAACTTCTCTGAGCCATGTTAGGAAGAGAATTTGTCAGAAACATGGGGTACAGTGTCCATTTCCGTAGGAGAGCACACTTGCTCAATTGTTAGGGTTAGTGTGAACTGTATTGTGTGGTTCCCAGAAATCTGAGGTAAAGCGCAGAGTTCATTTTGCTCTCTTCCCATTTTATTGGCTTCAGGGCTACCTTGCTATTACCAGCAGCCTTCATGTGGACTGGAAGGGAGTTGTTGAAGGAAAGCTCATAAAGGACAATTAGAACCATGTTAAAAGGTGCTCAAGTGTCTAGATGTCCTTCAAAGATTTTGACGGGCATTCTTTTTGTAACCCTTTGGACACCCTGTGAGATGAGAACCACCAACAATAGGGCATAGGAACTGCCTGTTCTGTATGTCTCTCATTATGTGGTAGGTTTGCTTCTCTCTTCAGTCTCTCATGGCCTGGCCTGTCTCAGGCTTTCATTGAGACCAAAGAAAATAGGAGTCATCTTCCTGATACCTCTTTTAGTCCCGGGCATTGGAATTTAGTGCTCTATAGATTAAAAGTTTTGTAAACACAGTGAGAGATTGATCAATCACACTTGTTCAACTGAGAAGAAAAATTGGCTCCTGTATTGGGAACTGCTGGGCCGTGTGTATTCTGCTTCTGTCTAGCATGTGGAGGCTCAGCCCAGTTCTTCACGTTTCTTACCAGCAGCCACACAGGTCCCACAGGCCTTTGGACAGCAGTACTGATGGCAGCGATGTTGCTTTAGAAACCTTTACAGTTCATGCTCTTAGATCGCAGGTAACTAGAGTCAGCATGCGAGTGCTGCACGTGCACTAATGTTAGCCACAAACTACTCAGAGATCCAGCCCACAGACCAGATCCCGCTGCTGGGAGGTGGTGGTAGGTTTGGAAGGAAATCTATTGCTATGGTCCAGCCAGGATGGATGGCAGGTGAAGCGCTTCCCAAACCCAAGGTCCTTCACCTAAGAAGAGACTGTTCTCACTACCCCCTTGTTGCCTTCATGCTGCCATCTAAAGCAGATCGTGCTTGCCTTGGTAGAGAATCCCTGCAAATAGTCCTATATGCTTGGCAGTGTATTTAGAGATTTCTAGGCCCCCAGGTTTTATAGAACATGAGTCCTGGTGGGCAGGGTTTGGGGGTTAGAGTGTTGGCTCTTCTTGCTGGATGCTGCTTATAACCGATTTGGTGTATAGATCAACAATAAATAGTATACACAGGACATGTGTGATCTCTGTGGACATCTTCGTAAGGGGGGGGTCTCACAATTGTGGGTACTGGTAGTATGTGTGTGTTGTGTACGCATGTGTGTATACATATTTGTATATGTGGGGAGGTCCAAGGTTGATGTCGAGAATCATCCTCAATTGTTAGTCCACCTTATTGTGTAAAACAGGGTGTCTCAATCAAATCCAGAGCTCATTGATAGGGCTAGCTTGGCTAGCCAGCTCACTCTGGAAATTCCCCAACTCCACCTTCCAAGGCTGGAATTAAAGATAGAATGTCATGCTTACCCAACATCTATGAGTGTTCTGGGAACTTAAACTCTAGCCCTCTTGCTTGTGCCTCAAGTGCTTTCACCACTGTGCCATCGCTCTGCCCCTGGATACCACTTTGCACCATCTATACCAGGGTTGACCTGGGTAGGACAGTTCCTCATGGGAAGAAGATCTTGGGCTGGGAAGAACAGGCCTTTGGAAAGAGAATGGGAACTGAACAGGAAATAAGTAATATCCACAGGTTACGATGAGTGGGAGGGACTTTGTTAGTTAACTTTCCTCACTGCTGTGACAAGTTACCTGATGAAAGAACTTCAGGAGAAAGGGTTCATTCTGGCCTCTAGTTCCAGGGACCACAATCCATCATGACGGGGAAGGCAGGACAGCTGGAGGTGGCTGGTTGCCTCACATCCACGCCAGGAAGCAGAGAATAATGAAAGCTAGGCTCAGCTCGGTTTCTGCTTTTTATTCAGTTCAGGTCCCCAGCCCATGACATGGCATCATGGCTATTTGAGGTGAGTCTTCCTGCACCAGTGAACCTAATCTAGATAACCTCTCACAGACATGCCTAGAGATTCGCTTCCTTGGCATGCTGAACACCATCAGACTGGCAATTAAGGTTAATTAAGCTCTCACTGACCTTCAGGGTAGGTTCAACCTATTTTTACAGATAAAGAAAATGGACTCAAAACAGGAAATGAATTTCTCGAATCATCCTATGAACATCCTATGAGCAGCCCTTAGTCCAAGCCTTGGACTCCCAACTGCTGTGTTACCAAGAAGACACAGAAATTCACTACACACACACACACACACACACACACACATACACACACACACACACACACAGGCAGGATCAGCTTGAATACTCTGGGTTTCCTTCAGTACTCAGCACCAGCCAGGCTCGGATGAGTCACAGGATCTCAGGAGACATCACTTACATGAAGATGACCCCCTCAGTACCCAGGTGTCGCCAGGCCTCTGTCAGGTCTGCTGTGGGTGCTGGGGTAGGAGCACCGGTTTAGCGGGAGAGGGTGGGCTCTTCCCTTGCCCGCTGTCCTGCCCAAGAAAGGGGTTTCACGCCATGTCTCATGGACTCTCTCCTGCTCCTGCCAGGTGTAAGTCTGACACAAAAAGTTGGACCAGGACAGGGATTAAATAATGGTCACCATGTTACAGGATAGGTCAACATCGACGATGGGCAAGGCTTTGATCCTCTCCTGGTTGCCCTGATTGCACTAAGACAGGTTTCTGGAATTCCGGATAACAAGAAGACGCGTGAAAATTTCACCTTGTCTTCTAGAAGACCTTTGGAGCAACTCTCCCTCCACATGTACACACGTGAACATAACTGCAGCTTGACCACAATCACATATCCTTCCTTAGGCCCTGCCACACCCTTCCTGCAGGAGAGAACTCAGAGATTCGCAGAGACCAAGTCATCATCTATTGCAGTTTACCTGCATGTTGTGGAGAAAGTCACGACCATAGAGCCAGGGGAGCAAGAGGTTTTATTCTTTCTTACGATTCTTGGCTACAGTTCTTAGTTCATCTTGGCAGGACAGTTCACACCAACACCAGGAGCTGAGGGAACTGGCCATGCCATGTTCACGGGGATTGCTGAGAAAGGGCAAATTTCACTCACCATGCAGCAAGACCGTCAAGGTGAGCGGTAAATGGTGACTTACTAAACCTCTCCGTCTTATCTACCTAACCGGGGAATGGCCCTGGATCTTCTCACCCAGTCAGACCATCTCCTGCAGGTTTGCTCAAGGGCTCGCCTTAACGACTAATTCTTCACAAATGAGCTCTTCCTGAGCTCAGCCTTTAGTTCTCAAATTGACACTTATATTTCTAATTAATACACCATTGATTAATTGAAAAGGCAGAATGCAAATCCTGACCTAATAGCAGTGTATGCTTGCTCAGACACACGGCCAAGCTGTTTCTAGAAGGGCCAAAGACTTGAGAGGATAGTATTCCCAGCCTGAGCAGGAGTCTCCCACACCCACCAGCCCTACCCCTGCCATTCCTGGAAACCCTTATCTTGTCCTTGCCAGGCTGGGTTCCATCCAGACTGGGCCTGTGTACCCTCAGTCCAAAGCCTGTGTCCTTTTTATGAGCTCTGTTGCAGTCAGCTTGCGTGGTTACTGATAAATGACCATCAAATAGCTTAAAGGAACAAGGAGTTTACTTTAGTATGATAGTCTGGTCACAGTCTGTAGTCCAGCTTGACGGGAGAGCATGCACCAACACCAAGGCTGAGGGAACTGGCCACACCATCTCTATGTAATGGCTGAGAGAGGGACGATCCTTACTTGCCAGACCAGCATGTCTGGCCAAGTGTACACAAGAATGCCAATGCTCTCAACCAGCTGTCTGTATTTTCTTCCAGGGCCCAATCCCAGTCACCATGGGCCAGGCCTTCCCCATCAGTTAAACAATCTCCTGCAGGTTTGCTGTGGGCCTAACTCAATCACTAATTCTCTACAAATGTGCCCAGAGTTCAAACCCTCAACTGTCAAGTTGATGCCTGTGCCTAACTATGACAAGCTTTTACTCTCCTCCACCAAACAGGGTCTGTAACCCATCTCTGCTGGAAGGTGGTTCCTCTCAAGTCAACCAGACCTTTGCAGTATGGGCAATGCCATCTACTCACATGCAAAAGAAATTTTATTTCATGACTGGGAAATGGCTTGGTGCCTAGAGTGAGTCACACACAAGCATAAGGATTGGAGTTTGGATGTGTAGGACCTGCATAAAAGTTGGGTGGGTGTGGTGGTCTGCCTGCAATTTCAGACTTGGAAAGCAGAGATGGGATCGCTGGGCAAACTCACTAGCTAGACTAGCCAAATTTGCAATGAGAGACCTCAGGGAATAAAATGGAGAGTGATAGAGGAAGACACCCCACATTAACCTCTGATCTTCACACGCATGCACATACATGTGAACTTTTTGACACGCATACACCATGTGTGCACTCACCTGCACACACATACATGTACCATACACATACCATTCGCATACTAGTAAGAAGAAAAAGAAGCAAACAATTACAAAACCATCAGACTACTTTGGATGGCAGATCCTTGACATTGAGGCGGACTTAGATTGTTTGCCTTGGCTGCTGACTCTTCATGTAACACACCTTAGGTCTCTCTGTCTCTCATGTATCACACCGCCCCTTCATGTCGCATACGTTAAATCTCATGAACATTCACATATGATCTCTCTCTCTCCCCACTCACTGACCACATGCACACTTCACCCCATCCTACAATCCCTGGTTCAATGTCGCTAGGGTAGGAGACGTTTACCTCCCCAAGCTACGTCTGTCATGCTCGACTATCCCATCTGTCAAAGTGCTCTGCCTTGTGCTGGAGCAAAATTCAGGCCACTTTAACTCAAAAAGAAGGCTAGAAAGTTAGTTCACTAACAGATGAACACAGAGATCAAGAGTCCCACACTCCCTCTGATCTTCTCCGTGCCTGTGTTGAGTGCAGAGGCGGTGCCTGGAGCTGCCTGTCTCTGAGGTGGGCTCCCAGCCTTCCCCTCACAAGGCGAGGCCTCGCCTCAGTGCACCTGGGCTGGGTTCTCAATTGGTGGATACCCTAAGGGTCCTAAAGTCGCCGAACCTGAGGCTTCCATGGGATTTTGGCCCTCTTGGGCATCCGTCTGTGCGAACCACTCGGGGTCATTTTGTAATCTTCAAAGGCCTTGCCTGGATGACCCTGGGTGACATTCCGGGAATGCTCAGCCCCCATGAGGGGGAGGAACTCTGTCTGGAACTTTGATCTGTGTCGAGGCTCAATTCAACTGACTGCAATACACACTGGACACTTCTCTGCTCTTGAGGAAGAGTTGGGGCTGGCTACCACCCCAACCTGCCCGAACCATCACGGTAGGCCTCCCGCATCACTCTTGGGTCTGTGGAGACATCTGAGTATGGACTCTTGAAAGGAGCTTGCTGCTCCTCCTGTATCCAGCACCAGCAGCTTACAGTAGCCGGGCCCCCTCCTGCGGGAGGCGAAATCTCTGAAGGGCCCAGTGGGCTGGAAAGAGACAGGGGAGATCTGACATGGGGTGGAGGGGATGGGCGGTTCTGAGGCCAGAGAGACCTGCTCTGACTCTCAGGGGCTGGTATTGAGTGGGGGTAGGCAGAGTACCCACGGGTTTAGGGCCTATACTGGTCATTTGGCATAATGCCTTCCCTTTCGTTCCCATAGTGTCAGATTCAGATGATAAAGTTCACAGTCATTATGGAATTACATGGAATGTTTGCTATCTGCCAGACCCTGTACAGGGCTTTGTACTTCCTATCTAACGGAGGATTAATTTTGACCTAAGCACTGGGGCTCTAATTAAGATAGCGAGATTGAGGTTTAGAGAGCTGGTGGAACCTGCCTGAGCCCAAGCAGCTAGTAGGCAGTAGTGTCTGAATTTGAAAATGGAGCTGGCTGCATTGGTAAAGCCCAAGGGCTTCCCCATTTCACTAAACTGGATGAAGAGTCCCATAGATAACCACAGACACTTCGTTCAATTCAGTGTGTGAAGCAGGGTCTAGGTCTGGGCCACATGCTGGGGTGCAGAATTGGAAACTGAGGAACCATTGCAGGACTTCAGGTAGATGCCACTGACGAGCACAGAGTAGGACTCAGCATTCAACAGAGGACACAACTGACCCATGATCCAAAGGAGATTTCCAGAAGTTTCTAGAGACTTGTGGTTTGGGAGGATTGGTAGAACAGACAGGTATGACAGGGAAAAGTGGGCACAGACATTCTACAGTGTTACCTGGAGATGCAACAAGCAGTAAAACCACAGTGATTTCAAAATGCCAGCTGTCTTTTCTTCCACAAAGCCAATGTGGCAGACAGCTAGGTTCTCTTGAGCCCTTGCAATGTCCCTAGCGAGAAGTAGAGACCAGGAAGTGTGAGCAGGTGCTGGGTTGGCATGTGAGTGGTGTTAAGTCAGTTGGTACCCATTCCAGGGAACCTGCCTTATGTTTTACATGGTTTCCTCCATTTTTATAAAATAGCTTCTTTCACACCGCAAAACTGTTACATGCTTATCATTTAAGAATGTAGAACACAGGTTGGGGATACTGTTCAGTGGTTAAAGTGCTTGCCGCATGAAGCAAAGGAACTAGAGTTCAGATTCCCAGATCCCACATGAGATGCTGGGTGGGTGCGGCGGGCTGCCTTTAATTTTTCAGAGCAAGTTGACCAGTCAGACAAGCCCTGATAGCACATTCTGGGTTTAATTAGAGACCCAGACTCAAAAGAATAAAGTGGAAAACCATGAACACACCCCATATACACCTACATGTGAAAAGGAGAAAAAAAAATGTAGAACATCTTTTAAACTAAAGAAAAAAAGTAAAATAACTCACACTCCCATTTTTCATGCCCAACAACTACAAGTGTTTTGTGCATAATCTGTTGTATGCTACGTGCACACATATATCGTACATGTGTAAGCACAGCCAGTCTGGTGGTAGAGGCCTGCATTCCAGTTACGCTGGAGGCTAAGGCAGGAGTATCTCAAGTTCAGGGCCTGCCTGGTTTATAGAATGAGGTACAGAATAAGCAGTCTGGGGAACTTGGCCCTGTCTCAAAATAAAAATAAGATAACCAGTCGAGGCCCTGAGTTCAATCCCCATGAATATGTAGTATTTTGAGGCTAAATAGATGCCAGTCACACTGCAAACATTTTGCTAGTTAATGCTGATCTGTACCTTTAAGGGCAGCCATAAAGGCTTCTATTCTGTCTTGGTACCACTCCCTCAGGCCCCACATAGAGCCCACTCTTTTTTTCTGATAGTCTAATGCCTGTGACCTTGACTACATTAGTGCTTCTCAGTGTTGTGATTTAGGCGTCAGCAAGAAAAGCGGGGCCTTGGAGTTTCCTCCATTTCCTGGGGTCAAGCGGCTTTGAGATGGGGCAGCTTAAGAGAGAGGGAGCCCAGCTGAGTCCAGCACTGCCTGCTGGTTTCTACGCCTTGCAGGGAGAGGAAGGGAGGCCATGTTTGGGAGCAGCCCTTCCTCTGGCTTCCAGGGGCGCAGTGATCCTAGAGACAGCGTTCACCCGCTGAGGAGGGGGATTCCAACACAGCCTTGGTGTCTAGGACCGGCTGTCCTTGGAAGGAAGTGAGGTGAGATCTGCTTGGGGCGCCCAGAAATATACCACCCTGAGAGCGATTTGAGAAGAGGAAGGAGCTCACTGGCACCGGCCAACTAACACATTAAAATGAATAATCAACATTTCAACATGTGAAAAAAAAAAAAAAAGCCAGGTTTCCTTGGCTGCTGAGGTGCAGAGCTGCTGTGGCCACTGGCTGGGCTCCCCAGACGCAAAGCAGTTAGCTTCTGGGGCTGGACCTCTGGTTCACCTCTGGACCTGGTCTGTGGAGGGTGGAGCCTGGAACACCATCCCATCAGCCCTCGCTGCACCCCTCCTGGACCAGGCTGTACCTATTGAAGCGTCCCCTGTAACTGAGAAGGAAGGACTTAGAACCAGGCTGTGGGGAGGCATCGCTCTGCTCCGTGGTGGAGCGCTTGGATGAGCTCATCTATTTTTCCAGAGTCTTGCTGAGCTCAGGGGAATCGGTGCCACAAACCGAGGCAGAACACTCCCGACATGCCAAGCTGTCCTTAGAATTCTCAATGTAGTCTTACTTGATCCTTACGACAGCAGCACATGGGCAGTAGAATTGTGCATATCGCTTTGAAGATGAAAACAGCAAGGGACAGAGTGGGTAAGTAATTTAGCCAAGGCCACCCAACTAATCAGAGATGGACAAAGACTCTACAAAATTCTACAAGAGTACAAACTACACCACAATGGGGGTGAATCTTGAGTTGAGAACAATCACTCTCATGTCCTCTCCTCTCTGACTTTGAGGCAAGAAGGTCTCATGCTGAACTTTGGGGGGCCTCCTCCCCTCAGGACCCCCCAGGAGTGAGAGATGTCACAATCAAGGACACAGGCTCATCTGCAGGCTGCTCATCCGTCCTAAGCTCTGCTTCAGCGCCGAGGCTCTGAGCCGAGTGCGTAGCTTCCCCAAGCCACATACCTAGTAGACCCTGCCAGAGAGAGCCAGAACCTGTGGGATTTGGGGACACAGCTGTGGGGGGGGGTGTCTCTGATCAGCCCAGATAGACATACGTGGGAAGAACAGTGGCAGCCAGACAGTGGTGGGCATGCCTCTCCCGCGCTGCCAAAACAGAACCTATCTGCCACACCTGATTTTTTGTGCCACCAGGGTTCAGAGTGTGTGTGTGTGTGTGTGTGTGTGTGTGTGTGTGTGTACACAAAAGGGCACTTGAGTGTGTAGGTGAGCCTATGGGACCCAAGGGTGACATCTTCCACTTGATTGTTTTGCCTTGTTTTTTTTTCAGGCTCCACCTTTAGGTCTAGAATTGTAGGAATCGTAGCTCCCTCCATATCCGGCCTAGCATTGTTACATGAGATCTGGGATCAGAACTCAGGTCCTTTTGCTTGCAGGCAAAGGATTTAGCCAGGATCATCTTCCCAGCCTAAAGTCTGGATTTATGGTTGGAGGCCTTTCTGGGGAACTTCTTAAGCCCCTTGTTTCCAAGGGAAGTAGATAAAAGAGGCCCAGGCCAGAAGAACCAGAGGGGGAGGCCACAGCCAGTCTCAGTGGCTCAGTGGATGGCACTCTCCTTAGGAGCTGTGGGCTTTCTTTTCGTGGCCTCTCCCACGGTGGCCCCAGGCTTCCTTACAGGAACCTGTAGGAATGCTGAGGCCTTAGATCTGCTGGCAGACACCCTGGCTGATCCACTGTCCTGAGAGGGGCTGCCAGCAGTCTCCAGGGGCCTCACACCCCATGTTGTGTGTGACTCTTCGTTCTGAGGGAGATTTTTCTGTAATGTGCCTTTGAGAACTGTGGCCAAAGCAATTACCTGTGAAGTGACTGCCAGCTGGGTATCCTTACGAGTCCTTATCTCTGAGTCTCCTAAGGGCTCTGAGCTGTACTCCTGGGCCTGACAGGGGCACAGGGCAAGGGGTCTGATTCACGAGCTCCTCATCCTGGCCTTCAAAACCCCACAAACCTGAAAGAGCTCACAGGTAGAGTTGGGTGGTCTCCAGCTAGCCAGGCCCTGGAGCGCACAGAGATCTGGAAACTCCAGAAGAGTCATGGCTTAGACTGGTCCCAATTCAGGGCTATCCTGCCCCCAATTTACATATTATCTTGAAAGACTAGTACATTTCTCATACCTCCCTCTATGCCTATTGTCCTTGCCTTTCTGACTCTCTTTCTTTTGTTCTTAATCTGGACAGAATAGGTCTTGGTTCTGCCATGGTCACTAACTTGAAGGGTGTCTGTGGACAGGTCACGTGGCACTTTCACTTTCAGAATCTAGGACCCAGGCTCTGCCTGAAGATGGCTGGAAGGTGGTATGAACCAACTGTTAAAAATGTAAACCGATATGGGGAGGGGCCGTGACTCAGTGGTAGAAATGGTTTTTTTTTAATTTTTTTATTATTATTTATTCAAGTGTACGTGTGTGTGTGTGTGTGTGTGTGTGTGTAGAATCACAGGCGAATTCGGGAACCACCATGGACTGCCTCTCCCTCCTCCTTGTTTACTCTGCCCCAGGATTCACAGGCTCCGCCCTACCAGGACCAGAAACGCAGGTGGGCCCCCGCTTCCGCCCGGCGTCTATACATGGGGTCTAGGATCCGAACTCAGGACCTTCCGCCTGCAAGGCAGAGGCTTAACCCCTGAGCCACCTCTCCAGCCCCGGTAGAAATGTTTTTTGCATATGTCTGTTTTGAGTCCCAACAGCACGAGAAGCAAGCGAGCAAGCAAACAGCTGTCGCCTCAACCGCAGCCTCCCCAGCGAGGCTGATTCTTGCTACGCTGATGCTGCCTTTGAGGTTAGGATCTGGTGCTCTGGCCCTGCGGCGTGCTGCCCATGGTAAAGGCACTCTTCTCTTCTCTTCTTTGTCTTTTTCTTTTTTCGTCTCTCCTCCTTGGATTTAGAAGATGCTCTCAAGAGCATGGCTGCTCTGGACCTCTCTCCTGTTCCTGATTGGTTCCGCCCAGCCCTGCCCTCTGGGCTGTGACTGCTTCGGTCCAGAGATGTTCTGTTCAGATAAGCAGCTGGCCACCATCCCACTAGACATCCCCCGGCACACCACAGACATCGTCTTTGTAGAGACTTCCTTCACCACAGTGGGCACCTGGGCTTTCAGCGGCAGCCCTAACCTGACCAAGATAGTCTTCCTCAACACCCAGGTTCATCACTTGGAGCCTCATGCCTTTGGAGGGCTGCCCGAGTTGCAAGACCTGGAAATCACGGGGGGCTCCTTCTCCAACCTCAGTGCTAACATCTTCTCCAACTTGAACTCACTTAGAAAGTTCACCCTGGACTTCAACAGACTGGAGGTTCTGCCGGAGGACCTCTTCCAACACATGGACGCCCTGGAGTCCCTTCAGCTGCAGGGTAACCTGCTCCAGACCCTGCCCGGGAGACTCTTCCAGCCTCTGAAGCATCTGGGGACTCTCAACCTGGCCCAGAACCTTCTGGCCCAGCTCCCCGAAGAGCTGTTCTGGTCCCTCCCCAGTCTGCACACTCTGAAGCTCAGCAGCAACGCGCTGCCCGGCCTCCCCGAGGGCTTGCTGAGCAACCTGGGTGGCCTGCGCGAGCTCGCTCTGGACAGCAACGCCATCTCAGAGCTGTCCCCACGCGCGTTCTCACAGCTCTTCAGCCTGGAGAGGCTGTGGCTGCAGCACAACGCCCTGGCCCACCTGCCGCTCTCCGTCTTCTCCTCCTTGCGCAATCTGGCCTTTCTGAACCTGCAGAACAACAGGTTGCGGGCGCTGCCCGCTGACCTCTTCGCCCACACCCCGTGCCTCGTTGGCCTGTCCCTGTCCCACAACCACCTGGAGACCATCGCCGAGGGCACTTTTGCCAACCTGTCTCAGTCTGGCTACCCTCACGCTCTCCCACAACGCCATTGCCCACCTTCCTGAAGGGCTCTTCTGGGACCTTGGGGACTTGGTCCACCTCTATCTGGGCAGCAACAACCTGACAGCCCTGCACCCCGCCCTCTTCCAGAACCTGTCCAGACTCGAGCTGCTCAGCCTGTCCAGGAATCAGCTGACCACACTCCCAGAGGGCATCTTTGACACCAACTACAACCTCTTCAACCTGGCCCTGCACGGCAACCCCTGGCAGTGTGACTGCCACCTGGCCTACCTCACCAGGTGGCTGCACTCGTACAGCGAACAGATGTTCAACATCGACACCTACTGTGCGGGCCCTGCCTACCTCAAGGGCCAGTTGGTGCCTGCCCTGAAGCAGGAGCAGCTAGTGTGCCCTGTGACCCGGGACAGCTTGGGCTTCCCGGCCCTGGGGCTGGACAACAGGGAACCAGGGGGCAGTTGGGGTCTGGCGGTGGAAGGAAGGGCATCCCACAGCCCATGTATCTATATCAACCCCGAGGGCACTGTGGTGCTTGCCTGCGATGAGGCCCAGTGTCGCTGGCTGAACATCCGGCTGTCTCCCAGGCAGACCCAGGGCTCCTCAGCGATGGCGTATAATTCCAGTCAGGAGTGGGACTTGACCTCAAGCTGTGGCTCCATGAGGATCACGGTATCTATTGAGAATCGGGCCGCGAGGCCCTAGGTGAAGGTGGGGAGACACAGGAGCCCTATCAGGAGGCCCCTGAGGGCCGAGAGTGTCTGCAGCTGGTGGCCACATCTTGGGGGAAGGGAGGGAGGAGGTGAGACCTGCCCCACCCAATGGCTCCTCTGTCCCTCGCCATGGAGACTGCAGCCTGGCGAGGTCATCCTCATGCTTTGCAAAGCAACCCTGACAGCTCTACCATGGTGTGGAGAATAAAATACCCCCAGACCCCAGGGCTTTCCTGTTCTTTAACCTACACCAGGTTCAGGCGTGAGGTACATTTGAAATGGGGCCGCCCCCTTTTGACACTCAGTTTGAAAGTCTTGCGTCTGTTCTGACTTCTCTTCCCCCCCCCCATGGGTAGAGCGAAAATAAAGAAGATCACAGGAATAGAGGTGACCAGAAAAGAGAAGGGCCACCTGTGGGTAAATTCTGTTTTCCTAGGCACCTCTCATACTGCATCCAGGGGGACGGGAGGTGGAAAGCAGCTTTGGGAGAGCAATGTCCAGCCACTTGGCTCTCAGGAGCTGAAGCCTGGAGGGCAGGTGGGGATTGGTGCTGCCCACAGTGGGCTGAATCTTCCCACATCAACCACATGCCTTGGTCAGCCCTGGAGTGCTTACATAAAGCGGTCTCTTGAGATTATAACGGAGCTAAGAATGCTTATCATCTAGTGACACAGTATCTGTTCTAAAAATCAAAGGATGCTACTTACCTGCTTGCAATGATGCTTGCTGTAAACACACCTACTGTTAGCAGTCATCAAAGTATAGAGCATACAATTTCAGTGCATTATACTTGAACATTACAATAAATGACTGTGCTACTGGCTCATGTATTTACTATATTTCATTCTAAAACTATCTCATGAGAGGGGGAAGAGAGAGAGAGCAAGCGCTCTGGTATATACCTATGGAGCTCAGAGGACAACTTTCAGAAGTCAGTTGTCTCCTTCTACCATGTAGACTTTTCGGGATTGAACTCAGATCGCCAGATTTGTGAGCAAGCGCTTTACTCACTGAGCAGTCAAGCTGGCCTTTCTTTGTTTTTAAAATTGACTGTTTTAGAGGCCATTCCTGCATCTGTATATGGGGAATTGGGGATGTAAGCTCGGGGGTAGACAGCTTGCCTGGGGTTGGATGCCATCCCGGCACCGCAAAACAAAACAAAATGCTCACCGTGCAGTAACTCAAAGTTGGGCGGTGCTGTCAAAGATGAGACAAGCCCTACTGCCAATGCCTTCGCGGTTTTCAGCTTGCTTCTCTGGGGGCGTCTGGAATGGGTTCTCTGAGCCAGGGACCTGCAGATGTGTTCAGAGCCTGTTCTCAGAGTGCCTCCTTGTGGTTTGGTGAGAGAACGGCCATCCACAGTGGCGGGGAGATGCTGGCCACAGGCTGCAGAGCCCTTGGGGCTTAGGGCTCCTGCAGAGTGCCAGGTCAGCAAAGCGCGGGTCCTGCTGCAGCGCCGCCTTGTGGGAATGGTCCCAGTAGTTGCCTTGAGAACTACGTGATGCCTGTAGTTATCGCAGTCTAGAATCTTCTACTGGAGTACACGCATGTACTGAAGTCTAGTTCACATGGAACCGAAGTGTCTACACACATACTGGGTTCTAGGACTCCGCAGAATATGTGGATTCTGGAAGGAGTGTGTTTTGTCTCTTCAAAATTGCATCAAAAATTTTTTTTAATTTATTATTTATTCAATTGTGTGTGTGTGTGTGTGTGTGTGTGTGTGTGTGTGTAGAACCAAGGGTGAATTCAGGAACCACCAGGACAGAAGCACAGGCCGCCCCTGCTTCTGCCCAGGGTTTATATGTGGGGTCTAGGATCTGAACTCAGGACCCTCTGCTTGCCAGGCAGAGGCTTAACCCCTGAGCCACCTCTCCAGCGCCCAAAATTGCATCAGAACTTTAAGGGGCTGGCAAGATGACTCAGAAGGTAAAAGATCCTGTGTACAAACCTGAGGTCTGAGTTTGATTACCTAGAATTCCCCATTCTACCTACCTACCTATCTACCTACCTACTTACCTACACACACACACACACACACACACACACACACACACACACACACTTTTGTTCAGCATTTGGAAGATAATTTCTCCTTGGCAATACTTAATTCTTATTCTAAAATCTTAATTTAAACGAAGAGCAACTTCTTTTTAAATCTCTCCTTTATTCAGCGTAAGTAGGCACGTGTGACTTCGTCACGCCCCTGGGTGAGATCTTATAGCTTACAAAGGAAGTGCAAATTTCTTGTAACTTACTTTGTATTTCTATCAGAACAGTTGGCTTTTACACGCTCTAGGCTTCTGGTTATGTTGCTGAGGGTTTTTTATGTCAGGAGATTGAAAGGGCTATTACAAATGATTTTCTATAAAAGGAGTGCTGGGTGTCGGGAGAAGTTGCAGGCTCCAGAGTAACAGATGGGGTTATGCCTCGCAAGCAGAAGTATCTTAGTTTGGATCCCAGGTCCCAGGTTAAAAAGAAAAAAATCCAGGCAGAAATGACAGTGGCCTGTGCTTCTGGCCCTGGAGAGTGGAGCCTGGGAAATCCCAGAGCAAAGAGCTTTCCCACATCTCTTCCCTCCTGTGGTATTGGTCAGCCTGTGCCTCACCTCCACATTCTACATCCTGAGAGAGGTTTTGTCAATGGGAGGAGAGACTCACACTTCATGTGGAGGAAAAGAGAAGCCAGAGTGTGTAGATTCTCCAGAGCAAGAGAACTAACGTGATGTTGGCCCAGTTTGTACATGGAAGGACTGGCCCTGATTGAGAATGGAGCTGGAAAAGCGCCCTGGTCTTCACCTGCAAATGAGAGACCCAGGAAAACTGGCGATGTCTCTCACTTTAGGTCCAAAGGCTTGAAAAACAGGGACTCCCATGGCATTGACTTCAGTCTAAGGAAGGGGAAGGTGAGGTGTATGCTCCAATTTAAGCAGTGAGGTGTAAAAAGTGGGGTGAATTCTTCCTTTTTCTAACTTGGTTCAAGTCCTCAACAGACTGGATGATGACGGACCACAGGGGGGAGAAGAACCAACTTTGCTAAGTTTTGAGACTTGGATATTTACTGCCTACTCAAAGCCTGGGTGTTAATAGCTCAGTCCCGGGCCATCACCATTGGGAGGAGCTGGAATCTTCAAGAGGTGGGTCTAGTGGGAGGTTTTACATAAGTGGGGGCATGCCCTTCCAGGAGCTGGCGAGGCCCCAGCTCCTTCCTCTTTTCTTTCTCATTCTTGTCACGAGGGGAACGTGCTCCTCTGACATGTGCTCCTATCAAGATGTGCTGCGCCACTGCTGACCCCAAAGCCACATGGTCAACCAACCTGATTGAATGAGGCCTACAAGCTGTCCCCCAAAGCGAGCTTCTCTTCTCTTTAAGCAGATTGCCTCAGGTGTTCTTTGAGAGTACCGAAAAGCTGACTAACACCCAGAGTCAGCCATTCTGGCTGCTAAAATCTCCTCCCATCCTCCACCCCTTACGAACAAGCTTCTTCTGGACAGCCTATTGGCAAGAGTTTTGTCATCAAAGGCAACATATAAAATTAACCATCAGTTTGAAAATCTTGTTTGGGGTCATTGAGCAAAACGACTTCTCTTCGGGCCTCTGAATCTTCGTCTGGTGATTAGTGGCGGAAGACTTTGAGGTGGGTGCATGAGGGGCCCCATCTCCTGCTTTAAACTTCTAAGGTAAGCTGCAGTCCACCACTTCACTCGACCTTGCTGGGAAGATCCTCTCCGGGTGGGCCCCAGCCAGCGTATAAACTCTGAGACCCTGGTGGAGAAGGGACATGTACCTTTGGCACAGACCTTGTGTAGCATGTCACCTCACCCTTTTTGTGCACATCTGTGCAGGCCATCTCAGGTCAAACTCTTGGAGTTTTTTTTCCCTCTGTGTTTGCGCGAGCTTGTGTGTGTGTGTGTGTGTGTGTGTGTGTGTGTGTGTGTGTGTGTGTGTGTGTTTGAGAAGAATATTAATGTTGTAGGTTTCTGTGTGGCTTTATTGTATATGCTTGGTGATGATTTGTCCTACCCCTCCTTTACTCCATCCCTTCCTGTCCCACAGCCTTCAATGCCTCCCTCTAATATTTTAGGACTTCCTATCCTTTATACTCATTTACTTCCTCTCCCTTTGAATTTTCCCCACTTCCTTAACTCTTACGCTTTTTTGTTTGTTTGCTTGTTTACGGTTTTAACATGTATTCTGAGTGGAGTACAGATTTCTGATGGTTCAAAGCTAGGATCTGCATAAGAGAGAACCGTGCAGGGTTTTCTTTCTATGTTTGCCATCCTTGGATACTAAACAATCTCCTGAAATGGTTGAACTGAGGATTTAAGACAATGGGACCTTTTTTTGCTTTTTTCGTTTTGTCTTTCATAGAAACTCCTTGGATGGTAAATGATGAATTTGGGATGCAAGCTGTCTGGAAATCTCCTTCCTCTGTCTCTTTGGGACAATCAAGCACACAGGGGACACTCTTCTCTCTTGAAGGGGGCATTAACTGGGACAGCTGTGTGCTCCAGCACATCCCCCTAAAACCTCCCCTCTCCCCCAACACCCACCTGCCCAACCCCCACTGCCACCGCCATCACAAGGAAGCTGTTATTTCTCTTAACCAGATTTCAGCTCTGTGAACTGTGATTCTCATAGGGGTTTAGAAAACTCTGCCTGGAGACCAGTTAAAACATCTGTTTAGAGGGTGGCATGCCTTCTGTTCTTTCTGAGCCTGAGCATCTTTCCTTGGACCCACCATGTAGGTAGTCAGTCTCTCCAGTCTGGTGAATCCCCATTCAGCCTCTTGACCAGGGTTCACTCTTCAGAGACCCTGGAAGGCTCCTGGATATGCCTCCAGTTATCCTTTTTGGAATGGGAATGTTTATTCTGTGTCATTGCAGATATCTGCCAGATATTTTGCTACACAAAGTATGTAACTTGTCTTTTGATTTTACAGGAGACTTTGGACTTCGGACTTTTGTATTGTGTTGGAACTGATGCAGTCTCTGAACTCTCCTAAAGTTGGGCTGAGTATGGTTTGCATAATGAGATGGCAATGAGCCTGCGAGGGTCAGGGGTGGAGTGTCATGGTATGGAATGTGAATTTTTTCCCTTAGGCTCATAAGTTTGGATCTTTTATTTGTTTGGGAAGTTCAATGCACATTTAGAAGGTGGAGCCTTGCTGGAAGAAGGCAGTCACAGGGGTGGGCCTTGAGGTTGATTAGTCCCACCCTTCTTCAGTGAGGGAGCCTGCTCTTGAGCTTGCAGTGACTCTCGAATTGTGATGGATGTGACCTAGGCCACCTCCAGCTTCTGCCACCAGCCATGTTTTCCCACCATGAAGGACTGTATCTGTCCTCCGGAGCTGTGAGCTGAATATATTTCCCTTTTCTCTGCCAAGTTGCTTGACTTTGCATGGTATCTCACAGCAACAGAAAAGAGCAATCGGTACAGTGATTAATAATAAGCCTCCCTGTTTCAGAGGGAATCTGATCTGTCCCTCCATAGCCTTAGGTTTCGAGTACCTAGTCTCCAGCCTGTGGTACTATTTTGAAGATTATGGCACCTTTAAGGAGGTGGGGCCTGGTGGTAGGGAGGTGTGATAGTTAATCTTGGGTGTCAACTTGGTCACACCTGGCATTAACTAAGATCAACTGAGATGACCTGAAAAGATTGTCTGGATCAATACATTTACAATACAAAGACCAGCTCGATTGGAACCTTCCTAGATCTGATTAGAACCTCCCAGTAGCAGACCAGATAAAAGGAACCACAGAACAGAAGACTGGGAAAAAGAGAGGCTCCAGGATGTTTGTAACAACTTAGCCCGCCTCCAGCTTCACCAACCAGTCATGTTCCTCTGCCATGAAAGACTGAATAAGCTGAATGAATCTCCCTTTCTCCCTTAAGCTGTTTGACTTTGTTCTCTCACAGCAACAGATACGAGTAACCGTTACAGTAGGTGAAAGTTTTACCTGTTCTCTTTCTGTATTCTCTACCTCCTGGTCTGTCACCGGGTTGTGACTTCAGTGTTGTGGTCTGGAAGATGAGAGGTTAGGATGCTTGGTGCTTTTGAGAAAGCTTCAGCTTAGGGAAGTTTCTGGCGAGTTACCGTGAGTTGTGGCCCAAAAGGTAGCAGTGAGCTACTGACACTGACATCCATACAGGAGCCTTCTGGGGTCTGTGAAGAGCAAACCGTGGCTGAAGGCAGGATGGGGGCTCCCCAGGCTGAAGAGAGTGATTATCTGAACAGGCTGCTGCTGCAGACCTGGCTGCTGCCCTCCGCCTTCCCGACCATGCTGGCCTGGTCTGACCTTTGGAGACTCTGAGCCAAGATGCAACTTTCCTTCCTTAATTGTCTCTGTCAGGTATTTTGCTACACAGATGAGAAAAGCAACCAATACACACTCCCAGAACCGACATGCCACATGACCTCACCAAGAAAAGATTTAGAGAGATTAGGGATCTCTGGGTTAGATCCGAGACGGAAGGGAGGGATTGGAAATCAATCCCTGTACTGATTTTATTTTTGTTCTGAAATCTCCATATAAGCCACCATTTTCTGGCATGTGACATTGTTTTGACACCCGTGAAACCAAGAAACTTGTGAAGTTGCCTGGTGTCTTAAAAATTGGATCCGTGAAATTGGTGTAACCTAATAATCGGCAAGCCAGAAGCCCAAGGGCACGCATGTGTTATGAGATCGGCCCCCCTATCCCATATTCAATTTGAAATGTAATAACTCCTGCAAACAAAAATGTCACTATGTAGTCCTTACAACTCACTGAAGCCAGCATCTAAAGTAAATTTCTGTCTCCTTAAAGTCCCTGCGTTTGGCCAAAGGAACATTCCTTTGTGCAAAATGAGCTCACCTTTACGTAAGACACAAGACTATCAGGTTTGGTCACATGATTCCTAAACTGCTGATTATTAAAGTCAACAATAACAAGGTGGAGGCTGGGGAGATGGCTCGGGGATTAAATAAAGCCTTTGCCTCAAAAGCAAAAGGACCTGAGTTCAGATCCCCAGATCTCATGTAAAAATGCTGGGCAATATGAAGAGGGCCTGTAATTCTGGTGCTGGAAGGCAGAGCCTGGGAAACCCCAGGAGAGAGAGCAATCCAGGATGATTCCTCGTGTCACCCTTGCCCCTCCACAGGTACACACATTAAAGTACACATGCTTCCCCACATACTACACACACACACATACGCAAAAAGAAATTACAAAGAGCAAGGCCGTGCATTGAAGCACCTTCTGGCTGCCGAGATCCGCAGGCCTGCATTACCAAACCACTGGTAAGAACTGAGGGAAACAAGGCCTACCCAGGCCCCCTGAGAAGCCTGGCACCTCAGAAAATGCTGGCTTGGCTGGTATTTACCTGGAACTGAGGCTTGGGCCAAGGACTCGGGCGCCAGTTAATTGGGAGGCGAAGCAGGACCAAGAGATGGATGAGTGATGTGCTGGCTGGAGACGCGCCATGAAGGGGGCTGCCTCAGTGTCCTGGGAAGCATGGAGAACGTCTCCAGGGTGACTTTCCCAAGGGGAAAGGTGGAGATCTACCACCATTGCCTGTGACTCCAGGCGGATCCCAGGAAAGCACCAGGGCTTCATGCAGAGAGCAAAAGAAAACTGGGCGTTGAGCAGGACCAGCTGCTGTGTAGTGGCTGCCGGGATAGGGTGGGCGGAGCCACAAGCGGTGTTCGCTCTAAAGAGGATATGCTAAGCAGCGTAGCACTGTACAGGCTCTAGGACCAGGTCTGTCATTCCAGAGGATGAGCGGATCTAGACAGCTCTTCACACAGGGCCTGGTTAACAGTTCTGCAGAATGCCGCAGTTGCTGTGGCTGCAACGAGTCAGGCGCCTGCTCAAAAGGAGGCACCCGGAGAGGGGGAGCTGGCTCGGTGGGGAAAGCACCTGCCCCGCGAGCGTGGCAACCTGAGTTCCGATCCCCAGAGTTCACATGAAAGCTGTCTGTGAGCAGCACAGATCTGGAATCCCAGATCTCCTGTAGAGAGATGGACGGAAGGCAGAGACGAGAATCCCCAGCAAGCTCGCCAGCCAGCCGAGTCTTGAGTACAGTGCAGTGACAAGCAACAAGAGAGATCCTGCCTCAGACAAAATGGAAGGCAGCGACCAAGGCCCAAGGCTGTCTTCTGACTGTCACCCTACACACTCAGCATATGCACACTCACACATCCATCATACATACGCACTGTTATACATCCATCATACACACCCATCATACATATACATATAAACACGTCTCACATACACTCACACCCATCATACACACATTCATCACACATACTTGCACACGCACACTCCTTCATGCACGTTGTACACACACACCATTCCACACATCCCTCCCCACATACATCATGCATACACATAAACACACAGTCTCTCATGCACACCCATCATATACACATGCTCATCATATGCACTTGTGCACACATGTATCATACATGCACACTCCCATCATTCTTTCTCTCTCATACATACACATACACACACAAAAATTCAAAAAGAATGAGAGGCGACCCCTTGTGAGTTACAGAAGCCTGATTGTGACTCTGGAGAGTTGAAATATCCTGCCCTGCTTGGGTCAGGATCATTTATCCAGCAAGACCTTTTCTTTTACTTCTCTCTGCTATGTTGAAGGTGCTAAAACCCACTCATTAGTCCACAAACCACTAGTATCTTAGGCCAGCCTCTTCAGGGACAAGTTTTTTTTTTAATTATTTATTTATTATTTATTCAATTGTGTGTGTGTGTGTGTGTGTGTGTGTGTGTGTGTGTGTAGAACCACGGGTGAATTCGGGAACCACCATGGACACCTCCACCTCCTCGTTTACTCTGCCCTGGGATTTACAGGCTCCGCCCTACCAGGACCAGAAACGCAGGCCGCCCCCGCTTCGCCTGGCGTCTATACAGTGGGCCTAGGATCAGAACTCGGACCTTCTGCCTGCAAGGCAGAGGCTTAACCCCTGAGCCACCTCTCCAGCCCCAGGGACAAGTTTTGAGGTGCGGTGGGTCCAAAGGCAGGTAATGCATTAGAAGTGGACCCAGTGGTTTGGGTCTGCAATTCCAGCTACTCAGGAGACCATGGAAGGGAGATCACGTTTTCAAAGGCAGCCTGGGCTCTGGGCTCTGGAGTAAGTTTGAGAGCAATCTGGGTAACTTTGTGAGATGTTGCTTCAACATAGAGCTAAGGGAATGCTAGAGATACAGCTCTTTGGAAAGTACTTGTCTAGCTGGTGCAAGGCTCTGGGTTCGATTCCCAGTTCTGCAAACAAATGAACAATTGAGTAAGTAAATAATAAATAAAGAAGTGGAAGTGACCCCAGGAGAAATCTGAGAGGAAGTAGGGTGCATAAGACAGAGACTGGGGTGAGCATCTGTGTGTAGGGGACTCCGGGCCAGAAGAAAAGCAAGTTATTTGCCAGCGTTTACTTCAACTCAAGCAAGGAAACTAGCTCCTGACAATCTGCCACCTGCTAGAGGGTGTCCCCTTGCCACAGCAACTAGGAACAGCTCCCCCAAAGTAAGTCACAGAGGCCCGGGGGTGTCATGGAAACAGCAAGGAGGTCCCTGGCATCTGATGGAGCATGATCAGTGTCTAGCGGTGTGGGTGGGCACTGTTGTGGTGGGTGCTGAACTGGATTGACCTCTGCCTACTTGAGGAAGGACAGGTTTTAGATATAAGTATACTGCAGCATGGGTGACCTGGGTCTACTGTTTGACCCCTGACCTTAACCAAGTTATTGCCTTTTTATACTTCTTTTTGCTGAGTGCAAATGAAAGGATTTGTTTTATGAGACCCTACTTCCCTCTCAACTCTGGCCAAAACTCCTGGGGTTTGGGTGTTGATGGAGTACTGCGGTTAGCACTCATTTGGTTCCCCCTTGCTTTTTATCTAGAAATATATGATGAGATTATTATTTTCAAGGCCGTTGATGAGTATGTAGATAGCTTTTCATGTCCATGGCAAAGATCTGAGAGAAGCAATCTGAAAGGAGGGAAGGTTTTTCTTTTAGTTCATGTTCTCAGAGATTTTAGTGCACTGGGTCTATGTTTTCTGGCCTGAAGTGAGATGGCAGAAGGGGTTGATGAAGGAGAGCTGATCGATGCATTGCAATCAGGAAGTTGAGAGACAGATAGCTAGACAGACAGACAGACAGATAGATAGATGATAGCTAGATAGCTAAATAGATAGCTAGACAGACGGACGGACGGACAAACAGACAGAGATAGATAGATAGATAGACAGACAGACAGACAGAACAAGCCCAAAGAAGGCCACACAAAAAAGATGTCTCTCCATCTGGTGCAGTTCATTTTCATGTCCCTTCCTGGTCACTTGGGACTGGACAGGTTTGATCTCACCAATCAGGGAGGATATAGGGACTGGCAGATAGATGGTAACCATCTGGCAAATGGGACACTGACCGCCCCCCTGCTGTGTCCTACTTCTATCCTTCCATCTACCTTTGAGTCTCCTTTTATATTAAGATCTACATTTAAACAGTCTTTTATCTTTGGTTAGGAGGTGACCTTTGATTCCAATGGGGATACAGCCAAGGGCAGTGCAAGAAAAAGCAAAACTGAAAACCACAAACCACAATTCAGAACACCAAGGACCCTACATTATTCACCTGGAACCAGACCAGCCAAATCTCTCTCCATCCTAAAGCTCAGAGAACCTTGCGGAAGAGGGGGCAGCAAGACTGTAGGAGCCTAAAGATGGGGAGGACCAACAATATGAAAGACACTCCACACAAGTTAGGGCTGCAGCAGCCAGGATTGGACTTTGCCTGACCTGCACAATGGTTGACATGTCAATGACACCCCCCCCTGCCAAATTCTAGCATGCATCACAGGGGAGAAAGTTCCAGGCAGATCCTTAGAGGCCAGAGATCAAAATAGAGTTCTCATACTAATGAGAGCCCAAGAAGAGGATCTGGGCTATGCCACTGAGTCCTGAACCCTCAGAGGGAGGTTTGGTGTTGACATAAATGGGTGCTCCATCCAGGGGATGGGAGGGAGGAAGGGGAGGCATCAGGAGAGTGGGATGGAAGGAGAAGGTGAAAGGAAGGGGGGAAGGGGGGAGAGTGCACTGGGTGACGACTGGGTTGAGGAGGAAGGAGGGAAAGGATGGGGGTACCTATTGAGCTTGTATGACTAGGAAAAAAATAAAATGTGAGAAAAGAAAACAGCCCACACGGGTATGAAAAAAAAAGATGTCTCTCAGGCTGGTCATGGCATATTAGATAAAGGCTCCTGCTTGCAAACCTGGCACACGGAATCAGATCTCTGGAGCCAAATAATGGAAGGAGATAATTGATTTCGAGAAATTTTTTCTCTGACATCCACATTTTTAAATAAATAAGTAAATAAATAAATATATTTTTGAAAATTTTATCTTTCAAAGCCATGCCTCCAGTTACCTACATCTTCCAGCTAGATCCTATCTCCTAGTTCTACCACTTCCCAATGATTCCATGGCCTTAGGAATCTGCTAGTGAGTTAATCCATTAGCCCTAATCTGGAACATCAGTGCCACCCGCTGAAGACCAAACCTCCAACACAGGAGCGTTTGAGGGGTGGGACAATTTAGAGAGCGCGAATGCATCAGGGGTGCCGGTATTTGTGCTTTTTTAGGTTGAAGTATAAAAAGCTTAGGGACATAAGGTGGAAATCAAAAGTAACTGCCACTTGAAATCAGGACAAAAGACATGTAAACTATTGAGCTGCCCTACTTTGGCTCGGGCCCACCCACACACTACCCCACAAAGACCAGCATTTCTGTGGAGCGGGTACCTGTACTGTGGCCAGGGAAGCAGCTGCCGTTGGACCACTGTGGTACAGCATCCTGACGGGCCAGCGGCCCGGTGCAGTGTAGGGCTTGGGGTGGTCTTTCCTGCCTATCTCTGTCATCCATAAAGTATATTGGCAGGGCACGGAGACCTGGCTAAGAAGTGTGTTCCCAGCCGACCTGTTCTGAGCCTGGGAATGGATGCTGCCCCCTGAAGAATGCTCGGGGCTGGGGTTGGGTCAGGCGGAAGCCTGAATGCCAAGCAGTCATTACAGGAGATTGATGGAGGGGGAGTGCGTTCCGGGGGAGGCCGAGGTCTGCTTGCAGTTTCATTGCTGTTATTTATGGCGCATCCCCCGGCGTCTGTCACCAGCTGACAGCTTGCTATAAGCTGACCTGGTGGCTGCACAGCCTGTGGCCTCCCTGCCCAGCCCTGAGCTGCAGTGGCGGGATGTCAGCCTTGGAGACCAGGACTAGAGCTGGGGAGACCGAAGGGGAGATTACAGAGCATGTGCTAACCCCAAGGCCTCCTTATCCAAAAAGAGCTTTGTGTGGTGTGTGGACACATGCTTGTACCCATAAATATTTATTGTATTTTTTTATTTGTGTGTGTGTGTGTGTGTGTGTGTGTGTGTGTGTGTGTAGAAGAGGGCACTTAAATGTATGCCTGTGGACCTAGTGTGATATCAGAAGTCATCCTAGATTGCTCTACCTTTGCTCTGAGGTCTTCCAGGGCCCCTGTCCTACCCTCCCAGCATTTTTACATGGGATCTGAACTCGGGTCCTTTTGCTTTTGATGCAAAGGCCTCATCAGCCCCCGTCAACTAGACAATCTCCTGCAGACTTGCTTGGGGGTCTCAAATGTGACCAGAGTTCAAACCCTTGACTGTCAAACTGACATCTGTATCTGACTATGAGAGCTCATATATTAGCCAGTTCTTTAAAAAAAAAAAAAAAGGACACTAAAGTAAGAGGAGACATTCTGGGGACATGTCCAGGAAAACTAGAAGGGGGTAGACATGATCAAAATGTATTGTACACATACATGAGATTGTCAAAGACTAAATAAAAATGTTGTTAATAAAAAAGTTGTTCTCTGACAGACACACACACACAATTAAAAATTAATAATAAAAAATAATCCTTCCTCACCCCGATCTCTGTGGAGTCAGGCAGGTCTGCTATGGTCTGGGTGTGAAATATTCCCCAAGGAGCTCATGCACTGAAGTCTTGGTTGTCAGCTGATGGGACTTGGGGAAGTGATAGGGTCCCGAGAACTCTGATCTCATCAGTGAACTAATCCATGGATAGAGTTTTGATATGCTGCCATTATTGGGGGGAGTGGGAAAGTAGAAGGTAAGGCCTAGTTGGAGGAAGGAGGCAATGGGAGTCATGCCCTGGAAAGATTTACGCCATGGCTCTGATGCCGCAGGAGAGCAGGCTTTGCCCCCTGTGCTTACCTGGCACGATGAGCGAGACTCGAGGGGAGGAATGGAGGCTGCCTGCTCTAATATATGCAGAAAGGAAGCTTGAACGTTAGGCGAGGGGCTGCCGCCTAGCTCACTTCTGTCCGGGAAGAGAGACACTTGGTGCTGCCCTGGAAAAAGTGAGCTCTAGGCCCAGAACACTAGGCGGGCCTTCCAGAAGAACCAGTGGACGTGTCGTCGGGCCCGATCAGTCCTCATCAGGGTGAGAAGGTGGGTGGATATTTGAGGTTCCTTTTCCAACATGTAGATCTTGGTGAAAACCACAAAGCAGGGTTGATTTTTGTCGGTTGAGAGCATCTACTCTCATGATCTAAGCAGTGATATAACTATCTAGCCATGTGTCATTGTTATTTCATAGAAGAAAGGATGCTTTGAGGTGGTGAGAAGGAGGCAGGCTGTGAAGGTAACCCCGGAGGCCCTGTATAGACCCACCCATTGGCCGCACTGCTGTCTGTGAGGCCCTGCAGGGAGTTACCCTCAGCTCGTTACCTCACTGCTGCCTGGATGAGGTCAAGCATTTGGTTTAGCTCTGGCTTCCCCCTCTGTTAAACCTTCTCCATCATTTGAAATGCAAGTGACTGGTCTTGGGAGAATGGCCAGAGATGGGACCAGCCTGTTGAAACCCACTAGAAACCAGCCTTCTGTTATAGGAGTTGACAGCCAGGCTGGGGTACACCTGTGCAGGTGTCTGTTACCCCAACAAGTCTGTGAGATTCTCAAAAAGCCTAATCAGTGACACTGCCATGCTTCGCTACACCTGACATCGGCAGGGCATCCTTGTCTCCTGGCGTCACAGAATCCCAGTGCCGGCAAAACATTTTATGTAACCTTGACTATGGAAACTGGGGAGGGACAGGTTCTACTTTATAGATGGGGACCAAGGACCGGAGAGCACGGTTCACCTTCCCAGAGTCACATAGATTTGCTGTTAGATCTGCAAGGCTGTCATAGGTCAGCGGGCCAGGTGCTTCCACTGCACCATCCTTGTTAGTGTCATAGCCTGGGCCCCGGCAGCCCTGTTAAACTAGAAGAATGAGCAGAGAGATGGAGCTAACAGACAGCCCCATCTCACTCTTTGTTTTGTGAAGCATCCCCTGAAGGGGCTGTGCTCAGTTCCCACCCCTTGGGCCTGCTCTGGCTTTAGTTCCAGTACAGCATTGCCCTTTCTGTCCTCCTGCTCTAGATGGTGGTCGGAGATTGCTCCCATCCCTAACAGGCTGACCCGGCTCACCATCTGGCCTGGCCTCTCAGGTCTCACGGTGCCTGTGTGAGCACTCTCCTCAGGGTTCAATGCCCTCTGCTTGAAACCCCAGTTTGTCTCTTGTTACCCACTCGCTGGGGACTGATGTGTCCTTCTTGGATGATGGAGCCACACTGGAGTCAGTGAAGGATGTTACCTCCCTTGCCCAGGGAGCCCAAGGACCAGGTCATCTCACCTGACTCCCCACGGCCTCTGCCTTGAGCAAGTCCTTGTCGCTTCTCCCAGGATGACCCAGAAGGCTCCCTCTCGGGCCTGCCGCTGACCCCTGGGGCTGTTCTGCTCATCCCACGCTTTAGAAAGGGACCTCCCGACTTTCCAAATCAGGCCTTTTTCATGGTTAGTCTTTCCTATTTGGCCCCACATTGCTCCTGTCCCAGCACGTCGATCATTTCCCAAACACCCCCTGTACTGTCCTCCTCTGACCGCTCTATTCTGCCATCATGGCCACTCATTTCCTGCCTCTTTAAGAGCCCCTCTTATGTTCCTGAGCCTTCAGGTCCTTGAGACCTCCATGTGCCCAGGTGACAAGCGCCCAGCAACCTCCATAGCTACTGCAGCACAGGAATCCAGTAAATATTTGTTGACTGCTATAAAAAAAAAATTCCTCGACATCAGCTGGTACCCAGGCCCTGGGAGGCGGGTCTGCTACCACCCTTACTGTTTGAACAGTCAACCAGAGTTAGGGGGCTCTGTTC
The DNA here is from genome assembly GCA_023101885.1 of Typhlomys cinereus. Classification (NCBI taxonomy): domain Eukaryota; kingdom Metazoa; phylum Chordata; class Mammalia; order Rodentia; family Platacanthomyidae; genus Typhlomys; species Typhlomys cinereus. The sequence goes on from JALPQD010000488.1 coordinate 158,111, forward strand.
TCCTAAGCCAGGGCTACGGGTACCAGAGACATTCACAGAGATCCTGGTTAATGTTTAACTTCAGTTCTTTGTTTTCTGTAAAGGAGATAAGAGGACCGGGTGGTTGGGAAGGCAGAAGAAAACAAATACCCATCTTTTTTTTTTTTTTTTTTTAAATTAACAATTAAAAAATGATTATTTTGTCAGAACTTTCGGAGGAGAAAAAGGAAATACAAGGTTAAATTATGGTCTTCTGAAATAATGTAACTGGATCAAGACTGAACATACCAACCTCTGGAAAGATTCAGTTTTCCTGAAACTTCCATTAGCATCAAAAGCCACAAATCAATGCAGACGGCTCCCTGCTGAATGGTGGCTGAAGCAGCCGTGCCTTGGCCGCAGATTCAAGGCTCTCTGTCCTGGTTTTTTATCCTTTTTCAGCCTTGGCCAGTTTTGGTGGGAGCAGTCATTCCAGCCACACTTCCTGTTTACCGATCACAAGCAGCCATGGAGCGGGCCTCACTCCTGCCCTTGGAGGACAGGGTAGGAATGACTAGGAATTTGGAGTCTCTATTCAAGTTTCATCATGCCTGGGCTGTGCTCACCACCCCACCTCCATGAAGCCTGCTATGATCTGCAGGCATCTCTCCACTGTCTGCCTGCTCCCCTGAGGACGCTGAATTCTTTAGCCTTGTGGGGTCGATTTATCATGTGTTCACGTGACCAGATTACGGGTCTCAGTATCGAGATACATTCAACTCTCAAGCCTGCCCCTTCCTGAGTCATCTTGCTCAAATGACTTTCACTGTGTTTTTTGTTGCAATTTTCCTGCCTCTCAGCTGCAGCCTCAAATCCTCCCATGCAGCTAGGGGCAGAGCTGGGCTTTTGCAGTGTCCTTTGTTGACTGACTGCTGAAAACAGATCAGAACCCATAGGTGCTGTCGCCCTAGGAGGTGGTAGCGTTTGCGACTGGAGATAGATTTATAGAAGGCGAGCCTGGAACTTAGGACCTGGGGCTAGTTGCTTCCATTCTTGAGCTTCAGTGTCTCTCATCTGTCATGCAAGGGGATTGGATTAGAAAATCTAGAAAGTCCTATGTATCTCTCTTGTCTATTCAGGATGTGAAGTATTTCTGCCAGCTTGCAGTATGAGGACAAACCAAAGGATGTTGTGACAGATACAGGTGTCAATCTGCCAACAGAGGGCTGAGCACTGGTCACATTTGTAAAGAATTAGTAGTTAAGTCCTGGGCAACCCTGCAGGAAACTGCCTAATTAGCGAGGGAAGACCCAGATCTCAGTGAGGGGGACTTTTCTCTGGTGGTGGATAAGGTGGAGGGAGGTGATTCTGGGAGTTGGCATTCTTTGGTATACTTGGACAGACATTCTGTCTGACAAGTGAGGTTTGCCCCCACCCCCAGCAGTCTTTGTAGATATGGTGTGGTCAGTTTCCTAGGCCCCTGGTGTTGGTATGATCTCTCCTACCAAGTTGGACTAAGAAATATAACTGGACAATTGTGAGCCAGAATAAAATCCCTTTTTTTTTTTAGCCATTTTTAACCATAAGCTGTTTGGTCATGAATTTATTTGCAACACACAGGTAAACTGAGACAGGAACATAAGAGCAGTGCTTCCCAATTCTGAGGTCAGAAGACTCACTTCTGTCTGAAGATGTGTAGATTCTCTTTCAGTGGGTTGGAAGGAGGTCTCCAAACCTGCGTTTCTAACAAGCACCAGGGTGTCTGAATCAGCCTGCTGTTTCTGCTTTGAGGAAAGGATGGTTTAGCTCTGGTTCTCATGATCAGAAGCTCTGGGTAGAGCCTAGTGACCAGTGTTTCAAGTTGCCCTAGGAATGGCTCTGATTCGCTTCCAGTCTTAGAACCATTACTTGAGGTGAACTGCTTTTGAACTTGGCTATAGATTGCAAACACACACACACACACACACACACACACACACACACACACACACCCCTAGAGAATAAATGAAGGTCTTGGAATCCCCGTCTATCTCCCAAATTAAAATTTAAAAAATTTAAATTTATTTATTTTTCTGCTCATACAAACGTAATAGGTACCCCTGTCCCCTCCCTCCCTCCACCCCTCCCTGGACCTCCCTGTTCCCTCCCTCTTTTCCCTTCCTTTCCCCCTTCCCTCCCTTTCTCCCAGTGCCCCCTCCCCCATCTCTGAAGCATCCTTTAATGTGTATATCAAACCAAATTAAAATTTAAATACCTACATGGCATTCGGATTTCTTTAAGCGCTGCCTAGGTGATCCGAATTATGTGTTCAAGCGCATGGAACGTACCAGAAGCAAGGATTGTGAGGCTCTGACATGCTAGTCCGCGATTCCTCCACAGCCCTCCCGGAGATGTCCACGAGGATGCGCTGTGGCGCCGCGGGAAGCCCAGATAGACCGCGGCTGCACGAGCTCCGGATGCCAAGGCGGCGGGTGCGCCAGAGGCCCGCGCCTCCGCGAGCAGCTCCGGCGCCCCGCGCGGGCATCTGCATCTAATTAGCGTTGGCGGCCGCCTCGCCGCGCCACGCTTGACGTTAGTGATGGACTGGTGCTGGAGGAACGCCCGCCAGCTGTGTTGCCTGCCTCTTCCTTCACGCAGAAGTCAGGGCTCACCTCTGGGTGCTCCTGTCTTCCTGGGAAACACCCCAACCCCCACCCCCACTCCCGCTCCCATGTCCCAGGTTCCACAGAGATCTCTTTCCCTCCTCGCGGTTTGTCGCAAGTTGCCCACGTCAGGAGACCTGCCTGGTAGACTGCAGAAACCAACTCCCAACTTTTTCTGCTGTCTTCTGGGGTCCTTTCCTGCGCCTCCCCTGTCCTGCCTCTTCCCCTTTTCTCCCTTAGAGCTGTGTGGATCCCTTCATTCCAGCTAGAGGTTTGCGTGCACAGGGTGTAAGTGGGTGTGGTGGTGGATGGAGGCATGTTTTTCAGGCTGTTGAGAGAGTTTAGTAAACAAAATAATAAAATCCTTTAGGGATGGGAGTTTTATTCTGGAGAGGGGACCCGGTCTCAGGTTTAACGTCCCAACTGGCAGGAGACATGTGTCGTCAGGGACAACACCTCCCCTCTCCTGTCCCCTGGAACTTTTCCTGAGGCCTTTAGCATAAATGTTGCACTTTAAACCTCATCCTCCCCCTCCCCCAGGTCCCCCAGGCCTCATTTGGAGACAGTCTGGAGGAAGCCACACTGCCTTGCTGCCTTCCACTGGAAGGGAGCCCCAGGGGAAACTGAGGCCAGTTAGGGGAAGGGCCTCCCTTAGGGTTATCTGGCTGGTTCTTGGCAGATTTTTTTTCCCCCAGTTTATTCTTCAAAGCTCCCTACAGGGCCAAGGCTGAGACGCGTTTCCCAGCAATGAGGGAGTGGTGGCCAGGGTCCAGAGGGGACAGATTGGACCAGAGAACACCAGACTTCCCTTGAAGCCAGACCAGCGACGTCATTGCACAGCCCAGCCTGACCCCGAGGTGTCAACAACTCACAGTCGGGGCTGGGCCTCTGTGGAAACCAAGCCAAGGGCTCCCAGGAGAATCAGCCCTCCCGGGGGCTGGAAAAGCTGCCCAGCGTGTCCTCCTCTCTCCAACAGTGAACTCTGAGAGCCAAGGTCCTCAAATGGGCTGGGGGCTGGCCAGGGAGATTAAGGCAGCCACAGGGTAGGCAAACTTCCCTACTTGGACATGTGTCTGGCCAGAGCCCAGCTGGAAATCAGAAGCCTATTAAACGGCAGCTTGGGAGGACTAAGGACTGACTGGCCTTGAAGTTTTTGGGTGACTAAGGAAAGAAAGGAAGAGGGACTGACTCAAGGTCACGGTTAGTGAACAGCATGGTGCGGTTGGATGCAGGCTCTGGACAAGAGGCCACGAGTCCTCACTCTGGCCTCCTCTGCTAGAGCCAGGCTCTTGCCCAGGCAGGCAAGAGTGCCGTGAGTGTATTTCCAGGTGTTATAGACAATTTCGTCTTTCAACCTCCAAACCCTGTTTTTTTTTTTTTTTTAATTTTTTAATTATTATTATTATTTATTCAACTGTGCGCATGTGTGTGTGTATATGTGCGCGCGTGTATGTGTGTGTCTGTGTCTGTGTGTGTGTAGAACCACGGACGAATTCGTGAACCACCATGGACGCCTCCACCTCCTTCTGCCCCGGGATTCACCAGCTCCGCCCTACCAGGACCAGAAGCGCAGGCCACCCCTGCTTCTGCCTGGCGTCTATACGTGGGATCTGGGATTCGAACTCAGGACCTTCCGCCTGCAAGGCGGAGGCTTAACCCCTGAGCCATCTCTCCAGCCCCCAAACCCTGTTTCTTAAAAGTTAGAGAAACGGATCCTATAACCACAGTCACCTGTCAAAAGATCACTGTCAAAGTCTCATTTCACTCAAAAAATCCCTCCAGTGAGGAGGGCAAGAGTTTACCAGACTCTGGAGCTGTTAGGGAGGAAGGCTTAGGTGGGGTGCACAAGCCTGGCAGGGTGTCTCAATCCCTGTTGCAGCCAGCTGATCTATCAATCATCTGTTTACTCAGAGAAACTGCTGGAAGGGCAGCAGGGATCCAGGCTCTTGTCTGACTGGTGCGGAGTCTCACATGTTTTCTGGGCTGGGGTTTCTTCCGCATGCAGGCGGTTGCACTTCATGAAACAGGTCGTTGACAGTCTGAGCACAGCTTCAGGCTGTTGGAAGTCAGTAGTGAAAGACACAAGTCTGCCCTTACAGACTTTCCAGTATGCTGTGGGACCAAGAGCAGGTACAAGAATGTGTCAGCGGCATAGTACAATGGAAGTTGATAAATTTGAAAAACAAGAGATGTTGGGTAAAGGTTTCAGGAGGAGGTTGTGGTTTGGGATGCATTGATTTATACTGTAGCTTTTTTTTTTTTTTTCAGTTTTGAGGTTTTATTTAAGCACAAATAAAGCAACTATACGTTTTCTTTGCTGCGTAGCCTGGCGCTGGGGTTGGCGGCTCTGACGGCCAGCCGTGCTGCTCTCTCCACAGTGGTTCTTGGAAGACACATTGCGAACACTCTCCGCACAGTAAAACTGGTTGCACATCCGCAGCACTTCCAGCTCCTCGACATTGGGACCAGGAATTTCCAGAAGCCACTGGGCATTATGTGCTTTGTTTTCTTGTTGCTCCCATAACCCGTGCTGGGCATCAGGATCTGACCCTTAAATCTTCCCTGAACACTGTTGTCAATACCTCTGGGTTTCTGCCAGTTATGCTTAATTTTGACTTCTCAGTCTGAATGGTGCCTCTTCTTGGTCCTCTTTGTGACGCCCTTGGGCTTCACCAGAGGTCTGAGGGCAACCATGATGCCGAGCAGGAGATGGCAGCCCCTGAAGGCAGCGCCCAAGGAAAGGGCTATATTTTAGTTTTATGAGACAGATTCTATGTAGTGCCGGTTGGTCTCAATCTCCAGATCTTCTGCTTCAGTCTCCCTCTTGTAGATACTACATCTGATATATATTTTTGCCTATTTTATGTGTGTTTTGCAGGTGGGTGGGTGCGCATGTGTGTGGGCATGTGTGTTCAAGAGGGCACTTGAGTGCATAGACTTGTGGAGGCCCAAGAGTAGCATTACGAATCATCCTAGATTGCTCTACCTTCTTATTGCTTTATTCTGGTGTGGAGAGCATGAGGAAAGTTTCAGTGAGGAAGAAATGAATGTGGAAAGGCTAGTAAATGAGAAAGCCTATGTGTAATATTGAAAGAATGTGAAAACAACTGAATGTGAAAACAACTGTATGTATTGTGTGTGATAGATAAGTGGGCCGCTGGGTCAGCCTATACTGTGTGATAGATAAGTGCGTCTCTGCGTCAGCCTAGCTGTGGTGTGATACAGACTGTGGAAGACATACGAAATGAAAATGTGTAATATCAAAATGCGGCAAAACAACTTATTGTAACTGTAAACAGACCTGTACCCCGATGATGTAATGTGGAATAAAACAGTATTTAAGGGACAGGCCGAGAACCACGGCCTCAGTTCGGTAGGGACAGAGCATCCCGACACTCTGTCCGGTTGACAGCCGAACTCCCCGATGCAGCTCCAGCCAAAGTACGTCCTGCTCCCCTGAGGACGCAACCGCTGATCATCCGGCACCCCTCAGCTCTGGCAATGCGCGGAAACGGCCCTTGGTCCAGCCCTGGTCCCAGCTGGAGACCTGCGCCCTGGAATATGTCGATCAGTAAGCCCCCGTGTGGTGGTTATTGCTGAGTGGCATAGACCTCCGGGGAGGTAGAAGTCAGCGGCACAGACCCCCAGGTGTGCTCGCAACATCTAGGGTTTCCCAAGCTCTACTTTCCAGGACCAGAATTACAAGCCACCACCATATACCCATAGCACTTTTCATGGGTTCTGGGAATCTGAACTCAGACCCTTTTGCTTTCAAAGCAAAAGCTTTTAATCCCTGGCCCCACACATGCCTTTCTGCATTTTAAAAACCTTGGTTGGGAGAAACCTCAGTTGGGAGAAGGCTTAGTGTAAAATTGACATGGGAACCAGCACTTCAAAGAGATAAGTGCTTGGCTATGGGAACTGCTTCCTGGGCCTCTCTCAGTCAGCATTGACTGAGAGCCTTGGGGACAGGGCCCAGGAACATGCACTTTAGGACAAGTCTTCATACCCTGACATCTGGTGATCCCTGCTGCTCAACCGGTACTCATCCATGCAGAGAACTTTGCCTAACAGGTCTAAGTGTGACGTCAGAAATACAATCCAGAAGGAAGCTGGGACTCTAGGATCCCAGCAGCGTTTCTTCTGTGACCAGATAGTTGGTCGTGTAGTCATGAGCACCGCGCCCTGTGAGCAGCACGTCTGGGAAGGTTTGCATGTGTGCAGGACAGGTTGCAGGTGTCTGGTTAAGGTGCAACCAGGTTCGCTCCATGGGAATGTGACTTGGCAGTCTTGGCTCCAGATCACTAAGGGGAGTACAGTGAGTCAGTTTGCTTCATGGAGTTTTGCCTTCTCAGTTTGGGAAGTGGAGCTGTGAAACCTCGCTCCTTACCATTATTTGTCAGTCCCTTCACCCATTCTCAATCGCTCGTTCCTTTTTAGTGTGGCCTGTTCAGATCAATAAAATTTGGAACATGGTTAGCACCTTATGGAAAATCCATCTGACCAGACAAAGTATTAAAGAAATATAGTATGAGGAGTAAGTAATTAAACTGAGCCACTAACATCTTTAATCTTGGAAGCTCTGTTCAAGGAGGGCCGAAGGTTGGGGTTTAAAGAGCCAGACAAATTTCTTGTAACTCGGTTGTGGTGAAAGGCACCGAGGACGACAGCTTCGGAGTCCCCCTGGTTGGCGGTGGGAGCCCCGCCTTCCCTCCTGGCCCCATTAACTGTTGGCTCCCCAGTTGCTGGATCCAGCCAAATACATCCTCTGCGTTTGAAGTGCTTATTGGAAAAGCAGACCTCATCTCGGCGGGCTGCGGCAGCTCTGAGCAGTTCCTTGTGTGGGGTGCTCCCCGGGGCCGTAATTGAACAGAAAAAAGCATCGCCTACTTTTGGCATTCTTGCTTTCATCTCAAAGTCACATTTTAAAAATTTATATTTAAAGAAAGTCAGGGAAAGGGGCCAACGTGGCTCGCGCGGCTCCTGGTGCCAGAACACCCGGCACAGCAGCTCCAAAACGAGGCTGCGGGGGATTAGGGGGAATTAGAACCATACCTTGTGGCCGCGCGGCGAGCCAGCCCTCGGGGGGCTTTGTCGTGCAGCCTGACCCACGAGCTGCCAGGGAGGCCGCGGGACAGTGCCAGCTGGGAGTTCCGATTGGCTCTCTCCCTCCTCTGCAGGTGGTGAGAACTTGCCTAAGGCCAGGGAGGACACTCAGCCTGGGTCTGGCCAACACCGCTTCACTAGGTCACTGGTGAGCCTGCTGCCCAAGGCAGTTGAGGGAAAGGAACTCAGATTCCCTTTTTCTCCTGCACCTCCGGGGGGTTCTGGAAACTGCTGGTGTCTGGTGTGTGCATATCTTGCCATCACCTGCAAAACGATGGCACCTAAGTACTTTGTCCTGCAATAGCAGAGAGTTTGTTTGCTTGTTTTTTTTTTTTTTTTTTTTTTTTTTTTTGTCTAGGGCTCAAACCCAGGACTTTGTGCTTGGTAGGTAAGCACCCTGTTATTAAGCTATGCTTCTGGTCCTTAAAACATCAGGTTTTGTGGCGGGTTGAAATAAAATGGTATCCCAGAGGAGGAAGACCTGGAGAAGTCAAACACGGGCCCAGCCCTTGTGTCTCCAGTCTGGGGTGCCCTGCACAGAGCTTAGTCACTAGGGCATAACTAGTCTGACCCCTTAGTTTTTTCCAGGAGTTTTTGTTTGTGAAAAATTGTTGTTTCTGCAATTGATTTCCTCTCTGAGTTCAGCATCAGCATTTAGCCCTGTTTGGCGCTCAGCTCATTGATAGTGTTCTAAAAACAAATGAAAAAAGGAGTGGCTTATTAAGATTATTAAAATCTGAATAGGAGGGCCTGGAGAGGTGGCTCAGGGGTTAAGACTCTGCCTCACAAGTAGATGAACTGAGTTCATATCCTGCATCCCACATAAAAATCTTAGGCAGAAATGGTTGTAGACGAGAAGGCATGGCCTAGGAAATCCCAGAGCAGAGCAAATAGGAGGTTTGATGATGATTCCTGAAGTCACCCTTGAACCTCCACATGCACACATGATGCACACAGAATAGACACACTGACACACACACACACACACACACACACACACACACACACACAAAGCACAAATGTTGCTAGAGAGCTCAGGGGTTAAGCCTGTGTCTCACAAGCAGAAGAAACTGAGGTCAGATCTCAGATCCTATATCAAAATGACAGGTAGAAATGTTGGTGGCCTGAAATTCCAGACCTGGAAAGCAGACCCTGGGAAACCTAGAGCAAGGCAAAGAGAGATAGAGCAATCCAGGATGATTCCAGATGTCACCTTTGGGCCTCCATAGACACACATAATCAAGTGCCCTCTTCTATACATATACACACCACACATAAACACGCACATATACACACTACACATGCATACATGCAAAAAATATTAAAATTGCCATCTCACTTTCAGAATTATAGAGGAGAATATGGAAGCAAACACACAAAGCTTAGAATATGTGTGTGTGTGTGTGTGTGTGTGTGTGGGCATGAGATTATGGGCACACTCACACTACAGTGCACATATGGGGGTCAGAGTACAATTTGCAGGAATCAGTTCAACCCTGTGGGCTCTGAGAAGCAAACTCAGATCAATTCAGGTAGCTTCCTGTTTTTTACTCAGTGGTCCATTTTGCTGCCTTTAAGATTATTATTCAATTTAACTTTGAGGCTCTGAGCAGCCAGAAGGGTGAGAGAATTATATACATTCCTTAGGAGATATGAAACTTACCTTGTTTTTGAATTCTGAGAAACACTTGTGAGGGGTTCCTACAGAGTATATTATAAGCCAGTGTGTGGCCAATTGCTGCATGCAACATGCAGAAGTACTTTTCATGAGAGTCTTTCTGTGATGACCCAGAATCAGAGCGAAAGACGTCATCCTTTGGTATATGAAAGTGACCTTAGGGTAAAATAGGATATAGGAAATTCCAAGAGGGCTGATCTAATCATTGGGTATGAATGCTTACCAGATTCCATACTTCAGGGCACGTTGACTTGGATCTGAAGAGAAAGAGAGAAAGAGAGAGAATATGCACAAGCCAGGATGTATTTGGGAAGATTGTTAACGCTGCACTACAGAACTATGGCCATTTCCAGCTCTCTACCTTAGAAGAACAGGACTCACTGAATCAGCTGATGCCTAAGCTTGATGCTGGCACTGGTGTGCCTGCGTGCATGTGCACTGTGTGTGAGCAGGTGTGATCCTGCCTCCCTCCTCCCTCCCCAACTCACACCTGACCACTCAGCAAGTGTCTCAGCAGCGTGGAGAACTCCACATCCTTCCCCCCTACAGGCCTATTATGAGACGCAACAATGTCCTGTGCAGTGAGAACATGCTAGAAGACGAAAGTAACTTCCGAGATCCTCTGGCTTTTCTGCCCCGGAGCAGAGGTGTGTTTTCTTTCTAGTCATGATCGTTACCATTGCTCACTTTGGGAGTGAGACGTAACTTTGGAATGAAGTGCAATGAATGTGGTCACCACAGAGCCCAGTCAATCTTGAGAATGGGGCTTTTGTATCCGGATGGAAAGCCTCTGCCACAACCAAGATGGCCGAGGCGGAGGAGTGGGTGGCTGTGGTGGCCAGGGCATCTGGGGCAACTAGGGGCATTGGCTCCTACATTGGCTTCTTACCAGATGGGCTTGGCATGGATCCCAAAGACCTCCATGACTGTAGCAGTGACAAAACCCTTCCCTGGGAGAGCTCCCATGAGCCGTACACACGTTCACACTGCAGCTAAATGAAAGGGGTGGTTCCCAGTCTAGGTCGGTGTGACCTACAAGAGAGGGGACCTATGGATATCAATACAGGTGGAATCTTCATTCCAAGATCATCTCAGATACCAAAATCTCTGCCATTTCTTCAGCATTTCAGCATGCAGCTGAAGAGGTGGCAGAAGAAAAGCCTGACATGTATCTCCAAAGGGGAGCTTTTCAAAACCAGCTGTTCTTAACCTGTCCCCAGGTCAAAATACTGGAGGCTCTCAGCATAGTCCCCGGGGCAGCAACAGCGTTATCGCCAAGGAGCCTGAGAGCACACATGCGAGAAGCTTTGCTTGCCTGGGGCCGAGTCATCTGCGTGGTCGAGTCCTCCAGTGTTGGAGTTGCTCGCTAGGCTTCGGTGCAGGATGCGCTGCAGCTTATTCGTGGCTGGGGAGCCCGTGGCTGGAGTTCCGGAAGGGAGGAGGTAGCTTGTAAAGACCTGTGGAGTGATTCCAAACTCCCTTCACTCTAGTCTTATTTGAGGGTCCCGGATGCGCATCAACTTTCACGTTAGAGCAAACATCTCATGCAACAGTCTGAGTATTTTGATGACATTTTTAAAGGCTTCAGAAACTTCCTGGTGACTTTGGCATGACACATGTTTGGCCTGGAACACTCTCTCACAGTTGCTATTCAAAGGCTTTCTTCAAGGAAGGGACCCCCCAGCAAGTGCTTGAATTAGGAGACCCCGAACAACAGCCACCAAGCAAACATGCACATCTGCAGTTTCCTTTTTTATGCCCTCCTTAACGGAATCACATTGGGGTCACTTCTTATTGCTCTCAAGAGAGAACAGCTATTCTCTGTGTTATCTGAAGTATGTGTGCACACAGCAGTAGTAGTGAGATTGCACCCCCCCACACACACACTTTTTCTTTAACAATGCTGTACCCCAGCAGTACCCTGAGTGTGAAAAGCTGATGGGTGTGTAAAGATAGGCGCGTCCCTGTGTCCTCCCGCCTCTGCTCTCTGCAGGTGGTCGAGCTGCTTCTCCCGCCTGACCACTGACACCAGAAAGAGATGGGCTTCTTAGAAAGCGCGCTCGGGCGGTGTTTATCTCGGCTGATCTGAGCGGCAGGCTCCACCTCCTCTAAAGGCGGCGTTTCCCTTGTGGCTACTGAGGCAGGAAGCAGGTGGCAAGGAGGTGACCTCACGGCTTCTACCGTAGAGGGTTGGTTTGCCACCAACTGTGGCTGCGGCTGATCTTGGCTGATTGCTGAGTGGTTCTGAGCCTCTCGGAGATGGGGTTCGCTGATGGGCTCGATAGAGTCTCACTGTAGGCCAGTGTGGGGGCCCTCTGGGCTGCCTCTCTATGAAGGGTTGAAAAGACCCAATGGCATCACTCCATCTAACCTGATGAGGTATGGATCACTGAATCTTGCAAGGGGAAAGGAAGACAATTTGTGTAGAACTGTATCTGGTGTAGTCTCTGAAAAAAATACATGTTGGTTCTAAATGAGTTTCTCTCCTATCGTTCTCTGTCAGGTGTCCTTTGCCTGACCGGACAGTGCCCACCTATAATCCTAGCATGTGGGAGCTGATGACCAACCTGGAAGGATGACTGATCGGTCCCTTCAGTAGTTGTGAGTAACAGACAGCTCAGAATGATGAAATGAGTTAGTACTGCCAAGAGCACCAGACCAGCATGCTCCCTTTTATGTTAGCAGTTTATGTGAGAGCCCCTTCAGGGCTGGTGAGAGGGTCAGTGGGTACGATGCCTGCCGGCAAGCCTGCTGACTGAGTTTGATCCCTGGACATCCACATGGTGGAAGGAGAGAACTGAGTTCTGGAAGTTGTTCTCTGACCCATGGACCATCCCCGCATTCATGCCCTTTCTCTCCCCCAACTCCTCTGGAGTAAACAAATTTAATAGTATTAAAAAAGCTGGTTTTCTAGGTGGAGATAGAAGAGGTGACGTTCATACATTTAGGGCAACTGCTTCTCTGTGTATGTGCGTATGTGTGTGTATGTATGTGTGTATATGTGTGTGTGCATGCATGCACGCATGCATATGTATATATATACTTATGTGTGTGTGACATGTACTTGTTAGTGTGTATGCACATATGTGTATGTGTAGGTCAGAGGTCCATGTGGTTGTCTTTCTCTCTCTCATGCTACCTTACTTCGTGAGGTCTCATGTCTCTCTCATTACCTTCAACTCAGTTTCCAGAATGAAACTGAGTGAATTCTCAGATGGTGCATCTTCCCATTTGGTCCTCTCACATCTTTCCCCATAGACCCTCCTTCCTGCCCCAGGACCTGGCACTTACTGCTGGTCCTGCTCAGGCCTCTCTCCCTCCATGTCTTTACTCACATACTAGGTTAGTGAAGCCTGCCTTCCATATTGCCCACCTTCTCTTCTTTTCCTTGTTCTTTTTTTTTTTTTTTTTTAGGTAAAATTCAGTTTATTTAATTGACACCATAAAAACAACATTAATGAGATTTCTTGTAGTGTTTCAATACATGTGATGTTTAAGTCAGGCTAAATGCATCTGTCTAATCAAACATGCATCCTTTCTTTCGGTGAAGATATCCCAAAAGCTCCTCTAGTTTTGGAAATAACAGCACATTACCATTCATTCCCTACCTCAAAGACTGCAATATTTCTTGTTCTTATCTAACTTAACTTAATATGTCCTAATAAGCCCCCCTTTCCTTCCTGTCCCCTGTATTAATCAAGTGTTAGTATGGTATAGTATCATCTGCTTGTATCAACCACTTGGTAACTCTTAGAGAAGCCCACACTCTTATGATTATCTTGTTTTCTTCCCTAATGCTGTCTTTCTCTTAACCCTCATGCTCAAAGTTTGATTTTAAATTTTCTTACTAAACTCCAACTGCATTTCAAGAAAGAACAGAAAGAGATAGAAAGAAAGAGTGGGAAAAGAGGGAAGGACAGAAGGCCTGATAATAGTAATAGTCCAACAAAAGGACTTGAGTTCAGACCCCCTGAATGCATGTAAAAATGTTGGGCAGATATGGTGTTGGTTTATAATTCCAGCCCTGGAAGACAGAACCTGGGAAACCCCAGAGCAAGGCAATAAGGAGGTAGTGCAATCCGGGATGGCTCCAGATGTCACACTTGGCCTCCACAGGCACACACACTCAAGTGTCCTTTTGTACACACACACACACACACACACACACACACACACACACACATACACATGACACATGTCCAGCCAGTCAGGTGAATTGTGACTCAATCTGTAGCAACACGGACTCTGAAAGATTCTGAGTGACATCCTGCCTAGAAATAAGGGGACCTGGAAATGTCTCTCTGAAAGTGCAGATGTGGGACTTTGAGGGCAAGTCATAGAAGGCCCCAGCTCACAGTCCAGGAAGTTGTCCACGCTTCTGGCCTTGTCTCTAGCAGCAGAAGGACTGGGTGGGCACCTGAGACCTCGGGGCCCTCACTGCTCTGAAGAAGCCTCCATCACGGCTGACAGGTGGCTGACGGCCTGGCGTTGGTGGACAGCAGGCTCTACAGACACCTATAACCCATTCAGGCTGCTCCCCCCGCCCCAGAAATGCCTGCCAGAAATAAAGTCTGGGACCCCCAGCACAATCCAGTGAACTGTAAATTCTCTGGAAAACCCAGAAATGTGTTGCTTTGTCTTACACCTCTTTCATCCTCAGAGACCTCCAGGTTAGGGTGGGCTGTCTCTGGATCTAGCATTATGTCTTCTTTAAACTGCTTTATGATTTTGTGTAGGGCCAAATACTGGGGAGGAAAGATGTAGGCCTCTCACCTTAGATGCCCAGAAAAGAGGAGCAGGCTGATCTTTTGGGGGGACCTCCAGTAGAAACTCTTCACATAGGACAGCTAGCTGCTCTGCTTCCGAGAGCACCCCGTGGGCTGCCACCTTGTCTGGCAGGCTTTTGAGCGTGGAGCCCTGATTGGCAAACACAGCAATGTTTTCCCTGAGCTTCTGTGCTGCCTCCTCCTCCTCTGCAGCAAGACTGGACAAAGCTGTCCCCTGCCATCGCCCCAAGAAGCCGCCGAGAGGTTCAGACTCTGAGGAGGTTTCTGCTTCTGGGCTTGTTCTCTTCAGTTCCACGGGCTTCTGGCTTTGGGCGCTCAGCAGTTTTTGAACCTCTCGTTTCTGCCTCTTTAGGGACCTGATGAAAACTGCGGAGATTTCCCATCCTCGTGCTAGAGTTTTCAGTCTTCCCTTGGGTCCTTGGTTCATTTCTTTGACACGCATTATCGTGATTTACGTCCACATTTGTGTGTTTTACTGTGAATGGGAATGAGCTGATCCGTGTCCATCTAGCTGCTTAACTCAGACCCTGGCATCTTGGCAAGAGGAAGGTCTGATGAACCAATTACAAAGCAAAGCAAATACTGATAGGTAGGATGAGGATGCTTTTGAGTGTCAATTGCCAGTGTGATTAGTTCCATGATGATTGTGTGTGTGTGTGCTTTTTCTGTTGAGAGAACATACTACTTAACTTTGTTCCTTAGCATACCAGAGGCTCAATGTGACTCATTATTATGGTAAGTTGTGGAGATAGTCATGCACCAGTGTGCCGACCCATCTGCAGCTTGGCAGATGAGCCAGAGGTACCTCCCTACCCAGCAGAGAGCTCTTGTAGACTTCAGAAACGAGTGGACTCAAGTAAGGCTTTCAGCTATGCAAAATCAGAGTTCAAAAATAGGTCAGTTAATGTTTAAGTTGAGTGAAGGGAGGAGGCCAAACAAAATTAATTTAGAAAATTCTGCAATTTTAGAAAGGCAAACTTTAACAAAACAAAGACTTAGTTGAAACTATTTGATTATGCGTGACACATTTGAGAGCTAAATTAAATTTTTTTCATTTCATAGATTCTGCTCCAGACTTAAAAAAAAAAAAAAGCTGCCAAAATACATTTACATATTTTCTTCTCCCCCTAAGAGGTTCTTCAGCTATGTATGAGCATCATGCATTTGGAGACCCCCTGGCTCCAGATTAACCAGGAGCTCCTTCTCCCAAGCAGCCCCTTGGATTCTGGTGGAGCCAGTGCAGGGCTTCTGGCCTGTGGCTAAATTTGCTGCCTCCAATTGTCTGAGCTGGGCTGAACCTCTCTGTTGGACAACTTGGGCCTCTCGTGTTGGAAGCCATGTCCCTGCTTCCCAGCCAGCTCTGCAGAAGGAGCCAGAACTGCATCATCTGTCTTGGGCCTCAACCTTCCTTGCCTGAGGCCCACTCACGCAAGTGTTTCCAGAACCTTCCAACAGCCCAACTGTCACTGTGCCACCATCCAGATGAGCAAATTTTCCTTGGGAAGCCAGCAGTAGGACTCTTTGCGCTCCCAGGAGAGTCAGCTTCTCTAGGGACAGACGGAGTGTCAATTGTCAGATGCATGAAGATTTGCTTTCAGTAATGAAATCAGGTGACGGGAGACGGCTTAGTAGGTAAAGTGTCTGCTGTGCAAGCATGAGGATCTAGGTTCCGATCCCAAGCACCTTTGCAAAAAGTCAGGCATGACGGTCTATGCTCGTAACCCCAGTGCTAGGCGGTAGAGAAACAGGTAGTCCGGGGAAGTGATGGTCAGCCAGTCTATAACAGTAAGCTCTAGGTTCAGTGGAGCTCAAAAGTTAAGATAGAGAGTGATTGAGGATGAGGTCCAGCATCAACTTCTAGACTCTATGCACTTACAGGCACGTGGGGACTCGGGTGCACGTACACACACGCACGCACGCACGCACGCACGCACGCATGCACACGCATCCCTACACATATCCGTGCCCACATAACTTTTCTGTCAGGAAGCAGAATCACTGCATAAGCCTGATGCTCAAGGTTTCCCTCCTCCGTGTCCAACACGCTTCAGCCTCCTCTGGCAATCGTTAAGTCTATTTTAGACTCAGTTAGGAGTTTTATTCTCTGGAATATTTGAGTTCTCAGGCTATTTAGCCAGTGGGTCTTTTAAAAAATTAGCAGATTAATTAGAGACAGGGCCTTGCCATGCAGCCAAGAGTGGCTTCAAACTGGTGATCCTGCTGTAGCCTGCTAAGTACTGGCAATAGCATATAGCCATACAGGCATTATTATAGGCATATACCACTATGTCTGACTTTTTTGTTTCTTTTTGCTACTTACAAAAAAAGCTTTCATAATGAATTTTTATGACCTCTATACAGTAAATAAGAAGGATATATACATGGAAGGTTGAAATACATACCCTTCAGAGTTGGCAATTTTTAGGCAGGTTTGCCAGAAATCAACTGTGATAGTTAAGCCTGGGTGTCAACTTGACATACCTGGTATTAGCTAAAATGGGCTGGTCTCACCTGGAAGGATCAAGTGAGACCACTGAAAGGATTCTACCCGCCCTGAATTCCATGGGAACTTCCATAGATAAATCTCACAGTAATGGACCATATAAAAGGGGCCACAGAATATAGGTGGAGAGACATTTCCAGGAATGCTGGAGCTATGTGGAGGTCTGCTGTGACTTAGTCTGCCAGCCAGCCAGCCATGCCGTCTCTGCCGCGAAGGATCTATTTCCCCTCTGGAACTGTAAGTTGAATAAATCTCCTGTCTCCCATAACTTGTTTGACTTTGGGTGCTCTCTCACTGCAATAGTAAAGAGTAACCAATACATCAACCATCAAGAAAAAGAGGGTCTGCGTTTAAAATAAATAAATAAAAAACACCCACACAGTGGTGCACATCTGTCATCCAGCACTCTGGAGGCTGAGGTAGGAGGATCCTATCTCAAGGCCAAACATAGAATGTTTGAGGCCACTCTGGGATCCTGGCACGAGGTGGAGGGAGAGAAGGAAGGAAGGAAAGAATAAAGGAAGCCAAATCTACTATCTTGTGCTTCTTTCTTTTACCCTTTGGGAACGTCAAATACAAAGCTCTGGTGCCACGGTTAGCAGGCCCACTGGGTGTGGTCTCCAGTGTGACTCAGAGTGCACTCATCCATGAGAGGGGCTGGAGGAGGGCACCGTCCCAAGCTGCCTTGTTTCAGGGGGCAACCTGACTAGGCTGTATGCTGCCATCTGAGGACAGGATGCCCAGTGCCCAGGCAGGTGAGCTGCTGTCCACTCTACTGTGTGACCCACGGTCTTCTCACTGGGCATGCTGAGTGAAGGAAAAATAGCTCTGTATTGGGACAAAGGATGGGACTATGGCTGTTGTGTCAGTGGTCTGCTTCCCACCAAACCTGAGGAATAGATAGCATTGCCTGTCAGTGGAGCACCAAGGAGCTGGAGGACAGACTCTTGGGGCCTTGGAGAAGCTCCTTCAAGCTCATTCTTTTGGTGAAACTTCTTTTGTTCATGGTTCATGTCTGCAGTCCCTGGCCAGACCCTGGTAAGAAGTGAAATCCATTCTGACTTCCCATGGCTTCCCACACTGAAGCCCACCTGGCTGGGCTGCCTATCTGAAGAGTCGTGGTTGGCTTGGGTAAGGGCTTTGAAGCTCTCCAGCCTGGCAGCTGGTGGGTGGTTGGCAGGTTTCCTCTCAGTGGAAGCTGTCTGTTGCCACTTGATGGCACCGTTCAAATCCTTTCAGAAACACTTTCCAGAGCCGCTGCCCTCAGATGCCTACCGTAACGCCCTAGGGACGCAGCGTGGGCTAAGCAGGATCAAAGCACCTCTCACCTTTATTCCCTCTTCAAACCGTCTAGCTCCGTTTTGCCCAGTACGTGTCTCCATTGTCTCTGACACTGATCCTGACCCTCGGATAGCCCCCTCTTGATTATGGACAGGCCAATGGTTGAGAGGGTTTGCTGCTTTGAGAAAGGAGTCACTGTGCTTGGATGGACCTTCTAGATATGGCTCTTCGCGTGGGGGCTTACACCAAATCCCTTCCAGGGCACAAACCGCTAGACCCACGGGTGGGTCCCGGAGCCCTGTGCATCTGTGCACAGAGGGGTGGAGCAATGCTGCGCGCGGGAAGGGGAGCGAGAGGAGCGGCCAGGACCTGGTGGGACCCCCTCCAGCCGCAGGCAGGGTCCCCTGGCGGCTGTGCGGTCGCGAGCTGGGTAGCCCTGCACGTGTGGCCGTTGAAGTCTGGCGCCTCGGGCCCCACTTTGTTCCAGGGAAACTACCGAAAAAGCTTCTTCTTCAGCTCCCGCGTGGGGCGGGCGAGGACCATGCTGCGGCGCTGGCAGAGCGGCCCGCCCGCCCGGGGGAGCGGTGCAGCCGAGCTGCGGAGCAGCAGGGTGCCAGCACACACGGGAGCCCCGGGAGACCGAGGAGCCCACTTCAAAACGGCAAAACTGGGAGAAAAAAATTCCCGCGCTGCCGGGAAGGGGTGAAAGGCGAACACCGCGTGGGTCCCCCACCTTGCGCGAGAGGAAGGAGGGCGCCACTGTGGGACATTGTGGGAATGCCGCCGCGGCACATTCCTGCCTGGAGCAATTACCGAGAACCGAGCTCTTTTTCTCCCCCCTACCATTCTTTTCTCTCCCCTCCTCCCTCCGTTTTTCTTCCAGGCATGGAATTATCTACTTTAGCAGTTCAAAAGACATTCCATTCCCATGACAAAAACCCAACCGGTGATGTTGGCACACTGTAGGTCTTTCTTACAGGGAGATTCAGGCCGTAAGTCACAATGAGTGAAAAGTTAAAGTAGCATTTCTTTAAGCTTTAATGGCCCAGCTTGCTTACTTTGAAAATACCACGAACAATTCCCTTTCTTTATAGTCCCCAAGAAGGGCCATCTCAGAAGGAGGCCGTCTCAGGTGAGCAAGCAAGAGTGAATTTTATTCTTTTAGTATGTTCTAAAAGAGGATGGGTTGGGAGAATTGATTTTCTTCTTTTTTACTTTATTATTATTTTTTTTTTAATTTTACCCAGGGTCTTGAATTGGTGTCAATCCTCCTGCCTTGATAATCTCAATGCTGGGATTACAGAGATATGACATCACACCAGGTTTTGGGAATCCATTTTAAATTCCTTTCCAGCTTTGGGCTGGAGAGATGGCTCAGGGATTAAGCCTCTGCCTCAAAAGCAGAAGGTCCTGAATTCAGATCCCAAATACCAGGTAAAAACTGTTTCCCAGAGGGAAACAGCAGCGGCCTCTACTTTCTGGCCTTGGTGGGTGGAGCCTGGGAAATGCCAGAGTGAAGCAAAAAGGAGGTAAAAGCAATCCATGGTGATTCCTGGTACACACACGCACACGCACGCACGCGCAAATAAATAAATAAATAAATTTGGAAAAAAATCCTTTCCAGATCTAAAATTCTTTGTGTATTCTGATGGAAAATATAAACGACTGTCTTGGCATTCCATCTTTATCTGACCCAGAAACAACGATGGTACATTGTTGTTAGAAAAGAGGAGGAAGAGGAGGACGAGGAAGAGGAGAAAAGGAGAAGGAGGAAGAAGAGGAGAAAAGGAGGAGGAAGACGAGGAGGAAGAGGAGGAGGAAGAGGAGGAAAGGGACAGGAACCCAAGCTTTGCCCACAAAGATTGAAGCTTATTCAGGAATCTCCTCCAAACTCCAGAGAGGGAGCAGTAATTTCCCAGTCAGGTGGAAATTACTATTCCTTTGGAGTCAGGGGTGCAAGTTTTTAACAGTTGGAGTGTGGTGGGAAGGGATTTTGGTTTGACCGGTTGGTTTGGTCCCAGAATGGCTAAGAATTTTGTCCAGGTTTGTTTTCCTTATCAGATCCTATTAACATTCTTGGTGGGGTCTCCACCCCAAAGGTCTGTTTCCGATTTCATACCTCTAGTCTGAGGTCTGGTTCCGAATCAATTGCATATAGACCTGGCGGCTTATGAAGATGGTTAACTTCAGGCTATGCTAGAGGACCCGGAATTAGCCAACCAGAAACCTTCTTAAATGGGTAGAAGACACCAAACTGGACAAGATCGACAAAGGGAGATGCTTCCCCAAAGGAGCAGAATATTTGGAAAATTTCAATTTATCTTTCAACAGAATCTCTTTCTTACATTCCTAAATGTGTTGCAACTTACACCCAAGGCACAGGGAGGAAGACTGGCTTCCTTAGTGCTCACAGGCTCATTTTCAGTCTTTGAAAAACATGACTCCATAAAGCCTGCCTGTTCAGTGCTATTTTTTACAGTTCACTGGGCCTCCTGGACCCGAGAGTCCCTAAAGTCTGCTTAAGGAGGAGCCCAGGGACTTGGGGGGGGGGATTCCTAGGCTTCTGCAAGAAGCATAGCAGAAGGGACAATGGGCCAATTACCAGCAAAGTCGGTGGTCTCCCTAGGAGAGGTTAAGGACCAGAGCGCGGCCTTTGAGCCCTCCTGTCATCTGCCCTGGGGTTTAATCAAGTTATCATATTGCTCTGTGTCTCCCGGCCTCCGTCCATCGATTTGAATGGAAACAAAAATTTGCAGACAAATTTCTAACAGCAGGAAGTTGGTGCACTCCTGCGAGGAGGATGAAAAGCACCTGTAACCTCCTCGGCCCCCATCCAGCTCCTGCTGAGAGCCACTCAGGCAGCAGCAGCTCCAGGGCTTCCCAGCCGCTTCTCAGCGGCGGAAGCTGGGCTACTACGGAGGCTGCCATTATGTGTTTGAAGAGAATGGCCCTGAGCAGACCCCGCTGTGGCCAGCACAGCACCTGTGAATGGCTAGATGGGCACTGTCCTCTTCCCTCTGCGATTGACTTGCAGTCATACTTGATTCAGTACAGCATTCCTGGTGAGTTGAGGGGAATAAATGCAGCTCTCTCTGGAGAGAAGGAGCTCTCTGGCTGTCACCAAAGCTAGACTTCTGCTGCTCTGAACTGCCACTTCTTCTTTGGAGAAGTTTGGGATGCCGGGATACACATGGAATCTTTGAGATGGAATCTACAGAGGAATCTACAGGGGAATTCATGTTCTAGCCTGAGCTGGGGGACAGGAGATTGCATCTCACTGTGTGACTTAGCTACTTTATGTCTTAGTTATTGTAAGATGGGATAATGAGCCAGGCTACTGCCTACTTCTTGGGCTATGAATCAAGGAAATGACAGAGGCTGATCCATGCATGAGAAACCATAAAACCACATTAACTAGTGCCTCTGAAAATTGTTCCAGAACTCTGCTCCATGATTCAATGTCAAAAAAGAGGGACAAGAGGAGAGAAGAGCTATTAATTAACATTAAGTTTTCAGCATTCCATCCTCAGAAGATCATCAATCACGGAATTTCTTCCTTGAGAGCAGTGATGCCAAAGGGTTAAGGCTTTCAACACTGTGTGAACTTGCTCATTTGGTCAAAGTCAGCTTCTCGGAAGGATCCAGAAAGTTGCGCCTTTTAGATTTTGTTTGTGTTTTTGTTTTGAGACATAGCCCGATCTGACTTCAAATTCAAAATGTAGCTGAGGATGACGTAGAACATCTGTTCCTGTCTCTTCCATTGTGATTACAAATATGCTCTACCATGTCCAACTCAGCTCCGCTTGCTCATTTGCTTAAAGACAAGTTCTTGTTACATATGTAGCCTATGCTGGCCTCAGGCTTGTGATCCTGTTGCCTCAGTTTCCCAGTGCTGAGACTGTAGGTATGTACCAACCATCATGCCTACCTGGCTCTTTTGTTGGTATTTTGATGAAAGGCTCATGAGCAGAAACCCTGGCTTGGAGATCTGGTCACTCAATCATCTCTGCCCTTCAGACTATATTGACTTATGTTCTTTAATTGCTTCTGACAGCATCAGTCGTCAACCTTGTTGGCAGCCATAGCCTGTTTACTCAGTGGGGTGTGCTCTGTGCTTCTTACCTCTGTGAGCGGCCCTAGAGCCCATTGTTCACAGAAGATAAAATGCTTTGCTGCTTAGAAGATTTTGGATAGGACACACACACACACACACACACACACACACACACACACACACCCCTATTACCATCAGTCTCAGTTCCATAACGAACTGTGACTTTTCAGAGAATTTTTAGCAGAGCAAAAAACATGAATGTTGATAAAATCCAATTGTTAACTTTTATTTTCTTCTATCTTTTTCTCTTTTCATCTAAGAGCTCTTGACCAAACATTAAGTCCTTGAAGATTCTCCCTCTAAAAGTTCTACATTTTTGTCTACGATCTACCTGGAATTGTTTTTGTAAAAGGCTTGAGATTTGTGTGGAGGTGTTGTTTTGTTGCCTAGGAATATACACTTGCTTCAGGAGTGGTTGCAAAACTGTACTCTGCCCTGCCCTGCCCTGCCCTTTTCCCTTGCTTTTTTTCTCTTCTCTTCCCTTCTTTTTCTCTCGCCTGCTTTCTTTCTTTCTCTTTCTTTCTTTCTTTCTTTCTTTCTTTCTTTCTTTCTTTCTTTCTTTCTTTCTTTCTTTCTTTCTTTCTTTCTTTCTTTCTTTCTTTCTTTCTTTCTTTCTTTCTTTCTTTCTTTCCTTCTTCCTTCTTCTTCTTCCTTCCTTCCTTCCTTCCTTCCTTCCTTCCTTCCTTCCTTCCTTCCTTTCCTTTTTTCTTCCTTCCTTCTTCCTCCCTTTACTTCTTTTGTTAACTTTGATCTTTCTTTTGTGAATTCTAAAGAGACAGCAGGCATGCACATGTCATGATGTGCATGTGGAGATCAGAGGACAACTTTCAAAAGCTGCTTTGCTCCTTCCCCCATGTAGGCTTCTGGGTATCAAACTTAGTTACCAGGTTTGCCCACAAGTACCTTTACTCACTGAACTGTCTGACTGATTCTGTCTTTTCTCTGTTGAACTGCTTTTGCACCTTTGTAAAAAAAAAATCAACTTGGCATACTTGTGCGCAGGTATTTCTGGCTCTTCTGATCTGTTCCATTTGGTTTGCTTATTTTTGAGATGGGGGTCTAAGATATCCCAGGCTGCCATTGAGCTTAATGTGCAGCCAAGAATGATCTTGAATTTCTGATCCTCCTGCTTCTGCCTCTCGAGTTCTGGGATTATAGGAGTAAACCTTGCCTGGTGTGATTCTGGGGATGAGACCCAGAGCTTCGTGATGGTAGACAACTGGGTTACACTTACAGCCCTGATCTATTTACTGATTCCTCTTGCTTTCTAATCCCTGCAGCTATAAAGGAGCCTTAAAGTGAGATGAAATGGCTCACCTCGCTTAAATTCAGAACTGTTTTAATCATCCCTGTCTTCTGCTTTTCCATGTGAACTTTAGAGTAAGCTTTTCTACATCTACAAAAAAGTCTTGCTGGGAGTTTGGTGGGAATTGTGTTACACTAATTGGGGGAGGAATTGACATAATTTACTATGTTAAATCTTCCTACCATGAATATAGACTAGATAATTTTTCTTTGAAGCGTGTTTTATGTTTGAGCATAGATGTCTTGTATATATATTGTTAGATTTACACTTATGTATTTCATTGAGTGATTATAAACAGCATTATTATACAATATTAAAAGCTTAATGTCTGTGTTTGTTGCTATTGTGTTATATAGAAATTGTATATTCTACAATTTTGCTGGCTCACTTATTCTAGAAATTTTATGAGATTTTTTTCCTTTAGATTTTAGATTTCTTGAGATTTCTGACAGATAATCAATCTTTTTTTTTCAGTACTGAGGACTGAGTCCAGAATCTTGTGTATGTGAGATAAGCTCTTTACCATTGAACTACACCCTTTGCCCTAATGTAATTTTTAAAATAGAAAGAGATATTTATTTCTCTTGCTCAGTCTGTAGTCTTTTTTTTTTCTATTGTTCTGGCTATACCTTCCAGTGCTATAAGAAATAGAAGTGATAGTATTGAGCATCCTTAAATTATTCCTGATCTTGGGGGAAAGACTTAGCTGCAGGAAATATATACATGTATATGTGATATACACACAACTGTGTGTAGGATATACCATTCATGTTCACAAGACAGTATTTCACTGTACTTCCTCCCATCCTGTGGCTTTCATGTGTTTCCTGCCCCTCTTCCTCCATGTTCTCTGGGCCTAAGGGGAGAGAAGGATTGAAATGTCCCCTTCAGGACTGAGCACTCAGCAGTTTCTCTGGGATACCTGACTCAAGATTTTAATAGAGTTATGCATAGACAGCATTTTGGGACTTTTTCCTGACTATTTCCCTTAAAGGAATTGCCTTTCCTACCCGTGGTCACGGGCTCCTTGGTTTCTAAAACCAATGATGTATTTTTCCCATTGATTTCTTCCATCTTCTACTTAGCACACATCCAGCCTCATCTAAAGCCACAACCATGAGAACTAGCTCTTCACTAAGTACACCATTATATTATCTCCAGACGACTGCATTTAACACTAGAAAGCAAAATTCAGGTTTGTAATAACTCAAAGAACGAAGTGATTGTAGGATTTCCAAGAGCTTGTTGGACTGGTATGGAGAGAACCCCAAAGGAGTGCTCAGCGGCTCAGTCTTCCCGCAGGCACTCTGTTTGGGGGGGGTTGTCCTCACTGGCGCAGCACAGGTGACTCCATTTGAGCACCTGGGAAATTCTGAAATACCTTCCTTTGATTTGCTCTGAACATTCCCATTTTGGCTTCTATTCTGCAGTTTCAGTTCAGCCTGGGGGGGTCACAGAAGGAGTCCAGTTCCCATCAATGTGCCTCTCGTGCTCTAAATAGAGGCAGCAGCCTCAGCTCCTCCTTCTAGTGAGACTCTGCTGTGCATCCCTTGAGAAGGATCCAACCACACGGTCCTGAGATGTGATGTCCTGAAAGGTCCTTGTCTTTCTGGTTCTAGAAGTCCCTTCTTCCCAGGAGGCAGCGAGGTTCTCCGTGGCTCTTCCTTCCACCCTGTTGCAGTTGGTTCACACCGAGCCAGTTAGCACCAGCCCGCACCCTTGGGCCACTTGCCTTTCCCTAACTAGGCACACATGCAGTTTTCCCCAGCTGGCCTCCGAGGCTACCTTCTAACAGATCTAAACTCAAATTTTTGAGAATTTGCTGCCATCAGAGATCTTGCTCTGTTTTCAAGATCCCTGAATCTCTTGTTGCTTATAATTTTCAGAAAAAATAATTTGCATCAGATAGTGGTTTTTGTTCAAAGTAAAGTCCACACTACAGGTAGTAGTGGGGAAAATAATAAATATTTTGGATCGCTTGGTTTGGAAAACAGCTTCTATACTGTCTCATTGTGTCCATAGGATAAGTAGAAACATCTATAAAGGAGCAGGAGAGAGTATACCATCACTGGCCGAATGAGGACACATTGATAAATAACTGTCAACAACAAGGAGACTCTATGGCTTATTGCAAGACACTTTTTCTGCAACTTGGGGACAGCTGGAATTCATCCGGCCACTCTCTTAGTGGGAAGTTTTGTTTCTGGGCAGTTTTAGATCTAGAAGATCTGACCTGATCCCTCCCCGCCCCAACCCCCAATCCCTTCACCCTACTCGGAGGGGGTGTGGGAGGACAGCTGTGTGGTGGGAGGGAGGGGTTTCCTCTAGGCTGCTTTCCAAAAGACTTTGCTTTGGGACTCCAGTAGCCGACAAAAGCTCAGGTATGGAGGCTCTGCTGCCCCCGACCTTTTACACGCCCAGAGCTGAGCTGGGGGGAGGAGGGGAATGCCACACAAAAGGGTCTGAGGAGTGACCCGGCCTGCCTCAGCTACCTGCTGTTCTGCACAATGGGGCCCCAGGCCCGGGCTGCCTCTGGAGGCCAGAGAAAAGGGGCCGAGATAATGACAGGCTCAGCTACCGCTGCTCTCTTCAGAGAGGCGAGGGAGGAAGGCGGCAAAACTTCCCTGATAATAAAGAAGTAACAAATGAGGAATAAAAGCTTATGGAAGACATCTTAACCCAGGGATGAAAAAAATGTCAACATCTGTGGGGCTTTCTGAGCCAGCAGCCCCCGGGCCTTAATGAAACTCTCCAAAGGCCATTCACTGCTCGCAGGCAAAAAGGCTACATTTTTCTCCGGGGGCATCGAGGGTTGGACCAGACTGCCCTTTCTCTTTTCAGAGGCTGCTGAACCGAGCACTAATGTTCATCTTCAGCTTTAGGAAGGCCGAGGGGGCGGGAGGAGCATGGAGCGCAGGACCATCTTTATCCCCAAGTCAGAGGTGGGTGGATTTGAGAGCTGGGCTAGATGTCTGCACGTTGAAGCAAGGAAGAAAAGCCAGAGGAATTAGAGAAAATGTTGTTTAACAAGGGTCTCTTTTGACTGGGACCTGTAGGAAGGGTGAGGCACCAGGCAAAGTAATCCTCTTAGCAGAGACTGTGTGTGTATGTGTGTGTGTGTGTGTGTGTGTGTGTGTGTGTGTGTGTACAAAACAGGGAAATCAACTCTGAATGTCTTTGCTGCCTGGGCTGAAGCACATAATGAAAAAAAAATCAGGATTCCTTCACTTTGCATTCAGAAGACTGAGCCGGGCAGATGCTTGCTTGGAAGCTGGGCTGCAGGGGAGGAGGTGACACAGAGCCTTGCCTTTCCCGTGGGGATCTCACACTCCTTACCCACTCCTGTCTTGAGGCATGCTGTGTGGTTCGATGTCTTGCGTGTGTGTTCGGTCTGATGAGTCTCCAGAGGCTTAGGACAAGAAACTTCCCATCTTCGCCCATGACTGCAAGCTGCCTGGGAACACTGGGAGAAGTGAATGTGAGAAGAAATGAGCCCCCAAATCTGTAACTGCTTTGTAGTTGGGGCTTCAGCCGGAGGATACCAAGATGGTCCTTTCCACACCCCCACGCTTATACACTCACTAGCAGACACACACTGCCAACCACCCATGTACATTCATGCACACACACACACACACACACACACACACACACACACACAGAGCCAAATAGAAATGTACACAGTTATGGACATAAACACTTGCCCAGCTGTGCCCAGCACATACCTGCATCCTGCTGGTTATAAGCACGTGACCCACACCCCCCCTCACTCATAGATACACTTGGTATCCACACTTCCAATCCCAGGAAGGAGGGTAGCGTTGTAGTCTTTCTGGCAAGCATCTTCCTTCTCCGGCTCCTTAACACACAGTTTTCTAAGTCTAACATCTCTTATGATTTGACCTTAAGCTGAAATAAGATGTGATGAGACTGAGTGAAATGTGTGGGGACCGCCAAGGTCCTCACTAGAAGGCACCTCACTAGAAACTGGACAGGACGTGCTCGTTGTTCCTTCTATGGTAGAGACTGTTTGAAATTCAAGTTGTTTGTTGTTACAAATAGAAGAGCAGAAGTGAAGGAAGCGGCAAGGCCAGAATTGGCTCCAGATCTGATACGCGTGTCCATCTGTGAGCTAGCTCTGGGGACCTCAGCTTCCAGGTTGTCATGGTAATTAAGCGGTGATCTGATAACTTCTGTTGCTTTAGGTTGGAGGGGATCCAAGCTGGACATATCCAGGTTGAACTAGAAGCGTTATGATGAATATTCGTGAATCTTGGATCAATGAGATATTAATAAGTACTGATCACTGTTTTAAGAGTTGGAAATAGATTATCTCATTTAATTTCCACAATTCTGGGGCATCATTTTCCTCCCTTTTTTGTGCGTATCTCTATGTGTACCTGTGGGTGCACATGTGTGGCAGTGTGCACACGCCTCTGTGCACATACACGTGGAGGCCAGAAGTCGACCTCAGGTGTCATGCTTCAGGACCCGTCTACTGTGTGTTTAGGGGACAGCGTTTCTCACTCACCTGAAGTTTGTCGATTAGACTAAGATGGCGGAACAGTGAGCCCTAGGAATCAACTTGTCTCTGTCTCCATGTGCTGGAATGACAAGCACGCATCGCTACAACTATGGTTGTGGGGATTGAACTCAGCTAATTATGATTGCATAACTAGCATTTTACTGCCTGAGTTGTTTTGCCCATAAGGTAACACACTCAGATAGCTAAGACCTAGCCGACAGTGGCCATCAGTATTTAGACCCAGGACTCCCCTAACATCAAGTCTATTAGCTTCACTTTGGTAGGCCTCTGAAGCGAACCATGTTCCATGTCTGTGCCCTTCCTCTGAGGTCGGGGAGAAGACCGACTCTGGTCCTCCCTGGTTCATTTCCTGATGTTTGTCATCTGTTCTCTCCATTCCCTTGGGGGAGTCACAGAAGCTGGGAATGTTCCTGGCCTCCTGTTCTTTCTGGGGAGCCTTCACATTCAGCTGTCAGGAACCTGACACGGTTGGATGTGGTGCCTTCGGGAGGGTGTCCAGCCAGGTTCTGTCCCAGGCACACGGGAGCCTTTTAGCAGCAAATGTAGGGAAGAGAATGGCAGCCTCAAGATTTTTGTTTTGTTTTGTTTTCATTTATTTTATTTTATTTCATTTTTAGTAGTGGTGTGGTGTGTGTGTGTGTGTGTGTGTGTGTGTGTGTGTGTGTGTGTGAGAGAGAGAGAGAGAGAGAGAGAGAGAGAGAGAGAGAGAGAGAGAGAGAGAAGGCATTGTGTGTGCCCATGGAGACCCAAAGGTGACTCTGGGAATCATCCTGGATTGCTTCTACCTCCTTCTTTTTGCTTCCCTCTGGGATTTCCCCCAGGTCCCACCCAGGGTTGGAAGTGTAAGCCACTGCCATTTCTGCCTGGCATTTTTACATGGGACCTGGGATCTGAACACAGGTCCATCTGCTTTCAAGGCAATGTCTTAATCCCTGAGCCATCTCTCATGTTTGTGCAACTCTATAGGCTGTGCCTTCCTTGCCTCCATCCCATACTTCCCAGGCCGTCGCAGCTGAGGTGAGCCCATGAACCACAGACCCCTCTGATCCTATTATGTCATGTGTAATATTCCCAGGGCTGGGGAGCCGCAGTCACAGAGCCTTTAGAGGTCACTGTTGGAATGTGCAGTGGTGAGTCCCAGATGGGGCATGTGCAGTTGCTTCTACCCTCCTCAAAGGTGGGCAGGGCTCTTCTTGACTGTTTCTCTTCTTAGTCCCATTGACTGGAGACTAGAATATGTCAGGATGTCATCTTTAAGACTAGGTGATAGAAAGGTAGAAGCTACTGTCTTTGGAAACTTCCCATGTAATTTAGAGAAGTTGTACCGTGAGAAACGGAAGCATGCCAGCTGCCACACATGTGTGAGTGGCCCTTCCTGCCTTTCACAGTCATGCCATCATCCTGGGAGCAGATCGTTCCCAGCTGAGCCCCAGGCTGACAAGAACCAGTGTTCAAGCCTTAGATAGACTAAGCTCTCCCAGCTTCGTGACTCAAAGAAACAGACCCCTCTTCGAAGGTGCTACATTTGGGGGTGACTTACTAGACTGCAAGCAGTAAATAGTTGTAGGCTCCCTGGTGGAACAGACAGAACAAAGGTCTTGTTGCACAAAACCACTGTCCCTACTTCACAAGGAATGAGGATTCAGAGGAATATTTTGGCTTCTTGTGTAGTGCTTTCCACTACATCCAGCTTCTACTCATGCCCTTTTCCCCCAGAAAGTGAATTTTACCAACTCCTGCTGCCTGAGTTGAGGTCTTTTTGTTCTGAGTAGTGTAGCAAGGGGTCAGCCACCACGGCCAGGGGGTCACACAGGGGTTTGCTACAGAGCAGAGTAACCCCACATGCCCTTCTTCCCACAGCTGTGATCCACTAATGTGGGAGATTCAACCCATGTATCTGAATTTTTAATATCGTACAGACCTTATTACCCAAGAATGACCGTAAAGTGAGAGTAATTTACCTATGTGCGTGCGTGCGTGTATGTGAAAGTGTATGTATGCATGTGTTGTGAGAGTGAGAGAGAGAGAGTATGTGTGTGTGTGTGTTTCTTTATGAACTCAAGCAAAGTTTATGGAAAGAAGGAGCTGGGCGATTATGACACATGGCCATCTATATCTCCCCTCCTTGTCTTCGTGAGCTTTCTCTGCACAGCTGTCTGGGCCCACGCAGTCTTTCTGCATCACCAAGGGCCTGTTGTGCCCCAGGCCCTTTGTGGTTGGGAACCCGTTCCGAGTGCTTCTGGCACCTTCCCAGACCTCCTTCAGCTCTCCTAGTCACCCCTGCCCCAGCTGCCCCAGCTCTCACCCCCTGGCTCTGCCCCAGCCCTCTGCTCACTTCCTCCAACACATCTATGTGCCCAAGCCTGGAGCCCTGTTGTCTGCTTGGCTTCCTGGTCCTCGCCCACAAAGAAGTGAGGAGCGCTTCCGTTCTTCCTCCAGCCTGGAGCCCCCGGCCTCACTGAGGATGAGGGGCCTGAGATGTCGGTTGCTGACTGGTTAATTGTCTGAGTGCTGCCATCTGTTCTGGTTTCCCAAAAGGTGGTACTTGGAGACCATCCCTCCGGCTTGAACAGCAAGTGGACTAGTCCTTTCTCGGTCCCTCTGATCTGAGAGACCTTGGGACTCCACATCTTCATCACCTCCCAACGACTGTGGCTGCTCACTAAACCCTGAAAAAGATGATGTTGTTCTTCTAGTTCTTTGTAATTTAGAACTCGACTGACCCGCTTTTTAGTGATTTTTCAGGACGTCCAAATAACCTTCAACTCTGAGCCTCAGCACTCAGAAGGACTTGACTTTTCCACCTCAGCCTTCTGGTCTTTTCTTTTTCCGATTACCCCTTGTTACTTATCACAGGAACCCAGCAGCATGTCCACTCCCCGATGGTCCACTCGGCTTCTTGCTGGAAATCAAGGAGGGGACTGGCAATTACAGGCTAAATGACAATTTGGAATTTACTGTTGACTTCTCTTCGAATCACACGTGCTGGTCGGGTCTGGTGGGGGAGGTCACAGATGGCTTTGAGGAGTTGCTCTCTATTTGTGGAGGGCCTAATTACCAGGCATCTGATGACTGCTTTCCCACTATCAGAGAGGGCTGTGCCTGACCCCCTGGCAGTGTCTCTCTCTTTCATAGCAACGGGTAAGTCCCCACTCTGAGATCTTGGTGGCTCCAACTGGAGGATTGGAAACCCTTTCAATATGAGGTAGTTTCCTGCAGATTTGAGGAGTGGGAGATGATCCTCAGTTATACCCAGATCCCACTCTGAACATGAATTCCTCCCTCCCACTGTGGCTTGGACCAATATTGTTGGTGGTGTGGTCCATTTCCTTATAAACAGGGGGGAGGGGACAAAAACAAAAACAAACAAAAATCAACCAAGGCTCCAGACCCTCACAGGGCTTGTGAAATCCAGCCAAGAGCCAGTGAGCGTGAGGAGTGAACTGTAGGAAGTACCGTGGAGGTGCGTACTCTGTAGGTGCCTGCTTACTCATGTCTGTTTACTTTCACCCCTGAGACCTCCCTGAGCAAGGCTCAGCAGGCAGCCGAGTAGCAGCCAGTCTCTGGCTTCGTAACTTTGCTTTTTCGTTCTGAAGGTCTAAGTTGTTCCCTGAGCTGCTTGTCCTCCTGAGCGAGCTGCCAAGGTTAATGAATTCAGGGGCACACGCACAGTAGGAAGTGCCGTCAGAACCTGGAGATGGCCGCGGGCAAGGCATACGGGCCCAATGTGAGGGCCCTCCCTTAGACGCATAGCTGCTCATCCCTGACAGCCAGACTAAGCTTCAGCCTGCAAACACCCCCTGGGTGTCAACCACAGCCCCAGAAGCCCACAATGGCTTCTACTGCCGACATTTTGGGTCTTGTGAGATGTTGCAGTCCAGGATGACCTGGGGCTGACGTTCTTCAGCATGGGGGGCATTCTCTCACCCACTGGTCTTCATCTGACCCCAGCTGCCCTCGCCAGGGCCCTCGGCTGCTCAGAGGAAGGAAGCCCTGAGACTGTCACCTGGGTCACCTCTGCCCTGGAGTCCACGAGGGAGATGGGC
Source organism: Typhlomys cinereus (assembly GCA_023101885.1). Taxonomy (NCBI): domain Eukaryota; kingdom Metazoa; phylum Chordata; class Mammalia; order Rodentia; family Platacanthomyidae; genus Typhlomys; species Typhlomys cinereus. The sequence goes on from JALPQD010000488.1 coordinate 190,078, forward strand.
TGTGGGCTCTTCTGGTTTGGGGGCCTTTGGTCCAGGGGCAAGAACTATTGTGACCACTTGATCCTGGCTTCCGCAGGAGGGGGTCGGTGCCAGAAGCCACTCAGAAACTTGCAGCAGTGTCCAATAGGGCAGAGAGGATGTCAGAGGCTAAGAGAGAAAAGCGAGGATCTGTTGGCATGAGGGCAGGGCAGAGGGTGACCCTTCTCCTCAAAAGATGGTCCCAAGGTGCGGGATATGACAAATGTGGGATCAGTGCTGTGATTAGAAAGAGGGTTCTTTCTGGTCTCAGCTCTGCCGTTTGCCGTCTGGATGATCCCGGGCAAGTCAGACGGCATCTCTTGGTGTCAGTTCCCGTGTTGGTAAAATGCCAGATGCACTGGCTGACTGTAGGGGCCGTCCCGACATCCGTGTTCTAGGATTCAGTTTCCTTCTCTAAGCTTCTAGTTTGCAGAAGGATGGGGTTGGGGCTGGAGCGTCTGAGGAGACAGGAAAGGGCTCGGGAGGTGAGTGAGAGGGGTCCACGAGCAGGAAGGTATGTTCCAGGATCTCAGATCCCACTTCAAGGTAGACGAGATAACCTCAGAGCAGCACTGACAGCGCTTAGGGAGCCGGCACCATATTGCCTCTGTTATTCCTAGAACTGTTCGTCTCTTCCAGTCTCCCGTCTACACCATGTCAAAATCCTACAATCCCCTGGGCCCATCTCAGTGTCATCTGCACGTGGCTTTCGCTGGGGTCCCTCAAAGGACCCACCACATCTCCCACCAGACTCTGAGTATGCCTCACCCTTCCTTTCTTCTTAGGCTACTCTCCTGTCTGGGAGCCCTGGCTGGGCCCTTGCCTACCAAGTCTTTCTTTCCTTGTCTTTTAACAGTGAATGACATGTAGTAGGTATTTTGTAAGTAGGTGAGAAGTTGACATTTCTCAGAGGGTCCCTTCTGTGCCAACATAAGAGTTCCCCCAAGCCTGTCACCTTCCCCTGGGCCTTAGAAATGAGGCTTTTTGTATCCTTTTTGACACCCCAAAAGTAGTCCTACGATTTAGTTCACATACCCTAGCATGATGAGAGGCTAAGGGGGCTCTACTCTGCAGTCACTCTCTAAAGGACTCCTAGAGGGGCTCTGGAGCAAGAGGGATATACTGGGGTCCTGGAGCTGGCCACAGAAAGGTCCTGGCTGAATACACCAACTCCTACCCCAATAGCCACTATACTCCAACTTTCCATGACCAGCTTTTACCTCCAATGCAAAGGCCAGAAGAAGTACTTTTGATGTCCATTTAGGTCCTGGCCAAGACCAGGACTAAGATAGTGTAAGTAGTACCTTGGCACCTACCTCCTGAGAGAGTCCTTTCTAAACTGGAACACAATCTGTTAGTCCCATCTGCCCCAGAATTACAGGATTAAAAGCATGACGAAGCTGAAGGTCCCTAGGACCCAGGCAGCGAGTCCAGTCCTGCTGTGACTCCCTAGAGTCAAAGCCACACTGAGCCACCCATTCTCACTCACTTTGGACTGTGCCCTTCCCCTGAACTGGGCCATGTGGTTTCAAACCAGGGTTGAGAGTCAGACAGTCCCAAATGCAAGTCCCAGCCTCCATTTCTTCATTAGTTTTTGGCAACTAATCCATCTTTGTGACTTTGCTTACCTTGTGGTATGAGCAGACAGTAGGGCTGTTGCTATATTTAAACCAAACTGCTGTTTGCAGAATGCTTGAGTCCCAGGCACGTCCTGGTGATGGGAGTTGCCTGTGGGGACGAGGAGACAAACTCGTTAGCTGTGATCACAGCCATGCTCACTCTGGGAGGCTTCTTCAAGATCTCTCCAGGGCCAAACAGAACATGGTCTAAGGACAATAGACTTCCTCCTCTCTGGGCTGCTGGGGCTTCGTGGACCTCAGAGATGTTTCTCCCAGGGTCTCTTTGCAGAACCACGGCCTTAGCTCCAGATCTTCCCCTGACTCTCTGCATGGTGTCCCTTGAGACTTTGGAAAGTAACACCTGCCTGGTCAACAGGCTTGAGGCACTGGCAAAGGTGTAAGCCTTTTTATACACAAGGAAATGCTGTGTTGACACTGGGGCTATGTAATTTACAGTGGTTCCGTTGTTTTTCCTAAAGAAGCTTAGACAGTAGAAAAGTTTGCAGGTGTATCTTGTAAGCTTTTCTTATTTTTTTTTGAGCCATCAAGGGGGAAAAAATAGAGAGGGAGAGGTTAAAAAGAAAAAGGGATCTGAGCCAGTAGCTCTAACTTTGCCAGCCAACTGGATGTTGAGTAGCAGAGATTTGTTTCCAAGCGAGTTTGCTGGAGCCAAGAAGGGCTGCTGCCAATCTTACTGGGCCTGGGGCCAGGGCCTCCTCAGGAGGCTGCCCCACCCCCTGCAGACCCCCTCTCTCCCACTACTAGGCAGCTCTTTCTGTGCAGGGGGGGCAGGAGACCAGAAGCCCCCAGAACCTGATTTCTCCAGGTTGGGTCAACTGCTACTTCTTTCTCAATAAAGCTCAGCAGAGAGGAGACCAAGCACTCTGGGTGCTGGAGGCTGAAGCTTCAATGGGGACCAACAGGCTGTCTCTGAAGGCTGGGGGGGACGGTGGTGGTCCAGGTGGAGGCAGGGACATAGCTGGGAAAAGACCTGTGTGGTAGAGAGGAGCAGAAGATGGCTTCTCTGCCCTTCTCTTGTTCTCCTGTATGCTGCAGAACTGGTGGGTGCTCCTTGGTTCAGTCTGTCTGTCTTCTCTGACCGGGCGCTTTCTTTTCCACCCCCTTATTCGTGGCAGTTTCAGTTGTCTTCTAGCCCAGGTCCCACAGCTGTCCCTGGAGATAAGGGCAGCCCCAGGGCAGCCCCCCTCCTGCCTGTCACCTCTCTTCTGGCCCATCCAGACCCAGGCCAAGCTCCTGTGGATGGCAGAGGGGGAACCAGTGAGCTGGTTGGGTCTTCCTGACCATTCTCAGGTTGCAGGGGTGGGTGGCACGGACCAAGGCTGTGGGCACGCGGCCGAGTCGGGAAGTTCTGAATGCCATCCAAGACCACGGAGGGAGGGAGAGGAGGTGGAGTTACATCGATAGCTACTGGCACTCACAGACACCTCACCTTGCCCGGCCAAGGCAAGGTGGAGGAGGGAGGCCAGCAGGACGGAGTTTCCTCCCTCAGAACCGCCTGCGCTCTGGCTTCTGGCTGCGACCGACATTTGCTTTCTCTTTAGTCACACAGTGTGAGGACTAAAGGGGTTGGTGGAAAGACCTGGCTTTGTGACAGAAGGGTGGGAAGGCAGGGTGACCTCCCATCTGCCTGGGAGCAAGGTTCCTTAGAGCCAATTTACAATTGGGAAACCGAGGTCTAGAGAGGACAGGGACTTTCCCAGTGGCAAAGACTGGTCAGCCTCCCCACCCTTGGCTCCTTCTGTCACCCAACCAAGCAAGACCAGACCCCACTTGTACTAAAAGGCCAAAAGGGTGTCACTCAGTTGCTTGGAACAAAGGCACATTATCTGAAAGGGGGAAAAAGTATTTCACAATGAACCATGCCTCCCAGGGTCCATGAGTCCTTTCTATCCTTGGCTTGCTGGCTTTTTCTTCTCTTTTCTTTTCTTTATTTTTTTATTTGAGAGAGAAAGAGTGAGAGACAGAGAACATGTGTGCTGTGGCACAAAAGGGGTTAGATCAGAAGTCAGCTCTCTTTCCACGCTCTGGGTTTCCAAGGATGGAATCCAGGTCCTCAGGACTGTGAGCGGATACTTGTCTACTGAGCTATCTTGCTGGCCCCCATCCTGGCTTTCTGCAGTAAGGCAAAATGGACATTTCCAAAAGGATTCTATGGTTGCAATCTGGATGAGGGGAATTTCAAGTGAAGGGACAAAAGGATGTTCTGGGCTTTGAGTTAATGGACAAGCATAAACTCCAACAAAGGCAAGGGTGGGTGGTAGGTGGGTGCTTCCTCCCCCCACCTAGCATCCTGCAGATGCTCTTTGTGTGATGGCATCTCTAATGGGAGCAGTGAGGGGAGCAGATGGTGAAGGGGCTCTGGAGTGGGCTGCACAAGGGACCTGAGTTGAAACGCCTCATTCTTAGGATGCAGTTTCTGGTGTTGTCCCATGCAGCCTGTCTGCTGTTGTCCCTTCCAACTGAGGCTTCATCTCTAGTCTGGCTTCTCCCTCCCTGCCTACCATCCCCCTGCCACCTCCCTCCTGCCCAACTATCCTTTGCCTAACCCCCCTTCAGCCCTAGGTTAAATAAAGGTAACATCAGGCCCGAGCGCCATCAGGAATCATCCTAGATCGCGCTGGGGCTTCCTTCTAGGGCAGAATTGTAGGTCACGCCCTTTTCTTCTCAGCACTTTTACATGAGATCTGGGGATCCAAACTCAGGATCTTTTTGCTTGTGAGGCAAAGACTTTAACCCCTGGGCCATCTCCTCAGCCCCGAGGAACAGATCCTCAGGATGGGAGGCAGACCTGTGGGAGAGGAAAGAGCCGAGCAGGTTGAAGCCCGCCACCTGAGCTGGCTTTCTGCAGATGCGAAGGGGAAAAAAGTGTGGTTCGGGAAAGCCTGCTTGATCTGTCAGGAACCTGACAGCACTCTGCCCTGATTTGAAAGTCAGCGTGAAGCCTGGAGGTGCTGGCTGAGGCCAGCATAGGTTATCTGAGGGAGAACTCACATTATTCAAAACCTAAGTTTTGCTAGCATGCCCATGAATTCTCATACCAACCAACTCTGGGTAGTTTGCAATTGAAAAAAAGAAAAAGCTTCTTGCTTTTAGTCATTCAATCCTAGTTGTTGAATTCCCACCTGTCTGTTTTCCTGACATTGAACGTTTAGTGGAGGGAGATAGACAGACAAGCACACAGGCAGGCAGGCAGACAGGCAGGCAGGCAGACAGGCAGGCAGGCAGACAGGCAGGCAGGCAGACAGACAGACAGACAGACAGATACACACACACATCAAATAATGATCTATAGAGAGGTACAACAGACAAGGAAGATCTTTTAGGGCTGGCAAAAGGACAGCTCAGAGGGGCTGGTTACAGAGGATGACAAGAGCCACCCAGCTATAGGGACAACACATACAGCTCTGTCTCTTCCTGCTTCCAAGCAGCAAGGTTGCTGGCTCCCCCTTCTCTGGAAAGAGAGAGGATGGGGGCAACAAGGTGAGTCCCAAAAGAACAGGTGCCAAATCACATTTATCTCCCTCAGCCTACAGGGCTTGGTGGGAATAAACTCACCAGTGATATGGCCCCAGAAGGGCTGGGAGGTGGGGTGGGGAGAGACAGGCCTTGGCAAGGTGCTTTTGATCCCTAGGGAATCTAGTTCATATCTAGTTCTCTGCGTCAGTTCAGGGTGATGTCCGACCACCATAGCTCTGAAAAGCACCGCCACTCCCATGCCTGTCCGTGGTAGGCCAGATGAGAACAAGATAAAACATAATCTGTTGCGTCGAGATTAATTTGCCTGAAGGAACCCAGAGCACTTCTATGCAGAGCTGGGCTTTCCTGGGGGTCTGGACGGGGCTCTCTCCTAAGACGAAGACTGCTCCTCAACGTCACGACTCTTGGCTGCTGGTTTTCCTCACACCAACAGCTGCTCTGCAGCTGGCCAGCAGCTGGCCTGCTTCCAGGCTGCTAGGGGTGGCTGGATGGATAGACAGTCGAGCCTCAGACTGGGGTTGCCTGCCCCATGAGTCACCTGCGGCCTCCCTTAGGACGTCAGCCACCTCCCCGCACCTTCTTCCCCCTGACTCTGGGGTGGGGTGGAAGGGACGGTGACTGGTGTATGGATTTTGGCAGGTGAATGCCATGCACCGAACTCGTGTGTGGCACAACCAGGGACCACCCAGCCCTAAAAATCTGGCTGGCCACATTTCAGGGTGGGTTCTTTTCATGTGAACTTGTTTTTCCTGGCACTGCCTTTGTGGCAGTGTGAGTGAAGCCCCTACATGGACTCCATTTGCACATGAGGCAGGGGGGAAAGAGATACACTCTGTGTAACAGAACGTTATGTGGGAACAGAATCATTTATAACCCATTAAACCTCCTTGTCTTGATAGACACCCAGCCCCTCCTACGCAGGGTAATGTGGACAAGATGTAGGGGGCCTCAGGCAGTCCTGGCCGCATACTCTGGCCAAGCACTGGTGTTCTGAATAACCTCTTAAACAGAGCTTGCTAATTAATACCAGGGATGGTCTCAAAGCCCTGAGCAAAAAGAGAAGCCAGGAATCCCCAGGAGGATGGGAGGATCTGCTTAACGCCCTGGACTAACCCTGTGTGGAATTACCCCTACAACCACCATACTGTCTGATCCAGGCAAACGCTCCAGTGATTGGGAGCACAATGCCCGTGAGCTTAGTCTGCTCTGTTAGAAAACTCTGCTTCTAGAGAGTTCTTCCTTGAAGTAATCCAAACCCTCCCTCTACAAATGTTCACGCTTAGGACCTCATCATGTCAGATACAGTCAATGCCCTGGTACGTGTGGGAAGACTGCTCTTCTGAACTAGTTCGAGCTACCTAAAACTCTTGAATTTTGTTTCCTTGCTTCCCAGTGTGTATGTACTAAGTGGCTTGGGAAGAGGGCGCAGCCAGGTGAGCAAGACAGATGAGCTCCACGCTCCATCCTAGGGTCTCTCGCTCATCTGACTTCAGCGATCAGTCGCTGCTCTGGCAGCCACACCAGGGACTGGAAGGTGCCTCCCTTGGGGCCTCCAAGTAAGTACCTGTCGGAACACAGAACTGCTCTCCAGAGATCACGCCATCTCTGATCTTCATGTTTGCCTTTGTGTCCCCTTAATCCACCCATGAGTCCCCACAAACTCTTTGGACAGCAGCTCCCATGGGAGCACTGTGCCTTTAGATAGACTCGTTTATATCTTACACCCTTTGACTTCAAGCCAAGTCTAAGACACTCCAGGGGTTACTGCTGTTTGGGGCAACTGGGGAAACCAAAGCTTAGGGGGAGAAATGACATGCTGTGGTCCTGCATGCAGGTAGACCACAACACTACTCGGGATTTAGAATCCGAAGTTCTGAGGCAGATCAATTGTCTTTCTCATCCCTCAGACAGCTCAGTCAAGCAGAGGAGACAAGACATGCTTATAAGGCAGCAATCAAAGTCTTGCGCTCCATGTATTCCTGGGCACAGGCTGGCCCCGGTCATGCTGAATATCGTGACCCCTGCTGCAGTTCTTTGGCATAGAAACCAGAAGCAGGATGTGCCCGCCCAGCCTGAGCCCGAGGAAGCTGAGGAGGGCGGGCACGTGCCTGCTTTGCCTCTCCCCTCAGTGCCCGGAAGGAAGTCTGAGGGCACAAGGACTGGCTCACTGCCTGCCTGCCTATTCTGTCCTTGAGCCCAGGCCCAGCAGTGTCCTGTGACAGGATCTGAGCTGTAGGTGGCAGGCAGAGAGCCTTCCTCCTCTAGCCTCCAAAGTCTGGAAAATCCTCTAAGCCAGGGTCTTCCAGCCAGGCCTCCAGGACTCATCCCTGGGACCCCGTCCCATGAATGCATTCAGCACGGGAGGCCTGTCTCTAGAGAGCTGAAAGGAAGGTCTTTGTCTTCAGGGGAAAAGACAGGGCAAGGATCACCTCCCTTCCTTGAGGAGTGAGTTGCTCCAAAATGGCCTCTCTCCAATCCATCTGCCAAGGGCGGGGGTGAGGCTGGGGCTAAAGGCTCTCCAGGGGGCAGCCTGGTAGCTTCTGTGGTTTATGTTGACAAGGCTGAAGGCATTTTCCACTGCCTGCAGCATCTGACCTGCCCTATCTAATCAGCAGCTTGTGTGGTAGAGCTGGCCAGAGGCGACTTTCTGAACCTCTCCACCTCCTCCCTCCACACATAGGGACAGGAAACAGAGAGCCTTTTCCTCCTGCAGAATGGTGGGGTCAGACCTGCTGCTGAAAGGGAAGACTGATGATGAGAGGCCTGGCACCAAGGATGGCAGGTCCAAGTTGATCTGTCAGCCAAAAGACTTAGCATTAGGTTACCCTGAGAGCAGAGAGTGTGTTTGAGGGCAAAGAAGAAACCAGCCTTGTTTTCAAGGTAGCACGAATGAGGAGGTGGTCATGTTTCCTTCTTTGTCAATTTGGAGCACTGATCAAAACTCTATGGCAAATAGATAAAAGACCTGGTTGCTAGTTTCAGCTCAGCCTGAAGCTGACTCAGTGTTCTTATCTGCAAAATCAGTGCTCAAGTGTGCCTCGTCCAAAAATCCATCAGGTTGTGGACATCGGAGGCGAAGGGACTTTTTCTATGGGAATGAGCCCTAGGATGAGCGAGCATGTTGCCATCGGTCATTACTTAGCCCTGGGGACACTGCAACCTGTCTTGAGGAGCGGGGGAGGACACAATGACCATTGCTCATCTTTCCTTGCCCACTAGGGGGAGCACTGACACTTGCGCCTTGACTCCGCGGGGCAGGTCAGGCGAGCAGGACCTCGCGTCTTCTGGGGCCCGCGCTCCCTCCCGGGCTCTGGCAGACTCTCAGAGGGCAGAGGAGGAGGAGGAGCAGAAGGAGGAGGAGGAGGAGGAGGAGGCCTGGCTGCCAGAAAGGGTGGGGCTGCCAGACACTGCCCAGTCGCTGTATGACCTGGTTGGTCCCGGAAACGCTCCAAACATTGAACCTCTGTGCACATCCGGCACTCGGAGGGGTGTGATGGGGGGGGGGATCTCAGGGGGACTAAGAGCACGTGGGATGCCTCCGAGGTCAGACTGCCTGGAAATGGCCAAAATGGGAAAGGAAGAGCATGCTTTATCCTATTCTAGGGTGAGAAGCTGAGGCAATGGGACAGCCTTCCCCTCTGCCTTTCCACTCCAGGCTTGCATGTATCTTCTGTTTATTAATTAGAAAAAGCTGAATGCATATTGAAGACTGCTCATCCTGTGTGAAACTGGTCACCTACGGAGACTCACCACAGTGACATGAATATGGAGGCTCAGTTGACCAGAGTCTCTTGCCCAAAGTCCCATCAATCCTATTGAAATGTAGATTCAAACCCAGGCAGGTTTGGCTAATTCCAGATGTCAGGTTCTTAGATTTCCTGGAAGGCAGGGCCATGGTGTAACTCTCTGCACAATACCTAATGCCCGATGAGAATTTAGTACAGATGTGCAGAGTAGGGGCCTGCTATATTTGGGTGTGTCGCTCTCTCTCACTATAGACAGATGAAATGCTATAAAATATGTGACCCCCCAGTGATGGGCGTGTAGTGGGACCACACAAACTCAGAGTTTGCTTTCTCCTGTTCTGGTTTTCACTGGCCATGTCTGGACAAGGCTGTTAGAAGTCCCAAGGGGACACTCTGACCCAGGAAAGGAAGGAGGTGCTTTGCAAGTGGGCCTTAGAGTAGAAGTGGGGGAGCGAAAGGAGACAGAGCTGGGAGTCCCCTTCTGTATCCTAGATGCTCTGGAGAGAAGAAGAGAAGACACTTATTTCCTTTTGCTGGCATGAACCTAGAAGCTTGGCCTGCTCACAGTCTGAGTCGCTGGGTCTGGCTCCCACACTTGAGACGCTCTGCTTCTGTGTCATATTTGAAGGATGCCAGGGCTGGCTCCGCCTTGTGTCGCCAGGTGTGAGTGAGGAAGGGGCACCCGCAGGGTTGGTTCTGGGAACTGTGGCTCCCACACACCATGTTCTCTACAACCGTGGCCCCGTTTTCCCTCCCTTGCCCCCTGGCCTGCCCTGGCTCTTTGATCTTCCCTAAGGTGTGGAGATGGAATTGCGCGGGTCCTTCCATCACTTTGACACTTTCTGGGCTGTGGTCCAGCAGGTCACACTAACCTAGAGCCAGTTGGATTCCACATGGAAAACATTTCTCATTCCAGAAACCTCAGCAGTGGGAAAGGAGCTGGAAAAGAAAGTTATGAAGGAGCATGTGCAGGAGACAGCTCCCTGGAGACTGGCAGAACAGGACGTGACAGGAAGTTGCTGTCATTTCAGGCTCTGAGGCCAGAGGGGAGGTGGGGCTGCCAGAGCCCAGAGGGAGCTGGGACCTGGGAGGAGGTTACCTGGAGGGAGTTGGGGATCTAGGGGTAGTGTTTCTAGGTGTGCGTGGGGGCGTCCTGGTTCCTGCCTTCTCCCTCTCCTGGTCTGCTGGCAGTGGAAGGGTAGACTTTGGCATCAGGAGTCTGAAGGGTTGAGATCCCTGGATGAGAACGGAGCAGAAGAGGAGCAGGAGCATGGATTTGAGGACCAACAAGCTACAGACCTGCTAACAACCCGTACGTCGGATCTTAGGGAAAGTCAGGCATCTCTCCAATTGGGGAGAGACCAGGATTGGCCCCTGGAAAGCATGGTGGCCTCTTAGAAGATTCCCCATCCTGGTTACTAAATCACTGATAATGTGCAAATGTTATCTCTGCCCCGAGAGGCCACAAAGCTGTGGGTCGTTTTTTGCAAGATGTGCATTTGTCAAAAGAGAGGACATTTTCTGGTGCTTAACTAAACACCAGATGTTTTGTTAGCCCATCATACTAGTCAGGAGCCAAAAGATCTATGGTGGCAACGAACAGACTGATTGACATGCATATTTCAAGGTCACAGGACTCAGAACCAGGAGAGTTAACGGTCCAGCTTAGATAACCACTTAGCTTTTGAGCCTCAGCCCCTGCATCACTCAAATGGGGCTTTGTCCTTGTCAGGGCTCTGCAGAAATGAATCATAAGCTATACGAGAAGTTCACATGTCTCTCAGCATGTACCCCCTGCAACAGGAGAGAGTTGCTCAACTTCGTTAGTGTTATCGTTCACCTTCTAGGGTGGACACCTGGAATCCTTACCTCATAACCACAGAACCACGGAACTAACATACAGGATTCAAGAGCCAGCTTGCCCCGTAAGAAGGGTTTTCTCTTCAAAGCACTTGAGCTATCTCCTTTTTTATCTTCCCATCTCTCCTTTTCCCGCCCTCCCTTCCTTCCCAGATATTCTAGAGCACTCTGTCAGGCTGGTCCTGCTGTTCACGATGGAGACTGAGCTAGACTCATCCTCCCCTTGAATAGCTCTTTTTATAAGACTCTCACCACCTTATGGGACAGGATTTTTTTTTTTTTATTTAAACTGAATTTTGCCTCCCTGTTTTGCTTATCCTGCCCTCCCTCCCCCAGCTCCATGGTAGAGAAAAAGTAGCACCATGTCCTTGTCCTCTGTCACTGCCCTTGAAATGTGGGGCAATAAATGTGATTGGCACCACAATTATTCTTATCCTCAGCTTCTACCTGGGAAAGGGAAGCTGTTTCTCTAACGTGGACATTTCTCATCAGAGCCGGGTGGACTCTGCCCACGGTGCAGTTGGGCGAAACTATATGGTTGGGGCTCCCGAAGGGACACAGGTGGAGGTTTACAGGAGGCAAGGGAGGAGGACTTAGGCAAGGCAGGGGGATCTGTCTGTCTGGAGTGTGGGGCGTCTGTGAGGCCCTCTGGCCGTGTGCCCTGAACGAGCCTGAGATGCAGGGTTTCTGCTCTGATTCACAGCCTCCTCTGTTCCCCAGAGCTCGGCTTTACAGCCCTCGAGCCTGACCCCCGCGTCCCTGGGAATGCCGACTAACAGCTGCGCGCAGCAAAGCCGCAGCGGCCCTGCGGGTGCCAGCTGGACGTGCTCGGCGGCCAGGGTCTGGGAGCCACCGGGGATGTCAGAGCAGAGCTGCAGGCCGCCCTTCCGCCAGCAGGAAGCCCAGCCACAAACACTTGGACAGGAAGCCCGCGCGCTGGCCGGCTGAGCCAGCGCTGGCTTCTCCTGTGTCTGAGGGTTTGGCTCAGGGTAGAGGAAGGCCAGCCAGGTGTTGCGCGCTGTGCTGGTGGGGCCACACACTCCCCCTTGAGCTGGGGCTGTGGGTTCAAGGGTGTGAGCGGAAAAGCATCATCTAGGCAGGGGCAGGAGGAGGTGCTTTCTGGAGGAAGGGTGAGGGAGCAGGGAACGCGGCGTTTTACTAGGACCGGGCCAGCTGGCGGGGGGTGTGCCATTTGTCACAGTTCCAGACAAGATGTGCTCCATGGGTCAGCCCTTCCACACACACCCGGCCCCAGCCCTGACTCCCTCCAACTTTTTGCCTCCATCTCAGGAAACACACACTGCCATCCCCTGGGGTGGGATGTCCACACATTCCGGGCTTGCAGAGTGGCCTCAAGGGATAACTCTTTCGCAACTTACCAGACTGCATTGTGAGAGAAGGACTGCAACGCTGAGTGGGCTCAGGTGGGGGACAAAGATGATTTTGCATGCAGGACTGATGTTTCTGCTCCTGCGTGTATTATCTTTATATAGATGTTTCATGAGTCAAGTAGATAGTTCCCGTCCCTGACCAGTCTGATCGTCCCGTAAGAGATAGCAAATGTCAGAGGCTCAGGTAAGCAGACTGGCTCCCATCACAGGGCTCAGCAGTGGCAGAGACCACAGTGACTTCTGCTCTTCTAGAAGGAGAACTAAGTGTGAGGGTGTGGATGTGAGACAGATACATAGAACCCAGGCAGGCACATGGGAACCCAGACAGATACATGGGAACCCAGGCAGGCACATGGGAACCCAGATAGATAACATGGGAACCCAGGCAGGCATATGGGAATCCAGACAGACACATGGGAACCCAGACAGACACATGGGAACTCAGACAGACACATGGGAACTCAGACAGACACATGGGAACCCAGATAAACACATGGGAACCCAGGCAATCTTGCAGAAATGTCACTTGTGCCTCTCCTGTGGGCAATCTAAACTCACTCTGTCAAAAAATGACCTCACATCCACACCCTTACTCCCTTCCCTCACCTCCTTCTCTATCTTCTCCTATCCGAAGTCGGAAGTCCTTCCTTCTTATCGCCTCCTTTCCTTGCCCTCCCTAAATGGGGCCATCAGCTGTGCTGTCAAGACGCTGCTTCCAGTGGCTCCTGGGCCATCCATTTAACTTCTCGGCCATTAGATTATAGGTTTCCAGATTCAAATCTAGTCTTGCTTGCTCAGCTTCTCCTCTCCTCAGTGGCTTCCTCTTCATAGCAGCCCGCTGCCCCTCCCCCAGCCTTACCTCTCAGTGGCCTGACCTGCCACACTCTGTCACAGCCTCACAGATGGACATTTCTGCATCCTTATTATTATTATTTTTGCATTTCATAGTTTCCTTCTTTCTTTCCCAAGCCCTCTTCCCCAGGTTCTTATCCTCTTTAAGAAATCACATAGCAGGGCTGGAGAGGTGGCTCAGGGTTTAAGCCTCCGCCTTGCAGGTGGAAGGTCCTGAGTTCGGATCCCAGATCCCACGTATAGACGCCGGGCGGAAGCGGGGCGGCCTGCGCTTCTGGTCCTGGTAGGGCGGAGCCTGTGAATCCTGGGGCAGAAGGAGGTGGAGGCGTCCATGGTGGTTCACGAATTCGTCCGTGGTTCTACACAGACACACACACACACACACACACATACACACACGCGCACGCACATACACACGCACATGCGCACAGTTGAATAAATAATAATAATAAAAAAAAATTTTAAAAATTTAAAAAAAGAAATCACATAGCAGTCATTAAGTAATATCCCGTGGCCCTGAGCTTTTAACCATAGCTTTTAAATAATCATCATGCTCCAGTTTGGGGCTTAGCCCTGGAAAATATATATCAATAATATATATCAAAAGTACAAGCAAATAAACAAAACAGTTTTTGACCAGTGTGGAGGCATATACCTGTATATTTCCTACACTTGGAAGGCAGAGGCAAGATTGTGAATTTGAGGCTAGATTGCCATCATCAGATCTTGTCTCAAAAGTTTGCTTTAAATCTCAACTAAATGGGAACTTGAATACCTGACGCTTTGTTTCAAATCATTCTTGGCACATCAGAAAAGTTTAAGCATCGTCACTGTGACAATTAGATACAGATGTCACCGTGACAATTGCAGATTGTACTTTAGGCGCATCTGTGAAGACTTGATAGTTAAGTCAAGCTTTCACAAGACTATCTAATCGGTGAAGGGAAAACCCAGCCGGTGGTAGAGGGGCTTTTCCTGGTGAGGTGGATAAGACAGAGGTAACTTATTCAGGAAGCTGACATTCTTCAGTGGACTTGGAACAGAATTGCTGTCTGGCAAATGAGGTTTGTTTCTCTCTCAGCAATTCCTGTGGATATGGTATGGCCAGTTTCCTTGACTCCTGTATTGGCATGAGCTCTCTGTCAAATCCGAGTAAGAAATGTAACTAGACAATTGTAAGCCAGAATAAAACCCTTTGTTTCTCTAAATGGTTTGTTCGTGAATTTATTGGCAACATGCAGGCAGACTGCAACGGTAACCATGGTTCTCCTCCTAACAGCAAACATTGGCTTCCAGTTCAGAAGGATGGGGACAGACAAGGAAGGAGCCATTCGGTTTGTTACTCCCCAAAATTCACAGGGAGGAGGGCTTCTCTGGCCATGGGAAGCCTGACTAGGACCTTTCATAGCTGCACGTGAGTGTGTGAAACCCATTTGACCCACAGCTGATTTTAGGTCTCCCACAAATTCAAAACCCTCAGCCCAGTAAATGTAGAATGAAGGAGACCCCCCAGGATCCAGGAACTGGAAGGACAAACAATCACACTGGGGAGGGGGTCTCCTGGTCTTCTTGCTGACAGGTCTCCCTGTTATGTTTGATAACTTGTGTTTTCAGTATTTTCGATTTCTACAGTCACGGTTTCCCTTTTACAGGACTTTTTTCTTCTTGTAACAATTCAAAGCCTGTAAAAATTCAAACCAATAATGTTTCTTTTAACCCTCAAGGGAAAAGTCAAGTGAAGGTAAAGGAGCAGAGAGACTCTCCCTGGCCCAGAGAGGGTCTAATTGCCTTGACTTGGTGTGATCTGGCCCTATCAGTGGCCTCTAGCCAGCCGTCCCAGGTCTCCATCTGCCTCCTGCCATTCAAGGTCCTTTGAAATGCTATATACAGTGTAAGCACGACAGACTAGACCAGAGGACATGTTGCTTCACACAATGCAGACTGAGTTTCTTACCCATTTGTCAGTCACAGTGTTAATCAATAGATGTCCATTCTCTGTTCTTGTTACAATTACATAGTTTTTCCCAATTTTTTTTTTTTTTTTTTTTTTTTTTTTTTTTTTTTTTGGTGAGCCACATATAAAAGCCTGATTTCTTCCCACAAGTCAACAGGCCTGGAAACTGGTGAATGCAATGAATTTTTTTTAAGTAGAAAAAAGACATTTGTTTTTTGTTTAAAACCTGCCACTATCAGTGTGTTGGTTATAAACTTCCCATTCACTTTAGAAGTAGAAATGTCATAGGCGGAGAATGAAATGGGAAATTTCCTTTCATTAGTAAGGGAAACAGACCTTATAACAAGATCTTATATAAAATGCAACATTTGGTGTTCCTTTGAGTCATCCCAAGGGCTTTAAGAGAAATGCTATCAAATTTAATTTCTGCTGCACTTTGAATAGTCTATAAGAAAATATGGTAAAAGGCATATGTTAGCTGCAAAAGCCTAAAATATTGAAGCATCAATATACTAAACATAAAGATGAATGGGTTTTGGCTTTGTAAAATTGTCCCTAGATTTTAAAAAAAGAATATGGAATGCATGCAGATGTGATTAGGTTTGCTGAGATTTCATTCAACATTTGAAGGACACTTTCTGTGGTGTTAAAAAAAAAGGAGCGGGCATTTTCAAATATCACATGATTGTGATTATGTTGGGGTTTAAATAAGATGGGAACTTTCTGTCTCATGTTAAAGTCTAGGTGGAAGTGGTATGGCTAACATCACCTCTATATCAGAGATTCAGACCGACCCACTTAACCAGCCAGTCAGTAAAAAGTTACCTAGTACCAACTAGGCTGTGGGGTTACTGCGGTTTGGCATGATGCTTTGACAATCCACTGGACCTGGCCTTGACCTTAAATCTGTGATGAAGACGGAGGAGGAGGAGGAGGAGGAGGAGGAATATGTAATCTCTTTCTGTTCTTGTTGTTTGTTTTATTGTCTTTGTAGCCAAGGATGACTGACCTCAAAACTATGACCTTCTGCCTCAGCCACCCAACTCTAAGATATCAGGAGTGTGTCCCAAGACTTGGTGCATAGAATCTCTCAATGAAGGCTCTTGGGATTCAGATGTGATGGTGCTCACCCATCACCCCAGCACCAACAAACAACAGACAAACCAGCATCCCAAACAAATGGAAGGCTCTTGGAAGCTCCAAGACTCTCTCTACATTCCATGCATTGGGTAGTCACAAGACCCCGATGTAACTAACTAACTAACATGTAACTAAGGAGCTTGCACCAACATTAGGCTCCAAGGGAACAACACATCATTTCTACAGGAATGCTGAGAGAGGGACAAATCTCACTTGACAGCATGTCTGTTCAAGAATGTCGAAGAATGACAAACTCCCCGAACCAGGTCCTTCTATCCACCTACCCAGGGGGATGCTCACCCACCACTGGCTGGGTTTCCCTCGTAAATTAGTCTCCTGCAGAGTTGCTCAGGGCTTAATTCAACACTAATTCTTTACAAATGTGTCCACAGCTCCAGCCTTCAATTGTCATCTAATATCACTTGAAGATGAAAATTGATACGACAATTAATTTTTTTTATTTTATTTGACAGGAGCTATGGAACATGTATGGACGTGAGAAGGCAGTTTGTGGGAGTTGGTTCTCTCCTTTCACAGTACAGATTCTAAGGATCAACTTAGGCCATAGTGGCTTACACTTTACCTTTGATTGACTCACCATTTTATATTCAATTGTGCGTGTGTCTGTGTGTATGTAGAACCACGGACGAATATCGGGAACCACCATGGACGCCTCCACCTCCTCCTTGTTTACTCTGCCCCGGGATTCACAGGCTCCGCCCTACCAGGACCAGAAATGCAGGCCGCCCCTGCCTCCACCTGGAGTCTATACGTGGGATCTGGGATCCGAACTCAGGACCTTCCGCCTGCAAGGCAGAGGCTTAACCCCTGAGCCACCTCTCCAGCCCACCATTTTATATTTTAAAAATGTTTCTTTATTATCAAATGTTTTGAGTTAGGCATAGACTTGTATTGTATTAATAACTTAATGTTTTTATTAAAGAACATTAAAGTGAACCACGGAGAAGACTCAGGGGGTAGGGTTCCTGCTCAAGACTCTGGCGACATGAATTTGATCCCTAGAAGATATGTGATGGAAGGAGAGAGTTGACTTTCAAAAGTTGTCCTCTGACCTCTACCTTTGCACCCAAGCATGCTCGAAATAAGTAAATAATAGATATTTTTCAAAAATAGCAATAAAGTAAGGAAAGTATGAAATAAAACACATATATGCGTGCATAAACATGCACAGGTACATGCTTACACACACATATATATACATACACACATGCGCACACACATATATACACATACACACAGGTATATGCAACACACACATACACATTCACACACACACAGATGCATGCATGCACACAGGTGTATGCAACACACACACACACATACACATAGATGCATACACATGCATACACACACAAATAAAACTTCCTTATCTCCTTTCAGGTGCTGAGTCTGGGGTGGCTCCACTGGAACATGTGACCTTAGGTTGTCACCATGATATAAAATAGGAGGGAAATCAAGCAACCAAGAAACTAAGATGGTGAAAGCCTCTGACTATGGACCAAAGCCAAGGGTGTCAACTTTTAGGACATTCATCCAGCCAGAGTGGCCTGGGAACAGGGTCCCAGCTGCTGGGGTAGGAGTGGGTCCAGGCGGACTTCCTGGCTTTTGGTCAGCCTTCCTGAATGACTAGGTCTAGGAAATGGTGGTGGCGGCGAGGGAGGACAGGGTGGAGAAATCTCATGTGTCACATCCAACCCCCACGTGGCTCTCTTCCAAACCCCCACCTCCCTCTGCACTTGTAGACTGGTTACCTAACCTGGAGCCAGATTCGACGGTATCTGGACCCCTGGCACAAGTTTAAAATCCAGATATAGATCCAGCTAGTGAGAGAAAGGAAAACCCTAGCTTTGGCCCTCAGCCTTAGAGAGAGGTTGCAAGACCCAGGCTGAACAGCTGCTGCTCTGTGCTGAACACCCAGGGCATGCTGAGCAAGGCCGTGCATCTTTCCACTGTCACTTTGTGCCCACATGCTCACCATCGGCACGGGTGAGAAGACAGCGCTTAGACTGAGTGACTTGCAACATCCACTACTCCCCTAGTTCTGCATCTTTCCATGTTGGACAGACCTGAATGTTTACCCCCCTGCACATCACCTACACCGTTAGCACTGGTAGAAGCATGCTTCTCCTGGAGGCAGGACTGGTTCGATCGGTGCATTTGGGAGAAGAGCCTACACTTACCCTTCTGCATCCCTAGAACACGAGCTGCTTTCTGGCCAGGACTGGCCTCAGGAAAGGCCCACAGCTCGCATCTGTCCCAGACTCTGGCGGGTAAGACCACCCCTTCCACAGTAGGCTGCTTGGCCACACGCCTGAAGCCTCCTTTTTCCGGCTTAGCTGTCAAGCTGATACCTCCTTGCTTCTAAACTTGGGAAGAAGATGCCGCTTTCTCTTGGGTTCGTTAGAACTCCCAAATAAGTTGCCTGGAAATGAGAAATACCAGAAGCATACAAATATCTTAGACACAAAAGAGAGTTAATAGCAGCCCCAATGAAGACAATGTGAGTCATTCTAATTCTTCAGTGAGTACATTTTAAAAGGAAAAAGAAATGGACTAAATTCATTGACTGAGCTCAATATATTTTATTTTTTTATTTATCGATTTTTAATGTGTGAATGTGTGTGTGTGTGTGTGTGTGAGAGAGAGAGAGAGTGTGTGTGTGTGTGTTTCTGTGTGTATCAGAGGGCACTGTATGTGCCTGTCAAAGCCCAAAGGTGATTGCTTCTGCCTCATTTGCTTTGCTCTGGAATTTCCCAGGTTCTGTCTTCCAGGACCAGAAGTGCAGGCCACCACCACTTCTGCTTGACATTTTTACATGGGATCTAGGACCTGAACCCAGAACCTTCTGCTTGAGAGGCAAAGGCTTAAGCCTTGAGCCATCTCTCCAGCCCACAATATATTTTTCTTCTATTTTATTTTTCAATGTTGAATATATGAAATATATATATCCTTTATATCATTTGCTATTATCAGTGGGATTAATCTCAAATCCCATCCCGGCTCCTTTTCCCTTTAAAACCCTTTATTTCCCCTGCCAGACTCCCTATTTTCAAATCTTTTCACTTGTGTGGCCCACTTATTTGGTCTAGTCTGTGATGACTTATGCCTGACCTGATTCGTGCTCCAGCAAGCATCCTAGATCAGTGGATGTACATTGAGGAAAGCATCCTCCTTGACTTCCCCATCAGCATTAGTCCTCATCAGTCTCTCAGAGAGGTGTGGAGCTTCTGGAAATCTTTCTCTTTTTTTAATACATTTTTTATTATTATTTCCGCTCATACAAACTTAATAGGTACACCAGTTCCCTCCCTCCCTCCTCTTCCCCTCAACCCCCTGCTCCCCCTCCCCTCACCCCTCTCTCTCCATCCCCCAGTGCCTCCCCCCCAATCCCCAGAGAATCCTTTAATGTGCATGCCAGACTCTCCTCTGGGCCCTCCTCTCCGATGACGAGCTTCTGGAAATCTTTCTGATGCTACCACAATATATTTTAAAAAATAGATTTTTTTCCTCAATTCTGTTTTTCGAGACAGGGTCCCATGTTGGCTTCAAACTTGGTAGGGGGTTTATAATTCCTGATTTTTCAACTCTACCTCCCCAATGCTGAGATTGCAGCCCACCTTAACGACGCCAGCCTTGAGATTATTTTAATGTGGGCTCAACATCTGCCTGTGTGCTCGAGGGACTCTGCCCTCTTGTTAATGGCCAGTGTGAAGATGTCTAAGCCTCCTGCTTTTTCTACCTCTTTGATCGCTCTTTTTGCTTGTGGGGGCGCACCCCTGTCTGCCAGGAACAACTCGTCTGCCACTGGACCCCAGTCCCCATTCGGTTCACCCTATCCAATGAAGCACAGCCAGAAGGATCCTCCCCTGGGAAGGTCCCCATCTCTTTTCATTCTTGGCTGCCTCTTCCTCCATCCACCGCCCAACACTGGCATTGTTTGGTGGGACAAAGCTTTGTTTTTTGCCCACTTGAGAACACTATATTTAAAGCCATTGTGGACACCTGTTGTTTTTTGACTATTCGGTACCCAAACAGTCTTCCTGTTTTAGAAGAATCCCAAAATAAGTAAGAGCGCGCGACCCGCCTGCTGGCTCCGAGGCCGAAGGGGAGCTGCCTTTGCGCGCTGCACCTCCGGGTTCTGCTAATCACATGCTTGCGGCTGACAGCATGAAGTCAACAGGAAAGTACAAAGACAGGGAGGTCACAGAGAGGCTTATGACGCTGCGGGAGGCCAAGGTCCAGTGGAAAGCAGCGAGCGTCCTGGGTCAGCAGCGCCGTGCCCAGAAGCAGCTTCTGTGGTCTGTGAGAGAACCACAGACAGTTGGCGCCACGGGAACACTGGCGGCCACATGCCAGAGGAACCTTCCAGGCAACCGGCTTCCCTCCATCAGCTGCTGGCACGGGTGCCGTGAGGAATCTTCCATCTGGAAGGTCTTGTCCTGAGTTTTTCACAATTCTTCCTGGTCTTCAAGATAGGAAAGTGAAAGAAAGGTGGAGAGAAGGCCAGAGCATCAGTTGAACATTGGACTCTCCGTTTGCTGTATGAAGACTTGGTCTCCGGGGTGAGGCTGTTGGAAGGTCATGGGACCTGGTAGGAGGCCTTCCGGTCATTGAGTTTGTGCTGTCATTGGAGACTGTACTACTCTGGCCTTTGTGTGTGTGCGTGGTATGTGTGTGTGTGTGTATGTCCCCAACCAAGATGACATCAGGAATCATCCTGGATTGCTCTTAATTCTTACTCTTTTGCTCTGAGGCTCCAAAGTCCAAGGCTAAAATTATAGGCTGCTTCCATTTCCCCAGGGGATCGAGGGTTCTGAACTCAGGTCCTTTTGTTTGCACCTCCGGGTTCTGCTAATCACATGCTTACGGCTGACACCATGAAGTGCTTTATCCCCTTCCTAATAATTATCACAGCCCTTCAACCTTATCCCAACTTTAGCTATTAAAAGTGTGTGTGTGTGTGTGTGTGTGTGTGTGTGTGTGTGTGTGATCTGTCTGTCTGTCCCTTGTTAAGAGCAGCATACACATTCTCAGGCTATGCTCTCCCACTTCAAAACAATATTATACAGACAACTCCAAGCCACAAAGAGCAGAGCCAACATTTGTGTATGTCTAATTGACATTTTTATTTAATAATTTTTTTTAAAAAGTATGTACCTATTGATGGACCTAGGGTGGTATTCATGGACTTTGAGTGGTTTTAATTAATTTGCATTTGTATGTATGACGGTTAGATGCAATTATGTCAACTTGACAATTGAGGACTGAGACTTGGGGAACATTTGTAAGAATTAGTAGATGAGTTTAGCTCTGAAGGAACAACAGTAAGGAAAAATCCAGCCCGTGGTGAGCAGAACTTTTCTCTAGGGAGGTGAATAAGACGGAGGCATCTGATCCAAGGAGCTGGCAGTCTCCATCTGACAAGCAAGGCTCGCCCCTCTCTCAGCAGCCCTGTGCAGAGGAAGATACAGCAACCAGGATGATTCTTTAGTCACCCTTGAGCTTCCACAGGCGCACACAGTGTCCTCTGATACACACAGACACACGTGCACATTTGTGCATATCATACACACACAATACAGGATAGGTGATATAGATAGATAGAGGGTACAGGCACCTGCCAATAGGTCTGATGACCAAAATTTGATCCCAAAATCCACATGGTAGAAGGAGAATACTAAATGCCCACAAATTGGCCCTTTGACCTCCAGACACATGCTGTGGCTTGTGCAAAAGAAAGAAAGAAAAAGGAAGGAAGGAAGGAAGGAAGGAAGGAAGGAAGAAAGAAAGAAAGAAAGAAAGAAAGAAAGAAAGAAAGAGAGAAAGAAAAAGAGAAAGAATTACTGTATTACCAACTCAATTTTCATCTTAAAGTGAGTGTAATTGAGCACAGGTCTCTCTAGGCAACATCCGGAAGTGCAACGTGCTAATGCCATGGGCCTAGATCACAGTGCTCCTCTGACGTTCTTTCCATGCACACAGAATGCACTGGAATCATTTACTGCTGATCCATCTGCTTTGTGGAGAATGATACAGCTTGATGACAAGAAGCAAGGACATTTCTTCCGGATAGAAAAACAGGCTGGAGAACTGAGTTGGGCTCACAATTTTGTTCAAGCACACAAGGGAGGAGGACCGGAACTCAAGGCAGAGGTGGAGCTCCTCAGCCCAGCTCAGCCTGGCCTCTCAGAAGCAGAGACTGTGCAAAGCCGCTTGACTCCAGCCTTCAAGGACTGACCCAGCTAGACCCTGTCACACAAGGATGGCTGGGAGTATGAAAAGATATTGGCCCTGGTACCCTGTACCACAGTGGGAAGCAGCTTAGCAAGTGATGGGAGATGTCGCAAGCTACAGTGTGCAGGAGGTAGAGAGACTGCTCTGCCGAGCCCGTGACTGACCATGCACAACCCAGTGCCCCCTCTGTGAGAGATCTCACACGTTATGAGCTGCCAACTGCTTTCTGTTTAGTTTTGATCTTTAGTGTCAAGATCTCGCTATGTATCCCAGGCCGACTTCAAACACCAAGTCCTCCTTCCTCTGTCTCCTGAATTCTGGGATTCTAGGCATACTCCGCACACCTGGCCCCAAAGTTTTCTCAGCAGGAAAGATTCTGATCCCATCACATTGACTCTGCCTTCCACCCTGTCCTATTTATTGTGTGAAGCCTTTCTTTGGCATTCCCCTCTGAAACGTACCTATTCAAATGAGGTCTCTCCTGGAGGGGCTGACGTGCTTTAGCCCTGAAACGTTTGCTTCCCATCTTTGGTCTGCCGTCTGTTCTCATTTATTCTGGGCCCCAGATTTCAGCCTAGTTTGTGATGTCTGAGTGTTTATTTTAAGCATGGAGCCTGGACTTCATCAAAATGGCAGTATTTTAGAGATTCCAGTTCTCGGGCGCGTGCCTGGGGTTGCAGACTTCAAACCTGAGCCCCAGAGGTGTAAAGGTTAGCACTACCAGTCACCGTCTTTGCAGGAGTTGTGCTTTATCTGCAGGGCACGTACTCTAAGACCCACAGTGGATGCCTGAAACTAAGGATAACACAAAGCAACAGTGGGTTGCATTTGTTTTTCTTTTCATGCATACCTATAGTAAGTTTAATTTATAAATTAGACAAGGTAAGAGACCAACAAATAGAAATAATAAGGTAGGTGATTATAACAATCTGTTGTAATAAAAAGCTTTGTGAGGGCTGGGAGATGGCTCTGGAGTGAAAACCTTTGCCTCTTAAGCAAAATAACCCGAATTCAGATCCCCCAGATTCCAAGTAAAAATGCTAGGTGGATACGGCTGCAGCCTGCAATTCCAGTCTTAAAAGTTGGAGTCTGAGAAGCCCCAGAGCAAAGCAATAAGGAAGGTAGAGCAATCCAGGATGATTCCCGAATCTTCAAAGGCACACATGTTCAAGCGTCTGGTGGACGGTGAGGGTCTGGAAGATTCTGATTCTGTGTCTGATCCCCTGACACTCTCATCACCCATCTGGATGCTGACACTGGTCTTGATCTGCTGCCCGAAGCTTCAGGCTCCACATAGTCATCGGTCTGCGGTGTTGGCATTGTCCGATCTGGTTCTTTGTCATGTGAGGCCACTTGGAACCCGGTATCCTAATCTGTATGGTAAGAGCCAATCCACTGTCCTTTGACCTTGCAGGAACTCTGCAGTGCTTGAACCCTCTCTGCCATGTGCTGACTGCTCTGTGTTTATCTGCTCACTGCTCTGTGAACTCCTCTGGGTTAGGGCCAATATCCAGCTCACCCCTGACCTCTTCCCATCCCCAGAACAAGAGCTTGTGTGTGTCAGATAGGCTCTTGGGAAGGGCAGGAGGTTTTGGTGAGCTGTCTGAAGGCTGGAGAGAAGGAAGCGTGAAAGGGCTTTGGAAATTAGGCCTGCTAGATGGAAGACCAGAAGATGAGACCAGAAGACCTCAATACCTGGAACAAGGGCATAGGGACAGGGCGTGGGAGAGAAGAGCCTGGGCACAGTGAGCATACCTCTCTCCTGGTTAAAGGGCAAGGGGAGGGGAAAGGCTACATACAAATCCCTCTCTCTCCTACTTGTACATGTGTGTCCCTGCTTCTTAAGACCCTTTAAGGTGAGAATCAAGTCAACAGTGCTGTGTCCCCTCCAGAAAGGATTCCACCAATCACTTTCTACCATCTCCCTGTTCGCCTTTTCTTATTTCTCCCATCAAAGGCCATGAAGTGTCCTGATGGTCACCATTATTATCTCATTTGGGCCATCTTGGCTGCCATGATTTATACTTCAAGCACACAGGTTCTGTGAGGTCAAAAGGCTATAAACCAAGGTCATACAAGCCTTGGGGGTGAGGGTGCAGAGAGAAGATGGATTAAGTAAACTTGCTTGTGGAACTCTCTAGAAAGCGTGGGTGGGTACCACTGGAGTCTGTGCATGTGTGCTTTGGTGCGTCGGGGTTCACTCAATATATACCTGTTTTGTCTATGTTTCCCGTGGCTGGGGACAGGGTGCGGTTTGGTGGGGGGAGGACTTTTAAGGTGTGCCTGGATAGGAGTGTCTTAAGGTCAAGCATGTCACAGGTGGCCTGTACACATGCGTGTGCAAGGACACTCCTCCCCCTTTTCAGATGTGTCCTGGCTGTGGCTTGAACAACTGAAACCCAGCTGTGCTCTGGCCAGAGAAACATCCGCTGTGGAAACCTAGGGGGAGCTGAGGGTCCCTCAAGAGGGGTTCTGCGTGCCGCCAGCAAGCACGCCTGGCCAGCAGTCTAATTCCCTGCAAATGCTCTTTAAATCTGTTTCTCATTTGGACTCTGCCTCTCTCCCCTCTCCATCTCCACCCATCCTTTCCCACTCCCCTAACTTACTCCAAGCCAGTCAAATTATGCAGCATAACGATGGTGGTGGTGGTGGTAATGGGAGGAGAATGCTAAAGTTTGCCTGTGGGCTGTTGGAAAATGTCATATTGTCACATTTTAATTTATGCAGGGAACTGGGCAGGAATCAAAAGTAATTAATAATTTGAGCTGCCCTCAGAGCAGGGGCCAACAGTGACCCTGTAGGTCACGGTACTCAAGGGAGGAAGTCAGGAATTGTCACGCCCTGAGGTCCTGTGTTTGAGAAAACATTGTGCACAGGCAGAGATGTCAATGGTGGCGGGGATTTCTTTCAGCAAGGACATTTGTGTGTGGAGAGCTGCAATATCAACCAGAATCTGCTCGCCTGAGCACTGCCCGGATGCTCTGGGTTATAGTGATTCTGAAGCAAAATATACTTCCTGTCTACTTTTCAGTCCTGTAACATACACAGCACCAGGAAGCCTCCCCACCTGTTTATGGGAGAGTATGCACAAGGATGAGTGAGAAAGAGGAGCCAAATTGGACTTCAACACTGATAGTGGCTCATTTCCATGCACATGGAGGTGGGAAGGTGCTGGATATGTTGGTTGGAACTTTTGTGATGGGGAGATAAGGTTGTTTTGAGGATTAATGGGGGAGTGGAGAAAAGGCATGCAAGGACAGGACTCCGATTCTGCTGACCCCTTTGAGCTCCTTGCAGACCCGTGAGCTGGAGACAGACCTGGCTCAGAGGACTTAGGGAAGCTCTCTCTGCTGTGCTCAGTGGCCAGGTAGCTGGAGAAGTCCAGAGAAAGCCCAACATGTATCTGGCCTCTGCAGAACTCTGAGAACCCCATGCTTCTCCAGTCCCTCCATCCTGAGCATTTGCAGCTGGTGTGCACTTTGGGGGGGGGGTGACTGAGGAGGTGCTGGCATGCTGCCTGCCTCTCAGTTGGATTAGTAACGTCAGGAAGGTGGGGTTTGCAGCCATGGGGCTGCTGGAGAAGCCGTGAGGCTGTCAAGATTCAGAGCAAGCACACCTCTCCATCTGGCTGTCAAGGAAGCTGGGGAAACGTGGAGCTGGGCTCAATGACATCCCCAAGGACTTCTCACACTCCTCCCTACCACATGGCAGATTGGGCCACCAGGAAGTCTGGGGGGAAAAGAGGCAGAGGGGACCACCTTTCTGTGTGCCCAGGACCTTCCTCCTATTGCATCCAGCAGACATTTCCTGCTTCTGTCTTTCTCATTTTTAAGCTGTTAGCTGTGTGCTGGGGTGAAGGACTCCGCTGACATTCAAGGTTGTGTTTAAACCCCAGAGCACACCTGGAGGTTCGCGTGCCAGAGAAGCCTGGCCGACTGGTCATGATCTCTCTCTAGTGAACAGCACCCCACCACCATGACTTCCTATCCTGGGACCTAGTGACTCACCACTGTGAGCAGAAGAAAGGGCCAAGACCTCTAGAATCTTCCTAGGAAACATTCTCCAAACATCCTCCCCTTGTGCCCAGATGGAGCAAGAACAATGTGACTTTGGAGGCTGCAGATTTAAAATGGCACAGCAACTGTTGCCAGCACCTTGGCTTTCCGAATGTCCCCTCAGAGAATGGCTGCCAGCCACTGTTCCCTGCCCAGTCCTGAGCAGCAGATGAACTGCTTTCCCGCTGGTCAAGTCGAGCTGCTGGGATTCATAATGGCAGCGAACTAACTCTGAGTAATTAAATAGCAAGATTGCAGTACCGGGACAGTGTTCCCCCATCTCATGCTCTTATAGTCTCTCCTCTTATTGGGGCTGCACATCCACGAGCAAGCAGTCGCCCCACGGAACAATATTCAGACTACTACCCCAACACCGTCCCTTATCTTGCAACAGGTCTGGGAGATGCCAGCTGGAGATTAGGAGGTCCCATCGCTCATCTCTTTCCAAGACGGCACTATGCCTCCACGGCAACCGCGAGCCACACCGGAACCAGGTCCCATGGGCTTTGTCCGCATGTCAGGATGCAGGAGTCTTTTCTGCTGGAGTGTCTGGTGAGGCCAGCAAGCTCCAGGATCTTCACATCCCTCTAAAAACATAACCTTGAAACCTAAGCCCCAGTAGCTGAATAAACACTCTCGATACACTGGCATCCTTATAAATGGGGAGGAGTGGACAGGAGCAGAGGGAAGCCAACATGGAGATGTGTAGGGCCATGTCAAGGCAGAGGGTTGGAGTGAAGGGAATGTCGAGGATGGGCAGCAAACACCAGGAGCTGGAGGAAGCAAGGAAGGATCCTCCCACAGAGCCACTGGACAGAGAGTATGACCCTGCCAGCACCTTAATTTTGGTTTTCTTCCCTTCAAAACTGACCCTCTCCTGCACTGGACAAGCGGCAACATCAATAGCAGTGAACAGCTGCAGCTCTGGGGTGGGCTGCCGATTCCGTCTTTAATTCCCAATACTGTGCTCTGGGCCCGGCATTTCACCTCTCTGAACACAGTTTTCTTTTCTTTAAGAGAGCAGGAGGGGCTCTCATTTCATGGGCTGACTGGGAGGGTTAAGTACAATAATGTATCTAAAATGCCACACTAGTAGCTGAAATGTGAACAGACCCGCATTGGCTTCCAAACTCTGAAATTTACGACTCCTGTTATGAGTGACTCTTCTCTCCCCACCATGCAAGGAATCAAAGTCAGGGCCTTGCTCAGGCCAGGCAAGGACTCTGCTACTTAACTATGTCTGCAACCCCAGTCTTTGAGACAGGGACTCCTTATGCAGTTCAGGCTGGCCCTGAACTCTCCACCTACTGTTTCCATTGCACCTGAATAAAAGATGACTTTTAAAATTTATGCATTGTGTGTATGGTGCATGTGTGGGAACATGTGCAGGCCACAGCACACGTGTGGAGATCAGAGGGCACCCTTGAGTGACAGTCTTCACCTTCTGCCTTGAGACAGGTCTGCTTGCCATTTGCTGCTACGCGCACCAGGCTAGCAGCTTCCAGAGATTCTGCTGTCTCAGTGGAGCACAGATGTGCACTCCATACCTTTCCATGGATTCTGAAGATTCGAAGACAAGTCCTTGCATTTGCATGGCAAGTGCTTGTTGACCCCCTAAGCCATCTTCCTAAGTCCCCCAAAGACGACCTTTCTAAAAAACATAAAATCGTGACTCTGACAAAGTTAAGATAAACGTTGGTATCATTCATTGTTGATGGTGAGCCAGGGAGATATTGGATCTGATTCAAAGGAGAACCCATAGGACAGGCTTATGTGTGCACTAGGAACACTGATTTCCAGATGACCACAATGCCCCAGGCTCACACAGTGTGAGTGGGGTGAGGAGCTCATTTTATGCCCGTGTGTCCTCTGTTGCCAAATTCTTACAGAGTTGTGAAATCAGCCCAAAGCCTAACCCAGAAAGAGTATCAGATGCTCCTAGGCCTTTTTGCTTGTTCCTGATTCCCTTGTAAGTGCTCACATACTTATACATATGGGGGTTGGAAAAGTAAATGAATATGTGAAAAAGGAAGTTACTTAATAAGGTATGATCCTATTTTCATAAAAACAAGACGTGTGTGTGTGTGTGTGTGTGTGTGTGTATGCGCACACGAGTGGGTGTGTGTGCACGATGTTGATTAAATATAGACAAATGTCAGGAAGAATACACAAAGGCTTTAAACAGTGACGCCCTCTGGAAGGAGGATTAGTGACGGTGGTGGTAGAGGAAGCCTTTCATGATTTATTTGCTAAACTTCAGTGTTGTTTGAATTAAAACATACTTCACGGCATGCTGTGAGGAGGAATAGCTGAATGAGGAGACTGTCCGTTGGATTTCACAATGTATGTGCATTCGATAATGCACCGGTTTCGTCAGGATGATTCACTTACATTCCAACAACCTGGGCTCTCTCGGCCTGGTCTTGGGAAGGACATTACCGACAAGCTTTCTGACTAATGGGCTTCGGACTCTAGAGTCCCCACTCCATCCTCCTCCCCAGACCGGGGCCATCTGACACTCGTTAGCTCTGTGAGGGCCTTGTCAGCATCCCAGCCCTGGAGGAGGTTTTGAGCACAAATGGCAAGCAGACACCCAGTTTTTCACTCCTCAAAAATGAATAGTCTGTTCAAATTGTCTGCTTGTTCTTGCATATTTTGTTTAGCAGGTTGTGTCTTTCGAGAAAATGGCTCATTGATTGTGCTTGGTGGCAAGTGCCTTTATCAACACTTGGGAGGCTGACACACAAGAGCAGGGAGTTCGAGGTCAGCTTGGGTTACATTAAAAGTCCATGTCTTAGAAAAAGAGAGAAAAACAAAAGAAAAAAGAGAAATTGATCCATTTCAAGAAGATTATCAAATTTATGCATGGCATAAATTTGCTCATAGTACGCCATTTTTAACCTTTCAGTGTCCGTGGGTTTGCAGTGACATCCTTTTTTATTTCCAACATTATATTCTTTATCTTGTTTTCTTAATTAGCTTGGTTAGAGGTTTATCAACTTCATTTATCTGTTCAAAGAACCAGCATTTGGTTTAGTTGAATTTTCTGTTGATTTCCTGCTTTCAGTTCACTGATTTCTGTTCCAATTTTATTTCTTTTCTTTGCTCACTTGGGAATTAATTTGTTCTTCTCCACAGTATCCCAAAATGGAAGTTGAGATGAATGATTTTTAAATCTTACTTTCTTTTGTGCATTGAATGCTATAAATTCCTTCTTCGGCAGTTTTCAGTGTATTCCAAAACTTTTGATAAGTTAGTTCAAAATATTTAAAAATTTCTTTTGTAATACCTTCTTTGACCCACATGTCCTTTAGAAATGTCCTGGTTGATCCTCAATATATTGGTATTTTGCAGCTAATTCCAAATGGAATTGGCCTAATTCCACTGTGGTCAGAGGGCAGAGTGCATGTTTTCTATTCTTTCAAAATTTCTTCAGATTTGATGTATCGTCTCTCTTGGTGACTGTTCCACAAGTCTTGAGAGGTGTTTTGTTATTGCTGGATAAATTTGTCTCTAGATGTTCATTCTAACAAGGCTACTATTGGCTCTCTTGAACGTGACAGTATACTTACTGATATTTTACTTGCTTCATCTGTCCATTTCCAAAGAGGTTTCTAACTGAGATAGTGCATTTGTTTATTTCCATGCATTTCCATCCATTTTCTGCCCTAGACATTTGTTGACCCATTAAGAACATGCATGTAAAGGTCTTATCACATTCCTTCCTGTAGTCTATGCTATACAAAACTAATATAGTGTTTTCACTTCCCTTAATTAGTATTATCTTGGTATGTCTTTCTTCATTCACTTAATATATATATGTGTGTGTGTGTGTGACTTTATATATTTAAAGTGGGCTTTTGTAAATAACATAAAATTGGATCTTACTTCTATTCACTCTGACAATGTCTTTACTTATTTATTTGTTCATTTATATATTTTTCAGTTTTTTACTCTTACGTGTTTCATACATGAAAATGGAGAATTTGTAGAATTTTCACACCTTAATCCCCAATCCCACCCTTCTTCCCCTTCCTTCTCCCCTGCCAGACTCTCTTCCGATTTTCAAATCTTTTCGCATGGGTTACATCTGGTTTGGTTTGATGACATGTGCCTGAGTACTTGTTGAAGCACAAATCATATATCAATGGATGTACCATCAAGGAAAGCATCATACATTTCCTCCCTACAACATTAGCCCTAATCTGAGGAACCTCCTGAGATCTTTCCTCTTCCATAGTGAAATGTTGATAGAACAATTGAAGTGCAGGTCTTATGGAATATACATAACTGCGGTGAAATCACATTCATTTAAATAGTTAGGGTAGACTCTCACTTTGTTTGTAGGCTGGTCTTGAAATCAGGATCTTTTTGTCTCAGTTATCCAGCAGCTGGGGTTAGAGGTATGTACTAAAATTTAAATTATCCTTTAACTAAGCACATTTAAAAACATTAATCTCAAAGTCTCCAGTGATATGATTAGCATGCCTCACAGTAGTTATTGTATGATAGTCCTCCTCGTTCTTTTTTCCTAGTTTTGCTTCTTATTCTTGGACATCTTTGGGGGTTTTAATTGAGCATTTGATAAGATTTTATTTACTTTTATTTCTTACCATGTTAGTCTTACTTCCCTTTTAACTTTTAGCGGTTGCCCATGACTTAGCAATCTACATTTATGATGAGTCCAATTTTACTTTTCAAGTCATTTCTGTTTTACCAGTACTGCAAGGACCTTAAAATAATGTGGTAAGTACAGCCGTAAGCACAATCCCCCTCCCGTGTCCTGAACTATCACTCACGTCACCAGTAAGCAAGTAAACACACTGTTTTTCTTATTTTGAACAGACTATCATGTCAGCTCAATTAAAAGTAAAAAAAGCAGACATTTTATTTTACCTTTACTTACTCCTTTTCCAATACTTTTTCTTTCATTTATAGTAATATTGACAATAACCTTGGGTGAGGACGTAGCACAATAGCACAGCAGTGCTTAACATATGCCAGCTGCCACATATGCATGCACAAAATATTTACCAGCACTTTCACCAGGCATAGTGGTGCATCCTGCAGTCCTAGCATGTGAGAGATGGAGATAAGAAGATCAGGAATGCAGGGTCATCCTTGGCTACACAGTGAGTTCAAGACTAGTCTGAGATATCTCAGATCCCAAACTAAAAACAAAGCAAGTAATGACCACTTCTAGAGAATATACATTATGGGTTCAATTTTGTTTTCAATGCAAAAGCTAATTAGTTCTCAAAAACCCCATGAAACTGGTACCATTCTTATTACCATTTAGAGACAAAGGATTAGCCATCGAGATTGCATCTCTTGCCCAAAATGTCACCACTGGGCTTGCCAGAGAAAACAATCTTATCCTGGGGAGTCCGTAACCAGGTTTATTTCATCCACAGACTTTGAAATGTTGAGTTCTCACTCTGACTGGGATCTCCTGATCTCATCATTGGCCATAAAGTATAAGTTCCTCTTTTATCTTTCAAGGATTTGCCTGCCAAGACACCATCCCACCTAGATTTCTTAAGATTCCCTCATAGACATAAGAAGTATCTTTCTTACCAGATAGACTTTCCAAGCCATATTCTGGGGAAGTAGCTTCTGCCTAGAAGAGACTTCTGGCTTCTGGAAGGTGACAGCTGTTCACCTCTCCTTTGATGCTGGGAAAACTACATCGTTCACTCGTAAGGGCAATCTGTGCAGTCCTATGCAGTTTGACCACTTACCAAAGTGATCATTCCCTTCTATCATCCACCCCTACCTCTAACAAAACAGTCCACCCTCCTCCCCATGGGGCGTGTATGATGGCATGTGGACTTGGAGCTGTTCCTACCCAGCCTGGACACTAGCTAAAGCCACACAGCTGCAGAATGAACAATGCTCTTTGTAGATAGGGATGCCACATACTTAAGTTTCTTCACTAGATGGGCTGGAGAGTTAGCTCAGGGGTTAAGACTCAGCTTTGCAAGAAAAGTACTAAGTTCTGATCCCAGGTCCCAAGTAAAAACACCAGGCAGAAACAAAGGCAGTCTGTACTTCCTGCCTTGGTGGGTGGATCCTGAGAAATTCCAGAGCAAAGCAAAGAGGAAGTATAGGCAATACCAGTCCAGGATGATTCCCAAAGTCTTACTTGGTCCTCACAGGGACATACAGTGCCCTCTGATACACACACACACACACACACACACACACACACACACACACACCCCAAACAAAAAAAGTTTTGTTTTTTTAAAAACAGATTCCTCATGAGAGAAAAAGAATTCATGGTAAATCACAATAAAGCTTTAAGAACCAATCATTTAGGCTTCTTGGAAATCAAGCCTCTTAGCTTCTGAAGTGTGACACTGGAGGAGCGTGAGGAGGAGACTGGGCAATAGCCACACCAGCCCTGACATGGGGGTTCCTCCCTGGTTCTCTGAAATCCTTTAAAACACTGCCATCAATGATGTGGGATTTATAAAGTGAGACCCAGCAGGCTGGGCCGGGTGTGCTTCACTTTTAATGATGGTCCAACCAACAGGAATCAGAAACAGTTTAGATAAAGGTCAGACGCCCAAAGGAAAGGTCCGGAGGTGTCAGAGCCATGTGAGACCCATCTACGCCATAGCGATAATGGCCTAGCATAGTGACTCGTGCTTAGAGTGTCATGCCCAGGGTAGGACAAGAAGACTGTCTTATACCCCCATAGGAAGCAGAATCCCAGGAGTTTTCTTGGCCTATTCAGATGGAGACACAGAAGGTAGAGGAATGCTGCGTCAGGTTGGATTAGAGAAGGCAGAGAAACCATGCCACAGCTTCTTGAAAAGCAACAATATTTGGTAGATGACTTACGGTGTGAAGGAGATCTGGAAGTGGGAGCTGACATATGCAGATTAGATTTCCTTGGGGGGAAGCCCATCCCCCTCCCTACAATTTCCCTATGGTGGTGGTGGTGAAATGTACCACACAGCTGTTCCTAGCTGTTAATGCACTAAGCGATGGAAATCCCGTTGGGCAGCTATCCATGCTCCAGGGTGCCTTTCATACCATGCACCGCATCAGCATGGGACACCATGGTGGCCAGTGAAGCTCAGTATTCTCCCCTCCCGGGGTGCTAGGGCTTTAAGAAGACGGGGACTTTTCCCTGCTGCTGTGTGTGGCAGGGGTGTCCTTATGCTCCACGGGTTCCACAGCCTTGTCTTCTCTACTGGACAAAGCCAAGGCTGACAAGGGATGGACACAGCATTCTGTCCGATGAGACCCAGTCGGCAGAGGACAGGAGCTAGGGGCAAATCACCCAACTCCAGAGAGCAAGCCTTTTCAAAGTAACTGAATGTAGTCCTAAGGCTCGGTCTAGCCATCTTTTCCCTTGCCCCAGTGGTAATCCTCTAGGATTGGGGTTCACTGTGATCATGTGGGCAGCTGCAGATTTCCGATCCCACCCCAGCCAACACCAGCTGTGCAAACCTGAAGAGTCATTGACCTCCTGACGCTTCTGTTTGTGCATCTGTAGAAAGAGCCATAATATTACGGGCTGTTGAGAGAATCATAGGCGCACATATGAGAAGTCTTTCGGTCCCAAAAATGTGCTGTTATTTTTGTAAAATGAGAAACATGGTTAAACAAACAGACAATTAGAAGTGATCACCTGGCCGGTCTCTTGGTAGCACCCATGCCTTATGGAAGGCTGTGACCTGAGCCATGGCTGTCACATCATGATTGCCTGCAGCAGCTCTGAGCTGACGCACAAGTTGCTGTGCCTTGTCTCCAGATGAGAGACTCTTTCCTGCCTCCAAGGAAAAACGAGAAGAAAAGGACTGATGTCATCTGCGGCTTTGGATGCTTTCCAGCACTTCGCTGCGGCACTTCAAATTGATGCTAGCTGAGTCGAGTTGTCGGTAGAGACCCTGACGGGTTGAGCTTCTGGGACGTGAAAGGCAAAGACAGAAGGCGCAGACAACCCAGCTGCGTTGCCATTGGGGATCTCGGGCCAACCAGCACTCTTCCCAGGCACACCAGTGCAGCATGGTCAGCACCTGAAACAACAGCACGGCTAGTGTTCACTGGAGGGCGGCGGCCAGGAAGTAGAAAAGGAAACACACAGGAAGGGCAGACAAAAGCGAGAGGCAGACCTCGGGACACAGCCTCCTCCTCCGACCACTTTAGAAATGACTTCTGAAGCTGGAAAAACAGCGGCTCCCCGCTTCTAAACGCAGTGCTCCAGCTGGGACCAGTCAGGGTGCATGCAAGCTGGATATGGCCGGCCTTGTCACTACCCTGATGGAGAGCATCAGGCTCCACAGGCAGGAAAGCCACTGACACTCATGGACCTCAAAGGGGAAATCTGGACACTTTCACCATCTAACACAGTTGTGAAATTAAGAAGTTATTTCAATAAAGATTTGGGGCTGAGGGGTAGCGCAGCTGGAGGAGTACTTGCTAGAGTGCAGGAAGCCTGGGGCCAGTGCCCAGCACCACGGAACCACTTGCCATGGCCCATGTCTGCAATCCCAGCACTTGGGAGGTAGGGGCACAGGAAGATCAGAAATTTAAGGTCATTCTTACCTAGGTAGCAAGTTCAAGGCCAACCCAGGATACATGAGATCCTGTTTTCAAAACATAGAAAAATAAATAAATAACAAAAAATTAAAAGTATGTGATTATTGGAATAAAACTTAGGAAATAGACTACCTACAGGCATCTATGGACCTATATGTACAGCTTTTTTAAAACCTTGAAGTATTTTTACTTCAGATTTAAGAAAAAAACCAGAGCAACATGATTTGAAAAATATAGAGAGAAAATAAATATAGTCATGATTAG
Source organism: Typhlomys cinereus (assembly GCA_023101885.1). Lineage (NCBI taxonomy): Eukaryota > Metazoa > Chordata > Mammalia > Rodentia > Platacanthomyidae > Typhlomys > Typhlomys cinereus. The sequence goes on from JALPQD010000488.1 coordinate 225,286, forward strand.
ATCTTTCTTAATATTATTTTACAACTTTTCTACATAGTATATAACATTTTATAGATATCATTGGTGGCTGTATAATATATCAAATATATTCATTATTGGTGAATCAATATCTCTCAAGTAGTTTCTTTGATGAGACTAATAATACGCATACATTACAGAATTCACTTGTCACAAATAAGAGTACAATATGTGGCAGGCACACAGGCAAATGTGAGCCTGCTCAGTTGAAAAAATGCTTGCCTTGCAAGCATGAGGGCCTGAGTTTGATCATCAGAACCCTATGGAAAAGGTGGTTGTGGGGGCTGGAGAGATGGCTCAGGGGTTAAGCCTTTGCTTCACAAGCAGAAGGTACTAAGTCCGTAACCTGGATCCTGGAAGGCAGAGCCTGAGAAACCGGAGCAAAGCAAAAAGGAGGTAAAGTAATTCAGAGTGATTCTTAAAGTCACCCCTGGGACTCCACGAGCGCGCGCGCGCACACACACACACACACACACACACACACACACACACCAAACAAACAAGCAAAAAGCTGGTTGTGGTAGCATGCAAGATAATCCCAGCAACAGGGAGCAAAAGCAGGCAGACTGCTGGGGTGCACTGGCTGGCCAGCCTAACCTGTTTGGTAGGTGAGCTCCAAGTCAGTGAGAAACTGTCTCAAGGTAGACAGCTCCTGAGGAGTTTGTTGTCTGGCCTCCAGATGCATGCACACACATTGCACATCCCATTCAAGCTCACATGTATCTGCACACACATGAACATCCACATATACAGACAAACACATTGTGCAGTGCTGAAATTTTCAGCACATCTATAGGTGCATGGCCATTACCACTGTCTAATTCCAGATTGTTTTTTATCACCCTACAGAAAAATCCTGTGTGCACTCTTCCCTCCTTCCATCCCTTGACAACAGTCTATTGATTCTATTTGATCTGCCTAGTCTGGATATTTCATGTAATTTAAGTCATATGATAGGTAACCCTTTGTGTCAGACCTATCTCAGGTTGCACACTTTCATCACGGTTTAGCCACGTGTAGCGCCCATCAGTGATCCCTCCGTCTCTCTCTCGCTCTCGCTCTCTCACTGTCTCTCTCTCTCTCTCTTGCTCTCTCTCACTCTCACTTTCTCTCGCTCTTGCTCTCTTACTCTCTTTCTTTTTTTATGTATTTTCTTTCTTTCAAAACCAGAGCCTTATGCATGATAGGCAAGTACTCTACCACCAAACCACAAGCCCTCAAGATGCTTTTGTACCATAGCATAGTATTTGCATATGACTTATGTACGTTGTTCCATATACTTTAGGCCATCCTTAGATCACTTGAAATATATGTGTAAAGCATACAAGATAAATGTCATGTAAACACTTGCCATGACATATTGTTTAGTGAATAATTACAAAGGTTCTGAACATGTACAATAAGATTTTTATATATATATATACACTCAGTCCATATTTGACTGGATCCATGAATGAGGAAATTGTGGATATAGAGGTCCAGCTAAATGCAATTTCTTTTTATGGAAAATAATATTTCACTGCATAGATGTACCATGTTATTTAATCCACTACTCACTTGGCAGACAGCTGTGCTTCCACCTCTTGACTGCTTTGAATAATGCTGTCACGAGTTTCATGTACAAGGTTTTCAGGGACATGTGTTTTCTTTTTGGATACAGGATCACACAAAGCCCAGGTTGGTCTTGAATTTACTATGCTGAGGATAACATTCAGCTTCTGATCTTTTGCATCCATCTCCCGAGGGCTGGGACAAAGGTGTGCATGCAGCCTAGCGAGTGTGCAAGTGAGGCGGAGATGCTGCCTACTGAACCACATCTCTGTTTCCTTTCTGTCTGATAGTGGTTTTTAATGTACAAAACTTTCTCCCAGTCTTTTCTTTAGTAGTTGATTTTTATTAAGTTATATCTGAAAATCAAGTAACAATACTCACAAAGTCTACACCAATGGTTTTTTTGTAAAATTTTTATACTTTGAGTTCTTATATTGAGATCTGTCTGTATCACATAGAAACATCAGTGATTACTTCCTAGAAGGGAAACTTACCAGGTTAAATGGTATGAACATTTCAATGTCTCTGGATACATATTAATATATGGCTCTCCAAAGTGGGTGCACCTATTTTACGTGTATTAGCAAATATAAGAGGTACACTATTTTCATTGTTCACTGCAAGTTTTTTTTTATAAAGTTCTCATCAATATTGGTACACTATCAATGATCTATTTCTTGCTGTACTTCTTCCAATGTGACCACTCACTCTTTTCTGACTGAAGTTACTTTTAAGTTTTAAGAGAGTCAGCCATGATCAGAGTCTTTTTGTGTGTTTCAATAACTGTAGAAGTATGCTGAAAATTGAGACAGCCACAGGACGATTTGTCTCAAATGTGGAACTGAATACCTCCAGAGAAAGTCCTTGGTGCACTGTGCTGTGGAAGGGGGTCAGAAGGAATCACAAAGGTTGAGTGGCCCAGCTTGGCTTACCTGGCATCCATCCCCAGGGTCCAGCTGAGTGAACCAGTGAGATTGTTGAGGTTGGTCTGCAAGCATGGATGAGGGATTACTTGGAGAACTGTGGGCGGCTCAAAAGCAGCTGCATCACCACAGCATCCTCAGTGCTCCCTAGTGGACTTGAAGGCTGCTCTGCAGATGGCCCCAGAAACTGTCACAGCTTGTATAACCTTGGAGGGAGAGGAGCTGGTGGCTCTTGTAAATTTCAGGAGCTTCCTGAGCCTTGTTCATTTTGTTTACTTCCTGAATTTTATAAGTCTTCTTTCTCCAGAATAGAAAGGAATGTCTCAATTTGGAGGAAATAACCACACAACACTAAGGACAGAATCAGTCAGTGAGAGTAGAGAGATACAGTGTCATTCCAGGGTATCAGTCTAGATTTCCAGACCATGGTAAGAAAGGAGAGGGGGGACAAATTAGGCAGGACATCAGTGTCAGAACCAGCAGCTCTGCTGAGGTTCTGCTACATACTAGACACCGTGTAGAGACATAATAGACCCAATCACTGCCCCCTGGCACACCAATTATTTAGCATGCAAATGACTGACAGCCATAAATCTGATCAAGATGCACTTAGTGAATACTAACAAATTCCATATACTATGTTAAGTATGTTACATGCTGGGTATACAAAGACAAATTAAAATGCATTTACTTCCACCCTCAACCCCACCCTCACCCCAATTTGCCTTCCCATGGAGAGAGGTAGCCAAATAAATGCTTCTATCCTAATGTTGGCCAAGCTGGGGCGCCATGGAAACAGATGTGTGATGCTTCGTTGAGTCGAGTCCCCACCAGGGAGGCCATTTAGGACAAGACAGACAATAAAAGAATAAAACCAAGAGGACAGCAAGGAACAGAACCAAGTGGTGAGGAACAGAACCCAGAGGTTGAGTGTTCAGCCAGGGGCTTGCATTTAGAGCTGCCATGGGTAACTATAACTGGTGGTTGAGATGGTCGTGACGTGTGTGAGAGAGCCGGGCGGGAGCAAATCCCAGCAAACTGCACCTCCCCTGGGACTCCTCCTCTGCCCTCCCTGCCCCCAGCGCTCCAACAGCCGTCAAGCTCATCACCCCTGAGATCAGAAAGGCTTGCAAGGAGACACTCGTGGTCGCGAGCTGAGGACACACGTAGAAGAGCAATTAAAGCTTGCGCACGGTGGGAGCCGCTGCTAATGGTTTGCAGCTGCGGATCACTTTGGCCTCCTAGGCTCGGGGGAGCCTAGTGCGCCTGTCGGAGTTGCCTGTCTGTATTTTCCATCCCGACCAATTAGATCGCCATGTGTGCTGCAGGCGTGAAAAAATAGAAAGTGAGTAGTAATCCTTCTTTCTCCTCTTTCTCCTCTGCACCGCACCCTGCTTTGATCCTCTTGGTGCAGTGGCTCATTCCATCAGAAAGTGCCACCCCTTCCTGGCCTTTCTTTCTTTCTTTCTTTCTTTCTTTCTTTCTTTCTTTCTTTCTTTCTTTCTTTCTTTCTTTCTTTCTTTCTTTCTTTCTTTCTTTCTTTCTTTTTCTTTCTTTCTTTCTCTCTCTCTCTCTCTCTCTCTCTCCTTCCTTCCTTCCTTCCTTCCTTCCTTCCTTCCTTCCTTCCTTCCTTCCTTCCTTCCTTCTCTCTTTCCCTTTCTTTCTCTCTCTCTCTGTGCCAATCCAGTTTCCTTTTCTGAACAGAACATGAACCTCAACTCAGAAACCACCATTTATCTTCAGACCAGCTGATCAAAACTGTGTTGATTTGTTATTATTGTTATTATTATCATTATTATTATTTGGTCATTCTTTTTGATGTTTGGCAGTTCTTGCATTCCAATGTTGGCTTGTTGCCAAGGTTTCCAGCCTGAAATCAAAAGAAATTGTTTATTAATAGATTCAGTAGCTTAATTTTGGTGAGTGAGAGAGAGACAGAGAGACAGAGAGACAGAGAAAGAGAGATCATGTTCCTTCACACTTGTGATCTATGAAGAGTTTCTGTCCTGCTAATCTGCTGATCTGCTCTGTTTTGAAGGCAATAAGGTCTGAAAGGCATTTTTGGTATGAAGACCTGTTTTAAGCCTGCGGGTGAGGTGTCTTGAGGCTCTGGTGGTGGTATGTAGGGCCCCCCTCAACGAAGGAGGAGGTGGTGGGATCTAGGGCGTTGTTGGAGGCAATTTCAGAAGGGGAAATGAAGTATGCTGGAGAGGGTGTTGTTGGTGTTGGAGAATGGAGGAGGTGAGGTTGGTTGTGTTGAAGAGGAGTGGAGGAAGGCTGCAGGGGTGCTGCTGTCAGTGGAAGAGGTGGCGGCAGTGTGGGGGTGAGGAGGCATGGTGGAAGAGGGGGAATGAAGGATGGAGGGTAGGAAGAATGGAAGTGAGGGAGAAGGGGTAGGAGGGACGGAGGTGAAGAGGAAGAGTTGGGGAGGTAGAAGTGAGGGTTGTGGAGGAAGTGAAGTGTCAGCAGGGACATTCTGAAGATCTGAACAAGCTGCCTTCATCTGTCCGTGCTTCCCTCATTCTGCCGACCCCAACTGCGCAAGACGGAGAGATCAAAAGCAGGTCCCAGAAACCCCATTTTGTTTCAGGATGTAAACACCCCTTCTCTTTGGGGACAGCTGTGCCTTAGTATCAGACAGACAACAGTGTATGTTGTCATGCGTTACAGTGCAGCCCCCGGGGGGGTTGGGGTGGGCATCTCCTCGGTCATCACACTGGAGTGCTTGTGGCTCTTCGGTCATTGGCCTGCTTCATAAGAAGCTCAGGGCTCCTGCAGCCGGTGCTGCTTCTGCTAAGGCAGCATCGAAAGCGCCTCTTTCCCTCTCGGGCCTGTCTCCACAGTGCAAAACGAGGTTCCAAAGTGGACCGTTATCCCCTGTAAACACACACTGAAGGAGGTGAAGAATGTAAGCAAGGGTCCCAGAATAAAATCAGACTGTCAGGAGACCGGCTGGAGAGCCCGATGCTTGCAGTAGAAAAGACGGTGAATAGTAGCGAGACAGCACGCTGGAGCGAATAAGCTGCCGCACCCCCCAGAGCTGAGGTTCCAAATGCTTAACTGTCGCTGCTGGTCGTAATTTCTTTTCAAGCAAATTTTCTTTTGTCAGGCTGTGGTGATGTGTTTTTACAATTGGCATTGAAATTAGGGGGGGAGAGAGTGAGAGAGAGAGAGAGAAAGAGAGAGAAATAGTGAGTGAGTGAGAGAGAGACTCTGCAACGTACTTCTGAATTGACTTCTTCTCCATTGAAATAGGACAGTAATAAAACCTCCTGCATCTCCCGAGGGTAAGATGTCCATTCACAGTGAAGGAAATGACAACTCCACCATTGTTGACTGGCAGGTAGGAGGAAAGGTGAGCAGGGAGGGGCCTGCCTGCCATTCCTGCGTCTGCCATGCCTACTTCACCATGGATTTCCAGCTGGAACTGGACTGAAGCCTGTGCTGAGCTTCACTGGCCTTGAGAGGAAGACATGTGACATTTCCTAGTATCGGCCATCAGCGGCCGGGAGCTGTTTGTGACTGGTGAGGATTCGTTCTTCTAAGATGGATATTAGTGTTCTTATTTGGCAGATAAGGAAATTGAGTCTCAGAAAGAGTGGATAAATGCCCAATCTCATAGATTGATTAGTGGAAGAAGCAGGGTTTGGGTTAATATCCTCAACGTGGCAGAATCTAGAGTCACCTCTGAGCATGCCTGTGAGGGCTCATCTGCATTATCTGGATTAATTGAGGTAGAAAGGCCTACTTTAACTGGGTATTGCCTTCCGGTGAGATGCGGTCTTGGACTGAATAAAAAGGAGAACAGCTGAGAAAACATTCATCACTCTTTGCTTCTGGGCTGTGGATGCAATGTGGCCAGTTGCTTCAAGTTCCTGCCACCATGACTTCCCCCTCCAGGATGGACTGTACCTTCAAAGCGTCAGCTAAGATAAACTCTTCCTCTCTTAAGTTGTTTTCTTATCAGGTGTTTTGTCACAGCAATGACAAGAGTAACTAATATAGGGCTCAAACTCAAGCTTTTATCTGTCTGCTTGAAAAGTGTATCCCCACCGTGACAGGCTGGCATCTTACCAAGACAAGTTACCAATTTTTCTGTGGTTGATTTTTTCAAACAAGGGCATCATGTCTGACTCTGGACCCCTGGAGTTGATTGGTGCTCCCCTTCACCCTCAGTCCTTTACCTCTGAGATCAGTGAACAGGGAGGGCCATGGGATTGGACAGAAACTTTGAGCGCTGCTTTCCTGCATGAACTGTCACCCTCAACAAACGAGGCGGACCGTCTCAGATGGGAAGGGTCTTTGTCTTGTTAGTTTGGCTGAGGTAAGAGCAGGATTGCTCAAGAACCTCGCTAGGAGCATTCGAGTGATGGTGCTTGGGTGCTATTGCGGACAGATGCTGGCACCCACTATTTGGGAGGTGCTTAGCAAAGGCAGACATACCCTTGCGTTGCCCAACCTTATGTGGTTAAGATCTAGAATACTGTATGGAAATAGCTGTATGGAAAAGGGCAGGTAATGCTTCTGAGTTTTTGCTTGAAAGGGCCCAGGAGCAAGAAGCATGATCTTGGTTGCCATTCGGTATGACTAGTCTCACGTTTTTAGACCCCTAGAAAGAAGGCAGCTGAGCACACGTATGAGGAATTACGTGGTTAAGGAAGGCCTCTGGGTAAGCCTATGGGAAATTGTCTTGATTGTCTAACTGATGTGGGAAGATCCAGCCCACGGCGACAACTGGTCCTGAACAGTAAAGGCAGAGCGAGCTGGACACTTGGTAAGCCAGCCAGCCAGTAAGCACTGGGCCCTCGCTCTCTGCTCGGACTGTGGTTGTAATGTGACCAGTTCCCTCAGCTCCCGATACTGCCGTTATGATTTTCCTGTCACTTGAGGTTATGGGCTGAAAGAAACCCTTTTCTCCCAAGTCGTTCCGGTCGGGTATTTCTTGCAACAATCATTATGAAGCTGATAATACATCACTCTTGTTGGGATCTTGCCCTTTGCTCCCTCTCTGGAGCCTTCTCATCTTTCAGACCAGAGTTTATTTACTAACCGAGGTGCTGGGGATCAAACCCAGGGTCTTGGGTATAACAGGCAAGTGCTCCAATTTGTCGCCCCTGCCCTCTATTCTGAGATGAAGCACGGCCTCCTCAGATGACCCGCTCCAATGGCTATCCTCTCCCTCTCTCCCAACACGCCCTTCTTCTTCTTATCGGGATACAGGTTGCAATCAATGTTTACCTTCCTGTGTGACATTTGTGTCCATACGAGGCCCTTTGCCTGTAGGGATGGTCACCACCAAATCATGCTGGTTTCTTCTCTTGATATGTCTGAAGATGTGAGGGTGGGTAGGAAAAAGGAATTTTGTGCCCACAGGGTTAATGTGCAGTTAATGTGCAAGTTCTAGGAGAAATCTAAGCATACAGGATGATAGATGACACAAGTCCAAACAGCTATAGAAATAAGGATTTTGTTCAGGCTCAAAGGAAGCCTAAAGGCAGAGGCTTGCAGGATGGGAACAAGACTCCCTGAAGACACCAGCGACCCAGCCCTCTGGCCCACCATCCTCCTGATCACACAAAGGAGCTGCCCTTTCAAGAGGACAAACTGGTCATCCACACCTGGTGAGGGAGAGGAAGCAAACTCTCTTTATCACAGAGAAAAAGCTTTGCAGAAGCTTCCCAAGCAGACTTTTGCTAAGTCTCTTACCCTAGATTTGATCCCCTTTCCCTGTCCTGGCATCAAGGAAGATTGGTGAGAGATTATGGGATGGTCTCATCCTCTGAGGATGGGGAAGATCTTCTCCAGTAAGCAAGAATGTACATGGATCACAACAGTGGGATTCACTGCATCTCTCAGGCTAGACCCTGGAGGCCCATGGGAGGAGACTGGGCTTAGAGATGTAGGATTCAGAAAGACTATGCTGTTTTGTTAACTGAAGATAAAGCCTGTGTGTGTTAGTTGGCATTCTGTTACTAGAACAAATAGCTGAGAAAATCAGTTTATAAGGAGAAAAGGTTTATTTCTGTCTCCCTATTTCAGATGTTTCAGGCCTGGTGTAGTGGCCTATTGCTTGGGACCTGTGGTGGACAGCATGGTTGGGCTTCATGATGGGGGAAAGCCAATCCCCACAAGGTCAGGGCATGAACAAAAGGAAAAGGAAATGGCTGGGGTCCCGGTATCTCCTGCAAAGATGTACCCTCAATGACCCTAAAGACCTCCCATTGAGTTCACCTTAGTTTTTAAATTGTACATCTACCCCTAATGCCATGGGCTGCTGGCCAAGTGTTGGAAACATAGCCTTTTGAGGGTCTTTCCAGATCCAAACTGGAGCAGCCTGGATCTCCACTGTTTCCTGAGCACAGTTTTGGAATGTTAAATAGCTCAGGAAATACGTGCTGTGAAATTAGTCTCTCTGTCTCAAGCCAAAAGATGAGTCTTGGGTCCTTTCTTGGGAAAGACCACATTGAAGAAGTCTGTGTCCTGAAACCATGAGAGAATGTCACCTGTCCAGTCGCTCAGGGTTAAGACTTGAAAGGAGATAGAAAGTTTCTCCTTCCCTGTCATGGCCCAAGTGTTCCTGTTGAAATCCATGGGTCCTTTCTTCATTGTGCATTGCTTGCTTGGCATATCTTACTGCTTACTTGACATTTTTACAGGACATATAGAGAAATTCAGTCTTAATACCTCCCCCAAGTTCACTCTAGGTCACCACTGCCTCCTACACCCTTATTTCTCCTCACATACTCTTCTCCATGTTAACAAATGAACCATTATTCACCTTCCCTCAAGTCTATTTATTTATTTACTTTTTATTTTTTCCATTCATACAAAGTTGATAAGTAACCCATTCCCCTTCGTCCCTCCTCCCCTCCCTGGACCCTCCCCTACTTCTTCCCCTCCTTTCCCCCCTCCCTCCCCTCCTCCCAGTGGGCCCCCTCCCCATTCTTGGAGCATCCTTTAGTGTGTCTGTCAAACTTCCCTCTGCACCTTCCCTCAAGTTTAAATCAAGAAGTGTTTAGATTTGTTGTCCCTCAGCAAACTGGAGACTTTACCTCTACAATGCAACCTGGGTCCAGCACTTGATTGATTCACTGCCTTTGAGCCTTGTCCTTATATACATGCACCTCTTAGCCAATCACTGCAGATGACTCATCTCATTTCCACGTTCTCTCTTGTCACTCTGCTTGGCTGCTAGTGGTCTTTCAGAAACGCAATAAGATCTCGTTCCTTTAAAAATCTCCAGTGGCTTCTTAATGTGCATGCTATAAAACTGAGCCTTCTGCACCGCCTGCAAGACCCTCTATGATCTGCCTGCTCTCCATAGCATGACTTTATCTGTCACAAACCAGTAGACCTGGAACTTAGTTTCTACAAATGCTTTGGGTTGACCTTTTCTTAGTTTCAATGTGACCTTCTCAGAAAGGTTTTCTCCTTTCTGACCAGAAATAACCTACACTTTCAGGATCTAGCCCCCCACTCCCCTTTTTTTTATTGTTTTCTTCACAGCAGTCTTCACTGTCTGAAATCATGTTATCCGCTGGCTGAACTTTATTGTATCTTCTGCCGCGGAATCTGGTCTGTAACTGCTGCTTGCTGCTGAATTCTGCACTAGAGCTGGACCTACTTTTGTGAGTAATCAGACACCACTAACAAGAGCTCACAGTCCCTGCGACAGTGAAAACACTGGGTAAGAGTGGATCTTAAAGTCTTCAGGTCTCATAGGAAGGTACAAAAACTCTTTGAAAGAAGGCAAGGACTAACTTCTTGTGTACTGGAAGGACTGAGAGGTGGTAGGGAACAGAGAACTCTAAAAGTATAGACAATATTGCATGAAGTTTAAGAGCAAGCCAGATCAATGGTGGTTGGATGGATAGGTAGTTCTGTATTTGGTCTTGATCCATCCATGATCAATTTGGAGATATAAGATGCTAAGATCAGGAAGAAGAAAGTTACTCAAAGTTACTCATATTTGTCTGAGCTATTGACTTGTAGGGTCTTCTTATCCACAAAACCTCTTGAGTTTCAAGCAGCCATCAAGCCTGTCTGAACTTGGTTGTCAGGAAACTGGGATGTGTGATCACCAAGACTCAACCAATTGTAATTGATCCATGTTCGCATTGATTCATTCAAGCATCCAGTAAATGTCACTTGAGCACCTACTGTGTTCCCAAAGCTGTGTGGTGTGCTAGGCACAAAGCATAGTCCCCCTCTTTGAACAACTCCCAAAGTACAAAACCGATGTCAAATAGTTCCACAAATAAATGTTGACACATTTAATTTTGTGAGGAAGAGAATGGCATAGTGAGGGCTGGGGAGATGACTCCTAGTTAAAGCACTTACTGTGAGAGCAAAAGAGTCATGTAAAAATGTCAGATTTCATAACCTTGCCTGTAAATCTAGTCCCAGAAGTCAAACACTAGGAATCCCTATAGCAAGCTGGCTAGCTAGACTGGACTTACAGGCAAATTCTGGAGTTAGAGATCCAGACTCAAAACAGTAAGATGGCAAAGCAATTACCCTTGTTCCTCTACATACACATGAACTCATATACATATGCACCTACGCATGCCACATGCAAACCTGCATATACACATGTACAACACTCCACACATACACACGTACTCAGGAAAATGGGAAAAAAAGTGCAGTGAGGGTGTACAAAGGAGCTCCAGCAAGAGCTGCAGTGTCAACAACTTTCTTAGTTTTTAAGCTGTTTAATCCTGTGGGAAAGAGACAGAATGGCTTGGAGTTTCTGACAGTGAACTGCATGCTTTCTCTCCATGCTTGGGTGGGACATGTTGGCCAAGAGGGTGAGCTCTATGGGATATTTCTGGGACAGAAGAAGTTTCTGAATAGTGTGAAGTACCATTTTCCTCCGTGCAGCAGAGGAAGGTGAAGCTGGAAACTATTAGTGTCCCCCGACCTTGGCCAGCCGTATCCCACTGTAACCAGTGAATAGAAGTGTGGTGTAGCCTGCTCCCCTTCTCAGCGTGAGTTTATGGCAGGCACAAATCTTAGCGTACAGCAACAAATGCTAGTGAATTTCTTCCTCCAGGACCCCCTTTCCAGGTGGAGGGAATTCAATAGCAGGCACCTCTGAAGCTTCCTCCTCTACTTCCTCTTAGGGGAGACTGGGGACATCTGTCTTGATTTAATACTGTGCTGATGTATCTTTTGGAAGATCTTTTGCCATTTCCCCTGCAAATTTCCGAGCCCATCTGCGGACGTCTGGATCCCTCTCTTGCAGGCAGAGAAAGGCTTTGCAACATGCGCGCCCCTGGGCCACTTCTGAAGATCCCTCCCAGAGTGCCTGTCCTGTCCTTGCCTTTGGCTTCTCTGTAGGCACAGCAAGACTTGATTTTGTTACTGCCCTGTGGAAACCCCCGAGGCACGGCTGCCTACCTGCTTGGAGAGCTTGTGAAACTCAGGCAAGAGCAGACAAATCAATACATTTAACAAGCGCTCCTGCAGTGAACGAGGGGCACTGCCCTCCGGGAAAAGCTCATTCATTCATCCAGGTTCTAGTTTCACCCAGGCAAGTTGCTCCTCTGTAGGCCTCACATTTGTTTTCCTCTCTCATCTGTAAACCAGAGACCATCCTATAAAGACCTCCTCTCCATGGAACTGTTATGAGAAATAAGGACTGCCTGCCTAATACTGAACACAAGGTTTCTCCCATGCCAAGAGCGCAATGAATAATGGTTACAGGTTGAGTAATACATAATTTTAACTACTAAACTTTTAGATTAGTTGTGGACTGGTGATTAATCTCAGTGTTACAGTGCTTGCCTAGCTGTGTTCAGGCTCCAGGATCAGTGGGCAGATAGGCTCATGTTATTAATTATTGTCCTCCACCTTCAGGCTCAGCGAACGTCTTGTGGAGGTGCTTCTCCCATGCCGCTGAGCCCCATCTTGCTTCTGCCTTCTGTGAACAGGGCAGGACGAGGCTGGCTCTCACACTGAGGGGCCGGTGGGTGCAAGTGCCATCCGGATCTCTCCCCATAACTGTCTTGTCAAACCTAAAGCATTTGATCTTCCCCAGAAGCTCCTTCTTACTGTGTGAATGAATGAACGAAGCTTCTCTTGTTTCCTCGTGCGTTTTCCCTTCCTTATACTCTCCCACACAACACGCCTCCTCTAAAATACTGCCACAGATGACTCAGCAGATGAAGGTGCCCACAATCAAACCTTGTGACTGTAGTTCTGCCCCTTGGAGATAACCTTGGAGTTTTCAGGCAAAGGGAGAAAACTGACTTCTGAAAATTGTTCTCTGACCACCACATGTGTGAAGGAGTGGGGGGGCATTAAGTCTCTCTTGTTCTCTGCCTTTCTCTCCCTTTTTCTATCTCCTCCCTGTTTCTCTCTGTAAATAAAATTTTCAAAAAATAAAATGGTACAAGTAAACACAACGTGCATTGATTTTAAAACATATTCCCTTTGAAGAGCCCATTCCCATGCCCGAAAGTCTGAGTGGCAGACCTCTGATTATTTTTTTAAGTTCAAATCAAATTTTTGTTCATTAGAAAAACATTAAATCTTCTTTAATAAAGGCCTTAAGTATGGGAGACAGACACTGTGGACCAGGTGGACACCCTGGGGAAGAGGGAGCTGGAGCAGATGATGAGCCCTGGAGACAGCTGGAGCAACAACAGAAGCAAGAGACCAGGAAGAAGACACATCTCTATCCTGAGGGGAAAAGAGGAAGTGTGGTGGGATGGGGACCTGGGGAAAGTAAAGAAAGGGCAGGTTTTTTCTGCCATTTTGCAAATGTTTCTCTTTAGAATGACTTGATTTCAAAAAGTAACAGACACTTGTAGACAGACAGTGTATCAACATGTTGATATGTGTATCAACTCTACAAATTCCTAGTGGGTGGCTTTGGGTTTTAAACACAGAGTCAAGTCATTAGGGTAAAAGCATTTCCTAGCTGGGCACAGTGGCGCATCATTTCTATATTCCCAGCTACTCAGGAAGCTGAGACAGAAGACTCTCTTGAGCCCAAAAGTTCACAACCAGCCTGGGAAACACAGCAAGACCCCGGATCTTATATACATATATTCTGGCTGGAGATATGACTCAGAGGATCAAGCACTTGTTCTCCATATGTGAAGACCAGAGTTTGGATCCATAGAGCCACTTAAAAGTTAGGCAAGTATGTCTACTGCCTGTAATCCTAGCACAAAAAAAGAAAGGACAGAGAATCCTCTGGGCAAGTCAGCTCACTAGCTTAGCCAATAGATGAACTCTGGGTTCAACGAGGAGATCCTGCCTTAAGAAAAAAAAAAGAGTGGACAGTGAGAGGAAAAGACATCCAATATCAACTTGAAGGCCACATACACACACACACACACACACACACACACACACACACACACACACACATGCAAATAAAAGAAAAACAGGAGTTCAGAAGAAAGTGGGCACGAGTCACCATCCTAGCACCTGGTACCGTAGTTGGTCAATGGACACTTGCTTACCTTCATGAAGGAAGGAAGAAGGCCCAGACACATTAGCAGAAACAACCTTGCCACACATGACCCAGGTACAAAGGAAACATTTAGTAAAATGAAAGCATCTGAAATTCAATTGACCTATGCCTTCCTGAGCGATTGATTCACATGCGTTGTCAGGAAGGTTCAGGAGAACGCCTGTATTTAGGGAGCTCTTCTCCTTGTCCTGAAAGGCCTGGAAGAAGAGCTGTGAAGTGCTGCATATCTTTTCTGGGTCTTGGTTTGTGCATTAAAAAAGAAAAAAGAAAAAGAAAAGAAATAGGAAGGCCAGTAATTGACTCAACAGGTAAGACACCTGTGTATAAACCTGGCAACTAGAGTTCAATCTCCAGGTCCCACTCGGTGGAAGGAGAGAACCAACTTCAGCTGCTGAAGGTTGTTCTCCTACCTCCACATGTCCTCCCTCCCTCTCTCTCTCAAAAATAAATAAATAAATAGGAATGGCATTAGCTATGAGGAAAGCCACTGTATTGAGTGATCGTGAGCACTTCATAAGACATCCTATTAAAATAGCATTCACATTAAATCACAGATGCAAAGTTCCTAGTTCAATGTTCACCTTTGGTAGCACTTAGCAAACGGGAAGGACATGTCAGTCTCTGTTGCCGCAGCCTACAGAATGGTTATAGAAAGTTTCTATTTGAGGTTTCTGAAAAGTTCAGTGGTAGCCTGACATACACAAAGCTCTGGGCTCAATCTCCATTGCTGGAGGTAATTACTGGAGAGAGAGAGAGAGAGAGAGAGAGAGAGAGAGAGAGAGAGAGAGAAAGGTTAGCTTCTGATTTGATTCAATGTCCCAGTGGCAAGATATGGTGACATGCCCATTTCTAATCCTGACTCTCACAGTGACTTTGCTGTGTGTCTTTAGGCAGTCTCTTTCCCTATCTGAATCTCAATGGTTTCATTAGTGAAATAACTAGGGTTCCCTTCCTACCTCTCCTTTCATCATGTAACCAGTCTCGTCCTGTGAGAATGTCCTTCCAGAGCCCCCCTCCAGCTGCTGGTGCTTTCTTGTTCCTGGCACCAACTTTCTTGGGATCTGGGGCTGGGAAGACCAGCCCACATTACAGTCTTCTGCAGTGTAATGTGAAACAGATTCAGCCTAGGTTGCAGCCAACACCAGGGAAGTGGACCTCATTGTAAAAAGCCACCTTGTCAGCATCAGGCCTGAGTGATTAATGACTCTTTAATCCCACAGCCCTAGATACCTGACAAAAATACACTTGGGCCAAAAAGGCAGAACAAACCTAATTAGCCCGGCCGACCCACTCACGAGGTGTGGGTTGCTACGGATCCCCACAGCGTGGAGAGCAAGCTTCTCCCTGCCTGTCCCTTTCAAATCTGTGAAAGAATCAAGTGGCCACAATGGGGAAGGGACTCCATTAAAAGACGGGGGCTGGCCAATGAATAAACATGCAGGTTACTGTGTTGATATGTGGCTGAATGTGGTTGTGAAGTGGGGTGTTGGGAGCCTCTGAGGCCGGCGCCCCCGGTATTGTGCTGGGGGAGGGACTGGCCATTTGAAGTCAAGGTGAGGACATTCTGGGGGCAGATGGAACCTGCTTTGTTTGTGAAAGAGTTTTTCTGCTATTTATGCTAATGAGTGGGAAACACTTCTTAAGCATCTCGGATGGTTCTGTAATGAGGCCCGGCAGAATGTGCCAACATTGTTGGCCCGAGACAATTTTAAACTCCCACTCAGCACATCAGCAGCCCCTTTCTTTACAGGAAGGCCCTCTGAGGGTGACCAGGACAATGAGGGAAGAGTGAAAACATCACAAAGAGGGGCTTTTGTTTCCCTTCCCTTTGAACCCTCTCAAAAGCCCGGTTTCAAGGGGTATGTTGGGCCTGCCTTTCAACGTGGCTGAACCCAGAATCCCCTGTTGTTTAGCAACATAGAAAGCTGACCTTAATTGACTCCACTTCTGAGCGGGCTTTGTAAATCACTCTGCCCAGACTGAAATTTCCTGATGGCGTCTGTGGGCTGTACCCGGGACACGGACCTGACAGCGCGGGATGCCGCCTTCCTTGGCGCGCGTGTGCAACCACGCGTGCATGCTTGGCTTTCTCACGTGGACCCCACCCCTCGATGATGATCATTCCCATTTCACAGGTAAGGAACCAGGGCTGTGAGAAGTCATAGGACCTGCCCAGAGTCTTATATCAAGAGCTGAGACTTCACTCTTCCGGCCACAACGGCTGTGCCGAGCGCGCTGGAGTGTGTGCATGGGTCAGGGAGATGTCTTCCATGATGGGTTTCCTGAAAAGATTATTTTGCGGAGAAAGAGGAACTTCGCCAGGTCATGATGACATTCTGGACCTCCCCTTCCATTTCTGGTCATGCATTTCCTTGATAAGACTTCACCTTCTGCTTACTCTAGCTGTGCGCAGCTGATTTGCAACCATACCGCCCCTTTGTTCCCCAAGTCACCGAGCTAACCAGCTCTCCAATGGAGTGGATTGGGGTATAGAGTCACGCTTTACCGAGCCTCATCATCCTCAAAGCCTGTGGACCTGCAATAGTGCCGGCTGACTGGCATGTGACTGTGAGGTCCTGGTAAGACCCAAGGAAAGTGTGGTATGGACCACAGCTGAGTAAGTGGGGTGCTGATAGTCCCAAGAGGATATGCTTTTGATTCAAACCAGGTCAAAGAATCCAGAAAGGTCACAGTGGTGCTTTAAGAAGGCCCAGTCACCAAAGGACCCTGAGATGGCCTTTCTTAATCTTCTTTGTGGAGGGAACACTAGAGATGAGTCAGGAGCCTGTGATAAGGCTCGTTCCTTATCCTGCTGTAAGCATCATCCCCGGATCAGCCAGAGAGTGTGGTGTGGGCATCAGCAAAAGAGAGAGGCACTTCTGGTTCACTGAGGAGCGTCCCCTGTTCCTCCTGCTTTGCAAGTTGCATCTGAAAGAATTGCTGCCAATTTCACATTAACTGGACTCATCTTTTCATTAATAATTATTTGGAAGATAGTATGGAAATTCATATCATTCACAACTTCTCTCCCTCCTCGATTGTACAATATGCACTATAGGGTTGGGTGGTTTGGCAAAAGGAAGGAAGTCTTACTCTACAAGAAAAAGAAAGAAACTATGAAGTTGTTTGCATAGTACATATAATTATATAGCTGTCGAACCTGTGGATAGAGAAGTGACAAGGAAATAAACAAAAGCCTAACAATTAGGAAAAGAAACAACTTTTGAAAGAACAAATGAGGTCTAGAGAGATGGCTCAGGGATTAAGATTCTGTTTTGCAAACAGAAGTTCCTGAGTTCAGGTCCCACTGTAAAAATGCCAGGCGGAAAGAGTGGCGGACTGAACTTCCATCTCTGGTGGGCAGAGCCTAGGAAATACCAAAGTGAAGCAAAAAGGAGGTAGAAGCAATCTATGATGATTCCCGAAGTCACTCTTGGTCCTCCACAGGGACACACAATGCCCTCCAATACACACACACACATACACACACACACACACACACACACATGAAATTAATAAAGATTTTTTAAAGAAAATTACAAATGAGACATCCTCATAACACACTCTGCTATTTCATCGCACAATTTAGGTAACTTCTGGGTTACCTAATCTCTATGGGGCTGGGATATGCCCAGTGGATAAAGCTTGCAAGTATGAGGGCTGGAGTTTGGGTCCCCAGAACCCACACAGAGCTGCGTATATCACAGGTGTGTGATACAGCCTCAGCACACTAATGACGAGATGGGTGCAGTAGCTGAAGATTCCATGGAAGCTCAAGGACTAGCTGACCTAATATACACAGTGGTGAACAAGAATAGATCTTGCCTCAAAATAAGGTGAAAGGCAAGAACTGACACTGAGATTGTCCTCTGACTTCTACATGTGTACCGTGGCATGTGTGCCTGTGTACATATACACACACCCCTCCAAATGTATAGGTGCTCAAAGACAAGTGTTATTAACCTGCTAAGACCTGCTAAGATGTGGTCATCTTATTCTCCCAATACAAGCATATTGCCTAAGTATCTACCATATAAGTAACTTTATAATACACAGAAGGCTGATACAGTAGAATAATGGTTGTCTTGTGAGAAACTAGCTTGGGACCTCTCGTAGTTTGGTCCTCCCAGTACCAACACTTTGTGCCACCTTCAAAATCTTCTTTTTTTTTTTCCTTTTTTTTTATTAACAATTTAATTATACATTTTAAAATTTTTTACCAGTTCCCTCCCTCCCCCCTCCTCCCCCCTCCTCCCCCCGAACCCCCTCCTCCCCCCGAACCCCCTCCTCCCCCTCCCATTCCCCCAGTGCCTCCCCCCCAATTCCCAGAGAGTCCTTTATTGTGTACGCCTAACTCTCCACTGGGTCCTCCTCTCCGATGAGATATAAGGACCCAGTGGCGAAATCTTTTTTTTTAATTTTTTTATTATTATTATTTATTCAATTTGTGTGTGTGTGTGTGTGTGTGTGTGTGTGTGTGTGTGTGTGTGTGTGTGTAGAACCACAGGCGAATTCAGGAACCTCCATGGACGCCTCCACCTCCTCCTTGTTTACTCTGCCCCGGGATTCACAGGCTCCGCCCTACCAGGACAGAAGCGCAGGCCTCCCCCGCTTCCGCCCGACGTCTATACATGGGGTCTGGGATCGGAACTCGGGACCTTCTGCCTGCAAGGCAGAGGCTTAACCCCTGAGCCACCTCTCCAGCCCCCACCTTCGAAATCTTAATGCCAATGTCATTCTCAGGGTCACCTGAGGTGAGGTGGATGAGTGCATTGAAGAGCGCTGGGGCATAGTCAATCTAGACAAATAGGTGGTCCTCTTCCAGTCCAGTCTCTCTCTCTCTCTCTCTCTCTCTCTCCTCCTTCTCCCACAAATGAACTTATTCTCCAGGCTGGGGACCACTTTTCCTGTGGCTCAGAGGGATGTGATCTGGCCTTGTCTCTGGCATATCAGTGCCAGTGTAGCGAATGTCTCTTAGGTGTTTATTGAAGACTGACTTATAGTTCGATAATAGATACATCTCTACTTCCACACTTACATTCTTACCATACTGTGTCAGAAACATGGAGGGACATGTTTGTGCCATCCCACAAGGTCAGACTCTATTGAATAACAGTCGTTTTACAAGCTACATCACTTTCATCAGTTGTACTCCACCAAGGAATCTTGAGTTTGTTTGATAGCACAACTATTGGGAATCACAGGTTCTTTCATTCTAATCTCAATGACTCATGCACATTCTCAGATCACACATCACCCTCCATACATGTATGTTCCAGAATGTCTGAGGAGAGGTGAAAGAGGTTAAGAGGGTTCGAGGAGAGCTATAGGGAAGGCAGGAGCAGACAGCAGATGCAGGTGCACAGCGAATCACTGTCGATGAACGGATGTCAAGGAATCTGTCATAGAGCTGCTGGGGTTGTTCGACTTTCAAGCCAAGTCAAAGCCTGACCTGGACTAAAGACTGTTTAGATGGACCATGCCAGGATTCCCAGCACCTTGCTAAACTACATATCTGAAGCCCAAGAGACAGAGAGAAGAACTAGATGTCTGCTGATGACTGGATGGCAGAGGACAGGTTGGTAGGTGTCATTATGTCCCCGAGTGAGGCATTTCCTCTCAGACAAGATCCCTGTGGGGGAGGGGTGCATTGCTCATTGGTCTGACGTCTTCCGTAAACACATGGCCTGGTTTTCCTGAAAAAGATTTTGATATTCCCATGTGTTCACAGGTGTTAATATTTTCTCCGAATCACTGAGTTATTTCTCATTTGTGTCTCATGTGTTATGCTGGCCTGCTGTGGTCGTTGATTTGCGCAAACAAGATGCAGAGTCATTCTTCCTCAGCATCGGTACCCCAAACGCAGCGGAATGCTGTCTCACAAAATGGAGTCACTCAGGGCAAGGCATAGCCCTAAAGTCACTCTTTTTTCTACAGTATGGAGGAGATTGGGTGCAGGGTATGAACTGATATCCACAATCTGCAAGCACTTTAAAGACAGAGAACTTAGAACAGTTCATCTCTCTCCACAGCCTGGAGCACTCCACAGATATAGTTCACAACAGGCGCTCAGGAGATAAGCAATGAGATATTCTGAGCAGTCTGCTAACTCTGCCCGACTCTGCTAACGCCATTCTACTGAGGGAGATGCTTTTTCTCTTGAAGAATCTCAGGCCATCTTTGGTCAGTGGCAGAATTGGCCTTCTGCTCACCAATGGAAGAAACCCAGAGACCACTTCCCTTCTAGGGAAGGCGGGGACAGCAGCTAGCACCTGTCAAGTCCCAGAAGCTCAGGGCCGTTTTAGCTGAGGGCCACACTTCTCAGAGCTGCTAGCTTTCCTTGCTTTGCAGTGGCATTTAGGAACCCAGGTGGAAAATTCTGTAAGATTTCATAGTAGCTGTGTTCACAACAGCCTCAAATTAGAAATAACTGAACTAGACACAAATCGTATTATGTCCTTACTAGGGAATATTGCTCAGAGGGGGGAAAAAAGGAGAAAAAGTACATGAATGAATCTCAAAATCTGAGAGAAGCCCGACTCACAAGATGCCGTAGAGCATGGCTCCATTTAAATGCAGTTCCCAAACAGACGGATTATTCTGAATCAGAACAGGTTGCTGCACTGGGGTTGAGTGGTTCCATTGGAAAGACGGTGCAGCACAGGGACACTTTGGAGGTTGGTGGAACTGTTTTCTCCCTTGGCTGGACCGGTTATGTTTGCCATACTCTCCAGCTAAATGATTTTCGGAACATTTCAGTAAGTGAACTCCACTTTGATTTCCATTGTGATTTTCGTAGGAGGAGTTTGGAGAGCCTTTGTATGAGCCACCATCAGGTTAAACTTTTGCTAAAAAACAGAAAAGAGATACAGAAACGTGGTGGGAATCTCACACCAGCCCCTGGGAATGACTGACACATATTTAAATGGAAGCGGCCTTTGTGCCATCCCGGGGTCGATACATTAAAATAATTTGCAAGCTCCAGAGAAGCTAAAGCGGAGAGCAGATTCCTCTGCAGTGGCCGGTGCCTGTGTCATCTGCTCCCAGGCTTAATCAAGTTATCTTATCAAACCCAGTATGTCTTGGACCCCAGTTCTGTGTCTGAAGGAAGAAAAAATTTGCAGACAAATTTCTAGCAGCAGGAAGTTGGTGCTCTCCCGCAAGGATGAAAAGCGCCTCCCCACCCTCGCCTGCTGGGAGTTCAGTTCAAGTGGTCCCCTTATTAGATTACGCCTCTCAGGCCTTCTCTGGTGTAGGTATCCAATTTACCACCACCGTATCCAACAGTTCCCCATGAAGCAGCAAACATCGGGGTCACTCTTTTGTGAAATTACAGGGAAGCTGAGTGTGTGTGTGTGTGCGTGTGCGTGTGTGCGCGTGTGTGTGTGTGTCCATGTATATGAAGAGATGGATACTGATTGCTAGCTAATGTGACATTGATTTATTTATATCTATTTTTGCTTTTCACAGGATAATTGAGTGACATCTCCATATCCTCATGATAGAAAAAAAGATAGAGAAATAAAAATATATAAGATTCCCACATTAAGTGTTGTCTATTATTATTTTCAAAGGAGTTTGCAAAAGTTTTATGACAAGTGTAATCCCCAGTGAATGAGCTGAATTGCTCTGCTGGAGGTTTCTTTCTTCCATGACCATATAATTTAAACAATAGTGCTATATTTTATTTTATAAGAAGAGTATAGGTTTCAACGGTCTCTGAAGCTGTCTCACTGAGCTGATGTTAATGTTGATCCATTTGCA
Source organism: Typhlomys cinereus (assembly GCA_023101885.1). Classification (NCBI taxonomy): domain Eukaryota; kingdom Metazoa; phylum Chordata; class Mammalia; order Rodentia; family Platacanthomyidae; genus Typhlomys; species Typhlomys cinereus. The sequence continues at coordinate 247,030 of JALPQD010000488.1, forward strand.
CGTATCACACCTATCTAACTCATTATTCCCATGAGCACACAAGCAGTATTGGATTAGGTACTGTGCGCATGGGCCTGCTCCAGTTTGCCTCTTCTATTACTTTTCCTTCATTAAATTAAAAATATATTTGGGCATCATCAACAATTGGGGAGGAGGAATAAAGCAACATGCAAGGCAATGTTTTACATTGATGTCGAGAAGTGTTACACCAAGGAGGTCACGGCCACACCTTTCCACACACACATGCATCTTGGGAATTGAGCCCAGCCAGCAGGACAGCAGCTGGCAAGAAGTGAGACTATCTCATCTATCCACTCCCTGGCGAGGCGGGAAATCCATCCTCCTGGACTCAAGATGCCTATTGATTCATCCCCTTTACTGGCAGGCAGGCGGACAGGCGGGCGGGCAGGCACTTGAGCCCCAACAAGGCTCATTAGCGTGTTTTATTGAGAGCGCTGCCCTGGCGGTTCCCACACGGCTGGGGAGTCAGGGTGGAGGGGCAAGAAGCCGGCAGGCTTTTATTTCGCGCCATAAAGGCCTTCACAATGTCTGCTGGAGTCTCAACAGTTAACGAGACTGCAGACACAAAGGGGTGCTCTGGCTGTAATCGAGAAATAAATTTGATGTTCTGAGTTCCATGACAGCTAATGACAAGGAGCCAGGTACTGCACCCTGTGGGAGTGACCCCAGCATAGGAGACTGGGCCGGCAGGCAAGGGGCCAGTCTAGGCAGGGCAGCGGTGGGGTCCATCCGGGAGGCTAGGGATATTTTCTGGTTTTGTCCCACCCACCCGGTGGTATGGACATCAATCAAAGAAAGGTTCCATTCCTTTCCTGTCTAAAAGAAAACTGCCCACAATATGTGTAGTGTGTGTGTCAGGAATCCAGAAAAGTGTTCTTGGAAAGAACAAGATGCATCAATGTGCAATTTACTGAGGCCTTGACTTGCCACTGGTGTATATCTGTAAGCAGCTTTATGTTTTCTTCAATTCCTAGTTATTACAGAACATTTTATTTATGTATGCGTGTGTGCGCACACACGCGTGCATGTGTGCCCACTCACATGCATATGTGGAGGCCCAAGGGTGACTTCGGGAATCATCCTGGATTGCTCTACCTCCTTAACGCTTTTGCTGGGGGCAGCGGTGGGGGGTTCTCAGGCTCTGCCTTCTAGGGCTGGAATTACAAGCCACTGTCATTCTGCCCTGCATTTCGATGTGGGATCTGGGGATCTGAATTCAGGTCTTTTTGCTTGTGGGGGAAAGACTCTAACCCTTGAGCCATATCCCCAGCCTGACAAAAGCATATTAACCAAGAAATGGGTTAATCCATTCTGCCACACTCGTCTACTCTACCCTTTTACTCAAAACCAACGATATCAACTAATCACACGGAAGCCCCTTGTTTCCATCCTTGAGTTATCTCAGAGGAAACCTTTTCCTGCTGGAGGTTTTCTTTCAGGTTGATATCTGATTAAATTCAGTGTAACGCAGGGCCTGGGAGGATGCAAGCATAGATCTCTGTGCGTGTGAGTAGCGTGTGTGTAATCAGCAGCAAGAAGCCTGGTAATGAGATCTAATTAAATGAGAGTCTAAATATAGAATGAGTACCCTAGGGGTTCTAGAAAGACAAATGATCTTCAGCCCAGCCTGGCGACAGCCACTTGCAAGTGTCTGTGTCCTACTTACCTGCATAACATGATGCTGATGGCACTCAAATGCCATGTCATGCTCACAGGATGACTACAGAGTGCTCACTGCCACACTGTTTCAACGATGCATCACTGCACAACAAATGACCACTGAGTTGGTACTCAGTGGCTAAGATAACACGCTCTGGGCATGGCGGTGAGGCACTCTCTTGGACCCTGATTCCAAAAGGAAAGTGATCAACTACGCAGCCGTCCTGACCTCAACAGGTCATGTCGCCTCTACAGGGGAAAAGCTGCTTAGATCTTGAATTCTGAACATGCTATAGTTGTGTCAATAGCTGATTCCTCAGTGATTGTACAATGCCGATAGATACAGCTGTGCAACAGGACCCTCTGTCATTGCAGAAAGATTGTAATTCCTACCTAAATTAACAAAAAAGAAATGTATGAAGTGTGTGCATGCACATATGTGTGTGTTTGCGTATATGAGCATGTGTATATATGTGTGTGCATGTGTGTACACGTGTGTTCGTGCATGTGTGTGTCTTTTTTTTTCTGGGTCCAAGTCTTCGCTCTGGCCACTTCTTTCTGCCTGTCTGCACTAGAGATAAAACGTGGTATTTTCTGGTCTCAGGTGGCTGTATTCAGCTATCAGTTTGCTAGCAAAGTTATGAGCACCATTTCCGTCTCCACTTGGACTGTTATGAAAGAGACTTCTGGCTGCATTTAGCTCCCATGGTCCTCAGAGAGCAATGGAGGGAACAATGAAACAGGATGTAATGAGCTTGTGCTGGTTCATCTTGAGCTTAGAAGCCTCTGATGCTCTCTGGCTGGCTCTGAGAAGCTGAAGTTACCCCATCTGTCAGGGCTGGGGGGGTTCAGAGAACAGGAGGAAGTTGCTCTTTGGACCCACTAGCTGAGGACTTCTGCTCCTGGTGGTTTTGGGTTTCCTCTCCTGGGTCCACATGGACTTTCTAAGGATCCTCATCTTCTCACAGAAATCACAAGACATATTTCAGAAAATCAGCCAACAGAAATCACTGGGGAAGAAATGAGGAAAGAACATTTATTTGAGGAACACGACAATGCCTTCAGGGACGCATTCCTAATTGTGTGAAAATGTGGATCCCAGGTCCCACATAAAAATGCCAGGTGAAAACAGAGGCGGCCTGCATTTCAGGCCCTGGTGAGCGGAGCCTGAGAAATCCAGAGCGAAGCCAGAAGGAGCTAGACATAATCCAGGATGATCCCCAAGTCATCCTTGGCCCTCCATAAGGACACATGTGCCCTCTGATACACACACACACACACACACACACACACACACACACACACTAAATGAATGAATAAATAAGGTTTAAAATAAATTTCACTAGCAGTTGTTTAAATTTTTTTACTTATAAGAAAGAGAGAGAGAGAAAGAGAGAGAGAGAGAAGACATGCATACCATGGCAAACCGGTGGAGGTCAAAGTTCAATTTTTCAAAAGTCAGTTGCTTCCTTCCACCAGATTCTCTAATCTAACTCAGAATTAACCTATAGTTCTAGAGAATTCCATTCTCTGTCTTCCAGATTGGAATTACAGACAGCTTCCACACTCACTGACATACTATAGGGGGTCTGAGGACATGAATTTTGACCCTTTTGCTTTCCTGGCAAGGTCTTTGACCTCTGAGCCATCTCCCTAGTGCTAGTCAGAGTACTGTATCCTAGCAACATAAAGTAACTAATACACCCCCTAAAGGGATACAAATATGTTTTCTTTTTCTTTTTTTTTTTTTGTCTCAAGCGTACAAGGACTACAGTGCAATTCAGCATTGACTGAGCATCTACAGTGCACTGGGCTCTGGTCTGGCAAGGAGAACACGCAGATGAAAGGGACACAGCCTCTGTTCTTGACGTTCTTGAAAGAGGGGCAGGGACTCAAACAAACCCACACATTGTTGGAATGCAGGAGGAATAGCAATATCCTAAAGAGACACAACATGGAAAAGCAGGCACTATCTGGTAGGATGGAATAGGGCAGGCTTCCTGGAAGAGTGGAAGATGACAGGATCCTGAAGGATGGGGAAGGTATCGACTGCTCCATGGCTCCAATAGCAGATCCATGGAAACCTGTGGAGCCAGATGAGAGCAGGCAGAGGGAGACTGGAATGGGAGGAGGGGACAGGAAGGGCTGGCACATGGAGGGAAGGCTGTCTGCCAGTCGTTTGTGGCCAGTGTGGTAAGTGGGACCAGGGGCTATTTTAAACTAGCAGAGAGAACCTGTTGTCCAGATGTCTGAAGCACTAGCCACGGGACAAGGCTCTGGCCGCCAGTCTAAGCGCCAGCTAAACAAGTTCCCTCTTTTCCAGGATTGCTACCTGCACTATTTCTTGCAAAGATTCTCTGCTCCACCAGTTCCCTCGCCATTGCCCTTCCACTTTGATTGGAAAGTTCTGTGGGAATTTCCACTAATCCTTCATGTATTTGAAGAGAACCAGTAATAGCTGATTTCTCCGTCATTCCAACCCCCATCCCCATGGGCTCACTTTGCTCCTGTCCCAGTGCTGTGGGGCAGAGCCCCCCTCCTTACTCCTGCACTGCTGGTAACATGCAGCCCCAACTTTACAAACATCACACAAATGGCCCTTCTGGTCTGTCGCTTAGCCTCGCTAAACATTAAAATCCTATTGTGTCCACAGAAACTCACTTATGGGAATCCACTGAAATGACTTCCAAACAGAATGCTACCCAAGGGTAACACCTGGAAGGTCTTCAGAGGAAGAAAATTTCGTCTACTGTTCCTATGAGTCACTGGTAAGGTAAGTCCAAACCCATGAGGACAGTTAAGGCTGTATATTACCGGCAGCTTCACCTCTGTGCCCAGAGGTTTATGTCTCTTCTAGTCCCTGTGGCTAGAGGAGATCAGACAGAAACCCACATAGCTCTGAGGGCCCCCTGTTGAGTTATCCTGAGATTCAGCCTCTGGCCTGCACACAGTGGGTTATAGACTTGTTACTGGTTTTGTTTACTCTTTTTTTCAGGCTTGGAATGCATGTCCCCGCCTTCTTCTGGCTGACTGTCACTTTTCTGGCTTTGGATGCACATCTCAGATCTCCTCTGGGTGTCTCTCTCTACAGTCTCAGATACCCCAGCTCCTTTCCCTGACACTGTGCGTATCCTTAACCTCATCAAGCACCTACTGCTTTTCCTGTTCTGCAAAAGCTGTGAGTCTGTGATTTGACTCTTAAAATGGAGACTTTGGGTTTCAAAACACTTTTTCAAAGTCAAATGGTGCACGACTCTAGAAAAGATAGCCAAGAATAAAGACAAATTTAACATAATGGACCGTAATGGGTAGGAACAGTGAGAAAGATAATGGAATTCAGAGCAGCTTTACAAACTGTCATGGTTTGAAATGTGTCCCCCACAGTCTCATGTGTTTGGGAAGGTCATGACACCTTCAGGAGGTAGATTCTTGCTAAAAGAAGGCAGCCACAAGGGGTAGGCCTTGAGATGGATTGGTTCCATCCTACTTCTGGGAGAGGGCTGCTCTTGCAGCAAGCAGTCTAGCAGCTCTCAGCCTCCAAGGTGTCTGCAGTGACCTAGGCCTACTTCAGCTTCTGCTGCCAGCCATGCTGCCTCCGCCATGAAAGACTGTATTTCCCCTCTGGAACTGTAAGCTGAATAAATCTCCTTTTCTCCCTTAGGTTGCTTGATTTGGGGTGCTCTCTCACAGCAACAGAAAGAGAAACAGTACAACCACAGACAAGGTGGACCCCTGATGTGGCTCAGCCATTAGTTAGCCTCCTGGCCTTGCATGCAGGAGGCTCCGGGTTTCACCCTCAGCACCGCATAAACCAAGATGTTGGTGCTGTGATCCCAGCAGCACAAAGAGGAAACAGGGGAATCAGGAGTTCAAGATAATCCTGGACCTCAGACAACTCTGGCCCACTGTGGGCTAGTCAAGGCCCCGTCTAAGAACAACAATGAAAAAACAAGGTTTACAAAAATTAGTTGGTTACAGTAATCAGAAGAGAGCAATCATTTGGCTTCACAAATACCAATGAGTTATAGCTTATATATTTTTAGTTGGAAAACAAATGGATTTCTTTCTGTAGAACATGAATGATTTTAGTCTATCTGCTTCCAAAAATGATTTCAGAGACATACAAATCAACCAAGAAAAAAGAAAGAATTCATTGTCTACTGACTGATCAAAGCTTTGAAACAGTGACCCCTTCCCCCACTCTTCTCCATGTGTCAGATGAAGGGCTCAGAGCAGACCATCTAAGAAGTGCCTCTCGGCACTGATGATCTATGGCTTGTGGAGGAAACCAAACCATTCTCTTTCCTGACTTCTTACAGGATGAATGTGTGTGTGCGAGCACGTGTGTGTTTGTGTGTGTGTGTGTATGTGTGTGTGTGTGTGTGTGTGTGTGTGTGTTGTGTTTTCTGGGTACACATCTCATTGCTGGCTTTCCTTTCCATATCACCCCCCCCCCTGTTAACCATGAGACTTCCAGGTCAGAATGATGTCCTATCTAGCCTTGTGCCATCCTAATATGGAGTTGGGCACATAACAGATACTCATCAAATAGTGTATGATACATGAAGATGCGGACAGTAGGTGTGTGGAAAGCCACTGCAATGTAGAAGGCAAAGCCATCATGAAATATATTCAGAACCAGCAAAGCTGCTACAGGCGAGTTGTGGCCTGGCAAGGCCAGTCTGCCCTAAAGCTGAGGCAGAGGTGCTGTGACTTGGCAAAGCTCGCCTGCCCCAAAGTTGCATAAGGGAATTATGACTTTGCTAAGGTCAACTTGCCTTTCCGCTACAGCTGGACATGACTTTGGCAGATCCCTCTTTGTCTTGTCTCTTCTGCATAAGATTGCAGAGTACATCGCATGCTGCGTAGAAATCACAGCTTCCCAGCTTTCCCGTGATCTCTGCCCCTGGTGATATAGTGTTTACTTAGTCTGCCTATAAATAATAAAGGCTTGAGAAAGCGACCGACCGCTGCCAGTCCTCACCAGGTCTGTGGAGATACCTGATCTTGCCTTTTTTCTGTATTGTGTCTTTCATCATTCTTATGTCTCCCCAACAAAGTAGCACCACATGTGTGGCAGCAGGCAGATGATGAATAAATAGGGAAAAGAATGAACTTGAAGGGCTGATGAGATAACTCACTGTGGCATGGCATGAATATAGGCGCTCTCTCTCTTCTCTCTCTTCTTTACATGCCATGGCCACAGGCTAGTCACCTAAATTCTCGGGGCCACACTAAAAAAGAAGAATTAATTTGAACACTCCTGTGGTTGCAGAACAAGGCAAACCTGAACTTCCCAGTCGACTAATGGAGAAGACGAGCCACAGACACTTCCTTGCCCACCCAGAATGCCAGGACACTGTGGCTGGGTGGTTCTCACTTCTCTGAGCTACCACAATGTCAAGATATTTCTAAGTGGAAACTCGGTCATACATCACCATATTCTGAAGCTGAGCAGCAAATACCCTGATCTTGGGACTATTTATTTATATTAAGATCTTTTTGTGGAGTTCATTATTTCAAGGGGTCCTGAGAGTAGATACTTTGCCAGGACCGAGATTGAGCCAAGACTAGAGGCACTGAGTGGCTTCCCTCCTCTAGCACAGTCATGGTTTGGACATTGCCTTTTTTGTTTGGGTGGAGTTTTGTTTTATTCACGAGGCTTATGCCATCTTTGGGTTTTTACTTTTCTTTTGGCAAAAGTAATTTGGTAGGTAGGATCATTCAAATGGGGACCACTGTCTAAGGATGGTACTGGGTTTTAGTAACCAGGATGATGACATCTTTCACCAGAATCTGAGTGTCTTCTTTTCAGACAGCACAAATTCCTGATGACTGTCAGGTCCCCGCCAGTGAAGTGAACCCGGGGACAGACTCAATGGGCGGGACGTACTCTGTAAACCCAAGTCAAAAGTCTGGAAATTGGCTGGGCAAGTGTTGTGCCTTGCTCAGATGAGCAGATAGAATGATAAGAAGGGGAGAGAGAAAGAGAGAGAGAGAGAGAACTAAATTAAAAATAAAACTCAGAGGTAGATAGAGATGGACAATATGGACAAATATTTGTGCTGAGTTGACATCAAAGACATACAAACTTGACTACCCGGGAGTCTGCAGCCCTGTCCTGCAGAGATGCTGGGGAAGCTGAGCCTGAGAGCTGGCTCTCCTGAGCTCACAGAGAAACTTGAGACACACTTGCAATGGGTGCCCAGGCCTCCTGCCTCCGGTACCACTAAGAACACAGAGCGAAGCCAACCCAAACTTGTTTTCCTAAGATCACCTGTGACCCAGAGAGTCGGAGAACAGAGAGCCATTTTTCACTCCGGAAGGATTTCTAAGATTCCAGCTCAACTGTCCTCCAAGATGTCCCAGGAGCTTGAGCAGACCTCAGCTCTAGTTTCTTTGAAGTCTTTCCTCCTCCAGCCTTGAAACATACAGTTCAGCATTTCTTTTTTAAATATTTTATTTATTTGTTAGAGAAAGCATGCATGAAAAGGGGGGGAAGGCCAACACACGTACCATGTAAGTTTCTGTGTATCCCACTCAGATAGTCGAGTTTGCAAGCAGGCACCTTACCTGCTGAGCTATGTCATTGGCTCCAGTTCAACATTTCTTTAGTAGCACATGCCTCTTTGTCTGGCTAGGCAGCAGATAATACCAAAGAATTAGCTGATACATCCTGGTTTTCTTTTTGCCCCACATCCTTCTTCTCTAGTCCAACTACCTGGGGCCCTGTCCCACTACCCATTGTTTCCATGAAGAATAGTATACCTTATGCACAGAGCCACAACATCCATTATAACTGCACTGTCACAGGGGAACCCCCCCCAGGGTTAAAGATGGAAGAGGAACTGGGGCCAGATCATGCTGATGACTTCAGTACCAAAGGAAAGAGCTCTCTCTTGATGTTGTGAGCTGTGGGATGGAGGAGGAGTCTTCTAAAAGACAGCCACCATGATCATATTTAGTGTTTAGAAAAGATTGGCTGAACAGCTGAAAGAGGTTGAACACAGGTAGTGGGGTGTCTCTACAAGAGAGTTATTGAGGGTTAGTCCAGAGAAGCCAAGCACAAAGAAAAAAAAAAAAATAGAACCAGCAGGGAAAAAAAAAAAAAACACAGAAGGTAGATTCACAAGTCTCTGATTAGCTTGTAAGAAGGTACATTTCAGCTGCTCAGAAGCCTGGGGCAGGAGGGTTCAAGTTCAAAGCCAACCTGGACAGCTTGGTGAGACCATGCTTCAAAATAAAGTAAAAACAGACTGGAGTGTAGCACAGTATTAGAGCACTTGCCTAGAATATGCAAGGCCTTGGGTTTGACCTTTGAACTCCCCGCCTTCCTGCTGTAATTCCACAAGCCACTCACTCTGGGACTAGGCAATGCTAGTTAGGGTCTGAAGCCAGAATCTCTGGCAGGGCCAGAATTGCAACCATTGAGTTACAGCCTCAGCAGCCTTCTGCTTGGAAAAAGAAAAAGGATCTGGCTGTGCTGAGTGTGGAGAAAATGGAGAGGAGGAAGTTGGCTAGAGGAAGTCCTGCCATATTTCTATTGAAGAATCTATCAAATATCAAGAGGGACTAAATAACAGAGAGGTGTAGCAGGATGTGGGGCTGGGGAAGAGAAGGAATGGGAGGCTGCTTTGGGCATTGCAGGTGGGCATGGCTTATGGGGAATCGAAAACACAAGTCTTGGTACAGGAAGGGATCACAGCTGAGTCGGGTGATGGAGACAGAAGCCTGGTTCAGGGGACTCAGGTAAGTCTGTGTTATGTCCTCTTGGAGTAACTCTGATTCACATGGGACATTTGTCTTCTGTTGCAACTCTATTACAGATTATCAATATCTTTCATCCCAAAGTTCAATGTGATGTTGACAGCTCACTGTCAAAACTGACTTCTGAACTCTTGATAAAAGATGATGCCTTTTTGCCCAATCCTCCTGGGACTCTTGTCTTCAGAGCCCTGGGGTGTCATGTTAACACTGTAACTTCCTGGAGATTGTCAACCTATGAGGAAGACTAGCCAGATCACATAGTGGGAGGTCATGGGAAGGCCCCATGGCTATGTGGAGAGCCGATACCATACCTTCAGCATCCTTGATTGACAGCAAGAGAGATGGGCCAGAAATGCCCAACCAAGCCATTCTGATTCCTTCTCATAAACTATGACAAGTATGCAGCAGATCATCACTCCATATTGCTATAATGGGGGTGGTCTGCTCCATGGCAAAAAAGACAGCCAGGGCTCACTGATATACACAGAACATTTGGAGAAAGGCATCTGAAGAGGAAACCAAGAAATGTCCTAACTGTGAGTTCCTGCGAGGAAGAAATCATGTCCCAGATGTGTTTCCCAGAGTGACTGTCGAAAAGAGTCCAAAGGATGTGGCTGATTTGTCTTGGTTGTTCAGGAAGGACATTTGATCAAGTGAGAAACGAGGAAAAGGAGACCATGGTGGCATGACCACAGGAAGGACGAACTGGATCCTACTCGAGATGGTGAGTGTTGATAGTCAACTTGACAGGGTCTAGAGTCAGTAGGAAGATGGGCTTCTGCTTCTGGGCAGGCATGTGGGGGATTATTTTAATGCATTAATGGAGGTAGAAGGTCGTGACACTGCAGGTGGTCCCTTTCACTGGCTGGGATCCTGGACTGTAGAAATGAAGAAAGGGAGGTGAGCAGCAGCATACATTGTTACTCCTCGCTTCTTGATTGTGGATGTGATGCGTCACCAGGTGCTTTAAGCTCCTGCTGCCTTGATTCCTCGATGTGACAGACTGTACCCTTGAACTGTGAGCCAGAGTAAATCCTTCCTCCCCTAAGTTGTTGTTCGTCAGGGTGTTTTATCTCAGCCGCAGAAAAAGAAGCTGCTTCTTCTACTTACAAGCATGTCTTTTTGAACCGTAGTGCCAAGATCAGATATCTCTTCCATTTAAGTTATTCTTTTAGAACATTTGCATTAAGAACCTTAACACCTATTATGCTAAAACAACACCGTGTACTTTTCCAAAGGTTTATTGAAAGTTCTATGCCAAGTGTGTCCTCCTTGTTTCTCTTGTTTCTCTCTCTCTCTCTCTCTCTCTCTCTCTCTGTGTGTGTGTGTGTGTGTGTGTGTGTGTGTGTGTGTGTGTGTGTGTGTGTGTATGCTCCGCATGAGAATAAGACCTGCCCCAAACTGGGAAATGGTGTCAGATGTGGGGAAGGAGGCAACTGCTCAGATGACATTCCTGAGATGATGGGTTTGGTAACTGGGTGTGCCAGAAATTTCCTGGAAAGTTTATTTTTGCTGAGTTTTAAGCTTGACTTCAGACCATTAGAGCTCTTGGATAATGCCAGTTTGTTCAAACATGTAGAGAGCCAGCTGTCCTTGGAAATGAGGTTATCTCTTGCCAAGTAAGAGTTTTGCGGTCTGGCCTGCCTGCAGGCTTGATCACTGAACTACTAGAGCAAATTGTAAGTAAAGGTCAGAGAGGTGCTGTGCTGTCCAGACGCAGGGCTGGTGTGAGTTCACGGTGGTAGCTCCGTTCCCAGGGAACATGCAGGCTTTGATTCAGACCACCTGGAAGGGGTCTGAGGTTCTGCAGGCTCTCTAACTCCTCAAGTAAGGTGATGTCATCCTGTTGTCTTCTTGAACACCTTCTTCCTGACCTGACTGCACTGGGCAATCTTTCCACTGAATCCCTTGCTTTTTTTTTTTTTTCCTTCTAGAATTTTCTAATAATTGAAAATGTCCTAGAGTGCAAACAGTATGTGGGAAGGATCTCTACCTGAATTTGGTCATCAAATGTGTCACTACAATTGTTAGAGGAAGAAATGTGTCCAGATACTTCTCACAGATGCAAGCCAGACTATTCAAGGGGGTTATGGGGCAAGTAAAGGGGTCACTACCCTAGAGGGCTGTTGTCCCATTATATCTATCACTTGTATCGTTCTCTAGCACTCACAGATATGCAGTGTAATCCCAGACTCTGCTGGCGGCTAGGAACTACATGGCCACTATGTCCCTCGCCTCTGGCTAGCTGTGTCTGTCCAATGGTAGCCTTGATCTGCCAAACTCATTGTGACACCTTTCAAACTGGGAAGTTGCAGAGTCTCTGTCTCCAGACATTAACCCTCAGTACCTGTGGCAGCTCCTTGTTATCCCTTGTACTTTCCAGCCTTGGTCATCACTTATTTTGGCTCTTCTGACTTCAAATCCTGGCCTCCCTGCAGAGTAGAGCATTTCTTCTGGGGACACTGCCCACATCCCCCAGCAACACCTGCCGGCAGGTCCTGCACGCGTGGAGACTAACCTACTGCCTCCACTTTCCTGGACACTCTTCGTTTCCAGCACTACGTTAACAACTAAGCAGGTTAGAGTCACATCCATGTGGATGGGTCACTATTGGTGGCTCAAAGGCTGCGGTCCGGTGTCCACAGGCTAAGGAGATCTCTTTCCACAGTGCACTTCTCACAGTGCCAGGAAACCCCTCATTTCCTTGTCAGTTGTCAGCTGGAGACTTGCTCACTTGCCAGAAGCCACATTCCTCACTTTCAATGAGTCCTTCCATCTTCAAAGTCTCTTCACCTAGCTTCCAATTGCTCTGATTTCCCATTCTCTGATGCACAGACTCAGATTTGAAGGATAACTTTGGTAAAGTCTGGCTCTTCTGCCATTTCATATTTTTTCATATATTTCATATATATATCTCATGTAGATCATATATTTCACATATATGTCATATATATAATATATATTTCACATATCTATTTCATATATATTTCATATGTATATTTCATATATATATATCTCAGGTCAGTTCAGTTACATCTGTGAGGTCCTTTCGCTAATTACCCCCCCCAAATTAAGGTTTCTTGAATACCCAGAGGTATGTGCATAGTTTTGGACAAGAATTTGAGGATTCTTCCTAGAATCCTGGGTCCCTCACCTAGGATGCCGAACTCTCAGAGATAACATTAGGACAGTCCCAGGTTGACCAGGAAAACTGATCAGTGAGCTAAGCTGTGGGGGTGGGTGGGGGAAGTTAGTCATCTTTCTTCCCCTACCTCTCATCAGTAGCACAGCTGTATGTACAGCACAGTTGGTAAGGTGTGCTGTAGCTGGACAACTCGATATGTTCTTGTGTCAGGAAAAGTTGGTCAAAGTGATGCATAGCATGTGTGTCGACAAATCGGATTCAAATCTAATTGGACCGACTTTGTGATCTTTGGCTCAACACCTACACTTTCTGAACCTCATTTATTTCTTCTATAAAATGGGATAATAACAATACCTTCTTCAGAAGGTGTCTGTGACAGATTTAACAAAATACACGTTGAAATTGTACTCAATGTCCAGCACAGAGTGAGTTTATTGAAGCCAGATGTTCCTACTATTGTTATTGTTGTTGTTGTTGTTGCTAGAGGTAATTGTACCAGAACCAATTAAGTGTTCGAAACAGATAAAGTCTGGAATGCCATCCCTTGGGCAAGATGCAAGGTGAAGGACTGGCTGATGTACGAATGAGTCATAACCCCTCATGCTTTGAAAAACAGAAGGGTGAAGAGGTTTCATGGTATAATGTTTAGCACTCTGGACTCTGAAAAACAGAAGGGTTTTTCTGCAGTGCTGTCCAGCCCAACCTAGGTAACTGAGCTCTCTTCTGAAAATTCCTTTGGTAATTTAGTGCCAGAAACACATCTTCCTTCAATTTAGAGCATTTGGGTGGTATCGCAGTACAGATGTTAAATATTTTCTGCATATGACTCCAGAGGGTAGGGGGCGGGTTGGTAATTCTGAATCCTTTGAACATCTTAGGGTCTTTCTGGATGAAAGGTCCAAGTTGGATGTGGCGTTTGATAAAATTAAAAGAAAATAATTTTCTGCTGAAACAGCTGCAGGGTTCCTGCGGACCAGAGGGGTTTCTCCAGGCAGTGTGCGGACCTGGGCTCAGGCCTTTTGGGAGACATCTGGAAACAGCACAACCACCTTCATACGTGGCAAATCAAATATGAAGTTGTTTATTGAGGAGTTCCTCGGTTTCAGGGCATTTCATTAAAAAAAAAAAAACTTTCAGGGTAAACCGGTGCAATGAAAAAAAGTCTACTAATAGGACTTCATTGTTCCAATTAAAATAATTTCAGTTTGAAATGATTCTTTGCCAAGCAACACCCAGATACAAACAAAAGACATTCAAACTTCCCCTTCTCCTCTTCCTCCTTCTAATGTACATAACGCCAGCCCTGCAGGGGGATTTGCTGCCTTCCTCTTATAGCCTACCAACCAGGTGGCCACACAATCAGCAAGCCAGCCTCAATTATAGACATTACAATTTTCTCCTTCACTGCTGTAAGCAAACATTGCGCAGCAGGGCAGAGAAGGCCTGGGATGTCAGTAACTCAGAGAGAAAAAGAAGACAAACAGAATTGTCCTAGGATTTAGACGAGCCCCAGACAGTTCCAGAGTTTAAAAAAAAAAAAAAAAGCTTTCTCCCATCTCCTCTTCTTCCCATAAACATGAATGTTACAGTGAAGGGTACCCTAATACTGAAGCTTGGTGGAGCTTAGCGACCTTTAACAGGCCCAAACAGGGGTGATTGTGACCTACAAGATAAATCATTTCAGTCTTCTCTGGAGAGACGGGCTTCCCTCCCTCCCTCCCTGGTCCTCTTACCCTTCTTGTAGATATTTAGGGAGTTGACATTGAAGGGAAATTAAAGAATAAAGAAAACGCTTTTTCAAGTCAGTTTATTTATGTGGATGCATTCCCATCACAAGGGTTATTTTTTGGGAAATAGTTCTTAAATCTGTGAAGTGCCCTGCCCTCATTTTCCATGTCATTTAAAAGAAAGCTTCTTCCCCCCAAGTGACTTTGATGTAATTTATAGCCCTCTTTCTAAAGCGAGTGTCTCCAGCTGTCTCTGGGGCAGAAAGGACACCAGAGGTCATTTAAACCCAGAAATGACATCATAGCACTGGGCATTATCAATACCTGCCTTACAGGTTCCTTCACTCTGGGATCAGAGTCTGAGGTGGTGCCCCTACTCTTGGGGAGTGGGACATGGCTGCTTCAAGAACTCCATCTGGAAGGCACAAGTGTTTGAACATACTCCAGGACCCCCAATATACAGGTAAGGAAACTGGGCTCTGGGAAAAGGTCTTGGTCTAGCCAAGCTCATCTGACTTGCAAGTCTACTGCTCATGGTCTTGGGCTGCTTCCAATAGCATGTTATTCAAAGGTCTCTGTGACTCAGGAGGGGATGGAGACAGTTTCATCCTTCTGCAGTGTGGTGGGTTCTCAGGAGAAAGCATTTCTGTTCAGGCTTGCTGACTGCTGCCTCTTTTTACCCCCACATCCATTTCCCAGAAACCTCAGCAGAAACTGCGCCCCAGTTCCGCTGGTTCCCTCCAGGTCATGTGGCTTGTCTGGGATATGTTTGCCCAAGGTCAGTCCTTACAGCAGGACTTACCAGGGTGACAGCAGGATCATGACGGAAAGGCTTCATCTTAATCTCCTGGATTCCCCCTTCTTCCTCCTTCCTTTCTCTCTCACAAGTTATTTCCTTGAACCAACGGTCCTTAGAGCACTTTCATTCACTGGATCCGAATGAGAATCTGTGGAGCTGGGTAGTTGCATGCAGCTAAAAGCAAAGCACACCTGGTCTGCAATCAGAATGCTGTCCAGAACATCAGTGGTGTGTGTGTGTGTGTGCGCGCGCATGTGTGTATGTGTGTGTGACATGCCTGAGTTCATGACTTTCTCCTTACTATCATGAAGCAAAGGTTTTAAGTTACACTTCAGTTTTTCTCCTACAGTCTGACATGAGGAAGAGAAGCAATTTTCAATCCTGAGCTTCACGTGAAATAGTTGATTCAAAACTAAGAAACCCAGCAGCCTTCTCCATCCTTCTCCTTTTCCTCCTCTTGGTTGTAAACACCAGATTCCAGCATTCTGCATGAGAGATTAGCGAATAAAAGTGTAGACCACACAACTGGGCAACATGATAGCCAGAAGCAGGTACCCTAAGGAAGGAGAGGGGTTTGGTTTGCAGAGGGCTCTTGTCCCCCTGTTCCTCTGATGTAGAAAAACAAAGAGAAGGCTACTGCTCATTTTGGGGAGAGGCTGAATTCGATGGTCTCCGTCCTGAGCTACAATTCTCTTCTGTCTCCCAGCACACAGTCTTGGGGCCATTCTTCATTCTGACTAACCTTAGGTATAGCATGAGGGGCTTGAACGCACCTGCTACCCTGAAATAAACCCTATGCCAGTCTACAGAAAGCCAATTCCCTCTCCCACTAACCTTTCTCTCTCTCTCAGCATTTTTCTCTTTCAAGTGTCACAATTATTTTCTTTCCCTTTTATGTTTCATTAGCATGTATTAATTATACATAATAATGGGGTTCATAATGACATTTTCATACATGTACATAAAACATCACGATTTTGTGTCCTGAGGGTACCTTATATTTGGTACCACACTGAGGTGTACCGCACTTTGAAACGAAAAGACAAATCAGTCACAGACCCTTTTTTCTAATGAAAATTTTAAAATTTCATATATTATGAATGCTGTTTTAACTGTTACCTTTATATATTGAATCGCAACATTATTCATCTTGGTTACTGACTTTTTTCATTCCTCTCTTAAATTCCACACCCCTTCTGGCTCTCCCACTGCAGTTTTGCCAGTGGCCACTTCCTGCTTTGCATCCTGGCGAACCCACTTTGAAAGTCTCCAGTGTCACGCTGGTGATACAGTGGCCGAAACCTCCCTCTACCACCCACCCTTGACCCGTCCCCCAGAGATTCCAGAGACTTCGTAGGATATGGCTGACACATTGCTGAGCCCCAGTCCTATCCCAGTCCCCTTGGGGGGCAGCCCGGGACTTGGGTATGGTGACCTCATCCCCAGCTCTAGGAGTGGGCCCTGAATGGTGTGACCCTCAGTAATTCCCTCAAGAGGGCTCCAGTAGCGTGGAAGACGGCAGAGACAGAGGACTGTTTCCTCTTCCCTCTGACGGTGCTGTGTACAGCTGCCCTACCTCCCAGTGCTCTAGTAGTCTGGCTGCTACAGAGGAGCCGCTGAGATGAGGGTAACACATGGCAGAGACACAGCCAAGGCTCACCGAACAAGACCAGAAACTCCCCACACGCACAGCCAACAAGTTGCTGTGTAGTAAGAGTTTTTTGTTTGTTTATTTGTTTTTGAGAAGGTCCTTGCAAAAGTTGCTGTATCGTATTCTACTGACTTATATGGCCGAAGTGTGAATCTGGTCTGTACCCTATGAAAATTATACTAGACTGTGATGGACTGGATGTTGGAGTGGTGTTGGGGGCAAAACCTCGAAGAGATCCTGAGGCCCTTCAGAGGGTTGTTATAAAGCAACTTTGTGCTTTGGCTTCTCCTTGCACCCACCTGCCCATCTTCCATCTGTTAGGTCAGTCTCCAGAGACCATGATGTTGTGCTCTTGGACTTCACCTCCAGAGCCACGAGCTAAAGAAATACACTGCCCAGTTTCAAGAACTCTGTTATAGCAACAGGAAGCCAGCCTACTATTACGCTATCAGGCCTATATTACTTGGCTTGAGATGATTTTTGTTCTTGTTACAAACATTGCTGTGGTAAGCCATCTATAAGACTGTTAGAAAAATAGAATTGGGATGATTGGACTGAAGAACATTGTGTTAGATAGCTACTGGTATCATTTTGGCAATTGAAGGCTGGGCTTTGGACACATTTGTAAAGAATTAGCATTTGAGTTAAACTCTAAGCAAGGCTACAGGAGATTGTCTAATTGTTGGGGAGAGACCAAGTCCATGGTGGATGGGATCACCCCTTGGGCAGGCTGACAAAAGAGAGGGAACTGGTTCAGCACGGCATTCTCATAAGTCCATTTGGCTGTGAATTTATCGGCAGCATGCAGAATAACTGCAGCAAACCTTTCTTCTGATGGATTCTGCAGACAAACTGTTCCGAACCGAGAGGGGAGTCAGGGATAGGAGATCTAAACCTTAGCCCAGACCTGGCTCGTCAGCCTCAGCCTCTGAAGCCAGGTCCTGGGGTCCTCTGCTGAGCCAGGTGTTGCCAGGTCAGCAGGGCACACGGAGAGGGCTCAGGCAGCTGCTGTGTACCATTGTCATGAAGCACTTAAGTGCACCAGCCTGCTTAGTCATGCAACAGCGCAGCTCTTCTGCAAGCCATGAGGGTGAGAGAATTTTTTCCTTATTGGTCTTTTTCAAAATTTGATCCAATTTTTAGAAATTTTATGAGAGAGAGAGAGAGAGAGAGAGAGAGATCATGGTGCATGGGTGGAAGTTACGAAGCAACTTCAAAAGTCGGGCCTCCTTTTCTACCAGTGAATTTCCAGGAATTGAACTCAAGCCTCCAAGCTTGCAGACAGGAGCCTTATCTTCTGAGCTATCTCACGAGCCCTTCGGTCCGGTTTTTATGCCTTCCCTTCTGGATTGCATTGTGCGACTTATTTCTAGAGGACTCACCTCATTCTCTGTGGGAGAGGATGGGTCAACCCCTCCTGAGGAAGTCTTGGCATCAGGTCTCCTGATGATTTTTTCTCATATAATCAGTCAAAACCAAGGACACAATAATAATATAGAGTAAAAGTCAGTCAGGAGATAGTGTGAGCAGTAAAGGATGGGCAGAAAGAGAAACCTTGGGTGGCTGGACCCTAGCTCACAAAGAAGAGCACTTGGGTCCAGAGCAAGGAGCTATGTGTGGAAGACCCACGGGCCTGGCAGCACGTAAGGCGTACAAAGCTCGGATATGCTCCCCAGCCAAGTTGCTCCTTGTGGTGGCACTTCTGTAGATGCACATGCTATCAGGGCCTGCCTGTGTTGGTTGGCACATACTTCCTTCCTAAAGGCCACAAGAGAGGAGGTGGTGTCAGAATGGTGTCTGTGGTCTGGTAAATGGCTCAATGGGAAAAGGCACCTGTCGTGAAGATAGGAACCAATTTCCAAAAGCTGTCCTCTGACTTCAACATAGTATCCTGGCATGCGTGCCCCTATTTCCCCCAAATAACTAAACAAAATATATTTTAAAAGTCTACCCTAAAAGAAAGAATGATGTCTGAGCCTATGACCAGTGTCTCAGTGCTGTCGGTACTGCTGCTCTGAAGAAGAATGTCCCTTTCATCTGACACTTACCTTCTTCCAGCCACACAGTGTGGCCAGAAGTGTCAATCAGAGCTTCTGCTCACCACTGGCGGCTCTCACCAGTGCCTCTGTTCCCTCAAGCAGCAGTTCTGTTAGGGCGGGGACTTCCCAACAGCATCCTCATATGCCTTGAACAGGGCTAGACACACCCTAGCTGCTCAAAACACTCACACTCAACTTCTTGCTAAGTGACCAAGGACATGCTCAGAGGTTTGCAAGCAGTGTCTCCAGGGAGTTGGGGAAGTTGACATTAGTCAATGCCGTAAGCCCTGCGGAGTGCTCCAGCAAATGGAACCAGGAACCAGGCTGGAAGACAAGCAGAGATTAAAGACACAACCAAATGGCCCTGGAGAATTTAAACAACTCCTTCTATCATTTCTGGATTTACTTCTTTAACTTTGAGATATTGAAGAGGAACGAAGGGAGAAAAAATGTTTATTCTCTCTCTCTCTCTCTCTCTCTCTCTCTCTTTTTCTCTCTCTCTCTTTCAAGCACTTCACAGCCCAGTGAACAGAAACAAAAGGACTCAATACAGAAGAATGTTGCAAGATGCAATTAGTTTGGTTGTTAACCTTAACCTAAGTTGGTAAGGTGGTTAGAAGAGAAAGAGGAAAGCTGTTACCAAGGAGATTTATAAACATTGGTCTGTGGTGAGCCTGGCTAAAGTCAGAGAAAATTTGTTACACTGGCTTCGCAAAGAAACCATCCACGTCTATTACTTTCTTCACTGACTCTCAGATTCTCTATCCGTAGAACAGGGGACCTCAGGAGCTGTTCTGAAGTGGCAGGAGAGGGATAAGGAGATAGATCTGACAGTGACTGTGGCCTACAAGCTTGAATTCTGCATGACAAAGATGTCTGTATAAATTGTAAGATAATTTATTTTAAAAAAATCACTGGGTTTTGTTTTGAGATGGGCTCTCGGATAGCCCAAGCTGGCTTTCAGATCCCTGGCCAGCTGAGGATGACCTTGAATGCATGAAACCAATACTGGGGTTATGGATATAACCAGCACTCTGGTAGAAAAGTTGAATCAAGTCTCAAATAATGACTTTTAAATCGTATCCTCTATTTTATAGATGAGCAGCACCGTGTCGCGGCACTGTGAATGTAAAATACCTGCCCCTGCTGCATGACACATGGTGGTGGCTGCGCTTTACAGTGCTGTTTTTCAGGATCTTACTCTAGAATGTTACTTCTTTTACTTCTTTCTTGATGATGATTAAGAAGCTGATGGGGGGGAAATGCCAGGATCTACGACAGAACATTCCTGGCTGCTTTTTTTTTAATTTTGTTTTTTTCACTTCTTTTTCTGTTTTAAATGGAACATACTGGATGTCTCTCTAATTTTGTTCATATGCCTGCAGAACCTGGAAAATCTGTTGTTGCTATTGATGTATATCATACTGCAATTAATGGCCTTTTTTAGAAATGTAAATATATACCTATATTACTTGAATATTTGAAAACTTTAACTGTGATGTCAACATTGGAAAAAAAGCATTCCAGTTTCCTGTGTGGAGCTGGCATTGCACAGAAATCAACAGCCGTGTTGGTCTAGAAACATTAAACTTAATGTTTTCCCTTTTGTACAGAGGTGACACACTGTATTAAATATATAAGGTCTTATCTACATGGGTTTGATTATAGAAAGTAATAAAATATTCCCTAAATAATGAAAAGAAAAGCAGTTGATGACAAGGTGCCCTTAAAGAACCAGCAGAAATGAGGAATTCACTGCTTTTGCCTGTGATACTAGTAATCTCAGAGTAAGTTGTGTAGTCTCTAGGGACCTCATCTATTAGTTACATGAAGAAATTAGGACAAAATTGCAAGTTAATGGTATTTACAATTCAGACAGATTTCAGATGCATGAAATAGTTATGGAACTTTTTTTGCATATGCGTGTGTGTGTGTATGTGTGTGTGTATACCAGAAGTCATGAGTGTGTGTGTGTATGTGTGTATGTGTGTGTGTGTGTCTACTAGTGATATCAGGATCATCCTGGATTGCTCTACCTCCTTATTGCTTTGCTCTAGGGTTTCCCAGGCTCCACCTTCCAGAGCCAGAATTCCAGGCTGCTGCTTTATCTGCCCGGCATGTTTATGTGGAAGCCTACTCTTGACTAAGGATAAGGGCATATTCCAGGCATCTTCCTGACACTGTTAATTTCCATTTCAAAACAATTGACTTTTTGAACAAGCAGTGTTCCAGAAAGATAACCTAGGTGAGTGTGGCATTCTAACTGTCACCTGTGTTCGGCCATACCCTTGTGTCCCTTCCCTTGCAAAATGGTCTTTGTGATGCTAAGTACAGCTGGCATTTTGTTTTAAAAAATAAAACGTCTTAAAAAAAAAATCCCTCCATAGCAGTCTCGTCTTTCACCAGGCCTGAGGCAGTGTAAACACGGCTGCATGAGGCTCCGTGTTTATGTTTTCTCAATGACTTCCAGATCGAATTTGCTGTGTTTACAAGTTGGAGACACTTCTTCTGACCGCCGGCACTGCGAGCTCCGGCAGGGGCCTGCCACCCCAGCTGGGCCCTGTCTGCTTCCAGTTATCCTGGCCTGTGACAACATCCTGGTGATGTCCCGGCAGCAGAGCGCCCAGCGCGGCAGCCGCCTGCACACGCTGGCTTTCCAGACTTAAATGGGATCAAGATGCTGCACTGTTCTTATTATTATTTTAAACTTTAAGTCTTTGGCCCGGAGGTGGGATGCTGGCTAACTGCAGAGGAGTTTCCCCCACCGTGCTGGACCCTTGGTTTAATTTTCATGGTGCTTTTTCCTGTTCTTATTTCATGCAGACCCCACTAAATCTCGCTTTGAGGTTTCTCTCAAATCCCTGGCGTCATAGGCCTGTCACCTTTGTGCCTGGGAGTCCCTCACACCATGAAGCTTCCCGGTCGTCTGTTAAGGTGTTCATCAGAGTTCTGCAAAACTTCTAGCAGGAAGCTCTTCAACACCCCCACCATTTCCTAGCGTGTGTTTGTGCATATGTTCATGCACGTGTACTAGAGGGCACTTGAATGTGTGTGATTGTGAAGGCCCAGAAGTGACAACCGGAAATCATCCTGGGTTGCTTTTCTTTCTTATTGCTTTGTTTTGGGGTTTCCCAGGCTCCGTCTTCCAAGGTCAGAATCGCAAGTTACCACCATTTCTGCTTGGTGTTTTTACGTGGGATCTTCAGATCCAAACTCAAGTCCTTTTGCTTTTAAGGCAAAGGCTTTAACCCCTGATTCATCTTCCCAGTCTAAACTTTCCCTTTGGAAAAAGTAAAACAACAACAACAAAAAACCCACTATGTTATGCCAAAACAACGATCTTGCTGAAATCTTCTCATGTTATGTGCTCAATGCTTGCTTACAAGAGCAAGCACTCACACCATGACCCCAACTAGCCAAACCAGATAAACGTTCAGAGTTCTCTGGTCAGACTGCATAGTGTCCTGACTCACTCTCCCCCATCTGCTGTCTTCCAGGAGAGACCGCAGCATGGAGGAGAGACTAAGAAGTCCAAGCCCAAGGCTGCTGGCCGGGATCTTGGCCCCGTTTCTGACCTTCTGATCCCATATGCTTTTTCTTCCATCTTGCCTTGAAGGGACAAGCCAGGCACAAAAAGACTTGGTATCCAAGAAAGCACAGATGTAAGAAGCTCCCAAGCTGGAGAAGGGAAGGGAAGGGGATCGGTTTGTTGTTCCATCCAGGTCATTTGTAAAATCCAGTCATTAACATTTCTGTTTTCTCTTCTGTGTGGAATCTAGATTTAGTTATAAGATGTGAGCATAGTAGAGAAGAAGAAGTATTGGGGGGAACAAGAGGGAACGGCAGAATAGTAGAGGAGAATGGTGTTAACAGGAGCGATATATAATGATGCACATGTATGACAATGTCATAGAGAAGCCCATTGTTTTGTGCCCAAATTAAAAGAAAAAAATGGAAAAGTCAGTGTTATCCTGTAGTGCGGACACAACATGTCTCATTATCTCTTCAGTGCCCTTCCATCCCCCAATAGTTTTTCTTGAACTCTTTCATTATTTTGAACAATTCCCACCCTCTTGGGTCCTTCTCTTCACTGGAAGATTAGACTTGATAGTGCTTAAGGTCCTCTACCTCCTGGGCATCTTGTCTCTGAGACAGGCTGGTGCGACTCAGGAATATAGGATGAGAATTTAGGGGTGAAAAATGAGAACATTTAATTGGAATGCAGTTGAAAGGCTTTGAGGATTTGGGAATGCAAATAAAATGTTTTTTATTAGGTGCCTCAGCTCAAATTTCTTCTTTGTTTTCTTTATTTCATTTTTTTCCCTTTTCTTTCTTCCCTCCCTCCCTTCCTCCCTTCTTCCTCTTTCCTTCCTTTTCTATCTGTCTGCCTGTCTGTCTTCTATTTGCTGGCAAATGTCTTACGGTGAGCTATTTCTGAATAAGTAAATACACCTTATAGTCGAAGCCAAACAGATCTCAAGGAAATGGCCTGTGCTTTTCCCCATTTTCACTACTGTAATTAACTCATCTTACAGTGAACTCTTCTAACTGCAGATCAGCCAAAAAGGCCTTGGCCAGAAGCAGTTTTCAAAGTCCTGGCTCATGGTTTGGTGTGTCAGTTCAGGACAGTCCCCACCCTCTTCAGTATCACGGATCTCCTCTTCGAAAGACAAAGGGATTAGATCAGATGGCACGAGGTGCCGGTGCAGACTCTTTCCTGTAGCTATTGCTCATTTTCATGGCACTCAACACCTTAAAAAGCATAAAACCCACCCACCTCAGACACCTTTTGACTTACAAAGCTTGAAACCAAGGTAAAACTCCTTCAATTATAAAAATAATCTTTAAGAAAGAGCTGCTTCACTTTAGAAGTTGTTAGATTTATGTGTCTCTGTTCGAATTCTCACACACGGTAATTGATCAAGTTTCATGGAGTTGGGCATTTCAGGGCCGACTCTTCATCCTCGGCAGCTGACCTCAACACATTCATCAGACAAATTCCCAGGAAATGTCCCCATAACGGTCTGCTGAAATCTCTAATGGTGTGATCAGATCGGGCTTACTGTCCACTCCGGTGAGCTGTCGTTTTTATTTCCACAATTAGTCACATTTGGGATGTAAATCACCCTTCACTTCTTTCAGAGCAAAGCTTACCCCGTCACCTCACAGCCCATCTGAGTCCCACAGGAAGAGAGAGATGCCGTGAAAAGACTTGGAAATCTGCAGTCACGGGGGCAAGTGCAGTGCGACCTTGGGGAAGTCACCCCCCTTCTCTGGACCCTTTCCTCACATGTGTGGGTCACTTGGGTGACCCCTCTAGCCTGAATGTCCGTGTGCTCCCAGGATTTATATATGGTGGCTTTATCAATAAATGTGATGGTACTAGAAGGTGAGGCAACCAGATGTCTCTGACTCTTCCTGCTGCTGTCACATAACACCTGAGACAGGGAAATTTGCAAAAACCAGGCTTTTTTCTCCCCCCACAATCCAGGAAGCTAGGAAGCCCATGAACATGAAGGTCCTGGCAGCTTTGTGTCTGAAGAGGACTGTTTTTGTCCCCAGCAGGATACCTTTAACTATGCCTTCCCATGGTAAAAACTGGAAGGTTAAAATAGATCCCACCAGCTGCCCCACCTCTGCCTCTCAGCACTATTGGGGGGGGGGGTTAGGTCTCCTCATAAATTCTGGAGATGAGAACACTCAGCTCACGGTACTAGGTCACAAAGGCAAAGAGCACACCAAGAATTCAGCACTTTCATGCAGAGACTGTGGAGACAGGATTCCTCTTCAACCGTGTGTAGCAATTGGGAGAAGAAACCAGAATATATGATGGTGGTCTCTCGTCAGAACTAGAGCACTAGTGCTTGGTTTTGAACTCTTCTGCCTCAAAACAGTGGGAAATAAATAGCTGCTCTTTATAAGCCCACTAAGGTACAGCCATTAGTTCTGTACGTGAACTAAGGTATGCCTGATGGCCTGGCCGTCCCCGCAGTCACTGGGTGCTAGCCGAGGAAATGATGCTGCCAACCAGCTCCTGGTGACTGTCATTCCGCTGCACATGCAGCTGCATATTAGGCCTACGCATGGCACCGTTCAGTGTTGGAAGTGGACCTGTGGCTCTTTAGACTTAAGGAAATCTTAAGGAAGAGATGTTGGGAATGAATAAAGGTCTTGACAGGAAGAAACTGACATCTTGGAAATGTGAGCCTCCATGACCTCTTCGAAGATGTCGGGGCTGGCAAGCCATCCAACAGAGGTGCCCTCCTCCCCACAGTGACCCCAATCCAAGTGCATCTCAGAGTTATGTAGACCTGGTTTTCTTCGCAGTCCTGCAAGGGAGGGACGTGCTCATGGATGAGCGTCATTATGAGTCCCAGGGAATGGTGAACAGGTCCAACCTCTCTAGACTGGTCTCCAATTCAAGTGATGCTCAGCCTCCGCAGCAGCCAGGGTTACAGGTTCTTTGTAGTGTGTGTGTGTGTGTATGACTGTTTGTCTATCTGTCTATCTGTGTGTCTGTATGTAGTAGAAGGCACTTGAGTAGAGGCCCTGTAGAGGCCCAAGGGTGACTTTGGGAATCATCCTGGATTGCTCTGCCTCCTTTTTGTTTTTCTCTGATCTTTCCTAGACTCTGTCTTCCAGAGCCAGAAGTGCAGGCAGTCGCCATTTCCACCTGACATGTTTATGTGGGATCTGAATTCTGATCCTTTGCTTCCGAGGTAGAGGCTTAACCCCTGAGCCGTGTTTCCAGCTCCAGGAGTACCAGGTTCTGACCACCATGCAAACTCTCAAGAATAGCCTGACAAGGGTCATTCAAAACAAAGTCTAACATACAGGCTTCATACGGCACCCAGCACATCAACAAAAGTGGGTCGTAGCAGCAGCAGACCTTTGTTTCATACATTCAAAAGCATGACTTGGCTTATGAATTCACCAGGTCGGTGCTCTGACTTGACATTTTACAATGGCAGGACACAGGTGACAGTTGCTTGGCTTCTTGGCCCTGTATCTGGCAAATCAGGCCGCTTTGTTTTGACGTCTCCTCCCAAGTTCTCCCAGGCTGCTCTCCCAAGCAGAGGACACTGCTCCAGCCCAGGACGGTGCACACTTCTGTCCTGTGTCAGCTCTAAAATGAGCCACAGACATCCATGTGATTGGCATCTCTGGTGCTTTAGTAATAGAACTCCGAGTTCGTGTTTTAGCTTAACAGAAATATTGCTAGCTGTACAATGAAAATATAGCAGTAGCCATGATGAGAGTCACCTGGGAAGGTTTTCTTTGGACGGGAGACGCGGAGTCAGGGCGGGCTGTGAGGCAGCCTGCAGCCCGTGCCAGGAGATCTGTGTTCTCTGCATCGCAGACGCAGGTCAAAGGGCTTGGGGACAATGACAAGCAGATGGCATGCAGCTGTGTGGCGCCCAACCTTTGCTGGAACCCCGTTTCTTCCCTCTTGGAGTTTGCTAGTCCCTTGGTGAATTTCTTTTTAACTTTTGCTACTCTTGTCTCCCTTAAACACCCTCCACACTCTCCACCTGGAGAGGCTTTTGGAGCCAGCACCTCTGACCAGCCTGACTGTTAGCTGAGATCACCGTGAAGGTCGAAATGGTGGGCTTCAGAAGATCCCAAGGAGAGGGTATTCCCTGCGGCTGCTCCCCTTCCCGTCCTCAAGCCAGCTTCCTCCCACTCTTTGCGCCAGAGGCTCCCAGCTTTAAGGTTTGGAATAGAGCCAATACTTCCTTCAGACTAGAGTGTGCTCCTTTGTATTTCAGACATTGAGTCACCCACAGTGGCTCAAAGTCAACAAAGACTGGTCCTCCTAAGCCCTTTCACCAAGAGACAAGCTAGACTGGCAGGATTTTCAATTAGTATTTGCAACGTCAACTTGCATCAAAGATCTTTGGGCACTAATTCATTCTTCAGTCCCAGGAAGAAATATCGAAGTGTCTCCCCTTCTCCATCCGCCCCCACCCTGGAGTGTGAGGAAGCACACTTGAGAATGTCGCCAGTGACTGATGGCCTGTTCTTTCTTTGCATTCCTCATCCAAATCCGAACCGCTTCAAAGCAGCAAGGAGCACTTAGCAAGTGGTCTCTGGAGAATCTTGGAGACATCAGGTAGTCACATATAGAGGAAGGGATTTTAACAATATGCTGTCTGACACTTATTACACAAACAAAACATTGGAAGCATCCAAAATTGAATTCTGAGGAAATACTGTTTGCAAAGAAAGGAAAAGGAAAAGCAGTCATTCTTCTTCCCCAGGCCTGTCACAGTGGAGGGACTGGGCGCTCTGCTCTCAGGATCTTGTCCAGGGTCTCAGCAAGCAGCTGCCCCTGAGCCTGTCTGGAGGGGTCGATGGCATGGAAGACCCTGGGAGGTTTGTGAGCAGCTGTCAACACTGCGAAGAGTCTGGCAGGTCTCTGCACTTCCTGTTGATGGTTAGGGCACCTCCCTCCTTTCCTGTTTTAGGTCTATGGATGTGACTCAATTGGTAGAGTGATTGCCTGACATACACACAGCCCCAGGGTGGATTCCTAATTCCTAATGCCCCATAAACTGGGCATGATAGCACACATCTGTAGGCAGGAGGATCAAGAGTTCAAGGTCATCCTTGATTTCATAGTACACACACACACACACACACAAAGGATGAGTCCCAAATTGACCTTGGGTCTCCGCATATACATATACATCCATGTATGGGCACAAACACTCACACAAATTGTGCACTCTTCCCACATACCCTTGAAAATGAAAACTGGAAAAGTAAAACAAACAACAACAAAAAAGATAACTCCTTTCTTTGCTTCTGTCTTCGGTTATGCCAGAGATTACCCGATGCAGGCAGGACACTGCCCAGACTGAATGGTGATGAATCCCCAGATTTCACGGCAGACAGACCTGGGCTCGGGTCTGTGCTTAACCACTTCCAACTCAGGAGACTTTTGTGGAGATATTTGATTTCTGTAACTCCAAAAGTAGTGGTGGTTGTTAATGGTTTGATTAACGAAAAATGAGAAACTCAATTATTACTTAATAACGGTAGCCTGTTATAGGCAAAAGCTTCTCAAAACTTGCAGTTCGGAAGTGTTGAGGTGATAAGAGGGTTTGGGACCCTTCGTACCACGTGACACTAAGATTTCTCATTTGCAGAGGGATCGTTTTTGTGGGGCTGCATGCTTGGGAAGCTTCCTTTTCATTCTCTTGGGCTGATTGTGCAGACCATCCGGTGCCATTGCCTCAGTCCCAGGACCACAGTCATGCAGGCCACACACATGCCCTGTGGTAACCTCCCTCTTTGCTACCCTAGTTTTCTGCAGATTGAAAACTGCTGATTGAAAAGAGCAGAACAGTATCATCTATTACGATGGCCACAAATCACATTCTATCAGGACAGTGTTCAAAAGGCACACACACACACGCACGCACGCACGCACGCACACACACACCTTGAACAGAGACATCTGTGAGTTGGTTTGAGGTTCCTTTACCTGAGGATGAAGGTTTCATCCAGTGGGTGGAAGTACAGGGTCACTGAAGTCAGTCAGTGCTTACACCTCAATGATCTTACCATTGCTCTTGCTTCCTGGGGCTCTTTCTTGGCAAAATGTTGAAATGCAGGTTTTCTTCTTGAGATTTCTCTGAAAAGTCTATTAAAGAAGTTCTACTTGTGTGTGAAAACAAGGCCACGAAACATGAGTTTTGGTTTCCGGTGTCTTTTTATGTTAATTTGTTGCACGACTTAAAGGCTAGAGTTTTGTACCTTACATGTTTTCCTTGTTTCTGAGGCCCTATAGACTATTCTGCTATCTCTCCTCCCCTCCCTGT
The DNA here is from genome assembly GCA_023101885.1 of Typhlomys cinereus. NCBI lineage: Eukaryota > Metazoa > Chordata > Mammalia > Rodentia > Platacanthomyidae > Typhlomys > Typhlomys cinereus. Next base: position 275,665 of record JALPQD010000488.1, read on the forward strand.
TCCCTAGCTTCTCCCAACACACTAACCTAGCACCCACTCACTTATAGGAACCCTTTTTAAAAATATTTTATTTTTTTATTACCTACTTATTTAGTGTGTCTGTGTGTGTGTGTGGAGGATCACGGGTGACTTCGGGAATCATCCTGGATTGCTTCTGCCTCCTTTGGGCTTTGCCCTGGGATTTCCCAGGCTCTGCCCACCGGGACCAAAGTGCAGGCCCACACTGTTTCTGCCTGGTGTTTTCCATGGGACCTGGGTCTTGCTTGTGAGCAGTCTTAACCCCTGAGACATCTCTCCAGCCTCAGAAGGAACTCTTCAAAAGGCCCCTTTTAGGGTCTCTTTCTTTCTGTGAGTGTGAGTGTGTGTGTGTGTGTGTGTGTGTGTGTGTGTGTGTGTGTGTGTGTTGTGTGCACAGCTTTCTGCAGTTGGTTCTCTCCTTCACCTTGTGGGCTGAGGATTAGAACTTAGGTCACCAAACTTGGCAGCAAGTACCTTCACCCGCTAAGTTACTTCTCTGACCTTTGTCAGAGTTCCTCTGGCATCACACAGAGCAGCCACTGTGAATCACAAATCTTCCTTCCTCGCTGTGGAAAGCTCTAGCTTCTAAAAATGAGACCAATTCATTTTCTTCTCTGTACGACACTGAGACATTCGTTGATGGAGGAAAAGTTCCTTGCTGAAGTCCACTCAGTGTCAGCTGTGACAAAATGAAAGGGACGGAGATTAACAATTCAAAAATGGAGTTTGTTAATTAAAACTGACTACAATTACACAGCTCACTGGGAACCGTTTCTCTCCTGCTTAATTATGGTGATGAAAACGTACCTTTTACTGGGATAAAATGAAGTTATCTTATCAGAGTGAAGTCAATGTTTCTCAAAGATGACTGGAGAAATATTGTGGGGCAAAAAAAGAAGCAGAAGAGAAAAGACAAAGGAGTCTATGTTGCACGTGCCTGTAATGCCAGCTGGGAAGTTGAGGCACGAAGATTGTGTGTAGGAGACCAGCCTGGCTACGTAGCAAGACTCTATCTCAAAAAAAAAAAAAAGTAATAGATGAATTTTAGAAAGAAAAGGAAAGACCTGAAAAGAAAAGTATTCTAAAATGATTCATTAGATGCAAATGCATTAGTTTCAGGGAACTCAATGTTACACACTTGAGTATGTAGGGAAATGTTTCAAATAATAAATTCAAACCTAATGAGCCAAATGCATATAGAATTGCATCGCTATAAACACCTCAGTAAGCCCATGGGTCAAATGTTTCTGTTACTGAACGCATGTCTACCTCCCCGTGTCTGTGCTTAGACGAGGTGGTGATTGTGTTCTGGAATTGCCTCTCTCGCCTCCGAAGATGAATTGATTCTTACCTGGTGTGGTGATTTGAAATGTGAATTGTCCCCCCCACAGGCTCATGTGTTTGAATCTTTAGTTGTTTGGGAAGGACATGGCACTTTTAGGAGGTGGAACCTTGCCAAAGGAAGGCAGTCATAGGGGGTGGGCCTTGAGGCTTATTAGTCCCACCCTACTTCCGGAAGGCGTCTACTCTGGCGGTTGGCAGTTTTGCAGATCTCAGTCTCCTTTCTGGACATGACTTAGGCTGCTTCTAGCTTCTGTCAGCCAGCCATGCCTTTTCCACTTTTCCAGAGGAACTTATCTGCCTCTGAAACTGTAAGTTGAATAAATCTCCTCCTTTCCCTTTAAGTTACTTGAATTTGAATCTTGTCTCACGCACAGCAACAGAAAAGAGTAATTGTTGCCTCTGGCTACACATTCATGCAGCTAGGACAATACTACCAGGCAAGCCATCACGGCCTTTTAAGAAGTCTCTCCTGCTTCCCAGAAAAATAAAGCAATTTTAAAGGAAGCAGATAATAGGGAAATATAACTATGGACTTCTTAACTATTGGAGTAATTCCATCTCCACAAGGAGAGTAAGACTCTAGCCTAAAAGGAAATCACTACTGGCTCCAGGGTCAGAAGGGACTCTGTCCACAAGGAAACCATTTCCCTCTGTGGCTATCCATCCCACCCAACACTGGTGGGACAAACACAGACAAACCATGAGAAGGTAAACAAAGGTCTTTTTAGATCTAAGTGTCTCACCTCCCCTGAACTGCCCTTCAAAAACCCTCTCTCTCTCTCTCTTTCTTTCTCTCTCTCTCTCTGGCAACGCTAGGAGTCCTGGATAAACATCCTCCTAGAACAGTCTCTAGATCTGTCTGATGAACTCTCAGTGGGCAGGCAGGGTGGAGTTTAAAGGCTCGTTCCCTGCATAGAAGTGACCAGGTCACAAGACCCGAAGGTGTTGGCAGGCATTCCTGAGGTGTCATGTGGGTCTTTCATCATTCCCAGAAACCAAAGTTCCTCTGTGCTTTGCTGCTAATCAGGAGGAATGAGCCTTAGCTCTTGGCCCTACATATACTAGGCTGAGAAAGCACAGGCAACAAAACATTAAAAGATGGGCTCACGTCATATATTGCTGGGTGTAAACTCATGCAATCCTTTTGGAGATCAATTTGGAGATACCTAAAAAAGTTACAGATCAAAATCCCATATGACCCAACTATACCACTCCTGGGAATATTCCCAAAGAACACTGCATTCTGCATCAGAGACATGTGTACAGCCATGATCATAGCAGCCCTTTCCACAATTGCAAAGAAATGGAACCAACCTAGATGTCCAACAGTTGATGGATGGTTAATGAAAACGTGGTACATATATTTAATGGAATACTAGTCAGCTGTTAGGAAAGATGAGCTAATGAAATTTGCCAGTAAATGGAATTGGAAGAAATCATGCTGTGTGAAATATTCCAGAAGCAGCAAGAAAGAAACTGTATGTTCTCCCTTATAAGTGGATCCTAGCATTAAGCCATCGGTTTGATGGAATCAAACATCCACAAATGGAAAGGAACACAGGTGAGGTGGGGAGGGGAGTGTGTACAAGAAAATTACAAAAGAACATGGATGAACAGTTTCAAAGGCTTTTATATAAGAAAAGGCTTAAAGAAGAGGGAAGAACAGGAATAGAACACAGTAGAGAGTGGGGTTAGCTTCCAGGTAACCAACCACCTATTTACTAACCCCTAACTGCCCCCTCACCTCCATAACAGAAAACATATATCCCGCACTATAAGCCAGTCTAAACAACAGTGGATGGGGAATAAATTGACAGTGGACAGGATCAGGTGTCTCAATACTAACCACAAACACTCAAGAGTAACCTTCCATCTAGACACCTCTCATTTTGTCTTTGGATAGGCAATGATCTCAGCACCCAGACAGGGCGCAGCCTTGTCCAGTGGAAGAGCAGTGAAATAGACAAGAGCCAAGCAGAGTGCCAAGTATCGGTGACCATGCAATGCTCACCCAATATCAGGTTACCCAAATCTCTCCCCATCCTAAGGCTCAGGGAACTGTGTGGAAGAGGGGGTAGTAAGATTGTAAGAGCCCAAAGATGGTGAGGTCCACCACTAGACAAGACATTCCATTCAAGGCAGGGCTGCTGCATCCAGGGACAATGAGGCTTGTCTTACCAGATCTGCATAATGACTAATATACCAACTTGCCTCCATCGACTAACAAGGATCTCGGGAAAAATAATTACATGCAGTGGGAACGTTATGGGCTAGGTTAGACAGGTGAAGTGGAGTGTCCCTATAAGAAGGTATGCCCAATGAAGAGTCACTTGATCTGCCACAGAGGCCTGAACCCCCACTACAATAGATGATGTAGACGGAATCTTGGAACCCAAAGAAGCAGAGAGACAGGAGAATTGTGAGAGAGTGGGATGAATTGATGAAAAGAGAGGAAATGGGAAAGGAAGGGAGGAGAGAGGGAGAGGGAGAGGGAGGGAGGAGGAAAGGAGGTGGGCAGGGATAATTACTCAATGTGCTTGTAAAGGAAAGATGGGTTCAACCTTTTGAAAACAGGATAGTAAAAATGTAAGAGCCCGAAGGTGGGGAAGGGCATTGCCAGACAGTACCCTCTGGGCATGACAAGGCTGCTGCACCTAAGAGCTCACTGCAGCAATGCCCACTTCTGCTACACCTGTACAAAATTTAGCCTATCAACATTTCACCATGGATGAGGAAAGATCTCTAGTAACATTATACCTCCCTGAGAGACTAAGGCTAATACCAGACAGGAGATGAGGAGTATACTGGTTACTTTTTCTGCTGGCTATGAGACATCACTGAGACTCAAGTGCCGAAGGAGAGAAAAGGAGAGTTATTTGGCTTACAGTTCCAGAGGGCAGATATAGTTCCATTATGGGGAAAAAAAAAGAAGCATGGTTGACTTGACGGAAACTGGAGGTTACTTAGATCACTGCAGACATCATGGAGTGGGAGAAAGAAACTGAAGAGCAGACTTCTCTTGGAAGCAGGGTGGGACTAGGCAACCTCAAGGCCCACACCCTGTGACCTGTCTTCCTCCAGCAAGGCTCCACCTCCCAAAGGTGCCATGATCTTTTCAAACAACAACTAAAGATTCAAACAGGCTGTGGGGGACAACATACATTTAAACCATGACATGGAGCTTCTCTGCGCAACAAACACCCTGTCCCTTGCCAGTATGGACATCCCAAATGAAATCCAGAGGGTCCCCTATGCAAACGGACATGAAAGTAGGAGGGAGACTGGATCGAAAGGAGAAAGTTGCTAAAGAATAAAAAAAATTAAAAAAAGATGTGTTCAAGTTAAATCAGGCTAATTGATGCATATACTACAGTCAAGCTGAATCAAAAAAGTAATTCCTTCTTTCCTTCTTTCCTTCCTTTGCTTTCCTCTCCTCTTTCTCCTCCTCCTCCTTCTCTATCTCTCTTTCTCTTATAGTTTATTGACAAACTCATTTCATTTATTAAATGCATTCATCTTCCCCTCACAATGAATAAATCTAAGGAACCACATAGAAAAAAAGAGTCAATATCCTGGTGGATTTCAGAGCAATTTTCTCTGCCTTTTGTCTTCTTCTGGTTTCTTCCCATTCATACTGCAAGTTTGGTTTACAGCAGGAGTTTCCCATGGGGCCATGGGATGTTCATTCCCAAAGCAATGTTCATCCCAGGTTCCAAAGAAGAGGGGAATTCTTTTTTTCTTTCTTCCTTTCTTCCTTTCTTCCTTTTTCTTTCTTTCTTTCTTTCTTTCTTTCTTTCTTTCTTTCTTTCTTTCTTTCTTTCTTTCTTCTTCTTCTTTCTTTCTTTCTTTCTTTTCTTTCTTTTTTTTTTTCTTTTTTCTTTCTTTTCTTCTTTTTTTTTTTAATTTTTTTTTTTTTTTTTTTTTTTTTCTTTCTTCTTCTTCTTTTTCTTTCTTTCTTCGTTCTTTTCTTTCTCTTTCTCTTCTTTCTTTCTTCTCTTCTTTCTTTCTCTTCTCTTTCTCTCTCTCTTTCTTTTTTCCTTCCTTCTTCCCCCCCTCTTTCTCTCCCTCCCCTCCTCCTTCTCCTTCATCCCTCTACCTCCTCTTCCTCCTCCTCCTTCTTCTTTGTGTGTGTGTGAGTGTATAGAGGGCACTCAAATATATGTGCCTGTGGAGAACCATGGGTGACTTCAGGAATCAACCTAGTTGCTTTACCTCCTTATTGTTTTGCTCTGAGGTTTCCCAGGCTCTGTCTTTCAGGGCCAGAACTTTAAACTATTGCCGTTTCTGCCTAGGGACCCAAACTTAGGTCCTTTTGTTTGTGAGGCAAAGGTTTTGACCCTGAGCCATCTATCTGGCCCTAAGAAGAAGAGATTTCTGCACTGGTTGGGCATGGGACCAGATGACCCAAAGAGCATCTTCCAGTACTAAGGCTCCATAGAGCAGTTCCCATCTTAGAGTGATGCTTGTGGCTCAAAAGCAATTTCAGGGCTTAAGAAATCAGACTGAAATGTTGGTCCTTGGTCCCATGCAGGTGGTCCAGCAACAGATGGATGCTTAATAGGGACCGTGGTGCTTTGTGATTGTGGAAAATGTTGGCTAGACGATGAGACGTTGGACCAAACTAGTGAAAGTCTTCTTTTCTTTCAGGGGGATTTCTTTTCTTTGCTTCTTTCTTTTCATGTGTCTCTGTGTGTGGATGTACGCTTGTATGTGGGCAGGAGTGTGCATGTGTGGATATGTGTGCACATAAATATAAATGCAGGCCCAAAGGTGATACTAGAAATCACCCTTGATTGCTCTTCCACCTTTATAGGTTGAGGCTAAATCTCTAAGCTCAGAGCTTGTTGCTAGGGCTTTTCTGGCCACCTCCTAGATTCCCAGGCTCTACCTTCTGGAGACTGCCACTTCTGCCTGACATTTTAGGTGTGGTCTGGGGTTCCAAATTCCCATTCTCTTGCTTGTATGGGATGCATTTTAATCACTGAATAATCTGCCCATCCCCCAGTGACACTCCTTAAATGAGACCACCTCTCTAGAGGGCACATTCTATCTATATTTTTAAATTCCTAACTAGTAATCCACTATGTGACTGAGCCACACTCTGGCTATTTACTTCCTGATGGACAATCCAATTGCTTTCAGTCTGCGGAGATCATCAAGTAGTAGTGATAAAGCTGCTTTGCCTATGTCATGTACAAATCTTTCACTTCTCTACTGCAAGTATTTGTGAGTGCAATGATTGGCTTACATGTTAAGCATACATTTAATTTTAAAAAACTGTTTGCCAAGATGACTTGGGCTGTTTTAAAATCCTATTATGGTGTAGGAGTTCTGGCCACTTTATATTCTTGCTGATACTTGGCATTGTCAGTCCTTTCTAGTGAGTGTGTAGTAGGTTTGAGTCTCATTGTATGTGCTTTTTAAGGGTCTTGCTGTGTAGCCCAGCCTAGCCTTAACTCATTATCCTCCTACCTCAATTTCTTCAGTGCTGGGATTATAGACCCATGTTCCTCCCCAATTTGTGATTGTAATTTGCATTTTTTCATCTTTTGTATCTGATTTTTTAACATCTGTCTTCATTTCTCTTTCAATTGTTGTGATGAAAATATGACCAAAACAATTGAATGGAAGCAAGGAGTTTATTCACATTCATAGTTCCAGATTATATTGCAATATGGCGGGAGAGTTATACCAGCATCAGGAATGAAGGGAACCACGTCATATCCACAGGAAGAGCAGAGGGAGGGGAGTTCCTAGCTTGCCAGTCTGCCCAAGCCAACCAGCTCTCCCTTCATCTTAACCACTGCCCAGGGAATGATTTTATCTATTTGGGTCTGGGTCTTCTTACAACACTTAAATAATCTCTTATAGGCTTTCCTCAAAAGGTTGCCTTAACTAAATGATATTTTTATATGAGCCAAAAAAGCTCATTCTCAATTGTCAAGTTGAAATTTAAAACTAATTGCTATATCATCCATGTACTTCCTGAATGAAATGTCTATTTTAGTCTCTTGCCAATGTCATCACCAATTGGCACTGTTTGAACGCAGCGTATTTACCTAAAGTTCATGTGCCGGAAGCTTGATCCTCAGGATAGCAGTGTTGAGGTGGTGGAAACTTTCAGAGATGGGGCCCCCATTGGGTTACGGCTATTCCAACCTTTCGAAATGATTGATGCAGTTCTCATGGGACTTTGTTAGTTCCTGAGAGAATGAATAAAGAGTAAGACTGCCCCCTCTCTGTCTCTTGTCTTCTTGATCACACAGATGCCTGCAGAAGGGTTGCTGTCCTACTTCTCCACTATATTGGCCATACAGCCCGTAGGGCACACCATCCTTCCCACTTTCCAGCCACAAAATAAAATGAGCCAAATAAACCCTTTTTTTGGGCACACTGCTTAAAACCAGGTATTTTGTTGCAACAACACAAAATAAATTACATTGCCATTGCTTTTAGACACAATATTCATACATTCAATTCCCTCATCAGATCTATGACTTGTAAATATTTCCTTTAAATTTTTCCCTTTAGTTTGTTTTTATTCTTTTAAAATTTTGAAATTACAATTACTTATTTATTGTGTGTGCAGGAAGGGGTGTTTGCACACACATCAAGATCATGAGTCAACTTTTAGGAGTCGGTGTTCTTCCCACATGTACATTTTGGAGATTAAACTTGGGCGTCAGGTTTGGCAGCAAGCACAGGTCACTGGGCAAGTCATCCCACAAGGCCACAGTACTTTATTTTTAAGGCTGTTTCTTTGGTAGAGAAAGCCTTCATTTTAAAATATTTAGTTTAGTGCATTTTTTTTTTGAGACAGGGTTTTATGTAGCCCAAGCTGACCTTGAAATCACTAAGCAGCCAAGGACAATTGAACTTCTCTGATCCTCCTGTCTCTACCTCCCAAGTGCTAGAATTAAGTTGTGTACCACCACGTTCCAGCTTACATACAATTGCTAGGCAAGTACCCAACTAATTTCACAATAATACAGCCCCAAGAAGTTCTTTATTTTAATGAAAAATAGTTCATTACTTTTAATGTACTTCTTTTTGCTACTGTATCTAAGAAATTGTCTAGTTCTGAGCTTTCTTGTATGCCGCTTTTAGAGGCTTTATAGTTTTAGGTTTTATAGTTTGCCATAGTTAGGCACAGGTGTCAACTTGACAGTTGAGGGTTTGAGCTCTGGGTACATTTGTAGAGTTGAGTTGGGCCTGGAGTGAACCTGCAGGAGATTGTCTAGCTGATGGGGAAGGCCCAGCCCATGGTGGGTGGGATTGGACCCTGGAATGAAATACAGACAGATGGTTGAGAGAGTTGGCATTTTTCTGTACACTTGGCCAGACATGCTGGTCTGGCAAGAAAGGATCATCCCTCTCTCAGCCTTTACATAGAGAGGGTGTGGCCAGTTCCCTCGGCCCTGGTGTTGGTGCATGCTCTCCCATCAAGTTGGACTATAGACTGTAACCAGACTATCATAAGAAAATAAACCCCTTGTTTCCTTAAGCAGTTTGATGGTCATTTATCAGCAACCATGCAGGCGGACTGCAAAATAGTTAGCTCTACTTTGGGCCATTTTCTATAGTGTAATGTAGAGATGTAAATTGTCTATTTCTGTTATTTACGCTAATTTCCCAGCATAATTTGTAGAGTAAATATTTCTTTCTTCACTAAATTGTCCACACATATCTGTTGAAAATCAAGATTGTATTTCTCAACTCTCCATCCATCTAATTGTCTTTGTTAGATTGTGGTACTTTAAAATAGGCCCTGGCATTAGATCATATAGATTTTCCCATTGTTATTTATTTATTTATTTATTTATTTATTTATTTATTTATTTATTTATTTATTGCAAGAATCACACTACTCTGTTTCCGTTGCCTTTCCGAAGTGGATGACAGGACCGTATGATACTGAGCCAGCATCACTAAGGCGGCTACTTGGTGCCCATCTTGCGATCACACTGGCATGCTTGCTGTCAGTTATTCTTGACAGCAGGAAGCAGGCAGGATGGAGGACAGAGGGGGAGGTTGGGGGAGGCTGATTGGCACCTGGGCTTTCATTCCAGTGGAATGTTTTCCTGAGCATCGCCTTTCCCCTTCCTGATGGCTGAATGAGCAGAGGTCCCTTGGGAGTGTTTTTCTTGGGCACTTTTCTTGGGTTTCGAACTAAAAACACAGGATATTGGTATAGGTCATTAGATTGAATTACAACCCCCCCAAAAAAAAACTTCCTTGAGGTTGTGTTTTATCTGACACCTGTCAAGTGCTTATGGAACACAGATCTATGGAATGTTCCAGCTGGAAGGGACCCTGAGACCAGCCCCCAAGGCTCTTCATCTCACCGATGAAGAAATTAGAGCGAGAAAAAGTTCCAATCATGTGAACCTAACTCTCTAAAGTCTTCAATAGCTGGAGTGAGCAGATGTCCCCGTTGACCAAGAAGCATCCTAGTTGTGGCTTATTGCCTAGGATACTTATTCATGATATTCATGATAGCCCTTTCTGCTCTGCCAAATGAGCAGGGCAGATGATAAGTGACAGTCACCCTTAGTAATAATACTTATGGATAAATGCAGATGGGCTCAGGGAGTGTCTCCGTAACACGCCCGATTATTCGTGACACGTGTCCTTTCTAAGTCAGTAAAGAAGGAACCACTGGGTCTTAAGAGTTGGGAAGAGTGCAAGAGAGAGGGACAGGATCAAGAACAGGGCCGTCTTCTCCTTACTCGGCCATCCTCTTCCCTACTCGGCAACACTGATCCTCTGCTCCAGCCACAGGAGCCATTTGGGGTCCCTGCCTGAGCCCTGCCTGTGGCTCGGTGCTCTACGTTCTGAATCATGTTTTCCTGCCCGCCCCCCATCCACCCACCCCTGCTCATTCCTTCTATGTCCTCGCGTTTCCTCCTGGAATCCTTGCTCCCCCCGCGCTCTGTTCCCTGCTATCCTGGAAGCCATGTTTCCTTCCATTGGCTGGGTTTGTTTTGGGACACGTCTCCCTGCAGGAGTGTGAGCCATCCCAGGGGCAGAACCATCGCTAGATCAGAGCACAGAGACTGGCAGCAGCAGAGGACACAGGCAAACTTCACCACGTGCACAAACATCCAGCCAGTATGTCTCGAGGACTAAACTTACGGCCCCAGCAGTGCACATGGCAACCCCATTCCCAGGGAATCACTCGCCAGTCCCAGCGCCGCTACACTGTGCATGGACAGGTCACCATCTTACACGTGGGCGCGCTGATTCTCTAGAATCCAGTGCTCTTCCAGATAACGCCCCCCACACACACAGTCTCCACAACAAATCAATCTTTTCCACGCAGCTTCTTTGTGAATTAATAGCACGAATCTCTGATCTTTAAAAACAGAAGTCTAGGGAGGATAAAATGACTTTCTCAAGCCCAATGAGGTGAATGATTGTCTCCCCTGGGGAGGGGGGTGAGTCCTGTGCCTTAGACCCTGGATGGCTCAGACCTAATGGGGGGAGGTCGGTGGCCGCCCTAGCCCTGGCCTTGCAGACTGGGGCCCATTCACCTGAGTCACCGCTCCTCAATGCCTAGTGTTTGTGCAAGGCAGGGCAGTGTTTGTGCCTATAACCAGCAAGGGCTTTTCCAGAAACCCGTCCAAGGCCACAGAGTTGAGAAGAAACAGAGTGCTGTCTGTTGTCAGGAGGGCCCTGTCCTAGGTGATTTATTTGTGAAGTTCCTGGGGTGGGCTGGATGACCTGCAGGCGGCCCCCAAGGGAAGGTTGGTAAAGGAGGCTGGGAAGCAATGAAGCGAAGAAAGAGAGCTACCAAATGTAGTAGAGGTGGCGAGAGAGGAAGAAGAGAGAGAGAGGAAAGAGAGAAAAAGAGAAAGAGAAAGAGAGAGAGAAGATCCAGCTGATCCAGCTGTGAAGGAGAAAAGTCTGGAGCACTCGGTTTTTGAAATACTGTCAATCAATCTTATTCTTTCTCCGTGCACTCATTCCTGCCTTTCAGCAGTCCTTTGCACACCAACACAAGCATTCATCTTTTCCTAGTTCGTTCAATGGTTTGGACCACTCTGCGACCGCTCATCGGTCCCTGTGTTCATCAGGCCCTTGATTACAAACATGAGCTTTCCTGGGGCCCACAAATGTGACCCACGTGGTCTCGTGGAGGTCAGAAGGGAAAGGCCTTCGCCCTCTCAGGCTACACCAGGCCCTGCCTGCTCTGTTACTGGCCTGGGGAGCTTGAGGAGGGCTTCCCCCCAGTTCTGATTTTATCACTTGGCATGTAAGAAGATGACTTGGAGGTGAGGAGAAATCCCAGCTGCTCTTAGGTAACCTGACCCCTGGGTTACTCAACTACCCACAAGTTTGCCAAGAACCTCACTCCGAGCTTCCCGGGGCCTTCTCCCTTCATGCCCAAACTTCCTACAGAAGGAGGAAGGGAACAGTATTCTTGAACTCCAAGACAGCAGGGATGAGAGTGGGAGGAAGTCAAATTCTTAACTTGCAAATGCTCAAGTCAAGGCCTGGTTGACTCTCCCAGGGAGAAACATCCTTCAACGCTTCACTCCAGGAAATCCGGTAGAAATCTAGAAAGCCGAGGGTGGTTGTATGGGGTCACACAGCCCAATAGCCTCCCCTCAACCCCCGCAGCTGGCTCCGACCTAGAGAGCTAGAGAGCTGCTAGGCGAGACTGAGCAACGTTCCTGGACTAGCCCGACAGGTAAGAAGGCCTGGGCCAGCAGAGGGACTGCCCTGCCCTGCCTTCTCTTTTCCTGTCCTCTTAGAATCTTAGCCCCCAGGTAGGGCTGAGGGTGAGTCTGGGTGCCCAATATAATGACTCGTTCATAGGAGTCACTAGTAGTTTTCATGGAATAAATGGATTTAAAACATATGTGTGACCCACACCTGAGAGAAGCTAGCCCAGGCAAGACCTTGCCTCAAATAGCAAAACAAGAGGCCAGCAAGAGGGCTTGGCGGGTAAAGACACTTGCCACCGAGACTGACAACATGAAGTCAATCATCAAGGTTCACATGGTGGAAGAAGAAAAGCAGCTCCTGCAAGTTGTTCTCCGACTTACACACACACACACACACACACACACACACACACACACTCACACACACATACTCACACATGCACATGATTAAAAAAAAAAGAACCAAATATAGAGAGAAATAAAAGGAGAAATAGAGATGGAAATCAGGCTTGAGCCAACTAAAATTGGAGTTTGTGTCTTGTGCCATTCATGTGTCTATACCTTTGAGTACATTTGTGAGGAACTGATATAGGAAGATCCAGGACGTGGTAGATGGGGCTGTTCCCTGGATAGGTGGGTAAGTTGGAGAAGGTAGATTTAGAAAATTTCTTTCTTCAGACAGACTTACACACAGATGGGTGAGAAGGTTCAGCCCTCTCTCAGCAATTTCTATTGATATGGTATGACCAATTCCCTTGGCTTCTGGTGTTGGCATGAACTCTCCTGCCAAGATATCTATGCACCAGAATTGTAAGCAAGAATAAGTCCCTTGTGCTAAGTACATTAGTCGTGTGCGTATCAGCAATATGAAGAAAAAATGTGTCAATCCTGAGATAAAACACGTGTCCTCATGCATGGGGGACCACGCCACCATTTCTACCTGCAGCATCTGTCAGAAAAGAGTATACACTGTCTATACAGCTTGACCCCGCCAGAGGTCAGAATGCTGGGTGGCAGGCCGGAGGATCTGTCTCACACTGAGGAAAACAGACCAACGTTCCTGTTTCTCTAAACAGGGGTAAGAGACTTCACCAAGGCTGCAGAGCTTTGGGGCCAGGCCCATCTTCAGGTTAAGTTCTTCAGGCTCCACTTGAAGGGGATTTAAGAGACAGCTTTTCCCAGATAAAACTGATTGGTGGTGATGACTTGTTAGCTTAGGAAACCAGTTAGTCCTGCCCAAGTTCTGCCCTCCATCTGTCCATCATTCCCAGTCCTGGAGCCTCTTCTAATCCATCCTTTATTCTTCCAACACCCCTGCCTACCAGTTGCCTAGATTCTCCCTAACCACTCTTAAAAGAAACATCTGTTTGTTTGTTTTTTTTTTACTCAACTCAGGGGGCCTCTATTTTTTTCCTCTTAATTCTATATTTACACCTCAATTCCTAGAGACTGTGAGAATCTGGGAATACATTACTGTGTATTCTGACTGGGAGAGATAATGAGAGAATTCAGTGCCTCATTTGGAGTACAGAGTACATACTCAGTAAGAGTACAGTCTTGGGAAGAGGCAGAAAAGGTGCCAAGAGAATGCTTGGCAACCTGGGGAGCCACAAGCTTTAAGAGCTTTGTGGGTTTACTTAGCAAAGCCCCGACTTGAAGGGTCTGACAAGCACTGCTGCTCAGAGCAAAGAATGCTAGACCTTCATCTATTATCAGACATGTACTTGGACTGAAAAAAGCTCCCAAGCTGAATTAAAATCGAGACATATCACAAGGGTTGATGAGACTTAGGGGGTAAGAACCCCAGCAGGAACAGGTTTGGAAGCCCCTTACCTTTGAGCATGAATTTTTTGGGAGGATGTTTTGTGTGTGTGTGCTGTATGTAGGTGTGTGTGTGTTCGTGTATAGGTGTGTATAGAAAAGGGCTCTGGGATTGGAGAGATGGCTCAGGGGTTAAGACTCTGCTTCACAAGCTGAAGGACCTGAGCTCAGATCACCACTAAAAAGAAAGCCAAAAAAAACACCAAGCAGAAATGGTGGTGGCCCACACTTTTAGTTCTGGAAGGCTGAGACTGCAATTATGGCTCTAGAGAGTAGAGCCTGGGAAACTCTAGAGCAAAAGCAGATAGAAGTAATCCAGGATGATTCCTGAAGTCACCCTTGGACCTCCACAGGGACACACAGTGTCCTCTGATACATGCACACATAGAAGTTAATAAACAGACAGATAGATGATAGATAGATGACAGATAGATAGATAGATAGATAGATAGATAGATAGATAGATAGATAGATAGATAGATAGATAAAGGGTTCTGTATGTCCCTATGGCCTTTGGAGATCCAAGGGTTACGTCAGCAATGATCCTGCATTGTTCTACCTCCTTATTGCTTTGCTCTGGGGTTTCCCACCTCTGCTGTCTAGAGCCAGAGTTTCAGGCTGCCATCATTCCTGCCCAGTATTTTATGTACAATTTGGGATCAAACTCAGGTCTTTTTATTTGTGAGGAAAATCTTAACCCCTGAGACATCTCCCCAGCTCTGAATTTTCAGAGATCCATCTGTAAACTTTCTTCGATAGCAATCTGACTCAGTTCCCTTCAATGTTAATTCTGGAGTGAAAGTACCACATTCACAAAGAGTCAAGAATATTTCCGCCATGCCCTCACGTATCGATAGCATGTAATTTTTTTTATTGTTTTCTCTTTTCATGTGGAGGCTCCAAAAAGTATGAATTTAGGGACTTGGGGATGTGGTTCAGTCCCTAAAATGTCTGCTATGCAGGCGTGGGGACCTGAGTTCTGATCCCTAGAACCCACATAAAAGCAGGCACAGCAGCAGGTCCTTAATCCCAGCACTAGGGAGACAGATATAGGCCTACTGTTTGCAGGAGCTCCTTGGCCTACTATCTAGACTAATTGATGAGTTCCAGGTTCAGTGACAGACTCTGTCTCAAAAAAAAAAAAAAGTTGGAGAATAACTGAGGAAGGATCCCAACATTAATCTCTATCTTCTACATGCACATGCAAAAACATATATGCACATACATACAAGCACATTCACATAACACTCAACCACCCAACCAATTATTCATAAATCAAACAAGTGTTTCATTTAAGTATTTCAACTAAGGAGAAAAGAAAAAGACCCAGGTTTCCAATCCTATTCCAAAGACAATGATCAAGATGTTTATACCAGGTCATAGCTAAAGTCATCCTTGGACCTCCACAGGGACACACAGTGCCCTCTGATACATACATACACACACACACACACACACACACACACAAACAAATAAACAAAGAAATAAATGGCATAGTATGAGCCTATGGCCTTTAGCAATGATCCTGGATTGCTCTACCTTCTTATTGTTTTGCTCTGGGGTTTCCCAGGCTCTGCCTTCTAGAGCCAGAATTGCAGGTAGAGAAACCCAGTTTACTTCAGTGATAGAAAGTAGGAAATCAAACAATGGGAAGGCTTGGGAGGCTCCATTTTGATCTTCAGTGGCACTGGCACCTGTAGACATGCTTGAAGGATGAAGGAAGAAGGCAGGAGCTCTTCTTTAGCAGAACAAACCCAACAGCTGGTAGAGAGCCCAGATTGGTAGATGTAGCAATAACCAATGTCACCAAAAACACTTGAGCTGGAGTGAAGAAGATGTGATAGATGGAAGGTATGGAGATGTAATTGTCTAAGCTCTTGATGAATGGGGTGGCAGGTAGGTATGAGGTAAAAGGAGAAATGAATGACAGCTCTAGAGGATAGATAGATAGATTGGGAAGATAAGGATCATGAAACCTTGCAGTACTGGGCTGGCCACTAACCACAAGTGTCTGCTGAGCACTTGACATGTGGCCAGTTCACATTTCTGAGTTGAGATGTGCTCTAAGTGTATCTCACAAATCTATTTCAAAGACTTAGCACAAGAGGAAAAAGAAGGAAAGAAGGAAGGAAAAAAATGAAGGAAGGAAGGAAAAGAGAGAGGGAGGGAAGGAAGGAGGGAGGGAGGGAGAGAGGGAGGGAGAAATGTGATAGCAAACTATCATATTGATTTTTCTATGTATCAGCTACAGGTCAAAATATTGCTATTTTTGACATGTTGGATTGAGTAAATAATATTATTAAAGTTAATTCTGCTTCTCTGCCTCCCCTTTGGGGAACATGGACAGAGCTAGACCTGTCTCAAAATCCCAATCCATTGACTCAATTTCTTGAAAGCCTTTCACATTTTAAAAAAGGTGGCCACTGGGCTATTTAAAATTGCATGTGAGTTCACATCTTGGAGAAAAAGGGAAGAGATGGGAATGGAGAGTACAAAGTCTGAGAAAGGCCAACAGGAAGGAACCAGGTAAAGATGGGCTTTCAGTAGTTGGGAGTAGATAATGCCAAGGATTTTTTTTAATTATAAAAAGAAGGTGCAGTGGTTTGGTAAAGCTTTGGTAAGCAGAAGGCATGTCCTTTCTCTCCAGCCCTGAGCCAGCAACCAATCCCATCCCCTAGTATAGTATAGTGCTCAGTCATCAATCCTACAAGCTCCAAAGAAAGACAGCACTAGACTCCGAAGTACAGAGGCTGAAGAGAGATCAGTGTTCATTCAAAATAAGACAAGTTTTCAGAGAAAACTGGAAAAGCTGAGCACCCTCCCACCTTCAGATGAAAGTACCCAGATTAGATGATTAACAAAAAAAACTTGGCCTAACACCTTGACGTCAATTCTCTTTCCTTTTATTTTTTTGGAGGAGGGTCGTACTGTGTGTGCCTGTGGAGGCCTGAGGCCTAAGCTGAGATGATACTGGAGCCAAACAAACCAATCAAAGCTAAGTTACCCTTTCTGAACTGTAACATGCACTAAACTGTTTCACTATTTTTCTTCTATGGATGGACACTCTTTTCTTTCATTGTGTTTTTTTTGGGGGGGGTAATATCTGTGTGCATCAGAGGGTGCTGTGTATGCTTGTGGAGGCACAAGGATGACATTGGGAATCACTCGGGGTTCCCTAGGCATGGCCATTTCCGGCCTGAGTTTTTTTTACCTGGGATCTTGGGATCTGAATTCAGGTCCTTCTGCTTGTGAGGCAGTGGCTTAACCCCCTAGCCACCTCTCCAACCCCCAACACTCTTTTCAACTCAAAATGAAAGCTCAAAGAGGCCACTCTAAGATAGCTTTCTTACACACACACACACACACACACACACACACACACACACACACCTTCTCTCCTCAACTCTAAAACAAGATAACAAACCAATAATAGCACAAATTTTTAAGTCATAACTTGTTAGTGCTTTTCTGGACAGGTACTCAGGGTCAACACCGTGGTCACTTAATAAAGTAAGAATACTATGTAGGTTTAGTGGAAAAGCCCATTTGATCCCGAAAGATTCTGTTTGCATGGCAATGAAAGTATAGGGCATGCTATGGCTGAGGAAGAGAGAAAAGGTGGAGGAAGCCTGACCTCAAAGCAGCTCTTTGCAAATGGGGAGAAGAAGCCTTCTTCAGACTTCCTTCCCACACGACTTCCAGTTCTGGATTCCCATGAGGTTTTTACAAAAATTCGAAGAACGTTTAAATATATATACATACTAAGAAGGAAGAGGAGGAAGAGGAGGAGGAGGAGGAGGAAAAGAGAGAGAGAGACACAGAGAGAGAGAATATACTTTCATGTCATGGTACATGGGTAAAGGTCAGAGGATAATGTTTGGAAGTCAGTTCTCTCTTTCCATACGGGCTTCCAGGAACTGAACTCAGGTCACAGGGTTTTTTTGCAGGTACCTCACCTGCCTTGCTTAAGCACTGTTACACTTATCTATGAAAGAGGGACTTGATGGCCTCCCATGGGCTGGGGCTCCGTGTGCTCACAATGTGGATGGCCTCCTGTGGGCCGGGGCTCCCTGTGCCCACAATGCAGATGGCCTCCTGTGGGCTGGGGCTCTGTGTGCCCACACCATGAACTCAGTCTTACAGCTTTATCATGTATTCTTAACCATGTGGAACTAGGAGCTCAATCATAACTATCTACATCCTTAATGTATTTTCTTTTCTTGCTTACATATTATTTTATGTTGTTCAATTTAAAAAATTAGGACATAAAGGCAGAAGGTGGACATGCTAGGGAAATGTCCAGGGGAAGTGGGAGGGAGATAGGGGCAGCTATGATCAAATGCATTGTCTGCATGTATGAAATTGTAAGAGAGTGAAAATTTAAAAAAGTAAAAAAATAGATAAAAAAAGAGGGACTGAGTAAAAAATTTAAAACAGATGTTTCCTTATCTCGTTGCAGGCAACAATCTTGGTGACTTTTAATGCATCTTAAACGCCATACGGGGCTGTTGCTTCTGACAATGAGGTGACATATTGCATCTGCTGTCTTTCGGCTTTGTTAAGGAATGATCCTGCTTTATGGGTTGCTTTTTTAGGAACGTATTTTATAACCATATATCCATGGAGAAAAGCTGACAGAAAACAAACTGTGCACAAAGCTGGGGCAAGTATTTGTCATTCTCAATAGATTTTCCTCCAAGCTGAAGTTTTGCAAACCAGATTTATAAAATTCTCATCTCATATCAATGGCTAAATTATAGAGTATGCTAAACATTAAAAGAGATCACATTTGTGAGGAAAAAAAAGCTTTTAACCAAAAAATGTTCTCACAGCTATCACTAATTCTATTGCGATATTGATGGAAAAAAGTGCATTGACCTGTTTAATTAAACACAATTAATAAATACATCCAGAAATAGGAAGAGCTATCCTAAAACCACATTATTAATATAGATTCCAGTTATTCACTCATGATGCCTCTCCTTGTTGTAAGTATTTATAGTATAAATAGTGTCACAAGAGTTGAGTTTATCTACTGGAAGGAATATTCTCTGAATGTCTTTACTACATTCAGTTTATGAAAGTAAGGACTTCTTATAATAGCAATCAAAAAATTTAATTCATTTTGAAACAGAGAGTGAGAATGTGTGTGAGAGAAAAGGAAAGAGAGAGGGTGTGAGAGAGTTGGCACATATATGCCATGGGGCATGGGTGGAAGACAGAGAACAGTTTTTAGAAGTCAATTCTCTCCTTCTACCATATGGGTTCCAAGGATCGAACTCAGGTCTCCAGATTTGAGCAACAGGTGTTTTTACTAGCTGAGCTGTCTCGTCAGCCAAAGACTAAACTGAATTTACTATAAGTATCTGTTTTACCTCCTGGAGATTTAAAATTCAGACTTTTGATATTCTCATTTAGCCACGCTGACCGAGTAAGTTTACTTATTTCAGTAAATATACTAAGGAAAAGAGTTTCATCAGTTGGAGAGATAAGCTTCCCGAATGAACAGTTTTACTAATCAGCAGACCAGAGTCTCTCTTCAGAATAGAAATGGAGGGGATAGGTGCAAATCAGGGAGAAAAATTTGGGGACAAAGAGGGAAAGTGGTCATATTTTGAACTCTTCCAGCTCTGATAAACACAGTAAAGGACAGCATTTCAGTAGTAAGTATGGGAAAGGATTCTGGGATATGATCTTCCTCAGGAGTATGCGGTGGCTGTGTTCTCATCAGTGTAGCGGGTCTCCAAGAACCTAACTGTTGTTTCTTTTCCTTTAATAGTGAGCTACACTGCCTGCCTTTGCAGGTTTCTGTTTCTATGTCTGTAATGGTGGATGAGAATATTTGGCTGTCAAATAATCCCAGAATCGGTTGAAAGTCTTATACTATGCCTGATGCTACAGGTTGTGTCAGCCATAAAGTGCATTCATGACCTGTGGAACTGAAACGGCTTCAGACACTTCCTGGTGCAGCCTTCTCACCTTGCTGGTGAGGAAACCTGAGCCCAGAGGCTTCAGGGCAGCTTCTCATAAGCAATGGGGGATTTAAAACTACAGACTGCATTCCTAGGCTCTGAGCCCTCTTCCGTGGCCATGCTTAAGATGATACCAGAACTTGGTGTTGCTGCTGTTTGGCTTTGTTTTTAGTTTCTGAGGTTTCTGGCCATGTAAGCCTCAGGATTTACATATGCCAGGCAGGAGATCTACCACGGAGACACACCCCTAAACCCTAAAATGATGACTCTTTCAACTGAAACATTTGACAATAACTTTACTTAGGTAAAGTTTGAGTAGTTACTGATTGTGTCAGCAATTTCTATGGTCACAAAAATTAATCATAACACACAGGTGTTGCCTGTTCTCTATGGCCTTTTTTGGTACCAGCATTGAATATCACTCCCCTCCTTATTAGTAGTTTTCATGGAATAATTATAATTGCTTTCTTTCTTTTCATTGTGTGTGTGTGTGTGTGGGCAACTGTGTGTCTCTGTGGAGGACCAAGGGTGACTTTGGCAATTATCCTGGATTGCTTCTACCTCCTTTTTGTTCAGTCCACCAGGGCAGGCAGTGCAGGCTGCTGCCATTTCTGCCTGGTGTTTTTACATGGGACTTGGGATCCAAACTCAGGACCTTCTGCTTGTGAGACAGTTTTAACTCCTGAAACATGTCTCCAGCCCTATAATTGCTTCTCCACCAGACTATGAGCTTTTAGCTACAGAACCCACACCTTTATATCTGACATGACTGGATTTACTAATTATGAATACAAGAAATTCAGACACTAAGGCAGAAGTTGTGGTCTTCTCCCATGAGATCTAGAGAAATTCCGAACAGATCCTGAAATCCTTCCCCATCCTAGCTTTTTAGGAACCCTAGCAGGTAAAACACACTGAGGACTCTTGTACACCAAGCCCCATGCTGAATACTCTAGTGCATTTATTCATTTTGTTCTCACAACCCTATGGGGCAGTATCCTTATGAATCCCAAGTCACAAAACTGAAGCACAAAGCCAGAGGCAAGATAACAAGTCTGCAGACCCAATTACTGGGTAGACTGAGGTAGAAAAATCTCATGTGCCCAGGGGTTTGAGGCCTAGCCTGGATGAAAGGGTGTCACCCCTTTTCAAAGAGGAAAAACAAACAACAAACATACAAACAAAACCAAAAAACTAGCACTCTCAAGTTGAATAATTTGCCTTTGGCTCAAAAATTTAAGCAACCTTGAATTAGATGTTGTTTTCCAGCCTATGGCCGTGTCGAAGTTACACAAGAACAAAGCACGGAACTTAAGCTAACTCCCCTCTTTCTGATCTCTGAAACAATTTGCATTTTAAAACTTAAATTAAAAAAAAAACTTAAATACAAAAACCATGGTAAAGCTGAAATTCCCCCCCTCCCTACACACACACACACACACACACACACACACACACACACACCCCTTGACTCTTCAGTTGTGATGGTGGTTGCTTGGTTACAGAGAAGGTCTCATGTAGCACAGGCTAGCCTCACTATCAATACAGCAGAGAAAGGTCTTGAACTCCTGACCCTTCTGCCTCCATCCACCGCCCAGGTGCCACACACCTGGCTCCTAACTTCTTGTTGGGACTTCACCTCCCTACCTCAAGAACCAAGTCTGAAAAACTCCCGTGGTTTCTCCTCCAGTGAGAACCCACCTTCTGTTTTGGGTGCCCTTTGTTTAAACGTCAATAACCTGACACTTAGCACAGCCAGATAAGGATGAGTCACTGGTGTGTTTGTCTCTGTGGCTAAACGGAGGCAGTTGCTGCCCGGGCCACCAGCAACGCGATCTTGGCAACTGCTGCAGCTTCTGTGCGCTTAGTAGGTGCTTGGCGCGCTTGGGGCCCAGAGGTGCCCAGAGCGCCCAGCATCGGGGCCGCCCGCGAGGCCCTTTCGGGGTCAGCTGTGCGGGGCCGCCGGGGTCTCGCGCGCCCCGCCCCCGCCCGGCTTGGCCTCGTGGCCGGCGGGGCTCCGCGCGCCGCGTGGGCCCCGGTGGCCTGACCCTGGCCTCGGCCCAGTTCCCCGGCTTCTAAATGCGGCCCGGAGCTACCGGGGGAACTGGAAAAACACTGGCAGGCTGCCCCGCCCCGGGCCCGCGGCGGGCGGGCGGGCGGCCCGGCGGGCGGGCGGCCGCGGCTCGGGCCTGCTGCTTGGGAGGCGCTGGCCCCGGGCGGGGAAGCGGGGGCGGCGGCCGCCTGTCAGCGGGCGCGGGCGCGGGCTCGTGTGTCGGCGGCTCCTCCGCCCGCCCGCCGGGCCTCCCGCCGCCGCCGCCGCCCTCCCGGGCCTGGCGGGCTGCCGGCTGCACAGGCGGGGGTTCGCGCCGTTCTCACGACCTCTCAGGTTGCCTGAGCTCATCTGGGAGCTATTCATTTCCTGCCAGAAAGCAGCCGGGCCTGCTAAGCCAGCCACCTCGGCCGCGGGGCCGCCGGGCCGGCCGGCTGGGCCGCCCTGGGCCGCTCCCGCCCGGCTGCGGGGGGCCCCCGAGGCCTCCCAGGCACCCCGAGCCACCCCGGCGGGCGCGCGGCGGGGGCAGCCGGGCCGCCCATCTGGTTGCACTTAGGAGCCCGGAGGAAGCTGGGAGCGGGTTGTTACCAGCCAAGGGGTGTGGGAAAAGTTAATTGACTTTAATGACAGGTTCCCCCGGCCCGTGGTGACGATGGGGGTCCAGTTAAACCCTAGGGGCCGCGCTGCAGAACCACGTGGGGCCGAGTGGGATTCGCCGCGGGCCTTTGAGTCCCCTCGGGGACACCTCCAGCCGGGAGGACAGTCGCCCCTCTTCTCCCCCGGCCTTTCCCTCTCCGCATGCTGCTGGGGGTCAGGAAGGGGTTAGGGCCCCCAGGGTTTCCAAGGAGAGGATAAGGCTCGCCCTAGGTCTCTGCCGGACTCAAGAGTTTGGGGATGGGCCTTATTCCTGTAGAGATCTGCTCTGCTGGGGGCGCAAAAGGGGCAGCTGCGTGTACCCCAAGGCAGTGTCATTAGGCCAGGCCCAGAGGGCCTATTGTGAGCGAACCCCAACTACTATTTCAGAAACAACCAGGGTTCTGGAGGCTGCGGGGGCTTCAACAGAAATGCACTCAGTTTATAAACTTGAAAATGTACCAGAAAAGGGAAATGACATATCTGAGGGAACAGTGAGTTTAGTGAGTTACCAGAACTTGAAAGGTTTTTTTGGGAGGGGGGTCCTCTCCTCTGTTCAATATTGTACGTACTCTGAAACAAGCCTTATTGAATGTCAACCCAAATTTCAGGAAAAAGGGTGTCCTTTTGAAGTGACTGCTCCTTTTCAGAAGAAAAAAATGATGGCCTACTTTCTTTCCTCAAGAAGATGTTAAGTCCGTGTATTTTTGGTGATACTAATAAAAATGTACATTTTAACAGAGAAAAGAAATGGAAATTTCCTTTCTATTCATTATATTTTCCTTGTGAATTTTAAAGAACAGCGTAAAAGAATTAACTCTTAGAAGAGTTGAGATCCTGGTGTCTAGGTTATTTCTACCAGGGAAGGTCAGCACTACAAAGAACAGAGGGCAGGCTTACCAAGTGGAATATTTGAATTTGGGATGGGCGATTGTTACCAGGTTTGTGTTTAAACAAGAGGGAAACCGAAGAAAAATGATAAAACCAGGGTCTTTAGCAGAGCCGTGTGTGGGACACCTTTCGTGTATACAAAATAAGGCAAATAAGAGTCAAATTTAAAAATACATATATCTTTTAAACCTCTCCTCCGAGGCCAGCCCAAGGTAGTGGGAAGAAAAGTCACTGCTTCTGCAAGATGGTTTCTGTGATGGAGCGGCTCTCTCCACTGGCCTGTGGGAAAGGCTGGAGCCAGGCGGGGAAGAGGTAAAGCTTTTGAAACAAGACAGAAAATCGTTGGCTTTATCTTTGTTAGGAAAGCTTCAAAGATTGATCTCTCCCGCCTCATCCTTCTCCTCCCAGAAGCCGCCCTGAGAGAAGAGGGCGGGGTGGGGGGGGTGAGAGACCGGCGGGAAGAGGACTGGCCGGCGGTTGGGGGGAGATGGGGGGAGGGCGCGCCGGCCAGACCCACAGCGCGGCTGATGTGTCTGGTCTCGCAGGGCTCGTGGTTTTCATTTCCCCAACACCTGGATGCAGTCAAACACCTGGCCAAATCTGACAAAATCTGACAAGCCTTTGTGATGGGATTTGGAAGAAATTCCCTGCAGATCCGGGCACAGTTTAAAGCTGTCCGCTTTGAGTTAGGACTTGCTAAGGAGTGTTGTGTGAGCTGAAACTCGAGACAACCCTTTTGCCTCTATCTGGAGCCCACATCTTGCCTGGAAATGGGGCATGACCAAGCGAAGGGGTCGCTTGCTGTTTGTATTAAAAGGGGAAGACGGCCTGTGTGCGTGCCAGCGCAGCCCCCCACATGCTTTCTCCATTAGAGCCAAGCACAGAAACTTATCAGAAACACATGTCTGGTGTTAATCATCTGGCTGCGGCTCCACGTGGGAGTCTAACTAGCTGTCCCCTGGTAAAAGGAATCTGTTGACCTTTTCTGCTTGTTTGAAGAGGGTGCCGAGAGGCATTTCAAACTTTGGGATACCGGTGCTAGGGGATGCCTAGTTGCATCCGTGAGTAGACTCACTTAGCCCCCCCCAACACTTGAAGTAAGACTGCTGTGGTTAAGATGCTTCTACTTTATGTTGGTTAGTTAGCACAAGTAAGTGCTGGAGACACCGTTATCATGAGACCCTTTCATAAAGAACTAATAGAATTAAAGACTGTCTTTAAACAATTTTTTTCAAATCCTTTAAAGAGAATGACCACAAGTTTATTAGGAAAGTCTATCAGACGAGTTCTCATAAATTGGACCTTTTTAGTTTATGCAGTATTGGTAAGGTTTGATGGATCAGAAAGAAATTAAATAGACACGTTTCTGAATTCTCAGCTTACATGTAATTTGAATTCTAAGAACCTCCCTACCTGCCTTTTCTTGGGGGGGGAGGTGCCAGTTCTGAAATAATCAGTTCTAAGACATAAAAGCCTTCACTTTTTCTTTTATTATATTTTCTGAAATAAACTTCCCCAAAGGAAGATATTTTAAGAGCATTTTCAAACATCTTTGGCATCACATAAAAAAGAAATCTCGTGTAAAAAACGAAATGTCATCTCAACTTTTATAATACAAAGGCGCAATCCAATATGAACATATAAAATATATACAAATATAGTGCATGGTCAGTCACTTAATACAGCTCTCTACAAAAAAGTAACTTTTTAGGGAAAAAAAAAACCGAAGTAACCATTTTATCATAAAGGTCTTCTCTCCTAGTATCCAAGTTCCTTTTTAGTGTCCGTCAGAAGAGGTGGGCTGGGAAATAAAGTCCAGAGCGGTGCCCCAAGTCCCTCAGTTCCGCCACGGCCTCCACATGGAGTCCGCAGTGAGCGAGGGGCCGCTGGATGGAGACACTGCGTTAGGACCGACCGAGGTCCCGCTGTTGCTGGTGTAGACCGGGATCACCGGGCCGCTGTGTGCAAAGGCCCCGTTAGGAATGAGGAAGGCAAACTGACCATCAGGAGCCGGCACCACCTGGAAGCCCCCAAACACTGTGGCGGCCTCTCCAGCCTGACTGCCCAGCTTACAGGGCGCGCTGCCGGGAGGGGGCGCCGCGCCTCCGGGGATGGGCACCAGCGGTGGCGGCGGCGCGAACGGCGCGTGCTGGGGGCCGCCGGGTCCCGGCGGGGGCGGCGGCGGCGCCTGCAAGGCGGGGTGCGGCTGTCCCGGGTAGGTCATGGCGTTGATCTGGGTCATGCAGTTGGCCAGGTGGCCGAGCAACCGAGTGCGCACCTCGGTGTTAACGCCCTCGCACGTGGACAGGAAGCGGGTCACCTCGTTCATGCACTCGCTGAAGCCGGCGCGGTACTTCCCCAGCACGCTCGGGTCCGTGCTCAACGCAGCTGCAGGCCAGAAGGAGACAGGCGGGTCACCGAACGGCCCTGGCCCCCGGCCACTGCCTCCCGCCCTGGGAGGTCCCTGCGGCGCGCCTCCCTGACCACGCGCCTGCGGAACTACCTCCGGCCGGGAGGGTGGGGTAGGGTTAGAAAAACCAACTGCTTCACCCGAGCCGGGCGACCTACGCGCAGACACTCCCTCCATTTAAACCGATCTCAGCTCCAGATCGGCCAGCCCCGTCCCCGCGCGCGACGTGACCTTGGGCGCTGCCACCCAGCCCGCCATCAGAGCCCGGTTCCCCTGGTGCGGTGTGGGGGCGGGGTAGGGTGGCCGGAGAGGGGAAGGCGGCTAAGACTGATGATTCCTAGCCTCCACTAGCTCAAAACCACCAGAGCCTCACGTTCTCTCGCCCTCACCGGCTTCCTTCAGTTAAGCTGCCTGCCACCTTCTCGGCTGCAGCCTCTCCCACCCTTTTCCGGAACAGTAACAACTTGGAGTTGTGGCTATAAATAAGACCCAGACCGTGGGAACGCAGAGTGAGCCAAGGCAGTAAAATGTAGCTGAATGCCTCTCACAACCGCGGGCGGAAGTCTGGAAGAAATCACCGCGGGCCGCGAGGGACGCCCACGGAGAGGGGACGCGCGCGAGCGAGCCTCACCGGTCATCTGCGCCCGCTGCAGGTTCCGGAGGTGTTTCACTGTCATTTCCAGAATGTCCGCCTTCTCTAACTTGGAATGCCGGGAGCTCTGCAGAAAAAGGAAGCCAGAAAAACAAGTGAGACGCTTGTCAGCTGCCTGAGGGTTTGGAGGGTCCCTTACCCCGCCCTCACGGTCCACCTCGCGCGTCCCCAGCGAGGGGTCTGGCCCGCCCGCCTAGGAGAACGCAATGTTTGGCGGGGCAAGATCCTCGCACCGCAGAGTTGGGGATTCATTCTTAGCGAGTTAAAAATAATATATTCTTAATTTTAAGAAAGCATTTCTCACTTACATCTTTCTTAAGAGCATCCAAAATCAGTGTTTTCAGCTGGCTCAGACTTTCATTGATTCTCGCCCTTCGTCTTTTCTCCATGAT
Organism: Typhlomys cinereus; assembly: GCA_023101885.1. NCBI lineage: Eukaryota > Metazoa > Chordata > Mammalia > Rodentia > Platacanthomyidae > Typhlomys > Typhlomys cinereus. The sequence goes on from JALPQD010000488.1 coordinate 302,518, forward strand.
AGGCTTTGATGACTGCACAGAGGGGGAAAAAAAGGTTTGAATTCCCATGGGATCTGCCATTTCACCCCGAGATTTTAAGAGAAATGAAAACGGACCTCCCCTTCCCTCCATCCAACATAATTCCTGGGGGCTGCAGACACGCAGGTACTGTCTTACCTTTCTGTGTTCAGATGCTGTCTTTGGTTTATCCGGTGTCGTGTTGACACTGGCTGGGGTAGCAGCCACCGGGGACGAGGAATTTTTCTCCATTATATCAGCTGGCATTTTCTTTTTTTTTTTTTTTTTTTTCTTCCACTCTCTCAGTCCCTAGAGAATTTTGGTTTTGGCGTCCTTAGCGCAAATAGTTTTTTTTTTTTTTTTTTTTTTGCTTATGCCCCTTTTACTTGATTTTCGTAAAACTACTTAACAAGTGCTGAGGGTTTGTCATAATATTTTATGGCTACTTAGTAATCGGTAGCTCTATTCCAGGACCAAGGAGAGAGGTAGAAGGGGAATCCGGTGTTATCAGCACCAGCTCCGGATCCTGTGTGATCCCCAGGCCCTGGCGGCCTCTATATATATCTGGGACTGCACGCGAATGGCTCGTGTGAAACTTCCCAAACTTTCTTTCCCACAGTAACTTTCAGCCAATGGGAGGAGGAGACACGCGGCACCGCTCGTGGACCGCGCCCCCCCATTGGCCGCCAGGCGCAAGGTCTGGCGGCCAATGGCGCGCGCCTGAGCCCGGGGCACCAGAGGCTACAACGTCAATCAAAAGGATTTTAACCCTTTATTACTCCTCTGGGCTTTGCTTCAGGAGAGGATTTTTCCGCTTTGGTTTTGGTCTTAAGTCTGTTGTTTTAATGGCCAAAGCTTTTAGTCTTTATTCTCCTTACCACGTGCAATATAGCTACTTAATATAAATTCACTGAGATATATTTTGAAAAGATATAAAGACAAGAACAGATCATTTAGTGACTTAAAGAAGAGCTCGTGCAAGAGTGTTACCGAAACACCTAGGTAATTTCCCGCTCAGATGATAAATTGTTCAGAGGGCGAAAGAGATCACCCAGGGTTTTCGGAGCACGATGGTTTGTGGATGCTTCCTTCCCACAGCCATCTCTCATTCCTCTTCTGGGACAAGGGGCTTGGACCTCATGCTTCTCCAGGAAACAATCAAAATTTCCAACTGGATAGAAAGGAAATGGAATTTAAAGTGAAAATGAACAAGGGGGGCTTTAATGGCAATGCCAAAAGGGTAAGCAGGCGCTTCCTCGCTCCCTTTTTCTTTCCAGCCGCCGGGCTGTTTCGCAGTACACAGAGGTGGCGGGCGGGGGAGGCAGCCTCCCCTCCACACCGCGGGCAGCCCAGGCGGTCTCAGCACCCGGCGCGCGCGGGCCCTTTAAGGGCTACACCAGCCGAGCTGCAGTTTGACATCAGCCGGCCGGCGAGGGCGCGCCTGGAGCCGGAGCACGTGCCAGGATGTTTTATTGCCGCTGCGGCTGCGGCCGGGCCGGGAGGATGTGTGTGTGCGTGCGTGTGTGAGTGTGTGTGCGCGCGCCCCGGGGGCAGAGAGGCGGGGGCCAGCGGCGGGCGGCCGGGAGCGGGGGCTGGTTCCTAGTCCCCGGGAGAAGCCAAGAAGGTAAATAGCAGCTGCTGTGCTCGAGCCTGGGAAAACCCCGCCCCCTGCGCCTGGCCGGGGCTCATTGGCGCGCGCTGCGTGTGGGGTGTGTGTGTGTCCGGGGGCCCCCTCCTTCGACTCGCGGGGCTAGGAATCCGAAGGGGTGGCGGGCTGGGAGCCGGCCCGGGCGCTTACCTCCCCCCTCTCTCCCCCTCCCGGCCAAGGTCAGCCCTTCCGGGCGGGGAGCGCACGCCGGAGGGTGTTGAGTGGGGAATTCGTCCACCCCCACTCGGTCTTGACTTGGGGTTCGGGATTTGGGAAGCAGCCTTCCTAGCGACAGCCCAAGGAAGGGGTGGGGACCTCCCGCTTGCTCCAGGCCCCGGGCCGCGCGATCTCTCTTACCCTCCCCCCAGCCCCGGCGCCCGCCGCGGTCACGAGATGCCTGACCGCACTTAGGAAGCGGCCGGGTCAGCCTCCTGCCTCCGCTCGGCGGCTGCGGTTAAAGCGGCTTCGCGCCGCCCGCCCCTTCCCGGGGTCCAGGGCAGCAGGGCAGCTCCCCCGCTCTGAGCCCTGGAGGCCGCCGGCGGGCGGCCGGGAAGAGGCGGGCGGCTGCGTGCTGCCGGCTGGCCGGGCCGCGCGCCGGGAGGAGCCGCCGCCGCTGCCGCCGGGTGCCACGTGGCGGGCGCCGGGCCGGGAGCGCCAGGGCTCTGGCGGCGGCCTCCCTGGGGGATTTGCCGCGCGGGGCGGGTGGCGCGCCGCGCCCCGGTCGGCCGCCGCCACCGCTGCCTGCCTCCCTCCCTCCCTTTTGGTCCGCCCGGATCGCCGATTCCTTGCCCCCAACTGCTGATTCCCCATCTCTTTCCCGTCTTCCCGCTGCCCCGGAACGCTGCTTTGTGCTCAGGAGATTGGGGCAGCCCGGGATCCCAAACGCTAGTTTGATCCCCCGCCCCCCACACTCCCCGGGACGCCTGGCACAAACGTTTCAGAGTTTCAGACATTCATTCCTTCCGTCCTCGGAACTTCCCACTGAAATAATTGAATGATTTCAGCAAGTCTGGTCTCGGATGAGACTGAAGTTTCTTGACTGCATGACCTTGGGCAAGCCCCTCTCTGTCATGATGGAAGGAAAGCTCAGTGCCAGACACTGTGTTAAACCCCGGGATTACCATGATGAGGGATGTAGTGGCAGCTCCCACCGAGTCTACGTGCAGCCAACATCGGTGGCGCACGGACCACGATCCTCTTGACATGCCGGGGAATTACTCTTTCTCCTTTTAAGGCTTAGTTGGTGGTCCGGGGAATCAAGAGGACCTAGGCCGAAGGAAGCCACACCTGTGCGAACAGTGTCGCCGGCTATCCTAGAGGTTATGACCGGTGTCAGACAGTGCCCTTGGGAAATCCGCAGCTAGATAGATGTGTTCATAAGTATGACTGACATCTATAGATTTCCCAGATTCTACCAAGAGATACTAGGTTTAGAAGAAATAGTGAGTAGCAGTAAATGATATGGAGATTTTGGAGAATTAGCTTGCTTGTAGATAGGGGTGCTCTGGAAAACTTCCTGGAGGAGATGATCCATCGTTTGTACCACAGAAATTAAGTGGGGGAGCATTGGAAATGTGCTGAGTCATGGAGCTGGAGAGAAAAGGACTGCCCATTGCTTTAAAGGCACAGATCCTGGAAATCTGAGCTCTTCATTCAGGAAACATGGTCTAGTGCTCAGATTGTGTGAAGGGACAAGGAGGAAAGGAAGCTGTGACACAATACCCTTAGGCAACTTTTAGAAAAGACTGAACCTTCTCTGACATCGGAGAGTCACAAAATAGGTTCATTGCAGAAAAGGGACTTTGGGGTTCCCTTTTGAAAAGATGTCCCTGAGCTGGGAAGATGGCTCAGTGAGTGACATACATGCTCTGTGGGTGTGGTGGCCCACCCAGCATTTGGTGGAGACGTATTTCTGAAACAAGCTAGACTGTGCTGTATTCGAGAGTCCTAGGTGCAACTGAGAGACGCTGGTTCAATGAAGAAGGTAGAGAACAATAGAAAAGACTTCCTGTGTCAACCTCGGTGCACACAAACTTGTATAGGCATGTTCCCAAGCATGTGAGCAAACACACACATAGAAAGATGGTCCTAGGAGGCAAGTGTAGAGAATGCACTGCAGAGAATGGAGAGATGGCTCAAGGGCTAAGACTCTATCTCACATGCAGAAGGTCCTGAGTGTGGATCCCAGGTCTCAGGTTAAAAAAAAAAAAAACACGCCAGGAATAAACGGCAGCTTTTGTTTCTGGTCCTGGTGGGTGGAGACTGGGAAATCCCAGAGGGAAGCAAAAAGGGGTAGAAGCAATCCAGGATGACTCCTGAAGTCTCCTTACCCTTCCAGAAGGACATACAGTGTCCTCTGACACATACACACACACACACACACACACACACACACACGTTAAAAAAAAAAAGAAAATGCATTGGAGGGTTTGAAGAAGGCCAGTTAGAAGGGTCAAACCAGTGAAGAGCACTCCTCAGTGACAGATGACACTCAGAAGCACCTGCTTGGTCCAGCTGACCTGGCCACCAACTGTGCATTCCAGTGACCCAGGTTAAAGAAACCTGTTTGTCCTGGTGTGCGGCGTTCTCTGTTACCGCCACCACCACCTGAAGTCTGACTCAGAAAACAGTGTGGCTCTGGCCGTATTTACCTTCTAAGCCTCATTTGCACCTTCCAGGACAGCCGGAGTCTGCAGCCAAATCTTTACCTCATGGCAGGCTTGGTTTACTCACTCTTGCCCCTTGGGCTACTCTCTGGTTTTGTGTGTGTTTTCTTAACACGATGCAGAGTGAGCTGTGCCCTATCATGTTCTAGAGAAACATGAACAATGCCTCCTTTGTGGTCCTGCAACCTGGACCAACGGGGTAGGACTTACATGTTCTAAACAGATGGAAAAGTGGCTCTGGAAAACTCTGTGGTAACAGTAAAAGTCGGGTTTTCCTGTGTGCTGAGAATCCTTTGGGCAAATTGGTGATGAGAGTTGCCCTCCTTTCTACTGTGCTCCCAATAAACTCAAGCCTCTTAAAGGCATCTCCTTGGCTTCTGAGTTCAAAACAAAACACAAAACCCAGCAACAAAAAACGCTGCCGAAATGCCCTGACCCAGATTCTCGAAGAAACTGAACCTTTCCCAGGGGAGCAGGGGAGCATGCTAGCTCTTTCCCCTGGAGCTCTTTAGAGCCAGCGCTTCTTTCTGGAAGGTCTGTTATAACTTTGGCTGTGGTCTGCTGTTGGCCCCATGAATCCACCTGGCCTTGCCTCCCATGCATTTTAATCTTGTCACTTTTGTGGCTCCCTCGGGCTTTGTCTTCCTACAGGTGCATGAAGCATGAATAAAATCAGTTAGGGTCTCACCCTCGGAGCCCTTTCAGGTCCTAGAGTTAATCAGCGACTCCTTTATTGCCACTTTAGGAGTATTTACCCTGGAAGAGTGAGCAAGTGACTTCACATATACATTTAGAGAGAGGGACAAAGGGCCCAAGTAATAAAAAATTAGGTATAAATGTACAAAACAAAAATATTAGGTACAAAACAAAAATAACCCACGAAAGTTCTGGCCGTGCACTCTGAACAAGGCTTCTAGAAAATCAAGTTGACATTCTGGCCATGGGGCAAGGAACTCTCAAACTCCACACTTTAGGGGTTAGAAGGCTCCTAGGAACTTTTCTCAGCTCTCAAAACAGAGAAAATTGAGCTGTAATCATCTACAGAGATCTTTTCTGTGGAAGTCTTCTTGATCCTAATGTGGCACTGTAGAACGAGGCTCTCTATAACATCATCCTTGCAATGGTAACTCCTTCCTTGCCTGGTCCCCATCACCCGTGCAGGGTGATTTCTCTATGTATCACCTGTTTGCTTTTAAGACCTAAAACAAATGCCTACATCCCCAGAGAGAGTATCTCTCCTTTGTCCTGTAGCTATTGAGAATGGTTTGTGGGTTTGGTTCAGAGCTATGGAAAGGAGAGAGAGAAGAAAAAAGGTATTTTGCCTGAGGACTCCACGCTTTTTTTTTTTTTTTCCTTTTTTTCTCTGCTTGACTGACTTTCTCACACTCAGATTCCCTGTAGTCTGCCAGAGACCGGGTGGCTGCCTTGCCAAGAGCTATCCTGGGAGGGCTATTGAAAGAGCCTTGAGTAAGTACACACGGGGTGGATTTTCTCCTCCCCTCCTACCTGCCCCGCACCTGTACCCAGAGCAGTCCCACACCTATCACCTGATCGTGTCCCTTTCAGAGACCGTGAGAAAAATAAAGCCCAGGAGAGAACAGACATGTTTGCCGTCCCTGCAGGGCGGCAGCCAGCTCCTTGCAGCCAGAGAAACAGCACATTCCAGGCCGCCTGTGAGCGCATGTTTGCCTGCGCGTGCCTTGTGGCGACACTAGGACTGGAAGGAGGCTGGAGATCGCCTTCCTCGTGACTGCCTCGCTGCTCTGGCCTGGGGCAACAGACTGGCTGGTGGTTTGAAGATCCTTTGCGGGAATCCTTATCTTTGCCTTTGATAAGTCTGTATGTTCCGCACAAAATTGGTCACCAGGATTTCTCATTACTTAGAGAAAAATTGAATTTTTTCAGGCCCAGAAATGAAATTCTCAATCATGCTTCGGTATGTGTGCTCCTTTTGCAGGCATCTAGTACATGTATCTCAAATGAACGAGCAGATGTAGCATTTTCTCATTCTCAAAAAACGGTCTCCGGCTTTCAACAGATCTGTGAAAGGTTTTTTTTTTTTTTTTTTTTTTTGTGACCAGAAAGGGTTAAGGAAAGGAGGTTCAGGGCCTCCCAGTTTCTAAGCGGGTACCCAAAAGCACAGAGAGAGGGGGATGGCTGGAGGGTGCACAGTTGGGTGGAGGCTCTTAATCTGCCACACAGTGCTGAAATGCTGTGGTCCTTAGAGTGTTTTAGGGTTACAGAGTTACAGTCACTGGTCTGAGCCTGCATTTAAAGTAGAGACACGAACAGAAATCTTGAATTTCTTGGTTTTCCTTAGTTCTGAGGTGTTTGGATGGAGAAAGGGGGCTCAGGTATGCTTGGAGTCAGTGCCTGACTGCCCTGCCCAGACACGGGAAGCAACTGCAAGACTGCATTCCATCTTTGATAAAAATAAGTTGCCACTTCTGAACAAAACGCCTGCTTGGTGCCTGGCCAAGCCTGGAGACGGTGCTAGGCGAAGTCAGGATGGGGGTGGGAAACTGAAGCTTTCAACTTTGGCTAATAGCCTGTAATGCTTCCCTGCCCCCAACACTCAGTGGAGCCAGTGAGACCGAGGGAATGCACACTCCTCTAATGGGCTCGCGCTGAAGGAGGGAGGCTGCCAAGAAGGTGCTTCCCAACCGGTGGGGGCGGGGCGCCCTCTTCGCGTTGGCTGCAGCTGGGAGAGGCTGGAAGGCTCCAACTCAGCTCACAGGCAGCCTTCCAACTGCGGAGTCCCCCCGGGGTGAGAAGGGCACCCACAAGAACCAGGGGGTGCTATCTCAGGTCCTAGCACATGAAAGGTTCCTTCTAGGTTAAGGGCTAAGGCATGTGAGGACAGGTCCAGGGACTTGGGGGAAGGCTCGGGAAATGTTGGGGTGAAACAGCGCCTTCAAACCCAGGGCAGGCAATTATTCAGCTTGCTAATAGGACACTCAGATGGTGGCATCAGACCAAATCTCTCCAAAAAATCAAAACTGAAACAAACGTAGCTGTCCAGAGAAACCAACTGAATCAAAACCCAAGACTCAAACATGTCAGAAGCTAGGCCTGATGGTGTTGATTTATAATCCCAGCTGAGGCAGGAGGATCACACGTTTAAGACCTGCTGGACCTACAGGGCGAGTTCAAAGCCAGCCTGAGTAACATGAGACTTCATCTCAAAAAGTAAAAGAGAGGGCTGGGGATACATTAGCTGAAGGTAGAGCGCTTGCTTGACGTGTGTGAGGCCCTGTGCCAGACTCTCGCTGTGGAGGAAAACAGGTGATGTGGGATGAATCGTCTTCCTTCAGTTTCCTCATGGATTATAGAAAGGTGGGAGCTGGGAGAGACCGTGAAGAGACACTTTACTCCAGTCATGGGTGGAGGAGCTGAACCCAGGGACAAGTGATTTGCACAAAGTAAAACAGTTTCCCTAGGGAGGACATAGCAAAGTCTGAATTTGGTCCACACATCTAACCTGCTTATCTAGAAACACTCCCCTCTGTATCCCTGTAGGAGAAGTAGACATTTGAAATATCATCTAAGGTGCCCCAATGAGAAAAAGCTGAGAAAAGGATACCTACTGAAAAGCAGTTTGGGTAGCAGCATCTCAGCACACAGGCAGTTCTCTCCATGGGCAATTCTTTTGAGTTTTCTTTGTGATTCTCCCTCAGATGCATCTATCACCCAGCATGCTATGGAAGCAAAGGAATCTTGACTTCCCAATTGCAGGACACAGAAAACCTTTTGCAGGGGCCAAGGAGAGTGGGCAGCCAACCATGCCAAGCCAAGCCATGTGGCCTCCCCTCTTATCGCTGACCTTTATTCGTGTTGGAATTCCTGAATCTGTGTCCAGTGCTGCTCAGTGTTCATCTCAGGTCCAGAGGACTTGATGTTAGGAAAGGTGTTAGCGCACACAGACCTTGCGTTTTGGGCCAACATCACATGTAGGCGAGAAAAATGATGGGCTTCCGAAGTGATTGAGAGATGGTGCTTATATGTGGACTACACGCTTTCCTTCTGGTGTCAGGCTTGGAGAACAAGAGAAGATGGGCCAGGCAGCTGCCACAGGTACAGTGCATCACTCTGCAGATTCCAGTGTGGTTGGAACCTCCTGGCTTCCGCCACAGGTTAGAGATGTCTGTCTCCCTCTTCATAGCATTTGACAGTTGACAAAGTCTTTAAAAGCATTTTGCTCTTTAGATAGCCTTAAGACTAGACTTTCTAGACTGGAGAGACTTGGGTGGACAGCCCAGGAGAGAGAGATGTGATTTTTTTTTGATTAAAAATGTTTTTTATTTGAGAGAAAGGGGAGGAAGGGGGGGAGAGAAAGAAAGGAGAGGAGAGGAGAGAAAAGATCGCATAGATCTGCAATGATTCACAGATAGAGGTCAGAGGACAACTTTTGGTAGTCGATTCTTTCCTTTTACCATGTGGACTTCCTAGGATTGAACTCATGATGCCACGTTTGCAAGCAGGCACCTTACCGGATGAGTTATCTTGCTGTCCTGAGGGGCAGGATTTATGTGGCAAGGACGGGAGACATTGACCTGGACCATGAACTGTTGGGATCACAGGATGTGAGGTAGATAGACTTTCTGGAAAGCCAGTGGCTCTGCAGAGACAAGGCAGGGCAAGGGGCTAGAGACCAGAATTGACCTTTGTTTGTTAGGGATAATTTGGGCAAGAGGAAAGATTTCTAGGATCTGCACTAGAGAAGAGAGGGAGGTGTCCGTCTATACTGTGGGGAAAGGGAAAGAATATGTCTTTCCTTGTGGAAGAAACCCAGAGGGGAAAGAAGCAGGTAGCAGGAGGCCTGGGAGGGTCCTAGAGATGACACTGAGGTGAGGGCCTAAGCTCCCTGAGCTTGGGACAGAGTGCTTAACACCCCCTGCCTTCTCCTTGGCGAATTCTGGTTTTGTGTGGTCTGTACATCAACGCCATAAAATGACCTCTCATGGAATGCGAAGAGGTGAGATGTTTGGTGTGACGATAGGGTGTAGCCAATCTGAGGGAAGAGGCCTAGAACTGTGGGGAAGTGGGAAGTCTAGGGAGCCCAGAGCCAAATGTTAATCTCTTATCTTCCCCTAACCACTGTGTGTAACTTACATGGCAGAGTTCATTCTGTGTCCCCTCAGCCCCCCTCAGTATGTGACGTATGAAAGAAACTGCTTCTTTTATGGGATTGTTCTGCCCCAGGCCAGCCTCAGCTGAATTCGCAGAGGGCCTGTGGAGGGTGAGCACTGTAGGAAGCACGATGGTGCCTGCTAAGCTGGCCTGACCCAGCTGGAGGCCTCTTGACGAAGGTGCAGCTCTCTCCGGAAGGAGGCTGCCCAGCCCAGCGTGTCTCACAAATATCCAGAGGGCCTCACCCTCATGGTCTCCTGCAACCACATAGGGAGCACGTGCTCAAGCTCCAGCAACGTTCTAGACGGCTGCTCAAACCTCTACACCTTCCTCACTTACCCTCAAAGTCCTGGGGGAAAGACCTAGATTTGATGTCTGGGACAGCCTGTTACCTGAATGGATAGAATCCATCTGACTTGCCTTGCGTTCAGTGAACCTCTGCGGGTAGTTGACAATATAAGGATTATGGTCATCCAGTTTCGCTTGTCTTCTGCTCAACAAATATTTTTCAGTACTTATTATGTACAAGTCAGAATTTTTGGCATGTAGTGTGTGTGTGTGTGTGTGTGTGTGTGTGTGTGTGTATGTGTGTGTGTGGAAGAGGGTGCTATGTGTGCCTGTGGAGGTCCAAGGGTTACTTTGAGAATACTGAATTGCTCTTTCTCCTTATTGTCTTGCTTTGGGGTTTGTAGGCTCCACCTTCCAGGGCTGGAAGTGCAGGCCACTGATGCTGCCATTTCCATCCAGCATTTTGACGTGAGATCTAAGACCTGAACTCAGATTTATTTGGCTTGCTAGGCAAAAATTTAACCCCTGAGCCATCTCTCCAGCCCCTACTTACCTGTCCTTAGCAGTTACTTTTATCTCTTCCCATTGTCCAAATGTTACAATGCTACATGTATCACTAATATATGGAATGACGTCATTCCCCACTTACTGCTGACATTCTGTAAAAAACAAAATTATATATGGATTTTTTTTGTGTGTTGCTCGGAATCAAAACCAGGGCCTTGTATATGCATGCTAGAGATGCACCTATTGGATTACATTGCATATTCTTTGTTTCTCTTGATTTTCCAATAAAGAAACTGTTTGGTAAATGCCTTTCACAGAGTAGACACCCCTAAATATAAAGAGGATAAACACATGAATAAATTTGGGCTTTAGAAAATGCATGTTATTGAAAGCCAATGAATCCTCAGGTTCAGCGTATCTTTTTCTCAATATTCTTTTATTACTTAATCAAAGACATAGGTAGACTTTTGACCTTTCCTGGTGACCACCTCTGGACGGTCTGGTCACCCTTGCAGACAGCTCTTGTCTGTTGCAATCAGGTGACTTGAGAGGAGCCTGTGGCTGTCCGTGGTGTTTTCCCAGGCCTATCTTTATTGATGGTTATTAAAGACACACCACCACATGGCAATATGTGAGTACAAAGCACTTCCCAGGGTAAGGTACGTGGGAAGAAGTGAGATACTGAGCTCCCAAACAATTCAACTATAATCGCAGCCTGCATATCTGTGTATAGTTAATAAGTAAGATTTAAGCAGGCAGGTCCCACCACTGGGAAACAGGTGGAAAGTGCTGCTAGACCATGCATTCTCTCAAAAGGCTGGGAAGGAAAGTGAGGACACCTGGGACAGGTGAGTCTGGTGGACCCCAATCAAGCAGTGCACAAGCCTAGCAAATGCATGGGGGATGGGGCCCTACTTCCTTCTTCCTCTGTCCTTACTGTTTCTTGTTTTTTTTTTTTTTAATGCCAGCTTCTCCAGAAAGATTTTGTGGGATTGAGAAGTAAATAGTAATCATGCTTAGACAGTGGGGGTTAAGTGTGAAGGAAGCACCCAAACACCTGTTTACAGAGCACCTGACACACCTGTGGTTTTATGATGCTGAGTGATAGCGATACAAGGGGCTGTAAAGTCCAGGAGCAGTGAGTTCTCAAACTTAAACAGGAGCTTGCTCTGGGAGCGGCCAGTATCTACAGCTGAGATTTGACCAACCTGGCAATCTTGATATCAGGAATGCTGAGCATAGGTCCCAGTATATGTGCAAAAAAAAAAAATAGGATAACAGAGTGGTTAAAAAGCAGACTGTGGAACCAGGCTATTTACGTTCAGGTTTGCGCTCTCTAGTTGTATGACATAACAATTCAAGACCTTAATTTACCTACCTTCTTAATGGGAAGATTATCACAGTGCCTGTTTTACAGGTTTGTTCTTAGGTTATGCATAGAGTATATGAATATGTATATATGAAACATGTGCATATATAAATACATATGAATATATAAATGTATATATGTACATATGCATGTATATGAATATGTGAGAATATGTATGATTATGTGGATATGTTTGTACATGGATATATTGATATATACACTATATATACATGTACATAAAGTATCTGCAGATTATAAATGCTATATAGATTTCAAGACATTTCTACTTTTCCTATATGTGCATCTTTGATACATCAGTGTTTTCATTCATCTAAAAAAAACTCTCAGAGAAATAGATGAGAAACCACTGTGGTAAGTTGGTTTGTCAATACATTTGACAAATCCAGAGGGGCTGTCATGTCAGTCAGCCTTTTATGAATAGCAACTCTGAACCCAGGAGAAAACCTTTAACAATTATCTGACTCTGTCCCTTTTCTAGGGAGGGAGTCTGATACCCACAAGCCGTGGTGGATCAGAGAGCTTTGTGTGGCCCTGGCTTCCTTGCAGGGAGCCCCGTGATCACAGAAAGGAGGGATCCCAGTGCAGCCCAGGGCATCAGAAATGAATATGAGCCCCGCCTGAGAGTAAGCTTGTCCCTCCCCCACTCCAGTCTGCTCCAGGAGATGGGATGACATCCAAGGGCTGCAGAGGGACTAGACACCAAGACTGACTTGGGCAGATCCCTCTGGGTTGCAGTTTGACTATGGCTCTAATTGGTGAGGAAGGGAAACATTCAAGACCTCTTCCCCTGGCTCTGTATAGGTGGCCATCTAATTAATGGCCTCCACAGGGGCATATTGAGAGAGGAAAGCAGGGCTAAATTATATCCAGAGACCTGGTGTACGCTGGGAGCTACTCTCCGTTTGTACTAGATTGTGGTCATGCCATCTCGATCGTCAGATGCTTTCTGAGTGAAAGTGAAAGGAAATATAAAAAATCACTAATTAGTTTCAGCAACTTCACATTCATGAGATATGATATCACTGATCTGCCGTGCATTGAGAAAGAAGGCTAGTTTTGATTTTATTATTTTGTTGTTGAGACAATAGGTGGCCTCGAACTCCTGGTCCTCCTACCCTCTACTTCTGAAGTGCTGGGAGTCAGACATACACCGCCATGCCAAGGTGAAGCCCCAGGTTTTTTTTTTTTTACTTTAAATATTTTATTTATTTATTTTGAGAGGGGGAAGGAAAAGGAGGGGAGGAAAGGAGAGAGTAGAGAGAAGAGGAGAGGGGAGGGAAGGGGAAGAAGAAGTCGGGTCTCTTCTTTCTAACATGTAACCTCCAAGGATCAACTCAGGTGGCCAGGTCTGCACCCAGGCACCTTTATATGCTGAGCCAACGTGCCAGTCCAAGCCTCAGGTTTTTTTTTTTTTTCTTTAAACCAAGGCAGCTTCATTCAGCACACAAGGAACACAGGAAAAGGAGAGACAGACGTCGTAACAGTTATGCCCAGGATCCCGGTATCTGCCAGCCATGGCTGAGAACATGCATTCTTAAAAATATATATTTTATTATTTAGGGTCGGGGGAAGAAGATGCACACATGCATGTCATATGTGCAGGCGGAGGTCAGAAGAGCTTTCCTTCCATCCTGTCAGCTTCCAGAGATGGAACTCAGGTCCCTTTACTCTCTGATCTATCTTTTTCCACCCTCTCTTTATCTCCTCTCCTTAACCCCTCCTGTGTGTGAAAATGAAGACAGGTGCTGCCATGTGGGCCAAGGGAGGAGCACTTTTCCACCTGAAATATTTGTCATGTGAGCCTTGACTCTGACAAGTCCTGAATGGTTAGGAAAATACATTTCTCTTCTGAGCAGGTCAAAGTCAAAGTTTATGCTTTGTTAATTTTGTAAAAAAAAAAAGGAAAAGAAAAATGTCTCTCTGGCCTGTGTGCTCATCTAGGTACCTATTTAATGATTAATAATAGCTTGTGGGCTATTGTTTGATGTGGCCTCTGCCGGTTTGAACAGGAAAATACTGATTCATTCTCCAGGCATTTAGGAATTGCGAGTGTTTACTCTGAGACAATAAACGAAAGGGGGAGATAAAATAACACCCACCTATGCCCAGGGCTTTGAGTAAAAACTGCTGATAACATGGAATCTCAGGCCTTATTCCGGGTGTGGGGTCTGCCGCCTTCTTGTTCAGAGCAGTATTGTGCAAAATGACCCAGACTAGGGCTTTAAGTATTATAGATTTTTCCCCCTTTCACTCGTTGAGTGAAACGTTGAGGGAACTCTTCACCCCGTTCCCATGGCTCCTGCATTTATCCTCCCCTCCCCCTCCCCTGCCAGCCATCTGCAAAGGAGCCTTTCTGTAGAGGTATGGGAAATCTTTCCTTATTCCAGGGAGCTCCAGCAGCAATCAGAGGTGCAAGCCTGCCTGAAAGTGCAATGAGAGAGGACCATGGATCAAATAGATCCCCAGACCTTGAGAACCACAAGATGGAAGAAGGAGGAAGGTCCAAAGAGGGCCCAGGCTTACCACCTGCACAATAAACAGCAGACCTTCTGTGACAGCCGCTTTGGTTTTAATTAATTAATCAATTAATTAGAGACAGAGTTCATTATGTAGCTCAAGTTGGCCTGGGATTCACTGTATAGCCCAGGCTAGCCTTAAGCATGTGATTCTCCTGCCTCTGTCTCCTGTCTACTGGGATTATAAGTATGTGTCACCATGCAAATTATAAGGCCACTTTTAAAATATCAATTATTTGAGAAAGAAAGGGTGCCTGTGTGGAGGTCAAAGGGCAATTTTCAAAAGTTGGTTCTCTCCTTCTACCATGTATACCCCAGTGATAGAACACAGGCCACTAGATTTGTGTGTAGACACCTTTACCTGCTGAGCCATCTCGCCAGCCCACAAGGCCCCTTTCAATAATTACTCCTCGACTTATTTTTCTTCCTGTTTATCAAAAGGCCCAGAGTTCAGTGAAGGACAGCTGGCAGATTTGCAATCATCCTACGACGCTTTTTTTCAGAGATGTTTTGATTTCTGCTGGAGTCTCCAAATAAAGAAGGTGAAAACAGGAACCATGGGAATGGGGTGAAAAGTTGCCTCGAAATTATTTCTAGACCTGCATGGCAGAAGCAAGGGTAGAACAGAGCCTTTTCATGTTCCACAGCCGGCTTCCTTGAGCTGGTGCCTCATGTAACCAGAGGGAGCTCATCCGATCTAAGAAAATATCCTTGGTGCAATGCTGCATGTACTTCATGGATTTCTTTTAGATCTCACCTGTTTTTCTGCCATCTTCCTCCTCTGCCTCTTCCCCGCCTCCACCACTCCATCAGATTCCTGGATGTGCCTTTGCTATTCACTTCCTCTTGTTCTCCTTCACTTGTACCTGTGATAGTTAAACACATGTGTCAACTTGGCAACTACAGGTAGAACTTTGGGCACATCTGTGAACAACTGCTAGATAGTTAAGGCAATTGATAGGAAAGACCCAGCTCATGATGAGTGACCTTGGAGAGGCGCCTTGGAGAGGTATGGTAGCCAAGGCGGGGTTGGATTGGGATGTACTGAGAAAATGTAACTACTGCTACTAGAAGTGTGTCCTCTGTCCTCTCCCATGGTGCGGGACCCTTGTAATCAAACCCAGCCTTGACTCTGTGGTGCCTCACTGGAATCTTCTGTAACCTGGGGCCATCTGCCTTCTGCCTTCTCTCTGCCATACACTAGGTCCCTCTCACTGTCCTGAGGCCAACCTTCTGCTCAGACCAACCCTCCTTGACTTTCTCTTGCACAGATATCACCCTACAATGCCTTCACACAATCCCTCCAGCCTTCCAGGAACAGCTTCTGGAGAGACACTAGCAGAGCCCCCGAGCATGAAGGGACGGGAGTGCATCCGCAGCAGATGGCTGCCTTGCTGGTATGCGACCTGTGCTAGTGTGAAAACACAAGTCATCTCTGGCTCCTCTCGTAGTCCACTCCACATAGATTCATAGTCCTCAACACAGGTCATGGCTCTCCCTCTCTCCCCCCTCCAGCCCGACAAGTAAAATGTAAGTTCCTTCTGTGAAACTACTCTGCCCTGGATGGAGTGGCAGGTGGAACAGGCCAGAGCCTGTTGAAAAGTTAGATAATTGCGATTTAAATAAATGTACATTTTAAAAATTTCAAACTGTGAAAGAGCGTGTGTCTTGAAAAGTGGCGCTTCTGTCTGTGGCCCCTGGCTGCCAGGCCTTACCTTTATCTGTCTGTTTTGTGCCCATCCAAGGACTGCTAATGAGTAGCCAGTGGTTTTCAGCAGATAGTAACTACCCCACGGACGGTAAACTGAGGCCCCTCAAAGATCGGCTCTCAGTGGACTCCTCTCAACTCCCCAGGCAGGTCTCATGCAGAACAGCTTGGCTGCAGGGTGGCCCACCTAGTTCTGTCATTGTCCTAGTTCATCGTCCTGGTCTCTGACTATGCAGGGGCCAGTTTGCCAAGGCGCCAGCAGAACTGAAGCATTTGGATGGCTCCGTCTTGTGTCCTCAGGAGAGGCTTGTCGCCGAGTTCGCTTGCCTGTTGTGCCCATTCCCTCTCAAGATTAGTAGGCCAGAGAAAGGAGGGCAGTTTAAGGCTTAGTCAGGACTGGGGACGGGTGGGGGAGGGAGGTGGAGAGGGGGTAGAGAGGGCTGGCCCTGAGGGAGAATTTTGGGGAAACCTGGTCATCCACCCTGCTCCTCCATGTACCTGACAGCTCGGAGGCTCACCTGGAAGGCCGTGCTCCCCTCTACCTTTCCCGTGGGAATTCAGCACAGCCGCTGTAACCCCTGAACTCTGCTGGGCCACTGCCAGCTACTCTCAAGCCTTTCCCCTGCTGACTACAGTGACATGATGTCGTTTTTTATTGAGGCAAGATTAGATTTTTTTTTTTTTTTAAGATTTCAAAAGTGTGGTTCACATGATCTCTGGTTTTTTTCCCTATGGCCTGAAGACCACAGAGCTGCCAATTTCAATTTGTCCCAGCTTTTATCACCAGAAGAAGCTTAAGAGAGAGAGGGAGGGAGGATTTCCCTTGGCGCTGGCAGTCGATGTGCGTGTGGCAGAGGACACCCGCGCCGCCACTCCCTTTGTGCCGCTGCTGTGATAAGAAGTCAGGAAGCTGCACACCTGCCCACTAGCTGGCAGAGCTCTCCTCCGCAGCCTGACGAAGGGGGCAACCTGCAGCCAGCCTGGAGGGCCCCCGACTGTCCCAGAGGACGGTGACCTGCTAACACAGAAGACTTTCCCTTCCCGATTCAATTCCAGGCAAAGATTCTCCCTCTCGCCTTGTGCACAGTGAACATTTACTATGTGCTCAGCTCCCCGAGGTAGAAACTTAAGGATGATGACATTCACCATTTCTTAAAGGGAAAATGAGAGACTGCCTGTCTGAGTAGATATGGATTTATAGGTGCCAATTTAGCCCTCAAAATGAATAGTACGTTGAAAAAAAATCAGAAAAAAATTAAACACGAGGATTAATGACTGTTTTGATTTAAAAATCAGAGAATGGGAATCTGACCAGCAGGATACCTGCTGAGGACCTAAATGGTCCCCTCACAGTAAAGACAATGTTTACACACTGTGGCCATGAGCTCCCCTCACTTGCCCCACCCCCAATAGTCTGGTCCTCACATTAACCCAAGAAGGAGGGAAGAGAAGCCATTGCTCTGCAGGGCTCCGGGTATGACATAGGTACCCGGCCAGGTCCTGTGGCATGAATGCTGAGCCAGAGATCAGTCCCAAGTCTGGTACTCAGCGGCAAAGCCCACCTTGACCTGTGAGTCCTGACACACACGTCTGTGCTGTGACTCCTAGACGCACCACCCTGCGGACATTTCCCCAAGCTGCTGCCTCTCCTGACTAGCAGGAGTGAGTCCAGAGTCCGTGGACAGGAGCTGCATGCATCGAGGTCGTGCGAAGGCGTTTTAAGTGGCTGGGGGTCAGCTTGACTTCAGCATTAGCAGGGCATGTTTCAAGCAGCTCCTGCCTGCAGGGAAGGCTTCTGGGCGTGAACTGTTGGAGAAAGGACGTTGGCGGTTAGGGATGGATTTCAAAACTGTCTCCCATCCCGTTGGGAAATAAACCTGGAACCTGTTTAATTTCAGAAGTCTGTGCTCCCCAGCCCCTTACTCTTCGCTTTACTGTGTCATTATTGGGATCATTATACGGATCAGAAAGTGCTGGATGAGAACAAACTGTGAACCAGCCCCGCCTCTCATGGCCCTTGGTTTTTCTCTTCTGGAGGTAGAAGGACAAATGTACATGTAGGGTAATCCTAGGTGGTGTAGAAGGCTTCCTGGAGCAACAGAGGCAAGGAATGCTCAGAGTGAAGAGCAGATTTGTAAGTCAGCCTACCTCAAGGAGTATCACTAAGCCAGAAAAGACTCCCTTCCTGGATTCTGGAGCAGGGAAAAATGTGACAGCACATGCTTAGGGCTCAGGGCTGGATCTGAATGAGTCCCTCCTCCCCACCCCTCCCCCCACACAGGATTTCAGTGTAGGGACAAAATGGAATCAACAGAAAAGGACAGTTGGTCTAATTAAAAACAGAAGCAGAGACCATGGAGGTCCGTCTTTTTTTCTACTTTAAGAGCATGAGACGATATAGAAAACTTTGCACTGGAAATCAAAGAGGACCTGAGTTATAGTCCTGTCTGTGGCAGGCACTGAGAAGTCCTCTGATGAGTTAGTCATTGCTTCCCATTTCCAGGTCTCAGTTTCCCCACTGGTAGAAATGATGGCTAATCTTGATTGTCAGCTTGACTGATTGAAAGTCTCTTAGGAGGTTATTAAAATCACTTTCCTGGGATGTGTTTCCAGACTGTTAGATCTTGATGTCTCATGATAAGATGGGAAGTTGGGAGGTAGCAAGAAGTAGAACCTCATTGGAGGAAGTAGGCTCTGGGGTCATGTGGGGGGGTATATCCACCATTGATCCCTTCCTATGTCTCCCTTTTCTCTGCTTACTGTCTCCCACAATGTAATGTATTCTACCATGCCTTGCCTACCACAACAGACTGAACCCCCTGAATCTGTGAGTCCAAATATATCTTCCTTTAAATTGTTCTCTCAGACACTCTAACCCCAGTAGCTGTGAAGCAACGAATACAGCAACATCCCGTTTTGCCCTTAACTATGTCTGGAGGCGTCTTCTCCCAGCACGTGTGGGTTCAGGCCTGCAGGTAGTGCTGAGCAGGTGAAGTTCTTACATGCCTCTCATTCCTACCAAAACCATTTGGCTTTTGACTGTTCATGGACTGCATGTCCTCATAAGATTTTAGCTCTGGGAATGGAACCCAGGGTTTTGCAATGCTGGAAGTGTGTGCTGCCATTGAGCATACAGCCCCTGTCTCATGAAAATCCTCAGTTAAGACAATTTCAAAAAATTCTTCCTAGTTTGAGAATCTTTCTTTTTTTATAAGTTTTTTTATTATTTATTCAGTTGTGTGTGTGCGTGCGCACATGTGTGCGCACGTGCGTGTGTGCGTGTGTGCGTGTGTATATAGAACCACGGACGAATTTGGGAACCACCATGGGCCGCCTCCGCCTCCTCCTTGTTGACTCCTGGCCTTAGCAGCCTCTAGATTCACAGGCTCCGCCCTACCAGGACCAGAAACACAGGCCGCCCCCGCTTCTGCCGGCATCTATACGTGGGGTCTAGGATCCGAACTCAGGACCTTCTGCCTGCAAGGCAGAGGCTTAATCCCTGAGCCACCTCTCCAGCCCCTCAAGAATCTTTCTTTATGCCTTCCTGGCTTTAGAGAATTTTTGTCCTCTCTCACAGAAGTATTAATTATTATTTTTTTTTCTTTTCTTTCCAATGGCTCCTTGCAACACAAACCCACACTTGAGTATGAGGGACCAAGGTAGCTGCCTGGGACAGGGTACTTCACACTGCTCGATGTCAGCTGCACACAAGCAAGCAAAGAACTACAAAATGACAGTGTCTTCCTCAACAACAGAGGCTCTGTCTTGCATCTCACCCACAGCGAGCGTTCCTAGAGTGCCTGATAAATATGAACATCTGGTCCTGCTTTCGCGACGTAGCATCAGTTTTGCCGGTGGATGGGAGCCAGGTGTAGGCTCTAGGACTGGCATTTTCCTTTGATTTGATTGTAACTATGGAAGCTTGCATGTATGTTAGTGGTTGAACTGTGTCCCCTAAAATGATCTTTACTCCTACCCTCAGTACCTCAGCATGTGACCCTGTTTGGAAATAGACACTGAAGAAGTAACAAGCCAAGGCAAGGTTGTAATGGGATAAAGTAGGCCCTTACTCCAGTCATAAAGGTAGACGAGACACAGACACACGAGGAGAAAAGTTCAGATGCCTTACGGTTGCTGGCGAAGGAACACCATGACTTGCTGGCTACCACCAGGGAAGAGACAAGCTGGACCCTCCCTGGCAGGTTGGGGAGGACTCCTGGCCTTAGCAGTCTCTGGAGCCTAGACTTGGAGCCTCTGAAATTGAGGCAGTATATATCCTTCCCTCGAAGACACGCTGCGGCACTTTCTCTAAGGCAGCAAGACAAACTTGTCACATCCCCACTCCTACTGTTACGCTTAGAAAGAAAACATATAACTTCTTTCCTTTTAGCCTCTAAGATGCATTCAAAGGAACATACACATGCCTTGAGCTTAATTTTTTGATGCATCAAGTGCAGTATCTTATCAGAAGACTTTATGTGTTCAGAGCTGGAAATGTTTGCACGTTGGGCATGTGTGGCGTTGGACAATAAGGACAACAGGCACGTGAAAGGGATGATTAGCATTCTCCCATCTAGAAACGGAGAAGCTCCAACACAACCTCTGCTCCTTAAATCCTGCTTGTGTCTGTGAGTGTGACAGTGTGTGTATGTGTGTGTGTGTGTGTGTGGGTTAGGGATTGAACAAAGAGCCATATTTAGGTAAGTGCTCTACCACTGAGCTACACTCCCAGTACTTCCTGCCCTACCACTCTTTTCAAAACTGAGCACCCCACTGTCTGGGTTACACAAAATGCACATTCCTCCTCCTGGGGAAGCCGTGCTAATGGCCTCTGAATGCCTTTCTTGTGTGTGTTCCACCAGCCCATCCTGAGGGCAGGTTTCCAACACTAGTTCTCCTTGGGTGCCCTTGATCAAACCCGCAGTCTGCCAGACGGGAAGCGTGGCCCTCCCCCGCCGTCCCCAAGGAGATCCAGGAATTTGGAGGACCTGCCTCATTTCTGGTTATTGAATAACTGGCAGGGTATCAGATGTCAGGGCTGAGAAAACACAAGGGCCTACCTGGCCACCAATGACCTCACAGCCAGAGCTGTTCTCAGGGTGTCGGCTTGCGCTGTCTGTGGGTGCCTCTTTTACCACAAGCCCAGTTTACATCATACTGTTCTGAACACCTAACCCGCCCATTGTCAGGGTGCTACAACACTGGGACCACAGCAGCCTAGGCCTGGGGCAGTCTTGCATGAGAGAGAAGGGTCTCTCCTTCACCATCAGTACCAACCCCCTAACCCCCTCCCCTGTCACCTGCAGCACTTCTCCCCCACTTAGAGGACTGAACAAAGAATGAAGGGACTTTTTTTGTCTAAATTTCAAACTTACTGTCAACGACCTCCCTTGGATTTCCAGCTCAAGGATTCACTGGGCAGAAGAGCAAGCCATCAGTCTCTCCACCGCCCCCATCACATGGCTAGGTGATCTTTCCTGCAGGAGAGGGACTATTCAGACACCACTTCCCCAGCAGAACAGCCACACTCCCAGATGTCTTTTTTTTTTAATATTTTTTATTATTTATTCAATTGTGGGTATATATGTGTGTGCATGTATGTGTGTGTGTGTGTGTGCGTGTGTGTGTGTAGAACCACGGACGAATTCAGGAACCACCATGGACCACCTCCACCTCCTCCTTGTTTACTCTGCCCTGGGATTCACAGGCTCCGCCCTACCAGGACCAGAAGCGCAGGCCACCCCCGCTTCCACCTGGCATCTATACATGGGGTCTAGGATCCGAACTCAGGACCTTCTGCCTGCAAGGCAGAGGCTTAACCCCTGAGCCACCTCTCCAGCCCCCCAGATATCTTTTGATTGTTCATTTGTTCGTTTGTTTGAGGCAGAGTTCCACCATGCGTCTGAGCTGGCCTGGAATTCACCATGTAGCCCAGGCTGTCCTTAAACTCACAGTCTTCCAGGCTGTGGCCAGATGCATTATCCACTGGCTAGTGCTTCTCCAGATGTCTTTGGAAGACAATTCTCCCCAGCCCTGAGTGGATGGCCAGAAGGATGACCTCTCTTCTACTGTTTGTGGAACTTCTTTTCACCTCGGGGTCTGGAAACACCAGACAAAGAAAGAGTTCCACTGGAATGAGAAGGGACAAGTTGCTATATTCTGGAGTTAGAACTGGAAGGATTTAGGGAGCATGGGTAGAAAGGGAAGTAAGTGGAATCACATCCACTCAATGTGCTCACTCACTTTTCTACTTATTTATTTGTAAGTTCAGCACACATCTCTGAATGGTCATTGTAAGTCGCACATCTGCCTGCCCCCTCCCTCCACATACGCACGTCAGGGAGAAAGAAGGAGGACATGTCACAGGTCAGCAATACTGGTATGATTTGTGCTCAAGAAGTGTATCGAGGAAGCCATGCGAGCCATGGCAAGAAAAGAGCTCAACCAGCAGTGTGGGAAGCAGGGAGGAAGAGTTTCAGTGCAGAACGAGAAGAACAATTTTCAGAGTGCCTTAGAATTACGCAGATGAGCATCCTAGTCAACGATCGAGGTGCCACAGTTCTCTCTACAACAAGGTGCTGCAAGGTCACTTACTGCCTGCTGACCTGGCCTCTCTTGCTGTGTCTTTGCATGGCCTGTTCTGGGTGCTTTAGGACAAAGAGGGAAGCAAGTATTTCTTCATGTGAGGACACTAATCCCACTGAGATGTTCCTCCCTCATGATTTTATCTCAATCTACTCACCTTCCTTCAGTCCCATCTCCAATACCATAACCCTGGGAGTTAGGACTCCAAAATAAGATTTGCAGAGACATGATTCAGTCTATTGCAGGGAGGTGGTTAAAATGAAGATTGTGGGCTAGAGAGATAACTTGGGGGTTAAAGACTTTGCTTTTTAAGTAAAAGGACCTGGAGTTTGGATCTCCAGAGCCCATGTAAAAAATGCCAGGTGGATATGGCAGTGGCTTATAATTCTGACCCTGGGAGGCAGAGCCTGGGAAACCCTAGAGCAAAACAATAAGTAGGCAAAGCAATACAAGATAATTCTGGATGGTCACCCATGGGGCTCCGCAGGTACACAAACTCAAATGCCCTTTTGTACACCGGCTCGCGCGTCCTACACATATACTCACGTGCATATGGTGAAGCAGAGAAAGATTGTGTGTTTCCTTCCTAAACCTACTGAATCAGAGTCTCTAGAATATTCTAAGGAGTCTGTCTTTGGATCCTTAGGTATGTTGAAGTTGGAGAAGGTCCTCTTAGGAGTAGTGAGTGGCTGGGCTCCAGAGAGAGGTTCAGCACTCCATGTTTGTGAAGTCACTTAGAGATAAGATCTCAACTGCTATAGAGCTGAGAATGGAGAATGTTAAGGGCAGAACCTTATATATCTTATTGTTGCATAGGTCTCGGGATTCTAGGAAATCTTTAAAAAATTATTTTTGATATAGTGATAAGGATTGAACCAAGTGCCTTGTGCATGCTAGGTAAGTATTCCACCACTAATCCCCATCCCTAGATTATTTTTTCCCTACAGAAATCATCTTGTGTAAGGCATCCACACACTGAAGTCTTTGCTGGAGTGAATTATTTCTGATATCTGTTACTCAGCCACTTGCTTGGGAAAATAATGCAGGATTTCTAGGTAACCAGTTCTGAATCCCATCAGTTTCCACTACTTAGTTCTCAATAAAAGAGGCAGATGTGGCAGCACATGCCTACAATCCTAATGGGCTGAGGTGGAGAATCTTGAGTTCAGATGCCAGACTGGGCTAGTAGGCTCAGTCTCTTGAAACCCAGAGCTAGGGAAATAGCTCAGTGGCCAACCACTCATTGAATATGTTCAAGGCCCTTGGGTCAATACTCAGCATTGTAGAAGAGAAAGAGAGGGCAGGCCCATCCCACTGTAAACCGAGTGTACTATTTTTGCTCAATGAGTAATTATAGTTGGAAAAGGTAAAAATTGGGCTTCCTTTGCCTTCGACTTATTGCATCAACAGAAATTGCACAAATCCTAAAGATTCTGAATAGACCAGACACTGTCCTTCCTTGTCTTTATGGTATTGAGAATCTTTGAGGGAAGAGGCACAAGTGAATGGCAGGTTGTATCAGAGGTTAGTGGAAGTCATGTTAATTCTCCTATGGTGTCTTCATGACCTCTGAGACCATGTCCAGCCCAGGCGGGATGGCTTGTTTATTTGCAGATATGTACAGAACCTTTATTGTATATCATATTGAACAAACATGCCCAAGACTGGGTGCTGACAACCTCAGAGGCAGATCAAAGTGATACAGATAAAATTTTATCTGCAGACAAGTGAGAGCGTTGGGCTAATGCACAACTTGCATTGAGGTAGTGACGAGGACTCCAGCAAGTGGACAGTAGTGGTCCGAGACTGCAGCAGCAGAGGGATTGGAATAAGGAGGGCTATCTCCGTCAGGTCAAGGACCAGGGCAGGCCACAGGGGTTGGGCTAGGTGCTACTGAGAAGCAGAAGGAAGCACATTCCTCCCAAGTGAAATTACGTGATGTCTGTTTCATTCAGCCAAACACTCAGTAGCTGTGTATTGACAACTGACAGTGATCTTAGTAGACTAGTTAAATAATTCATCACATCACCCCATCTGCGGTTGGTCCCCTGACAGGTGGCAAGTTGTAGGCCACAGGCCTGAAGAATCTATCACTCTCCTTCAGCAAGGCCACTACTGTGATGGCCCAAAATGTCCAGTCACTTCCCCAGCTTCTCTTAGAAAAGAAGGGTCCTGCCCATACATCACAGTGTGTTCCTATGAGTGTATCCATGAGATGTCCTCTTATGGGGCTACTGGGCAAATTGATAGTATGTCTTTTAATTAGAACCAAATGTCCTCGGAGCTGGTACTTTCAGGACTTTAGGGGCATATACATTAAATTGAATAGGAGCTTATACATTAAAATGATAAAATTCCCTTTACTTACAACTAAAAATGAATCTGTGCTCATTGGAAAATTACAGGACAGGTAAAAAGATAACTACTCTCACTTTTTAATATTTTCCTTACTTCATGATTTCGCATGGTTATGATCATTGTGATTTATAATCTACTTTTGTCATTTATCTTCCTGGCAAAATAATTTCCTTATAAACTTAATTCAAATATGTATGTTGTTTTTAATCATTTGTGTTCCAGAATTTTCTTGCCACATTTAAGTATTTATTTTATTTATTTATGAAAGAGAGACAGAGAGACAGAGAGAGAATATGCATACATGCATGGCATAGGGGTGGAAGTCGGAGGATAACTTTCAGAGATCAAATCTCTTCTACCATATGGGCTGCTGATGATCAAACTTGGGTGGCCAGGTTTTCCACCAGGCACTTTACTGACTGAGCTCTTGTAGGTCATGGCATAAAATCTTTTAAAAAGTCTTTTTTTCTTTCAATTGAGATAAATTTGCCAGTTAAAGAGAAATTCACTATTAAGACTTTTAACTCTTATTGTGATTTTTTTTTCCTCCAACGGGCACATCAGTTTTCGTTCTCCCTCTAGAACAGAGTGTACAAGGTTAATTTTAAGTTGACTGCTGTTTATTTCTTGCTTGAAACATTACCAGAACAATGAATTAAAACTTTTATATCTAGTCGTGTCAATAGAAAGTCTTTTGTTTGCTGGGGTGCTGGGGATCAAACCCAAGGCCTCACATGATCTTGCTCTCCCACCAAAGCATGTCACCAACCAAAAAAACAATTTTTTGAATCCCATTAGTCCTCCGTCCTTTCACTGGACAGCACAGTCACACTTTGCCCTTGGTCTTCACTACAAGTTATTGCAGAAACTGACTATGCACAGACATTCCTCATCTGCTGTTAGAAAGCATCCTGAAGACCAGCCCTAGATCTGATCAGAACCTCCCTAGAGGAGGTTCTAGTACATCCCTCAGTGTCCTGATGCTGCGACACAGTTCTAATTTTAGTACCGTTTATACCAGGTAACTAGACCTTAGTTTTGGGAGCCCATGCCCTGCCTATGCTACTGGAAGTGAGAGGCTTATAACCAAGGCTGCTTGGTCAACACTCGGTTAGGTTAAGATCACTGGCCGAGTATACTTCACTTATGGCCTGGATTCATTATGAGACAAACTTCCAAGATGGCAGCGCTCCCTTGCAATTCCTGTGTTAGGGAGTGGGCGAGGCTTCCTACAACTCCCTGAGCATCTCGACACTTGGGATCTCCACACTTTACCCAGCAGATTGTTTGTACCCTTATTCAACTACTTCAAGGATAAGATGATGAGCCTGCTTCTTCTAGAAGGCAGGAATTGAAAGAGACCATCCTGCTTGGTGGTAGGTGGAGGTGAGGTGCTGTTACTGTCGGGGCGACTCTGTGACAACTGGCTTGTTACCAAAATCTAGGAGGGGACAGACAATGGGGTACTGCTTTGCTCTGATGAGACCAAGGAGTCTGTCATATTTAGATACTGGTGTTAACTTGGCAACTGAAGACTCTGAGCTCAAGCACATTGTGAGAAATTAGTAGTTGAGTTAATGTGATAGTTAATCTTGTGTGTCAACTTGACACACTTGGCATTAACTAACATCAGCCGAGACTACCTGAAGAGTTATGTGGATCAATACATTTACAATACAAAGACCAGCCCTAGATCTGAATGCAATCTCCTAGTAGTGGACCAGATAAAAGGAACCATAGAACAGAAGATGAGAAGAGGAGAGACTCTGCAGAAATCCTTCAGCCTTCAGCTGTGTGAATGGGAGTGACTTAGCCTGCCAGCTTCAGCCACCAGCCATGTCTCCTCTGCCATGAAAGTCTATATCGCCCCTCTGGAACCCTAAGGTGAATAAATCTCCCTTTCTCCCTTTTGTTTGACTTTGAGTGCTCTCTCACAGCAATAATTAAGAATAACCATTAAGTTGATATCCTGCAGGAGATATTCTAATTAATGGGGAAGACCCAACTCATGGTGTGCAGGACTAGTCCCTGGCAGCTGATAAGATGGCGTGATCTGGATGAGGAAGTTGGCATCCTTCTGCATACTTGGTCACACATGAGGATCGCCCCTCTCTCAGCAGTCCTGTGACTATATGGATATTGTGTGGCCAGTTCCCTTGGCCCCCAGCGTTGGTGTAGGCTCTCCTACCAAGCTGGACAAAGAACTGTAACCGGACAATTATATGCCAAAATAACCCCTTTGTCCCTTTAAAGTGTTTGGTCAGGAGTTTATCAGCAACGATGCAGAGTAGCAACAGGGACAAAGGGCAGTGCCAGCCTCAAGGTGCTGCTTAGGCAGCAATGTCCTCTAGTAAGCGTGGCCTCACTCTTCTCATAGCTTATTTCTCTTTCCCAGGAGGACAGCACCCAACATATTTCACTCTGGTCTTCCTCTGGTGTGGGCCAAGGAGCTCAAGTGTCCCCTCAGTGAATCATGAAGGACCTTGTGGGCAGTTGGAACCACAGATGTGTGTCACAGGGACCACCAGCTAACTATCTTAAGCTGACCAGTTGACTTGAAATTTAGTCCACGTTCCTTTCAGCATTTCTGTCCTCCCTGAAACTCAGGGGACTTTCCTGACTCTCTCTGTAGGTAGATGTGTGATCAGAACAATGAGTTAACATGCCTTTGAGTTGGGTGGATATTTACCCAGAGAGAACTGTGTGCCTGGCATTGGATAAAACCCCTGCAGTGGAGAAGCAGAGAAGGCTCAACACAGAGCCAGTTGTGAAGGTATTGGAGGGCTGTGGGCATGAGAGGGGCTGAGGGAAGCGGGCAGAGGGCAGTAGGAAGTTGGAGAAGGCTAGACAAGGACCCACGGACGGTGTAAGAGGAAGAGGTGTGCCCAGCTACAGTGGGAGGTGTTCTGATACTGACTCTGTCATGTGATCCAAGGGTGTCCCACAGACCTCTATCTTCAGATCCTACAGAATCAGGCCTTGGAGGGTCTTTCTGCTCTGCTGTATCTGAAACTTTCTGAAAAGGCGGCTCTCAGAGTCAAGAGCCTGCTGCTCCCCTCCCATCCTCTGATGAGCTCCCTTGGGGGCTGCAGTGGAGAGCCCCACCCTTCATGGGGAAGTCAGTGCTGTGAGGTGCGACAGGACACCTGGGCCTCAGCGACAGTGACTCACTTGCTGCTCCAGCCAGTTATGTCATCTCTATGGTTCCTTCCTCTTTCAGATTTGGAACAACTCCTCATAGCTTTGAAGGCTTGATGGAGTACAGCAGAACTGCAGTGTGTGTGTGTGTGTGTGTGTGTGTTTGTGGTAGGCTTGCTGTTTAATAGGGTGCTAAGACAGCAGGGAAGCTCTCCTTCCCTATCCCAGCCCCACACGTGTGGCTCTCATTACTGTCAGGAGGCGTTAAGTCGGCCCCATGGAGATGAGAATAGACCCCTTAATTAGGCACTGTTCCCACAACCACAGAGGAACCAGCCTAGGCCTGACTGCCCTGGCATTGTGGGGAACCCAGGGGGCAGGAGTGTGGGAGGGAGCTGGGGGGAGGGGGGAAGGTTGTGGCCAGGGCATCTGAAGGACTCAGCAGGTTTACACTTCGCTGACCTGATGGATGAATGGGGCCCTGTCCACCCACATGGGGCCTGGAATCTTCAATTATGGCAATTACATCAATAGGTCGGAAGGGCAGCGCTTTCCCCTGAAGAGGTTCGGGGCTTGAAAGAAAAATCCTAAAGCCACTGTTTTCCCAGCTTTCTTTCAGAGGGACAAGGCTGACCAGAGAAGACCCCCATCTCCAGCCTAATTGGGCCACGAGTAGAAAAGAAAGATGCGGCTGGGTTTTGTGCAGGATCTGACTGGTGTGCCCTCACCCAGCCCTGGACTTCAGGCTCCTCTCCCGAAGAGTCCCCAGTCCACGTGCCCACGTGCCCATCACCTCCCTGGGGACAAGACACACTGCCCTCATCTCTGCGTTCCAGACTGTCAGACTCAGTGCCACATATCATCTTAACTAAAGGATTCCGCAGGCTCTGGCAGTAGAGATGAAATGGAACTGGTGTGGGAAGGATGGATTCCTTCAGCCCTAGAGTCTCTATGTCTCTCTGCTTCCTCATCAGTAAGATGACAGGACACTGTCCCCCGAGTCGTTCTCCCGCTGTGGGACATTTTTCCTGAGGAGATGCCACCCAGCCGGCTATCCAGCCAATAGGAATTTGATGGCAAGCCAAAGTAACAATATGCCCAGATCCAACTTAATGAACTAATGACTTTGTTGGGGTTACTTACAGGAGTCTGGGTGACCCCAAAGCAGTCACAGTGGAAAGTCCCATTCCTAGCATGGACGATGGCTTGCTTCCCCATGGCTACCTATATGGAATCCCTGTTTCAATGAACCTTCCTCAGCCTATTTACCCTAGCGCCCCTCCCAGTCTCCATAGCCCCAAGGGCACATGTTAGTGCCTCCCCCAGACCGCATGGCCCCCAGGCCACATGCAAGGGTAAGAATAATTAGGGTAGACTGGAATACTGGGAGCTGTTCCAAATGAGCCCAGAGTCCCAGGTGAGGGGGCAATGACCTTCCCTACCACCTCTGCTTCTGAAGGAATGTCAACAATCAACGATTTTGATCTTGATGGTGGCAGACAAAGATGATGACTGTTCGCTCAGAAGAAAACACCACATAATGCTCTCCAAGTATTCAAAGGGACCGTATGCAACCACATGTTCCAAGCAACCGAGGGTTTCTTCCTCTGGTTAAAAGGACATGTGGCCTTGGCCCCGACAGCCTGGGCGGCACCTGGTGATTTGGTAGAGACAGACGTTGGGGCCCATTCCAGCTTTGTAGGATCCTGTGTTTTATTAAAAAGTTCACGAGGAAATTCATGGACACGTTCAGGTCTGAGAATCGTGTTCCTAGACTGAAACTTAGACAAATTAAACATAAATGATGACATGGCAGAGGGACCCTGAACTCCTTGTCAGCTGTAGAACGAGGCCAACAGTCGTTCTTGCTCATAGAGGGGGGCTCAAGTCAAGAAGCAGTGTCTCATCACCAAGGGGTCTTATCCAGCCACAGGCTGATTCATTGAATGAACATTCACTGAGCTATTAGAAGGCAGGGTTGGGAAATATATTTTCTGCTTAGGAACAATAACAAACATGTACAAGAACAGCTACAACAAAAGGCGACGAGTATTGTCAAACAGAGACTGAAAAAGGGAAGAACAACTGATTCCGATAGATCATATTGCTGGGTAGGTTATGGGAGACTTCGCCAAAAAGATAACATGAAGCTTTTACAGGATAGAATATGGTCGAGGATTTCCTTCTAGGCAGAGCTCACCTTAAGGTATTGTGCTAGGAAAGAAGGTGAGGGGCTGGTGATGGATTAATCCCACAAGAGCCAGCGGAGAGAAATGTGTTTACAGATGGCACCAAGCTTGAGTGATGTGGCCCAACTAGAGAAACTGCTACTGGCTGGTTCCTTTGGCCTTTTTAGCTTTTTTTCTATTTCTGGCCTGAAGTACAGCTGTGGATGTGGAAGTTATTGCTGTACCTTCACTGTCAAGGACTATGAGCCCCAATGGATGAGGCCTGTTGCCATCACTGATTCTTGAGATTTTTAGCATACTGGTGAATATGGACAATTTAGGTAAAGAAGAGACTAGTTCTCCAGAGATCTCAATTTATGCATGGCCCGATGAGAAAGACACAAGGATACCTATTGTATTGGAGCTTTGTGGTGTCACCGTGCTTTGCTGGTGGCCAGAGCCTTCATTCAGCTTCTTTTGAGGCTCCCCCACCATGACCCCAGTGAAGCCCACAGTGGACATAGATGTGTGGCTGTCAGCCAGAGGACAAAGAACAGGAGTAGAGATGCCATAGAATGCATAGAGAATAACCTTGGAGACACTCACAAGAGCTGGTTCTCACTCGGGCTCAGCCAAGATCATGGGGGGGCATGTCTCTTGAAAGCCGTCTTGATGGGGTGTCCTTGTCTGGTTACGGCTGGGGAAACAGGCAGTGAGAACGAGTGGCTATGCACAGATGTAAGACCACTTCCTGGTACATGTGCCAGGGCATCCTGGAGCTAACTGAGTCCTGCCCAGTAGGACCCTTAAACATGAGGAGAGGGTGGTCCTTTGCCAGCCTCCCCGTCACCAGAGCTTGTGGGCTGCCCTGGTGGAACACTGTCATGGCGAGAGAAAGGTCGTGGTATCTGAGCAGCCTGGCAGGGGAGGACAGCAGCGTCCTACACGCCCAGGCTCTTCTCGCTTGGTTCTTAGCAACCCAACTGAAGGCAAGGACTTTGTTTTGCTTATGTTGGATAGCACCTTTGGGTGCTGAGTTAAAATTTAGCTAAACTTGCAAATGAGGGTTATCATTTGGTCCCTAGCAAGGACACAGGAGAAAGGCTTTCTGCACTACTGCCCTCTGTGTTCACGCTCAGTCTCCCTGGGCACCGGGTGAGATGATGCTTCTCACGGGTTCTTTTCAGTCTCTGCAGACAGAGATAGCTGGTGTTCAAAGTGACCCGGGAGGATCTTTGCTGTGAGTGTGAAAGCAGCACAGTCGTACACAGGGAGTCAGGCCCGACTGGATTCTAACGGGAGTTCTTCATGTTGGAGAGACTCGCTTTCCAGGGCAAACGGAGTAACCTGCCCTTGCTAGGCCACGAGGAAGGAAGGAGACCATGCAATGACGGGTTGCATTGAGACTTGGAGTGTCCCAGTCCCTGGGGATCTAGAGCTCAAGGGTGGAAATCACATCAGCATCAGAGCTGGGGGCAAAGGAAAGAGCCAAGTGTCAACCCCCCACTAGCTAGGACAGGAAGGATAGGAGTGCTACATGCCTACCCTTAGACCTAGAAGCCCTGACCCCAGTGTTTCCTGGATGTTCAGCACTTGGCACCACTCCGTTGCCTTGCCTGTTGGACTTGGCCCTTGCTATTTTGTAGCCACAGCCTTGGGTGCCTCCCGTAACAGAGGGGCCACAAGCATGGGGTGTCATAATAAGCACTCCTGTTTCCCACCGTCTCCTGGGTGCAGTGTTGGTTTCTGGGTGATGTGCTCCTCTTTATTTATTTACTTTACACAGGGCATTTATGATGCATTCCAAGCTGGCCTGAACTTTGATCCTGCTGCCCCTACCTCTTGCATGTCATGATATCAGTGTGTGCATGACTTTTATTTTATTTATTTTTTACAGTTTTTTTACAGTCTTTTAAAACTGTTTTTTTTTTGGGGGGGGGATGCCTGCTTTATCAAGCAGTAGGTACCATGGTGATAGGGGGAAGAGTACCCTAAAAGTGAATGAAGGTTCTTGACCTTTCCTGCAGTGAGCCTGGAGTGGGGCTGGAACAGAATTCTGCAATGCCGGTGATAGAGACTGGCTCTTTCTCCTCTAGACACTATAGAATACCTGGAAAAGTCCATCTCCCTGCTCTGACTGACTCTGGATGTGAGAGCACTTGGCGAGCAGCAAGTTCTGTGCATACAGGGCTGTTGGAGTTGGTTCTCCACTCCACCCTGGGTAGAGCTCGCCGTCTCCTCATGCTGGGTTGGTCCTGGTCACACTAAGCAGCCCCTGGACGGGCCCTTAGGACTGAAGAAGAAGAAGATGTCCAGTTGCATCTCCCTAGGCCTTCTCCTGGTGGGCCGAGCTTCAAGCATGACCGGGAGTTTCCAAGGATCCTTAGGAATCTGGAAGTCTCATTTTACAGTTAGGATCTCCCAAGGCAAACACCTGAATTCGGAGCCTTAACTCTCAGGAACCCTCAGTCGAAGTACAGGGTGGTACCCACGTGAGGGGTTGGCGCCACCATGAATGGTCTTGCATTCTTCCTGGATAGGCAGGGTAGAATTGTTATCCCTGTTACCTGATGTAACAGCCACTGCTTACACCTGTACGCACCATGTGGCATCTGTGTACCGCACAAGAGGTATTACAAATCCTTAGAGAAGGCTGTTACCATTTCATACAAATGCAAGTCGATACATTTCTTCAATTATGGAGTATTTTTCAAGTGTTTACTATGTATCACAGCTGTGCATACATGTAGTATGTAGGATGGGTCATACATGTAGGATGGGTCAGGTGATGCTGTGGTAACAAACAGTCCCTAACTCTCACTGGCTGTAAATAATACAGTGTCTGTTTCTCACAATGGCACTGTTCCCAGAAGGACCAGTTGCCGGCTGCTTGTCTACCTAGTGCTCTGCCACCTCAACACAGTGTTTGGGATTCGGTGCAGCACAGCAAGAGAGCATGGAGAACTGTGGACGTGCTTAGAATGCTTCTCCTCTCAGGGTACTTGTCCCTGCTGTTCCCCCAGCCAGAGGATATCAGGTTATCATGCCTCACATCAAGTGGAGGCATGGAGTCCTTCCCTGGACCTTCATCCCAGGTAACCCTGTGATCGCTACCACACTGTAAACTCAAACTCTTACAACAAATCTCAGATGTGCCTTTCATGTGGATTTTGCATGTAAAGAAATGGAGGTTGAGTAATTCCCACATGTTGACGGGGCTTGTGAGAGGGAGGCATGGGACTTAAATTGGTTTGCTGTGATCCATGATTCTCCTGCCATGTCCATGAAACTGCATCTCGTGGTAGAAAACTAGTTGTGAAGTCAGAGGATAGATGGCGGGAGTGTGAGGAGGACCTCTAGTCTTTAGACCTTGAAGAAGCTAGACTGGGACGTTCAGAGATATGTATTTTTTGTTTCTCTCCCACTGGTCAGTTATGTGGTTGAGAATCGACTCTGAAGTCCATTCAATCTGTCTGCACATTTGGCTTAGTCCACACTGTCCCCTCCCGTGAGAAGTCTGGAAGGAGAGGCAGGAGGTGTTAAAATGGGTTTGACTAAGGAGCTTTCAGGACCAAGCCCTGGGGAAGTAGTAGGATGCAAGGGGCCATTTGGGATCTGGATTTGCAGATTAATTGCAGGTCTCCTGCCTCCCTTCCTTTCTGTCTCCTGCTCCCTTCCTTCTTTCCTCCCTTCCCTCCTTTTCTCCCTCAGCTCCTCTGTCTGCCTGTGCCAAGGTTGAGTGTGTACATGTGTAGGGAAGTGGGGTGAGGGGCGTTTTGACTCCTGAGGTATCATGGGGTAAGGTCCCAAGATCCCAGTGTTTGCCTAGAAACTCAAGAGGAAGCCTCCAGAGTGAGGCACAGTGACCCCGCGGAGGGGTGCTGGTAACCAGAGTAAAAGAAAACAAACCTGCCGTCTCACGGCACACGGAGCCTGCCAGTGGGGGGGGGGAGGTGAAGGGGGGAAGGGCCCGTGTGCTGCTGAGAGCTGGTGAGTCAGGAGCACAGAGGGGCTGACCAGCATGTTGCATCCTGAAGCTGGCAGCCCCCAGCATCACCTCTGCACGTGGCCTCACCCGCAGCTGCATCCTGGCAAGCTACGCCCTTCCCCCATCCCCCCTCCTACAGCCAGAACAGAAGTCTGGGCTTCACCAGTTTTCTTGTCTTTCCTCTTGGCTCCCCCCTTACTTGGACTCAGGGACAGTTTGAGGTTGGCACAGACTCTGTGTGTATCTCAGAGACAGTTTGTGTGCACGGGGCATGAGGGGAGCCAGAAGAGCCGAGGCTACCCTCGCACACACTCTGAAGCCCGGTCACACGCGCGTGACCTTCTCCAACTCCCAGACTGCTGCGAAAGGTCTGCGGTCTGCCTTTGGAAACCACCGTATGCCTTCCTGGGGCTCTGCCGTTTAATTGCGCTTCTCTATCTCCACCTCTCTATCCCTCTTCTGTCCACACTGTTGGAGGATCGCATTATTGGCAGGAGCTTCAGAGGGTGCATAGGCCAGCGTTGCTAAACCCAATGGGTTGGCCACCCAGGAAACTTTTGCGCAGGGCTGGGGGCTGTGACTCAGTTGGCAGCACGCTTGTGTAGCATTCATGGAGCCCTGTATTTGATCTCCAGTATCACATAAGCTGGGCATGGTGGTGCGTGCTTGTGATCCCAGCCTTCAGGAGACAGAGGCAGGAGGGATTAGAGGTTCAAGGGCATTCTCAGCTGCACTGGGGATACGAGGTCAGCTGAGCTATCTGAGACCCTGTTCAAAAAAAAAAGAAAAGAAAGAAAAAGAAGAAGTAGAAGAGGAAGAGGAAGAAAAAAAAAAGAGAAAAGACACATTCTTGGGCTCAGGCTATGAGCCTCAAAGTTCTGACAGTAGTTGTGGGCGTCATCCCTGCTCAGTGATTGATTCTGCAGGTCTCACGCTCTGTGGGCGGTCCCCTGGGGGCCGGTGGAGACCGAATGTGTTAGCTGCTTGTGCTTGGCAACCACCCTTCCTCATGTGAATTTATGGTTCTCATTAAGGAATGGCTCTCCAGACCCCCTGAGAGGATCGGCGCTGTTTCTCGTGCTCCGCGAGTGCTTTGTGGGTTCCCTGGCTGCAGATCCCCTACCAGGAGCCTATTTCTCTGCATTGGCTCTGAGCCATTTCATCCAGGGGAAGGAGCCCGGCGCCCGGCCCCGTGAGGGCTACAGTGTCCTTCATGATGCTCCTCCCCAGGTGGTAAATCAGAAACCTGATCCCCCGGGGCTGAAGTCTGCCTGGCCTCTGGACAGAGAGGAAGGGCTACTTGGGGAGGTGGGGAGGGGGCTGCCAACCCTCCCTCAACCCCCACATACCTGGTCAAAGGACAGAATATCTTTTGAAGGAATGGCGACCAGGGTGTCCTGTGGGAGAACATTGGCATTTTCATTTCTAAATCCCAAGGACTCTAGCCCGAGCCTAAGAAAACACAGTGCCACGCTGCGCTGCAGGTGCTCAGGCCTCAGCTTCCATAGAACCCCAAGCTCCACCCCATAACTGCCACAAAGGTAGAGGGTTCAGGGCAGACCTGGGGCAACACCACAGACAGAGAATCCAGAGAGAAGTGAGGCTCTGAGGATCTGGGGATAAAGGGCCAGGGCACTCGTCACGGGCCTTCAACCTGCGTGTGACACTGCAGGAGTATGGACACATGTATAATTTGTGACATATATGTTTCACACAGGTCCTTGACTCTGGACCTACAGACTGAACCATGATAGGAAATGCGTAAGTAGAAAATGCATTTGCGCTGCAATGATCATGCACTGATTCTCTCCTGTCATGATTCCCCCAAGAGTATGGGGTAGCCACTGTTTCTATAATATTCACAGCATCTTAGGCATTATAAATAAGTTAGAGATGGTCTGAAGAAGGAATGTGTGTAGGTTTCATGTAATACTAAGCCATTTAGATGATTCATTTATTTATTTTTTGAGATAGGACATTGCTGTATTGCCTGGGTTGATCTCATCCCAGGGCTTGAACCTCTGACTACTGGGATTATAGACATTCATCGCCTGCTAGAATGCTAGGCCACTTTATATAAAGGACTTGAGCTCCCACTGTGGGGCCCTAGACCCAATCCCCCCACAAACACTGAGGAATGATGGGTATGTAGAGAGGGAGAGAGAGAGAGATACGTAACCACTACAGCAAGTGGGATAGAACATGTGCACCAGTGGATGGTCTATATGTGGCGTCCAGAGACTTTATCTGAACTGCTTTTGCTTTTCAAACAATATTCTTGACCTTTTAAATTTATTTACAAAAAAGTAAATGAAAGTGTTCAAAGAATGCATGGGGGGACAGTCTCGGCTGTCACTTGTCACTTGGGAAGTGGCCAGAGTCTGGGTAGACTTGTGAAGAATGTTCTAGTTAAGACAGGCCTCTGGCCGAGGCTGTAGGAGTCGGTCTTGACTGATAGGGAAGAATGAGCCCAGAGTTGGCGGAACCTTCCTAGGTAGGAGAATAAAATGGAGAGCGCAAGTTGGAGTTTTGGCAGCTAGCAAGCAAGTGTACCGCATCGGTCTTTCCCTCTGTTCTTCACGTGGCTGTGATGTGACCAGCTCCCTCCTGCCACGGTGCACTGTAACCTCGAATTGTGAGGTGCATAAAACGCTTGTTCTCCTAAGTTGTGTGGGTTAGGTGTTTATTACGGCTATGGAATATGAAACTAAAACATATGTTTATTCGAGAAGAAGCTAACAGTTGGGTCTGGAATATGAGATTCCCACAGGTCACATCTTAACTCTGGACTTCAGTTTAAATACCAGCTCTCGAGGGCAGTGTATCCTGACTGACTGCTTAGTCCATCTGCCTAGGGTCACATACTGGCCTCCACTTGTTACAACAGAGAGAAGAAGGCTATTTTTAATTTGGTGTGTTTCTCCTAGTGGGTTGTAAATTTTGTGAGGATAGGCCGTTGTCTGTCTTGTTCCTGGCTGAATCTCAAGGGCACACAGTGACTGGAAGACAGGAAAGTGCCACCAACACACTCATGCTCTCCTTTAAAAAATACTTGAGAGAGAGAGAAATGCACTGCACGCTACAGCACGGCAGCATGCACGCAGGTCAAAGTACTCTCCTTTCACCATGGAGGCCCGGGGATTGAACTCAGTTCCTAAGGTTCGTGTGCGAGTGCCTGTTCCTGCTGAGCCATCTCAATGGCCCAGGCTTTTTAAGTTCTACTGATGTGTATGACATGAAGACTGGAGATGCCAGAATGGAACAAACGGCTGGCAGGTGGCATCGGGCCTCTGGAAAGGACTTCGAGGAATGACTAACACCTTTGGGGAGAGAAGCGGATGCTTCCCAACCCCCTGCCGATTCCAGCTAGTCCGAAGATTATTCCAGGAGAGACTGACGTTCTGGCAGCAGATGACATGGAGAACCCCAGAAATGGGGGCAGGGATGAGAGTGGAAACAACAGAGCCCTTTGGAGTCACTGGGCATCATGTCTTCCAGCCCTGGGTCTCTTCAGCACAGACCTGACCTTCATTTGCTCCTGATGCACAGTGGTGCGAGGAGGCAGTGGGTGTAACCGCAGCTAGTGGCGGCAGACTCATGGCTCCAGTGTGCCTGTTAACCAAGGAATTATTTTTGGTTTTTGCTTTGTTAATATTCATCACATCCGTATGTTCAAAATTCACAAAGCAGGGCTGAAGAGATGGTTCATGGGTTAAGCTCAGGTCCCTTGTAACGATGCTGAAATGATGGAGGACTGCTTCTAGCCCTGAAAGGTGTAGCTTGGGAAACCTCAGAGAAAAGCCAGTAAGGAGGTAGAGCAATCCAAGATGATTCCTGAAGTCACTCTTGGGCCTCCGCAGGCATTAGTACCCTCTTCTATACACACACACACACACACACACACACACACAGAGCACACAGACACATGCACATACACACACACACACACACACACACATACATGCATGCAAAAAAAATCCACAAAGCATAAAAGTAACAATTACAACAAACATTATAAAACGTGCCTGTCTTTCCATTCCTTCCTATCCCCATCCACTCAGTTGCCTCTTCTGGTGGTCTGAGTCTCTCAAGACTTCTTTTATGCACAGGTTAAGATGTAGCATTGAATCGCACATCTGCCATTTGAATCATGCAGCATTCATCTAGTGCAGGTCTTGACAGGCTTTCCATCAGAGTCCCTTAAAGAGTGTCCTGGTTTGGTTCTGCGTTGGCTGGCTGTTAGTCTTCCAGGAAAATGCTGCTGGGGAAAATGCCACTTGTATCTACAGAGTCAGGTGCCGGTCTTTGGAGAGCCTTTTGTGTTAAGATGCAACAGGGACACAGAACATTAGGACTACGGGACCCAATACGGTAATTTCCTAGCCACAGTGCTGTTAAGCGTGTGATAGGTATCCGACGCAATCAAAAGCGACTACAAAGGTAAAATGCAAAGGTAGCTTTGAGGGTTAAATTTTAAAGATGTAGACATCTTATTAGTTTATAATTTTTACATTTACTACAAGTTGAATTATATTTTGAATACAACAGAAATCAATTTTTCCTACTTTTTATTTTCTCAGGATGTAGCAGCTAGAAGAATTCTGTTTGTGGTATGTGTGGCTAGCATGTTTCCATTGGCCGAAACGTCCTTAGGTTAAAGCCCAGGGACATCTGAAAGTGGGAGGAGCTCATGAGATGGATGAGGTAAAGAAAGAACACAGTCTTGGGGGACCCTGGACTGGCTCAGCAGTTCTGGGTCTCCCCTGCTGGAAGGTCCCGGCACCAGCCTCCCCCACTCTCCTGCTTCTTTTCCTCCTGTGTGCAAGACCACAATGAAGACTGGGGCGGGGGGGGGGGGCTCCAGAAGGTCAGGGCTGCTTCTATTTTGTCTGTGATCTGTCTCTGAAGCCTCACATGGAATGGGTGGTGGCCGAATGAATGAGTGAAAGTAGAAAGCAGCATGGGAGATTTGAGTTTTTCTTTCCAGGGAAAAGTTACACTCATGGAAGCAGCAGGACTCGGAGGCCCCTTGAGATTGCAAAGATCCTTTGACTTGAATCCAAGGCTCACAACACAGGAGCAATGTACCCAGGGCCTAAGAGTGCTGAGGATTAGGATGTGGACCACCTCCGTTCCTTCACTGCCACATCAAAGAATCACCAAGGGGGGTAAGATAGCTAAGGCAGCTTTCCCTCTCCCATCTGCCCTTAGGATAAGTAATGACAACTCCATGTTGTCTGAGGAAAAACTGATCCAGGGACTTTTTTTTTTTTTTTTTTTTTCCTAGGGACTGCTCACTAGGGCTCTGCCATCTCTTTCCACCTCTAGGGCTGAAACCTCTTCTCTGGGGACCTGAGGAAGCCACGATCAGCCAGCCCTGAGGGAGGTTCCTGAAGCAGCAGAGGCAGCCCCTAAATCATTCATGCTGGGGGGGGTGGGAGAGGCCAAGTGGCGCAGAGGGGATTTTCATAGATTATATTGAAAGAATTTACAATGGTGAGGGAAAGGAGCCGAGTTCCCACAGTGTCCGGTCACTCCTGTGGGGGGCTGTGGGAGCTGGGCCTGGCTGCTGCTTTCTCTCTGGGCAGCAGCACACACAGTTTTTAATAATTAAGTAACTTTAATTGTCCTGGGAAAGCTGAGCTCGCCTTAGGGCACGCTGCACAAACTCATAATTAATGTTACCAAGAGAGATTAGCAGAGGAGAACTGAGAAATGATTTGAGTTTTAAAAAGCACCTCACTGTTAAGCCTTATTATCCAAAGTTTAGAACCTCATTTATCTGCTTTGAGAGAGGAAAGGAAAAAAAAGAGCCAAGGCCCAGAAACTAATGCATGTGAAATTAAAACTCTGTGTCTCTGTAATGCAGTTTGAAAAAACAGATGAGAAAATGTTGCCATTTATCGATTCTGTTCTGGTGACTGAAGAAAATTTTTAAGACAGAAGACTATAATTAATAAATAATAATATGATAATGAAAACTCATTATCCTTTTTCATGTCTCTGTCGCTTGATATGGCCTCATTTTAATTGCTTGGGTATACCTTTTTGCCTTGCTTCTTTATGAAATTTTCAGTGACTGTATGGAGCAATACTGGAAATGTGATTGGCACATGGTTGCTCAGTAGATAGTGGATGGATTAACGAGCAGCACATTTAATGACTTGATTAGTTAATGAACAGGGGGCATCTCAAGAAAGGATTGTCCCCACACACATATCAGTCTGGAAGGCAGGTCTAGTGGATCTTGCAAGAGAGTTCTTCATAGGTGACACGGAGGAAGGAGACTGCTGGGAAGAGAAGTCTTGAAACTGATGAGTGGGCCCCAGAGCAGGACCCTTGGTATAACTGATGGTCCCTAAAGAGCACTGGATGGATTCCCCTAGACTGTGGTTATGCTTCTGGCATCTCCACAGCACCACCCCAGTTTTCTTTCCCATTTGGACAAATATTTGCATCCTATATTCTGAGGATCCCAATTTTTGGCAAGTAACACTGCAGATGAACCCTAGCTAGCAGCCTCTGGGTTCCAGGCATGGATGTTTATATGATGTAGTCAGAGATAGTTGGGCATCCAACTAGGATACATGAGTCCCTACTTCTCGCCAAGCCTGTTTCCTCACCTGTGAAATGGGAATACAGTATCTGGATGTGGTCTCCCCTGGAGGCAAGAGATGAGGCAAGAGTTCCCAAAGCACCTTCCCAGGGCTTTCCTTAGAGAACTGTTTGAGGGGTGTCTTCTTCCTTTCATCTCTGCAGCCTCTCTACCACCTGGGGTCTCCCTCAGTGACACTCAAGTGGGCGCTTCTTCTGAGTCCTAGAGAGACAGTTGGGAATCTGTCCCATGTGGTCA
Source organism: Typhlomys cinereus (assembly GCA_023101885.1). Classification (NCBI taxonomy): domain Eukaryota; kingdom Metazoa; phylum Chordata; class Mammalia; order Rodentia; family Platacanthomyidae; genus Typhlomys; species Typhlomys cinereus. The sequence goes on from JALPQD010000488.1 coordinate 343,458, forward strand.
CTTGGAGGGTGCTGCCAACTAAGACTGCTGTCTGCTGGCTGTCACTTAACTCAAGAAGAGAGGCAGGTGAGGAACAAGGAGGTACTTGCTGGGGAGGCCCAACAACGAGCAGACAGCTCATGAATTCAGAGCCCCCCATCTTTCTACTGGTGCATCCTTTGTGACTTCAGGTCAGTTGTGTGATTGATAATTGCCTATAGGGAAAGTGGAATGGGGGTCTTTCAGAAGCCTGAAGGCTGCTTAATCCAAAGGAAAAGCATTCAGGTTGTCATAGTTAGGCACAGGTGTTAACTTGACTGAGCTCTGGACACATTTGTGGAGAATTAGTGTTGAGTTAAGCCCATAGCAAACCTTCAAGAGATTGTCTAGCTGATGGGAAGGGCTCAGCCCTTTGGTGGATAGGATTAGGCCTGGGAATAAAACACAGAGAGCTGGTTGAGAGAGTGGGCATCCTTATGTATACTTGGCCCAGACATGCTGGTGTGGCAAGTAAGGATCATCCCTCTCTCAGCCATTGTGTGGAGATAATGGGGCAGTTCTCTTGGCCTAGTGTTGGTGCATGCTCTCCCATCAAGCTGGACTACAGACTAACCAAACTATCATAAGGAAATATAACCTTTGTTCCCTTATGCCGTTTGATGGTGATTTATTAGCAACCATGCAGGCAAACTGCAACACAGGTGTAGGGCTCAGCTCAGCATCGATAATCTAGTTATTCTCTCTGAGAGGGATTGACTGGTTAGGGGCAGAGAAAACCAACCCTGAGAATAACTCATGTTGCTAATAATTACCACTGCCCATCAGCCCTGCCCCAACTTTAGGTATTAGAAGCGGATGCATGTAAGTGTACATGTGCGCGCGCGTGCGCGCGCGCGCGCGCGCGCGTGTGTGTGTGTGTGTGTGTGTGTACATGTCTCTTGTTCAGAGTGTCATGTGCAATCTCCAGACTCCTATCTCTCGCTCCTTGGAACACTGTTATATAGACAGCCCCAAACCAGCACCTAAAGAACAGAGCCAACACTTGTGTGTGTGTGGTTAGCACTGTAGTTTATTTAATCATTTTTTAAAAAGTGATTGTGGATGGACCTCGGATGGTTTTCATTACTCTGTATTTGTATATATGTCGATTAGATACAACTATGTCGACTTGACAGTTGAAGGCTGAGATCTGAGACACATATGTGAAGAATTACTAGCAGAGGCTAACCCTGAGCAAGCCTGTTGGAAATTGTCTATCGGATGTGGAAAACCCCGCCTACCGTGGGTGGGGCCAGTCTCTGGGCAGGTAGATAAGATGGAGAGAACTGGTTCAGAATTTTTGGTATACAGGCATACTGGGCAAGGCAGAAAGTATGTCTCTTCTTTCTGCGGGTTAGTCTGGCCAATTCCCTTGGCTCCTGAAGTTGGCATGAACACTCCTGCCAAACTGATGAAGTGTAACCAAGAATCAAAAGCTGAAACAAAAACCCTTGTTCCCCTTAGTTTTGGAATGTTGTATTATCCAGTCAGTAATGGGAAGATGAACTAACACAGCATGTTTCCTTAACAACGAAGTCTTGACATTAGTCTATCACTGTACTCTGGTGTTGTGGAAATTGCCAAAGACAGGACATCAAGAGAGAAAAGCGCTACCTCAAAGTCTGTGTTTATTAAATTAGCTGTTTGGTTTTGGCGAGTGTCGCTCACTGCTTCTGTGGGGCTCCATTCTGCCATCTGTCAAACGGGAACATTTAGCTCTATTTTGTATCTAAGATGTCTGTCTCTTCTCCTCAAGACTCCCCCAATTCCAGACGTACTGAGCACCAGGCAGAGGGACAGCCCCACCTGAAGCCTTGGGCGGAGCGGCTGGGCCAGATGACCTGGTACGCCTCTCCCGACGCTCATCCCCATGATGCAATACTGAACTCAGACAAGTTTGGCCTTGCTCTCTCCTGGATCAGTCCAGTGTGATTCAGGGCCTATAGCGTGGCTTCTCTGCCAGAAAATGAGCTGCAGACACCTTTCTTGGCAAGGAGCTTAACGAGGGCTCCGGGAAAGCCTGGTTACTCATGTGTTTTGCAAGGCCAGCAGCTCCGGTGAGAAGGAGGCAGCTAGCGTGGCTTCCTTCCTGAATTAATGACTTCAGCATCGTGAATGACTCATTCAGTGCTGAGAGGAATTGGGTGGTCGAGCTAGGGCTGGGGGTGGTAGTAAGGCAGGTGATACATGGGGTTGCTTCCATCTCTTCCTTCCTCTTTTGTGTCTTTAGGTCTCCGTGGTCTTTTAAGGGGGTCAGAACTGAAATGAAGCCAGATGCCTACTGGGACACTAACTGCACTGTCTGTCTCCCAGGGCCTGTCTACTTGGGAATCCTTGCTATGGGTAGCACGAGTTTCAGTCATGCGCAGGGAAGCTAAATACTTAGAGAGAAATCCAAAGTGAGAGAGCTAAGTGCATGCTGTCTGACACTCTTTGTACCTAAAAGGGGTTTTTAAATTAATCTTTGCTGATTACAAGAGCTATGAATTTTTAAAGGATGCCCCAGCACTCGAAGACTGTTTCTTTTTTCTCTCTCTTCCTTCCAGTTTAGTGTCAACTATAGCTTAGACTATAGCTTAAAACTTATTCAGCTTTGCGCAGTTGCAGTATCGTAGCAAGAGGTTTATCAGGCGCGAAGTATTGCAAAATTTTACAACCCCCACACACCTTGAAATATCGCGGCCTGCAATTTTGATCATTCCCGGAATCATAAAAAAAAAAAAAAAACACTTCTGATTCCAATAAATAGTTCTTCACAAGTTCCCCATTATCTCTTTATCCTTCCCCTCACACTGATTGTTCTTGTTTCTCCATGTTTTGCATGTGTTGTGTGTGTGTGTGTGTGTGTGTGTGTGTGTGTGTGTGATTGTATTTAACTAGGTGGGGTAGCTGCCTAAGCATGGGTGGGGGATTATTTATCAATGGCTACAGCAATGAGGGATATGATTTCCCTTCCTTGGTGGCCATTACTGCCTGCGGCTCCCCTGGGATGGGCAGGCCTCGTGAGTCCCTTGCCAATTCACGGTGAAATTTGATGGGCCCCATCTTGTGCAGCCAGCTGCTGCTGTGAGTTCATGGATGCCACAGTCATGTCATGTCCCAAAGACAGCGTTTAACAGCACTCCTCCCATCCTCTGGCTATTATATTCTTTTGCCTCTTCTCCACGTTTCCTGAAGTCTCTGAGGGAACTTAGGACTGACCACTCAACGGTCACTTACTCTCAGCACGTTGACCAGTGGAGGATGTCTTCATTAAATAAGGCCTCTGACCTCATTCTGTCACTGGCTTTTCTTTCTTTAAGATGCCCCTCTTAGGCCAGTACTGACCCAGCCCTCTCTCTCCAGTGGGTGGTTGGACAGAGCTTTGTAATGACCTGGGGCCATACCTAAATTGTCTTAGTCTTATAAATGGCATGCACGTCTCATGTGGCTGGCCTCCCCTGGACTTTGTCCCACAAGTCCTAAATTGCTCTGTCAGTCTGGGCGCTGGTTCCTTTAGTTTCTCTTTCCTCTTTCCCTAGACTTAGGTTGAGTTCCCACACAGTTAGACCCTTTTCTGCTCTCTGACTTCACCTTGACCCCGTTCTCCTAATTGACCTGAAAGATTGCCCTTTAGCCCATGCCATTTATATTCAGGCAACAGGCAATCCCTGAGCATTGTGTGTGTGTGTGTGTGTGTGTGTGTGTGTGTGTAAAGTCATCTTTTTCTAGCTACACATGCTGGTCTTATCTATGAGCTTTGGATTTAACTGATTTTTGGTCCTTTCATGGTCAGTTTATTTGTAGAAAGTTCTAGAAATGTTCTATTATCGCTACTTTCAGACACTTGTAGGATTTCCTAGTTTCTCAAGGCTGAGGAGGACCAAACATGCTGCTCAGTTCAACGTGGATGTTTGAGTGACGAGTGGACGGTCGGCCTTTCCTTAACGACTGAAACTGCCTTTGCTCCATCTACCTTCACTTAAGACGTGGCTCTGCTTTCCCTGGAACAATGGCCACAAAGCTCATATTTGAGTGACCGATAGCTTCATCAGCCTTTCATTGTGAGCACAAGAAATGGGTTGGTGTCTTTGGAGATCAACTTTTTTTTTTCCTTGTGTGTAGGTGCTGGTGTGTGTGTGTGTGTGTGTGTGTGTGTGTGTGTTTAGAAGAAGGCACTATGTGTGCCCGTGGAAACCCAAGGATTACTTTGGGAACCATCCTGGATTGCTCTACCTCTTTATTGCTTCACTATGACATTCCCTAAGCTCTGCCCTTCAGGGCCAGAAGTGCAGGCTGTGGCCATTTCCACCCAGTGTTTTTGTGTGGCATCCAAACTCAGGTCATTCTGCTTGTTTTCAAGGCAAAAAACGTAGCCCCTGAGCCATCTCTCCATCCCAGAAATCAACTCTTAAGAGAAAATGTTCAGAATGTCAAGACCAGACCTTTTGGTGGTCTTTCTTCATGAATATCCGCATGGACTCCAGAAGCAGAACTTCCAGACAGGACAAGAAGTGCAGAAGCCTGGGTTGTTGAAAGGGGCCCCAAAGAATAGTCCCAGTCTCCCTCCCCTCCCAGGGGCTCTGAGCTCTGTGCCCGGCACGCTGCTTCTCCCACTTCCTGTTCCCCTACTCTTGGCCCTGCTCCTCAGTGAAAAGATAAGGCCTTTCTAAGTAATGGTACAACATTGCACTTCCTGAGACTAGAGGCCACAGCTAATGTGTCGCCCACTGTAAGATCAATCATCTGTTTGACTAGACTAAAAGTTTTTGTTGTTGTTGTTTTTCATTATTTTTCTTTTCTTTTCTCTAGCCCTTCCTCTTCAACTTTGGTGTGCTTTTCACACCAAGTTACTGAAACCACAGGGTGTGGGTGGTATTTTTCTTTTAAGAAACCCTTTTTTAGGCATCTATGCCAAAAAAATGTTTTCATACTTTGAGCTGGATGGAAGGAGAGGGATAAAAGAGGCTTAGTTCCCCACGTTCAGTATTTCTCCGAAAACAGCCATGCAAATGCTGGGCCTGTCAAACTGAGTGTTTTCTTTATTCCTGAGAATCACGGCACCCTGCCTGCTGAGTCTGAAGGCTTGACGAGCTGAAGGAGAAAGTCCTGGTTGCCGACATGTGGAGTGTGGGAAGGGGCAGCAGCGCCACGCAAAGATGATGGGACAACCGAGCAACCCGGTACAGAGCCACCTGGTACCCATCATGCAGAGGGGAACCTTACACTTCATGAAGCGGGGCTTACCTTCTAGAAAGTGGAGCTGAAGACAAGGAAAGCCAGAGATGCCAGTGCACAGACAACTTCGGGACTGGTTCTCTACAAGAGGAGAACTGAGTGTTATCACTTATGGGCTTGGAGTAGTTGGAGAAGCCCATCCCTGCCCACTTGAGTATACCAGTGCCTCAGAAAGAAAGTTATCTCATGCAGGCTACTCCCCTGGGTCTTCTGGTGACTTAGCTCGAGGGTTCTCCTCTGCCAAGGAACTAAGTAATGGGTGAGGGGGACGGAGTTAGCAAGTACTTCCCGAGAACCACCAAATAATGGCAAAGTAAATCACTGGGTCTTATTGCACGCTTACATGATATGTGTGTGTGGTGAGAAAGGATGGGGTACTGAATCAGGTCTGTTATCCATAGGTGAAGGGGTCACAGTTTCATGGGGGGAGAGAGATGTATGCTCATGGAAGGTGGGATGGCCTAAATGCAAAAGAAGCACGAGCATTTGTTTCTCCAATAGTCGCTCAGGTGAGAACCCAACTTCAAGTAGTTCCCTGAGTCTGTAGTTCCAGGAGAGCCTCAGTTCACCCATGTATTTTACTTGATCTTGTTCTCAGATGTATTCTCAGGGCCCAAGTCACATAGTAGCAGGCCTTCAGAATGTATCTCTTTTTTAGTATTATTTATTCAATTGTGCGTGTGCGCGCGCATGTGTGTGTGTGTGTAGAACCATGGGCGAATTCGGGAACCACCATGGGCCACCTCCACCTCCTCCTTGTTTACTCTGCCCCGGGATTCACAGGCTCTGCCCTACCAGGACCAGAAACGCAGCCACCCCCATTTCGGCCCAGCATCTATAAGTGGGGTCTAGGATCCGAACTCAGGACCTTCTGCCTGCAAGGCAGAGGCTTAACCTCTGAGCCACCTCTCCAGCCCCAAAATGTATCTCTTAAAGGTTGAAAAGGTGATTTCTATTGTTCGTGTATTGATTGAGACACAGAGTCTCACACTGTAGTTCAGGTGGAACTCAGCATGTAGCTCAAGCCAGCCTTGAACTCAGGCCGCTCCTTTTGCACTGGTTTTCCAAAGTGCTGGGATCCCACACTTGAGTTGCAGCACCCAGTTGAAAAGAGATTTCTAGTCTTCAAGGGAAAAGCAGATCAGACAGATTGAACGACTTGCCCCAGGCCTCGCTCCTGTATTGGATGAACTGGGATTGGAACTCGGTCCATGTCCCTGTGAAGTTCAGGCTCTTTCCTTGTTGCCCAAGTCTTGGTTTATTCTTGGCAAGGCAGGCTGCTGCACCGGGAGGATCTAGGATCCCAGGGGAAAAGACTCAAGGATGCTTCCCTACTAGCTCCAAAGACAGTGTAGGAAGTCAGCCCCGCTTCACTGTGTGAGTGACAAATGCTTGCTTTGGAAGAAGGCAGAGTGGTATCTAAGGCATCCCCAGGAGCAAAGGTACCTCAGATACTCATGTTATAATACTGGAACCTGTGCCTACAGCGTGCAGCTAAAACTAAGCTTGCTGGTAAGCGGATCTTGAGATGGGGAAATTAGCCTAGATTGTCCAGGTGCCTCAGTGCCGTCACAGGGGTCTTTATAATGGAAAGCAAGAGGCAGGAGAGTGAGAAACAGCTGCATTATGTGAGAAAGACTTGAACCACCTTGGCTGACTTAGCAAGTATTGAAAAGCACCCCTAACCAAGACATGCAGGCAACTTCTAGAGGCACATCCTTCTGCAACAATGTAGGCTAAACTGCAACAGAGCCGTTGTCTTCAGTCTACACTAAAAAACAAAAAACAAAAAACAAAAAAAACCCTGCCAAAACAATGAACCTAAGCATAACAGCTGCCCATGCAGAACTTCCTGGAGCTGCTGTGGCAAAGGGCTCTGGGACTTACAGAGAGTGGCACAGCCCAGACTGTGCTTGAGGTCCTGGCAGAGGGCTCCCAGGAGACCTGCGGGTCTAGCTCTGAGATGGCTGATAAAGTTGGAGGGGGAAGTGCTTGGCTCCTGGTTATTTCGTTGTTTGAGGCTTCTGACTCTGGTGAGCCTCCCTCTGAGTGTAGCCAGTGGTCCGATCATTCAGAACAGATGTTTTCCTGATGAACTTAATTGCATCATTAGCAGCCTGGCTTAAAAAAAATCTGAGAGCTGCTGGGAAGCCAGAGCCTCCAGGGCAGCTGTTCCCAGGGCAGGCAGAGCCTTTGCGGAGGGTCCTTCCTGCCCCCCACCTCTCCACGCTGGCCTCAGGCACTGGCCTCTCCATCCTGAGGTTTTCTCACCAGCCAGAACCAGAACAGATGGAAACAGGCCTCTTGGGCACCTCCAGCTGATGTGGATTTCACAGTGGGCGGAAGAGCGAGGGGAGCAGACCGCCCAGTCCCTTCCCACGGCCACTTGAGAGGCCCCACGGGTTGTCCAGCTGTCCATCCTCACTCCTGTAAAAGGGAAAGAACTTGAGACTGGGGGAGATCCAGTGGTGTGGTGAGGGTCAGTGGAAAAGCTGGAAATACAAAATATTCCAGGTCCTTTTGACTTTAAACTAGAGTTTCCAGGGGTCATGACAGATGGGGAGCTAGCGCCAACACGTTAGCCAGAACAGCGTCTTCCAAGCTCGCTGTTCGGCAGGGGGTTTACAAGGAGCTCCTCAGATCCCCTTCTCCAGTTCCATTTCCTGCTCCTTAGCCTCTGGAATTCTCACCTGTCTCTATTCTTGCACAAGCACCTCCACCGAGCCCAGATACCCACTTTTCCTAGCGGCTACCTTCACCTCCCCGACTCATTTTAACAGTCATCTGTCCCTTTTTCCTCCAAAGTCTCTGTATCACTTTACGTCTGGGACACTCTCTGCATTTGCTATTTCTTTCATTTCACGGAACAGGGTTTCCTTTAAAGCAGGGACAGCATTTCCTTGGCTCCCTAATCCCTAGGGATGTGCATGGTGCTGGTGTTTTTCCTTAATGTGTGTCTGAAATCCAATATCAAATGATGCGCTTGCTAGAGACTCCAGCGAGCTCAGGGTAATAAACATACCATCCAAGGATAGGAGTCTTCATGGATTCTGGAGGCTGGGAAGCCCACAACTGAGGTGGCAGTCGGTGTGGCATCTGGTGAGGGCTCTTCCCTGATGTACCTTCTTACTGTGTGCAGGTACAGCGGAGAGGAAGCACCAGCCTCTTCTTTGGGGTCTTGTCACAGGGTCCACCCTCGTCGAAACCTAATCATCACCCTGCAAGTATGAAAATGCCAGCAATCAGCCTTCAACATACGCAAGGAACAGAAACATTCAGTGGATAGAAGACCCTGTCTCACAACTAAGATGATCTCTGAGTTAAATGTTGCTGATTCTGCTGAAAGTAACCCTTCTTTATTATTTTTCTCGCATGCATGCGTGTGTGTGTGTGTGTGTGTGTGTGTGTGTGTGTTGTATGTGCGTGTACATGTGCCTATGGGTGTGTGTATAAGAGGGCACTTGGATGTGTGCTTCTGTAGAGGCCCAAGTGTGACAACGGAAATCATCCTGGATTGTTCTATCATTTTGTTGCTTTGCTCTGGAGATTCCCAGACTCCATCTTCCAGGACTGCAGTTGCACACAGCCGCCATTTTCGCCTAGCATTTTTACGTGGAATCTGGGGATCTGAACTTGGGCCCTTTTGCTTGGAAGGCAAAGGCTTTAATCCTTGCGCCATCTCCCAAGCCCTGTACTTCTTTACTACCTTCTATGTGATGGACACTGGGCCGAAAGCTGAACAGACAGGGAGGCATAAGCCTCACGGTCCTTGTGTCCAGGGGGCTCATGGTTCACCAAAGTTCCTGCTGTCTTGTGTCATCTGTGCTAGGATGGGGACCATTCAGGAAGCACCTTTTGGGGCCACAGGAGGGAGATGGGGTTTCCTGGTTGGAGCATGCTACGGACGATTCTGTCACCCATATTGGGCAAGCCCTGAAAACAAAGTCTTAATGGTTGCCAGATGAGAGCTAAGAAACCATACAGCCTTTCTTTAGCTGGTTTGTTTATTGCTTTATTCAGATTTTTGGCGTTTAAGACAGAGTTTCATGTGCCCACACTAGCCTTGAACTTAGTATATAGCTGAGGATGACCTTGAACTACTAACCCTCCTGGTCCTCCCCAGTACTGAGATACAGGCATGAGCCACCATACATGCAGTGCTATGGATGAATCCAGGGTTTTGCGATGCTGAGTAAGTAATCTGTCTACTGTGTTACATCCTCAGAGTGTCTTATTCAGATTTTCAACGGCCTTTCAAGTCCCCAAATGCTTAGTTTTGTGACTTTTTTTGGAGAGTAGGAATGGCTGTAAAGAACTGTGTTGTTCAACCTGAACGATAGTTGACACATCCACAGTCCTCCGTGGATCAGTGAAGAGCTCAGGAAAATAGCTACGAGCAGTGGGAATCTTAGGGGCAAGGGCTAGACCAGTGGAGGGGAATGTTCTTCTCAGTGGGTCTACCCAAGGAAGGGCCACTTAAATTGCCAGAGGCCTGAGTCTCTACTAAAGAAGACACCCGAAGGGACCCCTACAGTCCACACAAACAGGTATGAGGGTTGGAGAGAAAGGGACAGATTGGTGAAGAAGGAGAGAGGTGGGAGGAAAGGGGAACAGCCACTCATGCTTGTATAAGAAAAAGTTTTTTAAAAAAAAGAATGAGGAAGAAGAAAAAATAATTGCGTTGTTCAGCATGGCAACTGCCAGATACAAGTGGCCACTTAAAAATTAATTTTATTAAATGTAATAAAATCAGTAAGTCCAGTTCTGCAGTGACACTAGCCTTGTCTCAGAGGTTCAGTAGCTACCGAATCATCCTAGGGCTGTTCATACTTGTCCCTCTTGCCTCTGGAACTGCCTTGAGAATAAATGAATGGGCTTAGAGTTAGGGAGAAAACAATGTGGCTAAGAGCCCCAAAGTACTAAAGTTCTGCTATACCGGGGAGGATCTGTCCTTCCTCCAGATGGGTGATGGTGACACGGTGCTTCTCCTCCCATGGAAAGGCACAGAAAGCCCAAATGCCTGGAGCTGAAGTTTCTCCAGGACGCTTTCAAATGGACCACCTGACTAGGGACCTGCAGGGAACATCAGACAAGCTTGGACTGTGCTATAAACGGGTCATGACAACAATGACTTGAAGTCGCATTTCCCCTCAGGGTAGCTGTATTTCCTTTCCCCATTTCTCACATGCATATCCCTTTTAATGTTCCCACAGTGTAGGGGGACATCTTTGGTAGGACAACCCCTGCAATTTATGGAGCTTTTTGCAGCCTGCCAGGAGTCTAGGTGTATGTGCCACCCTTAGGACACATGCCATTCATTTAAGCGTGTGTCTGAAACGTGTTCTAGGGGCAGTCACTATACACACAAGTCCCTGTGGGAAAGGTCAGAGTTGGCAGACCAAAGAGGGAGACCCCATGGATGGTATCATTCCTCCTTCTCCTCCCTCAGTCACTGTCTTCGTTTCTGTTCAATTGCTGTAAATAATACCTGAACCAAACAATTTAGGGATATGAACTAGCATTTCAGCTTGCAGTGGATCATGATGGCTGGGGAGTTATCAGCAGAAGCCAAGGGAACTGGAGTGACACACCCATAGCAAGAGCAGAGGGGCAAGGAAGGCCTCTCTGCTGTGACCCCAGAACAGCGTATTACATTCTGATTAATTTCAGTAAGTTTAGATGACTGCGTTTGTCTGGCATGCTGAATGACACAGTTCCCCTCTATACCCATCCTCAGTGTCTTAAAACATCACAAAACTAAGAATCTGGAGATTTGAAAGGCCTTTAAAAATCTAATAAGAGGGCCCAGGGAGATAGCTCAGTGATCAAAGCCATTGCCTCCCAAGCAAAAAGACCTTAGTTCAGATCTCCAGCTCCCACTTAACAATGCCAGGCAGAAATGAATAGCGTCAGCTTGCAATTCTGGCCATGGAAGGCAGAGCCTGGAAAACCCTAGAGCAAAACAATAAGGAGCAATCTGGAATGATTCCTGATGTCACCTCTGCCCTTAACAGGTAGACAAACTCAAGTACCCTCTTGTACATATGCTTGCACACATATACATGTGCATCTACCAACATGTCACACACACACATACACACACAAAGATAATAATGGTAATGAGATGGGCTGGGAATGCAATGCAGTTGGTGGAGTACTTGCTCAGCACAGTACTTCTAGCTTGCCAACTTGTCAACTAGTATTGTCTCTCCATTTTATCTACCTAGTGGGGGAATGGTCCTACTAATGTATTCTGGGTCTTCCCATATCACTTATGCAACTAGTCAATCTCCTTCAGGCTTGCTTTAATTAGACAATTCCTCATAGGTATGCCAAAAGGCTCAGTTCTCAATTGTCAAACATGCACCTGAAACTGTTGCAATCACCATGTTGTAGAGAAATGACAGCTCAGATTCCTGTCATCCATGTGTAAAACCTGCTTTACACCTGCTTGGAGTGAAGCAACTTGGATTGCTGGAATAAAAACCTCAGTTCTAAGTCAGCCATCAAGAACACACACTTCTCCCCTTCAACTGCGCTTCTCAGGTTGGATGTTGGCTTAATTGACACTCTCAGAATGAGTGTCTCCTGTGGAAGATAGACTTAGTGCCCAGAGGGATGCAGAGAAAATCAGTGTGGGCAGAACTCACAGGCCATGGTGAAGAAAGTTTCCATTCACTTACCGTGCAAAGGGTAGTCAACCCTCTAAGCAAAGGCCGCTGTCATGTTAGGCACAGGTGTCAACTTGATGGTTGAGGGTTTGCGCTCTGAGCACATTTGTAGAGAATTAGTAGTTGAGTTAAGCCCAGAGCAAACTTGAAGGAAGCAAACCCACGCCATGATGGGTGGGACTAGGTCCTGAACAGGTGAGTAAAATACAGAGTTGGTCGAGTTGTGTACACTTGGCCAGACATGCTGGTCTGGCAAGTAAAGATCATCCCTCTCTCAACCATTATGTGGTGATGGTATGGCCAGTTCCCTCGGCCCTGGTGTTGGTGCATGCTCTACCTTCAAGCTTGACTAATAATTGTAACCAATAATCGTAAGAGAAAATAAATCTCTTCTTCTGTTAAGCTATTTGAGGGTGATTTATTAGCAACCATGCAGCTGAACTGCAACAATTGCACACGCAAGTGTCATTAGGAAAGGACAGAGCCACATCAAACAACCCACGGACTCAGTTGCCTTCAGAGCTCCCCTCTCTCAGGTGGGTTGGATGATTGACCCCCAAGTTCTTCCCTTAGCTTCCCTGTGTGTTCAAGTGGCCTTGCAACTGGACTTGACAAGCAGCCTGGTGATGCCCACTTGTGCCCAGGCTCCCACATTCCTGTTCCACTGGTGGGGTCAGCCTACGGAAACAATGCTCATGACTTTAGTGAATGCTGATCTTGGAAAATGATCCAAAGAGAGTGGCCCAACTTCTTTCATCGGAGAGACTGAGGCTTGAGAAAGGGAAGCAACTCCCTTTGGGGCCTCACAGAGCCAAACAGGGACTTGGCCTGCCCTGCAAATTGCAGGGTTTGTGCTCTTGCTCTGGGCATCTGAAGAACAGGGAAGGAGGGGTCCTGCTGGCCGTGACACATTCACTAAGATCTTTCAAGGGAAGAGAGGAAAAAAAAACCCTACGGCGAACAAGCCGTCCATTCTTGTCTGCGCCATTTTCCCACGTTGGGAGCAGGCTGTAGGATTCTCCTTTCAGGTTTCCTTCATGGCGCTGTGGACAAAATGCCTTTCTTCTCCCCCTTTTCTTTGGCAGGATCCTGACCAAGGCGGTAGAAAAAGGACCTTTTAAGGACATATATATCTATCTATCGATATACATTCAGCTGCTGACAGTGACACGGGACTGTAGTGCCTCTTAATTACCCAGGAAGTGACAGGGTCAAGAGGTGTCTGAAAGCTGCCTTGTGGTTCTGGGCATTGATTTCCCACCATTGTCGCTGCTTCACAAGCTGGAGTGGGGAGCCACAGCCGCCCGGGTTTTGTCCACGCTTTGAATTTCTTCCTTTCTTCCTCCCTCTCTCTTTTTTTCTATTTGAAAAGAAACTTCTGGCATTTTGGGTATTGATTGTAAATTCATAAAGACAGGACATGTTTCAGGTTGGCTAACTCATCATAATTGCCCTTCGGGCGCCAGGGGAGGAGACCACAGTCTTGCAAAGAGACACCCTCCCTGGCGCCCCTGCTTCTTGGCACCTCTCCCATTTTCTTCCTGTTATCTTTGGATTTTTCAGGGGGCAAATGACAATTTAAAAAAATGAGTGCTCATGAGTAATCACCGCTGCCCTTACGATGCTTGGATGAGTTGGGCCCTTCCTTTCTTATTTATGGAGTTTGAGGCAGAGGGCAGCACTATCTGAAAGGAGAGAGCTGGAGGTTTTGAACCACAATTATCGAGATGTTTTAATCTAGAAAAAGAACTGCGGGAGCCTGAAACTGTAGGTCAAAGTTTTAAAAACTCCTAGGATGTGGTGTTAAGTTGTATTTTATGGATTGGAGAGATGTATCAGAGGTTAGAGTCTTTGCCTCCCAAGCAAAAGGACCTGAGTTCAGATCCTTAGATTCCCCCATGTAAGAACACTGGACAGAGATGGTGGCGGCCTGAAACTGTAGCCGTGGAAGGCTGAGAGACCCCAAAGCAAAGCAATTAGGAAGTAGAGTAATCCAGGATGATTCCCAATATCAGCCTTGAGCCTCAATAGGCACACACATTCAAGTGCCCTCTTGTAGACATGTCTGCGTTCAGGCATGTACACACACACACACACACACACACCTGAGAGAGAGAAGATAGAAAAAGAGAGAGAGACATGCATACAAATAAACAAATTAAATTGCATTTTGAGTTAGAGGTGCCAGAGGCAGTGTGAAGCTTACATGAGTATTTGGTTTGTCAGTAAAAACTAATTACAACTCCAGAGCAGAAAAATGGTTAATTCTTGGTCTTGGTAGTAGGGAAGTTTTTCATAATGTTATCCAGCGCTAGCAGATGTGAGAGGCCTTGCTAAGAACAAGCGTCAGAGCCTGAAGGCCTCCAGTTTTCCATTTTCCACGTGTGTTTTCTGTGCAGAGAGACTCTGGAACCTTCTGAAGTCTCTGAGAAGGAGTCCAGTACACTTTTTCTCTTCCTTTTATAAACAAGACCTTGAAAAGTCAAGGTGTTAAGTAGAGAAAGAATCCGTAACATAGCAGTATCAGCCCCTCAGACAAGTCTTGGGGTTTTCTTTCCAAAGCTCCCTGTTTTACATCAGGATTTGAAACACACATAGATAAGATAAGCCAGACCTGGCTTGCATTGGAAGGCACAAAGGACAAAGAGTTGAGGGCAAGACCCAGAGGTTTCATTTTTTTTTTGCCTCTTCCTTTGATTTTGGGAGAGCCACACTCTCTCTTCAGACCTTGGCTTCCGCATCTGAAAAATAAGTGGGCAGATGGGCCGCCTTCCCACTTAACTGAGACACAGAGATCAGAGACAAGAAAAATATGTCCGTCTGCTTTCAAATGCCAGTGAAAACACCTCAGGCGTCAGACTGAGGACAAACGGAGATGTATTTGGCCCTTTGTCATCTAGGCGCATGGACTACACATGACTGGAGATGGGTCTCAGGCAAATATGACCAAGTGCCTGGCCTCTGGACCATACATAGATTGAGGACAGATGCATAAGAATTAGGAACTGTTGCATAAATTCTGAACAAGCGCATACTGTAGCATGAGGTGGACACTCAGGTGTGAGAATGGGCGTGGCTTCAGTGATTGTCGCCTGTCCATTTACTCACTATTCACTCAACCGTTTCTGGATATCCCATGCATGCATGTATGCACACACACATGCAGAAGTCCTTCATCTGCCCATTCACCCACCCAGCCACCGTCAACTTAGAAACTTGCCAGTCTAACCAAGTTCGAGACAGGAGAAAGACAAGGACGGATACCACGACGACTCTGAGCACAGTGACAGAAGGGCCCAGAGGAAGGGAGAGCACAGGCAGCTGGGAACAGCGAGATCGCTTCTTGGAGCAGCTGCCCTTTGAGCTGAAACTTAGTGGCGAGGTCGTGTGTGAAGGAAAAAAAAATGTGTGGGAGACAGCAGCAGGAAGAAAGCACTGTGCTCGTTGGGGGAAACATTGAGAGTCCAAAATGGCTTCATGAAAAGAAGATAGAAACAGCATTCATCCCCGGGAGGGATCAGACCATAACTAGCATCTTCTGTTCACTATAGGAAAGCACATGTGAGTGAAGGAACCCTGGGCATCATGTGAAGTCTTGCACAGGCCTGGTCTTCAGGCTCCCAGAGGTCTTTAAGCAGCCTTATATAGCTGCATTGTCAAGGAAATTGTCTGTCTACAGGAAACTGAGGAGGAGGCATGAAAGGAAGTTTTACTGTTTGTATGAGACAACAGCTGCTTACCTTCCTGTACCCAGCTTTTCTTTCCAGGTGACTTTTCTAGAACTGTAGAGGACAGTATGATTAGTGGGTCACTTGGGTGCCCTGGGCCAGATGGCATCACTTCCTGGGACACAGGATGCAGATGGCACTAGAAGAGCAGCAACGAAAGCCTGGCTACTGTCCATCTTTGTTCTTCATCAGGAGTGTGACCTGGGACAGAGGCCGGAGCTTTCCAACATGGCACCCCTGAAATGCTTACAGTAAGACTCTTGGCAGTGGGTTATGAAAAAGAAGCAAATCAAATCCCTAGACCCTCACGTTGGCAGGTACTCTATTTATCCTGAAAATAGGTCCCCTTTGAGAATTAGGCCCTCTATTTTGTAAGAAGTGAGTTCTGGCTTCTCAAACTTACTGGTAACATAACGAGTTACTGGATCATTCTTGTTCTTGAACGACTAGCAGAACTCTGGGACACAGGCATTCGTTAACTCCCCGGACTGTTCACTGATGAATACATAACTTCCCAGGGACTTAGAAGGGGAACACAAGGTCATACATAGGAGGAAGAAAGAGCCGGAGGGAAATAGCAGGGAATGAAGAGACCTGCCTGCCAGAGTCATTTTACAAGTTTGGAGAATGACTTCCTCAAACACGCTGGGGGGTGGGGGAGAGCAGAGGGGCTGGAGGAGAGACAACAGGCCAGCTGGCCTTGGCACCTTCCGGCTGCCCGGCCTGGAAGGGATGTGCTTTGCCTTGTGGCCAGCGGAACTAGCAACCACAAGGGTGACTTTGTTGGTTTTGCTAAAAGAAAAGAAGAGACCAGTTTTCTCCCTGACGCCCATGTGCTGAGCCAGCTGCTCCGCGGCCCCCATGTTGGCCTGTGATCTGCAATTAAGGAGTCCAGTGTGCTCCACAGGAGGAAAACCTAGGCCCTCCCTTGTGGCGCCTTTCTCCTTGCAAAGCTTAGGCTGGGAAGCACTCATATTGTAAGGATGCCATTTTGACTGATGCTTTTTTTTTTTTCTTCAGCCACAGCCAGGGTTGGAACCAGGACCTCTCGCATAGCCAAGTAAGTGCCATGCGTCCGAATCACATCTCCAGCCAGAGGCTCATATGCTAAGGTGCAGATGTTTCTGTCACCTCAGGAAATCCAAAGTCAATTCTGCCT
Organism: Typhlomys cinereus; assembly: GCA_023101885.1. Classification (NCBI taxonomy): domain Eukaryota; kingdom Metazoa; phylum Chordata; class Mammalia; order Rodentia; family Platacanthomyidae; genus Typhlomys; species Typhlomys cinereus. The sequence goes on from JALPQD010000488.1 coordinate 360,251, forward strand.
CCTTCAGCAGTCACGATTCCATTTCTATCACCACTGGTTATTTTTCAGTGTTTTAGAACTTTGTGTAGATGCACGGGATACTCTTCTCCAGTCTGCCTTCTCTCACACAGCTTGATATTTTATTTTCATGTGTATGTGGGAAGGGCTGTGCGCGCACACGTGTGTATGTGTGTGCGCACGCGTGTGTATGTGTGCGTGCACATGCACACAATTGCATGTGGTGGGTATATGTGCGTGTGTTCCAGTGTGTATGAATGTGGAGAACTGAATGATATCAGGAATCATCCTCAATTGCTCTTCTGTTTATTCTTTTTGAGATCTGGTGTCTAATTAAACCCAGAACTCACCAAGAGGGCTAATCTGGCCAGCCATTTTGCTCTAGGAATTCTCAGGCTCTGCTTGCCAAGACTGGAATTACAAGTGGACTGTCACACCCTTCCAGCATTTCTCTGTAGGAACTGGAGATCCAAACTCAGGTCTTTTTACTTGCACCAGAAGCACTTCAACTGCTGAGTCATCTGCCCAACTCCAGCTTGGTGCTTTTAAGATTTGGTCCTGTCCTTGCCTGCCTTAAGTAGATTGTTCATTGTCATTGTGGGATAGTATTTCATCAGGTGACTAGAGTTCCATTTGCATATCTATTCTCTTGCAATGAACATTCAGATTGCACCTGAGTGTGGGCTGTGAGAAAGGCTGTTGCAAACATTTGATTTGGAGACCTTTCACAGATGTATATTTTTCATTTCTCTTAAAAGAACCCCTAAAAGCAGGATTGCCAGTTCACGGTGTAGATCCAGCTGTGTGCTGGAGTGGACCTAGGCCGACCAGCAAGAGCCTCCTGCCTGTGTTGATCTGTTTCTGTTTCTGCTTTTAGTGATGTGTTGATCCCTGGAAACAGGTTGTGGTAGAAGACTGGACACCAGGAGAACAGGAAATTTTATAAATCAGGTTTGCTTTCCAGTCTGCCCATTCACTGTTAAACACTTAACAGTTCACCATGGAGCAGGCATAGGCAGCATTTGAAGAAAAGGCTCTGCATTTCAAAGTGGTCATACCATTTAAGACCACTCCTTGTGACACCCCGGGATTCCCACTCCACATTCTCTTCACCACATGGTGATGTGAACTGTTAATTCTCGCTGTTCTGGTGAGTAGCTAGTGATATTTCATAGGTTTAATTCCTGTTTCTTTGTTGATAGATGACACTGAGTACCTCCACCTGTGTTTACTGTGATCATTTGCATATCTCTGAGTGTGTGTGTGTGCGCATGTGTGAGTTGCATACCTGCGTGTGTTGACTCCTGTGTTTCCTCTTTCTTTGTGGCGGTCAGAGAAACACCTTGAGGTTGGTCCTCACTTCCCACCTTGATTGTTTTAATTGTTTGCTGCTCCTTATGGCAGACTTGCTGGACAGAGGCCGGTGAATTCTTCTGTCTCCACCTCCCATCCTCTTAGGAGCACTGGGATTATAAATTCTCAGTGAGGGACTCTTATCTGGGTTCTGGGAATTTGAACTCAGGTCCTTCTATTTGCATAGTAAGTGCTTTACCTAATGACCCTTCTCCATCTTCTTCTTTTTTTTTAAATTTCTCTGTGTGTGTGTGTGTGTGTGTGTGTGTGTGTGTGTGTGTGCGCGCGCGCGCACGCGTGTGTCCTTGTGGAGGACCAAGGGTGACTTCAGGAAATCATCCTGAATTGCTTCTACCTCTTTTTTTGCTTCAACCTGCGATCGTCCAGGTTCTGTCCACCAAGGGCCAGAAGGATTCAAACTTAGTCTTGTGTCATCTCTCCAGCACCCACATATTCTTCTATATGGTATCTGCTTAGTCTTTGGCCACTTAAAAACTGGGTTGTTAGGGGCCAGAGAGATGGCTCAGGCCTTAAAACTCTCTCTGGCAAGCAGAAGGTCCTGAATTTCGGATCCAAGGCCCCACGTAAAAACATCAGGCAGAAACAGCTGTGGCCTGCACTTCTGGCCCTGGTGGGCAGAGCCTGGGAAATCCCAGAGTGAAGCAAAAAGGAGATAGAAGCAATCCAGGATGATTCCCAAACACACCCTTGGTCTTCCACAGGGACATACAATGCCCTCTGATTCACATAAAAATACACTAAATAAATAAATGTGTTCGTTTATTTAAAAAATATATATATTTACTATTGTTTCATGTCAAGTATATTTTGCTAATATTGTCTCCAGTGGTTTGCATCTATAGTTTCTGGATGTTATTTTTGTGTCTGAGCATGCAGACATAATCTTTAGGAGAGTATATGCATATATGTGTGTGTTCTGTATACGGGTAGGTATACATATGTATAGGTACAAGTATGTAGTGCAATTGAGTGTGTGCCTGTGCAGGTGCAAGACTGATATTAAGGTCATCCTCAGTCACTTGCCGTCCTTACTGTTATTAGCTCAGTTTCTAATTAAACCCAGGGCATACTATTAGGGCTGGTCTGGCCAACCACCTTGTTCTGGGGATTCCCTGGCTCTGCCTTCCAGGGCTAGAATTATAGGCAGGCTGCCATACTTGCCCACCATTTTTACATGGGTTCAGGAGATCTGAACTCAGGTCCTTTGGCTTGTGAGGCAAGGACTTTAACCACTAAATCACCCACTTTTTTTTTTTAAGAAGGGAAGTTTTGAATTTATTCTTTTTTTTAGAAGTTCTTTTATTTATTTGAGAAAATGAGAGAGAGAGAGAGAAAGAATGAGAGAGAACATGCTTGCAAGTCATATAGGTAGAGGTCATCCTTCCCTCATGTGGATTTCAGGGGATTAAGCTCGTTGCTAAGTTTCTGAGCAGACCCCTTATCCCTGAGCTATCTCCCTGACCCCCAGCCAGGCTTGACTTTTACGACTTTCTTTTTTTTTAATTTTTTTATTATTTATTCAATTGTGTGTGTATGCATGTGTGGGTGCGTGTGTATACATGTATGTATATATATGTAGAACCACGGAGGAACTCGGGAAACACCATGGACGCCTCTACCTCCTCCTTGTTTACTCTGCCCCAGGATTCACAGGCTCCGCCCTACCAGGACCAGAAGCGCAGGCCGCCCCCGCTTCCGCCCGGCATCTATACGTGGGATCTGGGATCTGAACTCAGGACCTTCCGCCTGCAAGGCAGAGGCTTAACCCCTGAGCCACATCTCTAGCCCCTTTTATGACTTTCTTAGCATTTTTAAAGTTTGTGGCTCCCATTTTCCTTGTCTTATCTAAGGCATCAGGGCAGGCTTTCTCTGCCTGAAAAAAACAGACTTCACAGTGCTTCTGTGGGAGAAGCACAGAAGGGGCTATGGTTTAAATGCACCCCCCAACACACACACAAATCTTTCTAGAAATCTTGTGTCTAAAGCAGCAGTGTTGGAAGGTAGTCAAGTGAGAGTTTCAGTCTTCAAGGGCTGAGTGGATGCACTGACATCAGATGTTAACAAGTGGCTTGATTATATACATGGGAGTTCAGCCCCCTTTTAGTGTGTATGGGGGAGGGGAAAGCAGGGGACACACATCCCTCTTTTTGTTAATCCATTACAAGAGGATACTGCAAGAAGCCACTAGCCAGATACTACTCTTTCATTTCGGCCTTTCCCTCTGTCAGAACCATTTTTGCTCATTATAAATTGCCCAGTCTGTGAGATTCTGTTATAGTAGCACAGGCAAAAAGCCAACATAGATGCCACTTTAGGGAATCCATCTCTGTACTTCACTCGGTTGTTACATCATTTATCATGTTAGGATAGGACCCTTTTTATTTTTTCCAAGGGTGACTTCGGGAATCATTCTGGATTGCTTTTACCTCTTTTTTGCTTTGCTCTGGGAATTCTCAGGCTCTGCCCACCAGGGCTGAAAGTGCAGGCCACCGCCTAGCTTCCCCCCCCCCAACCTGGGAACCAAACTCAGGATCTTCTGCTTTTAAACCAGAGTCTTAACTCTTGAGCCATCTCTCCAGCCCAGGATTGATTCTTTATGACTCTTTCCAATGGCTTGATTGGGACCCCAAGTGAATCAGCTAACTTTTCCTCTTATGCTGCCTAAGCCCTTCTACAAACTCATCAGCACCCTGCTATGCCTATGGTAGTGAATGCTGATTGAGTGAATTAACTTGGATTCACTCAGCTGATTACGAAACTTCAGAGGTGACATCTTGGCCCTTTGATCATATAGTAATTGAGATCTTACTGACTATGGAATCCGAAGGTAGAGGTGATTCTAAAAGTGAGCTTAAAAATTTCTGCCAGATTCTACTGTAGTCTCGACCACCAAGAATCCAATTCCAATTCTCCCTGGAAATGGCAAAAGTTGGACAGGTCCAAATGTGCATATGCGTGTGCATCCAAGTTGTGTGGAGTACAGAAGAGGGGTGCATGGAACTGCATCTGACTGACTGACTGAAGCACTGATTGAATGTTGGTATCATAGGTACCCACCATCTGGTGATTGTCTTTTTCTCTCTCTGTGTGTGTGTGTGTGTGTGTGTGTGTGACTTGAATGTGTGTGCCTATGGAGGCCCAAGGGTGACTTCTGGGATCACCCTGAATTACTCTATCTCCTCATTGCTTTGCTCTGGGAGTTCCAGGCTCTGCCTTCCAGGGCCAGAATTGCAGGACACTACTATACCCTCCAAGCATTTTCACGTGGTATCTGGGGATGCCAACTCAGGTCCTCTGCTTGCAAGGCAAAGCCTTTAACTCCTGAGCCACCTCCCAGCGGGATTTCATCTTTAAATCTTAGTCCCTCTAAGTACAAACCAGGTGTTAGACATAATGGCATAGACCTCTAAGTATTCAAGGATGGCGTAGATTATATTGGACTACACAGAAGGATCTTGATAATAAATGAATGAATGAATGAATGAATGAATTAATGAATGAATGAATAAAGCATAAACCAAGGAAAACCATGCTTCCTAACTTCTGGTGGCCTGAGACTTAAAAGCACCCAGAGTGTTCCTTCACCAAAGGTCTGGCAACTCCTTTGTGGAACTCGGAATACTTGCTACAGCCTCTCTCTGGGGGATTTCAAGTGAAGGAAAGCCCCCGGTTCAGTGAGTTCTCTGCTCCAGAGAATTAGATAGTGCTAGGTGCTGAGGGACCGGGTAAGAGCCGGAGGGGTCATGTAGAGTTCACGCTCTGCCGGGGGGGGGGGGGGGGGGGGGGGGGGGGGGAGCAGAATGTGGTGGAGTGCTCAGCCATCCCACAGGGACAATCCAGATCTACAATCACAGGGCCTGATTCTTGTGGGAGGGGATCCCCGTCGCAGGGGGAGGGGGGAAGGTATCGGAAGAAGCGACACCCTTTGCATCTTCCTCGGTCTACAAGCAGCCTCGTTGGATTCCAGATTTCTGCTTTGTAACCTGGACGTGCGGTGCCCCTCCCCCACACTCTTCAGTGTCCTTTCAGGAATGCACAGGGTCGGGGCGTGGTGGCTCCGCCAGCGCTCCAACATTCTAGAGGCCAGGCCAGGTGGATGACCCCAAAACTCAGGCCAGAATTTGGTTTACACAGCGAGGTCCAGTCCAGCGTGGCTCCCGGAATGAGACGCCTTCCCCCGCCCGCGTTCCGTTTATGCAGGGCGCGCGGGATGCGGGAATTTTTGGACTTGACAACAAAAGCCCCCGCCCAGTCACTCGCCGGGTGGGCGCGCAGCGGGTGTGCAGCCAGAGCTCTGAGGGGGGCGCGTTCTATCACTCGCTGGAATTTCTCAGCATTCTGCGCGAAGCCGAGCCCTGGGACTGGGGATCGGGGTGCGGACGTGCACGGGTTAAGCGCGGTCGCTGCGCTCCGCGTCCCCTCCGCCCTCGCCGGGCGTGGGCCGGGCGAGAAGGCGGCCGCGGCGGGTGCCAAAGTCGGAACCTGCTCGTCGGCAGCTCCCGGCGCTGCCTTGACTCTTGGCCAGGCCTGGCGCGGCCGCCGGCGCTGGAATGTGTGAGCGCCATGTGTCACCGCCCCAGACTGTGGGAAAACGCTGCTCCGCTCACCTCCCAGCAGCTGCCCTGCGCCCGCCCGGGCGGGAGCCGGGAAACAGGAGCCGCCTGCCGCGGAGGCCGCCCGGGGCCACTTCCGAGCGCGCGCCGCCTCTCCCGCCCACACGCCCCGGCCGGCCCTGCCCCGCGACCCGGGGCCTCCCCGGGGCTCCGGCGCCACCCGCAGCGGCGGGGCGGGAAGGGGCGGCCCAGCACGCCCTGTTCCTGCCCTTCCTGGCCTTCGCGTCCTGCTGTTGCACGGGGCGAGGCTACTCTGCAGAGAGGCCCTGTTCTGCGCGCTCCTGGGTGGTGATCTCTTTCTGAGAGGGGCCAGAGAAGCAAGGGGTTGGGGAGTCGGCCCTTCCCCTAGGGTTGGCCCCTGCCAGCTGGGGCTCGGTTCTGAGAGTTATAAGGGATGTTCCATACTGCCCGGGGCCTCCCAGAAAGTTCGACAAGAGGCCTGCAGCCCCCCTCTCTCCAAGGGTCATTCTCTACTCCACCCCTGCAGTGAGAGTCACATGTGCCTGGAAGTGACCCAGGCCAAGGACTCCTAAGTCAGCAGCGAAGGTGGCAACTAGCTACCCTTGTACCTTCTTACAAACCCCAGTTTTCCTAGTAGGTGGGGAACCCTTCTCTGGGCTCAAGTGCTCTGAACGGTGTCCCTTGCCCCACTTTGCAAGTGCAAACCTTGGGTCCCAGGACTCAGCAGCCTTGCCTTATCATCAGCCAGCTTGTCCTCAGATTCATCACGTACCCTATCCTCCTCCAGCAACCTATTTCTGTACCTCCTTCCTGATTGTTTTTCAATGTAGGTCCTGAGGTCACTTTCTCTGTAGAGGTCTTCCTGCCCTTCCCATGTAGTAGCTGCCTCTCCTAAAGTCCAGATATTCTTTACTTCCCAACTTGTGGCCACCTGTAATTCCTCTATCTGTCCTAAAACTTCTCCACAGAGACCATGCCTGCCTTTGCATAGCTTACAACTTCAGGGACCCTACAATTGCTCTGAGGGCTGGCTGGGTGTATCAGCTCATGAATGCCTGTCGATTCAAACAATGGCTGCTTCAGAATCTCATCTTAGGCAAGCTCATCTTGAAGTCTCAGCTTTCCCACATATTAGACATAAATTTCATTGAGTGGGATGTGTTAGCAACATGCCAACAATCCCAACACTTGAGAAGCTGAGGCAGAAGGATCGTTGAGTTTGAGGACAGCCTCTGCTACATACTGAAGACCTTGTCAGAAGGAAGAAGAAGGAAAAGAAAAAGAGGAAGAGGAGGAGAAAGGAAGAAGAAGGAGGAGGGGAAGGAGGAGGAGGAGAAGAAAGAACAACTCAGATGATACCGAGTGTTGTGTGTTTATATGTACCATAAGCACTGCATGATGGTATTTTAATTAACAATGGAATGTATATATGGCAGTGGTCCCTTAGAGTATATCATCTAGTGACCTTGTGCCATCTTAACTTTGTGTAAGTACACTGTAAAGTTTCCATAATGACAACATTGGTGACATATCCCTGTCATTAATCTATTCATGATTGTAAGATACCATAGACTTGCACCGTAGACATTCATTGTCTCGGTTCAGGAGGCCAGAAGTCTGAGAACAAGGTTCTCTTCCTGGCTTCCTGGCTTGTAGCCAGCTGCTGTTCTCTCTGTTCTCCCAGGCCCAAGAGCTCTGCCACACCTGTTTTTATAGGGACCCAGTCCTGTCACAATAGAGACCTCCTTTGTAAACTCAAATTGTTTCCACAAAGGACTTGTCTCTAAATACATTGAGAGTTAGGTCTTTTAGCCTATGTTTGGAGGATGCAATTCAGTCCATAGCTGTGGGTAAACATGATTCAATATAAGTAGATTCTATGGTGTGAGGGCTTACGTAGGACCTGGAGGGTCAGAGCCAGTGAGCCATCAGGATTGGATTGTCAGAATCTTGTGATATATAGGAAGTCAGTTTGAGAAACTCTTGGCCAAGTGATTGATGGGCCAAGCTGTATTAACTTAAAGGACAATCCTAGCGTTGCTAGGGAAATGAGAAGTCTAGTCTAGCCAAGGCCCTAGCATCTTGAATGCTGAGTGTGCAATTATGTGACTGAAATAGCTGAAAGGAGTTGGGGAGTGGAAGAGCCAGTGTTTGTAGTTAACACAAGGACACTGTGGAAATATTTCCTATGAATGCAAGACCCACAAAATCCTATTTAAGTTTCCATATGAGGGCACCTAGGCTGGGTGACATCAAGCGGGGCACCGGAAGCAGATGTGGCACTTGTCTGACTCTACAGTGGACACTGTTTCCTCTGCTTCCTGTAACTCTCAATACCAGGTGGGAACATGCTTGAGTTGCATCTCCATTCTAAACTGTGAACAGTGGGTTGCAAAGAGTAGAAGCAGAGATGAATGTCACTTGGAGCCCTTCGCAGTGATCCAGAAGAGATCTCCAGACTGGGCTGGAGTAGGATCAACCCACATGAAAATCTTCAGTGGCCTCCGATCCTGAAGCGTGGGGAGGATGCTGAGTGGGAGCGCAGCAAAGAGGGACGTTTGCTATCCGTCTGGGTATTTTAGTTGTTCAGCCCGAAGCATACCTTTTGGCGAGTGCTTTCAATAATGATCCAGATTTAACCAAGGCAATGAGAATTGTCCAAATAATGTGACCATGTGGACAGAATGACTAGAAGATATTAACTGTCTGTGACTATGGAGTTTTCTTCTAAATTACAGAGAAATAACAGTTTTCTAGGTGGAGAAGCCAAGGTCCAGTAAAAGCACAAACTTCTTAAAGCTTCACATCTCCATGTGACATAGCAGAACTGGCCTGACCCAAGACCTATTTGGCTTCAAGATCTGTGTTTTTTCTTCCCCATGAAGCCGACCCTGGGTCAGTTTGACACTTGGTGTCACGTATCCAGTGTGGTAGCTATATTTTCCAAGTTCCAGATAGGAACACGTGGTCTGACAAATGTGAAGGCACATAAGAGAGAATGCCCTCTGGCCGTAGGGGGTATCTAGGGTTAACCACACCCTGGCCCACACCCTGGCCCCAGGCAGCCTTTCCCTGTAACATACTAGGCACCCTCAAGGTCTGAGATCTATTTTTTGGTGGGAGCACATACCACAGACAAGTGAGAGAGAGGCATTTAAAAAGATCAAACAGCTGGAGAGAGATCGCAATGGACAGGACATTCTTTGCGAGGGCAACCTTAGCAGGGGAGAGGGCAGGAGAGCGGCAGCAGGTCAGAGGAATAACCCACAGGTCCTGAATACCAGATGGAAGCCCCTCCTGCTCTCCCTGCCTCTTTCCGCATGGCTTCTTCTTGCTCTCCTCTCTGTAATGAGCTCCTCCTTCCCCTTAGAGCAGACCGCTCTGCAGCTGGCCTGTAGTAACTCCTATGTTTCTGAGGCGTGCAAACAAAGACTTGACCAGCCCTGTGACCCAAACTGAAGCCACTTCTGTAAAATGGGCCTAGGGATAGCAGGCTTTTGCAGAATGATAGGGAATCGGATGTACAGTTTCTTTATACGTTGTAAAAGAATTGGAGCTCAGGCTCATATTCAGTTGGAGGTAGAGCAATTTCATGTTAGGATTGGTAGGATAAAATGCCAGTGTTAGGAGCATTGATCCAACAAGGTTTAACCATGGTCATTGGGAGTTTATGTGTTTGAGGTTATGTATTTATTTTACTAAAATGGCACAGCTGCCTGCTAGACTTGCAAATATAGGGAGAAGAATGGAAAAATGGAATGAAAGAGAGAGAGAGACAGAGACAGAGAAAGACAGAAAAGGAGGAGGAAGGAGAAGGAGGAGGAGGAGAAGAAGAGGAGGAAGAGGAAGAGGAGGAGCTGCTGAAGAAGCCAAAGATGAAGGAAATCTGGCATTTGCCAGAAATCATGCAAGTATACAGAATTTGGGCTGGGCGGCAAAGAATGTAACTCCCCTCTTCCTTGTACAGATGGAAACACTAAAGCCCAATCAGCGGTTAAATTTCCAGATCAGCAGTTGATCAGTAACTGCAGTGGACTTGATCTCTGTATCTTCCAGTTGAAGTGTAAGACTTGCACTGTTGGGTGGTGCTCAGCTATCACACAAGCACACTGTTCGAAGAGCCCTTCTCAGACCGAGAAGGAGAAGAGATGTACCATCTGTGGTCTGGGTCTCCAGATTGCTGAGGAAGGACATCAGAAGCTATGACCTGGAAGAGAAGGTCTAAACAGTTCTAAGCTGGGTTGTGAGATTCAGGGTGATAGTCTAGGGTCCTGTGATAATTTAGACACAGGAACTCCAGGCTGAGTGATCAGGAGGACTTGAGAGAGCAGCCGATAGAGTTTATGTAGGCAGTTGGAATATGAAGCAGAAAGAAGGGAAGTAACATCTTTTAATGAACTATCCTAATGAACTATCCTACTTTCCCCCTCCCTCCCTCCCTCCCTCCCTCCCTCCCTCCCTCCCTTCTTTCCTTCCTCAAGATGGCATCTCCCTTTGTCAGCCTAGTTGGCCTTGATTTCCTGGGCTCAACTGATCTTCCTACCTTAGCTCTAGAAGCAGCTGGGTCTATGGGACTATGGGTGTTTGGCCTCATCTCTAGTTTGAAGTCAATTCGACCAGACTTTGCTTTTCCTGAAAAACTCAAGTTACTAGCTGCTAGCTTGTCAAACCTCTCTGCGTAGTGTTAAATGTAAGAGAGATGGTCGCAAGCAGTAGCATCAGTTGATACCTATATCTTTACCAGCAGTGGCTGTGTAGGAAGGCCATTCCTTCCCTGAGCGGCAGCAAAATCACCTTGTCATCCTGGCATTGAGTCTGCTGGACTTGAAAGGGTTGTTCTATCAAACGTTTCAGGAACTCCTGATGCAGCATCTCTCGAAGAGAACCAATCAGCTAACAGTGTTTACTTGCCCTGAGCAAATGCAGTGTCCCTAAAGTAAACTCACCTAGTGTTTGTTTCATCTGGAAGTCTGGGTAGAAACTTCTGCAGGATCAGGGACCCATTTGTTCATTTCCGTCCCTTCCAAGGCAGCCTTCCTGAATTCTGGCCTAGCATTGCCTTGGACAGATAGATCTCTTGTGGGTTTCAAGGATATGTGAGATTCATTCCTAACGCTGGCCCTAAGAATGATCTGGGTTCAAAACTAGTGGCATGTTTCAGTTACCCTCGAGTCTCTCACCCCTCCACTAAGTCCCACTGCCGTAGACATCTGGGCTCGTTGCTGTACACTGCAGTGGAAACGAACCTCAGTGGAGTTTGATATAAGTCATGTCAGCTAATGAGGGTTCTGAGGAAGGTGACCAAGACCTACTCAGTGTGACACTTTCAGCTCTGTCCATGAAGTTCTGACACCTAGTACGTGCTCAGTGAATGCTTCTTGGATTAGGCAGGACTGAAACACATTTTCACCAGGATTCCTTCTATTACCAGACTCTGACTACATATATGTCAGAAAAATAGAAAAGGAAAAAACCACATTTCTTCCTCTGGAAACTGCTATTAACTTTTCCCTAAGATCAGCGTTTTTTATGTTTCCACACAAGCAGCAACTTCTTTTACTTCAAAGTCCCTTTCTCTTATCTGGATTTTTTTTTTTTTTAATTTTCTTTTAAAGCCCAGACCTGTCTTTGATCTATACACAGCAGTGCATTTGGGTTGACAAGACATTGGCTCCAGGTTTCATTTAGCAGGGTTTAGTCAGTCTATACCTGCATTGTTTAATTATGTAATTTTTTTTAAAACCCAGAGTATACCATGGAAATTCCTGTCCATGAATATTTCTACTGTTGCAGGAGAAAAAGGATTTTTCATCATTACTTGATTGGAATACATCCCCTTCCCATTCTTTGGATGAGAATCTTATTAAGAAGATAATCTTGGGCCAGCGAGACAGTTCAGTGGGTAATGCACCAATTCCGCAAACCTGTCTACCTGAGTTTGTTTCTGGAAGCCCACGTGATGGAAGGAGAGAACTGACTTGTCAACTTGAAAGTTGCTCTCTGACCTCCACTCATGTGCCACGGCATGCATGCCTCCCTTCCTCCTTCCTCCTCTCTCAAACAAATAAAAAAAATTTTAAAAAGATCTCTAGAAAGAAGATCATGTCTATAGGTTATGTATTATGCACATGAATATGAAACACTTCAATATGAGCTGTGCTGGGTATAAATACCGTGGCTGGAAGACAATTTCAAAACCATCTCTGCCTAGAAGTGTGGATCTCTCTGCTGCTGCTGGGAACAGAGTGCAATGTGTAGGCAATCATAGCATGTTGACATTGGGTAGAATGTCAAGCATCAGTTTTGTAGGGCTGAAATTGTTTACAAGAAACAGGTGAAGGCCAAAGGCTCATAGAATTGCTTATTGTTCCTATTTCAATGTTCTACTATAGACATTTGAAGAGACCACTATCTTGTTAACAGTAACCGCTAACTCCAATGCACCCACTTTGACTCACCAGAGGTAGAGTGGAAAGCTGCATACTCGCTCCCACTTGATTGTGTATGTGTATATGTATATGTATGTGTATGTGTATGTGTGCATGCATGCACATATGCATATACTTATACATACTGAATTCATCATTACTATATCAAAATATTCAAAACAAGGTATGTGTATACGAAAAAAATTTATTTAACTCACAGTTTTCGTGTTCAGGGTCTTGTGCTGGCATCAGCTCAGTTCTACTGGAGACCATCTTGCTGGCTGGCATCTACGTGGCAAGACAGGGAAGTGCACATGCGCACATCTGTGCATATGGTCTTTGTCTCTCTTCTTATAAAACCACCAGGATTCAGCCTTGAGAACTTCACTCTAGCGGCCTCATCTAAACCATAGACTGCTGCCAAATGCCATTGTGGAATCTTTTCTATCTTCTTAATAACATTAGCACATGACTTTGGGAATTCAATTCTTATGAGAGTTTGGGAGAGCAAAGCGTATTCAAAACATAACACATTTTTAGAACCAAAGACTTAAATGATAAGCATGGAGCATGAATATGTGTGGTGTGTGTGTGTGTGTGTGTGTGTGTGTGTGTGTGTGTGTGTGTGTATTAGATGTTGAAGGTTCACAAAAATCCCAAACAAACAAGAAAGCAAGTTTTCTTTCCTCCTTTCATTTTCTCTCCCTCCCTCTCTTCCTCCTTCTCCCTCCCTCCTTCTCCCTCTCTCCTCTCTCTCCCTCTCCCTCCCTCCCTTCTCTCTTTTGTTTTGGAGATCAAATCCTTTTGCATGTTAGGAGATCTCTCAACTAATCTACATCTCTACTGAGAGAAACAAGCTTAATGAAGTCTTAAAACGTTGCAGTTGTTTGCCTATGAACAACTCAGATTCTTTCTATACATCAGTAGTCTCATAAAGAAACAGTTAAATTTTAAAAAATTTGTGAGAGTGTCCAGATTCTTCTCAGATTGGACTTACGTCACTGTGCCACGTGTAGATGTAGCACTTAGGGAAGTTTGTCTCCCTCTGATAAATGCCAAGAGGAGGGACTAAAAGTACATTAAACAGCCAGGGCTGATCGCTCATCAAGACTCTTGCACTTCAGCTGTATCCAGCTCAGGCCAGTCTCTTAGACTGCCTCTAATACGAATCATTTCTAAATAGCAGACATGGCCCTTGTGTTAAAGCAACATTTTGTGTGATCACTTATTGGATCAGATGATATAGAACCTTTTGGTTATTACATAATAGTTTTCATTTACCGCTGGCCCTCAGAAAAGAATCAACATCATCGACGTCAACGATAGCAACAATATGCACATATACACACACATGCACAACACATGCACACACATGCCTATATATACACAACACACATATGTATACATACACATACACAACACATGCACACACATGCAAATGAACATACACACTGACTATAGTTTGAAACTTGTGTTTTGCCTTCATCTGTTTAAAGCAAGCACACAATTAAATAGAATGAAAATTCACCTGCACTTGGAGAATGGACTCTGGTGGCTCTAATGTTAGTGGATTTTGTGAAAAGGAATCCAGTCCCGGTGACTTTGTTTATGAAAGCACGACTGGGTTAAATGAAATAGGAGTCACTTTCTGGGTTAGATCAATATGTAACTCTGATTATGCATTCACCTGGGAGCTTTAGCAAAACACTGATGCCTGGGCCACGCTGCAGGCCAATTAAAGCAGAACTCTGGTATGGAGGAGCTAAAGGGGAGGCGTGAGCAGCTGTATTTTTAAAAGTCCCTTTAGGAAACTCTGATGTGTGCCTCTAATGAAAACCACAGTCAGATAAATGGACCCAGGAAATGGGTGGTGACAGTTGTACCAGGCCAAGGACAAGTGAAGAGTCCAAGTTTCTATAAGGGACACATCGCGTTGTCAAAGCTAAACAGAACCCTAGATATAGTGTCTCCTTTTACACTGGGGAAACTGAGGATCTAAGGCCTATAGAAGTTATTTAGAAAGATGAAGCAGGATCTGGGGAGATGGCTATGCAGAGAGACTCCCTAAACAAAAAGCAAAGCCAAACAATAAAGTCCCAGAATTACCACAAAAGAGACCATAGCAAAAACGAGGAGTGGAATGAAATGAGCATTATCATTATTATCTGCATTTTTAAAACTTTTGGGTTTTAATGTCGAAATAGCTGGAGAGGGAAGAAAAAATGACACTTAAAGGCATAAGGCCTGGCGACCAACTTAAAGGTTGTTTGAAGGTTGACTGAAACATAAAGAAGCCTCACCTTGACCGTGTTGGAGGAATGGATGAGCTCTAATCTGTGTTGTTTTGTTTCTCATGGAAAACACAATCGAAAGAAAACACGGTCATGTCAGCTGTTCGCTTCTCTCTTTTCACCATTGAATGAGGGTTCAGTCTAGAACCCCACCTATGTGTCTAGAGAAATAAAGACTAACTTCCCAAGCTTAAATGGCTCCAAGTTTCCCATGCCAGATCCAGGTTTTTCTCTTTGAGCTAGCTGTCCTGTTGCAAAAGAGCTCCCGGCCAGGACAGACTGAATTCCCAATCAATAATAAAAAATGCACAATGCTTTTTTTTTTTAAACTTTGTTTTTCAAGGTTAGGTCTCTGTGTGATTCTGTACTGTCTCTCTGTTCGTTGGCAGAGCAAAGCCAATGTGACACATGAACGCGGGACAGAGACCCTAGATCCTGACCCCCAAGCAGCCCCTGGCCCAGCCTTGCAGCTGGAGCAGCCTGAGGAAACAGCGCTATCTTCCACAAGCCCCGCAGAGAGCCAGGCGGCTTCCAAAATGCTCCGTAGCTGCACCAGCTCCTACTCAGGGTCTTAGGTTTGCACAGAGGTCCAGCCGGGCTCTGGGCTGGGCATCAGGGGAGGCTAGCAGAGCACAAGTCACCTCTTTTCAGGTTATGTCCCCAACTCAAGTCTCTTCTTTCTCTCCCTCTCCCTTTCCTGCTGATGTTTCTCTAAAATGCGGACCGAGACTAGACATTTAGGCCCTTAAAAGGCAAATTATCTTTCTGATATTCATCCTTTCTCCCCATCACAGATGGGAATGTCTCTCTCTTTATCGGGACTGAACCGCTTCTACCGACTAGAACTGGCGGAACAAAGCTCGAACTTGGCTCCGTATTGGTTCTTGGGGTGGGGATCAGAGATCACATATTAGCTGATGACATTTATGGATTCTTAATGCATAACAGTTGGTTCTCAGCCTTGTAATAAATGTAAGGACTCCTTTAATCCCTATCACAATCCTAGAAGTAGAATTTTGATTTGGCCCACTTTGCAGACAGCCAAGAAAGGCTTCCCGGCCTCCCCAGGGTACACCCTTAGGGCGGCACTGCTGGCTGATAAATGATACGTAGGGCTGGGTATGAATTAAGCAGTTTTACTGCAGAACCTGTGTATGAATCACGCGCCACCAGATGGAAGTTGTCCTGAAGGTGTACTGTCTCCAAGCTGAAACTCATGCAGGTGGCAAAAAGAGCCTGGGAAAATTAGAGTGAGACCTGATGAGTCAAGAGCTTCTGGGATCCGAGCTTTGACCAGAAAGAGCTGGAACTGTGGAGTGGTCTAACTGTCCTGGAGAATCGTGTTCCTTGCTCCAGGAGGGACAGTCCAGCAAGTTGGATGACTTTCCCATTGATTTTCTGGCAACATGGCCTACTGTGACAAGAGATGAGCACTGTGGTCAGCCAGCCACAAGGGGTGGTCTGAAAAGAGAGAGGGGTGAGGGGGTGAGGCTGCCACGCGGTCACCCAGCTAGGCTTTGACCTAAGAGTAGCGGCAAGAATAAGGTCTAAGTCTCACGTTAGCTGCCCCAGGAAGGGTGCCAGACCCTTGGAGAGCTCCTGCCCTGTCACTCTAGTAGCTTCATACTGATGGACAAAGTGGGCTGGTCTGCCAGGGACTCAGAGTCGTGCTCCTGTGTGGGACCCTCCTGGTGGGAGGAGAGAGGACAGATTGAGTGCATGGTGGGAGCTTCCGGGAGATAGAGACCAGGGTTCTGGAGTGATGTGGTCTCATTTCTCCAAGGTGGGAAGAACTAAGTGACACCCCTCCCCCCTCCCTTATCACACTCCATCACAGCCTTTCCACATCTCTTGGAATGACTCTCTTGAAAGAGATCCCGCTGTCTGGATAACCACCAGCTTTCATAGTGACAACGGCCAGCCGAAAGTAACCTGCACATTCGTCTCCAGATGGGCAGGAAGAGCCTCTCTCACCCCCATATAGCACCCACGTGGCACTTGGAGAAATGCAGAAAGGGACCCTCCCACCGATCTTCATAGAAAGCGATCAGAGTGAAGACTGTCCCACCCCTATGCCCTGACTGTCTCTGGATCTTTCCAAATCAGAGAACACAATATTCCTTTACCTTAGGGTCCTGGCTTTTACCACTTTCTCGTTGTGAGCAAATTGCTTAACTTTCTGTGCTTTGGTGTTATCATAGGAAAAAATGGTCATAATTCTAAGAATCGTCTTCGAGGTGAGCGTGTAATTGAGCTAGTAAAGCATAAAATGTCTGGCGTGTGACTAAATGCTCAGTGGATGGAGCTGGGTGATTGCAAGCCAGTGGTGTGTCCCTTCAGGCAGGGAAGCCAGCCTCTGCAAATGGAGAGTGACATTGTCCTCATAGGGAGGTTGGTGCAACACTTTCTGCTTTATAGGATTGTTGTGAGGGCTAAACTGTTAATTACCACTGTAAAGCATGCTGTAAACCACCATTCTTCCTGTGTTGCTTTAGCCTACTTTATCTCCCAGGGATGACTTTATTCCCCAGGAGAAGAGCTTCCAAACACAAGCGAGGGCGCTTTGGACACTTTGCCTAACCCCGGCCAGCAGCCAGCGTCCCTTTTCCCAGCTGTAAACTAGTATGCTAATAATCACCCCTGGGAATCTCCAGAACATCATAGGAAAACATACACAACAATACACAAAGCACTTTGAGCCCCTCTGAAGACTGACTCCCATAAATGGAAGGTGGTGTTGTAAGATGGAGGAGCCGCTGATGACTCCCCCCCTCCCTTTTTTATTTAATTAGGAGAAAACTAGTCATTAGGAAGCATGGGCTTGTTAAAGCTGTGGTCTGGGAAATGATTCTCTTGGCACCTCGTTGGAACTGTGTGACTCGGGACAAGTTCCTGCCAAATGTGGCAGCAGGGCACTTTGCCCCGGACTCAGAGACAGGTCTGGAGGTGGGGAGAGCCTGGGTGGCTGAGGCAGAGCATAGCTGGTCCTTGAGGGACCCTCCACCCAGGCCAGCAGAGACACTGGCCTAGGACACCTTCATCCTGGGCCTTCAGGGTCGCTCCGATCTTCAGGTTACGGCTGATCACAGTTCCCCGCGTGACAGCCAGGCTCTAGAAAGTACTTTTCACCTGGTGTGGTCTTTCTGATTCAGATCCTGGGACAAAGGACAGTTCCCGAGACAGCCATCTTGGAGTGCTGGGGTCCAGCTAGCGCTCGCTGCGCGTGTGCTCTGTAGTAACCTGCTGACCTGCTTCTGTTCCCCTTGCTGGTCGGCATCCGTCCCTTCTCGTGTGCTTCAAGGAGCCTCTGCTGGGAGGTTCCCCAGACCTCCTGGTTCCATCGCTAGCTTCCTTTCTCAGCTCTGTGGGATACAGGGTGGGTTTTGTCCTGTCGCCTCCTCTTCCCTTACTGCTGACTCGGAGCCGCTTAGAAGGAAGGGAAGGAAGAAGTCAGAGAAGTGAACCATTCCCACTCCAGCACCCGACGACCATCGTGGCTGGCATCGCCGAGCCGGATGCGGTGCCAACAAGCAGTGGAGGAGAGCAGTTCCTTTCTCAATTATGATGTTTTGAATGTACGGAAAGCATCTCAGAGGAAGCCCAATATCTACATTCAGATGAACAACCGAACACCTTACCCTACTGCTGGAAATGTCTTCTTACGTGGTCTTAACAAGAAAGGAAATGTTTAGATACCACTGAGGCTCCCTTTTCATCCCTTTTCACCCCCTCTGGCCCTTTCCTTCTTTCCCTTGGGACTTAACATCTTTCCTGCATCCTTTGAAAAAGGATGGAGGCAGGCAAGCTTCAGGGTCTCTTTTGGACCCAATTTTCCTGTGGCTTCTGTGGCCAGCTGCCACACAGGCTGAAGACACTGTCCCTTCACACTCGGGGCCCTTTTGATTCCTCTAGTAGCATCCAACAGACACTTCAAAGGGAGTCAGATTCATATTAATAGCTTCTGATTTAATTCAGAGTCAAATGGAAGTCCTCAGAGCCCCGGGGCCTTAGTGCCTTGAGGCCCTTCTTGGCTCTGTTTCCACCTCCCTCCTCCTTCAGGGCAGCCCGCCCATCTTTGCTCACTTTGCTTCCAAGGTGTCTGTCAGGCTGCTTGGTCCTCAGCTGCCACAATCATTCCCCAGACGCCCACATGGCCTCTTGTCTTCATGCATTCTCTGTGGCATCTCTCTTCTCCCTAAGGCCTACCCTCCCTCCTCCTCCCTCCAGCTTCGCCCTCGCCTTAGTCCCATTTATTTTTCTTTTTCTGTAGAACTTACCAAAATACCAAGTTGTGTATTTTGCTTATTTAAAACTTTCGTTGTTGTCGTTTCAAGACACAGCCTTGTTAAGTTGTTCCTACTGACCCTGAGCACTTTCGGCAGCCGGGGCAGGCCTTGGATTTGCGATCCTTCTGGGTCAGCTTCCCGAGTCGCTGGGATACAGGCCTGCACCTCCAGGCCCTGCTGAATGTGAGTACTTACTAGAGAAGTTCTGGAGCTTTCGCTAGATCTTCCAAGGTGTCAGAGAAAGGAAACATGGACATAACGACCCGAGAGAAGCAGATTGTCTGTTAGAGGGTGTGAGTGGTTTCCCGTCTTTTCTCAATTTTCAACTGCCAGGAGGGAGTGCCAATCCCAGCAGCTCCCCTCCCCGCAAGCCTTTCCCTCTGGGGCTGGCAGCCAGTCTCCCCGACCATACTAAGTGGGGGGCTGGGATGTCACCTACCCAGGTGTGGGCAGGAGCTCTGGCAGCAGGCCCGCTGCAGAGAAGCTGTAATTTTCCTTTTTCTTCTGTGGAGACTGTCTGAGAGCCGGGACTGAATGTGGCTATAGCCTCCTGCTCATCCTTGGGGAGCTAGGCAAGGTGCCCAGACCAACAGGAGCGCTTCCTGCCTTACAGGCACTGTTGAGTAGGCCAGGAGCAAATTCGGGAAGTCTTCCTCCTGGGGGGAGCGGACCTCAGCCTGCGGTGCAGACAGCCAGCTAGTGAGGGAGAGGGAGGGCCGCAGCAGACAGACCTGGAAGGCCCGGAGACACCAAGGGCCATCTGGAGGTGGTAGTAGGAGTGAATTAGAGGTGAGTCAGCCAGCTCGTGGGGCAGTTAAAAGACAAGTAGGTAATTGTGGGTGCAGCCGGCGGGTCACAGAAGGAAAATGAGGAACAAGTGGTTAATTGGGCCCACAAGCCCAGGATCCCGCCTGTAATTAGCAAATTGCAGGGTTTTGATATCTGCTTTGGTAACAAGATGTGCAGCGAATTGCGCAGAGAGAGAGAGAGAGAGAGAGAGAGAGAGAGAGAGAAAAGCTGCAACCCCCAGTTGGAGGCAACACTGCGTCTGGACTCCCTGTGTCACCCTCTCACACACACTTATAGGCATCAAACACATGAATATACATGAATATTCCCTAGGTCGTGGAGGTGGGGCTCACGCCTCTGCAGGCTGACCGCAGACTATGTGGCTTTCTATGTTCTTCCCCCGCTTGCTCAAGGTTTTTTCTGTGCAGGGCTAAAGGAGAGGCTAAGCTTCCTGGTGCTTGCTCTCACTATTGATTGGTAGACTCTGTGCCCCCTGAAGCCATGCCCCTTGAGGAGCTGGCCAGAGTCCTCATGTAGGGGGATCCCTGGGTAAATCCCCTGAAAGTACCATAGTTAGTGGGGAAGGCAAAGTGCAAGGGAGTTCAGTCACAGAACTGTTGCAATGTTGTCTATGAAGACAATTGGCTTTCCTGAGTTCCAGGCCAGTGGCTGCCTGTACGGGCTTCTCAAGTGCAGACCAGCCCCATGTAGGTGGATTGCATTGGGAGTTTCATGGCAGAACCCTACACATGTCTGGTTGGTATACAGATTAGGGAACACTAGCAATGAAGCAAGGGTTATATGGAAGTGTGTGTGTGTGGGGGGGGTGGACAGCAAGATGACTCAGTGAGTAGAGCAGCTTGCTGCTAAGTCTAATGACCAGAGTTTGATCCCTGGCATTCACATAATAGAAAGAGAACTCATTTCCGCAGTTGTCCTCTGATCTCCCATGCACACCATGGCACAAGCATACTCTCTCCCATGCCCTGGATAAATAATGCATTTTCTGGAATGAAAGCTCTTTGAAAGTGTTGGGAGACCTGGGTTTGAGTTTGGACTCTCTACTGAAGGGTCTGCTCTAGTTATTTAAATATTTACACAGCATCTCTGTCTCTGTAGGTCTGTTTCTTCTGCCTGATTTTTTTCTTAATTATAGGTCAGCATTTTCCTTCTCCTTCATATATCTCGTGATTCTTTGACTAGCTAGTAGGCATCATGATGTTATATTATTTTTTTTATTCTTTATTTATTTATTTTTTGTTTTGTTTTTGATGATGTTATATTATTAAGAATTTGGTTTTTGCTGTCTTCTTTGAAAGCATTGGGCGTTCAAACTCAGGCGGGAATGAGTTTGAGCCCTGTACCCGGGCTTGGCTTCAGAGCTTGGAGAGTGGTGCTTACTGTGGGGATGGCTGGCTCGGAGACTTCATTCACACATGGCTCCCCTTGGAGCTCCACTGGGTCTTCCAAGGGATTAGCAAAGACTGCTCACTTCAGTTGCCTGCTGCGGTCATCTCCTTGCCTTCAGGAGCTGTGCTTGTTCAGCTTATAGATTTTTTTTTTTTCCATTTCTTCTACCTGGCGTGGCATCACATTCAGCATGTAAGACATAAAAGGATGTTTCAGCGGCCTATAGGCTCTTTTCCTGTGCATTTCCTTGCATTCCAAAATCATGATTCTCAAGAACCCGTGACATCCGCTTACCGACCCAAGCCTCTTCAACCAAGTGACTCTACCCAACTGTGCCCACAGTGGTTGCTGAGCAAATAGCCACAGTCGCTTTAGGGCCCATTTCATGGATCCTCTCACTTACTGGTCACAGTTTTGCATTGTCTTCCCCATGTTGGAAGGCAATAGCAATCCAATCAAGATCAGAAGTTAAACTTCTCTTGAGCTGGCAAACTTTTAGCTATCTAGAAACAGATCATAATGCTGTATTCCTGAAGAGTTAGTTAATTAAAGCTAACTAAAGCACATTCTCCTTCTGGAACCACCCACAAGATGCATGACATAAACAGTGGACTAGAAAATAAAGGTAATCTGTACTAGGTCTTCCTTCCTTCCTTCCTTCCTTCCTTCCTTCCTTCCTTCCTTCCTTCCTTCCTTCCTTCCTTCCTTCCTTCCTTCCTTCTTTCCTTCCTTCCTTCCTTCCTTCCTTTTTTCCTTTCTTTCTTTCCTTCCATTAATGGTGGAGGTGCATTATGCATTTTTGTTCAATAGTTGAAGTTTAAGACTATGGGAATTTTTCTCAGGAAGATTAAGCTGAATTGTTCCTAATCCTGTCCTCTACAGACGAGAAGACCAAGATGTAGTAAGAGGAAGCGCCTGATGGTCAATGAAATGGTCAGTAGAAAGGGACTGGACACCCCTCCTCTTGGCTTTCAGAAATGTTAAAATATTGATTTTGGAACATTGGATGCAACTTCAGTAATTTCAGTATATGACTTTGGAACTTCCTTAGAGCAGATGAATTTGATTAGCATGAATTGACTCTTCCTCCCTCCACAGAAATGCAAAATAAGTCTCAAGGAATGTTTCATTATAGTGCTTCATATACACAAACATGTCAGGTAAATATTGTGGTGTTATGATACTATCAGACATAGCGTAGGAAGGCTAAGAACTTACTTGTGTGTACCCACTTCAGGGACCCAATACAAAAATGAATAATAAAACTTTGAAGAAGTTGTTCAGATATACCAGATAAATTCTATTATAAGGGGTCTGTAGTGTTGGACTCCAGATTTGCTATGCTTTGTTACTTCTCTATGCCTGGGTTTTCCTACCTGTAAAGCAAGTGCCCTAGTCTTGATGACCTACAATATCCATTCCAGACAAGAGCATCTTCACCTGTGAGCACTACAGCACAGCTGTCCTAGAGACACAATGAAGAAGCTTAGGAGGTGGCAGATAGGAGTAGAGTGTGGAGGGCGTGAAAGAATAGGCTAAGCCAGAGGGTCATCAGTAGAGGTGATAAAGCTGGGGTTTGGCTGAAATGGAATGCACCTCTCACCCATGACCAAACACTAATCTAGTGTAGCAGAAATACAGAGAAGAACTTGGAAACCCATAGGCAAGCGTTCCCCTCCTCCCCAGAGAGTTAGTTATCCAAGCAGTTTGGGAGATTCTGCCTCAAAAATTAAACCTACTTGATCAATGAACTTGAACACTACTTGAAGTGTTCATTAGCATCTGTGATTGTAAATGCAAATATGAATAATACAGAGTTTGAAATAGTCTAAGTCAAGATTGAGCACACAGTAGATGATACATAAGTGTATATATTATATATTTTCATTATCTGAACCAAAGACAGAGAATTTCAAAATTGTCATGTAGGGCATCTTTCCCACAACAATGCTCAGAACTTTGCAGATGAAAGGGGATTGTGGACAATGGTGAAAGGGGATTGTGGAGGGTGAGATGTGAGATGCTGCTGGGAGGTCATGAAATACCTTGAACACCGGACTGTTGTGGGTGAGCATGCAGCTGTCTCTGGCATCATGAGATGCTGAAGCACGGGGTGTAAAATAGAAAGCACAGTAGCCCTGGTGACGAAAGATGAGGAATGGAAGGCCCAGAATACCGGCACAGGGTGAACGGTGGGAGAAAGCGGAAGATGCAGAAGGCATGAGACAATCATTTTTTGATTGACAGGGTGATGATTGACAGGGATCCTGAGTGTCTAGTACAGGTAAGTGATGAGTGGTGAGTGATTGGAGAATCCTCTGGAATATGTATGGAGCATCAGGAAGAGACCCGAGGAGGAAATCTGGCTTTTTATCGACTCATTCTGCCTTTTTCCATGAAGGGGGAAAAAAAAGTTTAAAGGAAAAAAGAGCAAATGAACCTATTCTTTGAGTTTTATAAGAACCGATGAATTAGCATATATGAAAGAGCCTCAGACATGTCAACTACACGATAAGCTCCCAGTAAATGATTATTTTGTCTAACTTTCCAAGTGTTAATTCCATGCAATTCTGAAGAGTTTAGTTCGCTTAGGAGAGTATTAACATGTCAAGAAATCATGACTGAGGGACCCTCTGCGGGAGCAGACCACTCCCAGCCTTTCAGTGGTTCCATACTCAAGGCTGGAAATTTCCAAAACGATTAGGACCCTTTCTCTTCCTTTGTGCTCTCACTGGTTCATCCCACTAAAGTTCGTCTCTTGGGTTTATATGTAAATGACAAAACAAAATCCAGAAATAAATCCAAACGTAATGATAAAAGGCTTCCTCAAACTGGCTAGATAACCGTATTTGCAGTGTTGACTGTTGTGAAGATATACCTATGCCAGTCTGGGTTATTCCCCTGTTGTCTGCCTGGCCAGGGCCATCAGCACTGAGGCCTACAGGATTGCATCGAAGAGGCAAATTTCCATGACAGTCCCATGGCGCTTGATCTCAGTGGCTGATAGCCATAACTGTATTTCTCAGGCTCCTGAACCTCACTTGGTTCACCCATTGCCCCATTCAATTGAACTGATCCTCACCAGCCGCCCCCGCTTTCTAAGTGACCAGTCCCCATGCAGGAGAGACGCCTCACTACTTTCCTTGCGATAACCAGTGCTAAACACAGCCCTGTGCGCAAGTCACCCATGCAGGCAGCCAGCAGCACCCTCAGGAGAGTGGAGAGGCACTGTGCCAGGAGCTGGGGGTTTGCTGTGAGCTCCATGGAACAAGATATCTTTGATAAAACACAGTGGGAACTTAACTTGGTTGTAGATAAACCTCACCTCGCTAGATCCCTCTCGCTCCAATCCTGGTGCGGCCCCTGAACTCACAGACCCACTGGCAACGCTACCGTCTGGGATTCAGAGAAAGCTTACCTCTTTACTTCTCAACCAAGCTGCATGTCGCAGCTTTCTTCAAGACCCCTTCCTTTGAGAGATTCCCCCTAAGTCTATTGTTTCTGAACCCAGGTGGTCCGGTGAATGCTTTGCTAAGTCTGACAGCAGAAGTGACCCTACATGACCATAAAATCTACCTTGCTTCCTGGAGACTTGCTCTTGTGGCACCAATCATTGTGTAAGAAGTTCAATGACTCTGAGGCAACTGGCCAGTTTGAGTTCTTTGAGCCCTGCTTCCCAGTCATGTCCACCAATGTGCCTGACATGCGAGTGAGTTCATCTCAGATCCAGGTGCCAGATGCCTACCTCTGAGTGGCTCTAGTTAATGCCATGCCTGGCCTAAATTCCTGACCCACAAAAAAAAATCCATGAGACCTGAGAAAATGGCAATGGTTTTATTCACTCAGTTGGGGGGTAGTTTGTTGCAAAGCACGAGATAACTAGAACACTAGACATAAATAGAGGAAACTTGGCCGTCTGCTTTGGACAAATTTAGGCTGATTTCATGTGATTTACCCCCAACCATCTGCTCTTGCCCGTGATAATTCCATCTTGCTCAAAACCTGGCTCGCATTACCTCTTCGTGGAGCCAACTTTTTTTACCTGGGTTCGCTGGCAACTCCTTGAACCTTGGCAAGGCTGTCAGATCTCTCCATTAGTTCTCAGGCACACTCCATGCCCCGCCCCAGCACAGCTGTGTGCTACCAGAATCCAAAGGTGTGCAAAATTGCTATACGTTAGGATGGGGTGGGAGAAACCATTTCCCATAGGCGAGGTCTTCTTGGCATTGCTCCCAGTAACTCCCCGTACCAGAACAGGGCTTTCTGTTTCTTGATTTGCCTTTTCTGCAGGTAGAGTGAGGGTTTTCTATGGCCTGTTTGGTTGTTGTTGCTTTGAGGATCTTACTCTGAGCTCAGGCTGTCTTGAGCTTGTGATCCTCCTGCTTCAGCTCAGGAGTTAGGATTACAGGCCTGTGCTAGGACAACTGGCTTTACATCCCCACCCCCAACACACACACCTGTTAACACCATCCTGTCCTTATTTCGAAGAGAAATATGAGACTGAGACATTTTAAATGAATAAGATGGTAATCAGAAGAAACCATGACTCTGTCTTCACCTGTATTTTTTCCCGATTTGAAGGAAGTTCCTTGGGCGAGTGGGAACGAGGCAAGGACTGGGCTATGTCTTCACAACCAAGTGCCGTAGGTATGAAAGTGACTCTTGAGCTGGGGAGAGAGCTCAAAGGTTAAAGCCCTTTGCTTCAAAAGCAAAAGGAACCTGAGTTCAGATCCCATGTGAAAATGTCTAGCTGTTATGGCAGCGGCCTATCTCAATAAAACTTTTTTTTATTATTATTATTTATTCAACTGTGCGCATGTGCATATGTATGTGCGGGGCGCGTGCGCGTGTGTGTGTGTGTGTGTGTGTGTGTGTGTGTGTGTGTGTGTGTGTGTGTGTGTAACCATGGATGAATTCGCGAACCACCATGGAGGCCTCCACCTCCTCCTTGCCCCGGGATTCACAGGCTCCGCCCTACCAGGACCAGAAACACAAGCCGCCCCCGCTTCCGCCTGGCGTCTATACGTGGGATCTGGGATCCGAACTCAGGACCTTCCGCCTGCAAGGCGGAGGCTTAACCCCTGAGCCACCTCTCCAACCCAAAACTTTTTATAAGAAGAAAAATACAGCCTTAAGCTGTGATTCTAAGAAGTTCCTAATCTGGTTCTTTTCAGCTGTTGTTTTGTTTGTTTGCTTTTTGAGAAAGCTTCTCTCTATATCACCTAGGCTGGTCAGAACTTACAATATAGCAGTCTGACCTGCAATTCACAGCAATCCTCCTGCCTTAGATTCTGCATGGTGGGATGACAGGCATGATGACTTTTTCTTTTTAAATCCAAACATCTGGGAAAACACAAGCAAAACAAGCAAAAGCCATAGCGTCCCCCACCTGCAGGAGAGCGCTCCGTGGAAGAAGCCCAGGCTAGCAGTCTTCTGCCACTATAAACAAGCTAGATAATCAACCCACCCAGAGAAAAAGCTTTCTTTGCTCTTAGTTTTGGAGCATATGATCAGTTGGCCCTGTCATGACAAGGGCTTGAGGCAAAGCTGAAGCACTCACCTCATGATTGGGAAGCAAAAGAGAGGAAGACTGGCAGGGGTCCCATAATCTTCTGCAAGGGTATCCCCTCCAACAGCCCCTGGGACCCAAAAACCTCACTCACTAGCCTCCATGCCCAGCAATGGAAAGAAAAGCGAGTGACTTAAACAATATGTAACAGGGAGACTCAGTGCTCCCACAGCTATCCAAGGTCTATGGTGTGGAAGAGGGACCTGCCCACTATTGTAGCAATGTATCGAAGTGACCTTTGTTCAACGTTAGGACCAGGTTGACATTCTGCCACTTATTTATCTCAGTATCAGGTGGAAATAGCTCATTAATCCAGGATATTGTTTTATTTTGAGATTTTATTTGTTGAGAAAAGGTCTCATGTTGCCTGGCCTGGTCTCCAACTCATTGTTCAACCAAGGCTAACTTTGGGCTCCTCATCTTCCTGCTTCTGCTTCTCAGGTTCTGAGATTATAGCTGTGGGTCACCGTACCCAGCTCTGGGACATTATTAAAATAAGTTCCTGTAAGATGACTAAAGTCTGCATTGAATAACTGTCACGGTCTTGGTAACCTTGATGACTAAGTGTGAGGTCAGCCCCATGGGAAAATTGGCAGTGGGGGCTAGAAAACTAGATGGTCTAAAAGATCATTTCCAATTCTAGAGTTCGGTGCTTCCAAATTCAATCTCTAATCTCTCTCTCTCTCTCTCTCTCCATCTCCCCCTCTCCCTCCTTCTCTCTCCCCATTTCCCTATCTCCCTTCTTCTCTCTCTCTTCATCTCCCTCTCCCTCCTTCTCTCTCTCTTTCATTTTGTGTATATATATGTGTGTGTGTTTTCGAGACAAAGCTTACTATGTAACTCATATCAGCCTGAAATTTACAATCCTTTTGCCTCAGCCTCCCAAGTGCTGGGTTACAGGCATATACCACATCATCAGACTCCTAATATTTATTTTCATTGTAAGTGACATTTAGTCTTAGGCAAAAGTAGTTGATAGTGAGAATGTTGCCTGTCTGTGTACTTGACCTTACATTGCTAATCTGTGCCCGTGGTCAGTTCAGCTGCTGTAACAATTGCTCTGAAAAGTCTGAATTCTTAAGCAGGAAGAGAAAGAAGGTAGGTGAGCTAGGGTCTAAGTGAGAGGGATCAGAAGGCTCCAATCCTTCTGCAGATGAAGACACTGTACCGATGACTCAGGTCTCAGAGGGTCCAGCACTGAGGGCTTTCTTCTGTAAGTCAGGCATTCAGGGGAGCCATCCTTGGACAATGCTGACTGTTGGCCACTCTAACTTCTATTTCATAATAAGGATGTTGCTTTTAAGTAGAAAGCAAGAAAGAAGAACTGCTGGTTTTCTTTTCTTTATTTTTTGTTTTTTAAATTTTTCTTCATTTATTTTTGTGTTTTTATGTGTCTCTGTGGAGGACCCATGGTGACTTCTGGAATTATTCTGAGTTGCTTCTAACTCCTTCTTGCTTTGTTCTGGGATTTCCCTGGCTCTTCCCACCAGAGCCAGAAGTACAGGCCACTGCCCTTTCTGCCTGGTGTTTTTACATGGGACTTTTATTTTTACGATGAATCCAGGAGCACCCTTGGTCCTCCACAGGGACACATGGTACCCTCTGACACACACACACACACACACACACACACACACACACACACACACACACACAAATAAAATATTTTTTTAAAAAGGAAAGAAAGTTTGTTCCTTTATAGACACCATACAGAACATAGTCTGTATGACCATCATGAGAGATGATAAAAACCAGGCCACCGGTAACTAAGGGGAATGACATCTCTGACACACAATGCCAAGCAGAAGGAGTTATAAGTCTTGTCAACTGAATACCCTTGACCACACCTGAGAATGCAGCAATCCCCTCTGAGAACTCCAAAATTTGAAAAGTGTTCCCAAAAACTCAGAAGCAACTATATATTAAGATGAGGTCGACATTTTTCAAAGACTCATAATTCCAAGAAATTGTAATGACCCATCTGTTGGCTTCCTCTGTCCCTCTAACATAGTCCCAGTGACCCACAGCAGCCTGGAGACCTGGGCTCTGGTACTTGCCATGTCCCTCCCTCTTTCATATTTGGGGCCGTGCACCGATGATGTGGCTTCGAGCGCTTCTGCTGTGGTCTTTGTGCTGGGCTGGAGGGGCTCCTGGTGGGCCAGACCCGGCCTCTCCCATCCCTTTCAACAAGCAGAGGCTGGGTCCCTTGTGAGGCTTCAGACGGGTGGTCTTCAGGCCGTAGTGCTCAGAAGTAGCCAGGTAAAAACTTGCTAAAATGTAGTTTCCTGAGCCCGTGTGTTGTGTTACTGGTTTGTGGTCCAGAACATCACAGAATTCTGAGGGGTGTGTGTGTGTGTGTGCGCGCGGGAGAGGTGTACTCGTGTATTCAGGCATGTGTACAAGAGGGCACTTCAGTGTGTGCCCGTAGATGCCTAAGGGTGCATTGGGAACCATCCTGGATTGCTCGCTTCCCCATTGCTTCGCTCTGGGGGTTTCCCACACTCTCCTTTCCAGAGTCAAAATTACAGGCCACGACAGCTACCTGGCATTTTTCTTTTTTCTTTTTCTTAATGTTTGATGTGGGGATCTGAAGCTAGGTTCTTTTGCTTTCGAGGCACAGGGTTTACCCTGAGCCGTCTTTCTAGGAGATAGGATGTTGCGGCTGTGTGTCTGCTGGGGTGCATCTGCTGCACGTGCATGTTTTGTGAGTTCTACAGCACCAGACTCGCTGCCGGGAACCCTGTTGCTTTAGTTAAAGAGATCTTCAGGTGAGGCTAGACATACGAGTTAAGAACTTGTAGAGAAGGAGACTTTTTGACTCTGCCTTTGGTGCTTTCCCTCGGGGGTGTAACTGTTGGAAGAGATGACCATTGTTTAGAATTGAAACAAATTGCAGAAGGAGGGGGTTTGTTTTATTCTCCATGGGTTTGGATGCTGGTAAAATGGAAAACTGACCCAAGATCTTGGACAGATTTGTGAATGTTGTCTCTGCTGTCTTTCTGACCCACAAGCCAGTGGGACGCAGGATGTTGTATATATTTTATGGTTGGGAACTTGGCCAAACTCCTTGGCTGAAGTAAAATCAACAACTGGGCGTTAATTCCCTGTGTACAAGCATTACATAAATCTCTCCTTGCCCTCCTCGCCGCACCCCCCAGGCACCCGTGCTACAGGTAGTGCCAATGCTTCCACCCCGGCAGCCAGGTTCCAGAATGAGCAAGGGTGTGCTGTTCCGGGGAGTGATGACATGTGCTTCAACATACCTGACAGTTCGAGAGAAGACACAGAACAGCAGCAGTGGCTGCAACAGGAGACCGTCCACTGCTGGGGAACTGATTGGTCTTCCAGGCACTTCCTCCCCTAAGACGTAAGGGTCACCATGACCATCCGCTGACCAGGCCTATCAGATCAACACCTGTCCCCTTGTCCTGCAAAAGAGAGGAAAGGCAAAACGTCTAGCTCTGAAAGGCTCCTTCAGAATTTCCTGGATGAAACAAAGACAGGTGGCAAGTCAATGTTAAAGAAACAGGGAGAAAACAGAGGCCAGGAGTGTCCAAGCATAGAAGCTGTGCTCCATAGACATGGCCTCTTCTGCATCTGACAACCTCACATGTCTTTGGTCTTCTAGGAAAAGGGCGAGTGGCACAGTTGCTGCAGGAACGGAAGGGACCCACGCAGACCCTCACCCCACCCTTGTGGTTGGAAGAGGAACAGGGCAGAATTTTTTAGATGTCAGCACAGGGGCTCTGTCCCATAAAGATCTACTTCCTTTCCCTCCCAGGCTAAGGCCATGGGTTCTTCCTACACATTCAGTCCCTCTGCCTACATCCCATCTCTCAGACGACCCAGCTGAGGAAGAGGAAGACACATTCTAGAACATCCCAAGTCCATAGCATCCTTCTTAATAACCAAGTGAGTCCCGCTAAATACTGTGATAGTTGATTGCCCAGATCCTTCCAGAAGAACTGAATATAAGGAAGTGAATACAGCAGCAGCAACACGCTGTCATCACCCCAGTACTCTTCAGCAGGTCTTGACTCAGACTGGCTTTAGGGGTTTCCTGTGGCCCTTCCAGCTCCAGGAGCTTCCCCCAGGGTGCCTTCCACAGCCCGTTGTCTTTCCTACACAAGGAACAGTGTGATTCTATCCTCAGGAATCAGACTTGCTGCTAGACAGGCCATAGTTGCATGACCTTGGACAAGTCACTCGACCTTTCTACTGCTCTACTTTCCCTTAGAAATTTGCTGAGGATCATCTGTGTCCTATGCATTATGCTGGGCCGTGGATAAATCCTCACGGATTTGTCTTAAGGCTTTAATGAGACAATTCATTAAAATACTTAGCACATGGTCATAGAATAAACATTAGGTAACTTAGTGAATACAGCTGGTCTTCCGATTTTTTTTCTTTCCTGTTTGTCTTTGGAGAAGAGCAGAATCAGGGAAGCTATTAGACACTATGACAGAGTCTCAGTTGTCAACTTGATACTGTGGCAGGCCTTTGGGCACAACTATGAAGAATTATTTAGTTAAGGCAAGTCTACAGGAGATGGTCTTAATTACGTGTCTGTTGCAGTTCACCTGCATGGTTGCTGATAAATGACCATCAAACGGCTTAAGGGAACAAGGGATTTATTTTCTTATTGATAGTCTGGATACAGTCTGTAGTCCAGCTTGACAGGAGAGCATGCACTAATACCAAGGCCCAGGGAACTGGCCACACTATGTAATGGCCGAGAGAGGGACAATCCTTACTTGCCAGACCAGTATGTCTGGTCAAGTGTACAAAAGATGCCAACTTCTTCAACTGACTCTCAGTATTTTATTCATCTGTTCAGGGCCTAATCCCACCAACCATGGGCTGGGCCTTCCCCATCAGCTAGACGACTGTCACGTTGACACCTGTGCCTAACTACGACAATGTCTGATGTAGGAAGACTAGCCCATAAGTGTATGGGACCATTCCCTCGGCAGGTGCATAAGATGGGGGCAACTGGTTAGCAATGTTGGCAAAGGTGATGGCAAGTTGATAGGCACTGGCCCTTGCCTCTCTGTTCTTGCTGTGGGTTCATATGTGTGGGCAGTTCCCTCAGCTTCAAATGTTGATACTGCCTTGATCAGCTGTAACATGGAACTGTGAGCTGAATAAAACCCCCTTGTTGCTCTGAATCGTTTGGGTCGTGTGTTTATTTCAGCAATGAAGCTGTGAAACTAAGACACTGAAAACTGTTCCATGCCTGAGACACTCCCACGCTGCTGCAGGTGGGCACGCCTGTCCTGTCGCTGCGCCGGTGGCCTGGCACTCCTGTCCTGTCGAGCGCACCCGGACCAATTCACTGGCTGACCCTCAGCACCATCTTCACGCTTTCACAAAAAGTGCACCCAGGGCTGGGGCTTTGATTAAGCCTTCGGGAAGATTCGAAGAGCAACAAGGAAGGCAGGGGTCTCTGGGCAGCTCTCAGGCAGCTAAATGGAAAATGGAAGTAGATGAGAAGAAAGGAAAGATCCTAGAGGACCACATGCCTTCGGGGAAGGGAGGGTTTATTTCCTACTGAGTTAGAAGAACTTGTGGCCTTTGGATTATGCGTTGAGGGCCAGGGAGGCTTGGCTAGAACACATGGTGACTGAAAGGAAGAAGGGATATGCCAACTGATATACACTGGTCCTTGCCCGTGTGCTCTTGCTGGGATTCAGTGCGGCTAAGGTGAACCTACCCTTTTGAGCCCAGGGAAGTGACGCTCTTAGTCTTCAGGCTATCTTGTCAGCTCATTGAGCAGATATTCGAAGCTCCTATTGTATTGTTGATAATTCTCATGGGCCGTTTTTCACCTGTGTTGTGTTGAATTTCATAAAAGTCGGGTGAGTCAGACTGTGAGAATTATTTTACCCGTTTTTCTGATGAGGAAACTGTGACTCAGAGATCACAAAGGTGGCCATTGGGGATGTGGCTACAGAGCTCAGGATTCCTGACCCCAAGTCCAGGGTGTTTTGGGGGTCAGGATGGCAAATAGTCCTCTTCTTCACTCTACCCCCCCAATAGTGAAGTTGGGCTTTGGAACTAGAAAAGCGTTGAGCTGGTCTCTTGGCTTCGGAGGCATCCTTTGAGATCTTCCCACAGCATCCCTGGCTCTGTCTGATGGTTCCTCACCACTTCTGCAGTTCAGCTTCTTAGAAGGTGACTGTGATCACATATGGGGTCCTGTAATTGAATGTGAATGTTGAAAAAAAAATATATATATAGAGAGAGAAAGCCAGGTTCTCTTGCCCTTCCACGGATTCACATCTGTGAGTTCCATTCTTTCTCTCCTCTAATAAACTCTGCCTTAATCCTCAAAAAATATTGTTCAACAGTATTAGGTTTCTGACTATACAATGACCAAAAGATGAAATCAAATGTAATGCATGATGGATCCAAGGTGTTTCTGGCTGCACTGATCAATATTGTGTTGCTTTACAGCATTAGTTCTGAACATATAGCACATACCTTTGCATACTGTCACGATGTACAGCACCAAGGATCACTGGTTGAATTAAGAATGGCTTGATTACAAAGAACAAAGCCTTTCAATATTTTTCTGTTGTCACTCCTTGGTATTTAAGTACCAAAATAGTGTATCTTTTAATTGGGTTGCATTTGAATATTTGCTTTTTAAAAAATTGCTATTTGAGTTGCTGACTTGACTTTCATTTTAAAAAATGTATATTTGGCTTAGGATTAAGCCAGATTTTCCAGAAACTCCTGATATGATCCAAATATACTTCTGCCGTTTTATACTATGTAAAAATTTGTATAAAGTAGTATTCTTAATACTGAAGAATATAAAATCAAAATATAGTCCTGGGCAGACGGCTCAGTGAATAAAGGGCTTATCTCATAAGAAAGAGAACCTTCCCTGAAGTCATGTGAAAGCCCTACCTTTGATCCCAGAACTCAGGAAGCAAAGACAGGGAATCTGGGAATCCCAGGGCAACTAGATTGGCTAGTTCTGGGTTCCACTGAGAGGTCTTGTCTTCATAAGGAAAAGTGAAGAATGATGAAAGGAGACACCTGACATCAACTTGGACATTAACTCGGAGCCTCCACACATATGTGCATATGCATCCATGTACACACAAGCGAACGTACATATGGGCATTCCCCCAATACACACACAATATACAAAAAAATTAAAATACAAACCATAAACATCGGTGGAGATGCTCTGTGTCCTCTAGTATAAAATATTTAGGCAAGTTTTAATGCTTCATGTAAAAAATAAATAAGCACATCCATCTTATTAGTATGTAAATTTTCTTTTGTCTTTAATCAATATATATATCAAAATTGTTTTAAAATAAAATTTTTTATGAGTTATTATCAGTAAGTATCTGGTTTGTACATCTATTTCACACACCTACATCCCTAGGGTCAAGTAAAAATATCAGTTGAAAAGAGGTCCGCAGTCTCTGTCTTGCAAGCAGAGGTCCTGAGTTCTGATCCTGGATCCGATGTGAAAATGACAGGAGGAAATGGCCTGCGAAGCAAAGAGGAAGTAGCACAATTACCCTTAGCCTCCACAACACACACAGTGCCCTCTGATACACACACAATTTTTTTTTTGAAACAAAAAAATATTGAAAAGAAGTCCACAGTGGAAAAAGCCCAGTAAGGAAGGTTTGTTGCCAGAATCAGTTACAGAATCATTCTCCTAATTTCTATATTGACTTAAAAGCCTTCAGCAGATGCCCTGCCTCTCCTAGGGCCCCATTATCCACTTGGGTCCTTGTTAGGCATCTTTGTGCTTTTTACTGGGTAGGAAATGCTCTGTGACGTGCCCTCATGACTTGGTGTCCAGAAGTCAGACACCCAGACTCATTGCTTGCATCGCTGGAGCCTGGGGACTAGCTCTTTAAACTCGCAGTACCTTGGTTATCTAATCTGTAAACAGGGGTGCTAATACAACCAACCCATTTGGGGGTAGGGGCTTGCTTTGCAGGCTCATTGGTTTCCTGTATGTGAGGCTTAGAACAGGTCTGACTTGTACAGGGCAATTAACAAATATTGTGGCTGTTCTTTCGCAGGACTGACTTCCCCTCGCTGGTGAATCAGGGTTTCTTCTCTCCCTTCCCACACCACTGCTGCTGGGAAGCCTGTCCTCATTGTTCAGGCAGGCTCGTCCCTCTTGCAGGTGACATGCCCTCCTCACTCTGGGCTGACATGCCAGAGTGTCCTTTAGGGACAGATCTCGTCATTATTTCAAGAACCAGGCCACATCTGAGCTGTTGTGGAGCCTGCCATGGCTAACTCTCCCAGCACACACAGTAGGCCCTCATGCGAAGTAGGGAAAGCATGTGATGGGCAGGAGCGGATCTGAGGACCTTGCCTGAGATACAGCATTCATGTGTTGGGACCACAGCTCTGCACCCCCCTCTACACCCTGTCTTCAAAAACAAAATGGACGACTGGTCTCCCTGGTCCCAAAGACCACAATTCCCCAGGGCACAATGATTTATGATTTGAAAAAAAAAAGAAAAAAAGAAAAGAAATCCCGAGGAAATGTCTGATCACAAACCACAAGCATGCTGGCCAGCGCTGGTTCTCGGCAGGGGTGCTGGCATGCCCCCTGCGCCTTCAAGGGGTTCATGCTGTACCTGTCATTTTGTGAGGGCGCTCCCTGACAGCGCCACCTGCTCACCTTCAATTCTGCATCCTTTTTCCCCAAGAAAGAGCAAGCTTCCGGCCCTCCAAGTCTACATGTACCGCTGGAGCCAGCGCTCCTCTTGGTAAGCTCCCTCGTCATCTGTTCTCCCCCAGGGACTCCGCGATGGGTTCTGTCCAGCGAGCTTGCTGGCTTCTCTTCACTTGCAAGTGCCTGGAGAGCAGAGCCCCATGTTGCCCGAAGGCAGGCAGGGCACCTCCCATCATCGCCCACACCCTTTGTCCTCCCACAGGGTTTCTAGAGTCCTCCAAACCACCCTCTGGGGCCACGCCTCAGCCCTCGCCCTCACGACATCCACGGTCTCAGTCCCTTCTGGTCTAACCTCCTGGAATGAAGTTCTGCCTGCTCTTGGGGCCTGCCTTGGAGCCGCTCCCTTCCAGGATGTGGCCTCCAGCTCTGTAAACCACAGCTGTGGGAAACAGGCCTTCCCCCAGCTGCTCAGCAGGCCTGGGGGTCACAGAGGCTGCGCCTGTCCTGACCTGCTGCTGCTTCACTAGTGTGGGAGGAAGGGCAGGATGAAGGGCAGGATGGGGTGGGCGGGGTGAGATGTATTCAAACCATGTTCTTGGAGAGGAAATGCCATTTTCATAAGGTACTATTTGAAGGCTACTTATACACACCCCACAGGGCACAGTTCTCGGCCAGTTGTACTTTGGAGTTCCTTGGGGAGCTCAAGGCCTGGGTCCCACCCAGAGGTGGTTGTAACTGCCACGGGTGTGGCTCTGGACGAGGCTCTTCGATAGCTCCCTAGACAGCTTCGCCGTGAAGCTGGAATGGAGAGCCTCCGCGTGGGCAACAAGGTCTGTCAGCCTAGAGGCGGAGAAAGGCTGAGGCCCTGTGCAAGGTTGTGACAAGGGTCTGGCTCTCTGCTTGAACATGGAGACAGAACTCTCTGTCTTCAATCCTGTTTCTCTGGCCTGGATCTGGACACAGACCCAAGGTAGTGTGTGGTAAGGATCACACCAGTTGGGCTTCCCCGTACCTCACCAGCCATGTCTGCCTCTAAGAGGGCAGGAGTCTGAGTACAGACACAGTGGTCGTTAGGGGAGCAGGGCTGTGTCTTCCTTCTGGCATATTTGGCCTGAATCAAGTCAGGCTCTTTCCAAGAATTTGAGACCAAGGTTGACATTCAAGTTCTAGCCTCTGCTGCTGGTCTCCTAACTCCTCAGCCAGTCACCTGTTCCTCTGGCCATGTCGTCCCCCAAACTGACCCCACCCCTAGCCTCATGCCTTCATTTCATTTCATTTCAGGTCTAACGAGTTCCATGTTTTGTACACGCATTCCTCTGCTGACCACACTTGGCTGACCAAGTTCTACCTCAGCCCCCTGCCCGGGTCTTCCTTGTGTCTTTAGCTGGTCTTTCTCATAGAAACCCCTGTGCTAGCTTCTGGGAGTGAACTTTCGTTTGCTTTCTTCCCTCCAGGTCAGTGTTCTGCCTTCCTAAGACTCCTCCTCTTCCTCCTCCTCCTTCTTCTCCCTCTCCCCCTGCCCCCTGCACTCTCTTCAAATTCAACTTTGTGGAGCACCCTGTGCGCACACGACTGTCTTACAAGTGTTTCCTGAGGACCAGAAGCATCATTATCACCTGGAAACCTTATGAGAAGCGCAATTTCCGGTCCTTCCCCAGACTCCTAAATCAGAGGCTATGAGTTGGGTACCCCAGCAATTTGCTTTAACCAGTGCCCGGGCCCAGTGTGAGGTGTGTAAGAGCTTGAGAGCTGTCTGAATGGTCACACCATACTTCTGTGTGGGGCATTCAAGGATATTGCTAGGTCCTCATTTACTTGTTTTCTCCATTTCCCATATCCCTCCTTTTGGGGTGCTCTAGGTGCCTTCTCTTCTGGAAAACCTATTTGCCATGACCATATCCAACTATCAAGATCCCTTCGAGATCCTGCTAGAGCATCTTTTGTTTACACAGCTGTCAAGACTTCCTACGGAAAAGCTCTTCTTCGGATCTCTGCAGTCTCCTCCTCTTCTTCCTCTTTCATTTTCTTCTCTTCTCTCCCCTTCCATCCTTTCTAACCTCTCCTTCCCTCCTTCCCTCCCTCCCTTGCTCTCATCTTTTGCCTGCCTTTAAATCAAGGCTTCCCTCCCTCACAGTTACCTATTACAATCACTCCAGGAACTTTAAAAATATGACACATTCCCAAGCTGCCTTCCGGAGCTATTGAAATACAGTTTCAAAGTAAAGACTTTCTCGTGGTGTTTTGAAAGTTCTCCCCAATAACACTAAGTGTGCATCCAAATTAAGATCCTTTTACCTCTTAGAAGAAAAAAAAAATCACAATAGGAAGATATGGATTTAAAGTTCGAAAAGTGAGGTACTATTTGGTGTTCTGTCCAGCTGACTAAGGACGGTAGCCCACAGTGGACAACTCTGTTTATCTGTGCATCGGCAGTTCCCTCACAAAGGGGAGCTTCTCTAATCTTCACTTCCCTACACACCCAACCCCTATCCTAGCCGGACCCTTTCCTAGAACTTCTTTCCGGAAGATGGACTGATAGGAAGTACCGCTGCGGTGGGAGGAAGGAGTGAGACGTGCTCCATAAAGCCAGGCCTGAGTTGTTTTACAGATGGGAGACCTTCCTGGGGATTCGGCGTCTGGCCCAGGCCAGGAGGCAGGACAGAGGTCAGGTCGACTGTCTGGAGCGAGGGGCACTAGACCATGCTTCCTGATGATTCCGGCGTCTGAGCCACCAAGGCAGAATCGGCACGTGGGAAAGCAGCTTTGGTCTGACTTCTCGACACTCGCAGGACCGGTTGGCTCTCCCTGCTGGGAAGAGAGAATGTCATGGGACCGTGGGTGTGACCCACGCTCATCTGCACCTTCCCTGGGAGGTGTCTGGCGAAGGCTGACGGGAGCTGCTTCCCTGAGTTTGAGATTCCTGGAATTGCTTCTGATAGATTTAAGCTTTGTGAGCTACAGCAGTGTCAAGTAAAGCTCTCTGGTCCCAAGAAGGGAGAGAGGTCTTAAGAATCTTCCATCTGAAAGGCTCATTATAGCTTCAGAGACATTGAATACCTGCCCCCACGACCAACTGCAAGACCATTTCAAGCAGAATTCAAAGCTGAATTCCATTTTTCTTGGCATAGGCTGGGAAGGGGCAAAAGGACTTGTAATTTGGATGTGGAGAAGGGGAAGCTGGGAACTGTTAGAATCTGGATTTCAGGTGCCTGCAACGCTCCACGCAATGGGAAGACGGAGAATTTCAGAGTTCAAATTGCAAAGCCGTGCAGGAAATCTCAAAGTTGGACGGCACCTGAGCGGTTCCTTAGGGGACCTGCTCTGCCTCAGATGAACCAGCCTGCCACATCCATTTGAGGAAACAGACTTGGGATATGTGGTCATGCATTCACGCGCTTCTTGGACAGGAGTCAGTAGAACGCAACTTGGGCACTCACCTTAGCTCCCTACATACTTTTTTGATTTGATTCTGCAACCTTTGGGCTACCCTGAATATCCTTGACTTGCCCACAAACCCCAAGCAGAAAGAACATAAAGAAGAAAAGGACTAAACAATGTACCTTCACAAGGAGACTTTTACCCGTTCCTTCCCACACCAGTGCATAAGAATTGTTGCCGGAACAAAATGGGAAGGCTGTAAAGGATTCAGATGGGGCTAAACTTGCTGTCTGTCCTGCCAAGAAACCACTGCCAACTGTGTCCATAATACTGGCCTTAGAAAACCACTAAAGGACTCAGTTTAAAATGTGGGTTTTCTCCACCCTCCACCTCCCAGATAATTCCCAAAGCGTAAACCCCCTAAGGACGGCCTCTTCCACACAAAGAAATGTGAGTATGGAGAGGAGAGGGCTCTTGTCTGAGGTCAAGCAGCAGGAAGTAGAAACAACATCAAGAGCAACCCCTGGTCTTTCCTGCCTGTCTGGGGCTCAACCGCATCACCAGGCTGTTTGCCTGGGGGAAGATCAAGGCCTCGCTTCTGTGTTGCTCAAGCAGGCGCCTTGGCAGCTTGCCAAGTGACGGCACAGGCCAGATAGAAGGCTAGGAATGAACTCCTGTGATTGATGCGTCGCCCAACCTTTCAGGCTCCAAGTCAGGAGGTGAGGTGAGGGAAAGTCACAGGCCTGAGATGTGGGCGAAGCTCCAAGTCTCGTCCAGAGCTTCCTAAAGAGAAGTGACCGGTGGGGGCCAGCATGTGTCTGCTAGTTTTGGCACCAAGGTTCCCAACATCCCCAGGCAGCCTGCAGGCAGGGTCGGCCAAAGCACCTGGGACCCGATGGGAGGATCACGCGGGACAGACAGAGCAGCTTACACAGCAGCTTACGGGACAAGGAGAGACTGCTGGGCGGCTGTGGAGGTGGAGGGTGGCAGGTACGAGAAGGGAGGCAGGCAGGGAGTCCTCTGTCCCACCCACATGTGACCAAATGTGCCAGGGCCCTGGAGCTGAGTATTAAGCAGCCAAGCTTTGTAGTCAGACAAAAGGTCCTGACTCAATCTCTTTCTACCCGTGTGAACTCCGGCGAGTTACTTAACTTCTTTGAGCCCTATTTCCTTAATAGGAAGATGGGGATTAGAATTCCTACTTCACAGGTCACCGCGGGACTTGAGTACAGGTGTTCCCCTGGTGTCTGATACTCGCTTGGCAGAAAACTATTATCATATTGCTTCTTTTTTTTCCTCTCAGGGATTATGCCGTGGAATTGCTAGATTATGAAACAGTAATCTTCTGGTCCCTGGAAGAAATACAAGAGTGGGAGGAAGAGTCCGTGGATCTTTTCTATGAGACGTCCATGTCTCCTTTCACAGCAGCCATAGTATGCAGGGGCCATGTAACAAGGCGTGGCCTGTGGCCATACGAACGCTTCTATGCCTCTATGTGCTTCCAAACCGCAGACAAGCTTCCTCCTTCTTAGGATGTGGGTTCCTCACTCCCTGTCTTCACTCAGGCCATCCTTATCCAGAATTCTTCAGATTCCTCATGGTATGACAAGGGGCTTGGACAACTGAAGTCAGATCTGGTTTAAAGCCTGCCTAGCTGAGTGTGACCTCACTTCTGAGCTTCTGGGAGCTTTACATCCCAGCACTCTCTGCCTGGAGCCAGGTAATCTCCCTGGGGGGGGTCTTGAGCTAGATGGGCCTGACTGGTTCTTCTGGGAGATGGCTTAATTCCATGGGTTCCTGCACACAGAGGCCTGTGGATTCTTCCTTTGCCTTTGGGCTGCATTGCACTGTTTGTCTGTGATTCACAAGAAGAGTAGGTGAGTGGGGTCCTCTGAGGAAGCCCAGAATAAAGGATTGGGGGCCAGTGAGATAGCTCAGTAGGCAAGGTTCTTGCTTGCAAATAGGGTAGTCTGAGTTTGATTCCTGGACGCCCACATATGTCCCGTGGGTCTCTCTATTTCTCTCTTCCTCTTTCTCATAAATACACACACACACAC
The DNA here is from genome assembly GCA_023101885.1 of Typhlomys cinereus. NCBI lineage: Eukaryota > Metazoa > Chordata > Mammalia > Rodentia > Platacanthomyidae > Typhlomys > Typhlomys cinereus. Next base: position 401,072 of record JALPQD010000488.1, read on the forward strand.
AAATAAATAAATAAATAAATGGTATTTTTAAAAAAGGACTGGAAGGTTTCCTCAGCTCCAGAGGTGACTCAGAAACTACAGCAAGCATTTGAATGGATTTCCACAGGCCAGGGTTAACTCACTCTTCCTGTCCCCAGTAGACCTTAGCTTCACCTGAAAATAGGCTTTACACAAATATATAAATGAAGATTGAAGGGGGGAAGCAAATGATTTGTTTTTGTGGGGTGAATAAAGATCTTGGTTGGAAGCTGACTGTACAGAACAATCCCGGCATAGCTGAGATTGCTTGCAGCTGCCATGGCAACTTTGTTCTCTTCGCTGTATACCTGCAGCCAGACTAGTGTTCCCAGACTCCCTTGCAGCTAGGCGTGGCCCTGAGTTATAGCCAATGGGAGGTGAGCAGGAATGCTGTGTTCACCATCAAAAAAATTTCAGGTGATTGCCAACTTGTTTCTCTCTCCTTTGGATCAAATAAAGATAAAAATAATTGCTAAATCACCATGAAGAGCCACATACATTGGTTGGCCATGTAGAACTGAATGGAGGGGGGGGTCACAAACATTACCCATTAACCTACTCCAAAGGGATGTATAAGAAGGAAATAAAGGTCCATTGCATTTGAATTCTTAGAATTTTGGGGTTGGTTTGCTAAAGTTGACACTTGGTAAGTCTTATAGAAGTAAGCTTTTGGATTACAGAGACAGCCCCCTATCCTTGTAATTTACTTACATTTCTAAAGAGAATAATCTCATTATTCAAATATTTATGTCAAGTGACTGCAGAGGTGGAACGAGTAGACCCTAAGCTTCTGCTCTTAGGGAATTGCAGGGTCTGATCCCTTTGAGCCATGAGTTAGAACATTTTTTTGTCAACTCTAATCAATCTATACTTTGTTTTGTGTATTGCTGTTTAAAGACATTAAAGTATATTGCTGGTTCGTGACATCAAATTCATAGCTAGGACCCCCTAGAACTTTGCCTGAATGAAACTCATGGAATACATATTTTTTCTCCCTAATGACCTGCTAAATCCCATCTCTTAAAATTTCCACTGGCCTCTACCCCACATAGTGCCAAGCTGGGTCACAAGTCCTTAACTCACGACCCTTCTCAGACACTTCTCACCCAAATCATCGAAATAACACCAAATAGATTTTGAAAGGGACACTTATTTCAGTTTGGTAACTATAACAAAAAGGTAGAATGTTACGATTCAATCACAGCTTAGATTATGTGCATCGGAGAACACGAGACTAACAATGACTATGAAAGCACCGTGAGTGTTGGCTTTGAAGTACAAAGAGGGGATCTACAAATCTAGTAATCCACAGGTTATGAGGATAGAGAGTACCCCTGCATCATTCTAGAATCTTCTGTCTCCATCTCCTGATACATAAATCCAGGCTGATCGGACTGAGAATAGATGGACTGAATAGGTACTCAGCTAGGATTAGGAGTGGACGGTGGGGGTCGAGACCAGTGGATCAGTCCCTGCTGCCTCTTCTTGTACTACTTATACATGAACTACTTTGATTCGACTGAAGACTCACTGTGAGCAGTTATTCAAGACTATTCTTCTCAAACTGGAGTAACAGCCCCTTTGGGGGAAGTAGGAAAGGAGGCAATCCATTGTTATGGCAAATAACTTATAGAGAAAAAAGGCTCATCTTGGGTCGCAGTTTCAGAGGCTCAGTCCATGATTGTTGGCCCCATCATTTTGGGCTCGCAGTGGCTTATCATGCAGAAAGTGCATGCATGGCTGGGCAAAACTCACCTCATGGCTGCACAGAAAAAGTAAGCGAGGAGAGGGCTGGTTCCTACTGCCCTCTGTATGGAATCTTGTCTACTGATCTGAAGGACCTCCCTCTGGGTCTACCACCTTCCAACAAGACCACTTTGTGAGCAAACCTTTTATACACGGGCCTTTTGGTGAGGGAGCATTTAGGATCCAAGCTATAACCCAGAGAATTTTGCATTAAACTACTGGGTAAACTTGGTCTGTCTCTATTGGACATAATAATCAGAATATTTTTGTGGCAAAACAAAGTTCATTATGGGGTTGTAAGGTACAAATTCTGCATGATTTATTTTTTAGTTCAGTTATAGGCTTTAGGGAAAGTTTCAACTGGGGTGGTAGGAAGTTGGGGTGAGCATATGTATATTAAGATCCTTGCTGGGTAATGGTGTTGATTGCGTTTTCCTCTCTTGTCTCCCTTGAGAAGCCCTGGCTTCACATGGCAGAGTCACAGATGGTTGTACCCAGGAACTGCACATGAACAAGACTCCTTTTCTTCTTTTATTTCTTTCGTGTGTGTGTGTGTGTGTGTGTGTGTGTGTGTGTGTGTGTGTGTGTGTGTGTATCAGAAGGCACTGTGTATTCCCATGGTGTCCCAAGGTGACTTCAGGAGTCATCCTGGATTACTCTATCTCCTATCTGCTCTGCTCTGGGATTTCCCAGGCCCCACCTTTCAGGCCTCAGAGTACAGGCTGCCGCCATTTCTGCCAAGCGCTTACTTACTTGGGACTCAGGCTCCAAATTCAGTTCCTTCTGTTTCTAAGGCAGAGACTAAACCCCTGAGCTATCTCTCCAGTCCCATTATTTTTTCTTTTCTCTTTTCTTCATTTGTTAGTTTATTAGTGCTGGGGATCAAACCCAGGACTTGGCAGCTGAGTTACACCTCCTGCCCTGCACAGCACCTCCATCATACTGCAAAGCCCCAGCAGTTGCAAGACCCGTCCTCTCCGGTCACCTTCTTACCCCATCTGTAGGAACTTTGGGAAAATAGTCTCTGGATCTATCTGAGACAGAATCTGTTGGAGCTGGTGATTTACACCTTGAGGAAGGTGCTGGTGGTTGTCAGTTCCAAACGTGACCTAGTCGAACCTCTGTCTGGTGGTGGTGACGGGACCCAGCACCGCATAAACCTTCTACCTTCGGTTTAGTGGAGGCTGTTTACTCGAGGTCATTTCTCTCATTCTTTCCCTTCCCCTTTCTTCTCTGCAATGCTCCATCTGTGCATCAGCCTGCCTCACCACCTCAACCACTTACAGCTCTCTGCATTTCTTCTGGACATCGAGTGCTAAGCTTTTAATCTTCGTGATTTTTCTCTCGTGCTTACTCTCATTAGAAGGATGTGTCTGGATGGTGACTCAGCAAGTTTGTGCCCCCAAGGGAACCAAGGCAACAGAAAGGACTCTTTTTCTTCCCTTCCCCTCCCCTTTCCTTCTTTTCTCTCTTTTGCCTTCCTTTCCTTTCCCCTCTCTTCCTTTCCCTCCCTTTCCTTTCATTTTTTTTCTTTTTCTTTTTGTTTTTTTCCTTTCCTTTTTATGAGGAACCTTTTCATTCTTCCTAGTCAAGTCAGAGGTTGTGTGTGTGTGTGGGGGGGGGTGTCTCAGCCAGGGTTGGAGATTCCCTAAGTGTGTCTCAGCAGCAGTCATCTCTGAAATGTGTTCCCAAGGTCCTTGCAGTCTGGCCTTTCTCCCTCAAAGTGAGACCTGTTCTCCACACGTCCCAGAGAGGAAGGAAATGTCAGACAGGTAGAGTTAGGAGAGTTACACAGAGGAAACAGTCAAATGTCACTCTTAATGGAGTCAAGGACAGAAGAAACTTAATCACATGCACTGGCCCCCTTTGTATTTCCATCCCTGTTTTTCATCTGGCCATGGAAAATATTAATCTGTCCAATCCTTTTGGTCTGGTTTATGCTTCAGTTCAGTTTGTGTTTTTGCTTTTCAGTAGTTTCCTTTTTTTTTTTTTTTTTTTTAAATTCTATTCCCCACAGGAAGGAAAGAGCAACTGACTTATTCAAGTTGCTACAATAGTGCCTCAGATTTGCAAGAAGTTGGTGCTGAGATTTTTTTTTTCAGCACTGGGGACAAGACAAGAGGTTGGAATGCACCAGTGAAATGCCTTCCCCAGGGATTGGATCTCTCCAGTGAGCACAGGGAATCAGTGAAATGTAGGAAAACGAAACCAAATAAGGCCACAGTGATCAGCACAGTTCACAGGTTTCTGGAGAGATGCGAGGGCGTGGCGTAGCCTCTTGCCCCTGACTGTTGACTTAGGAATCCACCTGGCTGGTTTCCTGAGTGTGACTGAACTCGTGCAGGGACATATTTCAGGGTCTGAGCAGGTCTTTGCAGGAAGGGTGTCAGAGTTTAGAGATAATGTAACAATGTCAGTACCCGCTAGGAGAAAATGGATAAAGGGTATTGTACTTGGCGGTCCAAGTTCTTCCCAATACATCCAATGAACCAAAAACTCCTGGAAGCTGCATTTAGATTACTTTCAGAGCTGATGTGGTAGGAATTATGGAGGTCGCATGATCTCTCTGTGTATCTATGTATTTACACTTAGCATCTGAATTGTTTCCACAGGAGACTTTAGGACCTTACAGCAAATGTCTAAAACAGAAACGGAAGAGCAATGATAGACAGGAGAGGGAGAAGAAAACTTCAAGTGGCAAAGTAACACATGCACAATAATAGCTCTAGCTCAAAATTGGAAAACCCCCGTGGAGAGAGAGAGAAGGGGCCTTAGGCTACCTGATGGGACTGAATGTCAGTGCTTCGGAGGAGAGAGCTTTTATCTAGCACTGTTTTGAATGCTGTAAAAATGCACATGAAGCAAATTGAAAGACATGGTAACTCTTTCTAGCAGTGCTCTGTATGGGTTGCAGCTTCAGGGGTACATGTGCAGACAATTTTGAGATGTCTTTAGGACCCTTGTGGCAGTTAGTTTTAGATGTCAACCTGAAAACTGTATGCTAAGCCTTTAGACACACCTAGGAGGAATCATTTGGCCAAGGCAGACCTCTATCAAACCTATCAGAGATTATTTAATTGATGTGGGAAGACTCAGCTCAAGTGGATGGAACATTCCCTGAGCAGGTGAATAAGGTAAAGAGAGAATTGGTTGACTTTGGCAGATAAGCCAGTTAGAAAGCATGCCTCTTTCTCAGGTCTTCTTGTAGATGTGGTGAGGCCAGTTTTCTGGACTCCTGATGGGATCATCATGGACTGTAACCTAGAAAACTGTGAGCAGAAACAAACCCCCGTGCCATGCATTTATCATGGCAATTGAAGACTAATAGACAACCCTCCTGGGAATTTCCTTTACCGCGCTTGAGGACTGCACCTGGGGTGTGGTAGGCTCAGGTGACTCCATCGCTGGTTTTGGTTGCTGACCTTAAGTGAAGACTTTTGGAGGATCCTTTGATGGATCTTCCTTGGTTAATGGCTGGTGCTCAGGCAGAGTTCAACAGCGCCCAGCACCCCACTTCTTCTGGACAACCCCTTCCAGGCTTGGCAGCATGGTAGATGACATACAGCCCTTATTTCTGGGGCCCCTGTACTCAGGACAAAAGTTCAGAAGAGCCCCAAATAGCAAAGCTTGTATCCTATGGCAGCTCTTTGGTTAAGGAACCGGAAGACGTTGGATACCCCGCCCCCAAATTCATGCAGATGGAAAAGAGGAGGCCCTCAAGGAAGTGAGACTGCCCATCTGGAAAGACTTAGTTCTTTCTATCAGGGAACTCTGCCCATATGGAAAGACTCCATCCGGGGCTTGGCTTGGGTTCTGGCTGCCTTTGCCTGGGGACATTCCTTGATTCAACAGCAGGGCTATTTGGCTGAGTTGTTAGATCTGAGTCGTCCACGGGTATTTCATGCTTCCCTGACGTGATGCAGGTTCAGCGTCTGAGCCTGGGCCATGCAGCTTTCTGTGGTCAGAAAAAAGGAGCCCATTGGGCAGTGTGTCGTACTGCTGTGACAAATAACCATAGACAAGGTGGCTTCAAATAACTGAAATGTATTCTTTTGTGGTCCCAGGGACAAAGGTTGGAAACAGGTTGTCAACAGGGCCTTGCTCTGAAGGCCCCAGAGAGAATCTTTCCTTCCCTCCTCCTAGTATCTGGTGGGATCATGCTAGGCCTTCCTCCGTATTGTTCCAATCCATGTCGACTTTGTCAATATGTCTTCTTTATATGTCCATGACTTCATGCTGCTTTTTCTTTTCTCTCTATTTTTCCTATTCTTAGAGGGTATCGACAACTGGATTTAGGGCCCACTCTAATTCACTCTGAGCACATTTTAACTGATTTTAACTTATATCTATAATAACTATGTTTTGTAATAAATCACATTTATGAACTTTGGGCAGTCACGGGTTTTGGGAAATAATATTTGACTCGATAATGGCAAAGAATGGAATTTCTTTCCCTGAAGCTTGAGGAACTTAACTTTAGACTTAAAGAAAAATAGTGCTAAGGAGATGGCTCAGGACCTGAGTTCAATTCCCAGATCTTATATAAAAATGCTGGATGAATATGTCAATGGACTAAAATTCTGACCCTGGAAGGCAGAGTCTGGGAAACTTCAGAGCAAAGTAATAAAGAAGTAAAACAATCCAGGATGATTCTGAGTGTCATCCTTGGACCTTCACAGGCACATAGACTTAAGTGCCTTCTTGTTCACATGCCTGTACACCCATGTATACCTGCCCACATGTAAAACACATACGTGCACATATACACACACATGCAAAAATAAATAAGTAAAATATTTTCAATTTGAAATTCCTCATGGAAAATTTCCTTCAGTGCAATTGAGCACATGTTGTTTTCCCCCATGACTCTAAACACCTTTTAAAAATTCTTACATTGCATAATTGGAGAGGGAAATTTTTTTTAAGTTTTTGGAATAGACCCTGGGTATTTTAAGACTTAGTTCTGGAGGGTTGCAGAGTCAGTTCATGTTTGCTCTATCATGAGAAAAAAACAACTTTCCCCCCCCCTTTTGATCGGTTAATAGATTTGGAGCAGGAGTGCTCCAGGACCTTAAATGTCCCATTGATTCTAGCCAATGTGCTGCCCCCTTGGCTTCAGGCCCACTTTTGTTTCTGTTGTGCTCCTTCTCAACTTCCTTTCTTCAAATACAGAACTGACAGTCTCTTAAGAGCTGAGAACAAGGAGTCTGGTCTCTAAGGGAGATTCAGAAAGGAAACAGGAACTCTGGGCGTTTGGTCCCTCTCAGCATTTAAGCTCCCTTTGGGCACAGTCCTAGAGTTGTGGTTCCCATGGAGACCCTCAAGCATGGCTGTACTTTGCTGGACTCAGCCTCCCATCCCCCACCTCCTATAACACAGTGTCATATGGAGAAACGTGAATAGGCTTGACTCTAAACGTGGCTTTTTACTTTTCCTGAAGAGAGCTTCGGCCCTATGGGATTAGGCCACAGAGTTCCGAATCACGGGTAGACATCAGAAGACCAGGGTCACTGAATGCCATGCTAAAATAGACTTTGTCCAAGAGGCTTGTCTTTCTCACAACTGCAGTGGTCACAGGTTAAAAATGTGGGGGGTGGGGGAAGCAGGTTTCTGAGTTTCACCCAGACCTCCTCAACCAGAACCCAGGGAGTGGCTCTTTCATTTGCACATTTTGCCAGGAAGCACCCTAGGGGATTCTTGTGCAAGCTAAAGTTTGGGTAACTCGGATCCTTGCAGGTGAAAGCAGACTGGAGTTTTGCCAAGAGCATTTTGATACTAGAGGGAAACATAAGGAAGAGGAGGTGCATTAATCTGGCATTTTATGAAACACTTCATATCGTTCCTTGCCTGTGCCATGCAGGATTTAATTGCTTTAGAAGCATTAGCTCATTTCATTCTTGTAACAATTCCAGGAATAAATTCTCTCATGATCTCCTCTCTTTGCCTGCGGAACTGAGGCAAAGACACTTGAGAAGCAGAAGCGGAAAGGTGTGGCAACTGGGGGCGGGGAGGGGGGGCTGCTGAAAAAGGGCAGACCAAGAACAGCCAGTCCTGGGCTCTATCCTGAGGTGGCTCATCTCTTTGCTGGCTGTGCAACCTGATGCTCTGACTTTGGATCCCCAGAATCCATATAAAGCCAGATGGTAAGTGCTAAGCAGCTTTAATTCCTGTGCCCCTCCAGGAAAAGGGAGTCCAAGACCCGAGAATCCCCAGAAAGGTGTGGGCCAAGCCTGGCTTATACAGCAGCAATGAAAGACCCCTCGTCCAATGAGTGGGAAGGTAGACTACGTTCAGAGACTCTCCCCTGCCCTTCACACGTGCACAGTGGCGTGTGTGTGTCCAGATGCACAGGAAAGCATAGCCGTGCACACTCGCACGCCACACCACGTGTACACGCACATAGTAATAAAAATTTTGATCAATAGAATAAACATCCCCCTGAATGCGAGGGTGGAAAATGTCCTGGGTGTGTCTGTCTGTTCCTATTTCCCCTGATAGTGGTTGGCACTTTCAAGGGATGGGTCAAACACCCTCACAACTCCCCACGTGCCAGATCACGCAGCAGATTAGAAGGAGGTCCTGGAGTCAGCTCTGCTGCGTGGTGAGAGATCGGCTGTCATTTTCCTCATCGGTAAAATGAAGGTGTTGAGCAGATGTACCCTTCACTGGAAACCGCCAGACCACAACACCTAAGCAGGAACACTCAGTGAATTCTCCAAAGACAACCTGAAAATGAATACAGGACTGTACCATTGGGGTTACTCAAGAGAGAAACGATCAAGGTTACCTAGTGAGGTACTGGAGTAGCTGACACAGGAGGGTGAAAGCCGTTTCATGGAACATGGATGTGTTACCTTTAGATTTTTTTTTCCAGCTTAAACACCCAGTATCATAGATTCTTTGAATAATTTATCAGCCCAGAAATAGAGAAAAGCAAATTAGGACTTGAAGGATAATAGTGCTTTACAGGTAGATAATTGTCTCTCTAAGAAGTTTCCTTCTAACCAAATCTTTGTCCTTTTTCCTGGCATCTTCTCCTCTGGAAATTCTCACTCCAGGCATGTGCTATCTAGACTAGCCCCTCTATGCTTTCCTAGCTGTCTTTGTGGACAACTAAAATCATGTATGGATTACAACTATGCTTACTCTCTTTTGTCTCAGGGAACACTTCTCTACATCATATCATCTTAACATACAGTCTGGCCTTCAGAGGGGGAAAAATTTAGAAAGACTGGAATTGAGGTGGCATAACAGACCTTTCTTAGTAGGTCTGTTTGATTCCTGGTAGGCAAAAACATGGCAGAGTAGCTGTAGAACTGAGAGCTTCTGTAAGAATTCTTTCTTGGTCTCTTCTTGAATGGCACGGGGAGGAACGTCAACGTCCACCCTGGGTTATTTGGTTTCTGAGGCATGCCATTAATGGGCCCATAAGGTCTTGGGTTGGAAAGGTTCCTCTCTGGGTTGGAAAGGCTCCCCTCTCACACTTTCACTGGGGCCCATATGGTTGGTAGCATAAGTCTACTAATTATGATGTCATTGTTCTTCAGGACTTCAGGAACATCTCCCTAACTTCAGCCCAGCTCATTCATTAATTTCTCCTGTTACAAGTGTTGAACGTTCTATGTATTGGTCACCTGGGCCGCCATTGGTCAGATCTGCACAGTAGAAGATGGCAGCCACCAGCCCCTGTAATTTCAATTCGAGCACTAACCTGTCTGCATTGAGATGTTTTGAAGGTTAAAAGTAGTTTCTAGAGCCTGCAGACAAATACAAGTGGAATATAGACTATCTCCCTGATAATTCTTATAATGTCGATTGCTATTGAAAACATATTTCGAGTATAGTGAGTATTAGATATATTTTAATATTATTATATATAATTTAAATTTTGATGTAGCTTTTAATTTGAAACAATCCCACATTGCATTCCTATTGGCTCATGCTGGCTCCCATTCTCAGGCTGCTGTCTCTTTGGAGACATTCCGAATCTAGAACCAGATGTCTGGCAAGAAGAGACACAGGCTTACTTGAAAGGGGCCCCCTGTTATACCCAGCTAACTCAAGGCCTAGGATAATAACTGAATTTGATCATATTTGGCTTGCTTTTATTTTTTTAAATATTTAATGTTATTTGTTTACTTGAGAGAGAGAGAGAGAGAGAGAGAGGACACGCAAGTCAGAGGACAACTTTTAGAAGTCACTTCTCTTCTACCATGAGGGCTCCAGGAATCAAACTCAAGTCTTTAGGTTTATGAGCAGGTGCTTTATCCACTAATACAGTCCACCAGTTCTCTGGTTTGTTTCTAAAAACTCTGAAATCCTAGTATATTTTGGATCTTTGTGTTTTATTTTGAAAAGAGCTCTTTGAACTATTACAGGCTGAAATGCATCCACCAAAAATTCATATATTGAAGCCCTAATGTCCATATAGAAGAATTTTATTGTATTTGGAAGATCAACGTAAATGACGCTACTTCAGTGGACATTCATCCCTGGTGTCCTCCCTTATGAAGAAAGGAAATTTGGATACAAACAGAGATGCCAGGAGGAAAGCACAAGACAGAGATCATGTGAGGTCACAGAGGGGTCTGTCACCTGCCCGCCAAGGAGGCCAGCCTAAAAAGGAACCAGTGACATTTTGATGTATTTCCAGCCTGTGGAGCTGGAGACAACACATTCCTGTTGCTTTGGCCACCCAGTCAGTGGGATGTCCTATGCAGTCCTTGCAAACCGGTGCAGACCCGGAAGCTCAGCAATAGGAGAAAACAATTCTTCCATGGCTGGAAATCCGGCTTCCTGTGTTCCTGTGTCGGGACCTCAAAGATAACTTTGAATGTTTGTCACACTGCTGCTGCCTCGGATCAGAGCCCGTTTTCCACCCTGACTGTGTGTATTGTACGCTCCTCTGTCTCCAACGTTCCCGTCTGTTCTCTGACAGATGGTGAAGGCTGAAGCAGCAGCAGCAGCGTCATCTTGCAGATCTGAGGGAAGGGGTAACCCCAAGATTGTCAATCTCGGCACACAGAATCCTCTTAACCAAGTCCAGAATCCTTTTTACTAGAACCAGAACTCTTCCACTAAGCTCGTGTGAATGAAAGAGCCATATGGATTTAATTCTCATAAGAGCTCAAATGTGTTTATCAACAGAAAGAATTTGGGTTTCTTAAAAAAAAATCACTTCTACTGGACAGTGGGGTTGCCTGGTGGGGGCAAAGGAGAGATACCAGGCCAAATAACCTCTGAGGTTTTCTTCAAGCTTCAAGATCAGAAAATCTATAGCTCCTTGTCTAGAGTTTCGTGTGCACTAAGGAACACTCAGGCACATGAAGGGAAGGGAAGAGGGGAGGGAATCAGAACAGGTGTGTCCTGGAGCTGGTAACCTCTAGTCCCAGCTTCGTCTCTACGAGCTTCATTTCTAGTTGCCCTCTAGAAACAAGGTTAAGGTTAACACCTTTGTTAAGAAGCCAAAACACTGCTTTCTTAATTATCTTAGGGAGGCATGGATAACCTCAAGCAACAGCACAATCTACAAAGAGACTTTTTTGAATTTTCAAAACACGGGTCTATTTACTGACCTGGAACCAGAATTCAGGGAAGAGAGAAAAAAAAAAAATTTGGAAAGATTCCGATAGAACCAAGGCTTATCGTCTTGGCATTCTCTAGAACAGCTGTCTGGCAAATGTTACACCATGTCTGAGATTATTTTAGAAACTTGAAGCAGAACATACAGGGAGAATACCAGACAGATTTGCCCTCTTTTTTTTTTCTTGCACAGGATAAGAATTTCAAGGACATTTTTACTTTCAGTGAAATCATCACAAGGACGGTCTTATTAGTTTTGAAGCTTAATGATGCCATATCTACTGGCGATATGCCACTGCAGCAGGAGCTGGCAGCTGTAGCTCTTTGGGATTTGTTGTTGGTTTTTTTTTCATTATCATGATATGTAGAATATTCCATCCAAGTTCTGTTTGTGTTTTGTTTTTGGAGACAGGGTCTTACCATATAGTATAGATTGGCCTGAAAAACTCATGATCTGCATCCATAGTGCTAGGTCTTATATTTGTGCACTGCCACGCCTGACTTGCAAAGATATTTTAAATAAATGAATTCAACCAAGTACAGTTAGGAGTCTAAATGTGTGTGAATATGTGTTTTGTGTTAAAATATGTGCTTTCCTAAATTTCTTTCTGCTGTTTCTCACCTGACTCCTGGCGAATGGGCGAGCCGGCGACATGGTCATCTTTCAAGTTTCATTCTTTGTATTCGGTAAAACAGACTATGTGTGTATGTGTTGTGTATATGTTTGTAAGGGAGAGAGGTGTGTGTGAGAGAGAGAGAGAGAGAGAATTAAGTAAGACAATGACAAAGTATAATAATTGGATACAGGCCTAGGGTAAAAAGCTGTTGGAGAAAGGGAAGGTTTCACCTAGCATGGACCCCTTACCTTTTCTTGGGGAAGGAAGAAAATCTATGTTGATGATGAATACTGACCATGGAATCTGTGAACTTTAGTGCTTGCCTCAGAGGCTTTACTTGGAAATGCCACCTGAACTTTTCTGATGAAGACGTTCAGGGTTTTACCTGTGAGTATATGTGTGTGTGTGCACATTCACGTGTGCAAGTACTGAGTAATTTACGGCCGGGGGGCCTCAGGGAGATGAAAGTTTCTCTTTGGTAGGCATCTGGCCTGGGAAGCTGAGGAGAATCCCCCAAGCTTGCCCAGGAGGCTGTGGCACGGAGAGACGTAGGTATGACAGGAAAGGTGCTCTGGAATGACAGAAGTCGTGTCCATCATTGAGCTCCAAATTGGATCCCATTGGCTTTCTTCTAGAAATGCAAGACTTGGCTAGGTTTCTAGGTTAGCTCATTGAGGAGTGTTGCTGTGTTAATATAAGAAGTAGACCATACACTTCCTCTGCCATTGTCTACATGCATGTATGTGGCCTGCACTAGTTAACACTATACACAATTATGGGGAGTTCTGTGGCCAATTGGGAAATCAAACTGTCATCTGTGACATCGCCAGGCTCTAAGCAATCATCTCGACCAGAACATTCAGAACACAGCAAAGTTCTGAACTGGGAACAGCCTGTTCCACTTAGAATGGAGGTCACTGCAGGGCCTGTGGAATGCTGTGGAAACACTCCAAGCATCTCCCCTCCCCATGGCAATTCTTTGAGACAGGCGAGTTGAAGTAGCTGCAGTCAAGTGGAGGCCAGCGCATACCGAGCACCCTGGATGTTTGGAGGCTTTGTGCTACAGCAAAGTGTCTCCTCTCATGAGATTGAGTCCGTTCAGGGTGCTGTGGACATAGACTTTGATTCACAGCCTTTGTTTCTCTTCTTTTCCTCCTTCGCCAGCTTATATGAAGCTTAATCATAAGTTTGGGTCCATGTTGTAGTCCCTAAAGTCTGCCAGAACATAGCCTTTTCAATTGAGCCGCATGCTGAAGTAGAGAGGATGAGGAAGAGTAGGGTGGGGGGAGCGGAGCGGGAGGGAGAGGGAAAGAATGGATGGGGGTAAGGAAAGGGGAGAGGGAGTGAGGAAGGAGAAGAATCTAATCATTAGGTACGGGCCTCAGGTAGAAATTGTGGAAGAACTGGGAAGGCTGGGTCTAGCCTAGATCCCTTACGGTGTTTTTGCTCGAGCCAGAATTCTAGGACAAGGAAGGAGGCATACATTCATAGACAGCAGTGACATAATCAGAGTCCAGCATCCGTAGGTAAGAAGAGACATGTGCTGTACAACACGAGACCCTGTGTCAGGGAGCAGTAGGAGAACATAGAGATACTGCCCAGCAAGGAATGTCCCCAGCGCTGGCTGTAGGTATGTATCCTTGACAGTACTTGGCTTCTGCAGGGCCACTCCTAAGAAAGCGGGCATTCACACTACAGAATTTATTGCTTTTAAAAGCATATACTAAAATGTCTCTTTGGGGATGGGGAGATGGCGCAGCCTGTTGAAGTACCTGTCTCACAATCAAATGGACAGACCCCAGATCTCACATAAAAATACTGGGTGGGTGAGGTGGCTCACCTATAATTCCAACCAGGGGAAGGTGGAGCCTGGGAACCCCCAGAGCAAGCTGGCTAGCCAGATTAGACTAATGACATACTCTGGTTTTAGAGGCTCGGACTGAAAATAATAAGGTTGACGAGTGATCAAGGAATGACCCCTGATAACACCCTCAGACCTCCACACACATACACATACATTCATGTACCCCCCTATGTGTGAGCACACATACACATATATGTATTCACATATACATGGAAATCAATAAATAAAATAAACTGTCCTTTTAGATGAATGCTATTTCAATACCTTTAAGCACCTCTCTTTTTTCTAGAGCATTTTTCTTTTGGTGAAATATATAAAGGACAAAGGAAAACGCTGTCCCTAAGGCCATGAGGACTGATTAACTGGCAGGTTAAGGCTGTCATTTCCTAGAGGAAGTGATGAAAATATATTTACTATCTACTACTTTGTCTTGTTTGCGTCTGGGTTTTTCTTCACATTCTTTTTAAAAAACTTTATTTATCCATTGTGTGTGTGTGTGTGTGTGTGTGTGTGTGTGTGTGTGTGTGTGTGTGTGTGAGAGGGCACTGTGTGTCCCTGTGGAGGACCAAGGGTGACTTTGGGAATCATCCTGGATTGCTTCTACCTCCTTCTTGATTTGTAGGCTCCGCCCATCAGGGCCAGAAGTGTGGCTGCCATTTGCACCTGGTGTTTTGTTTGTTTTGTTTTTTCTTTTTCTTTTTTACATGGGACATAGGATCTGAACTCAGGACTTTCAACTTGCAAGGCAGACTATTAACCCCTGAGCCATCTCTCCAGCCCTCAAATTCTTTATCTATTTCATATTCACACAAAATTAACAAAAGTACTATAACCACCAGCCTGAACCTGAATACCTTGCTGTGTAGTTCCTAGAGGCAGTGGCATTTCCCTTCATGATTGCAACCACTCAAAGGAGGAGATTCACGCTGAGACGTCACTACCAATGATCCTCATGTGCCATTCAAGCCTGGTGCATCAGGTGACGCTCGCTACAGCGAAGATCGGATCTCGTGCCTGCTCAGCTGTTTTTACGCCGAGTGGCTGCTTGATTTTTTTCCTTGACTTCTACAACTTTGACATTTTGACTATTACATATGGATTATTATGTAAATGTCCCTCAATTTGGATTTGCCTGATGCTCCCTTCTGATTAGATTTGAGGTCGTGTATTTTCGGCTGGAATGTCTCAGAAATGATGTCGTATTCTCTTTCATTGCATCTGATCAGGGACGCGTGATTTCAATTTGTTCATTATTGGTGACATTCATTTTGATCCTTCAATTAAGATGGTGTTTGTAGAGACTTTTCACTGTAAAATGACAACTTCTTCCTTTTTAAATTAATAGGAATTTGGGGCAGCGATTCTGTGAAACTATGTAAATTTCACATTTCTAATTACATTTTCACCTGCTGGCTTTAATATCTGTTGATGTTTCCTGAATGAATTTATTACTGAGGTGGTTACTGAAAATGATTATTTTTTTTTAATTTCTTCATTTATGAGCCGGGGTTTTGCTGGAAGAAGAAGCTTTTTCTTCACTGTACTTATTCATACTAGGGTGGGCTTATCTGTTGCATCATCTATAATCTGTTACTCAATGAATAGAATATGTTGCTATCACAGTCACTAATTTTTTTTGATGAATGGTTTGTCCAGGATTTGACCAATGGACATCTTTCCAGCTGGCTTCTGAGTCTTTTGGACATGCTCCCTGCTTCTCTGAGAGCCCCGAGTCTGAGGCGATAGCGCTGATGGGCAGTTCTCAGAGTTGGAAGACCCGAGCTACAGTCGCTTTGGCTTCCTTCATTCTTAGTTGCAGATCTTGGAGGGAGTGGCCCTTCTGCTCCAAGGCTTAAAAACAGAGGTAATTAGTTCCTGGTACCATGTGGAGCTGTTGTGAAATTTAGCCTAAAGTGGGGGAGATTATAATATACCTAATTTCTATTCCAGAGACTTCTAGAATCATTATACTGCACTGATACTTCATAATGGTCTAGACAGCTGAGGAAGTGTCATTTGAATCCTCAGTTTACTTGTCTTGTAATTTTCCTGAGTTAGCTGTTTTCAACAAAAACATATGTTCTTGAATGGTTCTTCTGCTTCCTAGGTGTCTGGCATGATGGGGATTGAAATGCTTCCACAGGGCGCCCTGGTTTGGGACATGCAGAGATCCACGCAACTAACTCATTTCCCGGACAGTGGGAGATGAATCCTTGTCACTCTGGCTCTGCAAGAATGCCTGTCTTATCTTTCCTCTCTTGCAATTTATACCCATTTATACCCTATTGCAGCTGGCTCTGAGCCATACATACAGACACAGAGAGGTGTGGGGAGGCCTAGGCTCCTAGCTGTATCAAAGGGGCAGGCAGTTGGCAAAGTCACGAAATGTCCTCGTGGCTGCGCGTGTGTAAGAGGCAAGTAGAGGTTAGAAGGACATTGTGATTTCTTTCCATCACTCAAACTGGGATTCTGTGCATCTCCCCTGAGCTGTGATTCCAGGAGCAATTTATTCTGAGCATCTCTTTCTGCATAGTCCATAATCAAGGACTTTGACTCGGCCTTTCTCGGGACTGGTGTGTCCTCTGGGAGGAAGCAGGCCAGTCAGGTTCTGTGAGCTGCATTCTCCCCTTCTCTGAACATGATTGAGGGTCTGCCCCGGGGATCGGAGAGGTAAAGGCAGGCTTTCTTCCCAGTCCATTAGTACACGGTGAGCAGCCACTGCCCTTAAGAAGTCTGTCAAAGACAGCAGTGGGGGGGGGGGTGAATTAGCTAAGGCAGAATATTAATCTTCTATGGTTGCTGTAACAAATTATTATAATACAAGTGGCTCAGTTCTGCAGAGCTTTATTATCTAACAGTTCCAGAGGCGAAAGACTCTAGGGGAGAATCTTGCCCAGAATCTTCCAGTCTGGTGGCTCCAAAGCATACTGGCCTTTCTTCTGTCTTCTCTTCCTCTCTTGTAAGGACCCTGGTCACTGGGGTTAAATTTCACCTATGCAATCTACGATGAGCTCATCCACATACCCTTAGATTATATATGTAAATACTGTTTCCCATTCTCAGGTACCTGGCCACCATTTAATCCACCAGAAGTGACACTGGCTGGGACATGAAACAGGTGCTTTGCATGAGCATCTACCTGTCTTCTCTCCTGGGGAGGATGGTTATCAGTAAGTTAGTTTGGTTCTACAGTAGTAATAAGTAACTCCTGCTTGTTTGGACAAACAAACAATTCCAGGTGCTTAGAACATTGAAAATGCTTTCTTGCCATCCCGAGGGCTGTCAGATTGACAGAGAGGTGAATGTGGGGTACAGTTAACCTTGTGGCAAGTGAAAGGGCACTGAATAAGGCATGCACAGGCATTGTAGGAAAGTAGCTCCCTTTGGGAGAAGCTGCCTTGCTTCCTTTACTATTGTCCATGGCCGGGAAGAGAGCTGTTCTCGGGTTTCTTGAGACCCTTGGCACAAGCTTCAAGGCTTGTGCTGCCTGCGTGCGTGGACTACACCCCTGGCATGCTCCTGCATTCTCCGGGCCTCCCCTGCTTCCCATCACGTCTCTCAGGGACAAAAATAGCTTCAAGTCGCTGTCCCATGGGGCTGCGTGGAGGGCTGTACTTTCTGAACAGAACCTAAACTGGGTGTTCAACGCGGTCCTTTTCACAACATCTTGGCAGGAATGCTGTGCGCTCAGTTCGCAGAGGATCAAGGCCTTGCCTTAACTGCCTAAAGCCAATCACGCAGAAGAGGCCTTAGAGAAGCTTCTCTGGATTCCTGGCCCAAGTCCACGAGATAGATCGGAAACTGGACTCAAAACCACAGACCCCACCTGATAGAGCTGAGATAAAACAGTTTTGCACCCCAGCCCCCTGCCAAGAATGTTAATAGGATCTGATAAGAAAAACCGATAACCTGGAAAGACTCCTAGTCCTTGTGGAAAAAAGGGAACCAGCCAGTCAAACCCAAAATTCCTTCTCTCCAACTGTTAACAGCTTGCACCCCTAACTCTAAGTCAGTAGCAATTTCCACCCTGAGGCAAAATCGCTGCTCCCTCACTGGAGTTTTGAAGGAGCTTCCCGAATAAACTTCAGTCTTCGTGGACGAAGTTCAGGTTCCTGGTCTATCTTCCTTCTCCACCCCACCCCTCTTCTTTCTTTCTCCTTCCTCCCTTTTCTAACACCATGAGCTCCCTAAACTATAAGGACATGTCAGAGTTACATGTCCAGCTAGTGTGTGCGTACAGTGCCCTGGGGCCAGGAAACAACTAATGTCTGATTCTCAAAGGGCTTGGTAGACCAGATATATTAAGGACCACAAAGTCTAATCTAATCCCTTCATTTGACCGGTGAGAGAAAAACTGAAGTTTGGTTCCTTGCCCCAAACAGATCTTCTTTGATACAGCTTCATCCAAAGGCACCCCTCTCTGCGCCCCACCCCCCGCAACCTTGTCTTTCTTTCAGTGAGTTAATTTTTCTAATATTACGACCTACTGGAGGAGAAAGAAGAATGCTTCAGAAAGTTACATTGACGTTTAAAGCCACAAGGGTATCGTTTGGTGCATTCCTGCCCCAGCAATTATTACCCTTTGAGAGCCTGCAGAGCTGCCTCCTGCCTTCCCTTCCGTCTCCGCGGGGACTCGTTATGTTTCTAGCAGGCAAGTATGAAAACTTACAGGGCTGGCTTACCAGAAGGGTCCGCTCTGGGAATTTCACAGACAGGACTGCTTCTGCATTGTAAAGAAATTTACATCCCACGTAGCAGAACGGGGAATGTCTGCAGCAGATGATGGTAAAAGGACTGCATTAATATTACATGTCTGCCAGGCAGAGAACCAACAGGCTTCAATAGCACAGAGATCTGTTTCTCCCACTCTTCTCTCCTCTGTGAGGCTGGGGGACGGGTAGGGCAGTGGTATTTCCTCCACAGATTAGGAAGCTTGGCATCCACCTTTTATTATCCTCAGAAAGAGGGACTCTTACTTAATAAGGTCCATGGGTAAAGTTTGAAAAGAGTATGAATTCCTGAAGTGATCTGGAAAGACAGGTAGCTAACTATTCATGTATACCTGGGGATGGGGTAGATGTGATTTTTGTATTCTATAAAGTTCTGTGACTCAAAGATTCAGAATCCTTACAGTGGGACATCTATGCTTGGACAATAATTAGCAAGTATTGTGGCTCTGGTATTAACTATGTGAACACATGCACACACCCCCTCCCCAGGCTCATGTATTGAAGCCCTGATACCGGCTTGGTGTATCTAGTCAATTGAGAATTTACTGGTTGTTAAGGACTCTGACCTAATCAATAGATGGATCCCTTCATGGCTTATTAATCAGATGGCATTATTGGGAGCGGGCCCTGGCTGGAGAAGGCTGGAGAAGGTTGCTAGAGGTGTAACCTGGGGAGATAAATTTCCTCCCCAGTCCTTCTGTTCCTTTGCTTCCTGGAGCAGCTTTTCCTCACCAGGCCTTCCTGTGTCACTAAAGCAATAGAGGTGGCTGAACTCAAGCAAACCCGTGGAGCCATGAGCTGAAAATAATAACAACGATACCTTTCATTTTTCTAAATTTAAAATTTTTTGGTCATTTCATCACAGTTATAAGAAAGCTACCAGAAAGTGAGCTGTATTGACGTTTGGTCTTACATTTGACATGGTTAACTTTGGTTGCTGACATTTTAATTGCAGACTAAATTGAAAGCAAGAACAATTTTCGGAGGAGTCCTGTTTAGGTATTCCTCTGCACCATCTGTTTTCTAAAGAGTTTGAGATCTTCTTTGAGATAGTCCAACATAGGGTACACTCCCAGAACTTCAGAGTGGAAAGAAATCTCCAAAATCCTCGGGATACACAGACGGGAAACCTAAGACCCAGAGAGTAGACCATGTGCACATAATAATAAATCAGAGATTGGGGTGGTGCTGTGCTTATTCCTTTTTAAGAAATCAACTCTCATTGCAGTCCGAATCTCTTGCCAATAGTTCTCAACAAATGACCATGTGAGGTGACTCATTTCTCTTGACATTATGCAAATCAATGAAACAAGACTGAGTGGCCTTCTGTCCAGAAAGCAGGAAATGAAGGCTGTCTGGGACCACATGTTCCCAGGGACATACAGTGTCAGGAATGGGTTCTGGAAGAAGCAGGCCTTTGTTCGCTTCTGTTTCCAATGAGCTTCTCTTCTCAGCCTTGCCTCTCCCAATGTCAATCAAAGAGGCTCCTATGAGAATGCCTGTGTGTGCCCTCTGTAGAGGACAGAGCTGCGGCTGCTACTGGGGACACCCTATCCCTCAGCTGGAATAGATGCTTTCTTTTTAAAAAAGATATTTTACCTTTGTGTGTGTGTGTGTGTGTGTGTGTGTGTGTGTGTGTGTGTAGAAGAGGGCACCTGAGTGTGTGTGTCTGTGGAAGCCCAAGAGTGACATTGAGAATAACCCTAGAATGCTCTACCTTCTTACTGCTTCGGGGTTTCCCAGGCTTCACCTTCCAGGGCAGAAAGTGCAGGCTGCTGCCATTTGTCTTTGGAGTTTTCATGTGGGATCTGGGATCTGAACTCAGGTCTTTTTGCTTGCAAGGAAAGATCTTAAGTCCCGAGCCACCTGTCCATCCATCTATATATTTATTTGACTAGCATTTGAGACACACACATACACACACAGAGATTGATTTCGAAGATACACACATGCCTAATGCACAGGTACAGTTCAGAGGATGACTTTAGGAAGTCAGTTCTTCCACTCTCCACATGGGTTTCCCAGGGTCAGACTTGAGTCAACAGGTTTCCACTCTAGTTCCTTACTAGCTATCTCACCAGCCCTTGGAATGAATGTTTTGTGTCAACTGGTTACTCTCATAGGAACTACCCTTACAATGGAGTGTATACTTGAAGCGAAAAGTGCTGACCTGGAGCTGTTAAAGTTGGCTGGATTTTATTTTTAACTGTTTCTGCTCGCAGGTTTGACTTCATCCTGGCCAGAGTGCCCAAACCTCAGCAGTAACCAGGAAAGACCATCTAGTACTAGTCTGGCAAAACGGATCAGTTACAGAACTATCACTATCACTAACACTATAGTTAGTGTTTCAGCAGAGGGGACTATGACAAGACATCCCATAAGTGGAAAGGTTTATAAAAAGGATAGTACTTTCATTGAGTAGGTTGGTGGAACTTCTAGAAAACATCACACAGTGGGGAAACTGAGGCCTAGGGAGAAGCAGTGACTGCAGAGCCACAGAGACCTGCAGCTGAACTAGAGCTGAAGTAGATCTTAGTACTGAGCTGGTGTGCTATGGGCTGCTTTCTACACTCTTCTGATCTTAGTACTCAAAATTGCTTCCAAATTGTATCATATTTAGGATACCCCACCAGTAAAACTTTCGACAACTAAAGATACACACTAAGGGTGTTGAATGATTCCCCAGGGACCTTTGCGTGCACGTGGGTGCGCGCGGGGCGTATGTGCGTGTGTATTGCAAATGCGGATGTGTGTACAAATACAAGTGGACTCTGGACTGTCCCCTTCCTGAGCACTTGGGTTTCAAAAGGACTTCAGGATGCTATTTTGTTTTGTTTTGTTTTTTAACGTTAGTCCTGTAGATCTGAACTCAGGCCTTCATGCTTGTACTCTATGTAGTACTTTACCCACTGAACCATCATCTCCCAGGCCACTCAGGGACTTTAGAACACATGATGGGGGATAGGGGGGAGAGGTCCCCTTGGAATCGCTCTTCTGGCCTCTAAGTAAATTGGACGCAGGTTAATCCCAGCACCCAGGAGTCCTACTACGATTTGGCAAGATCAGGCTATCCACGTACACGGGTCCACTGCCACTGCTGTGGGGTCAACTTCTCTGGATTACCTGCCACAGGGAACGCCAAGCCTTCCTTCGCCCCTCCCTTCCCTGCTCCAGCCGTTGTGCTGGGTTGTGCAAGAGTCTAGCGAACTGGCGACAGTGGAGCCACACGCCCAGGCCCAACCCTGGCCCGAGGAACTTGACCCGAGGCACGAGGGTTAACCAGAACCCTTCTAGCTCCTGGTGTCTGCAGTGCCACCAGAAAACTCCTGGAGCCTCACTGCAGGCCACCAAAGAGGGAGGCTGTCATTCTTATTTAGGTCGTTGGGTTAGGGGGTAAGAGCGCAGATCCCACTTCAGCCCCGGCGCATGACTCATTTCCCCTGGGGAGCCGCAGGGCCGAGGCTGGGCGTGCGCGCCGGCGGCCTCCGGACCCCGCACACCCCGGCCTGCTCGTTTATTTCTGGTGCTTTATCAGGGGCTGTGCACGGCGGCGATAAAGTTTATGAAAAGAGGCGGCGTCTCCGGCGGCGGGCTGGGCCCCGCGCTGCTTTCCCACACTGATTAGGATCAGCCGGGGCTTTGGAAGCGGCAGTTAAGGATCTGGGTGCCGGCTGCCGGCTCCCCTTCCTGCCCCGCCCGCGGCTGGCCGGCGGCTGGCCGGTGTGGGCGGGAGGTCCGGGCTGCGGCCGCGGGGCGCGGGGAGGGCGCGCGCATGGCGTAAGGAGGGGGGGGGGACCCCGGACGCAGGGAGGCCTCAGGATGGCAGGGGTTGGGGGAGGGGTGGAAGGAAGGGTCTGCGGGGCGGGGGTGAGGAACTATGAGGGAGGGGGCGTAGGGACCCGAGAGAAGTCCTCGCAGCATGGGAGGAGGGGTGTGGGGTAGACACTGGGTGCAGAAGAGGTGCGCGTGGGAGGAGGGGCAGAGAGTCTGCGGGAGGACACTGAAGGGGCTTAGCGCAGATCCGAAGATCTGTGTGAAGGGGGCGTGGAGGTCTGCAGGGGGGCGCGGAAGGGACGCATTTAGACTGGGGGTTCTGCATGGGTCCAGGGAACGTGGGAGCGCTTGGAGGATTGTAGGGGGTGGTGGATGTGAAGCCTGCAAGGGGGGTGCGTGAGGGTCGTTGGGAGGTTTGGGGATGCCCGGTGTGGGTTAGGGGGACGGAACGTGGGAGGCGTGGAGGCCTGACACAAGATGTTAGCAGCATGTAAATCCAGTGCTCAGACCCCACCCGAAGTGGAACTGTGGTTGGGTGAAATTTCTGTCAGTGCGGCTGCTCTCAGCCCTAATGTTAACTTCCACCTGTTTTCTTTTCACATGCGTTTACTCTTTTCCCTTGTTGCGTGGATCAGACTTTTTCCCTTCCATTTCGTGACCATACTGTCGGACCCTGCAGAACCTGGAGTTCTATGTTCTGAATGTTTTAAGCGCGAGAACGAGCAGTTTTGATCTGTGGCCTCTGGGTTGTCAAATTCACGATAAAATACAAGGTAGCAGCGCCCCAGCTTGTGAGTACCATGAGCAAGCCCGAGGCCGCCTCTTGGCCCTCCTCGTTTAATCTAATGGTGACTTTAGGGAGGTGCCGGTCTTTATCAGGACGTTTTACAAATGATTAAGGCAGAGGGAGACTTAAGATGACTCAGAAAGGCAGGGACTGAACTCGGGCTTGACCTTAGGGGCTGGAGGTGTGGCTCAGTGGTAGAACACCACCGAGCTTGCTGGAGGCCTGCGTTTCTGCTCCTGGTCTACAAAATAGCCTGAACTTTAGCAAATGGCGACAAGGCCTTCTTGCGTAACCTCTGATTTCTTACCTCTCTGGTGGAGTGGTAAGAGGCAGTGGCAAGGACTAATCCTTCCAGGGAGGGTCTCTGTGGACCTCCCTGGGAGGGTTCTTGGGCTCCTTCTTAGAGTGGATGTGATCATGCGACCACCCACCTTAGACTCCTGATCATGCCTTTAGTGCTTTGATGGTCTGTATCCCTTCAAACCTGGAGGCTCGCCTTTCCTTCAACTGCTTTTTGTCCAGTATTTTGTCAGTGCCGAGACAGCAAGATGGCTCAACAGGTAAAGGTGCTAGACGTCTAATCTGAAGATCTGAGTTCAGTCCCCAGAGCACACATGGCAGAGGGAAGAACCAACTCCCAAAGGCTGTCTTCTGACCTGTGTGCTTGTCTGTACATACCCCAAATAAATGTAAAAATAATAATACTAAAAAATAAGTGTTATTTACCCTACAGATGGGCCGAGAGGTGACAGTTTCCTATAGAAAGCAATACAGTCCTGGTCCACTTTCACCTTCCATTTCTCCAAGGAATAAGAGGGCAGAACTGCAGAGTATTTTGTGACAATGGAATTACCCTCTCAGGCTACTTCCTTGATCTGTAGCATTCTGCATACTGCTACTGAAATCCCAACACCCCACAAGTCTTAGTAACCCAGCAGTCTCCAGAGCAATTGCCCACGGGGACTCCTTATCTCCCTTCCAGACAGAAAAGGTCCTTCCTCTGACTCTCTTACACCACACCTGCCTCTCTGCATGAGAGCCCTCAGGGCTCTACCTGTCCTCATTACTAGACTGCCCTGGCACAACCTTTCCCTTCTCACCTGCTTTTGCCGCAGGCTTGGTTTGATATCCTGCATACACACCGTTGGTAACTGTAGTTAGTGCGTATATAGTTGGGGGTCAAGGGAGTGTGTCCCAAGTATCTGCATTTCAAAATCAGAGAGGCTAAAAATGGAGATCCGTGTCCTCACCAGAGAAGGTCTGCTCCACTCTGCCAAGAGAACACACAGACCAGAACATGTGTAGCAACCAGGTTAGCAGAGGCCAAGTAACTTGATCTGCTGAACCTTGAGGTTCTTGCAGACAAGGAGTGGGATTAGACTTGGTGCTGGGCCTAGCGACGCATCAACAAACGGAAGTCCTGTTGCCCTAGTTGTGGGGCAGAGACCTGTGAGAGCTGTGAGCCAGGCAGGGCGTCCCTAACCCATCCTGAATGCAGTGAAGCATTCTGCAACCAGTGGCTTGGTGGACTTTTGATTCTGCCGGGTCCAGTGGACTTCTGACGCTGCTGGCCCAGTGAGTCCTGGGCACTTGCCAGGGTTCATTGCTTAGGGTGTTAGGTTTGTGTCTTGTTCCTTGTTGGGTTTTGTTTCGTTTGTTTAGAACTAGAGTTTTAGATTGATTGGAAAGGTAATGTATGCAGGTAACTTAAAATTGAAATGACCCAAAAAGGTCTACAAAGTAAATCCTATCTCCAGTTGTATACTCAACTCAAAAGTTCCTCCAAAGTTCAGCCATCATTAAGAACTCTTTTAGTGTTGGGGATGGAGCTCAATTAGTAGAGTGATGCCTAGCTCTGAGTTCTATTTCCGGTACGACATAAAGCCGGGCATGGTCGTACATGCCTGCTATACCAGCACTGAGAAGGTAGAAACAGAAGGATTAGAAATTCAAGTTCATCCTCAGTTACTAGGGAGTTTGAGGTCATCTTGGGATACAGGAAACAAACCCTTTCTCAAAAAAAAAAGGAGGGGGAGGAACTTTCCTCTTATTAATTCTGTGTGCATACATATACAACATTTTGGTATTTTTATGAGGTTGTTCTAAACTTGATGCATTTATAAACAATGTTTGAATTTTTTATGATTGTGGATAATCTGAAAAAGAGGGTTAAGGTCCATTTGATTTTGAGAACTGTAGGCCTAGTCTTGTATGGTGTTCAGAAATAAAACTGCACACAAGTAAACTGTAGGCATCTAAACTATACTACTTAAACAAGGCAGATCTGGCCCAAGGATAGTAGGAAAAATGAGCTGAGCAGGCATGGTGAGCCCCAATGTGGGTAGCTACCATTAGACCATTTCAGGGAATATCAAGGAAATGTCAGGATGGGACATAAAGAGTATAACAGGTGGAGCTCAGCAAATTATTTAGTGGATAGATTGATCGATGAAGTACTTACTTACCAGTGTGCTCTGGTTACTCTACTAGGTGTTGGTGGGAGACTGCCGCGTCCCTATCCAACTAATCTGGTAGAATATGTCTCAGTTTGGAAAAGATGGATTCAAAGTAACATGTTTTGGGATAAGGACATGGCTTTATTTAAGAGAAATAAGGAAAAATATGGGAATTGTCAGGCCTTGGTGTTTTTTCCCAGCACAGGCCTAAAGCCTGTCACCTGAGGAAGGTCACAGTAACGCCCATAAACAGGGGCTGGACACTCTCTCCTAGATAATTTGGGTTTTGCCTCAGGCAGGAAGAATTTTGGGAATTAGAAATGCCCTTCACCTAGGTTTTGTTTTTTTGGGATAATTCAAGTTTTGCCTCTGGCAGGAAGAATTCTTCTGGGAATTAGAAGTGCCCTTTACCTCCCCTTAGGTTTTTTTGGAACTAGCTTCCTGCTCTCTGTTCTAGAGAAGAAGCCTGCTTTTTAAGTTTCAGGCAAATACTAAATAGAAATTTCATGTCTAGTCATTTACAATAAGTAGACTCGTTAGCTAGAATGTGTGCACTGATTTTAAGGAAATTAGAGAATAACTTCTAGAGTCTTAAAACATAGGTTGGGTAAGATTCCCACCTATGTACTAACTCAAAAATTCCAGAAGTACAAGACTATGCTCTCATCTCAGTCCACTAGAACCTTAAAAGAAACTGTGATACCTTCTTACCCTGGCTGAAGGCCAAGGAAGAGACCATCATGCCAGAAAGTCTAGATGCCAAGACTGCCCCTGGAGATGGTATTTGCAATCCAAACTGGGAGAATCCATGTCAGAAGCAAAGGGGGCCGTGTCTTTCCTACCCAAACAGCACTCTTATGAGAAATTACAGAGATGGATCATTCGAGTGCACCCCCACCAATGATCACCTCTGCCCCGAAAGAGACACCCTTGGCATATGGGGCCTGACTGGACCCCAGGTTTGGAGTATGCATGGTTCACAGATGGGTTATCTAACTGATGGCAATACACTTCTGGAATTCCTCAAAGGAAGACATAAGCAACCTTACTATTAAAGGAATAGAAGGATGCTATTATAGAAGTTATTCTTTTAATAATTATATTGCTTAAGTGTTTTCTTCAGTGCATACCTCAGTGTTCCATCGACAGAACCAGCTATAGCTTATGGGCCTTGAGTATCCAAGTCAAGGCCCCCTTAGAGATGTAGTTTAAGCTTGGATAGTAGGGACTACATGAGCTGCATACATCTTCCCAAATTAGAACCTGCTGCCATGCCTGGTGCCTATGTCAACCTGCCTGACTGAGAGTATCAACCTGGAGAGGACAACAGCCAAAGCTCACGCTGGGACTTATGGGGTGTTGGGGACTTCTATAGTTAATTGTAAAATATGTTCCTTGCTAAAATCAAAAGGAGTTCATTCTGCCTCTGTATTTAAAAAAAAGCAGTCTCTGTTCAAATGTAGGCTCAGCCCCATAGCTATCCGGTAAAGCATTATGATTAGATAAGTTTGGAAATACTGAGAGAATCTTTCTGTTAAGTGCCTTTGCCCTGAAGCACTGGGTTAGGTTCTTGGAAAAATGTCCACCCTGAAGGTGATTTTTGCTGACTAGAAAATTGTATGTCTGTTGTAGGTGCAACATTCTTTACCCCAAAATTTTCTGTATAAAAGTTGTCACGAAAGTTTCAATAAACGGGTTCAGGATTCACTTGGACGAGAGGGAGCCAGCCGCGTGTGTTCTGTTCTCCACCCGGTCCTGGGGAGCCCTGGTCTTGAGGCCGTGACTCTGGTCTGCGGCAGGAGACACATTCACGGATATAAATACAGGGCACCGAAATGCCTGCTCATGTATATCAAAGTGGGAAAAAAGGATAAGGTGACTTAGTTATTGAAACCCACAGCAGCATGAGTTGAGTTCACTGAGATCCTAAAGTACCAATGAGCACTGAGTTACTATACCTACCAGACTATACTATACTATACTGTACTGTAGTGTACTATTCTATAATACACTACACTATACTACATTACACTACACTACACTATACCATACCATACCATACCATACCATACCATACCATACCATACCATACCATATCATACCATACCATACCATACTATACCATACTATACTATTCCTAAAGTTGTCCTGGATGTTGTCAGGGTTTTGTTGGTCTCCAGGTACCTGTTCTAACAGCCTCTGGAGAATCTGGAAAAAGTTTCCTTTTCCTTACTGTGTGACATTCCACAGATCCCCCTCTGTATTCTAGGCTCCCAGAACACAGAAAGACCAGTGGTCTTTCCAGTTCTTTCTTTCTGTTTCATTGCTCTTCCACAGGACTCACAAGTCCAGAGCTTGTGCAGCCAGAGGACACTCAGAATTAGTTGCTTTTCCCCTGGTGAGCAGGAATGTCTTCCTGGGTCCAGCTGGGACTTCCAAGGCCTCCCTTCCCATCACATAGGCTGCCTCCCAGGGGGCCAAGGGCCTGTCGCCCAGCTGTCGGGCAGGCTCAGACATGTCAGACTCCAGTTCAGGTTCAGATTGGGCCCGAGATTCACCCTAATAATAACCGGCAAGTGTTCCGCTGTTTGAACAAAGGTTGTTAATGAACTGTTTTGTAAAGAAGGCCACACAGGAGGCTCTGGATACAACTGCAGCAAGGAAGGCTTTCAGCGTATGAAAAGAGAACTTCCTTGTTGATGGTGCTGGGGATTGACCTATGCCTGACTTTAATATATATAATATTATTTATTTATGAGAGAGACGGGGGGGGGGTGCATCATGGTACAAGAGTAGAGGTCATAGGACAACTTCTGCAAGTTATGGAACTCAGTTCCCTCCTTCCACCATGGGGGCTCCTGGGGATAGACCTCAGGTAGCCAGGTTTACGGAGTGGACACATTATCCTCTGAGTCATCTCAAACGCACCCTTTTTTTTTTTTTTCCTTTTTGTTTTTGACACAGGGTCTGGCCATGTTGCCCAGGCTAGTCTTGAACTTGCTCTGTAGCCAACATGTTTGGCTTTATGATCTCTTTCCTCAACTTTCTGAGTAGCTGAGAGTCCAGGCCTGTGTACCACTAGGTTGCTAAAGAATTTTTAGAATCTTCCTTATGTCATCAGAGCCTTAGTGCTTTCCAAGCGCAGCCCTTGGGACTCCTGAGGTGCACCGAGGTGCTGTGTCTTTAAAGTGGAATAGCAGTGGTCCTTTCCTTAATTCAAGTCGTGTGAATTTTCCATGCAGGCTTTTTTGCACACGTTTGTCTTATAAGTCTTAAGCTTTTACACCTGCAGGCCACAAAACTAATGAATGGCTAGTAAACAGATATGAACAGAATGAAAGGAAACCATGGCTTTATGCTGAGCGCACGGGTCTTTTTAAAGAACATATGTGTGGTTTTACATTGCCAGCCCGTAGGGCAGCCATATTTTCTGCTATTAAAATTGTCCTTAGTTCTCAGGATAGAAAGAAACAGACCATTATTCCCGGGTGTTCCCGGAAGAGCCTCATGTTTCAGGAAGTACACAGTGACTTTTAGTTCTCCTCTGCCACCTGAGTACACTCAAAATGCTTGTAGACTCCGGAAGACTGGTTTCCTCTCCCCACCCCCCGCTGTTCGCACCATGGCCCCAACTGACTCCCCACCTCAGCCAAGCTAAAGATAACTTCTCCACCTGGGATATCATCCACACGCTAAATTTATTCACAGGGGTGAGTTGGGGTCACCCCATCTGTGATTCCAGGCAAGCATCGGAGTACCCCGGCTCTAAAAAGAAAGGAAGATGGGGTGGGGGAAAGAACAGATGCAGAGAAATCTATGGGAGGCTGCCAAAAAGGACTTCAGAGAGCTGTGCCTTTAGCCTAAGCTGCACGCGCCTGAAGGTGCTGACTGTTCCCAGTCCGGATTCCTGTGCTGTCAGTCATAATGTTGTTGTCATACAACCCCAGAAAGGATACCCCTGTGCTAATCAGGGCTCAAGCAGCCCTCGGACTGCATGTACAGAATGGGGCATTTAGTTTTATGATGTGACTATGGGTTACGTGAGAGACTAATAAAAGAACTCCATAAAGTGTGGCTTCAGCCCTGGGGCCACAGCCTCTGCCGGAGGGTCAGCCCTGCTTAGAAGTGGTTTCAGAGCATCCCTTGTGTTTAGTTCGTAGGCACTAGGGTGGCCACTATGCTTGCCAAACTGTTACACACCTAGAGCCGCTCTTCCTAGGATCTGTTCAGCCCCAGCCTGGGACCTGTCCACCAGGCAACAAATACAGAGCGCCTACCATGGCTCTATACCAGATTTCCAACGTCACCTCACTTCTGAGTGGCTGGCATCTCCACAACTTTTGGGCCAAACCTTTATTACTCATTCTTTATTATGTCTTTCTGAGATGGGGTCTACCAGATGCCTATGGGAATGCAGTTCCATAAAACCTTCTTGTGTGCCAGTCCTGCCAGGCTTTCTTGCTGGGCGCAACAAGTACACATCCTGAATCATACTTGGCAATTTTTTTAGTATATTTTTAAAAAATTATTTCTTAACTTTATCTATCTGTCTGTCTGTCTGCCGGTCTATCTATTGTGTGTGTGTGTGTATGTGTGTGTTTGTGTGTGTGTGTGTGTATGAATCAGAGGGTATTGTGTGTCCCTGTGGAGGACCAAGGGTGATTTCAGAAATTATCTTAGATTGCTTCTACCTTCTTTTTGCTTTGCTTTGGGATTTCCCAGGCTCTGACAACCAGGGCCGGAAGTGCAGGCTGCCATCATTTCTGCCCGGTGTTTTGTACCTAAGACAGGGTCTTAACCCCTGAACCATTTCTCCAGTCCATACTTAGCAATCAGCTTTAGTAGGCAAAGGATGACCTCAGAACAGAACACTTGGGAAGAAAAGACAAACTTTTAGAAGATGACGTTGGAAGCACATTTGCAGTACCCCTGGGACCTTTCTACATCACTATCTTAGGAAATAGCTCTTGCTGGGCCACACACATTGACACAAACCACACCTCCCTGAAAGGAAGCTTGTGGCATGAATCAAAAAGATATTCTGGACAGATGGAAGTGTGTACCCTTCTGTGGAGCTGAAAGCTCTCCAGGCAACTTGAATTTTGGTCTCTGAGTAAGTCCAGCAATGGCCATAGTACGAGCAGCACTGTTTACCAAGGTGTCCTATGTTATCAAATGAACAGCGTAATATTTCAGTCATCCATGCATCCAATACTTACTGAGCAGAACTAGTAAGTGCCAAGTAAGGGGCCTGGTGCTGGAGGTTCAACATCAGTTGGGCATGGTTCTGGTCTGAGAGACCAGCTGATTCTTTCGTTCAGCATTAACTCATGGGAGGAGTCTAGGGACTTGGGAGTGGCTGATCTTCTAAATCTCATCCTGAGTCCAAATCCTGGGGTCCATCCTGTGAGACTCTAGGCAAGAAGTTTGTCTCTGGTTCTCATGCGCCCCTCATGCCCACAGACTACTGAGTCCACTGAGAAGATAGGGGCCCGAAGATAGGTCCCCACTTCAGGGACATGGAGATGAGAAGGCCGAGTACCGCCTGCCTTCACTCTGGCTCTGAAAACACTCGTGAGAGTCAAACAGCTTCTCATGGGTCTTGCTAGATGAGCACCTGACAGATTAAAAAAGACCTTTCGTGGAGATTTTATGAAGTATTTCTGCTTAAGAAGTGTTAGATAGTGGAGAAAAGAAAAAGGAAAGCAAAGTTATTTATAAATTCATCATCTAGAGGTAGCGAGCTGGCTCAGGGGTTAAACCTCTGTCTCACAGAAGAACCAGAGTTCAGATCCCTTGTCCCACATAAAAATGCTATGTGGAAATGTCAGTGGCCTGCACTTCCGGCCCTGTTAGGCAGAGCGTGGGAAAACCCAGAGCAAAGCAAATAGGAGGTAGAACAATCTAGATGATTCCTGAAAGCACCTTTGGGCCTCCATAGGCACATATGGTGTGCCTGATACACACAGAGATACATATGCATGCAAAAGAAAATCCATTACACAAAAAAAATTTTGTTAGTCCATATCAACATTTTTGATGTTCTTTTTTTAAAATTTTTTTAATTTATTCAATTGTGCGTGTGTGTGTGTGTGTGTGTGTGTGTGTGTGTGTGTGTGTGTGTGTAGAACCCTGGGCAAATTCCGGAACCACCATGGACCGCCTACATCTCCTTGTTTACTCTGCCCTGGTGGATTCACAGGCTCTGCCCTACCACAACCAGAAACGCAGGCTGCCCCCGCTTCCGCCCAGCGTCTATTCATGGGGTCTAGGATCCGAACTCAGGACCTTCTGCCGACAAGGCAGAGGCTTAACCCCTGAGCCACATCTCCAGCCCCTATTTTTGATGTTGTTAAAATGTATCTTTGGATGTGTTATTTTACTCATTTGTTTTCTTTCTTTTTTTTAATTTTTTTTATTATTTATTCAATTGTGCGTGTGTATGAGTGTGTGTGCGTGTATGTGTGTGTAGAACCACAGACGAATTCGGGAACCACCATGAACCGCCTCCTCCTTGTTTACTCTGCCCTGGGATTCACAGGCTCCGCCCTACCAGGACCAGAAACACAGGACGCCCTCGCTTCTGCCTGGCGTCTATATGTGTGGTCTAGGATCCGAACTCAGGACCTTCTGCCGACAAGGCAGAGGCTTAACCCCTGAGCCACCTCTCCAGCCCCCCATTTGTTTTCTTAAGAAACCCAAACCCAATTTTAAATATTTATTTATTTGTGTGTGTGTGTGTGTGTGTGTGTGTGTGTGTGTGTGAAGGGCACTGTGTGTCCCTGTAGGGGACCAAGGGTGACTTTAGGAATCATCCTGGGTTGCTTCTACCTCCTTCTTGCTTAACTCTGGGATTTCCTAGGCTCTGCCCACCAGGACTGGAACTGTGGGCCTCCACTGTTTCCACCTGGTGTTTTTTACGTGGGATCTGGGATTCAAAGTCAGGACCTTCTGCTTGTGAGACAGAGTCTTAACCCCTGAGCCATCTCTTCAGCCCAGAAACCCAATTTTAAAGTAAATCTAATTATTCAAGGAGATATACTTAATGCCCTCAAATTTCCCCCAAAGAAGCCAAAGGAGAACAGATAAATCATTTCACAAGTTAACAAGGCAACAGCCCGGTCATCAGATCAAGTACTTTGTAGTGTCATTACACCTTGCTGCACCTGACCCAAGCAACTGAAGGGAAGGAAAGGGTTTAATTCTAGGTCATAGTCAATCATGGTGGGAAGTCACATCAGCAGGAGTAAAGGAAGCAAACAGTTAAGAATACAAGGCCACAGATGAATGCATGCATGCTTCTTTGCCAATGCTTGGCTAGCTGTTTCCATTTTTACATAATCCTGGACCCTCTTACTAGGAAATGTTCTCACCCACAGTAGGCTGGGTCTTCCAGTATCAAGACAGTTTCTTACAGACATGCCCAGAAGCCAACGTTAATCTTAAGACTATTTCTAAGATGGGCACAGAGACTGCCTCGTAGATGTCAGGCTGGTAATTAATACTGTCATAAGTTGTGTCCTTTATTTATATTAAAGTGTTGGGGATGGAGTAGTTGGTAACCTCACTGTCTCTGTTCCCGATCTGATAGTTCTCTTCGTGGTAGTTAGTTCCAGATGCCAACTTGATAATTGAATGCTGGGCATTTGGATGCACATATGAAGAGCAGTAATTAAGACAAGCTTGCAGGAGATTGACTGATTGATGAGGGAAGACCCCGCCCATGGTGGGTGGGATTATTCCTTAAGCAGGTGGATAGGATGGAGAGAGCTAGTTGAGTACTTTGACAGTCATATTCTGGCGAGTGAAAGAGGTTTGCCCCTTTCTCAGCAATGCCTATGGATGTGGCACGACCACCTCCCTTGACTCTTGGTGTTGGAATGAATTCTGCCATACTGGACTATGAACTATAACTAAGAATTGTAAACAAGAATAAAATCCCTTGCTCCCCTAAGTCGTTGTATATTTATCAGCAACATGCAGACAAACTGCAATAAAGGCCGAGCTTTGGGACATGAGGGTGTATTGAACTTTTTGTTGCCTGACATAAACTTTCATAGGAGCGTGGAGGGTGTTTTAGCTGACAGCACCTGCGGAGGTCTCTGTCCACAGTTCTTGAGTCTATTGAGTCTGGACCTGTGGTGAGGCGAAACATTATGGCATCAGGAACATGTGGCAGAGGCTTCTGGCCTTGAAGCAGACAGAAGTAGAAGGAGAGGACCAGGGTCTTCCTTCAGCTGGGGCCTGGATCCTAAAAACGCATGGACCTTGGGGAGGGGGAACGGTTTATTTGGAACTGTAACAGAAGACCAGCCTGGCTCTGGAGGCCTCTAGGTGAGGATGTTGGGTTGGACTTAGAGATGAGGCTCTCACTGCGATCGCCCCTAGACTCAGCTTCTTCTTCAGAGTCATGGCAGGGGAGAAAGCGGCCACCTCAGCATTGTGCTGACCACCCATTGTGCAGAGGGGATGGTGAAGGTGGGAAGACAGTGGACCTCAGAGGACCCAAAGGAAAACATCTGTGTACTCACTGGCTCAGCAGGTGGGGAAAGGAAAAAAGAAAGGAGTCAAGAAGCGGCGTTCAAGCACACTGCCAGAGACTTAAAAAGATGTCCTGGCATCACATATATTTTATGGGTGGGTTAGAAGGCCAAACAGGAAAGTGTCCCAAACGTAACAGGAAAATGCAAAGAGGTGGGAATCACACACGGACAAACTAAGAGCTGAGATGTCAATATAGAGACGCAGAGGGTGAAAATGAGCAGGCAAAGGAGAGCATGTGGACACCTGGAGGAAGGTAACGTCCCTGATCCGCACAGATCTGAGCCTGCGGTTTGTTTGCTTAGTGTTTACTTATGTATTTGTTGAGACTGAGTCACATGCTGTGGTTCAGGCTGACCTGAAACTCGCTGGGTAGCCCAGGTTGGCCTCAAAACCCTTGATGCTTCTGCATCCTGAGCACTGGGATTAAAGGAGTGTGTCCCCATGCCTGGCTGGACCTGAGATTTAAAAGAGCTCATGGGATTCCTAACAGGAAACATCTCTAAACCCATTGAGAATAGAGTTGAAGAGCAGATATAAAAAGGGCCTCTTGCAGCCTTCAACCCAGCAAAAACATTAATGACAAAGGAGAGAGATGGTGTCATGTGTCTCCCTGTCCTCCCCTTCCACAGTGGTAACTTGAGAAAAGAATAATGTTTGAAAAATATTGGAGCTGGCCAAATACCCTCTGCTAGGCAGGGTGGAAAAAATATATATATTCATGTGTGTGTGTGTATGTGTGTGTGTGTGTGTGTGTGTGTGTGTGTGTGTGTGTGTGTATAAAATTCCAGATAACCATTGGAGAGAAACAGCAGAGAAAATAACACCTGATGAAGATAGAAGTTAGTGTTAGCAAAGTGGGTCCCTCAATCTCTCTTTCTGTCTCTCCTCTGTCTCTGTCTCGCCCTGCTACCTCTCTGAGTTGTCTTACATGGATAAGTTGGTCTTACCTTCTCATCTCAAAAGTGTGTTCAAGGACATCCTCTCGCCCCAGGGGAGGGAGCAGGTGTGGATTTGACATCCCCTTCAGTTCCTGGAGAGGGACTCCTCGAAGCCGTCAGCAAACACTCAGCAGCTGGAGGAGCGTCCTCAGCCCGCTTCATAGACGCACATGGCCCTGACCGCGTGAACTGCGGCTACAGAGACTTGTATCGTGTTGGGAGGGCGTCAGCACCGCCTGGCTCTGGGTGGAGGTGGCTAAAGAAGGAACTCTGGCTTGTAGGTTTTACTGATTTTCATAATGTAGATATTCCTGTCATGGCTGATATCCAGTTGTTGGTGTGACGTCACTGAACATGACAGTGGGCCTCTGGCAAGTACCCATGCTCGCTACAACATACTGCTGGCTGCAACTAAGGACGTTCTGGAGAGAGCCGTGGGGTGTGAGAGGAGGACAGAGACAATGACAACCATCCTGTCCCAGAGACTCTGTCTAAGTAGGAGCACCTGACTCTCTTCTCCGCTTAACTCATTTTCTTTCCTTTTATCTATCTATTTTTTGTTCACATTTCCTTCTTTGTTCCTATAGCCTTGGGTCCCTCTCCCTCACTTCGCTTTCTTCACACACAGAATTCCAGAAGGAATCTCCAATGCTTATTTACACAGAGCCTGCAGGCCAGTCCCAACAGAAGCTGTTTCTTGGCAGGTGACTGTGAGGACCAATAGTCACATATCAGTGAATGGTAAACTTCACACAAGAGGCCAGCCGGGGAAAATGTTCTTATCTTTGAGGGACCCACAGTTGTAAAGACAGATCTCCCACGGGTCACAGTTGGCTGACTTCCCCTGCCTGAGAAGCCGCTGTATCCTAAAGCCCACAAAAGGGTTAATTATGGGTCTTTCAAAAGGCCTGAAGGAAGTTACTAGACTCTAGACTTTCAGATAAACAGGCTCAGAAGAGGATAATAGGCCTGGGGCAAGGTTTTGTGATTCTACTGACTCCAGGAATGATTTAAAAATTTTTCTATTTAGGGTTTGGCTTTTATTTCTAATTTATGTGGGGAAGTGACATACCCATGCCACAGGAAGTGAAGGTCAGAAAATAATTTTCAGACTTTAGTTCTCTCCTTTCCTCATGGGATCGAGGGTTCAAACTCAGGTGACCAGGTTGGCAGACAGGCAGGTGCCTTTATCCACTGAACCATCTTGCCAGCCCATATCCAGTTTTTTCATACACACACACACACACACACACACACACCCTCTGGATTATAAAAGAGAAACGAAATCCCTAAATTCCCTCAAAAACCCCAAGCCCAGTTCTACCAAAATCTCTGTATCCGGGTCCTGTTAATTCAAACCTGGGCCAGTGAAATGGCCGAGAGTAAAGGTGCTTGACATAAAAGCCTGAGCACCTGAGTTTGATCATGGGAACCTACGAAGTGGGGAGGAGAGAACCAACTCCTGAAAGTTGTCCTCTGACCTCCACACTTACACTGGGGCATGCCACAGGGCATGGACAGCTCATATTCACATAAATACACAAAGTCATACATGCCAGTTTAAAAGTCTGGAAACACACACAAGCATAAACTTACCCATAGTAATACTTACCCTTTAATATTATAGTATACATCTTTTTCTCCTCTCCTTCCACCCCCCCTCCCTTTCTTTTTCTGTTTTCTTTGCTGTTGGAGACTAAATCTAGGGTCTCATGCAGGCATCAACAGCTAGTAAAACATCAGTTCCAAACCAGGCCCAGTTCTGCTACTGCCCAAACATATGCTCTAATCGATACCCTTTGGCTAACTAGATGTAGTGCTTAATCATGAGCAATCAGAAAGCTGTAGTTATAGCCTTTAATTATGTGAGATCAGAATGCCAGTAGACCCCTGAACAGGCATTCAGAGGACAGGGCACAATGGTAGGCTGTTTGCCAGAGCATTGGACCATGAAGCTGGGAGAGTCAGCAAATTGGCTGATGAGAGCGAATCCTTAATGGAGGCCGGGGAGATCATCTTCTGGGTAAAATAGCAAAGGGAAACCTGGACCATTGGCCTAGAAAGACAAAGAAGATGGAGGTGATTGGACTTAGGGTGATGCCTCTTTAAAGGCAGTAGTCAAGAGTTCTGTGGTTTTCTACTCAGAAATTGTAAAAGCCTGAGGGTGGGGCTTCTGTGAGGAAAAGTCCTGCTGGGGATGGAAGAATTGCCTGAGACTCCATCAAGGCAGGGCATGAGACCTGATGACCCGGGGATGGGGGCCGGGGGCTGAGGGTCAGGCACGATATTGCTCAGCCAGGAGGGACACGTGCTGCCTGTGTCACATGCCGGCCTCTCTCTCAAGGTGTGTTTCACGAGTTGTTCCTGTGGAATTTCCCTCTGCAATGGCGAATCACGCTCTTAAGAGCGGGGTCACTGGTGGTGGACAGAGTACTTGCTCAGTTGGTGGAACCGATTTGCTAAGGTGGTGACTTGTGCACAATTTTCAATCATACCACAGAGCCGCCATTTAATTTTGTGAGATCAGACCTTTCATGCGATCAGCCTCAGACAAATGCTCATACAGAAGACTGAAACACAAGGTCATGGTGTGACTCTTGCCCTCACTATACAAGGTGCTCTTAGGTATTGACTGCCCTCTTCTCTTTTGAATAAGCAAAAATGCTTATATTTTTCTGTCTAAATTGATTTTTCAATTCATTAATGGGCCATGACTTATCCAGTGAAAAAAATCCCTGAGTGGAGTTGTACTTTGTACAGCCTTTAGCTGTCATCACCCGGACTGTGTGTAGCCACAATCAACAGCATGCACGCTGCATAGAGAAATCTTTCCAAGAGAAAGTAATTTGAAAAATGAATGCTTTAATGATCATTAATCTTCATCCTTTTAACCTGCCATAAAGCCGAGGCCGCAAGCCCGGATGGAATATGTGCAGAAGTTTCTAGAGAACCACATTGCACTCGGCCCTGCTTTTGCTAGAGATAGGGTGTCATCCCGCAACAGCTTCCCAGGACCTCTTGGCTGTGTACACAAAGAGAGCGGAGCCTTTCTTCTTCGGGCCTTTGCTCTTTCCTATGTGATTGGATTTTCAGGGGGAACTGTTTGCCTTTGGCCACACATCCTGAATCATAATCAGGATGCTGCTGGCACAGAAAGTCGGCTCCCACCCTTATTTGAAATCGCTGAACACGGAAGTAGCACTCCTTCCCTCCTACCTTAAAGAAAGAGACTCAGAATTTCTTGTGTGCTGGCCATGCATCAAAAGTCAACTCATTCACTTACAGTGAAGTCAATGAGGGCAGGACAAAGGATGCAGATGGAGGCTAAAGCACCTCATTAACGGAAACAAATCATTCAGTTGCCCGGAAGAGTGAGGCTTATGTCGTTGTAAACCCGGCCAGCTTCAGAGATTTCCCCCTCAGGGAGATACGTGAAAGGTACTAAGCTATACGCTAGGCTTTTTCAGTTCCTCAGTTCAACAAACACAGTTTGTTCTTTGCCCCTGGACTGTGTGGCATGATTGTATTAGCTCTGTGTAGGTTGTTGTAGCAAAGTACCATGACCTTGTCAACCCATGACTTGCAAGGGGTGGGTGAAATGGCCAGATGGCGAGATGGGGAAAGGGGCTTGTGTACCAACCAGGTAATATGAATCTGACCCCTGGAGTCCATGTGGTAGAGGGGGAACTCACTTCAGAAAGTTGTCTCTGACCTCAGCTGGTGCACCATGACATGCATTCTCTCGCTCTCTCTCTTTCTCTCTTATAAAATATCACAATTCTGGACATCAGAAATCCTCTATGAAGATATTGGCAGGCCATATTCCTTCTGAAAGTTGTGTCTGGAAGCCCTTTTATGTCTTTCAGCTTCTGGCGATGCCAGCCAGGCATTCCTTGGTGTAATGGTTAATCTCAAGTGTCAACCTGATACCTTGAAGGCAGACCACTAGGTAAACCTATAAGGAATTGTCTAGTTAGGTCTGGCCTCTGGCAAGCCTGGAGATGATCTCAATTATATAATTGATGTGGGAAGACCCAGATCATAGTGGGGAGGACATCCGCAGGTGGATAAAGATGGAGAGCGTTAGTTGAGCATTTGGCTGGCAGGCAGGTAAGCAAGCAAGTACACAGTATTGTTCCTTGCCCTCCACTCAGGCTGTGGATGTGACGGGACCAGTTCCTTGGGCTCCTGATGCTGTGACTCTGCTTCATTGATGGACCGTAACCTGGAATTGTGAGTTGAATAAAACCCCTTTCTCCTAATTGTCTAGGTCAGGTATTGATTGCAGCAATGATTGTGGAACTAAAGCACTTGGCTCTGGCTATGCCACTCTGGCCTCTGCCTGTGTCTTTACAGGTGCTCAATTTTGCCTTTCTCGAGTGCCTCCTTTGTGTGTCTCTTCTCTTGACAGGCACTTGTCATTGGATTTAGTGCTCCCTGGTAATCCAAGGTATTTTGCAGAAACCCATACCCATAGATTTTCATACCTTTTCAGTTTCTTAAAGTTGATTAGGTTTTGTTGTTGTTATTATTTGTTTTTGTTACTGAGGAGGGAATCGGAACAATATAAGTTCCTAATTGTTTTAAAGTTGGCATACTGGGATGAAAGAAACCA
Organism: Typhlomys cinereus; assembly: GCA_023101885.1. Classification (NCBI taxonomy): domain Eukaryota; kingdom Metazoa; phylum Chordata; class Mammalia; order Rodentia; family Platacanthomyidae; genus Typhlomys; species Typhlomys cinereus. Next base: position 440,743 of record JALPQD010000488.1, read on the forward strand.
AACTGGAGCTCTCTATTGTGTATGGCTTAGTCTTATATCTCTAATATGTGGTGGAACAGAACAGTGCAGAAAACATATATCACAGCTGCAGAAGTTAGAAGCTTGCCCGGCCTTCTGATCCCCTGGGATAGTAGGAAGCAAAAGGGAAACAGAGAGCTTGGCCGTGTGCTCTTTGCTTTCCTCTGGCTTTCAGTAGCACTTGGTAAAGATCTAATCACATTGGGACTTAGACCCCAGTAAGCTGTTGACTTATAGAAATATGTGTAAGGACCAAATGAAGTATCTTGCACTTGGTAAATCCATAACAAATCTACCCCCCCACCCCCTTCACCCCCTATTCCCTCCACCCCCCACCCCCCATCCCCACAAACCCACAGCACAAAAGACAGTGCGTGCTGAGGAAGCATTGGCATCATCTGTAGAGCAAAGAGAGAAATGGGACTTGGATCCAGTCATACCTATTTAGGGTCTTAGGTTTGCTTCTAATTAACACTCAGACCTTAGCACACTTGCTTCATGCCTTTGAACCCATTTGGAAAATGAGATAGCAATGTTTCTATCTTATTGGAATATCAAAAAGATATAATAGAGATATCCCTGTTCTAATGGCTAGTATCCGTGCTTTTGGTACAGTCATCTGTATTGGTCAGCTTCTTGTTATTGTGCAAAGTACCGGAGAAAAACAACTAACCCCAATCCAAGGTCATCTAGAGTAGTTGCTTTGGGCTTGAGTGCAGGGTGTTATGGCCAGGGTATGTGCCTTATGGTGGCCAGGAACAGGGAACAACATATATCCTCCCAGGCACACCCTCATGATCTACTTCCCTGAAAGCTCAAACCTTTTACAGTTCTATCACCTCCTCAGAGCCCAACAAAGTTCGAATCCATTAATCCACTGATGAAGGCAAACTCACCATGATCCATGACTTCTTAGAAGCTCACCTCTGAGAACTGCTCCGTCAGAGACTTCAATACAGGAGCCTTTTAGGGAACATTTCACCATGACCAGAAGCAACTTAATGAAGAAAGGACTTATTTGGGGGCTCATAGTTTAAGGGTATAGCCCATTATAGTATGAAAGGTATGGCGACAGAGGCATGAGGGTGCATACTCACATTTTGGAAGAACAGGAAGCAGAAAAGGGGGAATACCAGCACTTGGCTGGCTTTCTCCTTTTTCCATTTTTATTTGGTTTAAGACCCTCTTCGATGAGATGGTGCTGTTTACATTAAGGGTGGGTGTTTTTCCCTCAGTTGATCCTCTCTGGAAACACCCTCATAGATGTCTTGAATGTGTGCCTCATTAATGCCCAATGCGTTTCTTAATTCCATCAACTTGACAATGAAGATTACCCATCACAAGTCTATTCCTTGTCAATTTGAGACACAAACACTGCTTTCCACCATAGCATTCAACCTCTGGTTTCTATAATCTCATGGTCATCTCATAGTGTAAAAGATATTCAGTCAAGATATTCATCAAAGATTCCCAATAGCTTTAATAACCCCAACACTGCTAAAAATTGTGTCTTCCTGGATGAGCCTGGGAAAATACTCTTTTCAAATGAAAGTTTTCTTTTTTTAATGGGTTTATTAATATACATGGGAGCTCTGCCTGGGTGGAGTCTTGCCCTCTAGGTACCTTTCCAATTTTCCCTGTGTAAACTCCCTGATTCCTCTTTAATGAGGCTAATCTCTTTAACAATAGCAGATGTTTTATCTAAACCTGCCTTATCTGTAACTTTAAACTTGCTTATACCCCTTTCCTCACCAAACTGAGTATATCTCATCTTTCTGCTTCGAGTTCTTGCTATAACCCTCACTAAATGCAATGAAAATTAGTAGTGCCACAGCTAATGTATGCTGTTTTGAAATTTTCTCTGTCAACAACTTAGGTCACTAATTTTTCAGTACATAGGCATACCACAATTAAATTCTTTGCTAGAATATAACATGAATGACCTCTACTCTAATTCCCAATAGAGTCCTTGTTCCCCTGTGAATCCTCATGAGCCTTATCTTCACTGTCTGCATTTCTTTTAGGATTCTGGTCTTCCAGGCTCCTACCAGAATGGCCCATTAAGCTCTGTTGACTAGGTCTTTGCTAGTCCACAGCTCCAAACTCTTTCACTTTCTTTCTGCAAACCAGTTCCAATGGTTCAAGAACCATATGGTTAGGTTTACTGCAGCAACAAACCAATGCTCTGACACCAGTATTTTTTTTAAAGTTATTTTATTTTTCTAGTTTTATAAGCATATTGAGTACTCAACCTTGCTTCCCTCCATCTCCCCTCCCACCCATCCCCCATACTAGTATTTCTGTGTTAGTTATTTTATTGTTATTTTGACCAAATACCTGACAAGAAGTGACTTTAGGAAAGAAGGAAGGAAGGAAGGAAGGAAGGAAGGAAGGAAGGAAGGAAGGAAGGAAGGAAGGAAGGAAGGAAGGAAGGAAGAAAGGAAGAAAGGAAGGAAGGAAGGACTTATTTTGGCTTATAGTCTGTCTTGGTGGAGAAGGGCGGGTAGCGAGAATGTGAGACTGCAATGTTTTCATCCCAGTAGGCTAGAAAGCAGAGAAAGAAAAATGCCAGCATCTGGCTGGCCTTCTCATTTTTCCTTTTTAATTCAGTCTAAGACCCCTGAATATGGGGATAGAGCTTCCCATAGTAAATGTGTGTGTGTGTGTGTGTGTGTGTGTGTGTGTGTGTGTGTGTGTGTTGGGGGTCTTTTTACTTTAGTTTGGCCTCTTTGGAAGCTAAGTGTGCTTCATTAGTATTCTAGGTTTTTCGTAATCCTATTGTGTTAGTTTCATCTTCCCCTTGCTGAATGAATACAGGGCCCAATCAATTTAGGGAAACAAGGAGGTTATAGTCCAATATAATGGCAAGAGCATCGTGAGCAGAGAGAACTAGCCATACCACATCCATGGAAATTATAGAGAAGGGACCATACTTCCAAGCATGACAGTCTGTCAATTCAAACCACTTACCTAGAGAACAGTCTCATTAACTATGGGCTCGGTCTTCTATATCAATTAGATAATCTCCTCATAGGCTTGTTCAAGTATTGCCTTAACTAAATAATTCTTCCTACTTGTGCCTAAGTACTCAAATCTCAGTGGTTGAGACCTGTGTCTAATCGGTATGCCAACTACCAACTGATACAGGTATGTCAACTGATAATGAAGATTAATCACCAAGGTATCCAAACTTTAATGACACTATCTAATTTAATTATCATAACTTAGGCACCAGAATCCCTATTTTGAAAACAAGAAAACTAAAGAACAAAGAGCAGGAAAGTCAATTTAATCTCCCTTTGCTGGGTTTTGGGTTGGGGCAAAGACAAACAAGCCATAAAAGACTCTAGTCTTTACTGGAGGATGTGCTCAATGCCTGGATCTGGAGTGAGCCAGAAACCCTTGCTGAGCTGCTGATTGAATGTGCTGCTACTGGCAACGCAGGGAGAGAAGGACACTGCTGCTCTTATTCTGAATTGATGTACACTTGACCCTGGTTCCCATGTTCTGTGCACAAGCTACCACTGTGATTGTGGGTGGAAAACAAAAAGAAAGGAAGGAGAGAAAAAGGTAAGAAAGGAAGGAAGAAAGGAAAGAGAGAAAGGAAGGAAGAAAGGAAAGAGAGAGAAAGGAAGAGAAAGGAAGGAAGGTAGGTAGGTAGGAAGAAAGAAAGAAAGAAAGAAAGAAAGAAAGAAAGAAAGAAAGAAAGAAAGAAAGAAAGAAAGAAAGAAAGGAAAGAAAGAAAGAAGGAAGGAAGGAAGGAAAGAAGGAAGGAAAGAAAGAAAGAAAGAAGAAAGAAGGAAAGAAGGAAAGAAGGAAAGAAGGAAAGGAAGAAAGAAGGAACAAAGGAACGAAGGAACGAAGGAACGAAGGTGCCCGAGGTCAGGCAACTGTTAAATATGAGAATGAGATTTGAAGTAGGGAAGCTCAGTAAATGTTTGTGTGAGTTGTGTGAAATGCCTGCTGAACACGGTGCTGAGTAACGGCCATAGGAGTGTCTTCCCAGATCGGAGGAGCACTCCATGGATTTCAAAGGGATGTATTATATGAGCCACGGTCCTTTGAATTAGCGGTGTTATAGCCCGTGTTTGGAAAGCTCTCGGGAAGAAGTCTTTGTCTGGAGAAAGTTTCTGCTGTTCACTGTTCTAATCAGCTGCTAAGGCTGCGCTGCAGCCAAACTAGTGACTCTTCTCCCATGTGCATGAGGGCGAAGCATAAGGGTGTTACCAAGACTTGAGACCTGGGCAGGCTTGCATGCTGGGCACCCCGCCGAGTCACACCCAAAGTGGTGGGCGCTTGCCAGCTTCTGGGCTAAGCTCTTGCTCTGAGAGCCTGGGCAGGGCAGGCAGCTCTGTGCTTGCTGATTCTTTCGTCTCCCAGGGCAACTGCCTGGAGCAGGCTGTGGTCACCCGTGGGAATGCTTCTCCTGAGTCAGCGGGTCCTGCAGTGCCCCAGGGTGCGGCTGCTGGTTCTCTGGGCCCTGGCACAGATGCTTCTTTATCTCCCGGCTCTCACTGCCCCATCATGGAAGGGATGGAGCTACAGGATGGACGCTGTTGGCTTAGAGCCCTGTTAGATCTCACTTCTTAGGCTCTTCATCGGTGTTGCTGCATGCATGCAGCATTTAAGATGGGGGCATGCAACACTGTGGGTGTGCTAGCATGGAACCATCAGGAAGCGCCCAGACCCTTTGGTCGTAGATGCATCTCCTTCTCCCGTCAGTTACATAAACATGGAATGTTCACTTTCTCTTTTCCGAACCTCAGTTTTCTCATCAGCAAAATGAAAACAGCTCCGGGTCTGTCATGGCGCTGGATTATGCTGAAGGGGAGGAGGGAAGGGTAGGGTGGGCTTGATGGCAGCTACCAGGACTCTAGTATCTTCACTTCCTGTAGATTTGTATCAAGAGCAACACAACGTTTCAGTTGCCTCTGGGGACAGGGAGGCAGGGGGGGTGTCAGGAGTCACTTTTCTTATGTCCAAGAGCCTTGTGCTCCTGGTCTTTGTGCACAGAGGTCAGCTGCACTGGGATAACCCACAGGGGCTGAAGCAGGATTGACAGGTGTCACACTGGTCCCGGGAGTGTTGCCCTCCATTCTAATCACACATGTGCCCAGAACCTTAGCTAGGACAGCAAGAGTCTAGAACACATGTCACAGAAAGTAAAGGGTTCAGGGAAGAGTTGCCAGTTCTGTTAGCCTTTCCAGTCCCCCACTCCTCCAACCCCCCCCCCACTTCCATTTCTCTGCTCTCCAGGGGAAGAGTTTGGCTGAACCTAGGAATGTTTCATCCAGATATCTGAAAATGGAGAGGCAGAAACTGCCTAACCATATGACAAGGCCAGTAGGGAGGGTGTCCTGAGACTTGGGGAGAAATCTAGGTCTCCATGTCCCAGAGACTGAGGTCTTCAGCAGCGGCGTCACAGTTAGAATCTGTTCCCACCTAATGCCTAATGTTCCCCCGCAACAGGTTCCCAGGGGTTCCTCGCTGAGACTGTCCTGGGGGGCTATTGTGCGGGCTCCTTCTCCACAGCAGTGTGCCTCACCCCCACACTTTAATTCCTCTTCGCTCTGGGTTTGCTGGGAGGATGGTGCACAGGTATCATTCTGCTTTCTGCCGAGTCCTCTTTCTCCTGGTTCTCATTCCTGTTTTATTCTCGGCTTGTTCTTGGCACGAGAGTTTGTGTGGATTTCCTTGTAACAATTACATTCCGCCTTCAGAATGCTTTAGGGATATTTTTATAAATCTTGGGCTATATTTTCATAGCTGGAAATTAGCCAGAGCACGACCCAAATCCCAGCTTGCTTACTGGGCTTTGTGTCCTGAGGATGCTCAGACTCTAGTCTCTGGCCTTTGTACTCAAGCCCTGTGCGTGATTGCTGGCACGAGATCCTTCTTCCCTTTGGTTCTGTGCTTTGCCGGTCTCCTGGGCATCTCCCTGCCTCCCAGATGCTCTTATTTCTCCTTGAATTTCTCTCTCTCTCTCTCTCTCTCTCTCTCTCTCTCTCTCGATCTTACCTCTCATCACTTCCTCCTTCTTAAAAATGTACAGTCTTTGAGGTGGAAGGAACAATCTATCCTCCTGCTTCCCAAAAGGACTTGTGTAGGTCAAGGGCTTTGGACATGTATGTACATTTAGTTTTTTTGTTAAATGGCTTAGCTCTTTTGTGAAAGTAGTTGACAGAATAGTAAACTCCATCCCTGGTCTACCAGTATTGTAAACTCCTGGTCCTTTTCTATATTCTGTATGTTTTCAGACTCTGGCATGAAGAGATTTTCCTGGTGCCACTTATTTTCAAGGTTAAGATGCCGAGGCCTTGGGAAACTGAACCATGATCAGTAGTAACTGGATATTGGCTATGTGACAGGCAAAATGGACACGATGGATTCGGGTGCTAAGAGTCTCCTCGCGGGTAGAGACACTGTATGGCATTATCAGTGTCAAATAAGGCCATGTGGACCCCCATGGAAGAGACTTGAACTGAACTTGGGAAGAGATGGGTTAGTCAAGTCTCCTCAGCTAATCAGTTGGCATCTGAGATGAGAGACTGTAAAAGACAGGATGGTTGGGACTAGAGGAGAGTTAGAAAAGCAAGGGATACTGCAAATATTGGGATGCTTGGAAGTCAAGAAGTAGCTGAGAGGGGAAAGAGAGCTACCTTGAGTGCTCCCATGAGGGTTAGTGAACTTTGAAATTTATAGATGAGACTCAATAAACTCTACCGCTTCCTCCCTTTATCCTAATCTTTCTGTAGATCTGTCCTGCCCACAGATCCTGCTGGGAGATGTATCGGAAGACCTGTATGCATCTATATTTTGGGAAAATCGCTCCCCAGGCTGCAAGTAGAGGACAAAGGAAAATACTGTAGACCAGTGCCTAGGACACGCCCTGGGAAGGTTTCATGAGAAGAGAATCAGAACTCTAGTATTCCTGAGTGTAGCGTGCGTGTCTGCACTGCGCAACCAGCAATAACGCCTCACCTGGTATACGAAGCCTCCAGTCTCTGTTGTCGCCCCTCCTTCCCCCATTGGAACGCATCTCCAGCTGTTCAGAGGCCTGAATGCACTCGTGTCACCTGAAGTCTCTTAGGCACTGCCCCAAAGACATGTCATGGATATGCCCAGAGCACGGCAGCATGGCAAGACCCGGTTCTCTGTATCTCTGTGAGTTGGGGTCAGAATTGCCGTTTCCTCCCTGTTTCAAGTGTTCCTTGTTGCCCATCTCACGTGGATCAGTGGGCTGGGGAAGGCAGCCCGGGCTGATATGAACTCAAAGGTTCCCTGCTCCTGGGTGGAACAGCCTCAGACCTGTTTCTACAGGCCTTTGGGCCGTGCTTTGGTGTACTCCTGCATTACCTCACCCAGCTGAACACCTACTCTGACATCCTTAGGAACAAGGCAGGCTTCCTTCCCCACCAGGCCTGCAACACCACCTCTGGGCTTTGTCTCCTAAGGTTTACAGCATATCTACCTGAATGTTCTAGGTGTTACACACATGTAGCACATAGGTCAGTCTGGGCCAATCCCAGTCGATTCTCTCTTTCTGTCTCTTCCTCTCTCTCTCTCTCCACACACATGCACACATGTATCCACTCACACATGTATACATATGCACATATATATGCATGCACTCAGGCACCTATTCACGCATGCACACATAAGTGCACCCATACTCATACATATGTATGTAAATTCATAGGCATGTAGCACACATGTACATATGCAGGCACCCATGCACACCTGTGCACACACGTGCACTCACATATACACACTCACACAGTTTAAATGTAGATTCCACATATGCTTTTCACCATCTTTAACTTGATAATGTATTTATGAGTCTCCAAGAATGGTAAGAATTTGGCTAGTCCATCTCCTGTACCCATTTGACTCATCTGCTCCTTCCTGGTGTGGCTGCTTCTCTGCTGGGAGAGACTGAGGGCAGCTAGATTTAGTGTCTTGACTTACGAGGGGTCTTTAATTGCAGGCAGCGATGTTCAGGTTTGTCTGGGCCAAGCACAGGCTCATGCTGGAGACCCCCATACAATTATAATCGACCTCTATCTTTTTTTTCTTTCAAAAGTGCCCTGTTTTGGGGGTACAAATGATAAGAACCAGAGCCCAGACAGTTGGCATTTTGAAACCCAAAGGGCATCTCATTGTTAGCCTTTGCTTCTGCCTATAATAAAGTCTGATGTCACCCGGTGACTCACGACTTGCTCTCTGGCAACCTCTGATATTTGCCACGGGACCCTGAATTCTTTCTCCCTTATTCAACCACCACATTCGGCCTGGTAAAATGCCTCACCTTCTCAACGCTCATTCTGCAAGGGGTTGACAGAACATGGTGGCAGCAGTGTCTCCGCACAGTGCCACCTCTGGTGGGGCAGCTCTGAGCCCCCTGTGGCCCACACTGCCAGCCCACCTCCTTCTTTTGTCTGCTTTCCCTCCTGCTCCTGTCAGATGCAGCAGGTGATGAGAAAAGAAAAGAAGGAAAAAGCCAAGCGTGTAAGGCAGGAGCCAAGCTGGAGATGAATTAAATTACATAGCTTTTTCAAGAAAACGAATGAGTTAGAAAAAAAATTAAAGGGAAAAATAACAAGCTTTTACTTGCTCTTTTTAAAATTTATGTTTATTATTTTTTAATGTGTGTGTGTGTGTGTGTGTGTGTGTGTGTGTGTGTGTGTATGTGCACCATGACACGCAAAGGACAGATTTTATCCTTTTTATCCACCTTTATGTGGATTCTGGGAATCAAACCCAGATTATCAGACTTGCATGATAAGCACTTTAGCCCACTGAACCATCTAGACATCCTTGCTGCTTCTTTTTCTTCTTTTCTTTTCATGTTTCTGTGGACTAAATGTAGCTACTTTGAAACCCTGTCTGTAGACATTTGCTTTTCTGGAATTCTTTTTTTTAAATGACCTTTATTTTATTTATTTATTTATTTATTTATTCATGCATTTTTATATATGCATCTCTTTGTGTGTCTTGTGTGTATATCTGTGTGTATCAGAGGGTGCTGTGTGTGCCTATGGAAGTCCAAGGGTGACTTTGGGAATCACTCTGGATTGCACTTTGCTTTTTTGCTTTACTCTAGAGTTTCCCAGGCTCTGCCTTCCAGGATAGGATGTACAGGCTGCTACCATTTCTACCTTTTTTTTTTTTTTTTAATGTGGGATCTGAACTCAGGACCTTCTCCTGTGAGACAGAAGTTTAACCCCTGAGTCATCTCTCCAGCCCCTTTCTGGAATTTGTTAGTTAAAAGTATAAAGGTTCATTGAAGAAATGTTTTCCTCTTTATTTGACAAGAGTACACAGTTAAAATTATCTTTGATACTTGCAGCACCCATAAAAAATTAAAAATACAACAAAACAAATGCAGCAAATCCCCTCATCAGTTATAAACGCAGATGGGAACGAGAGACCTGAAGTGATGGGGGTATTTCCAATCTGTTTTGCTGTGGGCGGTTGGGAGGTAAATCCTGAGTACTTGACTCTTATGTTTTCAAATATCCCAAGTAATGTGTTCTCATCGTTTTCTTCATGGGACTTTTAACGTTCTTGCATCTGTTTGAGATGACTCCTAAGTCTGCCTCTTTCTTCACGTGAACAACAAAAAAGGAAACCTTTTCATTTTTTGGGATGTTGCTCAAATTATGGATCTTAAAACATAACTGTCCCCTGTTTAACTGTCCTATATGTTGTTAAACCTTTTGTCTCCAGCCTTGCCATATAATATGGTTTGGCTTTGTCTTCTTTCGAGCCTCCTTAATTCCTTTGATGTTAGAGAGTGGTCTAGCGTTAACACTGCTCTTACATCAGTGCTTCCGGTAGTGTCACGTCAGCATTAAATACCAGACTTTTTGGCTGATTCATACATTGGAAACCTTTATGATGATTTCTCTGACCAAACCAAGCAAGAATCAAACCAGAACCCACTGTCAACGGCACAGCCAATGCTAGCCAAAGCATGCTGGCTATTTGTAACTTCCCTCTGGCTCTCTGGGAGACTACAGAGGCTTTCTTCCTGTTTCTTGTTCAAAGTCTACCTCTGTGATTGTAACAATAATATCACATCATGCTTTGCTTCAAATTGTTTTTTCAAAAGATGCTGGAACCCTGAACGTAGATAACGACCAAGAAACTTGTAAGAAATATTTGTTCCTAGACATTGAAATCAAACCTTGCAAGTTGGGCATCATTTGGTTGATTTATTTTTTGAGGAGAGGGCATTTAATTTAAAAACTTTTTTCTTTTCTTCCCTTTCCCCTCCCCCACCCTTTGATTGTCTCCCCAGGGACCAGGAAGTTTATATGTAAACACAAACGGTAATGGACCCCTGCCCTGCTCTGCTTTCAACCCGGTCAATCCACAGAGGGATTAACCCCAAATACCAGCTTGCTCTCAGAGGCAAAATTGTTCCCTAGGCCGGTATCACCAAAGGGTTTTCTTCTCTCTGGGCTTTCTCATTCGCCCCACAAATAACGTCTCCTCAAAGCGGGGCTTAAAGACAGCAACTAGAAAGCAAATTGGCAGCAGACTGGAGCCTGGAGTACACATGCGCGCCCTCCCTGCGCCCTCCGGGCTTCTGCTCGGCCCTTGACCGCCTCCAGGCCTCCGGTGCTGAGATAACTTTGTGAAGTCCAGGGTGCTACGGCAAGCAGCCTGGTTGCTTGTTCTAATAACATTCTGTCTGAGTGTCTTTGGGTTTACCCACTTGCCATCCTATGGACTTCTGGTCCTCTTACAGACTACCCAGAGCATCCCGAGGATGCTGTTGGCAGGGGCTGTGGAGATGAGTGGGGACTAGTATTTGGCTCTGCGGGAGAGAGGAGCAAAAAGCACTGGCCTGAACCGCAGCTACGCGTCGATGAGGGCGAAGACTGCAAATCCTTCTGTTTGTTCTCTGTAGGTCTTAGGGTGCCCGATTCAGAAGGGAATATTTTCAACGGGGCATCAAGTTCCAGGCCAGGTGCCAAGTCTTACAACAAGAAGAACCACTCCTCGCCTTCTTTGCAGAATGACTTGAAAAAGTCCTCGTGGGACGTTGCCTTGGACAGCCAAGGAACCAGCAAGACCAGGAGGTTTCCTTAGGGCCGAACAGCCTCTCCACCACGCCTCGCCAGAGAAACGGTGTGTTTGTGCTTTTAAAGCACGATATAGCTCTCCCAGAAGTTTCCCATGTTGTTAAGAAGGGGGTAGGAATGGAGGAAAGAGCCGCTTACTTCACAGTCCCTAGCAGCTGTGGAAAGTTTGATGTGGCAGGGGTACCCAGACAGAAAATTAAAAAACTAATAAAGTCCTCAGTGTGAGGCGCTGGCATCAGGACAGCTTTGCTTCTCCAGACACCTAATAAAGAGACATTCCGGGACACTAACTCATAAGGGAAATCTGCAGGGGTCACAGAGAACAGTGGGAGGCGAGCCACGGAGGCAGCGGTCGGTTGTTGGCCTGGCTGCGGGAAGGTTATGCCCGCCACTCCCCTCCCCCCACCCTTTGCCCTTCCAGTTTAGAAGAATGACGGGGTGCTGGGGGCTGAAGGGAAGCAGGGGGAGCGATGTTGCAGAGCGCCCTCTTTCCTGGAAGAGATGAGCACAAAGCTGATGTTGGTGGCTTTGGGATAGGAGATGATGGTCACAGTGGACGCTGGGCCTTGAAGGTGGTGAGGCAGCGGAAAAAGAGAGGCTCATCTATGTTCATTTGACTAAACAACTCCCCTCACCCGAGGTTTTCTTACATGGATTTTTTTCCTGCTTGGGGTGACCTAGTCATTTGGGAACTGTGTTGTGAGTGACATCTGTGTTGCTTGACTTGATTTTCAAGTTGGGCTGCATCTATCCAAAGAAAAAAAAGCAAAGGGGTCACTTTGACCTTCAATCCAGTCATCAGTGGGATTTGGAGACTCAGGAGTCCCTAGGTGATAGATCCGGAACCAGCTCAAACGAAAACCCACTCGATAGATCTGAGATCGGAAATAGATCTCGATGGAAGAGCCCATCAAGAATGTTAATAGGATCTGATAAGGAAAACAGATAACTGGATAGACTCCTAGTTATTCTGCGAGGGAAGGAAACCAACAGGTCAAACCAAAATTCCTTCCTTCTGCACTCCAACTGTTGAAAGCTTGCACCCCTGATTCCAAAGCAGTAGTAATTTCATCTCAGGGGAAATTGCTGCTCTCTCACTGAAGTTTTGGAGTTTCCCGAATAAACTTCAGTCTTTGTAGATGAAGCTTGGGTTGTGTTCTACCTCCTTTCTCACTCTCTCTTTCCTCATTTTTTCTTTTTATAACACCATGTATCCACTACGCTGCTTTTTAAAAAACTTTATTTATCCATTCATTTAGTATGTGTGCGTGTGTGTGTGTTTGTGTGTGTGTATCAGAGGGTACTGTATGTCCCCATGGAAAGTCAAGAGTGACTTTGGGAATCATCCTGGATTGCTTCTACCCCCTTCCTTCTGGGGTTTCTCAGGCTGCACCCGCCAGGGCTGGAAGTGTGGGCCTTACATGGGACCTAGAATCCGAACTCACGACCTTCTTTCTAGGCAGAGTCTTAACTCCTGAGCCATCTCTCTAGCCCCCACTCTGTTGCTTTTCTCAATTTCAATTTTCAGTGACCAACCACGGATTGATTGGAATATTCCAAAAAGCAGTCAATGCTGGAAAGTACAACCCATTCCTGGCCGTGTGTTGAAGCCTTGTGCTACCTCATTGTGTCCCGCAGGACCCAAATCTCTCTTTGTCCAGAGTGGTCCACATAGGTGGTCCCATAGGTGGCAGTCATTTAACCAGCTCAATTAGCAGATAGACTATCTTGCTCCTGTCCACCTAAAGCTATTCTAGCTTAATAATGTCCCTAAAGTGCAAGTGCCACACCCAAGAAGGTCCGGAACATACGGTATGGACTGACAGGTTAGCTCTGGTCAGATGTGGCCACGTGGCAGGACATAGATAGGGTTCCATGTTGTCCTCCTAACCTCCAGGGACCAGAAGGGACTCTGTGCTTATTGTTTCTCATGTGCAGGTGCAAAAGGTGAAAAGAAGTGTAGTCTGCGAAGGAAGGAGGAAAACAGAGTTGGCTCTACTTCCAAGTCGGCGGCATTGAGTTCATTTGGAATCTTTAAGGAAGACTTGGGGTATCTCTCGGGTTCTTTGCAGTGAGCAGGCTGCTGCGAAGTCTCCAGCCCTCAGCTGCAGCCAAGTCACGTGACCTTTGCTTCATAAAGTACAGCTCTACCCGGGGCAAATCTGGTGAGGTCCTCACAGGATTCCCCGAGGGGTCCTGCTGTGGAAGAACAGGACACAGGGGAACTGACTTGGGCTGCACCCCACAGCTCTGCCACCACCAATGAGTCTCCAGGATTGGCTGTGTGGGTTCCAGTTTGTAGGGAGTGACGAAGAGATTCAGAAAGACTTCGGAGGCCCTTGGTAGTTCTCAGACGCTGCGATTCCCTGGGGTTAGAAGCTTGGGCTGAGGATTGAGTTCCCGGCTCTCCCCTGGCAAAAGAGTGTTTCCTTCTGGCCTTCTGTTCAGCTGCGGCTTGGCAGAGGCTGAGCTATAGCCCTTGGGTGTAATGCAGGAGGGGTTTGTGGTTTAGGGAGCAAAATGCAATGTAGGTCTTTGAACTTAGAGTCCAGAATTTTTCTTCTCTTCTCCCCTCCCCTCCTCTCCCTTCCCCTCCCCTTCTCTTCCCTCCCCTCCCTCCCCTTTCCTAGTCTCTCCTTTTTCCTCACCTTGTTTTTCTTTCCCTCCCTCTCTTTTCCTTTTTTCTTTTTTTTTATCTTTGCCTCCCTTCCTTTTTCTCTCCACTTCTCTTCCCTTTCATCACCCTCTCCTCTTCCTCTCCCTTTCTTTCTCCTCTTCTCCCTTCCTTCCCATCATTTTTCAAAAGCTGTTCCCTTCACGAAAGCAGCCACCCATTCAAGAAAAGAGCAGTTTGCCTTGAAGATGGATGCCGACTGCCTTCCTGTCGGGTAATCACTCTGAGGGAGACCTGGGAAATTCTGACTTATTCTGGAAGGATCTGGAATGATGCATGTTAAAATTCAAATGTGTAAGGGTCCCTGGAGAATCTTGGTGAACACTACATTTGCAGGGGGTTCCCAGGGATGCTGCTTGAAGTCACCAGTCACTGCTGCTGGATCACACTGCAACTAGCATGGTGGAGGATGGCAATTCTCCCCTGGGCTCCCTGAGAGCAGACCCCGTGGGAGGTGAACTCTGTCCCTGAGCACTTCAGATCGGGTCTCTTCTGGTCAGTCCAGAACGAGCCTGTTGGGTCAGCTTTCAACCCAAGGAGTTCTGTCCCTTGGAAGGCTGGTCTGTCTGAATCTTGCTTTTCATTTTCTCCCTGGACCTGTGCCCTCAGCACTGGAAGAAGAAAAAGCACTGGCGGGATGAGGAAGAGCAATGCCTGGATCATCTAGAAAGTTACAGCAAAGGATCAAAGGCGCCTCTTCCTCCGGCTCACAAATAGCATCTCATTACTTCGCAGGACTAGAACTAGTGTTTCCATGCCACTGCCACATGAGAATCATTCAGCGATACACCTTCCCTAATTGAGCTGCACGCCAGGGGCACCCTCTTAATAGCATTATGGCACCAATTACTTCATTAGGAGACAAGAGCCGCTTTTATGACAGGTTTTAGAATTAAAACAGCAGAGAGACATCTCCATGCACTGGTTCAGGGCTGAGCCGCGTCCAGCAAAGTGCATGGACAGAAAGGACCTGAGGACTGATGATGGCCCAGTGGGCTCTGTCTTGGCCACCAGACCTGGAGCAACTCTCTGTTGTTAGGTCAAGAGTGTTAACCCCGTGGCTCGTGTTCTCCATTGTGCACAGGTTGTGATGGGCGTGGCGTGAGGGAGGGAGATTTCTGAAGTTCAGTCCCTGAACAGCTCTCACACAGGACATTCAGAGATTCTGTTTGCCCCCATATTGCCTGTGTTCCCCAAGACTCCAGTCAAACCCCATCTGCACGTGCAGAGCCTTTTCCAACTCTGGGCATATGGATCTTTCCAGACACGGGACCGAATGGAACTCTGGCTTTCGGTCTTTGGACTTGTCACAGCTCATTTCCTAGTCCCCTTCTCTCCATTGGGCCTGCTCTGCTGGCTCCTGTGTTCTAACAGTCGGGGGAAGGGGAGGTCAAGCTTGGGTTTTGCTGTTCCCTTGGATGTTTGTCTGCTAGGAGACACTGGGTAGGGTCTTGTGCCCTGGGGGCTGTAATTTCCTCCATTCAAATGTGCATAGTCACATGGGAACTGTGAAGTGCCGGGAGGCATTCTTAGGAAGGTGCCTGTGTCTCCTTCACACCTCAGCTTCCTCATCTGTGAAGTGAGAACATCACACTTGAATGCCTGGGGAGGCCCAGGTAGGAGCCGGGCTTCTTTCTCTCTGGCAGCTTCTCATGTTTTCCTTCCCTGAACTCACCAGAGCTGCAACCTCCAGATCTCATGTAAATATTGAATTTCTGGCACCGACCCGGTAGAGTGTTCCAGCTTCCTGGGTTGGTGACTCATGTGGTTTTCGCAAGGCTTTTCCTGCCGGTCCCATGAACTGTGGAGGCCAGGTCGTTTCTGGCTTTCTTTGTGTCACGTGGAAGAGGGAACAGATACATTCTGTATTGCCCGCTGGGCGGAAGAAGCTTCAGCTGACAGACGTGGGGGGAGGCCAAACCGAGCTAATCTGGAAAGGATTTCCTTATAATTAGAAGGACCTCCCTGGTTCCAAACCTTCGCTGGCTCTGCATTGCACCCAGCTCGCCACCATCTGGCTCCAACAGCTTCCATAACCATCCTGGGTTCTCTCCCTAAGAAACTGGAATTGTGAGGCTTTAATTCACCCTTGTGACAGTTCCTCTCCAGTCCATGTTTCTAACGCAGATCCAGTTTCCAGAAGCCCATGATACATCTCCAGTAGACGCTCATCATTCCTGCAAACTCAAGCTCTCCTTAAGTCTGTCCGTCCCTTTGCCACTCTCCCCCATTTGTATGCTTTGGTTTGTGGGTTCGTTGTCTAGCTCTACAGAGTGAAAGATTCACCTGGGAAACCTTAAACTTCCTCCTCATTCTGTCTCCTAATCTTTTTGCTAACACCCACTGCTTTGAAACACCTCAAGAGTTTGTCATAAATAATATGTCATTGCAGTTCACATTATTTCTCTCTCCTGCAAATCAACAATAAACCTATAGGTTTTACAGTGCTTGGGTCTGGTAGATCTATCTGATGCATAAGGTAAAATGGTTTGTTAGCAAATGACTTATTAACAAATTGTTATAATTAAAACTGCTAATTAAAGAAATAGGGTCTAAGCCAGTTATACTTACTATTTTTATTACTATATTGATTTAGTTTTACCAAGTTGCTCCCTCCCTCCCTCCCTCCCTCCCTCCTTCCCCTCTTTCCTCCCTCCCTCCCTCCCTCTCTTTCCCTCCTTCCCCCTTCCCTCCCTCCCTCCTTCCCTTCCTCCCTCCTTCCCCTTCCCTCCCTCCCTCCTTCCTTCCCCTCCCTCCCTCCCTTCCTCCCTCCCTCCCTCCCTCCCCTTCCTCCCTCCCTTCCTTCCTTCCTTCCTTCCTTCCTTCCTTCCTTCCTTTTTTCTTACGTAGTCTAGTCTGGGCCAGAACTTGCCATGTCGCTAAGAATGGCCTCGGTCTCCCAGTGTTAGGGTCATAGATGTGTGCCACAGTGTGAAAACCTGTTGTTTTGAAATATTTTATTATTTTTGACTTAAATTTTTTTGCCATAATTTTTATATATTTTTTTACACTAGTGATGTGGAAGATAAAGGTCCTATTTTCAAATTCTATTTGGGCTATCTTGAAAAAATGTTTGAAGTATATAAATTTATATTTTCCTTATATTATTGCTTTTTTCAAAATGTTACATGTTGGTGCATTCATGTGCACATACTCCCCTCACACATGTGCAGCCACCCACATGCAAAACACAAATACACACATGCACACTCCCCATGCATACATACACATGAAAATGGAAGGAAAAAATACACCATCTTTCTATTCATTGGGGTCTGTCATTTTTGTCTTTTATAATCTCCAAAGCAATTTTTTTTTACTTACAAGAAATAAGGAAAGATATGTCTGATTCTCCTGTTTGTTCGCAAAAAATGTGAATGTACTTGCCCAATGGTTAGTTACATTAATACCTTAGAGAGAGAAGAGAAGTACTGAAGTCAGAGTAGCCAGGGATGGAGGCATCTGGAATAACAGTCAGCTTGGGGAGAAGATGGGGGCTTTTGTGCCCTATTTATTACCTGTCTGTCTGTCTGTTTATTTATTTATTTATTTTTACCAATAGTGGCACTGCTCTGTCAACATCCTGAATGTTGTTTTCATTCTGCCTGACGCCCATCCTAAGTTGCAGGTATGTCCTGTCTCTTCTCACTCTTCATGCTGTCAGTAGTATGAAGCCTCCTTCCTTCTTTGACTTTCCTTAATAAGCTTGCCTTGGGGCCTTTGGATGCCGCTGCTTTTGCAGCCAGGGCAAGTCATGGTCTTTTTAATTAACTCATGTTCAACACTCAGTCCAGTCCTTCATATCTGATGATGAAAAGGGGACAGGGGTGTTCTGTGGGCATCTCGGTCTTTCTGCCATTTCCTGTAATCACCGCTACTTCTAAAAATGAAGATTTGACCTTGTGTCTTCCTCATCAGGTCTCTATGAACCACATGGGCCGAAATTACCCCACCTCTCCAGCATGTTTATGTGCAGTTGTGTGTGTGTGTGTGTGTGTGTGTGTGTGTGTGTAGGACCATGGTGAATGACAGGAATCATCCTTTATCACTCTTCTACCTTATTTCATTTGGCTGGACCTCTCAGAGTTCACCAGTAAGGCTAGTCCTCCTTGCCACCCAGCTTGCTCTGGGGATTCCTAGTCTCTGCCTCCTGAGGCTGGAATTCACAGGTAGGCCACTATGGCCACCTAACAACCTGTGAGTTCTAAGGATCTGAACTCTTGTTTTAAAGTGCCACACTTTAACCCCTGAACAAGCTCACCAGCCAAGTCATTTACACAAAGAGAGGCATCTCAGGGATTAGGGATTGGATTGAGCTTTGAGGTTGTAAAACACTGTAAACTGGGAATGAGGAAGGTGTGACTCTCACCCGCATGTGTATATTGGAGTAGGTGTGGTCATGGGAAGGACAGAGTGAAAGGAGGGATGGAAAGAAGGGGTAGTTAAGTACACGTGTCAACTTGACCATTGAAGACCTGAGTTTTGGGCACAGTTGTAAAGAGCAACACACAGTTGTGAGCACGCCTGCAGGAGTGGATGGGACTTTTCCGGGGCAGGCAGAGAAGATGCAGGGAGGTGATGAGCTGGCATTCTTTGGCATACTTGCATAGACAAGCTGTCTCTCAACAGTCTCAACAGTGAATATGGTGTAGCCAGTTTCCTCAGTCTTTGGTGTTGGAGTGGGTGAACTCTGTTGCCAAACTGGAGTAAGAACTGTAATCGGAATAATAAGCCTGAATAGCAAACTAAAATGTTCCTTTAAGCCATTTGGTCATGACTTTATCAGCAACCTATAGAGTAAATGTGACAATGGATCAGAGCAAAACTTCAGAGGGCTCTGAAGGCTCAATTGGGCCACGTTTTTATTATGTAAAACTTCGCCAGGATTCTTTCTTGTGGGTATACATGTCAGATGCATGCTGCTTTAGAGTGAGACCAGACTTTGAACTTGAGCTGTATCCTTCACTGGTGAATAACTTTGGACAAGTTATGTGGCTGGCCTTTCTGATATTAGTTTTGTCATCTGTGATAATGGGCTTTGTGGAGATTAAGTCAGAAGAGATAGAGGAAGGCACCAAAGATACTGTCCGCCTTTTTCCAAGGGCCCGGGAATTCATATTTTGTTAAAGACTGTCCCATGCTGCCACACTGTCAAACTGTTTATCTCAGTTTACCCTGGGGGACAAGTCCTGTCAGATTCTTCCCCAACGGCTGTGGCTCTGCTCAGCTAACAGAGTTGTCTGAACTCTAAGGGAACAATGAAGTCCCATTCTGTCACTAACCCTTAGATCAGAACTGAGTTTTCATGGCGGAACTTAAACTACCACCATCAATCGTATTTTCCATGATATATGAAGAAATATTATTATTTATCTTAAATTCCCAACTAGTTTGTTCATTTAGTAAGTTTTTATTGGCCATTTTATGTGCCAGAGTTATCAGTGCCAAACTTTGTATTCATAGTCACTTATTTGTAGTTTATGAAGCACTTTCCTAGCATTGAGTCTGAGATCTGAGTTACAAGGAAGAGAAAATCAGTGCATGTAGATGAAATGTGTGGATCTCATTGTGTCATACAGGTATTTGTTTATATCTTACTATTTTCTGGTTGAGGAATTTGACTTCCTATCTTATTACTTTTCAAAGTTATTGTCAGTAGAGTAGTAAGCAATTATGTTGATGGACTTTCCTTCTAACAAAGGAAGAAGAAATTGTTAAGTCCAATTTCTGTCTGATCTGAGTAAGGAAAACTTTTATTAGTTACCCGCTTCTCAATTATCACTGGTTAATTCCATTCACCGTGACTGAGCAGAGTCCACCAAAACCATCTGCTTTGGAGAAAGGAGACACGAGCACAGTTGAGGGGTCCACTGTGTGTAAAACAGATGGGATGTGCAGAAGCAGCTGGTATAATAAGGTAATCCAGCGGTAAGGGTCATATAGTAAACTGGAGGGAAGGAAAGGGGAGGGGTAAATAGTAAATCAGAGAGGAAGAGAGGAAAGAGAGATACACTGTCGCAAGAGTTGAAGAAGGCTCAGTAGCATATGGAGAGACCTGTGCATTGGACTGCCCAGTAACCTGCAGGTTTCAGATATTTTTTATCCAAAATTGTAGCTCGGGAAGTTACTGAACCTTCCCCATGAGGCTGGTAACACTGATCGGGTAAGTAAGATCTTGTTCGGGACACGCGAAAGGGCTGTCTCATCACAGTGGAGACTGTTGACTGCTGCTGCCGTACCAACGGCTCATCTGCAAAGCTGGGGGTTTGGTGAAGCACTTCACACATTTGCCTGCTTAGAAGAGAGTTGATCCTCGTACTTTCTCCGTAATGGAGAAAGATTGCATTAGCGGCAGTTGGAAAGTGTCCATAGATTCTTGGCTCAGGATGTGTTTGGGGTGCAATAATCTAATGTTTCTTTTCCAGTTGCACAAAGAAATGAAGGAGGGCAGGGAGGAAAGGGGCGACCAGAAAGCAACCCCGTGCGCAATCTTTTAGCTTAGCCCCTTCGCGTTTTTTTTTTTTTTTTTTTGAAATCCAAATGTACAGCATGCTCGTGGGTCCTCGAGTTACGAGCAGCTGAATTGAATTAGAAAAACAGTTTCCCTTGGTTGCTGTGACCTGGCCTGCCAAATTCTCAGCTGGCGAGGGTTTTTATAGCTCCGTTATAAACCCCTGAAAAGTGAGGCATATAATGGAAACATTGGCATAACTTGAACTCCCAGGAGCGGCTTGTGCCATTCTAATTACCCTTCAGGCTCACTGGCCCGGCTTCCTCTCCCTGGGCTGGCAGACCGTGGTCTGGGCTCTGCCTCACTGTCCTGGGAGCTAGAGGTTGGAAGCTGGGGTTTGGAATAATGGGATAGTGTCTGCTGGTGGGAAGCCCCCGTTCCATACATACAAGCCCCTCCTTTCCCCTTCCTTCCCTTGTTCTCTCCCTCACCACCTCCCCAGTCTCAATCCCCCCACCCCTCCAAAAGGCAGAACAGTTCAGTTGGTTGTAAAAATTAATGAGCTCAGATACAGACTTGCCTTATTCCGGTCCAGCTGCGTAACCAGGGCGATTCCGACCAGCATTCTAGACGCTGACATCAGCTCCACACCCCGGCACAATGCTGCTCTGTTTGATCTCAGAAACAGATCAGGCTCCTGGGCTTTATACATCCTGCTTCCTCCCTACGCAAACTCATTTTACGACCCACCAGGAGAGCGCATCTCGACTGGTCTCTCCCCAGGCAGCCAATACCAGAGGATCAGGCCCCACAGCGAACTCCTCTTTTACCAGCTGGACACTTTGATCCTGTTTTTTCCTGGTCCTCTTGGAGGCTTCCTCCTCTCCTCCCCAGCCTGTCCCCAGGAGTTGATAAGTGCCGGGGGATGATGGCGATAATGATGTCACCACTTTCCGTTTGCGGGACACCATACCATTTTCAATGCACTTCTGCGTTCTAGTCTGATCCACTGCCCAGGACCACCCGGGGAGGTAGAGGTGGTGTACCCACTTTATAGGGAAGAGGGTAAAGCCAGGGATGAAGTCCTGTGATGTCTAGCATAGGGCTCGGGCTGGGCAGGCACCCAGCAGGATAGATTGCGTGTTAGTGATCTGAACTGCGGGGAAGCTCTGAGGACCCACTTTCTGTTGGGCTCGAGGAGATCGGAAGTGAGCAGACTCTTCAAAAGTGTTCAGAGCTCTGAATCTGTCGCAGCAGCACACACACCTCCGTCCTTCCGAATGCTGCGTCCCTTCGGCTCAGTTTCCAACAGCACCACCCGGACTTCTTGCTTGGTAGTTCAACCCAAAAGAGGGTCATAAGCCATCCTGAAGGACATGTCAGTAGTGAGAACAGTGGCAAAGCTCTTTAGAAATGAAAGAGAAGGAAAACCTTAGCACCCCAGCACTTTGGGGAAGCTTTTCAGGGTGGATGTTATGGAAGGATGCACAAAGCAGAGGGGGCGACCATAGGGTCTGCATTCGTCTGCACACCTGTCATGTGAAAGGGCCAGACACCGTGTGTGTGTGTGTGTGTGTGTGTGTGTGTGTGTGTCTTGAACAACAGAAACAATTCTGAGGTCTGGAAGTCTGTGATCAAGGTGTAGCCTGGCTACTATCCTTGGGGCTCAGGATAGAATCTGTAGCTTTATACAGTGGGACCCAATCTACAGTATTATGTCGTTGGTACCTGCTTCCCTCCCAGCTTTGCCCATTTTTCTCCAGGTATGTCTATATCTTCTCCAGGTATCTTCTTCCTCTTATTGGGACTGTAGTCATGTTGAATCAGGGTCCGGCGTAAGGCTAAGGGGAGTCATACTAGATCGATGGTGAGGATATATTCCGATGACGGATGCCTTTGTAAGAGGGCATTATTTAATTTAATGACTTTAATGTATGTGTCCCACAGAGTCACATCAATAGCTATCAAAGGTTAGGTTGGGCACATTTGAACCAGTAATAAGTGTTACATTTCTTTCATGGTTGTCTGCGGACTTATTTCTGTGCAGAAGCTAAGAGATTGGACTGGCTGCTCAACAGCTATTAACATGGGTGTTAAGAGACACCTCTGCTTGCTCACATTTATCACACTCCTCATTTCATCTTCGCTGTAGTCCAAGGATGGCAAAAGCTTAGGAGTCCCATTTTTCAGGGGAAGAAATGGAAATGAGAAGCAAAGATGGGACAAGCAGGGTCACATGGGGTGGCTCTGGAACATTAAGTATAAATTCCCACCTGCTTAACTGTGGCTTTTTTTCTTTTCACTTGACCATAAGAATGAGTCTCAGAGAACTCAATGAACCTATCTGCCAAGTACCCCAGCTGCAGCTCCAAGCTGCTTCCCAGGTTCCCAAGACCCTACTTATTCCATTTCATTTCATCTGGGCTGAATTTTGAAACTGGGGCTCTGACACTGGCCTTAGTGTGGATGCAGGAAATCCAGAGCCTGTATGAGCATTTCTTTGATGTCTCTAGACACTCAGCAGCTACATCACGAATTTGGAGAACCTTACTTTCTTGTGTGGCTCCCTCTCAAGTTTTTCAAACATGGGCTGGAGATATAACTCAGCGGGTAAGGCGCCTGCTTTCAAACATGCAGACTGGGTTCTATCCCTGGAAGCCCGCATGGTAGAAGGAAAGAATTAGCTTCCAAAAGTTGTCCTCTGACTTCCTCTCACGTATCATGGTACGTATGCTCATTTCTTTCTCAAATTTTTTTTCAATGAAGTTAAACTTGTGAAGCTCCGCATCTCAGCATCTTCTCTCATTCCTGTGTCCCTTTCTTTGTGATGTGCACAAACTCTGCATTTCAGCTTTTGAAGCACATTTGCTGTGTACTTTAGTAGCCTAAAATGCATTGTTCTAAGGGTCTGCTTATTCCACTCAGAGCATTTGCAGTGGGAAGTAGCAGGAGCTAAGGGTATTGATAGCATGTGGATTATAATGCTCTGCTGTTTGTCCTCAGACACTACAATCATCTAGAAATGCCCACATTTTAACAACTGAGCTGCATGCTTCAGATTGTCACTTGTATTCAGAAATGGTCCATAGTTATTGCAATGGTTCCGAGATGGGAACACTGCGGCCCATCACCGAGGGCCCTGGGGTTCTGAGGCTGGACCAACACAGTAGCTTTCTGCGGTGTTGTGATTTGTTAAACTTGCACAATTCTGTGTTTAATGTACATGCTGGCTGTGCTCAATGCAGCATATGTTTTCTTTTGCTCCTCACCTTTACGTTATACATTCGTGGTTTGTGCGCCCAGGCAGTCCTTACTTCGCATGGCCCTGCAGTTGCACTGGGAGAATGCAATCTGATACCTCTGAATTTTGGTGAACACGGTGTTATGCAAAGCAAGGGCTCCTTGCAATTGCTTTTAAGTCAGTTTAAACTTGGATGAAGAATATGAGGACAATATGAGTTCTCATTTCTTAGACAGATAAGTGCTTACTGGGCACAAGGTATCATGGCCGCCTGGGTACTGAGACACAACTGACATGTGAATGAACACAATCTCAATATATATATATATATATATATATATATATATATATATATATATATATATCATACAGGCAATATCTATCTATCTATCTGTCTGTCTGTCTATCTGTCTGTCTGTCTATCATCTATCTATCTATCTAGCTAGCTAGCTAGCTATCATCTATCTGTCATCTATCTATCTATTTATCTATTTATCTATCTATCTATCTATCTATCTATCTATCTATCTATCTATCTATCTGTCTTCTTGTCAAGCGTACCATCAGAGCCCTTCCATCATGGCTCACTTCCCACAGATTGGCCCTGCCAATCATGCCAGTCAGAACATCTGAGGACCAGCAGGATGGGGTTGTCAGGTGGCCACCCTGGCTGGTTTGAAGCCTTTGACCACGCAAATACCATCTGATAGGGTGGAGGAGCTTGAAAGCAAAACTGTAAATGATCCCATCTGTGACTCATGGCTGATTATTCCTCTGGGGTGGACCAAAGAGAGGAAGTCAGAAGAGAGAGTCCCTCTTTACTTTAAACAAAATATCACCACCCTTCTTGCTTCTTCCTTATTTGGGGTCTTTTCCAAGTGAAAGTTCATTAGGGAGACAGGAAAGCACGTTCCACTAACATCCATCAAGAAGGAATTGAGTTTCAAAGGCTCAGGAGAAATACAATAGCATTGAAGTGAACTGCATGCAAAGGAGCTCATGCCCCTGAAAACAAAAAAGAAGCAGGCTTGGTGGCTTGGATTATTTTGTTTAAGCCAATCTTTATTTGGAACACAAGTAAGTGAGTTTCGGGAAAACTGGTATATATCCTGGGCACTCCTTTACTTGCTTGAACTAAACATTCTAGAGTGTTTGTAAATGTTTAGATTTCTTTCTTCATATTTTCTTCTGTTGGCACCAAACTTGAAGGGATCAGAATTCCCCCAACACGGCTCTTCCCTACCATAGTGACTGTTACTCACATGTACTGAGCCAGAGGATGTACACAGCCATGATGAGGTGTTAGGCCGGGAGCCTGGGCACTAGGTGGGTTGGCGAGGAGAATGTAAACATGGTTATCTGAGAGACGGGGAGCTCGGGAGCCTCCCTAGGGCCTTGGCTTGGGACCAGCATGGATCTATGTCAGTCCGCAAGCCAGAGGATGGGGCTCATGGTGGGGAGTACTTACCAGGCTCTGCTTGAGAGCTGCTCTGAATGAGATTAGAATGTCCAAGGATGCCAGGAGGGATATGGGGGGGGTCTCAGGATGGCATGACCCACTGCAATAGCCCTTATTCAGGCCACAGAAAGTCTATATATAGATAGACTTTCCCTAAGAACTCTAAAGCTCATCTCTCTGTCATGTTTCTTTGGAGATTTGCTCCCCTCTGCTCTAGAAAGTTCTACATCCGTTGGCTACCTCCAGAAAGAGCTTTGATTCTTGTGCATTGTGAATCTCTCAAAATGCTACTTTTGAAGCCAAACCTTAGAGTCAAAGTTGGCATAAACAGAGACACCCATGTTTATTGCCACACTACTCACACAGTGAGTTAGGGAACCAGCCTACACTTCCATCCAAATATAAATGGATAAATAAGGTGTACACCCCCCACATATATATAGTGTATTATTCAATCACAAAGGAGAAAAGAGTTATATAACTCCCAAGAACATGGATGAAGCTGGAGGTCATCATGTTAAGCAAAATAAGCCTGACTCAGAAGAACAAAGATCATGTTTTTCTATCACATGTGAAATCTAGATTTTACAAAATGGCATATGAAAACACACAAGAGACTATTTGAAAAGAAGAAAGAGGCCCATAGAAGAGGGGAGAAGGAATTAAAAGAAGGTCCTGGAGTTGGGATGTGATCAGACCACATGATAGGCGTGTATGAAAGCATCACAATGAAATCAGCCTGTCTGTTCAGTGATTACAGGTGACTACTACAGTTTGCCTGCACGTTGCTGAAAAGTCCACAACAAAACAGCTTATGGGAAAAGGTGATTTTATTCTTTCTTATGGTTTTCCAGCCACATGTTCCTTTGGGGATTTGCTCCCCTCTGCTCTAGAAAGTTCTATATCCGTTGGCTACCTCCAGAAAGAGCTTTGATTCTTGGTCCAGTCAGAGCAGGAGAGCTCATACTACCACTGGCCAACCCTATCCGTAGGACTTCTAGAGAGGGGAAAACTTCACTTGCCAGGCAGCTTGTCTGCCCGAGTGTGTCGAAGAATGCCAACTCCCGGAGTCTATTTCCCCCGTCTTACACTCCTGACTGGGAAAATGTCCCATCTCACCGTGGGCTAGGTCTTCCCTTACCCATTAGCCAATTTCCTGCAGGCTGCTTAAGGCTTCGCTCCACTACTAATTCTTCACAACTGTGCCCAGAATTCAAGCTTTCAATTGTCAAGGTGACACCTGTATCTAACTATCACAGCGACCAACAATGAAAAGTCCGGTCTTGGGTGAACATAAGAACTCTTAACTCCCCAGGAGGAAACCTACTACAGAATCCAAACCTCCTGTGACATATGGAATCTGAATTTCCTCCTATGGACGAGAACATGTGGTGGCCATCCAGACAGATCCTTCTTGATCCTGCGTATGAGGCCTGCCTAAAAGTCCTTCCACTTTGCTTGGAACTGTGGGCCCATTTGTAGGTGTCCTCTGACCTGGGCACCATGGGCTGGTCTGCTAAGCATCAGGGACCTGGCCGGGGGGGGGGGGGGAACAATATCTGCAGTTGCTTGTAGAGACCACAGGCATCAGCATGAAGCATATGGCTTCGACTCCCTGTCACTGTATTCTCCCTGTGGCTGAGCTGCCAGGCGCCTGAGTGAGCAGCTGGGCAGAGTAAGCGTGATAATGTGTGTGCTTACATTCCACAGTGCCTGGCACACCATAAGTGCTAACTAGATGCTGGGGTTATTACCTGCGAACATTTTTTTTTTTTTGGAGAGGTGTGTGAATGGGGACAGTAAGGTACAAGGAACACCTGCTCCCCAGTGCCCGCTCCACATGCGTGCCACAAACATGGATCCTTTGCTCCTCGGGCTGGCTGTTGACCTAAGGCACTGCTGAATACTTGCACCAGGAGCTAAGCACAGAGGAAAGAAAGACCTTGTGCTTAGATCTAATGCCAAAAAGCTGTAAGGTGCTCTTCTCCAGGGACTTCTTTAGTTGCTCTTAACCGATGTAGGTATTGTAGAACGCTGGTCTCTGAGCAAAACAGCTGCCATTTTTGTCTAATCAGCTGTGATTACTTGCAAGAGAACATCAAGAGAGGGGGTTAGAGGCTAGACTGGGGCAGATGAACTGAACTGGGGACTGTCTATGCAGCCACGGAGCAGCCGGTATCCATGCTGGAGGTGAACCTTTCTAATGTAACTGCTTTAGAGTTACTATGCTTCTGTAAGTAACCCTCACCCACACTCCTATTAAATAGCTGCATTAAACTCACCGGCTTACCAAGTCAGACTCTGGCATAATTATTCCTTTGGTCTGTCATTAGTTACCTATTTGGGTGGATGGACGTTTGTGTGGCGTCTCCTCACCCAGGACAAGTTTCACGCAACAATACCGTGACTACAATGGCAGCAGTTCATGTCTAGGAAGAAAGGCTTAGTTTTCTCTCTGGCCAGACCTTGGACCTTTCCAGGTCTGCTGTTCTGCAGCTTCTCCCCAACCTTCTACCCTCACAATACTTATCATTTAGAATTCGAATTCTGAAAGTCTAGACGAGAAATCCAGAATTACTTTGTTGGGCAGTTCAAGAAAAAGTGAGGATTGCTAGGCAATTTAAGTGCGTCAACAAGAAAAACAGAAAGATCACCCATTTGTTGAATCATTCAACAACCAAACCACTGGGCTTGGTGTAGGGGTTACAATGGTAAACTAAGCTCAGCTTCTCTTCCCAAAGCTATAGTAGTGGCTTCTGGTTAAAATTTGAAATCATTTCACAGGTGGCATAAAGAAGACTTAACCATGTCTTCACGTATATTATTCTTCAGTGAAAGACTTGTTCTGTTCTGCAGTATGACAGCAGATATGGACACCTAAATAAATGTTCTAAGTGGCAGAAACAGACATGCCCAGGGCTCCCCGGTTATGGCCAGGGAGGTGGGGTACATTCTGCTCTGGAGAAGGCTTTCCACAGATATGGTTTGGCTGCCTGAAAGATGGTCCAGTTGAGCAGAGGGCAGGAGGAGGAAGGCCTAGCGATGGGGCTACTTACAGGATTCCCCCTGAAGATCTCCAAGTTGCTGACACCTATAGAGGAAGTGAACAAAAATAGAAGAAGGAGGCAGTACCTTCCATCTATACCAGAAGCATTCATTTGGTGGGTGCAGGAGTCTCAGACAGTTTTAAATAAAGGGAAGGAGAAATTGGAGGCACACCTCATTATTTTGCTATTTCTTTGCTGAGGGGGTCCTGATAAAGAGCTCTGGCTGTTCTGGAACTTACTATGAAGATTGGCTTTGAACTTGTGACTCTCTGCCTTCCTGCAGGTGACTGCTGGATTTATGGGCCTATGCCACTGCATCCTACACTTGAACAAGGGCACAAGCAGCTCTGAGGCCCTTGCCATTTCTAGATGAGCCCTGGGTGAGAGGTTCAAGTAAGAAACAAGTTTTAGTATGTTGTATAGCCATACTTGTACTGGGGCAGGTATGTAACATTCTATAAAGGCTGCAGCCGTGAAGGTTTTGGATTATTCTGCAGAGAAGCCCATTGAAGGGACTAAATACACAGAGACATTCCTCTTATCTTCTCTTTAGAAAGGTCTTGCCGTGGTGGGGACTGAATTCAGAGCTTGTGAATGCCAGGCAAGTGCTCTACCACCAAGCTACGGTCCCAACTGTCAAATATCTCAGTATTTGGGGGATGTGAGTGTGAGTTTGAGTCCTCCTACATGTTCCAGTTTCCCTTCTGTTGCTATGATAGAATACTCTGACCTAAGCAATTTCAGGGAGAAAGGTCTATTATTCTGACTTACAGTTTTAAAGGAGTCCATTATGGACAGGAAGTAGAGAGAGAGAGAACAGGGACTGGGCCTGCAAGCCCCTCCCCCATGGTAAAATACTCCTAGAAAGGTTCCACCTCTAGTTTCTATAACCTTCCCAGACTGTACCACCAGTTATGGATCAATTGTCCAAACACATGAGGACAGTCCGCATTCAAGCCATGACACGTCACATATAAACAGCACAGTTTCGTATTTTTGAGTTTTGGAAAAAACTTTGGAGAAAGTAATTCTCCCTTGTTCTTTTAGGCCCTTAGTTTCTGCTTGTCTTGACTTTGAAATTTTTCTGATAACCTGCTTTCCTGGCAAGATTCACATTTGAGGGATGAACAGCCTGGGTTAGCTCATCTCTTCCACCTTTATTCCGTCGCTTTCTCCCTATGCTTGTTCCGGATGCAACCTGAATGGCAAAACTGTCTCTGTGATAGGGAATGTATTTCTCATATCCTGGTCCTTTAGACCAAGAGACTGAAGGTCTGGGTCCCCCACTCCAGATCAGTGGGCTACCCCAGGATGAAGTAGTGATGATGTTTTGGACTCTGGATAGGGAAGGAAACTAAAGGGCACACACAAGGGTGTCATCAGCCACAGAGGCTGGGAAAAGGCACTGGGGATGGTGAAGACTCGGGTGTGGGAAAAGAGTTCATGACAGGGACTTATGGTATCTATCCCAATGAGGATTACACGGTCTCCAAGCAAAGGAGTATAAGGAGGTCTTGTGTAAGTCAGACTATCTCTTGTGGGGAGAGAGTCAGAGTTCTACGAAAAGTTGGAGGTTTGGGTTCTGGCCCCTGTGAACCACCTGTGAGGACTGTGGCTTTGAGCAGTGACTGTCCCTCTGAAGACTCGTTTCTTCTTTATTTGAATGCCCACAGTGGAGTCTGACTTTTGGTCTTTGCAGCTTGTGTGATGGTGAGGGTGGAAATAACTGGGATGTCTTGAAACTAATGTTCCCGTGTGAGAATTTTCTCCTACGCCTTAACCAAATCTGTAGAGAAGCAGTGTTGGCTATAATAACAGGAGAGTTAAGTAGAAAGTATGCCAAGTGGCGAGAGTGGCTGAGAATGTCCTTGTTATGCCGTCTTTCTTCCTCTGTCCTCTCCATCCACTGCTCTCCCTCGTTCTTCCCAGGCTTTATGAACCAATTTCCATGCTAGTACTTGTTAGCCACGGCCACCTAAATCTTAGCGAGGTGGTCATTTAGGAAAGCCCACACCTCCAGTCATCGCTCCTTAGTAACTCCCTGGCAATTCCTTAGCAATACCCAAGACTGTAAGAGATTGTGACACCCCCCCCTCCAGGGCCTCTCAGTCTGCCCCTTCTCTCTTCCTCCTCCTTCCAGCCCCTGTCATGGCGGCTCTCTCCTGTCCTTTATCTGACCTTAAGCTATCTCTTCTGTTCTAATGCTTTCCCACCCTAAGACTAAACTATGGCCCCCTTGGCACCGGGCCTCTTTCTTTAATTTTTTTTTTATTATTTATTCAATTGTGCGTGTGTGTGTGTGTGTGTGTGTGTGTGTGTGTGTGTGTGTGTGTGTATGTATGTGTATGTATGTGTGTGCGTCCGTGCGTGTAGAACCACGGGCGAATTCGGGAACCACCACGGACACCTCCACCTCCTCCTTGTTTACTCTGCCCGGGATTCACAGGCTCCGCCTTACCAGGACCAGAAACGCAGGCCGCCCCCACTTCCGCCTGGCGTCTCTATACGTGGGGTCTAGGATCCGAACTCAGGACCTTCCGCCTGCAAAGCAGAAGCTTAACCCCTGAGCCACCTCTCCAGCCCCCTGGGGCCTCTTTCTTAAGTATGTCCTTTGCGTCAGTTCCTCTTGGTTCATGGATCCCCATGTGACGCCCACAAATGGTCAGGGGCACCCTCTGTTCCTTTCCCCCACCTCGACCTAACAATACCAACAAAGAAAAAAAGAAAACCCCTGCTCTACTGGAAGTGGGTTTGGGTCTCACTTCTGTCCTTTACTCCCTGAGAGGACCCAGGAAGATCTTTTCACCTTTTGGGGGTCTGTGTCTTCCATATTGGTGAGAATGTCTTCAAGGCTCTCGCCACACTTAGCATTGGTTCTGCACTTCCAAGGCGTCCAGCTATAACCGAGGAGCACCAGGCGGTTAAAGCGCCAGCTCCAGCAGCAGCAGCATCTGTCCACGCATAACATGACCCAGGAGCTGCTGCTGCTGTTGTGCCCGCCCTAGTTCTTGCTCCTCATGGAGCTGGACCACGGTGTGAGGGGTGCGGTTGCTTTCATAACAGCCTGGGTGAAAGAGGTGGACAGAGGGGCCGCTTGGAAAGTAGCGGGCCACCAACTGAGACCTGCCAGGGGTGCGCATTACTCAGAGGGCGGGTTCGGTTTCCATTTTAGACCCAAAGTAAACTCTTCAGGCCCTGTTGTAGTTGGCTAACAGCAATCCCCAAACCACAGGCTCCAGATATACAAGTCAGTCTTCCAAGGGAAGCTATCCACCGGAGGGAAGAGAAGAAGAGTGGTGTGGGGGGCTGCGGGGGGGAGGAGCAGGGTCCTGAATGTTTAGGGCTAATAGCTTCACATGGGGGAAGGGAGGCACCTTTCCTTTCAGAGTGCTGTGCTAAGACCTCAAGTAAATGTCATTTCATGCGCATAGCCGCTGGTCTGGGTAGGGGGCTTAGCGGGTTCTTCTTAAAGTTGAAATTGAGAGTTGTGTGGTTCATTGTGGGTTCTGGTGCTCTGGGCTTGGGGAACCAGCACCCACTGATAGACTGCTATCGTTTTGTTGAAACGCAGAATTCGCTGAACTTCTGTAGTAACGAGTCTTCCCAAAGCTTCTGTGTGAATGTGTCTTTGGGAGAGTCGCTCCGCAAAATTTGCCCCTGCTGTGAATGGGCTCAGAAAAACAGAGCCTCAGGTGAGACATCCTTCACGGAGACAGGTGCCAGCACCGCAGAGTCCAGAAGGCTTAGAGCGGGCAGTTGCACGTAGCCTTGTGGGCCTTCCCAGGATCCCCACCTGCCTCCGGCCTCCGCAGCCCGGGCTCCAAGCTGCTCCAGGCTCTGTCCATCTCTGAGAAGCGCCCGGCTCCCGCTCAGATGCTACTTCAAAGCCCCTGGGAATGCCAAGTCGCCAATTAAGCCTCTTTGAGGCAGGTTCTCATTCCTTCTCCGCTAATTGAAATGTTACTCCTTTTACTAAACCCATAAACCACCCAAACACTACGCCTCCCCATTTGCATTGTAACAATGTCCCTGATGTCCTCCCGAGGGCTTTCCGTGGAGGAGAACCCTTTCTCCACTCCCCCCCTGAACGGTCAAAAGCAATTCTGAGGCAAAGGCCTTCATTTCCATCCCTATACAGCTGCTCATTAGCTAAGGTGGAATAAATTCCCTTTATTCTGGATTTATTTCCCAGGATGATAATGTCTTTTTTTTTTTTTTTTAAATCTCAGGCCACTGTTCCCAAACTAGGCCTTAATTGCTGATAGTAATTGAGTTAATACATATTTACAGCTAGTCTGGGCTAAAGAAAGGCTCCTGTAGTTTTATTTGAGACATTTTACTTAACCTGCAATAAAATCATTAACAAGTTAATTCTCTGGTCCTTTATCTTGTCTTCCGCTCTTGGGAAAATGGGTGCAGGCAGATGGCTTGATCTGGGATCAGTTTGTGAACTTCAGAGATGGGGGAGTCCAGGCTGCCCCTCATGCAGGTTTTCCTTCTATTCAGAGAGCAGGAGAAGGGCCTCTCCTGGTGAAAGCAGATAGCCTGGGGCCACGCTGCTCCCCGCTCTCCCAGGCGCCCCGCCAAGGTACTGGCGAGGTGATGAAATCCCATCAAAGCCACAGGGCTGGGCCAGGCTCCTGAACCAGCTCCCACCAGCAGCTCCGGCCCAAAGTGGCCCACAAGCCTGGCAGAGAGCCGAGGTGTCAGGCAGCCTGACGGGTCTGGTCACTGGTGCTTGCAGGGAGCAAAGGACTGAACACAGGGCAAGGGGAAGTCTGGAGGGCCCAGGGCAATGCCAGAGGAAGCCAGGGGCTTTCCACACTTCACACTGGGAGGCCTGAGGCAGGTCTGTGGCGAGTCAGTCTTCTGGAACCTTCTTTCTGTCTGCTTCTCGTAAGCCACAAGGGGAAAGGTGGAGGCCTCTCTGCACAGTGGGGTTCCAGGCTTCTTCTGCACATTGGAGCGAAGCTGGCATCCAGACAGGAAAGTGGCTTTAGCTGCCCGGGGGCCAACTCCCAGATGCTAGCAGCTGACTGCTTCTGCTTCTGGGAAAGTGTCTGAGGAGCGGGTCACACGGTGGCAGTTCCCTAGAGCCCACATTGGCACGGGCTTCCTGGCTGCGCAACTAGACTACCTGGACCCGTTGCAACGGAGATGTGGCTATGCGACAAAAAGAATTTGGGGGTAAAGAGGCAAGGCTTGGGAAGAGAGGCGAGAACTCTCGAGGAACCATTTGAAGCTAAAGGTTAAAAGTGGCAGAGATTCAGTCAGCTGAAAAAAAATTTAAATGTGGGGTGGAGGACAGCTGTCCCACCCATCCTGTGTATGAACATGAAATAAAGGTGGGATTCAAGCCACAGTACGCTTGGGGGATTTTGTTGCAGTAAAGAACCTGTTTATAAGTCTGGCATGTCCAGTGGCCTGAGGTGGAGCAGTTGAGTCTTGCTTCTGCTTAGAAAGCTATTTCTTGGAGGTCTTTCCCATGCAACTCTAAAGACATGGCTATTACAATTCAAGCCCCTTCGGGAAGACTGTCCCAGAGTTCAGAAAGCATGAATGTGGCCTGACCCCGGAGTTATCTTGGGCTGGTACCAGGGCTACCTTTGCCTACCTCGAGGTCAATTGAAGCATCCCCTCAAGGGAGTAAGACCTATAGAAACTCAGTTTTAAGGTCGGAAGTTTCCGAACGAAAGGCAGCTCTTCTGAGATTTGTTTCATGATGGGTGTTACTGAAACTGGGCTTCAGAACCCGGAGAAGCGAGTAGGATAAAAGCAAACTGATTACTGGGGTAGAGTTCAGCATGTAGAGAAAGAGGTATCATTAGCAATCTGTATACTTCTGCCTCTTCTTGCAACCAGAGAGATTGAGGCCTGGAGCCAGGAGAAATCAGCGTGGGTCTCGAGCCTCCTGGCCTGAGCTTGGTATTCTCTTCAGCTGATGACAGAAATAAGGCAGCTACTGTATGCTCTCAAGGAGTGTCCTTTTGTGACTCCTGGTACCTGTTTGACTCTCTCTATCCTCTGTGATTCACCTGGATGTGTTTGTCCTCTATTGAGAATGCGTCTTGTGTGGAGTTTTGATCTCCTGGATCTGTATGTCAAAATGATGTGGAGTTCTCTGGGGTCTTATGGGTCCAGGTTCTTGTGTTTCAGAGTAGAAGACTGAAACCAGCACACATGTAGGGGATGAAAGCAGAGTTTATTAGAGGAGAGAAAGAACGGAATTCATGGACATGAATTGGCAAGAGGCAAGAAAGCAAGAAAGGACCTCACAGACATGCAATCCATGAGGGGCAAGGGAGCCAAAGATTAAGTTATTTATAGGGTCAGGATTATTTGTAGACTTAGGTAGGAAACAGGCCACTTTTCCTCATTGGTTAGCTCCAGATTCTGCAAACCTGATCGGAACTTTTGGTCCTCTACATCTTATTAGTTTGTTCATATTGGGGCCCAACTCAGTTAATCTTGTAGCTGACCTCATGGTAGAGCTTATCTGCAATGCAGAGTTCATCTCCATATCCTTTCATAAACATAAACTCAGGGTTGGGGCAAGGTAGTGACTTCACCTCTGTGAAGGATTAGAGTCAGTCCCTTCAGATCAGTTGGGTGTGTTCCTTCAGGGTAATGCCAGCAGTGGGGGACGACCTTCGAAGACCTTTACAGACTGCTGCTCTAAAACTGCACTCCCTGAAACTTCCCAGGTGAGTGTGTTGGGAAGCACACCTGGAGGCCAGCGGTGTTCCCGATTGTTGCAGAAGATTCATAACCCCTGCTATCTTCCTTATAACTTCCTTCAGGAACTCGAATCCTAGATGCTTTGCTCATAAAACCATGAAGTCCAATCTCCACTCTACTGGACCCTAAGCACTCACACACCCGTGACAGGGTCCAAGTGTCCCGACTTTAGCAACAGAAGGTGTCTTGTGAGAGGACACGGATGATGAGATTTAGATTAGTGTCTCCATAAGGAGAAAGACATGTGGGCATTTTCTTTAAGTCCTGTAGTGGGGGATGAGAGGAAGGTGTTCTTGCATGTGTTCTGCTGTGGGAGATGCAATGGTTAGCGTTACCTTTACAGGATCCAGAGTCTTGAAGGAAACAAACCTTTGAGCCTATCTGTGAAGATTTTCTAGGTAAGATTAATTAAGATGAGAAGACCCGCCCTAAATGTGTGCTGGTCCCAGACTCAGCTAAAAGAGGAAGCGAGCGGAGCACCAGCATTCACCTCTCTCTGCTTTCCCATCACGGACGCCATGTGAGCAGCTACCTCATCCTCCCGCCACCATGACTTCCTGCCATAGTGAGCCAAAATAAATCCTTCCTTCCTTCCTCAAGTTGCTGTGGTCAGACATTTTGTCAGAGCAAATAGGAAGCATCCAGTACCGGGAATCCTTTCTTGCCACCCTTCCACATTGCATGTGACTGCGAAGTGGACAGATTCCTTTTCAGTCTGTTTCTCCTGCGATCTGCACCCGTCTCTTCTGTGTGATCTGCAATTCTCTTTTAGTTCTGTGGGTGTGTTTGGGGAAACAGTGGTGAGGGCCTGTGCATGTTGTGGGTGGCGTGACAATTACTCAGACAATGGAGCTGGAGAAGAGGAGGGATCCATAAGGTTAGAGCTTCTTCGTGTGTTACTAACAACCACCGTTCTTCAGTAGTTAGTATAGAACAAGATGTACTTTAAAACTCACCATCTTCAAAGTCTTTATGAATGTATTATTGTGTGTGTGCATATGTGCATTCATGATGTGCGTGGAGGCACGAGGGTAACCTTGTGAAGTGAGGCTTTCTTTCCACCTTTATGTGGGTTTTCGGAATCGAACTCAGCTTGTCAGGCTTGTGCAGCAAGCCACCTCTACCCGCTGAGCCATCTGACTGGATCATCCATTTAATATCATTTTTTTACATGAAAAAATAAACAGGGGGCTGGAGAGATAGCTCAAAGGTTAAGACTTGGCTTCTCAAGCAGAAGGGTCTGAGTTAGAATCTGGATCCTACGTAAAAACACCAGGTGGAAATGGCAGTGGTCTGCACTGGAAGGAGGCTCTGGAGGGAGAAGCCTGGGAAATCCCAGAGCAAAGGGAAAAGGAGGGAGAAGCAATCCAGGATGACTCCTGAAATCTTATCCATGGGCCTCCACAGGCACACACAGTGCCTTCTACTACACATAGACATTCAAATACAAATGAATAAAATAAAAAGAAAAACCTAAAAAAAAAGTATATTTAAAAAGCAGAGATGGGCTGGAGAGGTGGCTCAGGGGTTAAGCCTCCGCCTTGCAGGCGGAAGGTCCTGAGTTCGGATCCCAGATCCCACGTGTAGACGCCAGGTGGAAGCGGGGGCGGCCTGCGCTTCTGGTCCTGGTAGGGCGGAGCCTGTGAATCCCGGGGCAGGAGGAGGTGGAGGCGTCCATGGTGGTGGTTCGCGAATTCGTCCGTGGTTCTACACACACACACACACACACACACACACACACACACAGAGACACACGCACACACACACACACACACACACACACACACGCGCGCGCCGCACATACATATGCACATGCGCACAGTTGAATAAATAATTAAAAAAATTATAAAAAGCAGAGATTTAGATTCACATTTTAGCATGGATATAAAAAAACCTTTCGAATCTGGCAATGCCATGAGATAATCATCACATTTTATGGGTAGTGTCTTGGGAATGGAGCCTGGGACCTCACACGTGCCAGATAAGCACTACGGGCCACATCCAGCCCTAAGTCATCACATCCTGACTATCTGTAAGTACATAGAACTAACAGCAAAACAATTATTCCCAGTTTAAAGTTTGAGAAAAGCGACTCTAAGAACCAGAGGCATATTATCTGGCAAGTTCTTGAGTGTGTGTGTGTGTGTGTGTGTGTGTGTGTGTGTGTGTGTGTACACATACACATATGTGTGTATTTGGAGGCCAGAGATCCAGGTCCAGTGTCTTCCTCAACCTTATTTTTTATTTATTTTTGAGATAAGGTTTCCCATTGAACCAAAACTTACCAATTCAACTATACTGGTTGGCCAGTGCGTCCCTAGGATCCCCCCGCCCTCCATTAGGAGGTTACAGGTATGCTGCTCACAGCTTTTCATTTTTATTTTTACTTTTTAATAGGTGTGCTGAAGGATCGAACTGAAGTGCCCGTGTTTTTAAGATAGGTCCTCCACTGGCTGAACCAACCATCTTCCTAACCTCTGGTTTGCCTGATAAATTCTAATCCCAGTTTTGTGGCTGAACGTCCAATCCGTGCCCAGCGACCTGCCTACCTGTAACAACCCAGCCTTTAGTAGGGAGCCCAGACATCCCACCAGAGGTGAGAGCACGCATCTGTGTGAGGATGGGTTGGCTTGTTCAAATGCTGAGACCTGGAGTCTCTGAGGTAGTGATGGGCATCCTGTGAGACCGCGGCGCCGCCTGTTCATTGGTTACTATGCTCTGGCCGTGGCCCGGCATTCTCCTCCAGTATTTACAGTTTTCCCATGATGCAGAAACAGGATAACCCATCAACTCCAGGTATAAGCCTCACCAGCCTTTGTGTCTTTAGTTCAGAGGACAAGACTCTCCCTTTGTAGATAGGAGCTGGTGTCTGTGGCTTCAGGAGCTGGTGTCTGTGGAGTCAGATCTCCCAACAATGACTGTTGTAAAGACCTGGAGGCTCCCAAGAGCACATTAGCCTCTCCCATTAGTGTTCCCTCCTCAGGGAACCAGGAGGATCAGCATCCTCGGAAGACAGTCTGTCTCATTTGGTGGATGTGAATTCAGTGGCTCATGGCCCCATTCTACTCATCCTGGCCTGGCTTAAGTTTTAAAAACTAGTTCTCTCTCTGCATCCATTTGAAAGGCTCCTTCAAACAAAAGCTCAACATGAGTCTATTTGCTCAGCGTGCAGCTGTGTCAATTGACCAAGACAAAGCCGGGCTTCCTGGGCAGACCACAAGGGGCTGCAGGTAGGTGGAGCACGGGGTGGTCTGAAGGCCCAAGAGGCAGGGGCCTCTCATCAGGCTGCAATCTCCTTCCAGTGAGGAAGATCTGGAGCCCAGGGGTCAAGAGAAAAGAAGGGTGCCCCGCCTCCACCTCTAGCATACAAGTGGGGACTGAAAGATAGGATCTGTAAACCCCATCAATTAGGGCCATTAAAAAGGTAATTAGCCTTCTTCCCTAGAAACCAAGGACAGGGAAGTGAAGAGGGAGCTTCATTTCCACGGGCCGCATACTGTGACTTCAGTAAAGGAAGGAGGGGCTGTTGTCAAGAATGTCACTTGATCATCTCAAAGGGAAGGTGGCATCAGGTCAGTTGCAAGAATATCTTATAATGAAAATAGTAACCTTTGGATTGGAGAAAAAAATATATATATATTTTTTTTTCCTGTGATCGAACTCTAGGTCCAAGTGAAAGAACCGGATCTGAGACGTTAAGAAGGAGCAGGTAGTTACTCTCTTGCTTCCTTTCCCTAGCAGAACTGTACAGGAAATGAATGTAAAGATGGAAGTAAGGAATGATTGGGTCTTGGGTTCTTTTAAGTATGGAACTCAGAAATAATGCTTCTGCTCCTTCTCCTCAACCAGGAGCAGGTATCTTGATAATAAAGCCCAAGAGAGAAAACAAAGCCACAGAGAAAAGACATTTTTCCAAATGCGGTCCCAAGATCTCTAGTGAACCAGGTTTCAAGTGAGGGACGCTGCCCCGTTCACAGCACATCTGCTTACCGACAAATTTCCCTACCATCTTATATCCTTCTCCTCCTCCATCCCTGTTCCTGCTTTTCTTTGGAGATAAGATCACAGCTTCCCACTGGAGGTATCCTGTCAATCACAACAAAGACACATATTTATATCATCTCAAAGCCCCCTGCTCTATTCGGTCAGTGCGACCCCACTCCAGGCAGTCACAATTTTGATTTTTATTTTTGTGTATTAATTTAGCTTGTTATTGACACTCACACGAATGAAAGTCATGATATAAATCTTTTTATGTCTGGTACTTTCTCATCAAAATAGTAATTTTTGAGATTCCTTAGCGATGCTGTGTGTTAGGACTCCATTCTCTGTTTATAAGCAATATTCTAGTGTGTGACAATCCACATGTATCTATTCTTGTGTTGACAGACATTTGAGTTCTTTCCAGTCTTGGGCTATTGTGGATTAAGCTCCTTCAAGCATTCCTTATAAGTGGGTATGTGTGTGCATGGGTCCATATGTTTTCGCTTGTCTTGAGCAATTCTCTAGGAGAGAAATTGCTTGCTCATAGATGAGGTGTATGTTTTACTTTTTAGGAAATAAACAAATTGGATTTTCTAAAGCAGCTCCGACACTTTCTGCAACGGCAATGAAATGAGTTGCGATATTTCTACCTCCTCAGATGTAGCTAATATGGTCAATCTTGGTAAAGACTGTTTTAAGGGGCACAAAGAGCTCTTTGTTGTGGTTTTAATTTGCTTTTCTCTGTTGCCTAATGATGCTGGACACTTTTCCCACAGGCTTATTAACATCTGCATACCATCTTTCATTAAGTTTTTCTGTCTGCTTCTTATTGGTTTATAGGTATTCTTTGCTTATTCTTGGTAAAAGTCTCTTCTAATATGTAGATACTACAAATATTACAAAATTTATTTTCATTGAATAAGGCCTTAATTTTAGTCTATTAACGTCTTTGCGAGGAAAAGAGAGAAAGGAGAGATAGAGAAAAAAAGAGAGAGAGAGAATATGTATAAATGTATGCCATAGTGCCCACGTGTGGCTCAGAGGACAGCTTTCTTCAATCTTTTCTCTCTTTCTGTAAGCTGTGAAGTTACAAACATGTGTATCCATGCCTGAATTTTTATATGCGTGCTGGAAATTTGAACTCAGGTCGTGCCAAACTTTTGATTGATTTTATATGGATTTAATTAAAAAAATTTTTTATTCAATTGTGCGTGTATGCATGTGTACACGTGCGTGTATGTATGTATGTGTGTGTGTGTGTGTAGAACTACGGACAAATTCGGGAACCACCACGGACTGCCTCCACCTCCTTGTTTACTCTGCCCCGGGATTCACAGGCTCCGCCCTACCAGGACCAGAAACGCAGGCCACCCCCGCTTCTGCCCGGCGTCTATCCATGGGGTCTAAGATCAGAACTCGGGATCTACTGCCTGCAAAGCAGAGGCTTAACCCCTGAGCCACCTCTCCAGCCCCATAAATGGATTTAATTTTAGATCGATTTGATGAGAGGAAAGATTGACATTTGAGAAATTTTGACCTTTTCAATGAATGTGGTGTATCATTCAATTTATTTTCTTGGTAATATGTAATTTAAAAATATTTTGTAATTTTAATACAGAAGTTTTGGATGCATTCCATTAAACTAATTTAATCTTGTTTTCTTTTTTACAATTCTAAGTTTTCTAAAATTAGCTTACAAAGTATAATGGACTTCCATAAGGGTTTTCATATGCATATCACTTTGGTGAGTTCTCTCCCTCTTCCTCTTTCCTGGCTCCTTTCCTCCCCAGTACCACCCACTTCTTTGCTCTATAGTCTTCCTCATCCCTTCCCTTAAAACCTTTTTATCTCCAGTCTAACAGTCTCTTTTCTAGTTACTTGGCCTTTTACTCATCTGGATATGCAAATTCAACCATCAGGAGTTGGGGTCCGCATGGTATGCCTTTTTCTAGGCCTGTGTGGCAGTTACTCTTCTCTGTGGCTGTAGATTACACTCCATTACACCTTAAGGGAGAAAGGAGATTTGTTTGGATTATAGTTCCAGAGGGGAGATGCGGTCCATTATTGTGGAAAAAGCATGGTGACTCAAGAACTGGAGGAGGCTTATGGGTCATGTCCATCATGGCCGAGAGAGCTGACTGCAAACTATAAGAGCAGAAACAAGGCGGAGTTAACCAATCTCGGGCCGACCCCCGCAATACGTCTTCCTCCATCATAACTCCACCTCTTTAAATTGCCACAACTTTCCCAAGCATTCAACTAAAGATTCGGACACCTGAGCCTGTGGGGGCAGCTTACATTTGAACCATTGCAGTAGGATGACCTAGCTTAGTAAATAAAAAATAAATAATTTTAAAATAGTATTTTCCAGTTTCGTCCATTTTCTTATATTTTTTTCCTTTCTGGCTGAGTAAAATTCCATGTTGTCTATGGACCACATTTTCATTATCCATTCATCTGTACATACACATCTAGGCTGCTTGCATTTCCTGGCCACTGTAAAAAGAGCAAAGATAAACATGGATGTGCAGGTATCTCTGCAGTAGGCCAAGAAGTCCTCTGGGCAAGTGACCAGGACCTTATGGCAGTCTATTTTCTATCTTGGTTTTTTTTTTTAAAAGAAGTCTCCACACTGATGTCTCCCATAATGACTGCACTAGTTTAAGCTCCCATCGACAGTGAATAAGCTTTTTCTTTCCCCACCTCCTCACCAGCATTTGTAGTTACTTGTTTTCTTGATGGTGGCCATTCTGACTGGAGTCTCAAAATAGCTTTAATTTGCATTTCTCTCATGGCTACAGAAGTTGAACACTTCAAAATATTTGTTGGCCGTTGGTCTTTCTTCTTTTGAGAACTATCTCTTCAGCTAATTGGCACATTTATTGATTGGCAGATTTGATTATTTTGGTGCTTAACTGTCATAGTTAGGCACAGGTATCAACTTAACGGTCCAGGGTTTGAGCTCTGGGCACATTTGTGGAGAATTAGTGGTTAAGCCCAGAGCAAACCTAAAGGAGATTGTCTAGCTGATGGGGAGGGCCCAGCCTATGGTGGGTGGGATTAGGCCCTGGAACAAAGACAGAGGACTGAGTGAGAGAGTGGGCATCCTTGTATATACTTGGCCAGACATTCTGGTCTGGCAAGTAAGGATCATCCCCCTCAGCCATTACGTAGAGATGGTGTGGCCAGTTCCCTCAGCCCTGGTGTTGGTGCGTGCTCTCCCATCAAGCTGAACTGAGAACTGTAACTGGACTGTCATAAGGAAATAAATTTCTTGTTCCCTTAAGCCATTTGATGGTCATTTAATAGCAACCATGCAGGCGAACTGTAACATTAACTTTTGCAGTTCTTTATATATTCTAGATGTTAACCTCTTGCCTGAAGTACAACTGGCAAAGTTTTTCTTTCATCTTCTGGCTGTCTGTTCAGTCTATTGACAGTTTCTTTAGCTGTTCAGAAGCTTCTTAATCCATGTAATCCCACTGATCAATTCTTCAGACTGTTTCCTGTGCTATCTATACTATTGTTTTATCAGAAGTTTACTGCCTGTGCCTGTGTCCTGAAGCATTTCCCTGTGCTTTCCTTTAGTGTTTTTAGTCTTTCTAGTTTTAAATTCAAGTCTTAGATCTAGTTTGAATTGATTCTTTTTTCCAGAGGAAGAGATGTGGATCTAATTTGATTCTTTGGACCCCCGACCTTCTCTATGCATTTCGTTCTACCTCATTGCTATAGTTAGGAGTAGGCAGTTAAATTACTGGTGGTTCACCTTGATTTTGTGGAGGCCTGTGTTAAGGATCTTTCAGGGAGGGTCTGTTTCAGCCTTGTTCTTTGAGTATACATTCTTGTCATTTAACAACCAGTTACATTCTGGGAAATGTGTTATTAGGCAATTTTGTCTTTGTGTGAGCACCATAGTGTATACTTACACAAACTTAAATGTTATAGCACACAAGAAAATAATACAACCAAAGATATGACAAACACAGATATATGCGGATGTTGTGAGCATTGTTTGCAGCTCATT
This sequence comes from Typhlomys cinereus, assembly GCA_023101885.1. Lineage (NCBI taxonomy): Eukaryota > Metazoa > Chordata > Mammalia > Rodentia > Platacanthomyidae > Typhlomys > Typhlomys cinereus. The sequence goes on from JALPQD010000488.1 coordinate 483,472, forward strand.
GTTTGCAGCAATTTTTTTTATAAGTAGAAGGAATACACACTAACATAATAAAAGTATAGCATGATATGGACGTAGACCAGTAATATAGTCACTTACTATCATTCTCAAGTTTGGGAGGTTTTGGGAGGAAGTGGTGCTGAGCTGGAGGAAGTAAGTCATTGGGCCCAGGTCCCTTGAGGTACACCATTCCTGGCTGCTTCCTGGCTGGTGACCATGTAAGGTGTTCCAGCACATGCTTCTGCTACCTACGACTGAGCTCTTCATGCCCCCACATCTTCCCCATCTTGAAGCATTGAAAATCCCCTGGAACTGTGAACCCAAATAATCCTCTCCTCCTCCCCTCTCTCAGTTGTTTCTGCCAGTTATTTTATCCCAATGATAAGAAAAGCAACCAACACACATGTATTTGCCCCAAGAACACGTCTACATACCTGTTTGCTTTTTATCTATTTTTACATGCTCAGCAGATGGCAAAAATCATCCTTGGGGTCAGTGGTTTTCACAACGTCTACTTTCCAACATCTTCACGAGACAAAGAAGACCCGTTATGTCTGGAGAGTTGCCAGCACCGGTTAAGGTCACATCATGTCCACAAGAAAAGATGAGAGAGGAGCAAAAACATATGCTTTCTAGCTTGCCAGTCTGCCAAATTCCAACTAGTTTTCTCTTCATCTATCTATCAGTGGGACTATCAGGGGAAAGTCCCACTCATTATGGCTGGGTCTTCTCTCACCCATCATGCAATCAGACAATCGCTTACAAGCTTAACAAAATAATTCCTTATAGGTGTATCTAATGGCTTAGTTCTCGACTGTCACATGAAAATAACTGATTTGACAACTGTGCCTGGCCAAAAACTTTTGGAAAACTTGTTGCCTGATTTTTCTTGCTAAGAGTCATATGCATGTGAACAGACTGACAACTGTGATTCAGTTCAGTGACACTCTTAATGTTTATCAACTTGATGTTTCTCAAACTTAATCAGTAGAACATCTTATTTTAGGAATCTTCTTAATACATTGGACATGGTTAATCTTTAGATTCACGGTTCATCTGAACTTCTCCAAAGGTTTGGAAAAATATGATTTAGATGGAAAAAGGGAAGTATGGCAAATCACTTCAAGTTTACTATCAAGATGAGCATACCTCCCCAGCCATGGGTATTAGAACTCTGCATCCCAAGGATTCAAACAAAAAAAGGGAGCATGTGCTGGTTGGTCTCAGTTGTTGATCTGACCCCCCGGGAGGCAGGGCACTGGGCAGATCTGAAGACGATTGTTTTGATTATTGTATTGAGGTGGGAAAACCCTCCCACTACAGGTGGGACCATTCCCGAGTCAAGGGATCCAAGACTGTATTAAGACAGAAAGCCAGCTAAGCGCAAGCATTGAGCAAGTGCTCAAGCAAGCAAGCAGCGCATGCTATGGCTGGCCACTTTCAAGCACTACTCGGTGACTCCCCACAGTGATAGGCTGTAGTTAGGAATTGTTAACCAAATAAACCTTTTCTCCCTTAAGTTTGCCTCTGTCACTTATTTTATCATAGCGATGAGCTAAGTCACTAAAATGGTGGAGGGAAGGGACTTTTTCTTCCAGGTCAGTGGACTCTAGATCACTGGGTTTAGTCTTTTTAAAGCCCTAGAAATCTGGAAATAAATACTGTTCATAAAACCTTACCTTCAAAAGTATTTCATATGGAGTATATTTTTTAGATAATAACCCACATATATAAACCTTATTAAGCATTTATGAACCCCTGAAAGACTTGTGGAAATTTTCAAGCTCCAACGGCTTTTTAGAGACCAAATGACATCATGTCTGCTGGTCTGTTTGCTGGGGAATGGGGGTCTGGAAGGTGTCCTGCCCTCCTCAAAGCCACTGCTGAAAGCTTGTCATCCACCTGGCAAAAAAATAAAACCCTTGGAAAACCCACGTGCAATGAGCGCCTGGCACATGGCACTGAAGCGGCTGCCTGGACTTCAACCCTCCTCCCCAGGGAAGCTGCCACAGGGATGGCAAGGAAAAGGCCACCATCCTGGGGGATCCTTGGGCCCACAAAGGCTGAGCCACAGCAAGGCCAGCCAGCAGTGCAGTGCAGTCACGCCAATGGATAGGCAACACTATTGGTCAGTCCTTGACTGAGCACGCTGCCCACTTTCCTCCCCAAGGCCATCTTTCAGTTTCGCACTCTGACTTGCAGATAGACACCATATTGATGTCCATGGTCTCCGCTCATTTTCTGTTGCTATGACAAAATGCCGAGACGAATGATGCGGAGGAGGAAAGACTTATTTTGGCTCATGATTTCAGTCCCATGTCTGCTTGGCTTCATCACTGTGGGCCTGAGACAGAAGATCGCAGTGGAGAAGGCAGATGGAGCAGACTGTCATGGTGACCAGGAGGGAAAGGAGAGAGAGAGAGAGAGACAGAGACAGAGACAGAGAGGTGGGGGGAAAGCAGGACAAGACCTATTTGTTAAACCCACCTACTTCCCTACTAACTATTTCTAGTAACCAGACTACCTGGATACCTAGATAATCGCCAGTTCCATTACCCCTTCATGATTCAATCACCTTTCTGTCACATCATCAAAAGTTATCAATACATGAACCTTTAGGGTCATTTTCTAGATTGCAACTGTACTTATTCATTTATTCAGCTACCTATTTTTAAGTCCCAATCGAATTTCTTGGGTGTAGGTTATTTACCAGCACCAGTCCAGGGTGCTGGAATGTTGGGTGACCACATCTGTCATAGTTACTCTTCTTTCTGGTTCGGTGAGATATGCTCATACACAACCTAAGGGAGATTTATCTACTACAGTTCTAGAGGGGAGACAAAGTCATTATGGCAACAATCATATAGCAGAAAGCATGGCTGGAGGCTAGTTCGGGTCACTGCAGCCATCAGGAAGCAGGGAGGAAGAAGAGGAAGAGGATCAGGCTTCCACACTCAAGACTGCCTTCCTCCAGCAGGACTCTTACACTGAAGAGGAACAGCCAAGTCTCCCAGCAAGACGGACTCCAGGGAAGAGTAAGTTGCAGTTAGACTGTAGTGAGGAAGAGTTATGTCAGGACAACGAGAAGGTCTTCTTTAGTCGGATAACGTTTCTGCATGAAATGGTGAGGATGAGATAAAGGCAGTCTCAGGACTAGAATTTTCCAGGCAAGGAGCAAGAATCACCAGGGTCCTGAGACTGGGACTTTTGGTGCCAGAACCCTATGTCTCCTTAGCTCTTAGGGGATACAGCAGGCTCACTTGAGAGGCTGCCAACACTGATAGCAGTGTATTGACTCAGTAAACCAGTTCTGTTGTAAGAAAGCATCCCAAGAGGTTTAGAAAACGGTCTAATGCAAGTGATTCACTCATGTTGCAAGGAGCTGTTCAGAGAAAGTCCCTGAGCCCCTGACCATGAAGGAACAGAGGCCGGCAAGTGCGTCTTTCCTTCTGCCCTACCCTCTTCCTTCCCCCCCTCCCCCCGGGCTCCTGATAACAATAGGTGTTTGCTGCTGTCATTACTACAGTTGATTAAATACTGTTCACTAATTCTAGATGCTAGTGATTTGTTCTTAGCACTTTGCATGTGTTGACAGCAAACCTCAGGCATGTCACAGAAGAGGAAGCAGAATGGAGAGGCGGAGCCCCTCCTCAAGGTGGCACAGCTAGCAAGCGATGGACCCAGGCCACCTTCCTGTTGCGGTGGTGACTCTGGACTCTGCTAGACCTTGGCGAGGACTTTGGGGTGATCATTGCTGCTGGTCCTGCCTCACGTCAACGGGAACCTCGGTTCCTCACTCTGCGCACGTTCCAGTGACACGGGCTAGGTCATCACTCAGCAGCTAAGGTTGTACCTAAAGCTGTTGGCATGCAAATGCAGGTCGTGGAGCTGTCACTCTGGAAAGTAACTGTGCTCTGAATGTGACTTATTTACTTTCTAGAAACTTCGGGCGATTCAGGATTCCTTTTAGTGCTACTTGAAATCAAGCTCTGTCGAGACCTCAGAAGGTCGTGGCAGGATGCCTGCTGCATACTGATGGCAAAATTTGGCACATCTGAGTCATAGTCTACCCCTGTAACAAGTCACTTGGCTCTCCATCCCAAGGTACTGGTGACTGCTGTCATTTATCTCACTGTCCAGGACCAGGGGACCCAGCTGTGAAGATGACAACAGTATGATTTGTCACTTGACCAATAAATATAATTCATGGCAGAAAATGGCATTGCCCTATGAGAGTCCGGGGGTGGGGGGTGGCTCAGAGTGGCTTGTACCTCCTCAGCAAGACAGAATTGTTTCCTCTGGGTCCTTAAATGTGGATAGGCACAGGGAAGGGCACTGAATGAAGAAAGGATGTCTTAGCCAAACCATTGAAGTGTCACCTGGTAGTTTGGAGGAAAGAGTTAGACCAAAACAAAACAAAACAAAACAAAACAAAACAAAACAAAACAAAAAAAACATGAGCCTCATTCTAGTGAATTTCTGTAACCTAGGAGATTGTGACAAGACAAACTCCATGCTGCAGCTACATTTTGCTTGTTACTGTGAGATAATACACAGACGCAACTTAAGAAAGAAAGAGAGATTTATTTGGTTTGCAGTTCCAGAGGGGTAGAGTCCATTATCAGAGGAACCAAGTAGCAGAAAGCATGGCTGAAAGCAAAAGCAGGAGATGGCTTACATCACCGAAGTCATCATGGAACAGAAAGAACAAGGACCAACTGAGAGAAAACAGGGTCGGATGACCAACCTCAAGGCCCATTCCTGTGACCTGTCTTCTTCTTGCCTTCTTCTTAAAGGCATCACTATGCAGCCTACTCTGGCCTTGAACTCGCTGTAATCCTCCTGCTTCGGTCCCCCAAATGCTAGGATTTTAGATGTGTCTTAAGTTAATAAAATTTATAATAAATTTATATTAATCTATTATCTATCAATCATCTATCCCTCTATCAATCATCTATCTATCTAGCTAGCTAGCTAGCTATCGTTTATCTTTGTATCTATCATCTATCTATCCTGGCTGTGGGGTAAAAGCTGCAGGTGATGGAACCCGCTGTCAAAGGAAGACCCTGAGCCAAGTTCATTCCTTCATAGTCCAGGAACATGAATTAAGCACCTGCTCTTTACTGAAGTCAGGTGGGTGTGCTCGAGGGTGGTCTACAGCCGCAGGAGCAGGAACACGCTGTGCTGCTGACTGGTGGCTGCTGCATCCTCAGAGGTCCCCTCCCCCATTCCTGCTGTGCTAGAGGCTCACCCCAGGTAAAGCCCCACTGAGCCAGGGGCTTTGGAGCTGTCTCCTCATCCACCAGAGCCCTTTGCTATGGAGTGTGTGTTGACAGACACATCCTATCTTCCATCTTCCACCGACCATCCTTGTTTATCTTTGGGAAGATGGATGCCTCCTGGCTTTGCTTCGGAATCTCATTTCTTTGACTTAAAGAGGCTGACAGGGTGGAGCAACAAAGGCTGTTTAGAATTTGGTCCCTGCAATTGTTCAACCCAGTAAATAGATAAATAAAAGGAGGTAGAGGAGAAAAGAAAGAAAGAGGGAGCCTGGGCTGAGCCCACCAGCTGTGAGTCTCCAAGCCGGGCTGACATCAGCCAGATTGGGGGGGGGGCAGTGCACTTATGAGTTTCTAATGAGAAGAGCCCAGAAGTGTCTCCCACAAGGACTCCCATTTGGACTCCACAGAGACAGCACCACCCCAATCCTGGCAAGTTTTAATGACAGGATTAATGCCAGCAGGTTGTATTTGGGGATACTCCACCTCTTTCTTAGAGAGGGTATCCATGGTCTTTCTACTTATTTTCCTTGGGCTTTCTGGATGCAATGCTGAAAAAAAAATCAAGAAAGTGTAGGGTCAGTGAGATAGTAAGGCATCTGCTCACAAACCTGGAGACCTGAGTTCGATTCCTGGAAGTCCGCTTCCAAAAGTTGCCCTCTGACCTCTGTCTGTGCACCATGGCATGTATGTCTCTCTCCATCTTAAATAAGTAAATAAGAAAAATGGAGACCGGTTCCAGAGGGTCACAGTCAAAGGGAAGTAGGCCCACTGAGGCCTTGATCAGATGGCATCGACCGTGTGGCCCATTAACAAGCAGTGTGGCACTTGGCAAAAGTGCTACAACTTTCTGCCCTCTTTGCTGCTCACCTGTAAGACCAGACAAAGGATGTGACCACCTGACAGGCTGCTATACTTGTAAGCACTTTGAGAAAGGTCAGAGTAAGAAGGGGTAGCCTGGTGACACTTATGTCTGAGGGCATTGTGTCCTAGTGACTTAACGTATCCAACTCTGTGTGACAGCGTGTCATGACATGTTTGTAGCCAGCATCATTCTTCCGTTGTATGGGCAATGCTGAGTTCCAAGGCTTTCTCTGTGTTGCTTTCTACCATGTCCTCCCTCTTTTTATATAACCTCAGGATCTTGGTTCCACTTACTTCTGGCCTGGTTAGCTTTGTTTCTGGCCTATGACATTTTTTGACTTTGGGTATATCACCTGTCTTCCTGATGCTTTCTTATATACTGATGTGCCTTTCCACCTGTGGCCAGCCCGTGGACCCTTTAGAGCTCTCACGTCTATGCAAACATGTCTTAATACTTCCTAATTTAGGTGACAGCTTTGCTCCCAGCGAGCAGGGCACTACTTGACATGGGGCAAGGGCAGTATCCACCACACATAGTAGGTGCTCAGTTTATACTTGTGAACCAAGCAGATGTTGCTCCTACAGAGAGCAGCCCATTCATCTGACAATTAGTTCTTCGTTTGTTGTGGAAGTAAGCATGCTTTGTTTTTCTAAAGGATCAATTATTATTTACTATTATAATTTCTTTTTTTTAGTATGAGAATTCAGAGGGCACTTGCACTTTGTGTGTCTGTGGAGTCCGAGGTGACCTTGGGAACCATATTGGACTGCTCTATCTCCTTTTTGCTTGGCCCTGGGGTTTCCCAGGCTCAGTCTCCCGGGGCAGGAAGTACAGGTCGCTACTATTTCTGCCTGATGTCCTTCTGCTTGTGAGGCGGAGGCTTAACCCCTGAGCCATCTCCTCAGCCCAAGGGTCGATTCTTTTTACCTGGAGCACAGGTGCAAGTTCTCTGCCCTCTGGGTTTGCTTTCAAGAACTGGAATTTTGTTCTCATTGGGGCAGACATGGTTTCTTCCCACATAATTTACTATGCCAAGGCCCCCAGGCAAGAACGAAGCTTTGATCCTGCCTCTGCTCAGCTCTGGTCCTTAGGTGGCTCCCAATGGCTCTTGAAACTAAATATAAATTCATCATCTGACCGTTCAAAGCACCTGACCTCACAGTTTCTCTTTTGCGCCAATACTTTTGGCTGTCCCCGACCCCCATGATCTGTCCAGGGTTTTATGTGGCCAAGGCTGATCCCAAACTTCTGATGTAGTTGAGGATTATTCTCACCTCTTGATCCCTTTGCCTCTGGCTTCCAAATGCAAACACCACAGTCCTGGGTCACTACTGGCTGCCTTTCAGTAGCTTTATGCAATGTTTCCCAGACTCCTCCTTTGAAGTCTTTCTGTTTTGTCAATATTTTTCAGTTGCTCCTTCTATTTGGAGTGATGCTCAGAAGTGGTCTTGTATGTGGTCAGCAATTCCTCTGCTAACAGGAATCACTGCTCTTAAAACCAGCCTTTCCTTGTGAGACTCCAACATCATTTTGTTCACAATATCTCTGACCAACAGAGCTGTCTACTCTTTCTCATTTTCTAGTGCATGCCTTTGTGTTTTCCTTTGTTTTTTATAGACTTGTGGTCTATAATAACTTGTGGTTATTTCTGTAGGAACTCATTTGAAGAGAAAACTTGATTTTTATAGCAAGAAAGCTTAGTAGGTGTCATAGTTAGATACCAGTGTCAATTTGGCAATTGAAAGCTCTGAGCTGTGGATACAATTGGGAGAAATTAGTGTTGAGTTTAACCCCAACCAAGTCTGCAGGAGATTGTCTAATTGATGGGGAAAGCCTGGTCCATGATGGGTGGAACTAGGTCCTGGACAGGTAAATAAGATAGGCGGGAGGAGGGGAGGACTTGTTGAGGAAGTTGGCATCCTTCTGTTTACTTGGCCAGACATGCTGTCTGGTGAGTAAGAATTGTTCCTTTCTGAGCATCTTGTGGATTTGCTGCGGCTAGTTCTCTCTGCTCTTGGTGTTGGTGTCATCTCTCTTGCCAAGATGGACAAGGAATTGTAACTGCACAATCACAAGGGAGACTAAAACCCTTTGTTCCCTTAAGTCTTTTGGTGGGGAATTCATCAGCAATAGTGCAGAGTAACTGCAGCAGTAGGTAAGTGTCTAGCACAAAACTGCTCTTTGGAAGTCTACATGGTGGAAGGAGAGAAATGACTTGTGAAAGTTGTCTTCTAATTTCCACCTGTGCACATGGCATGCGTATTGGATTCTTCCTCTGTAATAATAAAAACCGAATTCAAAACTTTATTTTAATTTAAAAAATGCAATAAATTAATTTGTGTGTGTGTGTGTGTGTGTGTGTGTGTGTGTGTGTGTGTGTGTGTGAAAGAGAGAGAGAGAGAGAGATAGCCCACAAGTAGAGGTTGGAGATCAACTTTGTGGAGTCAGTTTTCTCCTTTCACTTTAACGTGGGTTCCAGGGATCAAATCAGGTGTTCAGACTTCTATGAACGTGCTTTTTCCAGCTAATCCATCTTGCCAGCCCTTGATTTTTAATTTCACTTTCCTATGCTGTACCCATAGTACACTCTCAGTAAAGAACAGGATTTGTGGCAAGCATTGCATCAAGTAGCCATGCTGCAAATAAAGGTGACGCTTTCACGCATGACAAGTAACGTCTCTAGCTTCTTTTCAGGCCATGTAGACCTTGTCAGAAAAAAGAGTGGGGTGTGTGTGTGTGTGTGTGTGTGTGTGTGTGTGTGTGTGTGCTCATCAAAATCCAATTTTAGACATCATTTGACTAAATCGTTGGACCAAAAAGCTAGCACACTTCATATTGCTGTAACCGTGCAATGATTCTTACTTTTTCTGCCTACCTGGAAACTCAGACTGTGGTGGCTGCGAACTCATCTTGGTGATTGTGGCTTGTCTATTGCGTATCCAAGGATGTCATATGTGGGTATGTCTCACATCTAGGAGACTCATGAATTTCTCAGACCTGTCCAACCCATCTCTACTTAGGGTCATTTGCTCAGAGAATTTGATTAGTGGATGTACATTTGACAGTATCCCAAGGATTGTTGAAAAGAAGCTCCTGTCTTACCACTAAGGCCTGTGTTATGAACCTGTAAGATAAACTAGCTTTTCAGCATGTCTTCATCTTCCTCCCACGCCTTTAGGTCAACCTGTGTTCAGGATGCATTGTAACAGGCTGTAACGAAAGGGTATGTTCCTGTATGGGATGGGGGCCAGGCCTCTTGACAATGACTTAGTAAGAAAAAAGAATAAAATCTCTTTTACATCTACCAAATGTCTCTAATTGTGTCTTGAAAACGAAACAATCCCCTTCAATGCAGTTGGGGCTTTGGGGAGCCCCAAACCAATTAATTCAAATTATGTAATTTTCCTCTCATCCCCAGTCCCAAAGCATGATTTGCTTTCATGAAGAGGTGGATTAGCGCCAGCTCTTGGGCGCATTCTCTGCTGTCTGGCATAATGTGAGAATTTAGCTCTGGGCCAGCCCAAAGCATCTCTGCTAACGAGAAGAATAAAGAAAGAAGCTGGAGTTGAGCTATATCCTCCAGGTGACTCTACTCTTTCTGGGGATACAATACAATTCGGCATAAATATATTAGCGGGTGACCACCGAGCAGAAAGCGTGGTAGGATGTGAATGGAGTTGGTGATCTTTGGCCCTCTTAAATCTCTGGAAATAAATGGGCAAGAGCTCATGAGTGCAACAAAATTAAGAGGGGAGATGAGAAATAGGAGGAGTTGTAGAGGAATTTGAACAGGTGTGTGTGTGTGTGTGTGTGTGTGTGTGTGTGCACGCACATACATGAGTGCACATGGCGCAAAATGGTGTAAGAGTTACTATGACATGAGTAAATTTCATCTTTTTCTCTTTCCAAATGAATTGCTAAGGCCATGATGAGAATGACAGAGAAGATAAAATGATGCAGTCATTCTAAGTGTATGTCTATCTTTCAAATTGTAAGTGCAGTAATATTAAAAAGTTGGGTAGCTCTTCATATTACAACCTTACCACACAAATTCAACACACTTTTTTTTTTACATACAGCTTATTTTTTTTCCTTTTTCTCTCTTTTTTTAATAGGGAATACTGCATTTTAGGATCCTTGGAGAAAGAGAGAGAGAGAGAGAAAGAGAGAGAGAGAGAGAGAGAGAGAGAGAGAGAGAGAGAGAGAGAGAGCATACCTACCACAATGCACACATGAAGGTCAGAGGACAGTTCTCAGAAGTGGGTTCTCTCCATCTACCATATGGATTCTGGTAACTCAGAAAACCAGGTTTAACCTGTGAAGCCAGAAAACTGACCCAAGATCCTTGTACCATGGTGGTGGTGAAGCACATGGATTCAAACCATTTGGTTGCAATAAGAAAGGGTAAATAGCAGTGTCCCAGTAGCCTACATTGGCAGACCTCTTTGGGGAGCCCTTGTTCATAGTCCCTGACCCATGCAATCTAACTTATAATGCTGACCTTTCAGATGCCCAAAAGTGAAATAAAAAAGCAGACAACCCTGAATACCTCTCCTTTCTTCTGAGCACATAAAACATGGCGGAGACTTATCCTGGTGTTTTCTCACACATTCCTTTCAGAGGGGATGCTGCCCTGGATACAGCACCGACTCCTTTGACTGTCTGAACCAAATGATTTCATGCAACCGGCTTCTCTGATAGTCTACGTAGAGGGAGGTATTTTCCAAGTATGACTTTTTATTCAGATGTCTGTCAGGAAGGAAATTCAGTAAAATTTTATAGTTGTTTCTGGGCTACAAATTCATTTTCTATAGCTCCTGTGGGCAAAGTATCATTTTAACTTATGTGTGTGCGTGCATGCATGCATGTGTGTGCATGTGTGTGTGTGTGTGTGTGTGTGTGTGTGTGTGTGCATGTCATAAGCAAGGAATTGAATACTCTTCAACCTAAAGACACCTTTCATCTTTGGCTGACTATGGACATTCATTCCAACTTGGCTTCTCCTTTGCTGAAGTCAACCTTAGAGGTAAACAGGAGGTAAAAAGATTTAGAATCATCCTAGGGCTAGGGAGATGGCTCCGTGTTTAAAACTGTCCTGTGCAAATGAGAAGACTAAACGCAAGATCCCAGGTGCCACATAAAATGCTGGGCGTAGTGGCCCACCTTTAAGTACAGCCTCCCAAGGTGGAGACTGGACTCCTCCGAGCAAGCTGGCTAGCTAGGCTTGCCCCATCAACAAGTTCTGGGTTTGATTAGAGACCCAGAGCCAGAATGAGTAATGGGGGGTGGGGGTGGGGTTCATGGTTCAGGGGTTAAAGCTTTTGTCTCACAGCAAAAAGACGTAAGTTTGTGCTTCCAGATCCCACATAAAATGTTTAGCAGTTATAAAGTCAGTATATTCATATATATAAAACATTAAAAAATAAAGTTTTTCTCTGTCAAACAGTAAACTATCTCTTATTTACTTGCAATATCAAATGCTATGTATAGACTATGAAATTAGTTGCTATACTGTATCGTTTAGGGAATAATAATAGGAAAAACATCTGTATGTCTTAAAAAAATGTTGAACAGACAAAGCAGACATGTAATTTTGACCCTAAGAGGCAGAGCCTGGGAAATCCCAGAGCAAAGCAATCTAGGATTCCAGGATGATTCCCAAAGTCACCCTTGGGCCTCCAGATGTATACTCACTCATGTGCCTTCTTGTACAGTCTTTCACACACGTATACCTACCCACATGCAAGTATATATACTCACATACACACGCACATACAAAAAGAGTAAGATGGAAAAACAATTGAGGATCATTCCTGATATCATGTGCATATGTATACATTCACATGCGTACACATGCCCATACACACACATGCCCATGTACACAGTGACAAACATGGATGCTCATACACATGTGAACATGCATGCATACATGTACCTTTTCACGTACGTGTAAGAAATAAAAAAAGAATTCCCCACTTCCAGTTGTATGAGATTAGTAGTCTGTATATATAGTCCAAAACTTTATTTAAAAAACTGATTCAAAATCATTTTATCTTCTTTTGGTGGTCCCACCTTTCTGAGACCTATGGTAGAGATTCTAGAAATATGTTCACTAGTTTCTTCCAGAAGTTCCTCGTTATAAGATACTGGGCTAGAGAACCACATGCCTTTGTCTGTGGTACCAAAGACCAAAGCTTGGGTCTCATCTGTTAGTTAGCTCTGTGTTGGGGGAAGTGGGTTCTCAAATTTAGGACCCATGAACCTGGATAGGTACCTGGACAAGACTTGGAGCGAGGGTGCCCATCAAAATGAAAAGTAGACATTTAAGTTCAAATTCCTGAGAATGCTATAAAAAAATTGATCTTTTTCAGTTTAATGATAGAGTTATAATAACTCAAGAGGGAAAGCAACTTGCGTAAGGTCTCGTATTCGCCGGGACAGAACTGGGTTCTTCAGATTCAATTTAAGAATGATGCATGCCATCAATGCTGATTACATTTTCACTCTAGTATTGCTCCATTTATTCTTCTGATTTTATAGCTTACAGGTTGACAGTGTTGTTGCCCTACTGCCTCTTCCCAAGACAAATTTGGCATCTGTAGGTGGCAGGGTAGAAAAGAAGAGAGGGCCCTGATTCCTCTTCGTCCCATTGGACACAGCTTTGCCTGATGTATGTGTTAAACAGAGCATCGCTGCTTCCAATGCTGAGCCTCGGCTGGCACTCTGTGTTGGGAACCCTCCACAAAAATCAAAGTGCTGTGGAGGTTTATTTTGAAAGTGTCTTGAAAAGGATAATGTTTGACCACTCCTCTCCTTGGCTTTACCTCCATGAGCTGTGTGTAATGATCCAGAGACAATCGATTGGACACTGCGTTTTAAAGATAAGGATTGGGGTTTTACTTCTGGGTAACCTGGTGACCCCAATCAATCTCTGTCTCACAAACCCTCTGAAGATTTGATGCCCCGACTCTGCAATTAAGTCCCAGCTTCCAAGGATGGCAACAGATGTCGCAACCCAAACACCTTTATTAACTACTTATCTTCAGATGTGTATCAACGACCCCTTGGCCAATGGAAAAGGTGGACTGCACCTTAAATGTGGAATCAAGCTCTTTCATCTTCAAATTGTTGTGCTCTGCAATCCCTTTGAAAAGGAAGAGAGCGATACACTAAGAAAGTAGCTGGCCAGATGTAGTTGCTTTAAAAGTTTCTCTTTTCTAAAAGCGGTTGTTTTCCATCCACTAAAACTTTTGCTGGTCACATGCATACTCCAGTCATAAAAACCAGCAGCAGCATCAGATGGTATTTATGGTAAGCAGTTAACAAAAGTAGAGATTTCGGCGTTCAGTTTCCTTTTTTCATATAAAATTCACTAATTATGCTCATTTGCCAGACTTTGGCCCTGTTGGAAGCAGAGCTGCGAGACCATAAGAAATAATCCTCACCACCTACCTGCCTTACAAGAATGTCGGGAGGATTATGAATGATGTGAAGTAACTTCAGCCCTGGGAGTGAAACACAAGGCCAAAATGTTTTAAGCGGGACGCTGCATAATCCTTTGTAATTGAACTCATCAGGGTTTGGTTCTACGGCTGAGCTCACGCCTGGTGTTTATGGAAGCTATTCCACAGAGAGGAAAACAAACTATTGTAGGGTGTGTGTCGGGGGTCCCCCCTAGATTTAACTCACTGACTGAACTGACTAAATCTTCTCATGCAGGTGGGTGGCCTGGGCAGGCCTTTACTTCAAGTGCCCAGGAAATCCTTAGAGCAGTAAGAAATACTGGCTTCCAAGTGTTCTCCTAAAATTTATAAAACTCATATAGTATAGCCACAATTAGTTAAGATTATTGTTTATTTCCATTTTGATTTCACTTCTATCCTCTAAGTGTTAAGGGCTCAGTGAGTCCAGAATTACTGTGAACTCTGATGAGGGGAACCTTCAGGTTGGGGGTGCTATTGTGTGGTTTTTTCCAATATCTGAATGATCTCACTCTTCCACATCATCTGCTGTCTTGGTACAGAGCTTCAGACCGCGGATCCCACCAAGAATTCGACCAGTGCCTGGCATGGTGGCATAAGCCTCGTAATCTCGACACCCAGATACAGAAGCAGGGGAGTCTTAACTTTTCCGGCCATCTTGGGCTACTGAATGAGTTCAAGACCAGCCTGACCACATAAGTCCCTCTTCTCAGAAAACTAAGGCTTGGGGATGTAGCTCAGTGGTAGAGCACTTGTCTAGCCTGTGCAAGTTCAATTCTCAGAGTCCTTTTCCCCACACACAACTGAATGAAACACGAGTGATTTATGGGTAAGAGAGGGTAGACAAGATTTCAAGGGTCGGAGCTAGAAGCCAGCCTGTGGAAGATGTAATCGGCTTATCGTTTTTATTTAGTTGCCAATGGAAGGATCCATTTGATAACCAGTCAAAAAAAGTTCTTGCAGATCTATTTTTAACAGTGTTATTTACAGATATATTGTGTATTTTTAAATTTTCAAATGGAAATTGTATGAAATAGAATTGTTATTATTCCTGCTTCTAAACAGACTTAAACTGCTATGAGACCATGAGTATATCCAGTGGAAACCCTAAGTTTGATTGTTTTAGTTTCATCTTCCTGTTGCTGAATGAATATGGGGCCTAAACTATTTAGGGGAACAGAGGGTTTATTCCAGCTTATGATTCTCAGTTACAGTATGACAGGAGCATTCGCACCAGCATTAAGGAACGTATCGCACCATGTCCACAGGAATTGCTGAGAGAGGGACTGCAAAAACACTGAACCGGCTCTCTCCATTTTATCTACTGCCAGGGAATGGTCCGTCCACATGGCCTCAGTCTTCCCATGGTTGCTTTAAGTGAAATAACTCTTCACAGTTGCATCTGAAGATTTAGCCTTCGATTGTGAAGTTGGCATCTGCAGCTAACTGCCACATTGATAGATCTCAACGTCCAAAAATAAATTCCAGACAACCTATGAAAGGGATGAGTAAGTTATCTTTGTATTATTTCTATTGAAAGTAATAAGCAAAATCACCAACATGCTAAGAATCAATCAAAAGACAGGAACAATGTAAAAAAGTATCTCAGAGATGCATTAAACAATTAATTGCCTAAATACTGTTTTTAAGTTTTTAAATTTATAGTATTTGCCAATTTTGTAAATAATTGTCCTTGTATCTCCCTTTCTATTTGAAGTTCCTTTGTGTTCTTTTCAATCCCAAAGGCCCACAGATTTATCTGCTTTGGCCTGGCATGTTAGATCTACCTTTGTGGGGGTGGGGGTGGGAGTGTCAGGCAGCATAGTCTAATCCTTCATCGAAGATTATTTGATTTGGAGGGAACTGTGCTCCCTCTCTCCCTCTCCACAGTGGTTAAAGAAATGAGGCTTTGAAGTGAAGTTCTCTGATTGCAATCATGCAGCACAACTAGACCTGCAGGAAGTAAGAGTGGGAGCCATGCCGACATCTGGGGTTCTGGGTGAGGAGGGAAGAGCAATGCACACAGTGGTGTGTGTGCACAGTTCCTCGGGGGCAGGCAGAAGCGAATAGGACTGGGTGTGGGAGCGTCCTGGGGGGAGGGGGGCTCTCGACACTTAGGAATGTTGGACCATCACAAGTGCTGCTGTGTGAGATTTGAGCAGAGACAGGACAGGAAGCAATTGCAGCCCCTGGAAGGTGGGGGCCCGGGGGCTTCAGAGCAGAGGCCAGAGGAGAAAGTGTCCTCTGTCTCCTGCAGTGTGAGACAGGAAGTAAGGGACCTCACAAGTGGCCCCTCAAGACGGTGCTGTCTGGGATGAATGTGCTGTCTGCAACGAGTGTGCAGTCCGCGAGGAATGTGCTGGGAGCGCCCAGCAAAGGAGGCAGACAGAGAAAACAGAGCGAGACTGTGCTCCCGGCTCACGGACAACTGGGCTGCAGAGACTGCGCTCTGAGAACAGCAACCCCACCCTCCCGTCCCTCAGAGAGGGACGTCTACCACCTGGTAGAGGGCATTCAGCACGAGGGCCTTGCGTGTGACTTCACACGTGTGCAGTGAATTATCGCCCTTGCTACTTGAAAAAATTGATTGCCAGAAAGGTTGACACTAGGGCTGCAGGTTCGTAATCCTGGAGCTTGGGAACCCGAGGCCTCAGCATAAACTCACGCCAGCTGGGTACACAGGAGACTCTGTCCCCCAAAGGAAAGACAGCCTGAAGAAAAGTGATGGGACTGAACTGCTTCAGAAACACAGGGAACTGACCTGCTACACACTTCGCTGAGACACACAGTGGAAGGCCGCCAGCCAGCCCAGCAAGAGTTCCCAGGCTGACCTGATGACGGAGGTTTCCAGAAGCACTTACTGAAAATGAGCCTCTCCGGCTCTTACTCTGGCATGGAGCTTGGAGAACTCGATTTTAGAAAAAGTTTCACTCAGGTTAGCTTTTGCTGGTGCTACTTAAAAATTGATCTCATTTATTTATTTATTCGTTCATTTATTTACTTTTGTGTGTGTGTGTCTGTCTGTGTGTATGTATGTGTGTACCAGAAAGCACTTGAGTTTGTGTGCCTGTAAAGGTCCAAGGACGACTTTGGGAATCATCCTGGATTGCTCCACCTCCTTATTACTTTGCTCCAGGGTTTCCCAGTCTCTGCCTTCTAGGACTAGAATTTCAGACTGCTACCATATTCTCCAGGCATTTTTATATGGGATCCGGGGATCCAAACCCAGATCCTTTTGCTTTTGAGGCAAAGGCTTTAACCCCTGACTCATCTCCCTAGCTCCCACACATTAATTTTTTAATTTGGGACTGGGGCGGATATCACGTGCCACTGCTGACTACAGATGGACCCCCCACGCCCCCATCCCGCAAACATCGTCCCGTGCATGGAGCCCTCCGGCTCTCCTCACACAGCCAGCTATGGCTATGGCAAAAGTGACTGGTGCTGAGACTGGGTGGAAGAAGAAAGGATGTGACCTGGGATGATAGAGGGCTCTGGGAACCTTCTGGAAGCTAGCAGCCCCTCCTCAGGCAAGGTTGTGCAAAGTAATGATCCAAATGTTCTTCTTATCTCTGTCCCAGCTCCAGTGACCTTGGGTGAGTGGATTCCTGGCTCTTTCCTGAATTGCAACTTCCTCTTGGAGAGACAGAGAAAGGGGGTGGGGGGCAAACTCTAAAGTCCCTCTCAGCTCCGAGTTTATCTGTTTATCCAACAACCTAATCTTTGCGAAAGCTCTTGCAAAAGCCACAGCCCCCAGACAATCTTTGCAAACTTTGCTTTCAATGCAAGAGTTTGGGGGGGGGGTTATGCAAAGGGCGCCAAAGAACACACCCATGTCGAGATAAGAGAAGGAACACCTCCCAGGGTTCTCTGGGGTGTTGTTCTTAAGCACCTCTGCACAGCCCACCCCTGGGGGTTTGTCTGATTTAACCCTTACTACCCTGCAGCTTGACCGGTTGGTGGGGGCAGGAGGAAGCAGTTAGACAACTCCATCTCACTGCTGCTGACATCCTGGCCCCAGCACTTGGCCCTTTCTTTGCATGTGATAGGTGACCTGGATCTCAGAGCCCTGGGATCCGTGGAGTGAAAGCGAAGAGACGAAACATCTTTGCTTTGAGGTAACTCATTTAGTCATTTCTGGACTCAGTTTCTCCATCTTAAAAATCATCCACCCCTGGAGGAAGACATTTTGTTTTTCAGTTACTATCAAATTGTAGTGGCATAAAACAAAACTTTATACCGAGTCCCTTCTCTCCCAGACTCCCAAAGTATAGAATAGTGCAACTCTTTAGGATTAGTTTTAAAAATAGTGGTGTGTGCCAGGTGTGTCTTAAAAAATTGAAAAGCAGGCCAGAGAGATGGTTAAGTCTCTGAGTCACAAGCGTAAGGTCCTGAGTTCAGATCCCGGATCTGACATAAAAAACAAAACAAAACAAACAAACAAAAAAACACGAGGTGGAAATGGCAGAGGCCTATTTCCTGTCCTGGGAAACTTCAGAGTAAACAGGAGGTAGATGCAATCCAGGGTTACCCTTGCCTGCAAAGGTACACACAGTGTCTTCTGATACATATAGACCTACACAAAGACACGCCGGGAAAATAAAAAAAAAAAAAAATTGAAAAGCCTTGTGGTAAACCAAAGTCCTACTTTTTCTATACCTCATCTCTGTGGCAGGCATCTTTACATGTTTTTTTATACAAACTGTGGTAACAGTGATGTCATCCAGGACCTTTTGCCCTAAAAGGCTGTCATGTACCTCTGCACTCAGACCTGCGGACACCTTATCTGGTTCGTTTAAGTTTTAACCTGTGTATCTGCTTACACTCTCCATCTAGAGACTCCCTACTGCAAAGGTGGGGTGGGCAGTATTTAGATTGCCGTCCATTGAAAGGGATGTGAAGGTAATCATTTGAAAAGGGGGAAAAATGCAAACTGTCAGGAAAGCACACACCTCCACGTGTGTGTGGGAAAGGGCACACATGAGAAGTAATGAATGACAACAGGATCTGCTGATGGAGAAAGCCAGGCGCTGCAAAAGACTGAAAGAGAAAGAGCAGGAAGGGTTAGTTGCCCGGCTTGGGCCCCTGGCTGGTGCCCTGCCCACCCTGAAGATAGTTCAGGCCTCTTTATTCCCTACACTGCTATTTTCATACTCCTCTGGGGCCACTGCAGCTGTGAGCTGTTCCGTCCTGTAAGGCAAAGAAAGTCGCCAGGTACAGAAGCCACTTTTCAAGTCTTCCCCATTAACACATTGGGTCCTCCACAGGGTCTCCCCAGACTCTTCGGCGTCCCCCCACCTCTGCCCACACCCGGCTTAGAGGCCGAGGTGAGAGGCTGGGTGGGAAGTCAGCTAGAACACACAGGGCTGGAGGAGTAACTTACGGCAGCGATCTGTCAACGTGTCAACTGCAGTTTCTGTTTGACTGCCGCAAAGCTTTTGGGACAAATATTTATCAAGGTCTCCTAAAAGCTTGAGAGTGCTTCACAGGGTGAAGACAAGAAAGAAATGCGGGGGCCCCAGGGCGTCTGAGAGCCAGACAGCCATCCTTCCTGCGTCTCTGGAGCCACACTGTTCTGCTGGGTTGGGGGTGGAGGGGGAGGGTTGCTTGTGCTGGTGTTGGGGAGAAGGAGGGAGGGGGTGTTCTTGCTTCACAGAGGCCTGGGAGAAAGGGAAAAGGGCGTTGAAGCCAGGCTGAGTCTGGCTCGGGACCACTCACTCACCCAGAACACTGAACCTGCAGGTCCTGTCAGTCAATCATGGGCCTTGACTTCCCCCACAGATCTACATGGAGTTTGTGAGCAAAAGTTTTACCCTTTTTACTGAAACCAAGACACCAAGGTCTGCTGCCTTTCCCTGCTTGTGCACTCCTACCTCCTCAGAGAATGGTCTGTCCACTTCTTCCATTTTTCTCTCACTGACCTCAACACACACACACACACACACACACACACACACACACACACACAACCTCCTGAGCCATTTTCTTGTCAAATTTTGTTCCCCTCTTCTTTCAGGCCCATTCAGCTTTCACATCCCATCAAGCTATCTTCTCCCAAATCCTCCACACGTACAGGCTGGGGGTCCCTCAGTTCTAGCTCTGTTCTGCTAGAGGGAAGTTCTGCCTAGAGCTTGGATTTCAGAATACCCCCACGACATCACCTGGTCATTGAAACAAGCCCTCTCCACCCTCTAGATCTACCCTTTTTTATTATATCATTAATAACAGAAAAAGACTTGAAATCTAGATCATTTAGCCTTGGGAAGAGTGATGTTTGGGATAGCTGAGAGGGACTTCAGATAAATACTGTGCTCTTGTGTTCAGAAATGAAGCCTAAGGAGTTTGCCTTAGTTTCTTTCCTGTTGCTATGGTAAAGTGCTCTGACAAGAGCAACTTAAGGCGGGGAGAGCAACTTAAGGCAGAAGTTTCTTTCGGCTTGCCATGAAAGGGCTAGTCAAGCATGGTGGGTCTCCCATTTCTACAGTCCAGGATCCCAACCAGTGAATGGTATCATCCATTAGGAAGGGTCTTTCCAACTCAATGAACACCATCGAGATAATCCCCCCACAAGCCTGCCCAGAAGACTGTCTTCCAGGTGATTCTAGGTCTCAGGAAGTTGAGAGTTGAGGCTAAACCTCATGGGTGTGCGCCCCAGGGGATGGCAGGATGGGCACTGAGAACCAGAGCACCCAGAAGGGTGAATCTTTGTTTTCAGTTGGAGAACAATTTAGTGAAGACTTTGAGAAAAAAAATGAAATGGGTTGTTTCAAACAGCAGCCAGTAAGGAGTATAACTAATGAGTTCTGTGGATAATTACCATTTGGGAGAACTGGAAGAATTTTACAAGCCCACTCACCTAATATTATAAAACAAGTCATTCCAAGCCTAACTTATAAAACAACAATGATTTTCATTCCTCCTCAGTTCCGTTGGGTGGTTGTGCTCAGCAAAGCTGTTCTGCTTGCCTTGCCTGCGTCACGTGGCCACAGTTTGTCAGTTTGAGTGCAGCTGGTAGATGTAAGATGGCTTGCATGTATATCTAGAGCTTTGATTCTGTCATAACTAAGCGCTCTCCTCTCTCTCTTTCTCTCTCTCTGTTTTTGTTTAGTATTCTAGCTAGGTTTCCCTGTGGAGTGGGGGGTGTGACAGGAGAATAGGGGAAGGTGCTTCAGGATCTCTTATGACCTACATTGTAAAATATAAGCAATGATGCTCTCGCCACATTGTGTGAGTCAGAACAAGGCCAGCCCAGGTTCAAGCCCAGCGGGGTTTCTTCCGGCTTGCCATGAAAGGGCTAGTCAAAGGGCTAGGAAAGATCTAGAATCACCTGGAAGACAGTCTTCTGGGCAGGCTTGTGGGGGGATTATCTTGATGGTGTTCATTGAGTTGGAAAGACCCTTCCAAGTGGATGATACCATTCACTGGTTGGGATCCTGGACTGTAGAAATGGGTGGTGGAAAGAGATTCTACCACTGGATGAAAGTGTTTATAATGGTAATTCATCTGCCTCACTTCCCAGATTCCCTGAGATGTGTGTCTTCTGGGTATTCCTTGAAGATTTCATGGGTCTTTGCAAGGTCCAGTGTGGTAAATTTCTTTATCTATGAGAAGGACTCCAGGGACTAACTGCCTGTCAAATATTAGTCCCTCCCACTTTTGGTCCCTCTGTACACCGTCAGAGCTTAAAACTAGTGATAGATCATTGAATGAGCCTTTGCCAGTGATCTCAGGGCATTATCTTATCCCAGAGGTTATATGTACTATAATGCATTCCAAGGAGACATGTGGGGAGCTTCTTGGAGAATTCTGGGAAAGAAGGCAATCCTTGTTCTTCAGAAAGTACCACTGGAATGATAGTTTCTCTTCTGTGTGTAGAGTGAGGGCTTGAATCCTGTACTGTTACATTTTAACTGCATGTGAAGCCATCAAAGAGGGGAGGTCAAAGTCATGGGAACTTAGAAAGATGAGGCAGAAAACTACTCTTCCCAAGTCTGATTCCTGGTCTGGGTTTGTTTTGGTTCTACGTGTCTTCATTGATGTTTCATCAGTGAAGAAACAGGTTCCAACAAGATTTTCTGCTACTTGCCGCTACAAGTACGTATCTGACCCAGAACTTGAAATTGTTAGATGACAGATCAAACACTCTATTCATAAGTTACAAATGGCTTTCAAAGAAGGTAATCACTAATGTATTCTTGTTTTCCTAGAAAACAATGTTGGAAGATTCTCTGTGTTACATACTAGAGCTAAAAATATCCTTAGACACCATCTGATCAAGCACCCCACTGAATAATGGAGGAAACAACACAGACACTTGAGTAGAGTAACTCCTATGTGGCCACGGCATGATGGTCTCCACTTGAAATACCCTCCCCCCATACACACACCTCACAGGTGTTTACATGCCTGAAGCACAGACACCATCCTGAGATTAGTACTTTAAATATGAATTTCTAAAACCATATTGCAAATCTTGCAACTTCTTGAGAAATTTAACATATCTCTACCTGACAGTCCAAGCAATTTACTCCTAGGAATCTGCTCAAAATGAAATGAAATGAAAACTGAAATATCCTTACATTGACTTCTACAGAAATTTTTGTAGCTGTTTTATTCAACTTAAGCTCAATATGTCCAGATGCCAGTCATCAAGTGGAGGAATAAATGACAAATTGTAATATGTCCATACAATGAAATAATAGAAAGAACAAAGAGTGAACTATGGACACCTCCAACAGCACATGTTCCCCAAATACACAAAAGAAAGAATTCATTACAGTGCATTTATATAAAGTTATAGCATAACGAATTTGGTCTGGGAGTCAGAAATCAGGCCAGTGGCTGCTTCACATATGTGCACACAGGGATGCACTGACTAGGAAAGAACATGAAGGAGATTTCTAGAAGGATTGTGTCTGTCAGTTTCATCTGCCAACCTGATAGTTGAGAAGTGGGCCTGTGGTTATCCTTATGAAGGATTATTTAACTCTCCCTTAAAGGCAGGGAGGCAGGTCTTTGGACAAGCCTATAGGAGATTGTCTTGGTTGCATAATTGATGTGAGAAGACCTGCCCATAATGGGCGGGAACATTGCCTAGGCAGGTGGTATGTAGAAAAATGTGGCTTGAATAAAGACTGGATGTATTGGTTCTTTCCCTCTGCTCTTGACTGTGGACATAGTGTGGCTAGTTCTCTCCAATTCTATTCATAACTCTCCTGCCATGAAAGCCCGTAACCTGAAATTGTGAGTCCAAGTCCCCCTAGATATTTGGGTCAGGCGTTTATTATAGTAATGGACTATGAAAGTAATACAACTAGAAATGATCCGTTTCTGATCTGCACATGGGACCCAAAGTGTATTCACTTGTCAATCTCGGATAAGCCTGTAAGATTGTGTACTTCTAGGGTGTTAGATTGCTGAGGGGCAAGGCGCCTGCTTGCAAACCTGGTGGCTTGACTTCAATTCCCAAAAGCACACAGGGTACATGCATGGTACATGGGTGTGCCTGCCCTTCCCTCACACATACACCTAAACAAATAAAATAAGATTTTTAAAAAAGATTGTGTATTTAGGGGCTGGAGAGGTGGCTCAGGGGTTAAGCCTTTGTCTTGCAGGCGGAAGGTCCTAAGTTCGGATCCTAGACCCCACATATAGACGCCAGGCAGAAGCGGGGGCGGCCTGCGCTTCTGGTCCTGGTAGGGCGGAGCCTGTGAATCCCGGGGCAGAGTAAACAAGGAGGAGGTGGAGGTGGTCCATGGTGGTTCCCGAATTCGTCCGTGGTTCTATACACACACACACATACACACGCACACACGCACACATGCATATACCCACAATTGAATAAATAATAATAAATAATAAAAATTTTAAAAAAAGATTGTGTATTTCACTGCAGGTAAGTCTTTGAAAGAAAGAAAATTAAGCACGGCATCAACACTCTAGTAGGGAGAGAGTGTATGCACACAGAACAAGTCTGCGAGAAGAAGTTTGCAGGGTGTGTCCCAGATTCAGGGCTGGGGAGAACCGTCTATTCCCCCTTGTGCTAATGGTCAGGGCCAGCCAGCTTCCTGTGCGCTCTGCCAACTGTCATGATGGGTCTGACCACAGCTGCTGTAATAGCAGGTTGGAAGAGCCATTTCCTCTGGGCCCTACAGCCACATCACAAGAACCATCAATACTCTCTGGCCTGCTTCCCCTCACCGCTGACTGCCTCGTGGAGTTCAGCAAAGAGCCTTCCCTTTCCTCACCCTCAGATACTCTTCTGGAATGTTCCCCAGACCCGGCTGCACTTTGCATTCTGCACACTTCCTGGGTGATAAAATCTAGCTTTCTGACATTCCAGGACTGATTTACTGGGTCTTTCCACAGCTAGTCCCACCCCACCCCCACCCCTCTCCAAATTTCTATCTGGATTTTCTTCACAATCCCTACCAAACTGTCCAATTAGGGTCTCTCCAGATTCCAACATTTGGTGTTAAATTGCAAAACTGGATGGTTTTCCAAAGCAATGATTTGCTCACGCTGTTCAAATCAGTTCATCTGTTCAAATCAGCTCATACTCTCTCATTGATTTCTCCCCTAAAACACACCCACCAGCATGTCATGGCCCTCCTATTGAAGATGATCTTGACACCAGGGTTGAACTGTAAACCTTTTGGAGAACATGTGACTTACAATTTTATTGTTTTTTTTTTTTTTTTTTAAAAAAACTTTCTTTGGTTTTTAAATCTATAAATCACAAATAAATCTTTTAATAAACATTGAATGAATAGACGAATTCAGTCTTTGCCTCATGTTTATATTTTCCATGTAAAATGAAATCCCCAAGACGCCAAGCACATGGCACCCAGATGGAATCTGTTTGTCCGAATGTGAGGCTAGGAGTGACATAAGGATGTTTTGACTGCATGCAGCCCACAGCACTGGGGGATGTGCTCTTGCGGGGGGGGGGGGTCTGCAGCCCCAAGCTTGCTTCCTTCTGCTTCTACAGTCTCTTCTGTACAGTCAGACCATGGTGAGCACCAGGTGCGCAGCTCACCAGGGCGTGAAGCAAAGTGTTGGGTGGGAGTGAACCAATCCATTCCCTTGTCTCAGGGCCTTTTACAACCTGGGCCTGGGAAGGATTAGTTGATTTTAATCTCAGTGTCTTGGGTGGGCCGGCTGCAGAGAGTTCTGGAAGGGGGTTCTGGAAGCATTGTATCAGGGGTGGGGCTCCTGGCCTAACAACCTCCTTCTAGAGCTGTGGCATTGTGAGCTGCTTTCTGGGTTGGTTTTCATGTAAACCTAACCAAACCTCTACCACCAAGCAGCACTGCCATTTCCTTTGAGGCTATAGCCAGTATCAGCTTCTCCCTAAAGCGTTCCTCATGGCTTCCATGCCAGGGGGTTTCTATTGTTATTTTGAACAACTGAAGCATGGTGAATTACTAGACCATGTGCCAGCGTACCTCGCAAGAAACTCCAGTTGCCAACCTGGAAGACCAGATGCGTGACGTAGAATGGCATCTGGGCTAGTTAGACATGTTAAATGTGTTAAAAGTGTTCCTCTCTCTTTTCCTTTCTTCCATTCATCCTTCTTTTTTCCCTCTTTTTCTTCCGTCCTGAGCAATTCCTGGTGTCTGCTTGCTTCAGACCATCCTGTAGCACTGAAGTGTTTGTTGTTGTTTTTGGCGCGTGTGAGTGTGTGAATGTGTCACTTGAGTATGTATGTGTGCCCATGGAGGCCCAAGGGGTGTCATGGAGAATCATCCTGGATTGCTTTACCTCCTTATTGCTTTACTCTGAGGTTTTCCAGGCTCTGCCTTCCAGGGCCAGAAGTGGAGGCCACCACTGCACTTTTACATGGGATCTGGGGATCTGAACACAGGTCCTTTTGCTTGCCAGGCAAAAGCATTAACCCCTGAACTGTCTTTTCAGCCCCTGTGGTGTGCTTTTAAAGTGAATTTAGAAAGCAAGTGTGCCTGGCCTAGTCTAGACACTGTTCAGTGGGCAGAGTTTCCACAGCCTGCTGGAGATCCTCTCAGGAGTCCACCTGGGCCCATCTGCTGCTGTTGGAAATCCACAGGGGGCAGAATGTGATGGCCTCTAAGCCTCTGTGGCTGCCAGTTGCTCACCCGGGCCTCTGCCAGGCGTGGGATAACGCTGACTCAGCAGAACCTGCCCGCTGCCTCTGGAAGACACCAGGAGCCACGAGAATTTAAAAGCACAGCACAACCCCGCCACAAAACAAATGTTGAACCAGAGGTTAATTCCACGGATAAACAGCTCTCGGTGGTGCTTGACTGAGCGTCTGGTTCTCATTTCTCTGTGCCATTCTGCCAGATGTTTCCCTCGCTTAATGCATCCTGCAAAGGCTGAGATGAAATACAAAACCAGAAAGCTGCGAACTTGCTGGCAGCAGGATGTGGCCACGTGCGGGAACGGAGGACTCTCTAGAAGTGTCCTGCTCATTCCCAGACAGGGCTACCCCAGCTGGGAACCGGAATAAGCTAGAACCACCACATGAAACCTTGCTCAGTCCCAGCGATTTCATTTTTTTAATGTAAATGTGAATGGCAAAGGAAGGGCCTCCTCTTTGGTGCATTGGTGAAATTTAAAGCTGAAAGTACAGTCACATCTGTACGCCCCACACTCAGGAGGCTGAGACAAAGAAGAGGAATGCAAGGCCAGTCTGGGCTGTAGGAGACCCTGTCTCATAACTTTACCAAGACAAGTTCATTCTCAGAATACTAGGCTTGATTACTCACATGGACTCCTTGGTGTAATTTGTTGTCATTGGTCAATTATTTACTCTGTGAACATGCACGGAGGATCTCCTGTGTGCCAGGTACTGGTGGCATTCTAGATTAGGCAGTGGCACGGTCCTGTGTTCCTTACGGCAAGGACCAAGACTCAGCTGTAGGTGGATGCTCTGTACTTAATGACAGCTATGCAGGTGTCTTCCCCTCAGGGCCTACAACTAGCAGCTCTCGACTGGTCCTATCGGAACACTGGGAGGTGAAGACTCTGGTCACTGCTCAGGATCCTTTCTACTCAGCGTGCTGCTGAGGGAACAAAGGAGGGTGTCTGGAGATCTTCTCCATCACGTTGAACACTGTGTCCAATCTCATTGTCGGAAGCAGCAGGTAGCTGCGAGAGGCGCTCAGGCCCCCACTGTGACTGTCTTGGCTGCAGGTGAAAGGTCAGTCCACAGGCAAGACCCTGACCCTTAACTTTTTTGTGATGAGTGTCACAAGGTAAATTAATCAGATTTATGGCATTAAGTTCTGCCAATATCTTTATCCTCTCAGGGTCCCCCCCCCCCAGCAAAACTCTCTCTTCCAGGGGAAAAGGCTTTCTACTGAAGGGAGCAAAGTGCTTTTTGTTAAAAGAAAATGGTTGGAGATATACAGAGACCAGTGCCTCCTTTCCTTCCAACCAGGGCTCTGGGAGGTTCCAATGAGCAGGCCTGACACTCAATCAAATACTGTTTAGCCTGAGGACAATAACCAGGCCAGAGTTGACTGGTGCCAGGCTGCTTAATTTGGAGCAGAGGCTTCTCCTTTGACCACAGCAAGTCAGCAAAGGAAGCTGAGGCCTATTAGAACTAAAAGTTCATTCCATGTGGCCTGTGGTCATTTTTCTGAGGACCTTGAGGGACAGGTGGGCGGCAAGCAGATCAACAGAGAACCCTTAGTCTCCAGAGAGAAGCTGAAGGCTCCCAGCAGGAGCAAGAGGGAGGCTGCTGACGTCACAGGTGCTTTTTATCCTGCCTCGCAGGAGAGCACCAACTTCCTGCTGCTAGAAATTTGTCTGCAAATTTTTTTCTCATTCAGAAGTGACGGCGGCCAGGAGCCCCTGGCTAGATATGATGACTTGATTGAGGCTCCACAGGCGACCCAGAGCCCTGGGAACTGGCGAAAAGGAGTGCATGTTTCTTCTAGCCTTTCGCCAGGAGAGAGCTGACAGGTGGAAGCTGTTGGATTTCTTCACCCTAAGCTGTGCGGTGTCCATGGTTTAAACTCGGTGCCTCTCTGTGCTGCGGCTGTGGTTTTGAGATGGGTCCATTCCAGAGAAAGCGGGGCCACCTATGACCCCTTTCCCACACTGATTTGCAGCAGAGGTGGAGGGTCAGGTCAGCTGGGAACACAGCTCTGAGCTCCTACGTTATGGGTCACTGGAGACAGAGCATTGAGTGCTTCAAGCAAGAGCTATGCTTCCAGGAAGCTTAGAGTGTGAGGGAGGAAGACTTGGCAGGAAACAGAGCAGTGCTTCCTCTATAACCGTGAGCATGGCTTCCAGGATGTCCACAGGTACCAGAATCAGTAGATACTCTAGTCCCGTATACGGAATTGCCTAGTATTTGCACATAACTTACATAATCCTCAGACCACCTTTACAAAGCCGTCCAATACCTAACAATGTCCATGCCTTGGAAACACTTGTCAAACTATTTCTGCCTCCCTCCCTCCCTCCCTCCGTCCCTCCCTCCCTCTCTCTCTCTCTCTCTCTCTCTCTCTTTCTCTCTCTCTCTTTCTTTCTTTCTTTCTTTCTTTCTTTCTTTCTTTCTTTCTTTCTTTCTTTCTTTCTTTCTTTCTTTCTTTCTTTCTTTCTTTCCCTTCCTTCCTTCCTTCCTTCCTTCCTTCCTTCCTTCCTTCCTTCCTTCCTTCCTTCCTTCCTTCTGTCCTCTCTTTCTCTTTCTTCTTTTATTTCTTCCTCTTTCTCTGTGCACTTGTTTAAATGTGCGTGTGTGTATGTGCATGTATGTCTGCATATACATGTAATGGCTAGAGATCCATGCCGTATGTTTTCCTTCAATGTGTTCCATTTGACTTTCGAGACAGGTTTTCCTCATTCTCAGCGGAGCTCACCAGCTTGACTAGGCTGGCTGGCCGGTGAGCTCCGGGACCAGCCTCTCTTCTCCTCCCCAGCTCCTGGCTTTTCTTCACGTGGCTGCTGGCGATCTAATCTAGTTCCTCACACTTGCGAGCAAATACTTGCCAACCGACTCATCTCTCCAGCTCCTCCCCCCATCTTCACATCTTCCCACAGCAAGATACAACTACTAGTCCCTCTGGCTGGGACAGGCCCCATTTATTTACCTAGTAGGACCCTATGCACTCTAAAACTTTGTGTGAAGGCCACCTCCTCTGGGAAGCCTCCATTCTTTGACAAAGGCTGGCATGTCGTCTTGTACTTTTGCTTCTCAAAAGGGACCAGACTGCCTTCTTCTTTTCTTTTGCACAGGTATGTGTGTGTGTGTGTGTGTGTTTTGCATGTGTAGTGGGTATACATGTATGTGTAGGCATGTGAGCAAGAGGGCATTTGAGTGTGTGTGCCTATGAAGGTCTGAGGGATGATGTAGAAAACAGCCCTGGATTACTAACTTTCTTTTGCTTTGCTCTGGGGTTTCCCAGGCTCTGTCTTCCAGGTAGCAGCCATTTCCACCCAACTTTTTTTTTTTTTTAACGTGGAATTTGTGGAGCTGAACTCAGGTCCTTTTGCTTGGGAGGCAAAAGTTTTAATCACTGAGCCATCTTCCCGACTTTTATATCCACGCTGATGTGTATACCTGGCAGCTGATCCAGTCACAGTGCCCCAGGCTAGGCCTCAGTCCCCTCCCTCTCCCCCATCTCTCCTCTTCATGCCCTCAGCAGGTCAAGGGTAGGATTTCCATTTGGAAGGAGATAAAACAGCTACAGATAATGCTAAGTGTAGGGCGGCACCCCAGCCAACTTTCCCTGGAGTATGCTGTTATGACCTTCCACAAACACTTGTGCCCTTCTGTCCTGGCATCTCCATTGCCAGCCCCCCCTCATTTGCATGGGCAGGAGGAGCTGATGTGTTTTGCTGGTGTCTTTATGCTGATGCTCAGTCTCCTTGTCTCCCCTCACCCCACCAATTATTGAATGCCAAGAAAAAAAAAAAAAGAAAAAGAAAGAAAGAAACCCCTACCCCAGCAGATGTGTGTGAACTGTTTGATCTCCAGGTTGAATAGGAACCAAAGTTTCTGAGGCTCAGATTATGGTGCAAAAGAGGGGAAAAAATCTGAACGGGAACTCTGTGAAGGAGGAAGTTTAGCTTTGATCTTGCTATTGAACCTTGCTGGTGGGGTGTATGTTTCTATCTATTTCTATTTATCTTTTTTTTTTGCTCCAAAATTCTGTTGCTGCCGTGTCTGTCTTTTGTAACATTACAGAAGGAACTTTTGTCTGACTGTGCATGCGATTAAAGTCATTTAAGTAAGAATTTAATTTCTTTGGGAAATAAGAAGAGGCTTGCCATGTAATTTATGGATATCTTTTCCTTTAAAGGTTTCTAAAATAATTGGGGCCACTTTATTCCAAACTGAATGGAAACGAGGCCTATTAAAAAACAGAGAGGCCACGTTCCAGACAAGGAGGTCTGACTTTCCCAGTTAATTCCTCATTTGCACATCTTCCTCACCAAAGAAAACCCAGACCTTGGAAATCAATCCAACCTGTGCAATTTAGAAGAGGGGAGTTCAAGTGCATTTGTTTATGGCTCAATTCTATTTCCAAGTTGTCCCTGAAAGAGGCTTCTACTTCTTAGAAAATTAAATGAATTTAAAAAGTTAATGAGAAATTTCAAAAGACACCCTCCCCATTGTATATTGCAACATAACGATGATCTGAAAGCCATAGATAGAAAATTTTTATTTCCGACATGTAAAATGGCATATTTAAAAATAAATCTTGGCGTGACATGGATGTATCTGTCCCCCTTTAAGTACTGGCTTTTAGCATTTATCTCCTTGCTCAGGACTTACATGCATGTTCAGAACAGTGTGATGGAGTTCAGTATTTGAGCACTTGACTACATGCATGTGT
This sequence comes from Typhlomys cinereus, assembly GCA_023101885.1. NCBI lineage: Eukaryota > Metazoa > Chordata > Mammalia > Rodentia > Platacanthomyidae > Typhlomys > Typhlomys cinereus. Next base: position 513,923 of record JALPQD010000488.1, read on the forward strand.
GTGTGTTTGCTATATGTATACAAATATATAAATATATAAAATACACATTTAAACAATATTTTTTCCATTTTCATATATGCATGTGGGGGTGTGTGCATGTGTATGTGTGTTTGCATGTATACGTGTGCAGTTGTGCATGCATGTATATGCATAATCATGTGGAGGCCTGAGGTTAAAATCAGGAATCATCCTTAGTGGCTTTTTCACCTTCTTCTTTTATGGCAAGTTCTCTAATGGAACCCATAGCTCTCTGAGGGGCCAGTCTGCTAGCCTGCTTGTTTTAAGGATTCGCAGTCTCTGTCTTCCCAGGCTGGAATGACAGACAGGTGGTCACCATGCCCACCCAGTAATTTTACACCAAATATGGAGATCCAAACTCTAGTTCTTTTCCATGCATGGAAAGCATTATAATCTCCACAGCTCCATAGTTATTAAGCCTGCTTATGGGTCAGACACATCGCTTCTACATTTATAATCCCCTGGAGGGGATCATTTAAAGGCAGATATTTTTCTGCACCCCAAAGCATCATCCGGAGAGAGTTGCTAAATTAATTACTGTTTTACAGTCATTTGCAGGGTTTGTGTTATTTAGCATTTTTCAAAGTATTTAGTCAGCACTAGCCAAATAGAAAGCACAATGATAAGTGTGGGTAAGAGCAGAGAAATAAATCATGTACTAACTATGCATTCTAAACAGTTTGGTAAGAGACACATCAAGTACATTTAGTGTGCCGAAAAGTATGGGTGGGTGGATAGGGGCACACTACAGAAGGGGGTTCCCTTGGGTATGAGTAGAGGGGAGAACCTGCCAACTGTATGGATCAGATTAAACACCATGGGAAGTCATGTTTCCAGAGCATGTCTAACTTGGAATTAGACTTCCAGTTTCTGGGTTGGGGCTCCAAAATCCATGAATGTTCTAGAGAGAAACCACCTTAATTCTGTGCCAAAGGATGGACTCTGTTGAGGAAATGGGGAATGATTACTTTTCCTCATGAGTATGTGTGTGTGTTCATGTGTGAGGGTACATGTAATCATGTAGAGTCCCAAAGTTGACATGTTTTATGTGATCGTTTAAGGTAGGCAGCGTCTTTTCAATTGAATCCAGAGCTCATCCATCAGCTAGGCTGACTAGCTAGCTTGCCTAAGAGACCCCCTATCTTTACCTCCCAAATGCTAGTATCATAAACAGCCAAGCCTGCCCGTCTTTATGTGGGGATTTGAACTCTGATCTTCACATTGGCAAGACCAGCACCTTATCTGTAGAGACATCTCTCTGGCCCAGGAACATGTTTTTGACAATCTCCCAACACATTTCAAAGTGTTGAGTCTGTCGCACTTTTGCCCCACAGCCACTCTTGGAGTGACCAGAACCTCTTGGGCTGCTCATAAACTTTGTGGCAGAGTTTGTTGGTCCCAGGGGACAAATGTGTCACAACACAGGACTTTGGGTTTTCTTTCTGTCTATCAATCTCAGGTCTCACATATGCTGGGCAAGTATTTTTCTACTTGCTGAGTTCCATCCTCCTCCCCATGTCTTTGTTTAAAACATCTTGGTATGGTTCTCAGAATGGATTTTCACTTTACCTAGTTAAACTCCATGTGAAATAATGAAGGCATGGCCTCTGCCCCGTGTGGTACTCTGCTTTCTGTGGTACTGAAAATAGTAGTAGTCAGGCTCTGTTCCATGTACTGTGTCTCTGTTCCATGTGGTACTGTGCCTCTGCTCTGTGTGATCCTGAGGCTCTGCTTTGCGTGGTACTATGACTCTGCTCCATGTGGTACTGAGGCTTTGTTCTGTGTGGTAGCGAGGCTCTGCTCTACATGACGCGGAAGCTTTGCTCCCTGTGGTACCGTGACTCTGTTCCATGTAGTACTGAGACATGGGACAGGTTTCCATGTGTTTGATGACACTGTTGGACAAGTGCATTTAGACGTGTAATTTTTAAAAATTAACTTTATTTACTTATTTTGTGTGTGTGTGTGTGTGTTTATCAGAGGCTTTGGGAATCACCCTGGATTGCTTCTACCTCCTTTTTGCTCCACTCTGGGATTTCCAAGGCTCTGCTCACCAGGACCAGAAATACAGGCCAACTGTTTCTACCTGGCATTTTTTATATGGGACCTGGGATCTTCTGCTTGCGAGGCAGAGTCTTAACCCCTGAGCAATCTCTCCAGTCCTAGATGTGTAATTTTTTTTTTAGATGTGTAATTTTTGATAGGTTATCTTTAACTTTGGCCAGTCTAAAATAAATTAGAATATAAAACAATAATGTATATATTCTGTATAAGTAAATGTATATATCTCTGTGAACACAGTCATTATACAACTGTATATGAATGCTTACTCTGTAGATGAAGTCCCTACTGTGCAAAAAATGGTTAAATGCCCAGATTAATGTAAGTTTTTCTTGCTTGCTTACTTATAAAACAACATATATGTATATAGTGATAAAAACTTTATTAAAAAAATTTTGGTCTCGGGGCTGGAGAGGTGGTTCAGGGGTTAAGCCTCTGCCTTGCAGGTGGAAGGTCCTGTGTTCGGATCCTAGAACCCAGGCAGAAGTGGGGATGGCCTGCGTTTCTGGTCCTGGTAGGGCGGAGCCTGTGAATCCCGGGACAGAGTAAACAAGGAGGAGGTGGAGGCGTCCATGGGGGTTCCCGAATTCGTCCGTGGTTCTATACACACACACACACACACACACACAGACACACGTACATACACATACATACATACACATGCGTGCATACATGCACAATTGAATAAAAAAAATTTTGGTCTCTGTGTGTATTTGTGTGTATGGTGTGTGTGCGCGCACATGTGCAAGAGAACAATTGAGTATGTGGGCCTGTGGAGATCCAAAAGTGAACTCAGAAATCATCCTGGATTGCTCTACCTCCTTATTATTTTGCTCTGGAGTTTCTCAGGCTCCACCTTCCAAAGTCTGAATTATAGGCCACCATCATTTCTGGCTGGCATTTTTATGTGGGATCTTGGAATATGAACTCAGGACATTTTGCTTGAAAGGCAAAGGCTTTAAATCCTGAGCCATCTTCACAGTCCTTTACAATTTTTTAACATGTATTAATTACAGATAATATTTGGGTTCAGTGTGATGCTTCCATACATGCATACAGTATACCCCAGCTGGTTCCAGCTTCTTGCTTCTCTTCCTTCCCCTACCTCCTTATTCTAGTTAGTACTATTCTACTTTTAGGTCAATTAAAATTTTTTTTTCATGAATGTATCTTATAGAAATTTTAATGATTCAATTTACTAGTGAATCGAATACTATTTTTCTTTAAAAAAAATCACTCTATTTAGTATAGGCAGTAAAGCTCAATATTCCTGGCTCAGATAGACACATATTTTCTGTGACAGTGGACAAAGTCTCTTAAATTCTGTTAAGTATACTGCTTAGCTCTTTGCTTGTTGCACTCTAGGTGTTTGCTAGTAAATTTTCTACTTTGACTTATTTATTATTTTAATAATTCTTTGATGATTCAGTACATGTATACCAAGCATGTTGATCATGTCTACCCTATCACTCTCCCTCCCTCCTTTTCCGAGCCCCCGATATACTTTCCCTCCCAGCTTCTTGTTTTAATTACTTAATTTTAATAACTCACTGAGTCCAGTAGTGCTTCCCTATGCACATGGGTGTGGAGGGGCCAACTGGAGTTTGGACACCCTACCAGCAGCCACACCCCTTCCCCAGGAGCCGTCAATTTGCCCCTAGTTCCTCAGCCAAGGATGAACATGTTGACTGGCTGGTTCTTATGGGGTCTTGTGCCAGTTAACCATAGCTGCTGGGAGTTTATAAGGGCAACAGCTATATCATGTCCAGAAGATGGTGTTTCTCCGCACTTCCCCTCATTTTCTGGTTCTTACATTCTTTTTACCCTTTCTTTCATGATGCTTGAGCCTTGTGTATCTGTGTGTATGTGGTAGTGATAGGAGGTGATACAGTGTCCCACTTAGAATTGAACACTCCACATTGACTTATTCTCAGCACTTTGACCGGTCATGAATCTCTGTGCATTGACCACTGTCCAGTGGAGAAAGAAGCCTCTCCTAAGGCTGAGAGCAGCACTAATCTATGGACAGAAATATAAATATTTAGAAGGCAATTTGACAACACATCCAGTTAGCAAAACAACAGTAGTAGGTTTCCCTCAAGGCATATAATCTCCCCAGATACACTTTGACATTTTCTTCCTAGTTTCTTTGGTTGGAATTCAATGCTTGTGAACATCTTTCATCTTAGTATAGAACTTGTTATTTTCAACACTTTTTTCTTTTTTTTTTTTTAACATCACGGTCTGTCATCACCTCGGTGTGACCACGTGGGGGCTGCCCTGTGGACCGTCCTATCCTCCCTGAGTCTTTCATGTCCTTGTCAGACTTCGTTTTCCTTCCTGGCTGCACATCATCCCAGAAGCGGTGCGTGGCTGTGTTTGCGAGATCTCGGGCGGCCTTAGCGAGGCCAAGGCCCACACGTTCTGCCCTCTGGCGCCTTTTCTCATCCACACCTCTTTGGGCTGGTGCATCCTTCCCCTTCCTCAGAGACAGAGCGCATGCGCGTTGTCAACCTCCAGGAAGGTCATCCTCTTTGGCAAGCACAGCCACTCTCGTCTCCGCTGTGTGCTCCCCCAGTGACTCTAAGAAAACCTTCATGTCCCTTTCATCCCTGGGGGTGTCCATATTTGTATTTCTCCTGCTGTCCAGCGAATCATAGGAACATTTCACCTATGCCTCCATTCATGCGTGTCTGGGGGCTACACCTGATTTTGCTCTGAGAAACATCCTACCTACTGTGTGGTGCCCTGCTGCTGGCTGGCCAGGACTTGCCATGTAGATTTCATCAGGCAGAATCTCTCTTGGGAATTGGCCTAGGGCCAAAAAATGCAACAAAGAAAGCCACAGAAGTCAGTTCCTTGGGAGCTCTCTGTCCTATGTCCAACTCTCCAACTCCTGCCATTCTGAGACAGGATCTTCTGATTCTGTAATCAATGCTGAGGCTGCAACTAGATTCCTTTGGTGCACATGGTAGTGAGCTTCTGATCCTCTTGCCTACAATCAAGCAATTCTAGCTGAGAGACTATGTCTGTCTAAAGAGTTGTGTTTCTAAACGCTTGGTTTGATTTTTTTAATACCTTTTTTATTATTTCTGCTCATACAAAATTAATAGGTAGACCAGTTCCCTTCCTCCCTCCTCCTCCCCCTGAACCCTCTGCTCCCCCTCCCTCCCCATCCCCCAGTGCCTCCCCCCAATACCCAGAGAGTCCTTTATTGTGTATGCTTGACTTTCCTCTGGGTCCTCCTCTCCGATGACGTACAAGGAACCCTTTCTCGTGTTCCCCTTAAGCATAGGAATACTACTGTGGCTGTCAATCCCTTGCCTCCAAGGATCTTGGTGCCTTTTCGGTTTGATATTTGATTCCTGGCTGATTGTCATAGTTGGGCACAGGTGTCAACTTGACTGTTGAGGGTTTGAGCTCTGGGCACATTTGTAGAGAATTAGTGGTTGAGTTAGGCCCAGAGCAAACCTGAAGGAGATTGTCTAGCTGATGGGGAAGATCCAGCCCATGGTGGCTGGGACTAGACCATGGAATAAATCACGGAGAGCTGGTTTAGAGAGTTGACATCCTTCTGTACATTTGGCCAGACATGCTGGTCTGGCAAGTAAGGATTGTCCATCTCTCAGCTATTATGTGGTGATGGTGTGGCCAGTTCCTTTGGCCCTGGTGTTGGTGTGTGCTCTCCCATCAAGCTGGACTAAGAACTGTAACCAGTAATGTAAGAGAGGATAAACCCTTGTTCCCTTAAGCCATTTAATGGTCATTTATCGGCAACTATGCAGGTGGACTGCAACACTGATCCAAGTGAGAACTCTCCAAAATATCTTAAAAGAAAGCCTATGGTAATTGTGTTTTGAAGTGAAATTCTTGCAGAAATAGATGCTCTTAATCATGCAGGGTAGGTTGACAACAGGAAAAGCAAGTGAACTGATGAGAGGCTGACTTCTCAAACCTCAGTCTTAAATAAGCGTTTCTCAAATGAGAGTTTCTTGGGTTCTGCCTACAGAAACTATAATTCAGTAGGTGGGAGGTAAGTCTCTGACATGGGAATGTCAGATGGGCTATGGGATTACACCCAAGTTGCTGGTTTAAGAGCCACATCTGGACTCTTTAAATATGATCTTCTCTCCCGCGAGGCCCTGGAGCACAGGGCGAGAGATGAGATGAGACCGGCCTTGTAGTGCGGATGCTGGGTCTGGGTGTGTGCATCCCTGGCCTCTCCGAGGCTCCTCCCTTGACCAGGATGAGAACATGGCTAGGTGAAGGATATGTTTGAGGGCAAGATGTCTTCGCACAGTCAGTCTGATATTCCCCACTCCGAGCCTCACAAGCTGCTGGGGACAATGTTTATGGCCTCTTTAGCAGAAAGAACGACTGAAGCGAGGGACTGGGGCTGTCACAGTTAAACACAGATCCCAACTTCACAGTCGAAGACTTGGAGCTCTGGACACATTTGTAAAGAACTGGTGGTTGAGTTAAGCCCTGAGGTAGCCTGCGGAGGTCATCTGATTGCTAGATAGACCCAGTTCATGGTGGGTGGGGCTAGTCCCTGGGCAGGTGAATAAAAGGGAGAGAGCTGGTTAAGGAAGTTGGTATCTTTTGGTGTACTTGGCCAGACACGTTCATCTGGCAAGTAAGGATCGTTCCTCTCTCAGCAATTCTGTGGGTACATAGATGTGGTATGGCCAGTTCCCACACTCCCTGGTACTGGTGTGGATTCTCCTGCCAAGCTGTATTAAGAACTGTAATGAGACAATCATGAGCCAAAATAAACCCCTTGTTCTCCTCTAAGCCAGTGAGTTGTGAATTTATTGATGACATGCAGAATAACTACAACAAGGACCATTCAGTGGCGACCATAGCCATAGCTGGGACTAGAGCTGACTCCTGCCCTGTGTCCCCTTGACCCTTAGTCCCTGTGACATTCCTGCCACACTGTTTTCCAAACCATCTTCTTCCCCTTACAGCAAACCTGACTCTGCACTGACTTACCCTAAGATCTCATCCCTACCAGCTTTATTCTGAGTCAGTCTGGTAGCTACACATTCAGCTCTGAAGATACCAACAATACAGTTTTAGTGCCTGTAACTGTCTCTCTGCCCTTTCTGAGTGGCTTTCCTTATCTGTCTCATTTAACCCTTATAACCATCTTCCGAGGTGCATATTACATCCCAGTTCATAGGTAAGCCAGTGAATTCAGAAAGTAGCTCATTATTGTAGTTTGAATGTGAGTTGTCCCCCACAGGTTCATGAGTTTACATTTGTAGCTGCTTTTATGTTTGGGAAAGTCACCGCACCTTTTGGAGGTGGAGCGTTGCCGGAGGAAGCAATCACATGGGGCAGAACTTGAGGTTTGGTAGACCTGCTCTGCTTCAATGAGTAGTCTGCTCTTGCAATATGGGGCTCTCTTGGACTCCATGATGATGTCTGCAAGTGTCTTAAGCTTTCTCCAGCCGCCATGGCATTTCTGCCACATTGGATTATATGTCCCTTCTGGGACCACAAGCCAACAAATGAACAAACAAAAAACCTTCCTTTCTCCCCTCAAGTTGCTTGAACTGGAATGTTGTCTCACAGCAGCAGAGAAGAGTAACTGCAAAACTCACCTTCCACAGATTTTACTCGGGAAAATTTAGAAGTGCAATTTGAACCATGTTCTGGGTTCTAAATCTTTGTCTGTCACCATCCTGCTGCACTAAATCAATTTCAGGATTTGTTCTTACCTGCACCTTAGTATTGGAGTTCCTCACCTGTAATAGTTACTCTTAACTATTGCTGTGAGAGAACACCCAAAGTCAACCAACTTAAGGAAGAAAGGGAAATGTATTCAGTTTATGGTTCCAGAGGGGAGATACAGTCTTGTATGGCAGAGGTGATATGGCTGGCTGGCCAAAGTTGGAGACAGGATATGTCATACCCATCCGAGGGGCTGAGAACTACCAGACTGCTTGATGCAAAGGCAGACTTCTCCTGGAGGTAGGGTGGGACTAATCCACCTCAAGGCTCACCCCTGATGACTTTCTTCCTCCAGAAAGGCTCCACCTCTCAAAGGTACTATGACCTTCCCAAACACATGAGACTATGGGGAACAGATTTCAAACCATGACATCATCTAACAGAAACTTCACCCAACCAGGACCCGGGTGATCTGTCAGAATATTCTGGTGGTTTCTGTGAATAGACTCACGCCTTATAGAGCACTGCCTGAGTGCAGTGATTCTCTCCAGAGTTAGTTGTAGAAGAAACATTGTTTACTGCTTATGGGTTGTTCCCTGCTGGCTGACATTTCCACACATAGGCAGGGCGGGAATATTACTGGAAGTGGAACACATTTTTTCCTACTTACCAATCAGTTGTGCTTCCTTCCATTCATATCTGTGAGACAGACTAAAAATTAGTTTCCCCGGAGGAATAAAGAGCTCGTTATCACCAACATCTATTGGGAGTCTGTTTTATGCAGTCTATAAAATTTGGTTTTGGGAGTCATAGAGGAGGACTCTGTCTTAGGAGCTCACAGAGTTGGGGAGATGAGCCAGCAGTGAGGAAAGACAGGTGGAATCAGTGTGAACTTGAGCTGGAGGGCACATCCTGTGGTGGTGTTGGTCCTTAAGATGGACTTCAAGCTGGCTTTCATGCTGACTAAAGGCATGTGGCAGGCGCAGGTGCCACCTGGAAGATGCCTATTACAGTAAGGGCGTGGAGCAATAGAAGAGCTACATGGCTGTTGTCACGATTAGATACAAGTGTCAACTTGGCAACCAAAACTCCGAAATCTGGCTCCAAGCTAGACTGCCAGAGATTGTCTAATTGATGAAGAAGACCAGCCCGTGGCGGGTGAGACTGGTCCCCAAGCAGGTGAATAAGACAGAGGGAGCTGGTGAAGCAAGTTGGCATCCTTCTGCATACTTTGTCAGAAAAGCTGGTCTGTCAGAAATGCGAGTGAGGACTGTCCCTCTCTCAGCAGTCTTGGGGCTATATGGACACAGTGTGGCCAGTTCTCTTGGCCCTTGGTGTTGGTGTTAACTATCCTACCAAGCTAAATTAAGAAATATAACCATGTTGGGCAAGAGATGGCTCAGGGATTTAGACTCTGCCTTACAAGCAGAAAGTCCTGAGTTTGGACCCGAGATCCCATGTAAAAGTGCCAGGTGGAAATGGCTATGGCCTGCATTTCCAGCCTCGGTGGGCAGAGCCTGGGAAATCCCAGAGCAAAGCAAAAAAGAAGTAGAAGCAATCCAGGATAATTCCCAAAGTCATCCATGCTCCTCCAGAGGGATACACCATGCCTTCTGATTCACACACACAACACGCACACACACACCACACACACACACACACACACACACACATGTGCGCACACGCAAAATAAAGAGACAGAGAGAGAGAGAGAGAGCACTATGTATCCCTGTGGAGGGCATCATTCTGGAACACCTGCCTAGCTCAGCACAGGAGCTCAGGCAGCTGTGAAGAGAGCAAGGGAAAAGCACTAGATCATTCCTACACTCATTCATGCATAGCATAAATATTTATTGGGTGCACAGCTTGACCCTGAGGACACAGTTGCAAACAAAACAGAGGGAGCCCCTGTCTTAACAGTACTCGAGAAAGAGGCAGATGCTAAATACCAACAACACAAGTACTCTAATTATAGTCACCCAATGCAGTGCATGGTGTTACCAGAAGGATAGTGCTGGACAGAGTGTAAGTGCCCCAGGCAACAGTTCCAGACCAGGCTCCAAGGGCAATGGCCTTTGTGCCCACTGTTCATCTGGGAAAGGGTGAAACAAGCATTTTCTGGAGGCTTGAATCCTTAAGCAACAATCCAACTAATTGTAGAGACGGCACCTTGCCCGGGAGAGTGGGGCATGATGAGTGAGGACTGGACTTGGGACCAGAGGATCAGCACCCAGAACCAGCCATTCTGTCTTCTAGCAGCATGACCTTGGGCAAAGTGCCTGAATTTCAAAGATGTAAAGTCTTCTAGTGTTGGGTTCCTTGTTTACCAGAGGTAAAAATATTTCCTGCTCTACCTGCTTTATTAGATTCATAAGTGAGTATGAAATGGTTTTATATACTATGAAAAGTAGGAGTATTTAGTACCAGATGCATGTCCAGCCCTTATACACCATATGCTTAATGAATCCAGCCTTGAAAGCATCCATTGTCCATGAAGCCCTGAAGGGTTGGCTCTGGAGAGGCTCCCATGAGTAGCTTCAGAGAGGAGGGTGGCCCTAAGAAGAAGAAAGTGCCCTCTGGATGTTCCACACAGGGCAGCATGTATGACCATAAGTGGTCAGAAGTGAGGAGCCTGGAGTCAAGACCACATGAATACTAATCAAGGGGCTGCAATGTGGTGGAATCATGAGATCTGGACCACGTGATCATCTTTTTGTTTCACTCTTTATGTTGCTGGTTTAGTCTAACCTCACTTAGAATCACGAGTTCACTTGTTTATCCTAGAGGTTTATTCTATGTCAAAAGGGAGGGACTCATCTCTTTATAACAAGGGAAGAGATCTGATGGTGTTGGAAATATAAGTCACTTCTTTTGATATAATTATTAATGAATTAACTATGCAGATTAGTGGGTTTCACCATGACATTACCATATATTCATATGTCATGCTTTGCTGGAATACACCCTCCCAAATGCTCTAGGTCACTCTTTTAAGGAAAGTGAAGCTAGAATTCTTAATCAATACCATGCAGAAGGATTTAAAATGTAGTAATGAAAAAGGTAAAATTATAAAAGAAGCCAAAGTAAAGGTAGGAGGACATATTTATGACTTTGGGATTGAGGCAGGATGCTTAAGAATTCCCAAGCACATGGTTCAGAAGGAGATGGTGGTAGATTTAGCTCCAACAGTACCATATTCTTTTGCTCCACAAGGGGCATGTTAGATATAATGAAGAGCAGTAGATATTTTCAGTGCTTTGCACAGTGGGAGAAATTAGATGGAACAAGGAACTCCTGCAGACCTCCCCCAAAAAAAGAGAAAGTGAAAGAAGGGGAGAAGAGAAGGAGAAAGAAAGAGAAAGGAAGAAAGAAAGAAAGAAGGAAGAAAGGAAGAAAGAAAGAAAGAAGGAAGAAAGAAAGAAGGAAGGAAGGAAAGAAGGAAGGAAGGAAGGAAGGAAGGAAGGAAGGAAGGAAGGAAGGAAGGAAGGAAGGAAGGAAACAAAAGAAAGGAAATCTAACAGAAAATGGTGGAAGGTCACAAACAAGCAGGCAAATCACACAAACCTTTTAAATTAATAAATATGCAAAATATGTCAATTTCACTAATAATTAAACAAATGCAAAGTAACATGACAAGATCTTATTTGTACTTGCTAAATTAATAACACCCTACAATACCAGGTAAACACTAACCAGAGTATGAGGAAACTGGAGCCCATGAGCAGAACTTCCTGAGAGCAAACTTCAGACGTGGCATGCCCTTAACCAAGGAGAGCCAGTGATCTCTGACCACTCTAGCTCTAGGGAGAAATGCCCAGAAGATGTTGGTCTAAGTTAGAGTTCTGTGGTTTATGGTACACGATGCTGGTGATGATATCAAAGACTATGAGAGGGGAATAGATAAAGAATATGTAGAAATGCCTACCAAATGTAATATTCAGTTATCACAATAATGAACTAGAAACATCGACCTGAATGGTATTTAAAATAATAAAGATTCTGAATTCACCCTTTCTGCCTGGGATGCTTGCGGTGTAGGGAGGAGACACTGCTCCTCAGGTAAATCCCCCCAGCCCACCCTCAGCCCCCAGGTCACCTACTCGTCCCAGATCCTCCTACCATCCAGCCACAGCAGCAGCCAGTCTGCTCCGGGCTAGGGGGGCCACTAAGCTACACCCCAGGTCCCAGGTCAACTGTGCCTTCACCAGCAGCTCTGCCCTTTCTGCCTGGGATGCTCATGGTCCAGGGAGGACACACTGCTTCTCAAAATTCAACAGAGTCCAAAGAAAACCCAAGCAAAGCTCTAGGGGAGGAAGGTCATACATCTGAAGTCCTCTAAAATCATTCTATCAAATGGGAGAGATTCTTCACATCTAGCCCAAAGATAAGTAAACTCCTTTTTACCATCCTGTTCCTTTCACTTATTAATCACTGTAGATTAACGTTTCCATATAGCCACCCCCAAAACATATACAACTTCAGGGACTACCCCACTCACCCCACATATCACCAAGGTACTAAATCGTAAAAGTGCACTACCATACTAATATTCACCTCCTTTCCACTAAACCTGACTTAATTGAAATACTAACAGTCTAATAGCCGTATCTAGGAAATAACAATAACAGGCAAGTGTACCCAACTCCAAGGCAAACACTAGTAGTAACTGCTGGTGAGTAGTAATACCAACTAATTCAGTTCAGTCAAAAACACATAGAAACTGAAAGGTCTTAAGAGATAAAACAACAATGCCCAAGTCACAGTGCAAATCCATGAGAAACAAAACCCAAGAAAACAAATCTCTCACTGAAAGAATTAACCCCATAATGATAGATTCCAATCAGAACAAATTCACAGAAAATAGCGAAGAAAGCCAGACCCAAGCTAATGACTTTCAAAGCATGATCATTACCATGATTAATACTATGAAAGAGGAAATCCGGGAGGAGTTAAATAACTGCATCAACCACTTTGAACAGGAACACAACAGACACTTGGAGGAATTGAGAAAAACAGTGCAAGAAACAAAAATAGGCATAGAACAGTTAAAACAGACTCAAGCAGAGTTTAAAACTGAACTAAAAGACAAGTTATCTTCAACCCAGAACTCGACAGAGAGTCTTATTAGCAGAACTAACGAAGCAGAAAACAGAATTTCAGATCTTGAAGACAAAGTGGAAGAACTAACCAGCTCAATGAAAGAGGTTGTTAAAGCCAGAAAGATACTTGAGAGAAATATTCAAGAGTTATGGGACACCCTGAAGAAGCCTAATATGCGCATTCATGGAATACCAGAACAAGAATCCCAAAATACCACACCTGAAGAAATTTTTCAAATTATCATAAAGGAAAACTTTCCTCATCTAAAGAATGAGAGGCCCATCAAAATAGAAGAGGCATTCCGCACCCCAAAAAGATATGACCAAAATAGAAACTCGCCATGACAAATAATAGTCAAAACACTCCACATTCAAGACAAAGAAAAGATGCTGAGAGCTTCAAGGGAAAAAAAAAAAGTCACTTTTAAAGGTAAACCTATCAAAATAACAAATGACTTCTCAATGGAAACAGTAAAAGCAAAAAGAGCTTGGAGAGATGTACTTCAAGTATCGAATGAGCAAAAATGTCAACCCAGGCTGATATACCCGGAAAAACTATCTGTCATGATCGAGGGAGAAAGAAAAGTTTTCCAGCACAAAAACAACTTGAAGGCTTACATGTCTACCAAACCAGGCCTTCAAAAAATGCTGCAAAAGATACTCAAGCTTGAAGAAAAGAAAAAGCATATCCAGGAGGAAGAAGGGAAGTATAATACCACCAAAAGTAAAAGCCAAATAATACACTTACGAAAGCCACTAAACATAAAAAGTGTCTGGAATTAAAAGTAATTTCTCCATTAAAACATTAAATGTCAGTGGAATTAACTCACCAATCTAGAGACACAGATTACAAACTTGGATCAAACTGCTGCCTTCAGGAAACTCATCTCACCACAAAAGATAGGCACATCCTAAAAATAAAAACTAGTCAAAAATTCTGCAAGCTAATGGAACCAGGAAACAGGCAGGGGTAGCTATTATGCTATTGGACAAAGTGGACTTTAAACCAAAAAAAAATCATAAGCGACACAGATGGATACTACATTTTAGTCACAAGTACAATTCATCAGGAAGACTTCACAATACTGAACATACATGTACCTAATACAGGCTCCTCCACATTCATTAAGTGAACGCTACAGCGTCTAAAGCAAGAAATCAACCCCAAAACGATAATTCTTGGGGATTTCAATATTGCCCTCTCAACATGTGATAGATCAACAGGTCAAAAACTTAACAGAAGGGCTGGAGAGGTGGCTCAGGGGTTAAGCCTTTGCCTTGCAGGCAGAAGGTCCTGAGTTTGGATCCTAAACCTCAGGTATAGACGTGAGGCGGAAGTAGGGGTGGCCTGCATTTCTGGTCCTGGTAGGGCAGAGCCTGTGAATCCCTGGGCAGAGTAAACAAGGAGGAGGAGGTGGTGGTCCATGGTGGTTTCTGAATCCACCCGTGGTTCTACACACACACACACACACACACACACACACACACACACACACACACACGCTCGCACACACGCACAATTGAATAAATTAAAACAAACAAACAAATAAAAACTTAACAGAGACACATTGGAACTTAATCAAATTCTTACTGAAATGGACCTTACAGATCTCTATCGAACTTTTCATCCACACACCAAAGAATGCACATTTTTCTCAGTAGCACATGGAACTTTGTACAAAATAGATCACATATTGGGCCACAAAACAAATCTCCACATATACAGGAAAGCTGAAATTCTAGTCTGTACCTTATCAGACCACCATGGTCTAAAGCTTGACATCCACAACACAACAAACAACAGAAAATACACTAACTCCTGGAAACTAAACATTATGATGCTGAATGAGAATTGGATTCAAGAAGAAATCATAAAGGAAATCCAAGGTTTCCTGGAAGCAAATGATAATGAAAATACAACTTATCAAAATCTTTGGGACACAATGAAAGCTGTCCTAAGAGGTAAGTTCATAGCTCTTAATGCTTACATCAAAAAAAAAAAAAAATAGAAACATTACAAATAAATAACTTAACAATGCAGCTTAAAGCTTTAGAGCCACAAGAGCAATCCGATCCCAAAAGCAGTAGAAGAAGGGAGATTAGCAAAATCAGGGGAGAAATATCAGAATTTGAGATAAGGAAAATGATACCGAGAATCAATCAGTCAAAAAGCTGGTTCTTTGAAAAAATCAATAAGATTGATACAGCCCTAGCTAAATTAGCCAAAAACAAGAGAGAGAAAACCCAAATTAACAAAATTAGAAATGAAAATGGAGTTATCACTACTGATAATTCAGAGAATTATAAGGTCATATTTCAAGGTCATTTATACTCTGTGAAATTTGATTACACAAAAGAAATGGATGAATTCCTAAGTAAGCACAACTTATCTAAATTGAATCAGGAAGTTTTGAATTATTTAAATAGTCTTATAACATATAAGGAAATCAATGAAGTAATCTTGAATCTTCCACCAAAAAATGTCCTGGACCAGATGGATTCAGCACAGTTCTACCAGATATTTAAGGAACAAATAACACCAATACTCCTTAAACCGTTCCATCAAATAGCAAAAGAAGGAATGCTACCAAATTCTTTCTATAAAGCTAATATTGTCTTAATCCCAAAACCTAATAAAGATACACTTTAAAAAGAAAACTATAGGCCAATCTCTTTGATGAACACAGATGCAAAGGTTTTCAACAAAGTCTTAGTAAATCAAATTCAAAAACATATCAAAGAGATCATTCACAGTGATCAGGTAGGCTTTATCCCAGGCACACAAGTTTGGTTCAACATACGCAAATCAATAAATGTAATTCACCATATAAACCAGTTCAAAATTCAAGACCACAGATACTCTCGGAAGATGCAGAAAAAGCTTTTGACAAGATCCAACAGCCTTTTATGATCAAAACCCTAGAGACAGTTGGAATGGAAAGAACTTTTATCAATATAATAAAAGCTGTATACAACAAGCCAACAGCAAAGATTATACTCAATGGGGAAAAACTTGAAGCATTCTGGCTTTGATCAGGAACTAGACAAGGCTGTCCACTCTCACCACTTCTATTTAATATTGTACTTGAAGTCTTAGCCGAAGCCATAAGACAAGAAAGGGAGATAAAAGGGGTTTAAATCGGCAAGGAAGATGTCAAATTATCTCTATTTGCAGATGACATGATCGTATACCTGAGTGATCCCAAAAACTCCACCAGGAAATTCCTGGAACTAATACAGAAGTTCAGCAGGGTAGCAGGATACAAAATAAATGTACAAAAATCCGTGGCCTTCCTCTATGCCCTTTACTATAGCCCCTAAAAAAATGAAATACCTTGGTATAAACCTAACCAAGGAAGTAAGAGAACTTTACAACAAAAACCTTAAAACCCTATAGAAAGAAATTACAGAAGACACCAGAAGGTAGAAAGACCTCTCATGTTCCTGAATTGGCAGAATCAATATCATAAAAATGACCATCCTACCAAAGACAATATACAGATTCAATGCTATACCAACTAAAATCCCAAAGCAATTCTTTAAAGAAGTTGACCAAATAATCTCAACGTTCATATGGAGGCACAAAAGACCCAGGATAGCAAAGACAATCCTGAGTAACAAAAACACTGCTGGAGGTATCACCATACCAAACCTTATCTATATTACAAATCCATAGTTATAAAAGCAGCCTGGTACTGGCTCCATAATAGACACACAGATCAATGGATAAGGGTTGAAGACCCAGATATAAGCCCACAAAGTTACAGCCATTTGATCTTTGACAAAGGGGTCCAAAAAATCCAATGGAAAAAGAACATCTTCAACAAATGGTGCTGGCAAAACTGGATCTCCACATGCAGAAGATTAAAACTGGACCCGTACTCGTTACCATGTACAAGACTTAATTCCAAATGGATCAAGGACCTCGATATAAGGCCAGAGACTATAAAAACCTTAGTTGAAAGGGTACGGAACTCCCTCGAGCTGATTGGACTAGCTAGACCAACAGTTCCTAAACGGAAATCCAATAGCACAGTCACTACAACCAACACTCAACAGATGGGATCTTATGAAATTAAAAAGCTTCTGTTCAAATAAAGAGATTGTAAATCAAGCAAAAAGGCAACTCACAGAATGGGAAAAAATTGTCACTAACCACATATCTGATAGAGTTCTATTATCCAGAGTGCACAAAGAACTTAGAAAACTAAACACCAAGGAAACAAATGCGCAAATTTAAAAATGGGCCTTGGAACTTAAAAGAAACTACCAAGGACAAAATTGAAATGTCTAACAAATACCTTAAAAAACGCTCTGCATCCTTAGCCATCAGGGAAATGCAAATCAAAACCTCTCTGAGATATCATCTCACCCCGGTCAGGATGGCAAAAATCCACAATACAAACACCAAATGCTGGAGAGGATCTTGTGAGAAGGAAACTCTCCTACATTGCTGGTGGGAATGTAGGCTTATACAACCACTCTGGCGAGCAGTCTGGTGATTCTTAAAAAAGTTAAAGATTGAAATGCCATATGACCCTGCTATCCCACTTTTGGGCATAATCCCCCATACAGCAAAAATTTACCTCAATGGCACAAGCACAACCGTGTTCATAATAGCGCTGTTTACAATAGCAAAGATATGGAATCAACCTAACTGCCCAACAGTTGATGAGTAGATAAGGAAAATGTGGTACATTTATACAATGGAATACCATCAAAAAAGATGAATTAATGAAATTTGTCGGGAAATGGATGGAATTAGAAAAAATTATATTGAGTGAAGTATCCTAGACATGGAAAATTAAGCGCTGTATGTACTCCCTAATAGGTGGATCCTAGTACCAAACCCATTTAGTGGCAAACTCAAAGATAAATCTCTGTAATACCTTGCAAAGATTATAAACAGGAGGGAAGGGGAAGGAGGGCCCCGCCAGAAACAAGGAGAGAGGGGATCATGCTACAGCAGAGAAAATAGGCCACCATCAAGTACTGCAAGTAAGTAGTGAGACATCTGGTTAAGCTCACAGACTTTCCCTCCTGGTCACTTACAACTGATGGGGTTTGATCTCACCAGACAGAGCAGTCATAGAGTCTGACAGATAGATGGTAACAATCCTGCAAATGGGAGACTGACCCCCCTCAGCACAGTTTCCTACTCTTATTCCATCTACCTTTGAATCTACTCCTACAGTAAGACTCAATTTTAACAGCCTTTTATCTCTGGCTAGTAGGTGACATCCAATACCCATCAGGATGGAGCTAAGGGTGGTGCAGGAACAGCAAAACTAGGAAAAAAAAAACATAATTCAGAACATCAGAGACCCTACATTAATCACCAGGAACCACGCCAGCCTAATCTCTCCCCATTCTAAAGCTCAGAGAAATTTGTGGAAGAGGGGGTGGTAAGATTATAAGAGCCTAAAGATGAGGAGGAGCAATGATATGCAAGATACTCCACACAAGTTAGGGCTGAAATAATCATAATAGGACTTTGCATGATCTGTGCAATGACTGACATATCATTGACCCTCCAAAGTCTAGTATGGATCGCGGGCACTGCAATCCTTAGAGTCGAGGGATTAACAGCCACAATAGTGTTCCTATACTAAAGGGGAACACAAAAAAAGAGCTCTAGGCAATGCTACTGAGTCGTTACACCTCATTAGAGAAGAGGACCCAGAGGGAAGTTTGACATGCACACTAAAGGATGCTCCAGGGATGGGGGGGGAGGAACGGGGAGAAAGGTGGAGAGAAGGAAGGGAAAAAGGGGAGAGGGAGCAAGGGGATCCAGGGAGGGGTGGAGGGAAGGAGGGGACCCGAGTACCTATTAATTTGTATGGGTGGAAAAAAATTTTTAAAAAAAATCCAAAAAAAAAAAAAAAAAAGATTCTGAATTCAGATTTGACAGAGATGTGGCAGAGTAGATTTCAGTCCTCTAATAATTGTGGGAAACAAGGATGGGAAATCCAGTGACAACAAAGAAAATGTCTTACATTTATAGACTTTAGGAGGAAATGGAGTTTCAGCTTAGAGAAGAAGGGGTTTGATCTTAGGTGGTAGGTTTCTAAGCTTAGGGTGTGGGTCTTGAGTTTAGCAGGTTAGTTAGTGATCTCCGGCTGTGATTTAGGAAGCCGATCCCACCGTGTCACCTACCTTGGGTCTTGGAACTCAACAGCTTAGGGAAAGTACTACCTAGGCTATAAGGTGTGACTGACCTGTCAGGGCAGCTTTGTGACCTAACAAATAATAACACAATGATTTTGTGTGAAAGAAAAAAAATAGAATGAGATATACAGCACGGTAACATTTAGTCAAATTAAAAATAAATGGAAACTGCCCTGTATTTTGTAAGGATTCATCCAGATCTAAGGGTAGATACCCAACGCACTACATTGAGGTCCATAAAGCAGAAGATGTGGGCGCACTACACCAATCAGGAGCCACTAGGGACACTTCAAAGCTGAGGGAATGTAACGTAAAGAGAGTTGAAGGACACTGGAAGACCGCAGAACAACATCAAAAAAGGGGGCAGAGAATGAAGGAAATATTGCGACCAGTGCACGTCGGGCTGGGAGGACAGCAGGAAAGAGACGGTGGTACAGACCTCTGGGGAAGGGTCCCGGCAGGTGGCAATGGCCAGAGCTGGGAGGCGCTCCAGGGGGGAGCGGAGATGTAGCTGTCCCTGCTTCCTGGGGCGCTGACAGGGTGAAAGTGGGAAGAGACCACCTCTGTTCCTCTGTGTTTTTTCCTCTGCCAGAGTGCTATAGGCAGAGCCGGCCAGATGGCCGCTGGACACAGGGACAAAGTATACAATGATAGACTCGACTCCAAGATGATAACTAACCTGCATGTTCAGGAGAACAAAGGATCCTTTAGAAAGGAGCTTTGTCTGAGGTTGCTGATAATGATGCGCTGATGATTTAAGGTATGATTTAAGGCACGTGATAAGCTTAGTTCTGTGAATCTAAAAATAACAAAAATAAGTGCTTACGGCAAAGAGTCATGTGATAAGGCACCCATTTAGGGTCTGACTCAGCAGGACGTCTCGGCTAAGTCTCAGACGTAGGAACTTCAGAGCTTCCAACCTCTGTTATCTGCTCTGGGTTCATGCTCCCCTAGAGTCCTAGTTCACTGAGATCCTGAGTTCACCCTCCAGCACTAGGAGATGGAGCACCAGATAAAAAAGAATACATATTGAATGTCTCCATGGACATAACATTACAAGAGGTGCAAATGCAGAGGCAAATCAGTGATTGCCTAAAAATCTGGGGGTAGACCTGGAAAAATGTGAGGCAGGGAAAAGAGGAGAGGGATTCCCAAGAGGCCTGCGGAGGCTTTTGGGAACCTTGGACATGCTCATAATCTCTATTCTGGTATCTATTTCAGTGTTATACATATGTCACAACTCAGTAAGCTCTATACTTTAAATATATGTAGTGTAAAAGTGCTCTGGGCAAGGAGTTATGTGACATAAACCTTTTCGGTGCCAAGCCTGAGTTATCATGCCACATTAGCAAAGCGATTCAACCATGCAGGCCTCTCCTTTTCTCCTGTGTTTTGGGAACTTTGGTTAGATCAGGGGTGATAACCACAAATGTTCTCAAGGGCCTAAGGAAGCACAGATGCATCACAAGACTAGGCTCACCCTGGAGCAGGGATGGTGACCATCTGGAAGACGAGAGACCCCTGGCCAGCTGCCAATCATTTGAGCCTTTTGCTTTGATGCCTCTTTGAGAAGTATTGTTAAAACTTCCTATTTTTCAGGCACCACCAGATTTCTGGATTTTTTTAAGAGTCCTTTGTCAAATAAAAGTCATTAATTTTGTAAAAACTAAATACATTGTGCAGGCTGAACTCATATACATTTAGCTAGGACCCTGCCCAAGCTATATTTATTTGTTATTCCCTATGGTTAGGAATGCCTGCAGACATGCTAATAAGTCCATGACCAAGGATGGACCCTTAATTTTGAGCTAAAATTGCTTTCCTGCTTCTTTATTTCCACGCTTCACTAAGAAGACAATTTCATTGCTACCCATTTGCATCCTCCAGCTTTCCATCTGATCTATGCGATCAATGCCCCTTGGACCTTTGCTTCTTCCATACAGCATGGAGTATTCCTGGCTAATGTTATGGAGTCAAAAAAAGTTGACTGGGGGTTGGTGAGATGGCTCAGGGATTAAGACTCTGTCTCA
The DNA here is from genome assembly GCA_023101885.1 of Typhlomys cinereus. Lineage (NCBI taxonomy): Eukaryota > Metazoa > Chordata > Mammalia > Rodentia > Platacanthomyidae > Typhlomys > Typhlomys cinereus. Next base: position 534,978 of record JALPQD010000488.1, read on the forward strand.
CAAACAGAAGGTCCTAAATTTAGATTCCAGATCCCACATAAAAATGACAGGTGGAAACAGAGGCGGCCTGCACTTCTGACCCTGGTGGCCAGAGCCTGGGAAATCCCAGAGTGAAGGAAGAAGGAGGTAGAAACAATCCAGGATGATTCCTGAAGTCATCCTTGGTCTCCACAGGGACACACAGTGTACACAAACACACACACACAAACACACACACACACACACACACACACACACACACACACTCACTCACACATAAAAAAAGTTGGCTGGCTGGAGAGATGGTTCAGGGTTAAGACTCTGCTTCACAAGCAGAAGGTCCTGAATTCAGATTCCAGGTCCCACGTCAAAACACCAGGAGGAAATGGCAGAGGACTATACTTCCAGCCCTGGTAGGTGGAACCAGGGGGAATTCCAGAGGGAAGTAAGAAGGAAGTAGAAGCAATCCAAGATGATTCCCAAAATCACCCTTAACCCTCCACAAAGACAAAGTGCCCTCTAATACACACATTAAATAATAATAAGAAGAAAGTTCGCAAGTGCCCAAAATAAACAAAGTACAGGATTTGAACTGATTATTTATAGCAGTTATTTTTTGCATGTGTTGTTTGTGTGTGTGTGTGTGCATGCACAAGAGGGCAGTTGAGTGCTTGAGTGTGTCGGTCTGTGGAGGCCCAATGGTGACTTCAGGAATCATCCTGGTTTGCTCTACCACCTTATTGCTTTGCTCTGGGCTTCCCAGGGCTAGAATTACAGACTGCCACCATTTCCACCTGGCATTTTTGCTTGGGATCTGGGATCTGAACTCAGGTCCTTTTGCTTTTAAGACAAAGGCTTTAACCTCTGAGCCATCTCCTCATCCCTGTAACAATGTTTTTAAGAGTGTTACTCACAGTAAACAAAAAGTAGGAGCAGCTGAAACGATCACTGATAAAAAGATAAAAAGATGGCATGACGCAATGACATATTACTTAGAAATGAAGAAAAATTCAGACACATGGCACGACATGGAAGAAATTTGAATGAAGTAAGTCTGATACTACATGGCAAGTACTAGAAGTTACGTGTATGTGAGATGCCTGAACTAGTCAAATTCAGGGATTCAGCAAGTACCAGGTTGCCAGGGGATGAAGGGAGGAAAGCAGGGAGCTGTTGTTCAGTGAGCAGCAAGATGGAACGTTCTAGAGATGGAGATGATAGCGATTGCACAAGGTGAGATTGCTGGGCATGGCCGTGCATGCTGTGGGGCCAGCACTCAGGAGGGAAGAACGGTGTCCCTGAAGGTCACCTGCATACACAACAGTAAGACCCTGCCTCAAAAAGAAGAAAGAAGGAAGGAAGAAGGGAGGAAGGGAGGAAGGGAGGAGGAGGGGAAGAAGAGAAGGAGGGAGGGAGGGAGGGAGGAAGGGAAAAGAAATATACTCGATGCCATTAAAGAACCCTGAAGACAGTTGGGTGAGATAGACGATATTTGGAAACCCCCATTCTAAGGATGTGAAGAACCTGAAACACAGGATGTTTTAATAATTCACCCAAGGTCACATGGTGCCGGGCTGACCGCTGTCACGTAGTCTGCTTCACAGTCTGGGCTGTTCCCTTTCAAGTTTTCCACTGGAAGAAGGAAAGGAAGGTAGAAGCAGATACTTGGTGTTAGCTGTGGCCACGCCATCTTGTAAAAGTCCTCCACTTCGGTTAAACAATTGGCAGTTCTCAGAACTTTATAAGGTAACTTGACTTTCTCCGTGGTTGACCTCTTTGCCCTATGGACCAGAAAGAGTTGACCTGAGAAGAGGATGACTGGTCCTTGTGTATTCCTTCCCTCTCCATTCCTTAGCACTCTTAACAATGACTGACTGCAGGCTGGATTTCCCATGGCTTCCTCCCTGTAACCTACAAGAAAGACACCCCATACCCCCCCTGTTTGCCACACATTATGAACTCTCTCCAGGCCCCGGCCATGTGATCTGTCTGTGTTGGGACCTGAGCTTTTATGGTCCTATCATACCATGTCGTTAAACCCTTCGCCCCTTCTCTCTTCTGCCCTTTAGCTACCCCAGCCTGTAAGCCGACTATGGACTCTGGTCCTACACTGCTGACCCCTCTGCAGGACTTTTCCAAATAAATCTTACACTGTTGTGGAGTCACTTGTTTCTTTGTCTAGCTTCCCTCCTTGCTTTACATGCTAAATGTGCTTATTAGGTCTGTGTTTAAATGCCAGCTCCTTTCATAGAGCTCCGACAAAATATTCATAGCTCATGATACAGACAAGGAGATGAGAAAACAGATACAGAATCTGACTAGCTAACAAGGAGGCAGAGCTAGGATTTGAACCCTAGTATAAGCCTGACCTTGAACCTGTGCTTTTTTTTTTAGTAACTCATGAAACTGCAGAGTGGCACCCATGTGGCATGCTTCTGGGGGAAACTTTCCTACTTAAGGCTTTGTCTTTAGTTTTATGCAATTTTTACCAATTTAGCTATCCGGTTTTCCTATTCAAAGCCAGGAGGTAGAGATAAGGAGCAGCAAATGGGGGGAGGGTAGGTAGATCACAGAGGAAATGAAGTTATAGTGTAAATAAATGTCTATTAAAAAGCATTCTTGGGATTTGGAGTGGCTCCATGGTTAAAACCTATCCTCACAAACAAAAGGACCTGAGTTCAGATCCTCAGATTCCGTGAAAATATAGGAATATATAGCAGTGTCCTGTAAATCCAACTCTGAAACCTGGAAAACTTCAGAGCAAAGCAATAAGGAGGAAAAGCAATCCAGGATGATTCCCAATGTTACTATCCTTAGGCATCCACAGGCACACACACTCAAAGTGCCTGCACACATTCATACCCATTCACATGCAAACACACACACACACACACACAGAGAGAGGAAAAGGGATTCTTAAGTAGTAGCATCTTAGCTATGCAGTTTTAAAAATTTCTCTGAACAGTTGTTGCGTTAAAAGCTTATACTTTCATTGAAGGGTTCAAAGGGAAATGGTTAGAAGAGCTCATCCCATAATATAATAGACTTTCCAAACTTCGAATAAGGAGGACCCTCAATTAAATGTAGGGCTCAAAATGAAGTCTAATAAAAAGTCTTAGATAAGGCAGTTTTATTGGATTCTAAAAGATACACTGCTCTTGGCTCTAAACAATATGAGGTGACTGAGATATTTCTTCCAGTGGTTAAACACCAGAAGATGCAGAGCTCAGGCAGTCACAGTGGGCACGTCGTATGGGGCCTCTGCTCGGGCATGTCCTGCCTGTTGAACTCCTTGGAAGATTCTAGGGCAAGTGCTTGGAGTTCTGAGAAAAGTCAATCTCCTCTCTCTGCCCCCACCAACCATCGCCCCAAGCCCGTGGTTCTCACGCCTTAGAAAGCCTCAGAGAAACAGGGCTTGTTGAGACACATAGTCAGCTCCGCCCCTGGGATCTCTGATTCAGGAGTCTGAGTGCAGCCCCCAGGTTTTGCATATCTAGCAGGTTCCCAACTGAGACTCATAGCATGAACTGCAATCCACTCTCTCCCATGGCTCAGGGTATCTCAGCTTGGACTTCAGTGTCTTCTCAAGGGTCTATGAGCTTCTTGAAGAAAAGGACTGTTTTTCAGACTTTGGAGATGGGTAGGAGCCAGAAACACAGGGGCTGCTGGGAGAGATTCTGGCCCGCGTGGACCTGAGTTGTCTGCCCACGAACGAAGGTCTAACCGTCAGCCTCCGGCACATTGCCATTTTGGTTTGTGGATGTAAGATTTCAGATCCTCCTGGGTTGTGTCTAAGAAAGACAGCAGTACCCAGAAGAAAAGGAGGTGGGCAAGTGCCACCCCAGCTGTGTGACCCAGGGTGAGGGTCTTCATCTCTGTGAAGGGCTGTGGTACATGACGGTTTTTTGGAAAGCTAAAGGGATGTGCACACTTGGAGGAGCTGTCTCACTCTACTCTGAATGGGAAGGAAGACTTGGATGTCCTTCCATGTGCTAGCCCTCCTGGCATCTGTCCTGTCTAGTCTGCTTGCCCTATTCAGGCCTTGGGCACCTCCTTCATGGAATGCATGGCATGGAATGTGTGGAGCCAACTCTTCTCAAGGCTGAGCTGCTAGGTGAGAACCAGCCCACAGTGGGTCCTTTGTAACACACTCTGAGTGAGCAGGCTTGTGCCATGGAGGGGCAGATCTTGTGATTTCTCTCCTCATGGCTTCTTTCCTAATGGCTTCTCTCCTCATGGCTTCTCTCCTCATGGCTTCTCTCCTCAAGCCATTGGCTTATTTGCCCTGCTGGTCCCTGTGGATCTTTCGTGGAGGAATCTCCTTCTCTGTAAGCCGTGGCTTCCGGGCTTGTTTGTGCACCGGTAAGATGGCCACCTTCCTGTTCTAACAGGCAGCGCTTCTGCCAGGAGTGACAAGCTGAATGAGGACACTAGGCCGAGAATGAAGATTGGTCACATGACCATTTAGCAAATGACCTGCTTCCTGGGGCAGAGGAGGACACCTAGCATGGTGGCTGTGTTCTGAGGCCTTTACCCTCACAATTGCCCTCCTGCCCCTGTGGGCCCTGTGAACTTGGGGCACAGACTTACCGACAAGTAGTTTGCCACCCAACCGTGAGCCTTGGACTCTTGCCCAAGTCCAGAAGGGTAGGGGGAGTGATGAGCCTGTAAAGAACACGACATTCTCAAAAAATGATGCCACCACATGCTCTTGAATTGCTGCTCCAAACATACTATTCTGGATTTTTTGTTTATGTTGTTTTATTTCCATTTCTTTTTTATTAGTATATACTTATTGTACAAAATAAAGGATTTCATTAGATTCGACAATTTAAAATTTGCTCAGTGTGTATATATCTGTGTGTGCACACACGTACATGTGCATACCTGTGCATGTGCACACCCATGCGTCAAAGACAGAGGACACCTTTGGGGAGTCATTTCCCTCCTTCCACCACGTAAGTGCTGGAGATTGAACTCAGGTTGCCTTGCGCACCTTCTCCGCTGAGCCAGCTCACAGGTCCTAGATGCCTCTCGATTGTCCACATTTTGTTTCCTTTGATTAGTGAAACTGTGGCTACAACCCGGAACCAGACAGTGACAATCTTGAATTCTGTGCCCTTGGGTATCTTATCTGCTCTGATGGCTTCATGTGGCATTTTAAAGATGAAATTGCCCCCAATTGTATCTCTCTCCCAGATCTTCTCTCTTCAACGGTAGACCCAGATATCAAACTGCTTTCTGCATGTGATCACTTGGGTAGTTCACAGGCCCTGGCTTCATGCGGTGAATTCAACGCTGTCCTTCAGATTGAACCCCAGGCTGCTCCCCTGACAGGGTCCCCACCGCTCAGAGTGCAGTGGCTCCCACAGCTGCTGAACATCCTGCTGAGGCAGCATACTTAGGAGAGAACTGGAGGTGGGGTCACAGGAGGGTGGAGTGGGGTCACAGGAGGGGCAGGCCAGGATGAGGGTGGGGCCAGTGTGAGTGAGGGGAAGTCTGTGAGCGTTCACTACCCTACCCGGACAGACATGCTGTCTGGTAAGTGAGGTCTGCCCTTCCCTCAGAAGTCCTGCACATATGACGTCCCGTTCCTTTGACCCTGGATGTTAGAATGAACTCTCCTGCCAAGCCAGACTAAGAAATGTAGCTGCCAAAAAAGAAGAGCTCACCGCCTGGTGCATGTCCCAGTCCCATTGGGGTGATGAAGAGTTTGGTATCAGGCCAAAGCAGATGAACCTGCCCTGGCGGTGTCCAGACACCTGAAGGTCTTGCCTATGAGGCGGCCCCGGCCCTGAGTCTACCATACTGTAAACTGCCTCGCTGCCTCCCTTGACACCTCTCGGCCCTTCCAATCTGTCGACTGTATCACCCTGAGCCAAGAACAGTGTAACTGTGTTGGAAATCCCTCATGGCTGCCTCTGAGATAAGATTGCAAACCCTCAAGCTGCTTCTATGTGCTCTCAAGTAAGATCTTGGTCATGGATGGCGACCAACTCATCCAGGTTAGGAAGGGTCTTCTCTGATTCTGGCACCACATCTGGGTTCTTCCTGGTCCCAGGCAAACAGGACGGGTCATCAGTCTTCATTCTCCTCCCCCACCCTGCTCCCACCCCACCCCATTCCAAGCTATTTTCGCCTGGCATTCTCTCATTTAAGGAGGGCTGGCACCTTGGGGCTTTCTTACCTGTGGGCATCTTGCCTCTCTCTGGGAAGAGTTTGTAACGCCCCTCCCCTTTTAATTCTGAAGCCCTCCTCCTGGTCTCAGCTGAAAGGTAACTTCCTCCTGTGTCTGCTGGACACCTGCCAGGTGACAGGCCTGACCCTAATCTTTCTACTTCCCTGTGACACCCTCAGTGCCCATGGCTGGGTTAGCTAGACTTTGCAACTGTCTGTCACCTGCTGATCCCTGACACAGCATCGGCCCAGATTTGAGCCTACATGAGAAACTTGTAGATGTTTGTCATTTTGGCTTTCAAAAACATATTCATGATAAAATGCTAAACAGGACAAGTAGTTAAATAGATGCTAATTAAAAGCACCGAGACATCAGCCTTTTACCTTTCAGAATTCTAAAGAGTCACAAAGTGGCAAAGACATAGGCTTGCTCTTCTCTTCAAGAATCCTGAAGACCAACTTGCAAGCCCTACCTAAAGTTTAAATGCACAGTCTTTGAGGCAACTGTAGAAATGTAGGTAGATGCATGGAATCGAACACCTAAGATACTGTAACAAATGTGGTGTGTGTGTGTGTGTGTGTGTGTGTGTGTGTGTGTGTGTGTACCAACAAGGGAGAGAAAGTTAAATTATGAGTCCATTAAAAAAAAAGGAACTGTAATGAGGGATATTTACATATGCTCAGGGGAAACATTCCTTAGAGGAAAAAAAAAAGAGAGAGAGAGAAAAGAAAAGGAAGATCTAAATGTGTTTGCTTTTTCAAGAGGATTTGCCTGTATAACCTTGGCTGACCTGAGACCATGAAGTCCATGTTGGCCTTGAACTTTCCTTAATTTTTAGAAAACTGTGTGGGTGCCAGTGTGGTAGCTCAGTGGTAAGACCATTCTCACAAGCCTGGCGGCCTGAGATTGATTCCTGGAAGCCACGTAGAAAGGAGATCGCTGACTTTCAGAAGTATGTGTATGCATGGAAGACAGAGAGAACAAGAGCAAGTGAAAGAGAGAGAGAGAGAAGGAACTGGAGATTGGAGGACAACTTTCTGGAGTTGGATGGATCTCTCTGTGCTATCTTATGTGGGTTCTGGGGTTCAGAAGTTGTTAGGCTTGTTGCCCTGCCCCCTGGCCTTGAACTTTTGATCTCCCTGCCTCCGTCCCCTGCATAGCAGGATTACAGGCCCGCACCACCACACTGGTGTTCAGTTGTGATTCTAAAAGAATCACATGCATGTTTATATGAATAAAATATTTCTGGAAGAATCTATGAGGAGCTCTTCATAAGTGATACAGCCGTGAGGAAGAGATCCTGAGACCTGAGCTAGGAGAGGAACTTACCCATTGCACATTCTGTTCTAAATGTTTGAATATTTTATAAAGGGCATAGATTTAGTTTGCAAATGATTACAGGAAGAAAATTCTCTTTAAAAAAAAGGAAGACGTACAGGGGGAGGAGGAGGGAGGGAGGGAACTGGTGTACCTAATAAGTTTGTATGAGCTGAAATAATAATAAAAATGTATTAATAATAAAAAAAGGAAGACACAAGAAACTAAAAAAATTTGCATCTGCTTGAGGTTCCAGCAATTTTTCTTCCCTCCCTTTTTGTTCACCCTCTACTGTATCTATCTATCTATCTATCGATCTATCTATCTATCTATCTATCTATCTATCTATCTATCTATCTATCATCTATCTATCTATCTATCTATCTATCTATCTATCTATCTATCTATCATCTGTCTATTTTTAAACACATCTATCTATCAATCTATCTGCTTTTTAAACACAACTGTCCCTCTTTTTCTGCACCCAGACCCTCACTTTCTTCCCAAAACATCTCAGGAAAACATTTTGCCATCTGACCTTTGAGGTAGCTTCTACTATCCTACTATGGCGGTAGCTCCTGAATCCATGGGTGGAGCGCCTTCACAGCTTGTTAGGGCTGGGGCAGGGCTGTCAAACTGACATCATCATTTACCCTCTTCATGTTTTATTAATTTTATTTGCTTTTCACTCTTTAAGTCTCCCAGCCTTCACTCCCATTTCCTGGGATCCCACAATGAGCTACTAACCTATGTAGATCTACTTGTGTGAAAGCCAGGCTAAGACACCATCAATTCTGGTGCCCTTTGTAGGCCTGTGGTTTGAAATCATACTTCATTCAAGAAGACAGAACAATTGTCCCAGGGGAACGTCTGTTAGTTTTCCTGAGTATAACCTCTCCTCTCTAGGACTTTACACCTGCCTATCTTTTAGCTATTAACACGAGGGTGGCATTTTGCTGTGGCCTGAATGTTTGCACATGTCCGCCTCTGTCCAGCACATGAAGAGAAAAAGTCTCCAGCATGATGGCTTTAGGACCTGGGAAGGAGATTGACGGTGAGGCAGACCCTGAATGAATGGAATAATATCCCTTTAAAAGGAAACCCTGAAGATCTGCCTTTTCCTCAGGCATATGAGGACACAGCAAGAAGTCATCGCTTATGAACCAGGGAGTGTTCCTTCACCAAACCTGCTGGCATCTTGATCTAGAACTTGGAACTTAGAATTTGATCTAGCACTGGGACCAATACATTTCTCGTTTACAAGTTATCTGGTTGTTGCATTTTGTTTTAATATCCCAAATGGACTGAAAACACATTTTTTTAAACCTAACTGTTATTTTCAAAAACTGCTTCCAAGCCAGACAGAAAAGCACACTTTAGATTCTCCAGGCTGAAGTGTCTGCTGGGTAAATCATCCCCTTTCCTCTCGGATCATTTTCGATTCCTATACTCCAGTTTAGTGATTCAAGAGAATGTGATGTTTCACTTGTTCCACTCCTTGTGGTGGACACTCGTGGTCGTCCCTTTGCAGACCAAGGCTGTAGGTACAGCAGGTGCTGGACCAAGCTGGCAAGCCTGGCTCCCACATCACCATTCGCTCCTGACCTCTGCTCACCAGTTCCCTCAATGGGCTGTGGATGCCACTAAGCAGGTGTCTCCCCATACCTCACCTTGCCATTTCTCTTGGGTACACGCTTTCCTTTCTTCATGTTACAATTTCAAAATATCCCCTCAGTTATTTGTGAAGGAAATCACAAGTTGGAAAATGATGAGAAGAACAAGTGTGGGACTCTCTCTTTTTCGCATAGACACCAACATGCAAAGGGTGAGATCAATACCCATGCACAGAACTGAGGGGCTCATTAACCTATAGCACGGAATGTGGTGGGAGTAACTGTGGCAAACAAGGTGCCCACCGCATTTCTACAAACTCAATCTTAAAAGCATCCAGTTCTATCATTATCTTCCCATTGCAACTATTCAAGCTGAAATAAAGGGAAGTAATGCTTGAAATTCCACAGACAAGACAACACCGTGCTTCAACTCTAGGTGCTGAGATGTCAAGATGCCTGACAGAGGTGCTTAAGGACTGATGGGAATGCAGTGGGCAGAGAAAGGAACCCATAGAGAACTAATGGGCAACACAGCAGGTCAGAGCCACGGATGGAGACGTTACACCTGGGAGGTGGAGAATTTAATGAATGACCGTGGAAAGTGTCTGCTCAGCGCTCAGCACAGAGTAGGTGTTCGATAAACAGCAAGCGGTCTGATTCTCTCATCCCACATCTAGCTGGGTGTGCAGAGGAGTGAGACCAGCCTCTGACTACCATGGCCCCCCCACCCCCTTCCTCTGCCATCTGTCCATCCTGGTCTGCTTGTGAGAAACACATCGAGTTCTTTTCCTCCTCCAAAGGGGAAAGCTGCTGTTCCTTATGCCAGGAACCCTCCGTTCCCAGCTCTTGGCACAGCTGACTCCTGCTTGTCTTTTAGGATTCAGGCTGAATGCCACCTCACCATAGAGGCCTTTTCTGGCTACCTCTCCCCTCAGACTGTTCCGTCGCATCATACTGGTGATCTCCCAGTCAGTCCACAGAATGTAATGATTTGATTTGCTTCTCTGCCTGCTTCCTGTCCCATCCCCCGCCCCACCCCTGGACTTCAAGCCCTGAAAGAGAAAGCAGTTGTTTCATATTGCTGTGTCTCCATACTTGGGATGTACTGACTCATGGTCAGCATGTGGTCAGTCCCTGATCAGTCTCATGAATGAAGGTTCATTTGACAAGGACTTGGTGGAGAGAACGAGAGATTCCACCAGGGGCTGTGAAAGGGAAGTGTCGAGCCAGGACTGTTCTTCAGTGAGAAGGAAGTCCTTCTTGTTAGGTGTAGCTCTATCCAGGGGTAAGATAGGACTCTTTTTTTTTTAAATAATTTTTTATTATTATTTATTCAATTGTGCATGTGTGCACGTGTGTGTATGTATGTGTGTGTGTGTGTGTAGAACCTACAGGCGAATTCGGGAACCACCATGTACGGCCTCCACTTCTGGGATTCACAGGCTCTTCCCTACCAGGACCAGAAACGCAGGCCACCCCTGCTTCCGCCTGACGTCTATACGTGAGGTCTAGTATCCGAACTCAGGACCTTCCGCCTGCAAGGCAGAGGCTTAACCCCTGAGCCACCTCTCCTGCCCCAGGACAGGACTCTTAAGTCCAGATAGCATTGGGCATTCTCAACACAAACACCCTGATGTGGCAGAGAAGGGTTGGAGGGGTGCTAACTCAGCTATCACAGGCTGGGGGGTTAAGTTCCCTCCCTTAGAGCTCTTTCAGTGGCTTTATGGGTGGATTTTTTGTGTGTACGTTTGTGTGTGTGCGTGCGCTTGTGTTTGTACAAAAGGGACACTTGAATGTGTATAGCTGTGAAGACCCAAGGATGAATTGGAATATCATTCTTTATTGCTATAACTCCTTATTGTTTTGCTCCAGGGTTTCCCAGACTCTGCCTTCTAGACCCAGTAGGTCACTGCCATTTCCACCTGGCATTTTTATATGTGATCTGGGGATCTGAACTCAGGTTCTTTTGTTTGTGAGGCAAAGGCTATATGTAACCAATGAGTTATCTCTCCAGTGGGCAGATGGACCTACCCACCAGGCATGGGAGATTTTATCAAATGGCCAAGACTAATTTTCAAACATGATGGATCATGAACATGAAAAGTGCTGCCACAAGTTGAAGCTCCCACTAACCATCAACCATTCCGCTACCTGTTTGGACACAGCACCTATTTAAGCCACAGTCACCATGCAAGTTCAGCATGCTCTACGCTATCTTCCATCTAAAAACAAGGAGCAAAGAGCACACAGCATATCCAGGTCACACTGCTAGGAGGTGGCACTGGGAGTTTCAAACCCAGCTGCTTCTGACTCCAGAACCAGTGCTGGTCACTACCATCTGCTCTCTGCCTAGAGTATCTCACCGTAAGTCGATTAATTGGGCTTGGCTTAGTCCTTTGTGGGTTGAGTCACAATAACGTCAGACTGCCTGAACCTGTTCCTCTCCAGGAAGCTGATCCCAACTTAATCCTTAAGCTGACAAGACAAAGGGCAAGACTGGAAAACTTCGGTAACCCCACAATGGGGTTGCTATGCCCTCTCCCACTCAGAGACTTGCTTTCCCTTTGGACAGGGCCTCGGGCAAACCAGATTAATTACTGCACATGCTTTGCTTTGCTTAGCCCTGGAGTGTGGTACTTCCAAGACTGGATGGGGAGACAGACAGACAGGTGGGAAAGACAGCTTTTTGCACTTGGTAACCATGTGTTCCTGTCTCGGGCATGTTTCCTTACTGATGTCAACCCTTACCTGCAAAAAAGGACAAGAATGATTTCACTGTGGTGCTACGGGAATTACTGTGAAGTGCTGGACACCATGCCAGTCCTCAGCAGCTGCCAGCCTTCATTGTTCCTGAAGATAGTATGTGAATGTATGGGGTGGGGGGCTGCGCACAGCGCCATAGAGTGGGTTTGAACTGTGACACTGTTGTTTAGCCATTGACTTTGACTGCAGAACTTCCGCTGGAGTCTTCATCATTAACCTTTGGGTGATTTGGAAAGTTTTGAGGGTGACGGCCTTCCTTAAATCAAAGCTGGCTGCTGCTGAAGAATTGGCAGCACGAGAGGCAGGGACTGATCCTTGCCACAGATGGATGGCAGCTGGACAGTCTGACCCCCATCCGTGGGTTGTGGGCTCCAGCGTGCTGCACCAGCATGTCAGCCTGAAGCATAGTGTGGGCAGGAAGCGCAGGAGCTGGGGAGGGGAAGGCCTCAGTGAGGGGCCAGGTCTGTGCACACATCTGCAGTAGTTCTGGTGGGGTGGCATGAGGGCAGCCACTCTCTCCTCCATAGAAAGGTGGTCCATAAGTGACTGGCACTCCTTGGTAGGGCTCTAAACCTCTGCTCCTACTTCCACCACTCCTGGCAACCTGCCTGGCTCCAAGCATTCAGCTGGGCAAACAGGTAGAAAAAATGAACTCTTTCAGGTACCAGGGTCTCATGATGACTGAAGGCAGACTCTGTGAGTCCATGTGGTTTGCCCTGAGATGCCGGCCCTCTAGAGGTGCCAGGGCTAATTTTGCTTCTGAGTCTGCAGATGAACAGTTCTGGCTACACAATGGGTAATCACACTAAACTACCACCACTCTGAGCCCTGCCGGTGTTGGCAATTGGCAGTCCTGGAAACTAGCAGTCTCCCAATCTTCTTTATCTAGAGCAATACCTTTCTCCAGACTGAGTAGTCGATCATATACTCATGCCTGGAATAGAGCAGATGCACAATGAATGTTGGTGTCTTCCCCACTCTCCTAATCTTGTGGTCAAGAGATTGTGACGCCTCCAAGTCTACAGTCCTGACTTCTGCTGCTCTAATTTCTCTCATGCCCCTGGTTAAGAAGTTCTCCCCCCAGACTGCCTTATCTATGCTTGTGAGTTTCTACAGCTCCACGTGGGTCATGCCTGCCAGCAAGACCTCTGAACCACACAACCGCCACACAAAGTCAATCCTCCTCTATTTCCCCCATTTGAGAAAAGGGGGCATTGAGCTAGTAGCTCCTCATGAGCATCACCCAGGTGAATGAATTATTCCATCCAACCATCTTCCACGATTGCACAAACGTTTAGCACCTTCTAGACCCGTTAGAGCCTTCACCTGGAGTTGAATGGCGCACAAGTCTCAGTCCTCAAGCCCCTCGCGCACAAAATGGCCCGCGACCTAAGAGGGTTAAGATGAGGGTCCCCGCCATCCCTGACCCCGCATCTGGTGATCTGTCCTGGGAGCACAGCTTTGCGGAGTGGCGCTTCCGGCGGCGATGCCTTCCGGTGCCCCGACATTACTCAGCGCCCTGAAATGTCCGCCTGCCTCCCGCGGGTGCTTGTCTTGCTCGCGCGCGGCACAAAGGCCCGCTTGTGGGCCGGCAGCCCGGGCGGCCGCCCAGCCCCGCGGTGACTCACGCCCTTGCCATTTCCTCCGCGCGGCTGCAAGCCGAGCTGGAAGCCAGCGCGTGGCTGTGGGCGGGGAGCGCCCGGGGTGCAGACCAGCGCCGCCGCCCCGGGGACTGCGCACTTTCATGTGGGCAGGGGCCTCCCCCGCGCGAGGCCGGGAACCCGCGCCCACGGCCTCGCGAAGATCCTTCGCATCTGGCGCAGGGGCGGCGACAGGTTTGCAGCCCGGGTCGCTGCGCCTCTCAAAGCGCCCGCCGTGGGGGAGCCATGTGTTCGCCAGCACGCCGTCCTTGGCGGCTGGCCTCCTGAAGCGGGCACGTCTTTATGGAAAGTGAAAATTAACCACGGCAGGGCACTGCTCGCGTGGCTTGCGAAGCAGCCTCATGGAGGGTCTCTGGTCCCAGCTCAATTGTCCCGCCAGCAGAGCTGCAGATCCCCTGGAAGCGGGGGAAGTGGGGGGAGGGGGATGAAACCAACATCTGTCCAGGCTTGGCAGTGCACCATTTACAGGCAGGGAAGGGGCTCCTCGCACTGGACACCCAGGTCAAACCGAGGCCTGCGTACCAGTCAGATCAGCAGAGATTGGGCTCAGAGTGAATTGGGAACACCGAACACCTGGACAGTCTCGGCAGATGCGTTCAGTGCCTTCCAGAACAGAGACTTTATTAAATACACTCTTGAGCCGGTCTTGAACAACAGGCACCCCAGTCCCTCGCCTTGCTCCTGCTGCACGCTCTGGCTTCTCTGCCCACGCACTGTTTTACTTGCCACTCATCTACTCTGAGCAACTTGTCGTAGGACACCTCCAGGGTTTGCACGAGCTGTTCCCATCAGGGGACACCTGCCCCATTGCTCTCAAGGGTCCTCTGGACGTCCTTCCAGGGTCAGTTTTTCTAATCCCCAGAGGCTGCCACTTGCACTACAGAGAAAGAACCTGAAAGAAGCCTGTCATGGCCTTACCACCCCACACTCTGCTTTGCCTTAACTACCTACTTACACAAGGGTGAGAGGGAGATTGAAAAGATAAACGAATGAGTGACTGTATGATTTGAACCAATGAAGGGATCAGGGAAGGAACTCTCAGGGACCAGTAGTACCTGGTAATAACCAGACTAGTTCAACTAGAAGCGTAAGGAACCAGCATGTTTTGTCCTTCCCTTGCAGTGTTTGGGCTTCTTGGGTGCAGCTGCAGGGGCCATTATGAGGTGAATCCCCAGCACGGAACAAGGGACACCCACACAGGCAAGGAAAGGCAAACTCCTATTAGATGTAGGGCCAAAGCCCTACATGGAAGAACATGGAAACAAAGACATGCATGAACATGATGTTATCTGTATTCCCCTTGGGCCAGGTCACCAGGCTTGTCCCAGAGAACATGAAGTTATCATAAAGACACCCCCCCTCCACACACATACACTGGTTCTTTAGGGCTTGAGAAGGTTTCCTAACTATGATTGTTGGATGTGAGCATCCTGGATAGGGATCTTTTCTGCCCTTATTTTAGAGAAGCCCATCTTAAACCTTAAGAAAATTGTCTTGCTCAATGTCCAACGAAAGTCCATGGAAAGAAAGAACCTGGAACGTCCTTGGTTCAGCATATCCTGAGAGTCAGAGGATTAAACACTGCAAAAATGAATGTGGCATGGTGCTTGCCACCAGGTGCACCCAAATGTGTCGGCTAGACCTGTGTAGAACATGCCAGGTGTTACTTCAAGACAGGAACAAAGGAGGCTGGGATCAGAGTTTAAAAGTCCATGAGGAAGAGAAGGCTTGGAAAGGGGCCCTTAGGGTAGGTGAGAGTCTTCTGAAGATGGAAGAGGTCAGGGAGGAGAACACAGTGAGGAGGAGTCTGCTGCAAAGGAACCATGCACTACGAGGCTGCCACCTTTGGTTTATTTAATCGTTCCTATCAAAACCAGCAGGGTTAACGAGAGTGACATAGTGGCCTGTCGATCTTAGATGTTTCTTTAAATAGCAAAACCTTTCAAATATTTTACTTATTTACTTATGAGAGAGAGAAGGCACATACATGCCGCAAGCACGCATGTGCAGATCAGAGGACAACTTTTGAAAGTCGGTTCTCTCCTTCCATCATGCGGACTTTGAGGCTTGAGCTCTGGCTGCCGTTATTTGTGCGAGGGTGCCTTTACCTGCTAAACTATCTTGCTGGCCCTGAAACACCTTTCTTTTTTTTTTAAATATTCTTTTTTTTTATTATTTATTCAATTGTGTGTGTGTGTGTGTGTGTGTGTGTGTGTAGAAACATGGGCGAATTCAGGAACCACCATGGATCGCCTCTACCTCCTCCTTGTTTACTCTACCTCGGGATTCACAGGCTCCAGGACCAGAAACGCAGGCCGCCCCTGCTTCCGCCTGGCGTCTATACGTGGGGTCTAGGATCTGAACTCAGGACCTTCTGCCTGCAAGGCAGAGGCTTAACCCCTGAGCCGCCTCTCCAGCCCCCTGAAACACCTTTCTTAGAGTCCCACCAAATGAATCGATCCCATGTAAATGATCCCAGAGAGAGTATGAATTTAGATATCATAACTAATTTCATAACTGATTGGAGGATGTGTTAGATTGTGCTATGCAATGAATGTTTGTGTCTTTATAATTAATATATTGAACTCCTAACTGCTGAAGAGATAGTGTTTGATGACAGGACCTTTGGAAAGCAACTGAATCTCAAGAATATAGTCCTTATGACTAGGGTTAATGGTCTCATTATAGAGAAGGTTCTAGTCTTCTTTCTGCTCTATAAGGAGGTTGCAGATAAGCAGTCTTTCTAAACAGAAAAAGGACCCTCACCAGACTCTTACGATGATGACATTCTGATCTCAGATTTTTGGCTTCCAAAAGTGTGAGAAATGATTTCTCATACTATTTAGTAACAGGTAGTTTGCTAGAAGCAGCCAGAACTGACCAGAGCAGAGAGAAGGGTCAGGGAATCCATGAAAGATTATTCAATTTCTCTCTAGAAAGATTATTGACTGGGCCCAGGCTCTAGTCCAAAGTCACTTGTCCATCCATGGACCGATCAGAGTAGGAAGTGTCATATATTTCCTGGGTCCTACCTTTCTAGTCTAGGATGGAGGAGAACCATCAGAGAGGAGAAAAAGGATGACCCAGTGAGGACTTAAACAGCGCACATCCCCGTGCCTTAACTGACAATCAGTGTCCTCTTCAGGAGTCTCTGAGGACATAGTGTGTTTGCATCTGCATCTAACCCCTCACAGGCACTCCTTGCGCTCCCTCTTCTTCCCTCTTCCTGGGTTCTCATCCTGTCGACCTTAGAATTATCTCTGCTGTCTACTGGAAGAACAGAGCAGAAACATCCATCCACTAAAGTCTGCCTGCCTTTGGCCCATGACACTGTAGGTCTTCCTTCTTAAAATAACCTTCTGCTGATTGCCTCACAGTCCTCACTGTTCCTAGTGCTATAGCAAACTGCTACAGATTGAAAAAAATTTCCTTTCATGTAGCTCTTGGTTGCCAAGCAAAAACGCAAGCAGGAGTTTCCAAGGAAGACTGAGCCAACCTGTACGTCACTTTCCGCTCCTGCAGTCCCCAGACACCCATATCAGCAGCATCCAAGAACGTCCTGTGAAACGGCTGGGGAGTAGCCAACACTGTGACCTGCACTGTGTATCCACACTGTCACTTCTCTGTGGGTTAGGGCTTTGGGGAGACAATACTGTTTAAGATTTATTTAGGATAATGAGACCTGACTCTTCTCCCCTCCCCAAATTCTAGCCTGAAGTTGGAAGGCTGGGAACCAGGAAGTATATAAGATTTTCTGATTGGTCCATGGATGGGCATGTGACTTTGGACTAAGGTCTGGGCCTAATCATTAGTCCCAACTAATGAAAGAAATCCAACTGAGAGACCTAGAGATTCAGATAGGAGGATGTGGATACCGGAAGGTCTTGAGATAGCAGGACAAGAGCTGGCAATCTAAATTATGGATGGGAGAAAGCTAAGAGCCTTGGAGGGAAGTCTCAGCTGCTAAGGAGGAAAAGGGAAATGTTGTACAGAAAGAGAGACATTAAGAGATCCCACAGTCCTTTGAAGGACAGAAAAGATTTTTCCTGTTCCCTTGCCAGCAACATTACTTGCTTCTTGTCTTAGAGTCAACAGTGACCTTGAGCTTCTCAAGAAATTGTTTGAGAGGTTACCTGGCTTTTTGCCTACATACCCGAATTAAGAAAAGTGCTCAAACCCAAGACTTAGTGCATGTTTAAGTTCTTGAAATTCCATTTAATTCAGTAAACATTTCATGAACAATCTTCATGTGCCAGGATTTGGTGGCATTCTGACCAAAATTGAGAGCTGGGATCTGTCCTCCAAGATCCAGATAAAATGTGTTCCCACATGTTGGATAAAATGCCAGGTAGTTTGATATTCCTGTCCACAGAGCGCAGACTCCAGGTGGGTACTGCAGCTGAGGAAGTAGGAGAAGACGGTGCGAAAGAACCTTCCAGGATGCGAGGACATTCAAGACTCTGAAATTTGACCGGTGGAAGGGGTGTGACACAGACAGATATAATATAGTGTGTGATTGGAGGAAGCGCGGGATTCAGAGGCATAAGGTTACTTGAATCTGTAAGACTAAACTGACTGCAATTGAGGCGCCTTAGTGTTGGCCAAATTTGTTATCACAGGATTATAAGGTTGAAAGAGCCACAGTATTACCTAGTCTAACTTAGGTAAAGTACTTTAGCTTAGGGGCTTCTTAAAGCGACCACCAGATTGCATTGTAAGTGGCTTTCATTTCAATAGGGGGACTCTGACTGGTAGGATCAGAATGCACTGCCGTGGGCTCTTCCCTGCTTCCCTTGATGCTAGATAAGTCTGCCTTCCAGGAAGCATCACTCACACACAAAGGGTTTTCAAAGTGCCATTCACTTAAATTGACAACCTTCAGGTGAAGGTTATAGTTGATCCAGTTATTCTGTGGGTTCTGTAACCATGGAGTCAGCCAAATGAGGACTGAAGATATTCAAAGCAAATGTCCATCTGAATATAGACAATTTTTTTCTTATTTTTAGTGCCTAAACAGGATGGTGTAAAAACCAAGTCTATTGCATTTACCCTGTCTTGGGTACTATAAGTATAGGAGAGGTATGTTGTTCATAGATGGCATGCGAATATTAGAACATTTTATATGTGAAAGTTGAGCTTTCTCGGGGAAAAAAAAAAACAAAAGTGCATGCAGAAGGTTCTGAAGGAGACCGTGCCAATTTGTATGCCATCTTCATCTCCCATAGGCCCCAAATGCCCATACATATCAGTGGTATCCAAGTACGTCCTCATTGTCAGATTCCAGTATCTTCGGGGTTACTAGAGCCAATCTCCCGTTGATACTGAGGGGCACTTACATAGATGTGGTACATCTGTAAACCATATGTACCAGAAGTCTCCAGAGTCATTTAGAAAAACTGGTTCCTTACCCTAAACCTTGAGTAAGCCTCCGGATTCGAAAGGCCTCGTCCACCCTACTGGCCCCTCTGGAGATCACACGGAACTTCTGGCTTCTGGTGACAGCAGATGCTATTGCTCCCATGAATAATGTCATCACTTTCTACACGAGGGCGACCGTGTAGGGAGCGTGTGCAGATGGGGACCCCGTAGGAGAGGAAGCGTTAGATCCTCGCTGGGGCCGGGCCAGGCTCCAGGACTCCCAGGGAGTGGGCTGATCCTTCTCCAGAGGGTGGCAGCTTAGGACATCAGGAGCCTTCAGTGAGGAGAGGTTGGGGCACATAAAGGTGGTTTAGATGTGGAACACCAGGAAAGACAGACGATAGCTGGAGGGACAGGCAGACAGCAGCTGAAGCCCTCAGTAGCTTAGACAGCTTGACACGTTCCCAAACATTTTTCAAGAATAAAAAATACCTTCCGTGAACGTGTGTGTGTGTGTGTGTGTGTGTGTGTGTGTGTGTGTGTGCGAGAGAGAGAGAGAATACACGTGTGCCATGGTGTGTATGTACAAGACAACTTTCAGACGTCGGCTCTCCCCTTCCACCTTCTGGGCTTCCGGGGATTGAACTCAAGCTGACAGGCTCATGAGCAGGCACCTTACCTTCTGAGCCCCTCCTCAGCCCCCAGGCTCCCAAACTTCAAGCCACATCTCAGTGTACTGAGAGGTCGCTCCAAACCCTGGTTCCCAGGAAATCCCCCAAGACTGTTGAGTTTCAGAGGGAAGCAGGAGTGGCATTTGGAGAGGTACCAGGTCATCTCCTACAGGTGCCTCAGCAAACGCTGGTGACAAGAGTTTGCTCCCTGGATTCCAGCATCCTGCTCTGTAAATCAAGAGGGTTTAAAGGGTCATTTCTACCCCTGCAATCACCTTCCTGTTTCTTTTCACGGAGAGGCCAGCACGTTCAGCTCTTGGCAGAACTCTGCAGCTGTATCCAGCTAGCCCACGTGGTGAGAACAAAGCAGTGTCATGTGTTGATGTGGGGGTCCACGTGAGGCAGATTCTCTCTCTCTCTCTCCCTCTCTCTTTCTCTCTCTCTCTCTCTCTTCCTTTCTCCTCCCTCCCTCCCTTCCTCCCTGGAGGTTACAACTCATGACCAGGACAAAAACCACTTCCAATCTCAGGTCACAGGAGCACGCAGGATGATTTATTTAAGGAAGAACACTTGCAGGGCTCAAAAGAAAACAGACTGTGTGTATTTTCGCCAGCAGTTCTGCATGTGCTTTCCCCTTGAAAAACAGCCCCCGAGCTTGCCTGGAAGACAAGCCAGGTTCTCAATGAAGCTGTGTTCTGAAGGTCTCTAGAAGGAGACTGTGTTTTTTCAGCCGGGAAGCCACATGAAAGTCTTCCAGGCGGCACGGAGCTATTCCTGTGACAGCTCCTTTCGGGGTTGGGGTAGGGTGGGGGGGAGCCAGGGAGTCTTGTCTGGAAAAACGAGACAGGCTGGGCCTCAGACATCGATTTCTGGTTCAAGTTTCCCAGTGAAATTTGAAGGAGGAACTTTCCATTTCTCCTTGTCCTGACTCACCTTGGCAGAGGCTTGGGAGTCTCAGTGAGGGCAAAGGACATCTGTCTCGGGTGTGCCTGTGGCCAAACCTGCACCCCAAATGAATAGACCTCTGCGTAGGTCCTAGAATCAGTTGTGACAAGCTGACCAGGAAGGGACTCCATCCACCTGCCTCTAGCTGACCTCTGACTTGGTCACTTTTCCCTGGGAAGAACTGGCCAGAACAAGAGACTACCACAGTGTCACAGCAGGCTGTCACCTCCTCCTGTGAACGTAAGCGGGTGCCACGGATCCATCAAATAGGCACCCAGTAGCCTGTGGAATTTGCACCAGACTTTGGAAATCAAAAAAGTAAGTAAGACCGGGCTGCTCTGGTCAAGGGTTCAGAATCTAAGTGGATGATGGCCAGGCAGATCTCAAGACGAACAAGAAAGCAATGGAGAGAATGGGGCACAACAGCAGGAAGGGGTCAAGCCCATGTCTCCTAGAAGAGCTGGTTTTTGCACTGGGTTTTGGGGATGAGTGGAACAGGAGAGAGGGTGCAGGGGTTGGAGGAAGGGCCCAGGAGAAAGGCTTTGAGATTAGTACATCCTTGGCTCCGGAGGGCTCAGCCCAGGGCTGTTAGCGGGAAGACAGGTAAACGGGAAGCATGAGTGGGAGATGAGACCCAGGTAAAGGCCTCTGTGCACAAAGCCGTCTATCTGAGTTTGTATCCTGGGGCTCAGGTTTGAAGGAGAGAACCGACTTCTGAAAGCTATCCTCGGACTTCCACACATGCCCCCTCCCATCTAATGAATAAAGAAAACATTAAAAAAAAAAAAAAACTTCTCAACAAATTGCCTCCTTGGGAACTGGTGAGATAGCTCGGTGGGTAAGGTGACCTCCCAAACCTGGTGACCTGAATTTTATCTCTGTTCCCAGGGTAGAAGGAGAGAAAGTTGTTCTTCGACACCACCCCCACCCATGCACCACGACATGCATATTCTTATTCTCTCTATCTATTTCTCTCTCTCTTTCAAAGTATTTAAAAAGAAATTTCCTCTTTTGTTAGTCAGGAGGTCTAAGGTACTGATATGTTGTGATAGTCTGAGTATAAGCTGTCCCCCATGAAAGCTCATGTATTTGGATCCTTGGTTAATGTTTGAGAAGGTCATGGCTCCCTTAGGAGGTGGAGTCTTGTTGGAGGAAGGCATACGGAGTGGGCCTTGAGCTTGGTTAGGCCCCACTCTGCTTCTCCTAGCAGTCAGTTCTCAATGTTCAGTAGTTTTAGTAGTTTGTACCTAGCTCTCTCAATGTCCATGATGTCTGCAGTGACCTAAGCTTCCTCCAGCTTCTGCCAACCAGCCATGGTTTTTCCACCACAATGAACTGTATCTCCCCTTTGGAACTGTAAACTGAATAAATCTCCCTTTCTACCCTTAAGTTGCTTGAGTTTGAGCGTTGTCTCACTGCAGCAGAAAATAGAAAGTTCAAGGGGAGTATCCCTGTAGGTTGGTCTTAGAGAATTTGGGGCTTCTCAAAAGAATTTTCAAAGCATTCTTGGTACCATCTCTATGAAACTTTGGATACTGCACTGTTTGGTGTTTTAAAAACCACTATGTGAACTGCAGGATACTGAAAGAACAGTCCCTGAATGCTGGCAAAGCCCCCAGCTATGAGTGCTGGTGTGACCAGGACTGCCCTGTCCACCTGGTATCCTCTCTGCCTCACCCTCCTACAAGAGTAGCTTCCATCTTGACTCTCTGGGCACCTCCTTCTGATTTCCTCTCACCATACCTGTGCATGCCCTCCTGGTTCCTGAGCAGGAGCACACACTGGTCATCTTTCACTTCCATGCAGTGGGGTCCTGCATGAGTTTGCGTGGGTGGTCTCCCTCTCTCCCACGAGAAGCACTGCCACCTGCTCATTTGAGATCACACTTGGCACAGTTCCACTTCCTCACTATTAGAACAACACACTCCAATTTACCTTTCCACTTCAGTCCATGGGAATTTGTTGAATGGTGCTGACCGGAACATTCTAACCCATGTTAGATTCTTTGGTTTGGATTCTCCCTGGGGTAGAATTGGTGGGTTATAAAAGTAGAAGCTTTCTCGTTTTTAGAAGAACTGCTTAAGATGTTTTCCAAAATGGTTACACCAATCCACTCACCCACCAATGAAACCCAGTCATCCCCACCTCCCTGTGCCTTCAACAAAACTTGCCGTCATTGATATTTTTGAGGTTTCATCACTCAAGAATGCCAAGGAGCATCACAAACACAATGAGAGGCTGATATAGGACCAGACCAATTTCTCTTCCAAAGAACTATAATAGTTGTCTTTTCCTTGTGAGCAAAAGAGCTTGAGTTCTGATTCCCAGATCCCACACAAAAATGCAGGCTTGCAATTTCTGCCCTGGAAGGTGGGACCTGGGAAACCCCAGAACAAGCCAACTAGCCAGATTAGACCCGACTCTCAACAAGATAGAAAAGTGATCAAGGATGATTCCTGATATCACCGTTGCCTCTCCATAGGCACAAACACTCAAGTGCGCGCACACACACACACACACATGCCCACACATATATGTGTCCCACCCACATGCAAACACACACATACATGCATGTAAGCCATATGCACACATGAATTCTGACTCCGGATCACACATAAAAATACCAGGCAGAAATGGTAGTAGCCTGCAATTCTGGCCTGAAAGGCAGAGCCTGGAAGACCCCAGAGCAAAGCAATAAAAAGGTAGAGTAATCCAGAATGATCCCAAAGTTGCTCTTGGACCTCCACAGACACACACAGTGCCCTCTTGTACATGCATGCATCCCACACGTGCAAAAAAAGTTGCTTTCCTTTTAACATACTGATCTAATTTGTCAATTTTAGTTGCCCTATGGTATATATTTGCATTGGAGCAATGCATTTACTTGTCCAGTTATATTGATTGCAAACAACGTTGACCGAAAATCTTATATATGTGTGTACATATGTATATCTTTTTCTTGGCAGTGCTAAGAATTGAACATAGGGTTTCATTGTATATTTTACAGTATAAAACAAAGCTGGTTTTGCAATCTGTGCTTCAGGTTGCTGAAAGCAGGAGTTCAAAGCCAGTCTCAACTACAGGGTGAGCTAAAGACTCAGCTACATGAAACGTCTCAAAAAAGAAATGAAATAAAATCAAGCTGAATGAGGATTACCAATTCTTGACGTTGAGTATAAGAATGCCAGTTATATTATTTTCTAGATTTTCCTGTCTATTTGAGCCATTTAATGAGGTAAGCATGTGTTAGAATGTGGAATTAACCCACATAAGGATCAGGGAGAGGAACGCTCTTGAATAGGAAGAGGCCAAAGTCTCGCTGGCTAGGCAAACCATATATCCTAAGCGAGGCCCCCATGCAGGTCAGCCAAGACAGCCCCTCAGGCAGCATGGTTCAAGTCTGGAGTGGACGCACACTGTCGACTGCAGCTCTAGTTCCCACAGACTGAGCATGAGACGTTGGGCAAGTTGCCTCGGCTGTCAGTTTCTACACTTACTAGGCGAGGATTCAGCCTGTCCATCAGCGTCGTTGGTGGAAAGGAAATGTCATTTTGGCATGGCAGACTGTTCAGTGTTTGGTTTGATGAAGAAAGCAGATCCACCATGTGCGATGCAGAGTGAGGTTCAGTATAGGATTTGACCACCATGGCTGTGTAAAAGCTGGAAAGAGGAGATATGTTAGGAAGGTAAGCACTACATTTCGTTAATGTGCTTGGAAGGTGGGACCATAGGGAGAGCGTTAGCATTAGATGACATCGTGCGTCTGGGGCTCTATGATGGCCTTGGAGAACAAAGGAATAACCTGAGGTAGCAATCTTGCTCTGGGGGGTGGTCAGGTGTCAATCTGACAATTGAGAACGGAGACTCTAGGCACACCTGTGAAGAATTATTCAGTGAAGGCAAACCTCCAAGCAAGCTCTGGAAGTTTATCTAACTGGCGCGGAGAGATCTAGCCTATGATGGGAGGAACCATTACCCGGGCAGGTGGGTAAGATGAAAGAGAATTGGTTAGCTCTACAGACGGGCCGGTTGGAAAGTGAGCCCCTATCTCTGCTCTTTGGTGAAAATGGTGTGGCCCATTTCCTTGGAACCTGATGCTCTCTCTTCTGCCTTAACAGACTGTAACCTGAAGCTGTGAGCATGCAAAATAAACGTCTCGCTCTCCTAAACTTCTTGGCTATATATCTATCACAGCAACCAAGATAAATTTGGTACTAGAGAGGTGGGGTGTTGCTATGGAGCTAAGACACTCTGGTTACCATGGATACCCTTCACCATAAGGTACCACATGAAGGTCCTTTCTGGAGGCCAGGCAGAGTCCTGCGCTCCTGGACCCCCCAGACTCTGAAAATGTAAGTGAATAAATTTCTCTCTCCTATAGGTTACTCAGTCTCCATTTCTGCTATTTTATATGAAGAAGGTTCTAGCACTTTCATTGTTCTAGGTAAGTCACCATTCGGTCTGGGTTTTAGCCAGTGAAGTCAAGCAAACAGACAGTCACTTTAAGTCTCTTGTTAAATCCAGAGCTTTAGCCTGGAGAGATGGCTCAGGGGTTAAGACTCTTTCTCACAAGCAGAAAGTCCTGAGTTCGGTTCCCAGGTCCCACATAAAAAACACCACTGGCCTTCACTTCTGGCCATAGTGGATAGAGCCTGGGAAATCCCAGAACGAAGCAAGAAGGGGGTAGAAGCAATCCAGGAGATTCCTGAAGTCACCCTTGGCCCTCCAGGGGACATACAGTATACTCTGACACACACACACACACACACACACACACACACACACAATAAATAATTTTTAAAAATCCAGAGCCTTCTCCCGTCCCGCTACAGACATTTTTGGCCTAGTCTGCACTGCTGCTGTCACAGTTTGCCTGCATGTTGCCGATAAATTTACCACTAAACAGCTGAAGGGGAAATAAGAGATTTGATTTTGTCTCATGATTCATGGTTACAGTTCCTTGTCCAGCTAGGCAGGACAGTCCACATCGATACCAGAGGCCAAGGCAACGGGCCACAGGATTGTGGAGAGAGACGCAGTCCTCACTCGCCAGACCAGCATGAATGGGTAAGTATACAGAAGGATGCCAGTTTCCTCAACCAGCCCCCTCATGTTATTCTCCTGCCTAGTGACTAGTCCCGCTCACCACGGCCTGGGCCTCCCCATCAATTAGACAAGCTCCTGAAAGCTTGCTCGGGGCTTAACTCGTCTACTAATTCTTTACAAATGTGCCCAGAGCTCAACTTTCAATAATCAAGGAGACCCTTGTATCTAACTGTGACAGGAGTCCTTCTGCCATGTCTCAGCATTAGTGAGATGCATATTTTCAAATTTCTCACACCTGCCTACAAACAGGCAAAGCTTTGTAATTCTGCTGATGTGTATGATGTCATGTGGATCACACTTAAACTTCATCCCTTGGGTCTGCTAAAACTTCAGTCTAGTTATGTGCTGAGAAGAGTCGATAGTTTCTCGCAAGCCACAGCAGGTTGTCCATCTTGGTCCAAGTCCAGGGAAGCAGACGGTGGCTTCTTCAGATAAGGCGAACCTCAGCTCTTGAGCTGGGGAGGACGCACTGCTTCTGTGGAGGGAGAAGCTGTACACGGTGAATGCGAATTCCCACCATCAATCTGAATCTTCTCCCCTTCCCCAAATCCTAATGTTTCACGAGATCCCTAGGATTTTTGTGGTTTTGGTTTGTACTATGTGACTACAAGAGCTGACCATGGGCTTGACTTTAGAAATCTTGGTCCCGTAGCTACGGAAATGCAAGATTTCTGTTGGCCAAGCTCTGAGTGAGAAACTTACAGCTCTCAAGACCTTTTTCCTTCCTCTTTCCTTCCTTCCCCACCCCTCCCCTCTCTTCCCTTCCCATCTTCTCCCTTTCTCTTCCTTTCCTTAGGTTTGGTTTTCAGAAATTATGTCCCTTAGTCATAGAAGCTAAAAGTTTTCTTTGGCCAAACTTTGAATTAGAAAAATACAGCCCAAGAATCTTATCCCTCTCCCCTTTCTCCTCCTCTTCCTTTTTTCTCTCTCTTTCTCTCTCTCTCATTTTCTCTCTTTCTCTCTTTCTTTCTTGCTTTCTTTCTTTCCTTCTTTCTTTCTCTCTCTCTTTTTATTTTCTTCTTTCTTTCACTTTTCAATGTAAGTTCTCACTGTACTGCCCATATTGACCTTGAATTTTTTTGTTAAACTTTGAGTTAGAAACATATAGTGGCAAGCTCTTCTCCCCTCCCCTTACCTTCTTTCTTCTCTCCTCTCCCCTCTGCTTCTCCTCTTCCTTAGCTTTCTTTCTTCCTTTCTCTTTCTTCTTTCATTTTTTTAAATGTTCTTTTATTTATTTATTTTTATTACTTTGTGTGTGTGTGTGTGTGTGTGTGTATGTGTGTGTGTGTGTGTAGAACCACAGGCGAATTCTGGAATACCATGGACTGCCTCCACCTCCTCCTTGTTTACTCTGCACCGGGATTCACAGGCTCTGCCCTACCAGGACCAGAAACACAGGCCACCCCCGCTTCTGCCCGGCATCTATACATGGGGTCTAGGATCCGAACTCAGGACCCTCCACCTGAAAGGCAGAGGCTTAATCCCTGAGTCACCTCTCCAGCCCCATCTTCTTTCATTTTTTTTTAAAGGCAGGTTCTCACCATATAGCCAAGGTTGGTCTTGAATTCGCAATCTTTCTCCTTCCTCTTCCCTATACTGCCATCACAGGTGTGCCAATATCCTTTCCCAAAGTCTATAATGACCATAACCAACCATAACAAGAATCTAACCCCACGAGAGCAGTGCAAAGGAGAGAAAGCCTAGGGAATGTTGTCTGAACTTTTCTAGGTTAAACTGGTATGAAAGCTACCAATACTTGGGAGCTTAAGTTTGAATTCAAGACTTAGAAGAAAACGGAGAAAGAGAGAGGCCAAGCAAAAATTGGAATGCAAATTTTATTAAGATGGTAAGCTGGTGAGTGGGGTTCGCCTTATGCGATCAGATCAGGAATGCCTCAGAGGAGGGCAGGTTCTGCTTGGACCACTTCTGGATTTGACTGTGATGATAAGAAACCATCATGTCACCACAATGCACTGTCATGCACCGTTTCACTTCGTGTGGCATGAACCTCCTATCTTGTTCACTTATCCACTAAGTGCTTATTGACTATCTGTCTTGTGCCAGACATCATGCTGGGAATTTCATAGGTGTTGTCCCCAAATGTATCTTTTTCGTATTTTCCTAAATTTTTAACAAGGTTATCATTGCTATGTTTTAGATGGGAATTCTGGCTCTTTTACTGGGGCTATAAGACTCCAATGGTGACCCAAGGTGACTAAGACCTTATCTTTGCTCTGGAGACTTTCGTTTTATGTACCACACAGTCACTGAGGTTGTGAAGAAAGCAACAGTGATGCAGAAATGAATGGGCACGGCTGTGTTTAGGTAAAATCTTATAAAAACAAGCATGACTGTGTTCCACTGAAACTCTATTCACAGAAAAACAGGTCTGGGAGCCACAGCTGCTGATCCTGTGTGGTAAAGTCTCAGGCCAGAGAGGAAACTGGAGAAGTCATCAGGACACAACAGCCAAGAGGCCTCATGCACACACAAAGGTCTGCAGAGGCAGAAGGCTTAGGTGGCTGCAGAACTTACCGAGCTCTCCTTAGCGCCGCTGTGACTTCTGTGTCCAGGTCACTGCCAACTGGGAACCAGGAAATAACTTGCAGAAAAATGCAGGGTGGGACCTGGAACCTTCCTGAGCTGCCCCCAGGCTCCAGCTGAATCTGAGGCGAGGGTGTGGCTCACCCTCTCTCTGCCTAGCACCTCCTGTACTAACCTGTACTCACCAGCTCCTAGCACCTCCTTTGCCTCAGTAGAACTGGCACAGGGGGGTTTGGCGAGACACGGTCCTAAGGGACTCTCCTTGCATGTCAGCATCGATGTCTTCTGACCCAGAGCCTGAGCAGCGTGTCCTATAAGATGCTTCTGGGTCTCGTTCATGTCCAAGGTGTGGAAGCACTCGAGGATGATTTATAGAGGGATCTTACAAAGATGTTCATCCCATGCAAGAATTTTCTAAAATGACCCAAATTGCCTCAGCACAGCTGCCTCGGGAAGTGATTTCTGATGAGTGGAAGGCTTGGGCAGTGGCCACGTGACCATTTAAAGAAGGTCTGATGTGAGATCCAGATCTAGGGCGTGTTGTCTATCCTGTTACCAGCTCTGTGATCTTGAACCTTACACATCTGGCACAGGGACACTGTGACAAATGAGAATGTCATCAATGTCCCCAGCATATCTGCACTGGATTGACTGAAGGCGGCTGTGACTTCAGATTGGACATGGTGACTGTGATGGGCAAAGTAAAATGCCCCCATTTTCATGTATATGTGAATTGGGGGTGCATGTACTTTTGCACGTGGGTGGGTAAACGTGCGCTCATAGGTAGGCACATGTGCATATATGTGGAGACCCAAGGCTGATCTCAAGTCATCCTTGATAGTGCTTTGTGGCTAGGTCCCTACACCCATATTCCACTGCTTGCTGTAGCCTAGCTAATCAGCTTGCTCTGGGAATTTTCAGGCTCCCTCTTCAAGAGTTGAAATTACAGGCTGCCCCACCATGCCCGCCTGTCATTTTACTAGGGATCTGGGGATTTGAACTCAGGTCCTTTTGCATGATGGCAAGGCAAACACTTTAACCAGTGAATCACCTTCCTAACCATGAGGCTTCTAATCCAAAGATTCACAACTCTTACTATAATACTTGTCATTGATTCATATGAAATTATTTCATGATCTCCTAGAAGCAGAGGTATGTAACTTCAGAGAATCTCTTTGGTGCTCCCTAAAATTGGACATGCATTAAGGAATATTTATTAACACAAAAATAATTTATTTGGAAAGCAAACTATGTGTGAATAGTTTCACACATAGAAGTCATTTTGGATTCCAGCATGAAATGATTCCTTTTCAATCTGAATACAGTTCTGCTCTTTAAATGTGTCTATTAATGTTTTCGTTAATGTTTGGAGAAACGGGACCTTCAAAATATTTTGCTTTTTCCCTATTTAAAATCAATATTGCTCCTTGGGCTGGTGCTAGTAATAGTCACCCGTTTCTTTAAGTCCTACTCAAACTAAAGTCGACTGATTTTGTGGACAGAATGTGACCCATTTCCCTTCCCTCCCTCCCTCCCTCCCTCTAGCCTTCCCTCTTTCCTTTCTTCTCTCCCTTCCTCTCTCTCCCTCCCTCTCTCCCCTCTCTTTCTTTCTCTTTCTCTCCCTCCCTCTC
Source organism: Typhlomys cinereus (assembly GCA_023101885.1). Lineage (NCBI taxonomy): Eukaryota > Metazoa > Chordata > Mammalia > Rodentia > Platacanthomyidae > Typhlomys > Typhlomys cinereus. The sequence goes on from JALPQD010000488.1 coordinate 564,744, forward strand.
TCTCTTTTCTCTTTCTTTCTTTCTTTCTTTCTTTCTTTCTTTCTTTCTTTCTTTCTTTCTTTCTTTCTTTCTTTCTTTCTTTCGCATATGTATATATGGAAGAGGGCATTATGTGTGCTTATGGAGGCCCAAGGGTGACATCGAAATCATCCTGGACTGTTCTACCACTTTATTACTTTTCTCTGGGGTTTCCCAGCCTCCATCTTTCAGGGATGGAATTACAGGTCGCTGCCATTTCTGCCTGGCATTCTTATGTAGGATCTGGGATCCCAACTCAGATCCTTTTGCTTATGAGGCAAAGATTTTAACTCCTGAGCCATTTCTTCAGCCCCCGTTTTCTTTTTCTTAACGCAGACAAGAAGACTCCCAAGAGTCTGGGGGGGCAGACCTGAGACCAGACCTGGAAAAGAAAGGCCTCTTCCCAGGGGGGACAGCCCCTCTGGAGCTCTTTTGACTTCCAGCCTCACGATGTGGCTTCTGCTTGGTCCTCAGGATCACTGTGCTCTGGCTTCCTCTGGTTTGTGTTCCCTTTGGAACTCTCAGATCTGCCCGTTGAGGACAGTATTCCCGGGTAAAGTCGCAGTACCCCACACCAGGTAGTCTCAGGGTTACTGAGTCCCGAATGTAGGTGACCTAGCAGAGGCATGACGACTGGTAGGGGAAGATGCACCTTATCAGCCTGGTCCTGACCCTCCTGGGGGGTGGGGGGTAAATCAAGAGATTTTGCAGACCAGGAAGTCTGTAAAAGGCTGACAAGGGCTTCACAGGATAGGGACCTTTCCGAGTTGTTTTTTGTCCAGGTTCTCAGGTGCCGAATGGTGTGTGGTCGCTGCAGCAAGGTCATCTGAAGAGCAGAAGGAATTGAGGATGACTCAGAAAAGGTTTTAAAGCTGCCTGGAAGATCCTCAGGAAACAGAAACAAGAAAGAGCAATTAGTCCTAGTATCTAGGGTCTCCTAGTGGAGATTCTGGCTGCAGAGAAGTTGGTAGTTATAACCAACAGTGCTGGAGGGAGAGCGGGGGTTAAAACCTGCAGACCTGTTTTCAAATCCTCACTCTGCATAACATCTGTGTGACCCTGGGCTAGTGGCAGTACCTTATTAAACCTGAGTAGGATAGAGATAAGATTCACTCTCAGCTTCAGGGCTAGAGGGGATCAAAGAAGATAAGGGGAAATGCTTGTGATGTCTAAAGTTCTACGGGTTCAAGCCTCCTGTCCAAACCCCTCATTTCATAGAGCCGATAACCGAGTCTGCACCACACAGCATTGTCCTAAGGCAGTTGCCGATAAGACCTCAGGTCTCCAAGGGGAATTTACGTAGATCCCTCACAACCTCAGGGTAAAAGTTTTGGGGGTTAAACTTCTAGGGACCATGATGTGGCTCTAACATCCCAGTGTTAGAGCCACATGAAAAGTACATATACTCACTACATGAACTTTGTCAAATACCAGAAAAAGCGAAGAAAGAAACTTCAAAGGACCCGTGTTTCTGCTGTGTGTATCAACTGACTGTTGAAATTACACTATGTAATAACCTAGCCTCTGTCTACACATGTGCACATATGAAGATAGCACAATACCCGTGCTCTTCCTCCTCCCCCAGGGGATGTGATACATGCTGGTATTATCACGAAGCAGTGTCTGACATTTGTATCATTTCCCTTGTTACATAACAAGCATCCCACTGTTGACACTGCTGTAACTTTGATCTGGAATGTCCCAATGGCTCTTGGTTAAAGGTTACTTCCCAGGCCGTGGTACTCTTGGGTAATGGTGATACTTTCAGGAGCTGGGTCCTAGCAGAAGCGAGTTAAGTAATTATAAGCACGTCTTTGAAAGGTATGTCTCTCTTTCTGCATCCTGTCTGCCATGAGATGAACTTGGGCTCTCACCCTGACATGTGCTGGCCCAGTATGGACCGAGTAACAATATGGACAACTGACTGGAGATTGAAAACTCTAAAGATGTAAGTCAAAAATAAACCTCACTTCCTCATAAGCTGACTGTCTCATGTATTTTGTTACAGTAACTCAAAGCTGATTGACATGGACGCCTATCGCCTTTCTAATTGTTCATCTATAACAAACGATGGTCTTGACCATCCTGTAAGTTGTTGCTGCGCTGGTCCCTCACCTTTCATTCAGCTTAGGAGTACCCAGATGTCAAGAGGGGAAGTCGGAAGCTAACCTGCTGCACACCGTTTCGAAAGCTCCAAATGTCGTCCCCAGGTAAGCAGGTTTCTTTCGTTGATGTCTGAGAAGATTTAGGGTAACATTCTAAAACTCTACATATCTTGATATTTGATGAGATTCAAAAAGATGTGAGTTAGCCCTGGAAGTGTTATAGGTGACCCTGATAAGGTGTGTACTTGTGTACTATAATGCAAAGCCAAGGCCCAAAGCCCAGTGACATACTTTTAAAGATAAAATCTTATGCCAAAATCTTACATCAAAGTATTTGGTTCTTGCCCTACATTACACATTATTGCCAGAATTTTCCTCACTGCCTTTTCCCCCTATTGTTCCTCTGGTTTGCTTGTGAAAGGATTTTGCTAAGTGACTCAGGTCAGCCTTGACTTCACAACCCTCTCCCTGGGCCTATTATGCACATGTGCTGCTATGATTATGGACACGTGCTGGCTCCATTGTTTCTGGTCCTATGATTCGAGAGCCTCGTGGAAGCAAGAACATTTGGCATAAGCTCCTCATCTTGCAGAAAGTAAAGTTCTACAGGAAGGGATCTGGGTAAGGTATAGCCTTCAAGAAGACGCCCCGCTGAGCTGCTTCCTTCAAGTCAGTCCTACGTCTTCCTTTTCATACTTCCTGGTGATGTCAGAATGCTATGAGTCTGTCAAGGTCAGAGCCCCCAAAACCTGATCATCTCTGGAAATGCTTCACAGACGATGCCAGACCCGTATGACTCACCTTCTAGGGGACTCTCGACCCAGTCTAGTTGACAAGAGAGATTAACCATAGAAACAAGCCATGCCCACATCCTTGTAGACTCACCGCTTCCTCATGGGCTCTGCCCTGTGCCTGGCTTTTGACCCTTCCTGGGCGACAGTTGTGATTCTGAGTGTCTGCTGGGGACACTGAAGTCAACCTTGTACTTGGAGCCGGAGACTCTGGGAACACTTGTGTCACTGCCGTGAAGTCTGCTGTCCTTGAGACTACCAGGCTGTGAGGATTCTAAGTGGCCCCATGGAGAGGGCTGTACAGCTATTGTGGACGTTCAGTCCAGCGGAGTCTTCAGATGATCCCTGTCCTGTCCCTCATCTGACTGTAATGAAACCCCAGGTAGTGTGGCATGACAGCCAAACCTGGCCAATGCTTCTTGCAAGAGATGCTCACACGCTGTTATGTAAAGCAACTGCGAAGTAGATGATCCAGACAAAACACAGTTCTTTCTTCACAGCTGTTGTATTATGGATTGATTTATTCATGGTTCAGTCACATTGCAGACTATCACAGCGTCTTTTTCTATGACTATGCTAGATTTGAAGACTAAAGGACAAACTGCCTGTTGCTTATTCATTCTCAGAAATACCTGGGCCAAGTGAAGAGGTGCTCATAGATCAGTGGTCTTATGGAGAGGTCCTCAAATACTGCGCTTCTCATAATGGGCTGGCTGTTTCCTAGGAGTGAGACGACCCTGCCTGTAGGAGAAAGGGGGCTGCCTGAAAGTATCACACAGAATTGCACGTTGAAAAATGCCTGGAACATTTTTAGGCCCTGAGTAGGGGACTTTGGACAGGAGATGTATATGCAAAGAGACGGAAATTCTGGCTCCTTCAGGGGGTCAGCATCTTGCATGACAAGTGGCCAGTTCCGGTGCTGCCCTCTCTTCTCCCTTTCCCAGTGTCTCTTATCCGCTTTTGATAAGACCTTTCAAAGTCATTAAGGACAGTAGAACTAGTTTTATGACCTCTCAGCATGTTCGTTTTCTCATTCCCATAACAAAATGCCTGAGGAAAATCAACCTGAAGGGGAGAAAACTCTGTCTTGGTTCTGGGAGTCAGAGTTTCTGTCCATGGTCAGATAGCTCCATTCTTAAAGGTCTGCGGCAAAGAAAAAAAAGGGGGGGGGCGCTGATGGTGGCCCTGAAGGAAAGAAGGGAAGGAGGGGAGCAGCGACAAGATCTAATTATCGGAGGCATGCCCCCAAAGATTTAATTCCTCCCCTGAGGCCTCACACGCTATTCTCCACTCAGATATGTGTCCATCCTTGGATCAGTCCGTTGGTTGATGAGGCTCGCTCCTTCGTGATCTGGTTACCTCTCAATAGCACTACAGATGAGGTACTGGGCCTTTAACACATGAGTCTTTGCAGGGAGTGTGTGCATGTTTGTGTGTATGTGTGTGGGGAGATACATTATATCCAAACCATAACACCCAGTGAACTTTGGGCGTGGTCCTCAATCCATCCCACCACTGAAATTGCCAGTGCGGGGACGTGGGGAGAGGGAGTAATAGGGGGAGCTTGTATAACATATCAGTGGAAGTAATGCTACATTAGCACCTGCTCAGTATTGCTGAACAATGTTGAACAGATGCAGCTTTTAGCAGTTCTTCAGGCACATATGTGTATATATTAAAACCTGCATAGGAGAATGTTTCAAATTGCATTATGTTTAAGTGAGGAAAACTGTAACTCCCATTGATAGTCAGTATCAATTCATTTAGGTTGCTAGAATAAAATACCTCAAGTGAGAAATTTATTTTTTTTCAGGTATTTTTGGTTTTAAAATATAAAATTTAATATTTAAATCAACCTAAAAACTGCTTATAAACTTTAAATCAAACGGGGAATTTAGAAACACAGAATTTGTTGTTGACAGTTAGAGGCGGAGAGATCCAAGATGAAGACACCAGCAGATTGGTGTCTGGTACGGGGTCCTCTTGCCTGGATGGCATGTTTGCATGCGTCCTCACGTGGCAGAGGGGGTGAGCAGGCTCCCTCCAGCTTCTTTACAAGGGCACTGTTACAGTTACTCTTAGTGGAGAAAGGGAGATTTATTTGGCCGTGGTTTCAGAGGGGATATGCAGTCCATTGTGACAGGAAAGGCATGATGGGTGGCAGAAACTGAAGCCATCATGGCGGCAGAGCGAGCAAGCAGGAAACCACAAGAGCAGACTGCTAGCAGGACGGAGGGCAGAGCTACCCACACTCGAGGCCTCTCTCCCGTGGTGCGCCTTCCTCCAGCAAGGTTCCACCTCCTAAAGGTACCGCGACCTTCCCAAACATTAACACAGTTAGGGATGCAAACACACGAGCCTGCAGGGGACAGCTCATATTTAAAAAAAAAATGACAGGCGCGGATTTACGACAGTAAAGCCCCCATCGTCTAATTACTTCCCAAAGACATTCAAACCTTAGTGGTCAGACGGTGAAATGATACTGTCATTAAAATAAACAACAGCTATGCAAAACAACATGAAGACTCTTCAAAATGTCAAGTCAAAGAAATCGAATACAAAGACTACTTATCCTATGATTTCGTTATGTAAACATTCAAAGCAAGCAAAGCAAATCCGTGGTGCCATCATGGGAAGGCAGAATGAAGGACTGAGAGACATCAGGGGCTTTCGGTGGGCAGCAGGCACTCTTTACATCTCCATCTATATTGCTGGCATACCTGAATAGTCACTTGAAAATGTGCCAAGGTTTTAATATGATTTTCTGATGTCTATTATAATTAAAAGTTAAAGGTTTGCTTAAAAAACGACAGGGCTTGATCTCCACCCCCATGAACTCTGGTTTTATTGGTCTGGGCGCAGCTCAGCCCTCTTAATCGTTTAAAGTTTCTCCATGTGATTCTCATGTGCAGTCAGGCTTGAGAAACATGTGCTGGGCCTGATTACGGGCCTTCCTTTGGGGGTTGCTGGAAACTCCAGCTGCCATTTCCACCAATGGGCCTCACTTTTCTCTCTACATCTGGTTCTATTTTAGAAACCTAGGAGTGAGGGCAGAGCTGGCTCATCAGTGCCCAAGAATGAAGGCATTGAAGCCCTGGCCAGATGCTGCTTGGAGAGATGGACTCCAGGACTAGACTGATGGGAAAGGAAAGGACCTGGGAGAAAGCTGTAGGTGTGGAGAGAACAGAGACCAGGCCGGGGGGGGGGGGGGGGGGGGAGAGACGAGGGGTGGGGGAGGGGCACGGGGGAGACTTCACCAGATTCAAAAGGGAAGGCAGAAGCAGACTACACTGTCTCCTCAGAACTGTACTGCAGTGGGACACCAGGTGACCACTCAAACCGGAAGGACGTAGACTACCCCAAACCTCTAGAACCAATGTGGCTAATTGGGAAGACCTCTTACTACCTGTTGCTTTATTAAAATTGCATCTACATATCATTAGCCTTGCAGATCGGTGCTCTCATCATGCATTGTGTGTCATGACGAGTCTGAAAACTTCATGCAAAGACAAAAAAAGAGGGGTGGGGGGAGGGGAAACAATAGACCTTTCTCCAGAAAAATTCTAATACATTCCTGGAAGTCTCATCTTCATTAAAGTTTGCCTAAGACCCATAATCCTGTTAGGGATACACTTCTCTGTCACCTGAAGTCCATAAACTGCCAGTTGACTATATGTTTTGTCTGGCAATGAAACTGACTCCCAACTCTTTACATTATTTCCTCTCTGGGTTCCTTGTCTGATAGTGAGAAGAATCTGAAAGCATTGAGAATCTGATCTCTCCATCTCTCCAGCTCCTTATTTGTGGGCAACAGGTGCAGTGCAGAGAAGAAAAGCCAAGCATATGGACATCAGACACTGTGACCCTGGTCCTGGTACTCTAAGAGCCCAGAGCACAGAAAGCAAGGACATCACTGAAGGTCCTTTGCTCTGCACGCCCTGGCCTCAAGGTTGCCCAAGCAAAGTGCTCCACGTTCAAGGTTCAAGTGACGGCACGAGGTTTCCGGCTGCCCTCTGATCTTTTCCTAACTGCTTCCACGTAGATTGAAGCAGCTGCTTTGTCTCCAATGTAAGCTCCAACTTTGCCAGTGGGAACCAAGCTTGGTAAAGGACTCTGAAAATTGGGGGGTTCTGTTTTGATTCAAATAGCTACTGGCTGAATTCTATGGAGGCCACGGGAGCCCACCTTTTATTCAGGGTAGACTGGGAAGAACAGAGAGAAATGTCCCATCATTCTAGATCTAACCAGAGAGGTGGACGTCTCTCCACTCTCCATGGAGGATTGTATAGCAGGAAAAGTAGTGTTGAATCCATCATGTGCTACACATGAATCGCATCATTATATTTAGTTGTTGCTAAGGTTACTTCTGGTGCTGAGAATCTGCCCTTTCTCCAGGTCCTCAGGTGGGCAGCAGGCATTGACTTAAGATGGGGGGCCACCTTAAGACGTGGAAGCACTGTTTTCTCTGCAGGTCCATTCTCTCTCACCTCCTCTCACCCAAACTCAGTTTCAGAAGGAAAATAAATGTCTGCAGGTGCTCAGAGGCTGCCCGATGGCAGGTGTTTCCCTCCCTGGAAGGGGCTGCTCACGCAGAAGAAGTGGAGACAAGGCGGGACGAACATCGTGAGAACCTGCAACAGCTAGGGTTCCAAATTAGAAACTGGACAACTCTTTATAAAAGGAGCAAAGATAGACCCTAAGAAGGTGACTCAAAGCATACCCAGACCAAGAGAGCAGGAAACACTTGAACTGCTTCAGTGAAGGATGCTGACAGAGGGTTTCAACTTCCAGAAGTTCAATTGTAGTTCATGAGGAAATGAGGTTGTACACACACACACACACACACACACACACACACACACACACACACCTCAGAAGACTTTTCTAGATAATTTCGTTCAGTTCCCTGAACTGAGGCCTGGGGAGAAATGACTTACTCTGGTCCCAGAGTGCTTTAGGGGCAGCAGACATGAATGGTGGACTGAGCACTGTGCTGGCTTCTGACAAACTTTAGGACAGGCCAAGCTCTGTTTTGCGACCTTGGCAAGTTCACGATCCTTTCACTTCCTCATCAGTGAAAGAGGGTGCTGGCGCCTCCCCAGTGAGGCTACCCCAGTACTGAACGAGCTCACTCTATAAAATGCCCAACCCAAGCTAGTGCTCACTAACCAGTAGGTACTGGAGCAAAGTGTAAATGCCTCAAGTGCAAATACGGTCTCTTTAAGGGAGAGGTCGAGAGCCAGGACGACGGTACTGTCTTGAACAGCGTTGGATGCTCCTGAGAGTTTGGTGGAAATGTTGCTATGTTTCCCTAGAGCTGTGTTAGAGGCTCAGAACTATCCCTCTCTTTCATGAATCTTGTCCCGACTGGAGAGAGGTTTCTAAATGCTTTTGGACAAAGTGAGCAAACAGTGGTTGTGGAACCTCTATCAACCTCAAAAGACTGGAGCCAGTGATCAGACCACTGACTATTCGTTCATTCATTCAGTGTTGAATCAGTTATTCCATACCAGGTACTAGCTCAGTACTGGGGATGAATAAAAATACGTCTCTCTCTCTCTTTCTCTTGCATCTAATGGATTCCATCCTGAATATGACTGGCCTGCACCAGAAGGACCTTCCCCACTTCTCCCAGAGCTCAGATTTGGGGTGTGTCTTTTGTAACAAACATAGAGCCCTAGACCCACCTCTTTATCACCTGACTCCAGCCCCGGAAGGGAAGGTTTGCTTGGTGAGAGCCCTTCACTGAAGCCACAGGCAGAGCAAGATTTGAAACAAGAGGAGGAGGCTGCATTGTGTTCAATGGTTAACCAGGCAGATTAATCAGTGTTAGAAGAAGGAAACAGCCAGTAAGTAAAGAGACGAGAAAAAAAAAAAAAAAAGAAAGAAAGAAAGAAAGAAAAGGTCTCCTGTGGTTCAAAAGCCAAAGGAAGTTTACCCAGCTCCGTGACCTGTGGTGACAAGGTCCTATGGCCAGCTCTCACCTGACTGCAGGCTGAAGCCACCACCTCTCAAGAGCGTCACCTGGCTTCTCTTGAAGGCTTAGTGAGCCCACTCTGTACTTCACAGAACCCACCTGAACCGTACCTGGCACTCAGGCCTCGGGTCATGCTCTAGCCGCAGACTTCCCTGGTAACCGGCTCCTCTGCCCTCAGCTTCTTCAATACAACTTTCATCCTACATGTAGTTTAGTGAGCTTAGGGCTAGTGAGAACTTTTGACCAATGTTAAATCAAGAGAACATCCCAGTCTGTGCCCTGGCTCACTTTATGAGTTAGGCAAATGGTCTGTTCTACCCATGCCCCAGTTTGCCTGTTGTCAAATAAGGAGACTGGCCTAGAACAGTGGTTGGCAAACTTTTTCCACCAAGGACAGATAGGAAATATTTTAAGTTGCTGACAACGTGGCTGGTGTCTGTTCCAGCTACCCAACTATGACATTGTAACATAAAGCCAGCCAGAGATGATATGTACATGAATAGGTTTTGGAATGTTCCAATAAAACTTTATTTACAAAACAGATAATGAACATGATTGCTTACAGATTGTACTTGGCCAGTTCCTGGACTAACTCTCTAAAGATCCCTACTACTGTCAAGCACCCAATGCTTCTGGCTTATTTTACCCAGTGCACAGTGAGGCTGCACATGTCCTGAGACACCAGTCGACACCCTTGCAGCTGAACTGCAAGCCAAGCATCTGAGCATGTCTACTATGGCTCCTGATTCTTCCAGCAGCAGCAAGCAAGCTGGTGCGGTTCTGTACGCAGCTTGCTCTCCCCAGGTATCTGTACGGTATCTCTGATGTCACATGTCCACACACACTACCGTCCACGTCACACAACTGGTGTGCTACGGGAGAAAGCATTTCCAGTGCCTGTTCTTACCCTGCCTAGGACTCTACCCACATGGGTTCTCCAGTCTATTCTTTTGTGGCAGAAATGGTGTGACTGGCCTGATGTGATTCTGCTTTGTTTCTGTGACATGCTTTCTTTCAAATGGCCTCACATAACTTTATACAAGACTTGTTGTTTCTTAGCTGAATACCCTGGGAGTTTTTTCATTGTGAATCTACTTTCTTCTTTGCCTCTGGCTCGTGCCTTTCAGAAGGGAGAGGACAAGGATAAGGTCCAATGGGACGAGGTGACATTTCTTTAGCTGAGAATCTCAAGTGTCCTGAAATCCAGATAGTGTGACCTTTTTTCCTACATACCTGTCCTCCACTCCCTGTGTGGCCTCCTCACTGCTCATGGGACCTGGTGCAAATGTATTTCTGCATCACCTCCACCTCTCACTGGCATAGCACACCTGGCTGCATTCACTGTGAGTCCTGCTCTTTGTGGTGAAAGGATTTTGTATTAAGAAATTGCATGTGGGGCTGGGGAGATGGCTTGGGGGTTGAAATCTTTGCCTGACAAGCAAAAGGACCTGAATTAGAATCCCCAAATCCCACATAGAAATGCCAGGAGGAAATAGCAGTTCTGGTTCTGGATGGTGAAGTCTAGGAAATCATTGAACAAAGTAATAAGGAGATGGAACAATCCAGGATAATTCCCAATGTCATCTTTGGACACAGGTACACGCTCTTAAGTGATTATACAGAAACACACACAAAGAAAAAAAAGCAGAAGAAGGAGAAAAATGAGGAGGAGGAAGAAAGGAAGAGGAGGAGAAGAAGAAATTACATGAAAGAACAAAGCTTGAGGATTGGTTGCTACCAGTTGAATTTCCTTGCCAAGTAAGAAAGTGAGATGATCACAACTAGCTTCGATGCAAGTCTGGATTGGAGAGCTAGGCTGGTTTAGCGGAGCTCTCTACAAAGGCCTTTCCAGCAGAAGTATAAGGAGCTCATGGTGAGTGTGCGTCTAACTGCTGGGTCAGCTTGGGGTTGTACCTTCCTTATCTGGAGTTATCAACCATGGGGCTTGGCACGGAGACTGTCGGAGCATGACCTTGGTGTCTGGCATATAATCTGAATGTCCCCCTCACACACACTGAAGTTGACCATAACAGTTAGAGCCTGAGTTTTCAGGGTGACAACTTTTCTAGCTCTGCTCTCTTCCTTCCCATTCCCCACCCCCCACCCCCACTCCTGCCAAACTCACCTGCCGCAACTCCTGGCCTTTGTTCCACACGTCAGCCTCCCCTTCTATCACCTCTGCATTTCTGTTACTATGTCGTAACCCAACAGCCATACTCTCAGGGAAGGGACCTCCCCAGGTCATCGCTGTCTCCCCAGCTCCTCATCTTTGGGACAACTGTTGAAGAAGTGAGCTGTGGAGTTAGGAGCCTTATGGGTAGCAGTGAATTAAACAGCTGATCAGTGACCCTCCTCTTTCCAAAAACTGATTCCCAGTACCTGTGGATGTGGCTTTTAAAATAAAATAAAACACAGGGTCCTTGTGCATGAATTATATTAAGGACCTCTGATGAGATTATTTCGGGGATAAGGCATAGAAAGGGGGAGCACAGGGCCACATGCAGGAGAAAACCAGAGATCGTGGTGACTCACTTGAAAGGCCAGACCTGTCAGAAGCCAGCTTGGAGCAGGGGATAAACTTCCCCTTTCTCATACCATATGCGAAAACCGAGACCAAAATGGGCCAAAATTCCAGATGTGACACGAAGGTTAACAAGTTCTAGAACGGTGGAGTACATTTCCATGACCTGGACTTAGGCAATGATTTCTGTGGAAAACATGAAGCAAAAACAAAAGTGGGTAAGTCGGGCTTCACCGACATGAAAACTATTTTATGTTTCAAAGGATACCAGCAAATAAAAGCACAAAGACAGCCAAAAGAGTCAGATCTGCAAATCGTGTAACTGGTAAGAGATCCGTATCCAAAATATACAAAGTACACTTAAAAACTCAAATAACAAGAAGACAATGCAATTTCGAAGTGGCTAAGCAGTCTGAATAGATAATTTTCTAAAAACTATATACAGTATTATTTTTAAAGATGAGTAAGTAATCATCAATGAGGTACAAACAAACACAATGAGATGCTACTTCAGACCCACTAAGAAAGGTATAATAAAGAAGAAGGGGCAATAAAACATGTCCCAGATTCTGGAGAGAAATTAGAATTCTCCCCACATTGCTAATAAAAAAGCGGACTGATTCTAACCTTTGAACGGGCTGCCTTGCACAGAGCAGAAACATAGTCCCTAAGCATTCTTCTTTGGCTGGTGTTACTCCCAAAGCTGTCTGCTTCTTGTTCCCGTGACAGCCCTCCTTATCTGTAGATAGCAAGCAACTCCCAGAAACATGCCTGCTTCCAGACAGAAATGTGCAGTTCCTTTAGTCAATCCTTATATAATACCGATAGTGGTTAGGATTCCGAGTTCCAAGCCATAGGAATAACTCTGGGTCAGATAATTGGTGGAAAAGCTGTGAATCCAGCTTGAGAAACAGGCAGGACCAGAGGCGCTCAAGCAGTCCGAGCTGCCCTGGAATGTGTGCAGAAGGATGCTAGGAAGGGATGCTGAGTGCCATGTGGAACCTTACCACCAAGGAGAAGGAAACCAGTTTCCTGAACTCGTGCTCAGTTTCCAGTGAGATAGATGAGGGGCAGCAGGTGGGTCTCAGGAATTAACGAGGATAAAGCAGGTAGCAGACAAGATCCGAATACCATTTGTCTGTTAGACCACTGTGGCTACCTCAGGTACTGGCCTTTGAGAGTGTTGTCCACTGAAGATTAGTGCCCCCTGGAATATGCATATGCTGAAGCCTTACACCCTGATGTCACTGGTGCCCTCATAAGTAGAGAAACCTATCTTCTTCTCCTCCAAGGGGCACTCAGTGAGAAGGCTTCCAGCTGTGATCTGGAAGAAAGCCTTCATCAGCCACCAGAGCAATCAACGCCTTGATTTTAGACGTTTTTCAGGACTGTGAGAAGTAAATGTCTGTGGCTGAAGCCACCCACCCTATTGTCCCCTGTCAGGCCAGCCTGAGATGACTGGCATGGGGTAGGAGCTATATGTTTCCAACCCCTTTAATTTATACAAAGTGCATGTAACAGTCCCCATCCCTGAAAAACAAGAAATGAGAATGATAACACAGGGGTTTCCCGCCAGAGCACCAAGCTTGAACTCATGTATGTTTGATGGAATATATTCCAGGAAGCAATAAATTAAAGGGGAAAATGACTCAAGGCGATGCAGGCTCATGGGATTTCAGGAAACTTCTAGGTCAGCAGATTCAACCCCAGGTCTGGAATAAGCAACCGGGGAGACTGTGTATAAGTTGTCTGCAAAGTTTGTTTTTTTTTTTTAAATATTCTCTTAAGAGTTTATTATAAACCAGTTTCATAGGCCACAGAAAATAAAAGGACTATGTACAGCCTTTTGAGAAAGAGGTGGTGAGCTGAGGAGGGTCAAGATGAGTCTAGGGCCTTGGTGGGTACATTCCCGGGGGAGGGTCCTGAAAGGGAAACCAGCATAACAAACAGGTCTGTGGTAACGGGGCCCTGGGGAATTGGGCCTACACTTCTGTGGTGCTACTTCCACAACTCTTGGCCAGTCAGGGGTCAAAGCAGGCCTCGCATCCCTGGGGGAGGGGGTCGCATTCCTGGAGGGGGTATGTCCATTGGAGTTCCTCAGCCAGGGGGGATTCCCACTGGGGTGCCCATGGGAGGTCTCATGCCAGGAGGGGGGCCCATCACACCTGGAGGAGGGGCCCCTCGGCCCAAAGGTGGGGGAGGACCCCCACGACCAGGTGGGCATCGAGTCGGGGCTCCTGCAATGCTGGCTGTGGCTGCAGCCGCAGCAGCTGCAACAGTGCCTCTTCCTTGTGGAGTCGTCACCTGCTGGGATGGCCCTCCAGCTGGCCCAGCAAGCCCTGCTGGAGCCTGGGGCACGGGAACACCAGCTGGGATCCCTCTGCCAGCAGCTCTGCCAATTCCTGCCCCCCCAGCAGCTCCAGCAAGTGGTACCCGAGTAATGCCAGTATCTTTAGGAGGAGGTCCTTCTGCCGTCATTGACACTAGGTTCTCGCCTCGAAGTAACACCAGACCAAGGACTCGCTTCTCTTCTCTTTCTGCTTGCTTGCAGTTCTTTGGCTTGATCTTCCTGAACTCATCACAATCACAGAGGATTAAATTCACATGCGCGTCAAAAGCCTTGAAGGTTCCGATGAAGATCCAGCCACCTTGGAGGATGCACCTCATCCTGTAGCCGAGGTGCTGCAGCATCTTGCTGCTCTTGCTCACAGCCATGGTGGCTTAGATTCCCGCTGGATTCACCTCCACAGAGGCCTAAACGCCACTAGTCACTCGATTCCCACCGCCACCCATGGAAATGCAGCCTTTTTTTTTTTTTAATTTCTTCTTTACTTCCTTCCTTCCCTTTCTTTCTCCCTTCCTTTCCTCCCACCTTCTGTTCTTCCCTCTTTCCCTTTCTTCCTCCCTTCCTCCCTTCCTTCTTTTTCTTTCATTAGTGGAGGGATGTGCCATGGAATGCTTGTGCAAGTAGAGAACTGCTATTTAATTCTCCTCTTCTGCTTTGTGAGTTCCAGAGATCTTACTCAAGTTGTTAATCCCATGTAGCAAGTGCTTTTGTGCACTGACCTATCTCGTTGGCCCACGGAAGGCTTTTTAAAGAGTAAATCCTAGTGGGAGAGTTGCTGGTTCACTAGATAAAATGTTTGCTGCACAATCATCAAGACCTGAGTTCCGATCTCCAACACCCATGTAAAAGGTACAAGAAATTTGTACCTGCAGCACTGACAGGTGGAGGGAGGGAGACCCTGGAAGCCCACTGACCAGTCAATCTAGCCAAATTAGTGAATTCTAGGCTCAATAAGGGACCCTGTCTCGAAAATATATATATATATAAATAAATAAGATGGAAGCCTGGTAAGATAGCTCAATAGTTAAGGCGCCTGTTTGGAAAACCCAGTATCAACCTCAGCCACGCATACACACACACACACACACACACACACACACACACACACACACACACTTGTTTGTTTTTAGTTTTTGAAAAGATAAGTCCTAGAGCCTGCTTTCTGAGAGAGGAACTGACTCAGCCTTCGAGGGGACCCAGCAGTGTGTAATTTGAACAAGTGTCCCAGGAGACAGGGTTAAGCAGATACCAGCACTGGGGACCTGCTCAGGACAGCGTGCTCAACACGCACACAAGGAAACAGGCTGAGGAGAAAGACAGGGACCCAAGGTCACTGTGTGATTACCCTCCGAGAGCCTCCCAGGAACCGCCTCTCAGCTCTGCAAACCCTCCTGCACATGGAAGAGTGTGTGCCACAGAAATCAGGGGACAAATGGGTATTTAGTCCTGGTGACTCTTAACTTAAGAGCTAGGTCTGTAAAATGGGGGTTAGGGAAATGGGAATTTTAAGGAAAAACAGAGGTGAACTCCAGTAGAGGGAATGGTCTGACATAGCCCTTGACTAATGACAAGAATTTATAAATAAAGTGACAAAATATGGCAGTCTCACTGGGCCACTGCTGGTCCCATCCGGGATGTGGAGCCAGTTTGGGAACTCATCGGTCTGGGCACTCATGGAGGACAGGCTGTGATGATACATCATCAGTAATGCCCTGGGCACATAGCCGGGGCAATAAGGGCTCCATAAAGTCATTTAAGACTTTGCCTTAATTCAAGAAGCAAGAAAGTTGAAGTCATGGCTGCATATGACTGTATCACTTGATTAAGAATTAGGACATTCCAGCTAAAAGAAGGAAAACATGGGCTGGAGAGATGGCTCAGAGAATAAGACTTTGCCTTTTAATCAGAAGGGCCTGAGTTCGGATCCTAGATCCCACGTAAAACTGCCAGGTGGGAATGGCGACTCAGCTCTGGAAAGTAGAGTGAAATCACAGAGCAGCGCAAATAGGAGGTGGAAGCAATCCGGGATGATTCCTGAAGTCACCCTTGGGGCTCCCTGGGCACACGCGGTGTTCTCTGGCACACACACACACACACACACACACACACACACACACACACACACCCTGGCGGCTATCTTTCTTGGTGCACACAAGGCAGAGGTCAAAAGAACACTAGGCGGAAGTGGAGCCTCCCTGGATGACTCAAGGGGATGGCTGCAGGCTTTCCTGTGCTGGGAGTCAGGTGCACCGAGCCTGTCTCCGCCTTGTCTTATCCGAGCCCAGTCACCACGTCCCAGGTCTTTCTGGAGGGCAGAGGCGGCTGCCAGGTAGAGCGCCAGATAAGCGCAGCTCCAGGCAATGCCAGAGGCTGTCCCATGCCCTGCGTAGGACCTCATCCACTGTCTGTGGAGATCCTAGGCCCCTCCTCCTCCTGCATCGCTCCTGGCTGTCTGAGGGAGTCATGACTCCTTGTACTCCGGAAGCACAGACTTCCTCGCAAGTGTCGTTAGAGGGCGCCTTGTTAGGGTCTTCAAGGATGTCAGGAATGGAACCTTGCACCTTTTACTCTGAAAGGCAGGATGGTCCCACGCACAGAACAGGTTTGCCTAGGGTGTAGGAGAGAGTTGGAAGACCCCTCCAAGACACCGCTTATTTCTGCTTCAACTTTGTCTTCCACTGGGGTTCCTGGGACTCAATTAGGGTTTTAGATTTCAAAACCATGTGGTCAGTTTTCCTGTTGTTCTGACTTGGAGAGATTGGAGACTAGTCTTCTCTGATCATCTACTGACAAAGATGGGACACAGAAGTCCTCCAAGAAAAAGTGGCTTGACCAGGTTTGCAGATGGGCAGAACTCATTAAAGTTCAGATGTCTTGTGGCAGGAATTAAAACGAGAGAGGGGTTGACTTGGCTCAATGCTCAGAGTCTACTGCTTCTGGCCTAAAATCAGTGGCCTCTGTGCCCTTCCCCATTCTGCACAGAGATCTCTGGTTACTAAGGATCCCGGGCAGCAGTTCAAGTCCGGGTCATGTCAGCTGCTCCCTCCTGCAGCTTCCCACATCCTTGAATAACCGCACAAAGGCGCTGGGCAGGGCCCAAGGGTGCAGCAGAGACTGAATTAGTAATGCACCTTTGGTGACCCTGCCCAGTCACGGGTCACTTGCCACCATGTGATGTGGCTTCAACATCCCTTCCTTCATGCTCTTGGTGTTTCTCAAGTCCTGAGAAAAGAAGGCAAGTTTTGCAAGGGGTTAGGAGTGGGGCCCTCAAAGTGAAATTGGACATGACTGAGTGCTTACAGACTGTGACGTGATAAGTAACTTTGTTGAAACTCGAGAGCAGATGACAGTGGGGCACGAGCAAAGAGGAAGGAAAAAGAACTAAACAATCCAAAGTGAGTATGGGTCTTGTCGCCTGGTGGATTTATATCCTGTCTTCATAATGTGCCCTTTCATCTGAGGGGCTGGATTCCAAAACTCCAGTCTAGACAGGAATTGATGGCATTACCTCTCTGCTTGGCCCTTTCCATGTTTCTCTACACCCAGCGCTCTTGTGTGCTGAAGGGGACAGGTCAGGCTGCTCGGGAGCGTTGGCGTGGACTCAAAGGTCAGTGACGTCTCGCAGCATGGTGTCTGGGCTCAGCGGCAGCCGAAGGCACAGTCATTCCCTTGGGGATGATGCTGTCTTTGTCTCCAGCTCCCCACGAGGAAGACAAGTCCCATCATGCCTGCCTCCCGTCAGTCAGCCTTGCACTTCTATGCTCATTTCATGGGAGCTCAGAGCTGGTTTCGGTGGCTTTCATCAGACCTGAAACTCTCCCCTTCCCAGCACCTCCCAGGGCTCCGGGCAGGCCCGGGCTGACAGCCTGGCCTGGGAGTCTGGGCAACGGTAAATACAGCAGCTGGGGGCACTGGGGACTGTGGGAGCCCACTGCTCTGCCCAGGCAGGCCCTCCCTCCTGGGTGGCCAGAGGAGCCGGGGCCTAGCAGCAACTCTCCCCAGCACTGGGAGAGCTTTGTGCCTGGAGAGGCCCCTCTTTTGTTCTCTAGGCTCCTAGCAAACAACCCTGGAGCTGGGGGAAGGGGGTAGCAGGCCTGGGGGAGGGAGGGAAGAGTGAACCGGAGCAGGGAACACACACACACACACACACACACACACACACACACACACACACACTTGCACTTCAGTACAACTTGAGGAGAAAGCACAGAGCTCAGACGCCAGAGTGTTTTTCGCCTTTCTGTGAATCCCTGAGGATCCCTGACCCACACTCCATCCCCCCTTCTCTCTGATCCAGGGGCTGGGTGAGGTCACGTGCCACAGGAGATAAAGCAGAGGGCCAATGCATCACCACTGTGGACTGGCTGTGTGTCCTTGGCAAATTAGTGAGCATCGCCGAGCCTCTGCTTCTCCGTTTGCAAAGTGAACGGTCTTTACTTCTTAGGGTGACCGTGTTTCATATGCCCTCCATATAGTCGATAACAAATTTCTTCTCTCTTATCAAACACTGTTCATTCAAACTTTTTAAAATTCTTATTTATTTAGCGTGAATGTGTGTGTGTGTGTGTGTGTGTGTGTGTGTGTGTGTGTGTACCAGAGGGTACTTATGTGTCCCTGTGGAGGATCAAGGGTGACTTCAGTAATCATCCTGGATTACTTCTACCTCCTTTTCATTTGGCTCTGGGATTCCCAGGCTCTGCCCACCAGGGCCAGAAGTGTAGGCCCCCACTGTTTCCTCCTAGCGTTTTTACCTGGGACCTGGGGTCTGAACTCAGGACCTTCTGCTTTTGAGACAGTGTCTTAACCCTGAGCCATCTCTAGCCCTGTTCATTCAAATTAAAAAACAAAACAACAACAACAACAAAGACCCTACCTTAGCTTTAGCTTTCTTCACCTATAACTATAGGAGCACAAGCATGCGTGTATGTATGTGTGTGTGTGTGTGTGTGTGTGTGTGTGTGTGTGTGTGCGCGCCAGAAGGCACTTGAGTCTGTGTGCCTCTGGAAGACCAAGGATGACATTGGGACTCACCCTGGATTGCTCTCTCTCCTTTTTGCTTTGCTCTGGGGTTTCCCAAGCTCTGCCTTCCAGGGCTGGAATTGCAAACTAGTGCCATATTCACCTGGTATTTTTAGGTGGGATCTGGGGATTGGAACTCAGGTCCTTTTGCTTGTAAGGCAAAGGCTTTAACTCTTGAACTGTCCCCCTAGCCCCAGGCACGTCATCTTATAAGGCATTAGGGAGCTGGCAGGGTTCAGTTGTTACCCATGAAGGAAATGTGTTTCCCTGAGATTCCTCTGAATCCTAACCCCTGGAACCAATTCCTGGGACAGTCACGTCACAGAACAAGCAGCTGTCACCCTCAAAACAAGTATTTTATACTGGCAGCATTACCGAGAGTCTTCCTTGACCGCCCCACTCTCTTCCTGTGACATGCAAGCCCCCTCCTTCACATAGAGTGGGCTCTCAGCCTGAAGGCAGACTGTAGGCAGGCAGGATCCTGGTTCCCATTTTACAGGCGAGAACAAAAAGCCTAGAGGCTTCTCTTTCTGGGCTTTGCATTTATTGATGTGTCTTCTGACCCAGCCAGCACCATGTCTTCTGACCCAGCCAGCACCATGTCTTCTAGACCACGTTTTCTTTCCAAGATGGTTCACTGTGAAATGGGGATTGGCTTTACCTGTAGTTTGTTTGTATGCTTGAAAGTATCTTTTCTGAAGAGATTCAGTAGAGTCTTGCCCTCTGGTCCTTGGAGAAAACGGCCATGCTTTGAAGAGGGAATTGGAACATGAACAGTCATGTTTTGTAGGCATGAGTGTTTATTTCCCTGTGACACTGTAGTTTCCTCTGGAAAAATCCAACCAACACATCCGCTTCAAGTCCTGAGAAACTCCCCAGTGTTGACCCTGTGTCTGATTCCTGTGTGGCCAGAAGAGTGATGTTTCCCGATGCCTGCACTTATTTCCATGTTAAAGTAATTCCACGCTCTGCTAAATCCCACTTACACACAAGTGTGCACCTGTTAAAATAGGTCATTTTTCACTGTTAATCTCCTAGATTCCGTGGGTATGTGTGGGAACTCTAGACAAATGCAACCTGAATGTCACAAAGGGCATTTTTCTTTACTGACTGATTCTGGTGGGCCCAGAGCCCAGGGCCCTCCATCCCTGGTTACCCCCAAATCTAGAGAACTAAGGAAGTTCACTTTCTGCTGGGAGTATGGATTGGAATACAACCTTAATGTATGAAATCACCTGACTTGTTGTCTTAGATTTTAATTAGGTTTCTGAAGATGGCTTTCCAAATAGCATGGAAGTTTAAAAACAACTTTCCTCAATGTTCCCCAATAGAGGGAGGCAGCAAGGGGGAAAGGAAGGACAGATTCTCAAACCAGATGTTCTAGTGAAGTTTCGTTTCTTGAATAGGAGCAGAGGGTCATCTCCGTTAATAACATTAAGGCCAAAACACAAAGGCACGAAAAGATGCCTTTGATGCCACAACCTTCTTGTCAGTGAGTTTCCTTTCCTTCTCCAGAGCTGGCGTGCTTCTGGAAACCCAAGAGTCTAAGACAATATCCGAAGTCAGGCTGCTTCCAAAACATAAGGGTCTCAGGTCACCTCAAACCTGGAGCCTGGGTTCCGGAGGGACAGGCTGAAGGTCACTCGCCAAAATGAAATGTTGACAATCTGGGAAGCTCTCCCCGCTGACCTCAGCTTCAGACATAGTTTTTCCACTGCATGCCCCTTCCTTCACGACTTGTGAGGGCCTGCTCAGATGGCTCCTGCCTCTAGTAGTCCATAGTAAAGAAAAAGTCAAGGTGGGTCTCAAGCCCAAAATCAGGTAAGATTTTGGGTCAGGGGCATCTTGGCTGCACATGTGGACTACAGGTCTCCTGGGAAAGGTTCCATCCTTTCAGGAAGGTACAGGCCAATTTTTTGACTTTGCGCAAGGTTTTTCACATACATGGAAATTGTACATCTAAGAATGGGGTCTCGAAACTATGTAAACACTTCATGTGAGATGGGTATGTCAAGGAAAGGCTGAAGCAAATGACTCAGTGGTTAAGGTGGGGTTTTGGATGTCCAGATCCCATGCAAAATGCCAGGAGGTCCTGTGCACCTGCCTGTCATTCCAGCCCTGGAAGGCAGAACCTGGAAATCCCCCAGACCACGTGGGAGTTTAATTAGAGACCCGAGCTCCAAAGAATAACGTAGAAGAGTCATTGAAAATGATTCCTGACATCACCCTTGGGATTCCACATGCATGTACACCCATACACATGCAAACATGCATGTGCACATGCACACACTCCATAGCATGAAAAGAAAGAAAAGGATGGAGAGAACAGTGTGTGACACTAGTGCTGTTGAGGAAAGAAGGTAGCCTCCTGTTTCACAGACAAAAGATGGCCCATTGCAAACATTCGCGGATTCCTTAGCTGATGGGACCCCTTGCACAGTGACCCTGACAGCAATGGCAATGACAGCCTGGGCCGTAGCACCTACCGTCCCTGAGGACTGAGGTCAGCCTGAGGTGGGCCTTCCTTCTGAGACTGCAGCTGAGCAAGTTCACAACCCGGGTCTATTTGCCAAGAGCACGGCTGACAAAACGAATACGAACCCAGCAAAGTGGATTCAGTATGAGGACTGGACTTGGGATGGCGAAGAGAATACCCAAACTCTGAGTCCCTGCGGGGAGGGGGAGTGAGGGTGGGAACAGTTTGTGGAGGGCCTAGCAACCCCAGAGTGGTTGCTGAGATGACCTAGCGAAGGAATGACTGGGGGAGCAGGGGCGCCCGCGTCGCGTACCCAAGGGAATGACAAGGAGACAATCTGCGCTTGTTCCCCGTGGCCCACAAGGTAAAGAATGTGGTGGGGAGGACTTCCGAGGCTGTGTCAGTTCACAGTTCAGAGTTCCCCTGTTATTTTGTAGAATTAATAGACTCTATTTTTAAAAAATGAATGGAAAAAAAGGAATTAAAATAAAACCTTGTCTTAAAAAAAAAAAGTTGAGTGTTTCCCGCGTGTTAAGATGGAACAGGATGTGCGGGAGGGGTGAACTCCTGTCTGGAAGGAATTAAGATAAGACAGGAAGCCACTAGACAAATTGGCTGTGGAGAGGAGCCAGCATGGGAGGGGGTGGGGGCCGCCAAGCCCCCAGGCTCAGCGGGGGTGTCCTGCAGTCTCTCCTCCTGCTGTGACTTCAGGAGCTGCTAACACCCACCTGGCTTGCTACCGCTCATGCCTAAAGTGGGCAGATGAATGGCCAAGTCCCATAGAGGCTCTGGAACGAGAGGGGTACGGTGGAAAGGGAAGCTGAATCCTTCTGTAGGCTAAAAGATGGTTGGCAAAGTGGGTGTGACCTTCCCTGACACCAGGGGACACCAACCCCTCCTGAGCAGGAAAGGGCGTATCTTGGCCGTGTCTACATGTTTCCACGCAAGAGGGCAAGTTGATGTGCAGCCCTAGGCCGCAGGTCTCTCTGTCATCTACACAGAGCCACGCTTGATTTTGGCCCAGATAGTGAAGGTTCCATCTTCCCCAACACCACTCCCCTGGGTGAGCCCAGCAAACCAGCTGTAACCTGTATCTGCTTTTCCCAGCAGAACAGGATCTGGGGTTGAAATCCAGGGAAATATGCCTGTTCACCTCACCCCTTCCCGCTCACCCCTCCAACAAGCAAGCTTTTTTTTCCCCTTTATTCTTTGAAACTTTCATACACAGAATGAATTTATGTGTTTTTGCCCCCCACTCACCCCTCTTTGCTCCCACACCCTCCCCCTGCACGTGTGAGATGTACTGGCAAGTGCCTGGGTATCCATTGTAGTACAAGTGACATACCAATGGGCAAATCCATGAGTGGCAAAGCTTCCCTTTTCCTGTCTGGCAGCCCCAAAGATTCTGTTTAGGGGTTGCTGTATCTCCTGAGACACTTTTTTTTATTTATTTGTTTGTTTGCTTGCTTATTTTTAAACTTCATTCATTCAGTGCGTGTGTGTGTGTGTCAGAGGGCACTGTGTGTCCTTGTGGAGGACCAAGGGTGACTTTGGAAATCATTATGGATTGCTTCTACCTTCTTCTTACTTCGCTCTGGGATTTCCCAGGTCCTGGCCACCAGGGTCAGAAGTGCAGGCCGCCTCTGTTTACACCTGGCGTTTTTATGTGGGACCTGGGATCCAAACTCAGGTCCTTCTGCTTGGGAGGCAGAGTCTTAACCCCTGAACCATCTCTCCAGACCCTGAGACACTTTAAAGTTAAGAATAGTGTTTTCCTGACATTACATAAGAAATAAGTGGGCCTTTTGATTGGCCAATACTTGGGGAGCTTCTGCCACTGGTGGGGTTTCAGTTCCCAGATAAAGAACAACTCTTTAGCACAGAGGGGCAGAAAAGGACTGTCCTTGAGACCACTGGTAGCTAGATACACTGTTGCTATGGGAATGTAAGAGCCAAAGCTCGCTCAGGTTGAGAGATGACAGGAGCTCCTGGAAGTGATACCATGTGACCTGACTCTTGTTTTGTTATTTGTCTTTGCTTTGTCTTGTTTGAGGCTAGGTGCTAGGCTGGCCTTGAACTTGCAATCCTCCTACCTCGAGTCACCCAAGTGCTGGGATTTTAAGTGTGCACCACCATAGCAGGCTTTCAACCTGACTCCTAAAAGAAGAAAAAGACAGACCAGAGAAAGCAGCGCTTGTTGATAATTCAGGGAGAGGGAAGACCACAGCTCAAGCCCAGCAGTGAGACACTGCAAGCCAGCAATTGCAAGGAATCAACATTGCTAGTCTGCAAGTCAGGCAGGGTGCCTGCCTATTGCCATTTTAAGATACACAATGTAGCCCTCTAACTAATGGGGGAAGGGGAGGATAAGGAGGTGATATGGATTGACTTACAGAGAGCTTTCTGTCCATCTCCAAGATGTCATATACAAAAGGACTAGAGTCAAAAGAACTGGTCAGAATTCTTCGGTGGTAGTCTACTGAGACACAGGAAGGGCCTGAGCTAGTGCAGGTGTATTAGAGTATAAAGCAGTGGGTCTAAAGGAGAACTATAGATCTTGAGCTTAATGAAACTGTCCAATAAAACAACGGTTCATAGACAAGTGATGGAATGAACAAGGGTCAAAAAGGACCTGAACAGTTGACACACAGAGAAGAGACTTCCCAAGAAGCAAGAACACGCTATGTGAAACTACGGCACAGTATTGCTTCAAAAACCAAGAATGGCTAGCAGCAGTACCTGATCATCTCAAAGTCCTGGTGGGGCTCAGTGGGACTGAAACTCACAAGTTGTTGCTGGGAATGCTCCAAAAGTAGTAGAAGCTGTCTGGAAAACTCTTGGATGGTTTCTTATATAGTAAAATACATATCGTAACTAAGTAACCCTATCTCTGTGAATTTTCACTTACAAATACACACACAAAGATTACAGGGAAGTTTTTTTTTTTCTTTTAACAAGAAAAACATTCTCCCAATAAAATTATAAAGAATGTTGATAGCAGCCTTATTCAAACAGTGAACTGGAAATGGTTCAAATGTCCACAGCAAAGTCATGGTTAAGCAGTCTGTGGAATATCCATGCAGTAGAATACTGCAGAGCTGTGAAAGGGAACACCCCACGCATGCAGTGAAGTGTGCCGAACGCAGAACACAGTAGGTGAGCAGAAACCAGACTCAGCACGGTGGAGCCGGGAAGATTTCAGTTACAGGAAGCCATGTGAAAGGAAAACAATGCATAATATTAGACATCAGACAGTGAGTCTAAGTCAGTATTCAGAGGGAGCATGGACGGTTGTGTGACAGGTAGGATGGGGAAGGATTTTCTCCAAAAATCAACAACTGTCAAAACTCTTCTGTACAAACTGTGCATTAAGATCTGAACATGTTGTGCTTTGAGAGATGGCTCTGTGGATAAGGCCCTTGCCTCACAGGTATGAGGACCAGAGTTCAGATTCCCAGAATGCTTGTAAAAGCTGATCAGTTGTCGTGCCCATAGATTGTCCCAGACAAACTGGGCAGTGAGACTAGTTGGTTGGCAAGCTCTGTGTTCAATTGAGAGTCCCTGCCTTAGTTAGCATGTGGAGCATGATCAGGGAAGACATGCAAGGTCAACTTTGGGCCTCCACATGCACAAATATGCATGGACACTTGCACCTACAAATGTACCTACACACGTGTGAGCATACATACACATGTACATGAACCCCCCCCACTCCTATGCATGCGAAGAAAAAAAGAAGAAAAAATAGCATATCTAGTAGTTGATTTCTAGTTGATTCTCCTATTTCTGACTTGAATATTTATGTGGCAGGAAGACATATGAAGGACTATCCTTAGTCAGCTTCTCACTACTACAACAGAGTGCCTGTGACAAGTTGCTTTATGAGGAAGAGGCTTATTTAGCTCACACTTTTGGAGGCCAGAAGTCCCCAGAGCATGGCACATCTCCTGGCTGCATCAAGATCCAGCAACTCTAGTGGTTTTTGCCTTTGGTCTTGACATTCAAACTGGCAGAGTCCCAAGATGCCACAGGTTATGGTTGCCATGTGGCAAGAGCGCATGCGGAAGCACATATGCATCAGTGCATCTCTGTCCTCTGTCTATGTGGTGCCCCTCTTCCTCTCTTCCAGGATTTAATCACGGGAACCCCACTCTAAAGATCTAGCCACCTTCTAGAGGCCCCATCTTAAACACCACAAACCAAGCTTCTGCTCTTAATAACCATTAGCAAAGGGTTTTGCCCATTAAACTTTAGCGTGAGTCTGGGATGGGTGACTAACCATAGTCACAAGGAACACAAGGGAATGAGCGGGTGATGAGTCAAAGACAAGTGTAAAGTTTTATCTGTGGAATCAGAGGTAACTCTTATCACAGCATCAGGAGTGGCTTTCCTGGGAGCGGAGAGAACTCTGGAAGGAGGGTGTGCATTGCAGAGTGTCTTGCCCGAAGATGGTCGCTAAGGCAAGAGTAGCTGTGAACGAGTGCAGAGAGAGACTCTGACCCCGAGCCAGACCTAGAGGGCTGCCTGCTGGAATCCATCAGGGAGATGTGAGGAGAGCCTCAGTACGCGGGATCACAATGCCCAGAATCAAGTTATGAGTGGGCTTCCCTTTCCCTCTTTTTCCTTTTCCTTTCCTTTCATTGTTTTCTCTTCCTTTTTCTTTTTTTCCTTCCTTCTCTCTCTTTTTCTTTCTCTTTCTTTTCTTCCTTCCTTTCTTTCTTCCTTTCTTCCTTCCTTCCTTCCTTCCTTCCTTCCTTCCTTCCTTCCTTCCTTCCTTCCTTCCTTCCTTCCTTCCTTTCTTTCTTTCTTTCTTTCTTTCTTTCTTTCTTTCTTTCTTTCTTTCTTTCTTCTTTCTCTCTCTCTTTCTTTTTCTTTCCTTTCTGTTATCTTTATACACTAAAGATTTTTTTTAAAAAAACAACTTTATTGTGTCATAGGTCACGTGTCATAAAACTCCATCATCTTGAGTATATGGTTCAATGAGTTTTAGTGAGTTAATCCCGCCAAGCCACAAGTGCCACACTCAAGTTTTAAAGCATTTTCATCACCACAAAAATGTCCCTCCCTTTCCTTTACAGACACTCCCTGATCCCACGCCCAGCCCCAGACAGCCCCAGACAGGCTTCTGTTGTTGAGCTTTGCCATTTTTAGAACATTCGTGCATAGAATCCTGCAGTTTTCTGTGACAGGCCCCTTTCTTTCCACAAATTGAGATTGTTCTGGGTGGTGACACCTAATTGCAATTTATGCTCTTTCATAGGGAGGAGTTTTTCAACGTGTGAATTCCACAATTTATTCAGCCATATAGCAGTTGATGGACATGGGCATGGTATATGGTCCAGTTCTGTAATTATGAATATAATGCAGTGGACACTTGTGCTTCAGAAAAAGGACATATATGCATTTATCTTGGGGGAACTGCCTATGAGTAGAATTACTGAAGTGCATGGCCTGTTCTTGCTTTTTATTATTATTTATTAAAGAGGAAGAAATGTGTGTGTGTGTGTGAGAGAGAGAGAGAGAGAGAGAGCGAGAGAGCAAATACATGCAAACCACAGCTCATGTAAGAGGCCAAAGGACAATTCTTGGAAGTCAGTTCGCTCCCTTCTCCGCGTAGACTCTGGGAATTTAACTCAGGCCTCCAGGTTTTCATGCAGCATTGAGCCATCTCGTTGACCATGCGTTGACTTTTAAAAGAAATTGTCGAACCGTTTTACAGAAGACCTCACCATTGCTCATCCTTGCTAGCAACTCAAGAGTCTTCCACTTTCTTGACATCAGTACCAATATTTGGTTTTTTGTTTTTAAACTTACCCTAGCGGGCTTATGGTGGTCCAGGTTAAACATTTGTGCACGAACATTGAGATATCTCGATGAAGTATTTGTTGAAATATTTTGCCGTCTTTTGCTTGGAGTGATCTCACTTACAGTTGAATTATAAGACATATTTATTTGATCACCACACACGTGTATATGCGTACAGGCGTGCATACCATATCTTGTGTGTGGAGGTCAGAAGACAGTTTTTGAAAGTCAGCTTCTCCTTCTTCCTTGAGGAGGCGGAGTCATTCTTGTTTCTTCAGTTCTCTGCGTGTGTGTTCCGGGGTGCTGTTTGCAAGCTTCTAGGAGTCTTTCCTGTTTCTACCCTCCCACCCCAACCCGAGAGTGCTGGGGCTGCAGATGTGACCCACATTGGGCCTTTTGAAAGTCCAATCAAACGCAGATTGTCAAGTTTTTATGGCAGGTGGCCTGAGTCCCAAAGTATTGCTGAGGTAGCCCCAAGACAAAGTTTTGTTTTGCTCTCTGGCGCATGGGGATTGGCCCTGCTCAGGCTTGGCAATGATCCACCACTGAGCTGCAGCTCCAACTTTTTTTTTTTCAAGACATGCTGTCTGTAGCCCAGGCTGACCTCCAACGCGCCATATAGCTGAAGAAGATCTTGAACTCCGGATCCTCCTGCCTCTGCCTCCCCAGCTGCCTCTTTTATCTCCCACCTTCCCCTCCCTTTACCCCATTCCTTGACCTATCAGAGTAGACCTTTGAAGGTAGAAATCACTTCCTACCACCCCTTTGCTGGATGCCTGAGGCTGCACGACACCACACGTGATGCAACACCCTCAGAGCAGTCACTACTGCTGTCTGAATCAGGGCTCCAGGCCTGCAGAGTGCGAGTCCTCCGCCACCCACAGGCTCTGCTCCTCCTCAGTCTCCCCACATGCCCCTGTTCCATCCCTTCCTGGGCTCTGGCTTTCTTAAGCTTCAAGTGAGAGCTCTGGGAGCTCCCCGGGAGCCAGGGAGACAAGCGCCTCAGGCTCCCCCGTCCTGCTACATCAGCTCTGGGCTTCAACGAGGTCCCGGAACTCCCGGGGCATAGAACACACTTAGGTTTGGGAGCCCAAACTCACATTCTTTCCTGCCCACCACACCCTCAGCCCCACCCCGTGCCATCTGCCCACAGCCATCGCTTCATCTAGGCTGCAGATCCAACAGCTTCCTCAGGCAGAACCTTCTGTAAACTTGTATCTAGCCCGATGTCCCTGCCCTGCACGCGCTGCCTTCTACCTGCTTCCTCTGTCCTTACAGCACCTTGCCTGTCTCGTCTTCCACTTTCAGTCCTGCGGCTACAACAGAACAAGTGTTTTTAAATAGTGAAATGTGACACATCTGCAACAAGAAGAGATGTGATGTGTCACAAGACAGCTCCAAAAGTGCGGCTGGAGAGTTCAGCGGGAGGGAGCACTTTGGTGGGATAGCAAGGATGTCTGTGGGAAAAGCTTCAGTGCATGGAGGAGTCTTTGAGCAGCACTGGGCAGGATGAACAAGATTCCAGTTCTGGTAGGGGAGAGAGA
Organism: Typhlomys cinereus; assembly: GCA_023101885.1. Classification (NCBI taxonomy): domain Eukaryota; kingdom Metazoa; phylum Chordata; class Mammalia; order Rodentia; family Platacanthomyidae; genus Typhlomys; species Typhlomys cinereus. Next base: position 593,347 of record JALPQD010000488.1, read on the forward strand.
GAGAGAGAATGAGAATGTGAACGTGGACCTAAAGGGGAGCCCCAGCGCCATCTGCACTGGGGGCGGTGGGAGTGGGGAGCATCCTCAGCCGCTGGTCCTGGAGGTGGAATCCAGTGGCATCAAGCAAGGCGAGGAGATAAGACTTCCGTCTGCAGTCCTTCGGTGAGATCACGGGCCGTCATTGTCTTGATCAAACACTCCTGGGCCCAATCTAAATCAAACTTTCTCAATCAGTGGCTCTCGGACCTTGGCATCAGAGCAAATCAGTAGATGGTTTAGAGTGACACACAGACAGATATTTACACAGTCACATCAGAGGCTGCAGGCGGCTTCAGGTCTGCGGCTGCTTCTTGGTTCCTCGGCCAACACTGTCCCTGTGACATACTGTATCCAACACTGTGCTGTGGTACACTGTATCCAACACTGTCCCTGTGACATACTGTATCCAACACTGTGCTGTGGTATACTGTATCCAACACTGTGCTGTGGTATACTGTATCCAACACTGTGCTGTGGTACGCTGTATCCAACACTGTCCCTGTGGCATACTGTATCCAACACTGTCCCTGTGGTATACTGATGCTGTGTTCAGGAAGCAGGCTTCAATGTGGACCAGAATGTCAGATCAAATCTTACAAGGCTGATGGCATTCAAGTGAGTTTGACCTTCCAAAGAGCACATTAGGTATGTGTGTAATTACTGAAGATAACTACTTCATTGTGGTGGTTCAAAGAAAGGCCCCGAAAGGCCCTGTGTCTTGCCTTCTTCCTGATTCACATTCCTTTCTTTGAAGCCCCAAGTCCTCTCCTGCAGAGAAGTAAACCCTGGTCCTCAAACCTGTAAACAGGAAGCAAAATTATGCAGTCGCTTGAGAAAGACCCAAAGTCTGCGGCAGGTGACAACCTGTCAATGGTGTGTGTGTAAGCAGTTGGTTGGTGTGAATGGCAGCACATCTGGTTTATCTAAACACACCTGATTCAGGTGTGTTGAGGGTGGCTAGTGCTCTCAGCAGGGGCTTTCTTAGCTAGTCTGGGTTTTCTGGCAGGCTTGGCTCCAGTAGTGTACCTAAGCCAAGGTGAGAGTCAAACTGCAACTATAGATGCCCAGGGATGGAAAATGAGATGCTAGCCAGGGCCCTTGAAGGCTCCCTCCAGAGCTAAGAATATACCTGACCTACCAGGGGACTGCAGAGGTGTGCATGCAGGGCTGTGTGGCTCCGTGGATCCAGCCTGTGTGTCACACACATTGACAGCTGTGCATCTCAAAGTGCGGCCTACAGGCCAATTAACATCAGGCATCACTAGGAAACTTGTTCAAAGTGGAAAGTGGGCTCGGTAAGTGAAGTGTTTGCCGCATGAGCCAGACGACCTGAGCTGTTCAGATCCCACGTAAAAGCCAGACACAGTTGCTTAAGCTTCAGTAATCCTGGTGTGTGCCTGCAGGAAACAGGAGGCAGAGACCGGAGATGCTCCAGAAACTTCTGTGCCAGTCAGTCTGGCTTACACAGCAGTGGCAGAGACTGGGTATCAAACAAGGTGGCAACGTGAAGAACAACAGCAAAGGGTACCTTCTACCCTCTCAGGTGTTCTGTGGCAATGCATACCTGCACATGTGGAGACACACACACACACACACACACACACACACACACACACACACTTTATGTACCCCCAATCATTATGTACACATATCCAAAAAATAAGGGAAAGTCTTGAGCCCACCCCAGACCCATGGACTTGAATTGTTTTTCAACCGTACGTCTTCTGTGTATCAAAATTTGACCTACCAGAGGAAGTCTACTTTTCCAAAGCAGAATTTAATTCTACCTAATAAAGAATGTTCTTTTCTTTTTCAATGTATCAATGAACAAATATTTGAAAGCTAATTAAGGAAAAATCAGAAGCATTTTTTTTTTGCTATTGATAATACAACTAATGGGAATGGAACTTGATTAAGGAGAGAAGAGAAAGCATAAAGAGCATTTGGAATTAAATGACATGGGCAGGGCCTAAGGAATGGTGCACTTTTCATCTGCCTGATGACAGAGCCATCAGGACACGGCAGCAAAGGGAAAGATCTTGACCTCGCTCATGGCCACTCTGACCTGGGCAGATAGACCCCACCATACAGCCAAGCACGGACCAGGTCAGCAGCAAACCCCTAGCAGGAAAAATCTTTGCAGGCACAGATCACCCTGCCTTGAGGTCCCCTCCTGCCGTCATGGGAATGTGATTTTGAAGACAGTTACATGTGTACATTTCAACACCAGCCAGCACTCTCCTGGGAAAACTGTCCAATGCACACAGATTTCTTCGTCCCACAAGGCTTCCAGATCACGTTCGGTCAGAGGCCCAGAAGCAACAGTAGGTGTTGCCCCCTCGGCGGCTACTAAGTTCAGCCAATGCTACCCAAGAAGACACCCACCTAAACAGCAAATTCCAGCAGTTCCACTCTGAAGAGACTTGGTTTACTCCAACCTATTCTTCCCTTCGTTAACTAAGATGGAGGTGCCACAGAATAGCTGATAAGCTGGCATCAGGCTAGGCAGCAAGGTGTTCTTGGACTCAGTATTTACTTGGCCATCCATGGTTTCTTGTCTATCGAACAGGAATGAGGATAGCGCCTGCTTCCCGGGTTGACACAGGAGGGGAGGCTACTGTAATGGTTGAAGCGGCTTCTGGTCTGGAATCTCCCTGATGGGCAGGCACACTAGGTGCTCTCTCTAAGGAGGAGGACTCCCCCACCAGTTGGAGGAAAATGGGGCTCAGGAAGGGATGATGGGTGACGGAGCTTGGTGGAAGCAAAGCAGGTAACTTTGCGTGCCCCGTCTCCTACTTTTCCACCCTATTTTTTTCGTTGCAGTACACACTCGCACTTGACACACTTGGACACACACGGACGGACACACACACACACACTTGCAGCTGTCAGGAGAGGGAGATAACACGGGAACAACTGGCAGCAGCTGGGCTCCCAGCCTCGCTCTCTCCCGCTGTCCCAGCTCCAGCTGTGAGAGAAGAGAAGGCTGGAGCCAAAGTCAGCCTCCCCCACCCCTGAGAAATCCCCCCCCCATTAGCAGCTGCATGTTCTCCCTCCGCCCCCTCTGGCTCTCAGCTGGAGCATGGGAAGCTGAGGAGGTGGAGATGCTGGGAGGCCAGGAAATTGGCTCTGTTTATTCCCTTCTTCCTGGAGAGTAAGCGAACCCCCACCCTGGGATCTGGATGTCTAGCCTCGCCTCCAGCTGTTGCGTGTCTGATCCAGGCATCTGTCCTGCTCTGCTGTGAGAGAGAAGGGGGCTCCCATCCAGTTCCAGCAGCCAAGGCTGTGCATCGCCATCAATCACCCAGGACCTGCAGGCAGGCTGCACTCCAGAGCAGCTCCGGGGTGGGGATATCTGGAGGGAGGGCCTGGCGCGGGTACTTTGCGAGCCGGTAACAGACAAGGAAAAACATCGTTCTCAGGAGCCATGAGCCACAGGCTTGCTTGGGACTTTGGAAACTGTCCAGCCCACACTCTTCATTTTGTAGATGGGAAACAGGGAGTGAGTGACGATGCCACTGATGGCACAGTGGACCCATGGCACAGTGGACGAGGGAGCTTACCCCTCGAGCATGAAGACCTGAGTGCAGATCTCCAGAATCCTCTTAAACACTGAGCAAGTGCGCCAACAGTGTGTGATCCCAGGGAGGCGAAGGCAGGGCGGGAATCCCCGAGGCGAGCTGCCCAGCGAGCCTAGCCAATTGTGAGCCCCATCTTCAATTGAGAGACTGCTTAAAAATAAAAGTGGTCAACCTCGGGCCTCGAACACAAGCATACATATGTATATCTATACGCACAGATGCACCCAAGCATATATGTGTTCGTGCACATATGAATACACAATATACCACATGTATACCACACTCACACCACACACACACACACACACACACACACACACACACATCCGGTAAATACTCAGGCGTTGAAGGATAATGTTATGTGCAATCAAGAGCATACATACAGCAAGGCAAGAGTTAGACAGAGGAACAGTCATGTGTCTCTGAGTGTCGCCATCTGCCTTGGGCAGAAGCTGGCATTAGAAGGCCCACATCTGCTGATTGTTCTCTCCCAGCAAAACTTAACTCCGAACATCCCTGTCACAAGCTGGCACTTAGGTGAAGGGGTCTTACCCTTCACAGGTACATGCAGGGGCGTGTACCAATAGGATCAGGGATGATCCAGGGATAATTGGAAAGTAACCTTGATTTGGGGATTCCAAGGTGGGTTGAAAAGTAACTCGGACTTTGAACTGCAAATCTAGATGTATCCTAGTGTGAACACATGAGGGTCTTTGCACATAAGGATACTCCTGAAGGAAGGAAGAGAAAGGGAATCGGCATGGGCCAGGGACGGGCTTCCTTTATGCTATAGAGTTCTAGGGCAAAACTCCAAGAATCTGAAAATTCTAAACTAGAACGTGGCTTTTGGATCATTCTAAAATGCCTTTGTGAAAATGGAAGGATAGATAGATCTTACTGTAGACACTGTTTGGGGCTCATTTTATAACTTTGAAACAAATAGATTGAGTAGCTTGTCCAGCACTGAAAACATGGGCATTATGGGTATACCCACTGCTTTGCTGGTGTAGATTAGGGAAGATGTCCCTTCAGCTGGATGAGTGGATCCCGTCTGAGTCTACACCTCAGGAAGGGGAGGGTGGTCTGGGTTTCACCCCTACTTGGCCCCATGCCTAGGAGTTTCTGTGCTGTGTGTGCAAAGCACTTGGAAAAAAAAAAATCAATCCAAGTCCCATGAGAATAAAGAGTAAGTGCGGGACGAAGCTGTGGGACACTCTCAGTCCAGCACAGCTCACTTCGCCTGGCCTGCAGGCTCCCTCCACAGGGAGAAGGCATCTGAGGTCCCATGGCCTTGCTTTTCCATCTCAGGACTCACACGTTGGACTAAAGTCACTGGAGAATTCCTTCCCTACAGCAGATCAGCTGGTCTCTGATGCCAGAGCCCACTGGCTCACAGGGGCTTTAAACCTGTCAAAGGCTCTAATTCGAAGGGCTATAATCACCATCCTCCCTGAGCACAGCTGGAAAGCAAGCTCGGGTGAAGGGATTAGCAAGCTCTTCATCGGGTGAGAATGACTTCGGTGGGTGATGTGGTGGTTAACAGGCACGGGGAGATAAGTTCATCCAAGAGGTAGGAAAGACACGGGAATGTTCCAGAAGGTCGGGTTAAAGGGTGCAGTGGGTTCTGGACTTTGCTGTGTGTCATTCAACTCTTCCTTCACCACTCCTCAGCCCCGAGTCAACGTCCTCCTCGGACCATGTCAGGTCACCACGAGAGCCGAGGACAAGCAAATAGCAGACAAGCTTGCCACTTAGAGAATGTATTCGAGGCATGGATTGTCCCAGGACAAGAGACTACAGGTATCAAGAAGCCACCAGCTTTGCTTCGTTCAGAACAAGGCATGCTACCTATGAAACTTTGTAGGGACATAGGCAGAATGCCTTTTAAAGCCTGAGCCTAGAAGTGGGAGTACTGGATGAAAACCTTCTGGACTTTTGTATTTCACTTTGTAGTATGACCCTATGTGTCTCCTCCCCCCCCCAACCCCTCTTCAAAGGCTTCTCCCGCCCCGACACCTTTCCCCCAAATCTGTCTAGCACCTGAGTAGGAACGAAGTAGGTGATAAGTCATGAATGTTCAACTTCCACCCAGCTGTGCACATCCTTCCCAACAGGAAGCCCCTCACTTCACACCTGCATATACCTCCCTGTAACCCCCAAGTGTGCCCCCCCAACTCACCCCATGGCAGGAGGCAGGCAGGGCAGGGGAGAGAGAGCAAGCCATGACTTCAGTACAGATATCCTCCTGACGTGTTTCATTCCACAAACTCCTGGATTCCACTCAAAGCCCTGCTCACAGGAGTGTCCCACACTGGAGAGGAGATTGATAAAGCCTTGTCCACTAGACTGACTCACGTTGGAGAGGTTTCCACACCAGAGCGCTGCCATCCCACCCAGCGGCGCCCGGCCGGCATTTGCCTACTCTGCTTGTGCGGGGGAGATGCTTGTGAAAAGGTCGCCCAAGAAGGTCCTATGTTGGTCTGCTACCCCCTCTTTTCCCGGTTCTGTCTTTTGCTTGCTTTGGGAAGTAAAGAGTGATTAAAGAATCACTTTCTAAAGAGGACATGGGTCACTAAACGCAGTGTCCTCCTACCTGCCAGGCCGTAGCGTCCTCCGCAGGATCCTCACAATCACCCTCCCCGGGCTTCCTGCTCTTATTCACACTTTGCAGATAAGGAGAATGAACGAGAGAGGCCATGTAGCTGAGCACCGCTCCAAGGTCCTCTAGCAGGGATTTAAGCCAAGCTAGACAGGCGAAAAATGTCCAGAGACCAAGAAACTTTGGGTGTCCCCCCAAAGCTCTGCCTGGTGATACCCCGACAGCTCTGCCCACTTCCTCCAACACTAATGCCTTGGTGCTTTACAGGGAATACAGCGAGGGCTCCACTGTGAAAGAGATGCCCACCATTACAGACCCTTCATCTCCTGCTGGCAAGATATGGAGGCAGCCGGTAGTCCCGGCCCTGAGAGGCAAGCGTGGGAAACCCCAGAGCAAAGCAATAATGAAGTAGAGCAATTCAGGATGATTCTCGATGTCACCCTTGGACCTTCCCCACAAGCACACATACTCAAGTGTCTTCTTGTGCACGCGCACACGCACGCGCGCGCAAGTGCGCGCGCGCACACACACACACACACACACACACACGCACGCACACATGCATGTGCCCGACGAAAATAAAGCCACCTTATTCCTAGGAAGAAGTCTGAGTCTGATTTCAGCGAGTATTTCTCCTAAGGCTCATCCATCCCGGGACTTCTGATAGGCACTTCAGCATCCTCTTCCTCCTTCGGTGGCCTTCCAGGCATGTGAGCTGACAACTCCTTAAGGCAGTATTTTCCATGCTGTCTTGGGGCTGCAGCATCTTAAATTTGGCGATGGCCTCCCAGGTCCACCATGAAAAGAGAAAACCGAAGCCTAGAGGGAGGCGATTTGTCTAGAGACAGGACCACAAGTAAGGATGCAAATGTCGGAGGCCTGTTCAGTGTTTCTGCGAGACTTAGGTGCTGACTGCCGAAGACCTGTGTCTCTCTAACACACTGAGCAGAAGGTGTTGAGCTTCGTTTTTTAATGGGCTTTCTTTCTTTTTTCTTTTTCCTTCTTTCTTCTTTCTTTCTTTCTTGCTTTCTTTCTTTCTTTCTTTTTCTCTCTCTTTCCTTTCTCTTTCTTTTTCTTTCTTTCTTTCTCTCTCTTTTTTCTTTCTCTCTTTTTCTCTCTCTCTTTCTTTCTTTCTTTCTTTCTCTCTGTCTCTTTCTTTCTGTCTCTCTCTCTCTCTTATTCTCTATTTCTGTCTCTGTATTTCATTTTACTTCTGTACTTGGGAGAGAGGGTGAGGGAGAGAGGAAGGGGCAAGAGAAGACAGATGTGAGAAGACAGATGTGAACGTGCACCACGGTGCAGTTTGTAAGACAGTTTTCCGAAGTCCATCCTCTGCCTTAGGCTTGCGTTCTTTGGGGACGGATCCAGGGTTGCCAGGTCTGTGTACAGCTACTTTCCCACCATGCCATCTTGCCACCTCTTGCCCTTTCATTTTGTTTTGAGACAGTTTCCTGCTATATCACCCAGGCTGGCCTTGAACTTGTGTCAGTCCTCCTGCCTCAACTTTCTAAAGTCTAGGGGTACAAGCACAGTGAGCTTTGCTGAAACTGTTCCTACCTTATTTTTAAGACACTAATTGAAACAAACACTTGGGGCGTATAAATAAATGGCAACGCATGAACCAGTTCTTGTTTCAGTGAAAGGCTAAATCAGAATGAGTTATTTCATTTTGGACTTGCAGTCAATATCCAAATCTATTTTTGCCACTCATACTCCATGTAATGTGATCACTGGGCAAACAGCGTCTCCTCTGTCCTGTGCACAGGGACAGCGCCTCTTGGATCACTCAGTGCTCTTTTAAGTGGACAGAGACAGAAGACGCGTTCAAGCAAACTTTCTTTAGAGTTTTCCAAATGTCAGTTAAGCTCAAACACCCTCTGCTCCTGGAAGAGACAGGCAGAGGTAATGTGATGGAGGAAAACAACCTTCGTGGAGGTTGAAGAATGTGTATATTCTAACAGTTTTCTACATGATCCTAGGAAGTCCTTCCTCCATGCCCCCCCCTCCAAGTTTGTTTCCCCAACAATAGAAGAAAGGATTGGTCCAGGTCTTCTTTTCCTAAAGAACTTCACAGTTCCAGCATGCAGTTCTTTGGAGGCACAATACCTGCGCCTCTTCTTTCTGATCTCTGCTTTGCTGTGTCAGATTATCGTTAGAGGAGCGGGGAGCTCCAGGAAGGAAGGGTCTATTTAAGGAGGCAGATGCTAAGAAGTAGATTGCAAAGAAGGAGAGAAGGAAGCCCGGGCCTCTGCAATTTTTATGAGACTTTTCTGGCCTTGCTCCATGAGCTTCCCACAAACACACTTCATGGCACCCCCTCCACCCCTGCAACCACTGAGTGCTGCATTGTAGTTCTGGGATCCTCCCACCAACAGCCTCCCCCCCCCCCCATTTTCACTCTCCATCACAGCAGCTCCTGGGGGAAGCCGGCAGCCGGGCTTGTCAGTTTTCACCAGCCTTGGCCAGACTGTCCAGCCCAGAGACCTCCCAGGCAGCCAGAGCAGAGGAAATCAGGTTGGAAATTCACTGACAGCCCACACTTGACCCCACGGAAAGTGCTGGCTCGGGCCAGAGGAAATGGCACAATTTAGTGTGGCCAAGCAGGTCTGTGCAAACAGACACCAGGAAAGCCGCAGTGCAGTGAGTTGCCTTCTTATCCCATATAGTCCCGGTGCAGGTGGGTACCACTGAGTAGCTGCCATGGAGGATACAAAGGTCAGAAAGCCTGGCATTGACCTTACAGAGCTTGAGCTGGTCTTTGTCCATTGTGAGGAGTGGGCGTGGTGACCCTGGCCATGATTTATATTTTGCCAGAAGCCATAATCATTATAGACAGAGGGGCTTGGGAAACACAAGATTCTGAGACATGGAATAGGATGGTTGACCTTGACTGGAACCCCCTGCCTGTGCCGGTGCTTCAGGAGCATGCCTTGCGAGACCTCTGACACCGAGGGGACTGAGCCCTTAATAGAGCTATACCATGATAACATTGTTGGGAGGTGGCGATGGGTGTGGGGCGGGGGGGGGGGACCTGAGAAAGGAGGTCACTGAATGTATGTCTCTTCATATAGCCATGACACTTTTCTGTGTCCCCCTAACTCTGACTGGCATGATATTAGCTGCTTTGCTTGACCCTGATTAGCAGACTATGAAGGACTGAGACCAGCGAAACCATGAGCTGAATTTACTCTTCCTGCCTAACGTCAGTGCTTTGTCACAGCTATGCACACCTATGATACAGTAACTAGCACGCCTTGGGAGGGAAGAAAGGCTTCATGGAGAAGAGCAAACGTCTTTCATGTTCTGAAGGATAATTCAGTATTCCTGGTGTGGAAGAGGCAGGAGGAGCGCTCCTGAGTGACAGGCCAATGTAGGAGAGGCATCAAGTGTGAGAATGGGGAGGCGCTAGATGGGGGTGGGCAGTAGGTTTGCAGGTTGAACTGCGCCCCTTCCTCCAAAGATAGATCAAAGTCCCTAATGCTTGTGCATGGGACATTACTGGAACTAAGATCTTTGAAGGTGTAATCAAGTTACAATAAGGTCATACTTGCTCAGGGGAAGAGTCTGGATTCAGTGACCGGTGTCTTTGCAAGAGGAATACTCGGGCATTTGTTTCTGGTGAAGACAAACCAGGCAGTGTATCTAAAAGCCAAAGAATGATGGGAATGGTCCACAGCTCCAGCAGGGAGGGAGGCAAGACATGGATGCTCCCTCTGATCCCCAAGGAACCAAACCTGTTAAAACTGGGTTCATACCTCTGTCTCCAGAATCATGAGGCAATCTCTCTCTCTCTCTCTCTCTGCTCGTGATAGCACAAGGAAGCATGTTAATAATAAGCACACAGTAGGCATATCAATGGCATATCAATTATCTGAAATGTTATTGTTGAGACACACAGTGTCCTCCGGGATCCTTCTTATAGAACTAGTAAAAGGGCTAGAAAGCTCCAGAATCCAGATATCCAAACTTCTTTTCTCCTAGACTCAGAATATTGATTCAGACTGTTATTTTGACCCTTCTCCGCCCCCTGACTTTGGTACTCCAAATGATTATTTGAAGGGTCTCAAAGATAGACACGGAGTTCCTATATATCCTTCTCCTACTTTCTCAGTGTAAGCTTCTTGTATGACCATGGGGCAATTATTATCAGTGCCAATATAACGACATTATTCACTGACTGATTTTGGCAACTCCTGTGATAGGCTTCATGGTTGCTCTGGTGTCTTCCCAGATTTCCCTACCCCCTCTTTTTAGAGAATGATCAAGGTAGGTCTTTTGCTATCGTCTGTCTGGATCAGCTGTTTCACCGAAAGCTGGATATGATGCTCCTCCTAGCTGCCCTTCTCCCCACCAAGTCTTTCTCTACAACCATGGTGTGGTTAGTCCCTCTCTGTGTTTGTCATTCTCAGTGTCTCAGCAGTAGAACTGATTGCACTTGGCAACTGTTTGTGACAGTAATACACAAATGAATGAGTGAATGAAGTCAGTATGCTTGAAACTTTAAGCTGGTAGGTGTCAAACAGAGAGATGTCTAAAAACTGAAGAATGATTGGAAACCAAAGTCCTTCCTGGCTTCTTCCTGGTGCCAGGGAACTTAATGTCATTTCCATCCTCACTCTGACTAGCTTCAGTAATGGAGGGCGTGGGCAAGCCTGGCGTTGCAGCCCCCCTGGGACGTCACGTCTGGGAGAATACTTCCGATCCCATGGTCCCAGACCTAGTTGGCTGACTCAGAAACTCCGGGGATGTGCCTGGCAATCTGCCTGATTGAAAACCTCGCAAGGTGCTGCGTACCCGCAGGGCCCTGGCTGCAGTCCAAAAACTGGCATTTGGAGATCCCTGCTCACAGAGTTGACAGGCAGTGTTGAATGGTTTGGTTGGGAAGGCCCTTCCAGCCCTGACTTCGCTGCTGGATTAACCTTTTGTTTCAATTTCAAACATGAACATGGTATGCTTCCTTTTAGGAAATCATATAGAATGGAAATTATGTCCCGTGTTTTTATCTTTACATTTTTTATTATAAGCCTCATTTTGTATGCTGTGATACCAGAGATTTTTATTTAATGACCCTGCTGTACCAAGTGATTAGGATCTGATGGGTGAATGGTATGCACCTGAATCCTGATTTTATTCCACAGTCATAGTCCACCTCTACACTGACTGCTGGGCATTGGTCAGCCTTAATTTCTATCTATAGAATTTACCTGGGCTTATTACTAATATAGTAGAGGTTTATAGTCAATACTAAGTCAGTCCTAATGTTCATGCCTCTCCAGAATTATACAGTTCAGTTTGAGAAAGCTAAATTACAGTAGATTTTCCATTCTTTAAAAAATTAACGTTCTGTAATGGTTTGACTGCTTGTTCCTCTACGAAGTGAGAAATATCGTATGTCAAAGTAAGACTTGATCTCTCTTATCCTCTCCTTCTGGATGAAGTGAATGAAGAGACCTTCAGGAGCCCCATGGGCAGCCCCTGCCATGCATCAGTACAGCTGTGACTGGTGCAGGTGGTCTGGGTGGGGACCACTCAGCAGCTTCCAAGTCTGAATCTTTTCTACCCGGGTCTCTTGCTGAGAGCAGCCTGGGCCAAGCATGTGGTTAGGCCTGGGAGGAGACAGTGAAGGAGCCGTCAGATAAACAGCTTGCAGCCCAGTGTGGAAGAGGCTGCGGAGTCCAGATGAGCTCACTGATAGGGACCACACCACTGTTTCCAAGTCCCAGGTTAGCTTGTATCCTTCCAAAGAAAACAGCATAGATGCTCAGCAGTCAGCACGCAGAGGGGCTCAGGATTGGCATGGCATGCTCTTTCCTTCTTTCCTTACACCTCCAGCTCCAGCTCCAGCCCCATCTCAGTCTTCTGGCTAGCAGAGGTATACATATGATTACCCTCTGGATTTTAGGGGGCAGCTACTGGGTGGCTCACCAAAGCTGATTCAAGATAGAGCAGAACATCTAAATAGTCCATTCTCAATTCAAAAGAATCAATTTGAAATAGGACTTTGCATGACCTGCACTATGTCCAACACATTATTGACCTCACAAAGTCTAGCATGGACTAAAGGCACTAGGATCCTTGGAGTCACAGTAGTATTCCTAAGCTTAAGGGGAACACAGGAAAGGGTTCTGGGAAATGCCACTGGGTCCTTGCACCTCATTGGAGAGGAGGACCCAGAGGAGAGTTTGGCATGCACAGTAAAGGATGCTCTGGGGATTGGGGGGAGGAGGCACTGGGGGATGGGGAGGAGGGAGAGGGGAGGGGGAGCAGGGGGTTTGGGGGGAGGTGGAGGGAAGGAGGGGACCAGTGTACCTGTTAAGTTTGTATGAGCAGAAATAATAATAATAATAATAAATGTTTTAAAAAATCAATTTGAAACTGTGTTTAGAATAATTCCACAGAGAAAACTCCAGGCCTGGGTGATTTTGCTGGTGGGTTTGGTCAAAGGGTTATGGAATAATTATTTATACTAAGTCTTTTAGAAAGCGATGGGAAAACACATCTCTATTTTTATGAGACCAGCTAAAATCCTAGTCAAAAACCTCTAAAAAACAGTCCCTCTAAAAAACTGTTGCTCTTATGTCCACTCAGTGGATGAGGACTCAGGTTCAGGGCAGTGATAATTTCTAGAAAGCAGGTCTGCATGGGGCTGGAGAGGTGGCTCAGGGGTTAAGCCTCTGCCTTGCAGGCGGAAGGTCCTGAGTTCGGATCCTAGACCCCATGTATAGCCGCCGGGTGGAAACCGGGGCGGCCTGTGTTTCTGGTCCTGGTAGGGCGGAGCCTGTGAATCCCGGGGCAGAGTAAACAAGGAGGAGGTGGAGGTGGTCCATGGTGGTGTCCGAATTCGCCGTGGTTCTGCGCACACATGCACACACACACACACACATCACACACACACACACACCACACACCACACACCACACACACCACACACCACACACACAATTGAATAAGTTAAAAAAGCAGATCTGCATAGTCTGTAGACCACCTTGACAGGCACAGAGACTAGGTCCTGCCCCCATAGAGAATATGGATGGCCTGATTGCACGCCACATGGCCCATGGTGAATGCCTGGTGTGAATCTTCCTGTTCACAATGAACAGCTGTGAGAGACCAGAGATAGCTGTGTGGTTCTAAAAAAACCTTTTCCATCCACATCTGGTATTGCCCTTTGGGCCACTAATTCTGTCTAGTCCATTATATCATGCCTTGTGTAACAGATAAAGCTCCCAAGGAATGCTTGAAAGATCCTGCAGGAAAGCGAGACCCTGCCTGCGGGGGGACGGGGGCAGTGGGAGGAATCATGCCAGAGCAGCAGCCTGGGAACATCAGAATTCGGCTTGGTTTTTGCTTATGGTGAAAGTCAAGCATTTACACTGAGATTTGAATGGTACTAATTAGTATTCAAATCCATAGCATGTCTTGGATGGTCCCTATCATCAAACTGAAGTCACTGCGTCCTATGTATTTTCACGTGGGTTGTTGCCAGGGCTCCTTTGCAACCCTTCAGCCACAGCCTCCCTTTGGGTTCCCAGTCCTGGTCTCCTCTTTTTCAGTCTGCTTTCCACAGCACCACCGAAAGCTGGCCTTCTAAACTAGACCCTTAGGTCTCTCGGAATTCTAGCCTCAGCTTGGTGTCTTGGACTTCTCAAATCCAGCCTTGCAGGGTGAGTGGCCACCAGTCTGTTCTTCCCAATGCGTCTTCAACCTTGCCCGGATTCAGCTAGAGACGGTTCTCTAAAGACCCTGGCGTGCCTTAGGCAAACCCTTAACCCACAGCCTTTGCTTCTGCCATTGAACCAGCCTGGAAGCTCTTCCCTTGCATGTCTGCAGGGCTCCTTTGCTAGACTCTGAGGAAAGTGCGATGACTTTTGACATCTCTCCCTTCTTCATGCTACAGTGAGCATTATCTTTCAAGTAATCATGATAAATATTGATGAGGAAGATTTGGCATCGTTACAAAGTATCAAAACACAGAGATTGCTGTTCAAACGATAAATGGATAATGCAACAAGCAAAGCAAAGCAGACACAAAAAGAATGTGGTCAAAGCATGAACAAAATACATCAGTAAATGTGAGCAAAGAGTTAATTGGATTCCAAGTTCCAATGGTTCCCTGGGCCTCAGCCGCCTTCCCTTGGTAATGACATTGACAAAAAACCAGATGTTGAGCTTATTGTACAAAGCCTTGGGGTGATGTGAAAGGGGTCGAGTTGCTAGTTCCCTCCGGACCCTGCCCACTAAATGTTGGGATTATTTGGCAAAAAGCAGAAAGCATTCCTAGGACTTTCAGTGTGCCTGTGAAGAGTCCTTTTTTTTTTTTTTTGTGGACAGGGATTTCTCAGGCACAAATGGATTGCTCCAGCCAGGGATGTTTCCGGGGAAGGAAAATCACAAGGTCTCTTCAGTGCTGTTAGACTCTCCCTGTATCTAGGATGGCCAGATGTTTCACACCACAGATGCCTGGGACGGTCCCACTTCTCAGCTCTGTGTCCTGTTTCTGGCTGCGTTGGGACATCGCATGAAGCCAGGGCGTGAGTTTCTGTGTTACCTTCCATGTGTCCTCTACAAAAGGACCCCCCCCCTCCCAGCCAGTATGTAAGTCAGGAGCCGATGCCTCCAGGAGTCCTGTGATAGCCACAGATGTCCTGCCTGCCATCTCACTGTACTTCAGCCTGTAATCAAACTGGAATCCGCCTCAGAATCTCGGAGACATTCTAAACAAAGTGTCCTGAACCTACCCTGATCTCTCTAGCTCTGAACGCTGCGAATGGCTGGAGATGGACATTTTCAACGGATTCCCCACAGGATGTTTCTGCTGGTGTCAGGACTCTGAGAATCAGCGACTCAGCCTGAGTGTCATTTCCCCACCTTCCCTGACTGGGCTGAGTCCCTCGCAAGACAACTGTGAAGAAACTGATGTTGCAGTTACCCTGCATGTTGCCGTACACTCACGACCAAACAGCTTATGGGAACAAGAAATCTTCATTCTCGTTTACAATTATCCAGGACTTAATCCAGTGTGGCAGGAGAGCTTGTATCCACACCAGGAGCCAAGGGGAATGTTTACACCATATCCATTGCTAAGAGAGGGACAAACCTCACTTGTCAGATTGCAAGTCTGTCCAAGTATGCTGAAGAATGCCAACTTCCTGAACCAACTTCTTCCAGTGTGTGTGTGTGCGTGTGCGTGCATGTGTGTGTGTGTGTGTGTGTGTGTGTGTGTGTGTGTATGAAAGGGCACTGTGTTTCCCTGGTGGAGGCCTGAGAGCAACTGTGGCAATCATCGTGGATTGTTTTACCTCCTTTTTTCTTTACTGGGGTTTCCCAAGCTCTGCCTCCCCCCAGGGTCAGATGTACAGGCTTGTTGCTTTTCTTTTTTCTTTTCTTCTCTTCTCTATTTTTTTCTTTTCTCTTTTTCCTTTTCCTCTTTTTCTTTTTTTTTTAAATTGCAATCTGGTATCTGAATTCAGGTCCTTCTGCTTGTGAGGCAGAAGCTTAACCCCTAAGACATCTCTCCAGCCCATAGCTCCCGCATCTATTCACCTGTGGGGGGAATAGGCCCACCCACCATTGGTTAAGTCTTCTCCGTCAATCAGACAATCTCCTGCAGGCTTGCTCAGGGCTTAACTCAGCCACTAATTCTTTATAAATGTGTCCAGAGCTTATCTTCAGTTGTCAAGTTGACACTTGTAGCTAAGTACTACAGATGATAAACAGAAAAATATTTTAGACAAGCAGTTCTGAGCCAACCAGCCAGGAGGAGGTAGAGTTAGCACCCACCATGCAGCACAGTAGGCTGGATCAGACCCACCCAGGCAGGAGACCTCCATGTCTAGAAGAGCATATCAGTGTCTCCAGACAGACCAGTGCATGGGGACTGGAGGCTGCGGATTATGGGGAAGGACTATGGTGGGAATGGTTCTCCACCATGATCAATGAAAAACAGGACACATTTTAGCATTGCCCGGGGTACCCAGACTGTGAGTAAGGTGAATTTAGGTCTTGTCATAGTTAAGCACAGGTGTCAACTTGACTGTTGAGGGTTTGAGCTCTGGGCACAGTTGTAGAGAGTTGATGGTTGAGTTAAGCCCAGAGCAAACCTGAAGGAGATTGTCTAGCTGATAGGAAAGGCTCAGCCCATGGTGGGTGGGATTAGGCCCTGGATAAATCACAGAGAGCTGGTTGAGAGAGTTGGCATCCTTCTGTATACTTGGCCAGACATGCTGGTCTGGCAAGTAAGGATTGTCCATCTCTCAGCCATTATGCAATGATGGTGTGGCCAGTTCCCTTGGCCCTGATGTTGGTGCGTGCTCTCCTGTCAAGCTGGACTGAGAACTGTAACCAGGAATCGTAAGAGAGAATAAACCCTTGTTCCCTTGAGCTGTTTGATAGTTATTTATTAGCAACCATACAGGCTGACTGCAATAGGTCTGCAGTGGTCCTGTGGCCAGATGTTTGCACTTGAACAGACTGGTGACTCCTGCGGTCACTGCTCACAAACATGTTGGCAACACACCATTGCTTTCTCCACCTGGAGGCATTTATAACTTTAAAAAATATTTTATTTATTTGTTTGAGAAAGAAGGGGGATGTGATGGTTTGAAATGTGTCCCCCACAGTCTCATGTGTTTGGGAAGGTCATAGCCCCGTTGAGAGGTGGAGCCTTGCTGGAAGAAGGCAGTCACAAGGGGTAGGCCTTGTGGTGAATTGGTCCCACCCTATCTCTAGGAGAAGTCTGCTTTACAGCAAGCAGTTTGCTAGCTCTCAGCTTCTTTGGATGAGTGTGACATAGCCTCTCTCCAGCTTTGGCCAGCCAGCCATGTTGCCTCCCCCTGTGAAAGACTGTATCTCCCTCTGGAACCGTAAGACAAATAAATCTCCTTTGCTTACTTAAATTGATTGACTTTGAATGCTCTCTCACAGCAATAGTTAAGAGTAAATGGAGAGATTAGACAGACAGAGACAGAGAGACAGAGACCGAGAGACAAACAGAGACAGAGAGAGAGAGACAGAGAGAGAGAGAGCGAGAATTTGCATGCGCACCACAGCGCACTGACAGACGTCAGCTGGTGTGCCCTCTTCACGTGTCCTTGCCCGGCTTTCTGTACCTACTTCTCATTGACTGCCAAGACTCAGCCTCCAGGTCTGACGTGCCAGGCTGATACATCATCTGTGTTTTGCTTCAGCCTGAATTCAGGGAAATGAGGCCATCTCCCTTCCTGAACGTTTGCTTTGAAGATAAGGAGAGGAAGTTCATCTCTCCCCAAGAACCTTCCAGGGCATATCCGCTGTCAGTCTCCTTCTGTCTTGGGAAATTCCCCCAAACTTAAGGCTGATTCGGCTTGTCCCGCATCTGAGCCGGAGGAGAAGCCCGGTAGCTTCTCTGTTACCTTTGGCACCCAGGCAGAGACTGCCAAGGTGACATGGGTTTCCTGTATCCCTGGCCAAGTTAGCAAACTTCAGGTCTGTCAACACGGAACCCAGTAAACAGTGGGTGGGCCTGGCTACCTTCACTCACCCCACCCTGGCCTCTGCCACCTCAGACCAGCTTCTTCATCTTTAACTGGAAAAAGTATCCAGTTCAAGTAGTTATTGACCAACATACTGAAGTCCGTCTCCATTAAAACAACTTATGCCTGTAACTGCCGCATGCAGTTGGAAAGAATCTGTGTTGGAAAGAATCTTGGCTTTCAACCCACTGAATTATGAAGCGGTGGCCTTTCGTTTTCCTGCTCTCCATGCTGGTCAAATCACACATACACCAGAAACCGGTCAACGTGACTGCTTGACACCAATGATTCCAGACAAGCCAAACCTCATGCTAAGGATGCTTGGTTTCCTATGGATGTTTGGAATTTTAAAAATAGGTTACACATAAAAACCCCAAAAGCTCCTGCAGGGGAGGAGGAAATGTCACATCCTTGGAGAAGCCTTCTGTACCCAGTGTTCTGACAGAGAGACTGTAGCAAACCCCGTGCAAGGGAAGGGGTATTCCGGACTGGCTTCAACAGACCAGCAGGTACTGTGAAATCTCAGGCTTCCGGTCACTCCTCTCTTCAGGAGGAGAGTCATGAAGTGCCCTGGATGACATCTGTCCATGTTCCTCCTCTGCTGAATCTCTCTGGTGACTATGTGCTCCTAGCCAAAAGGGACGCATGACCAGTCCCTCATTTATCTTCTCGCTAGTGTCATTTACCAGTATCCCTAGTTCTGGTGAATTATTCCAGCCTTAAAGCAAACAATTTGAATTCATTTTCTAACCCACTTTATTTTTTAGATACAAATAAGTGGCCTATTTTTTAAAAAACTTTATTTCATTTGTGTGTGTGTGTGTGTGTGTGTGTGTGTGTGTGTGTGTGTGTGTGTATGTATCAAAGGATACTGTGTGTCCCTATGGAGGACCACGACCAAGGGTAACTTCATCCTGGATTGCTTCTACCTCCTTTTGCTGCACTCTGGGATTTCCCAGGCTCTGCCTAACAGGGCCAGAAGTGCAGCCCACTGCTGTTTCCACCTGGCGTTTTTACGTGGGACTTGGAATCTGAACTCAGGACTTTCTGCTTGTGAGGCAAAGTGTTAACCCCTGAGCCATCTCTTCAGTCTGGCCTATTTTTTTTTTTTTTTTAGCAAGGTATACAACTTATGGTTGCTGTGCTGTGTTTGCAAATCATTTCCACTCACCCCATGCCAATTAACTCAACAATGCACAGAGGATTCTTTCCATATCACTGCTGGGGAAACTGAGTCTCCAGTAGATGCTGGCACTTGTTCAAGGTCATCAATGCAGTAAGTGGTGAGAGCAGCTTAATCCCTGGGCAGAGACACTCTCCTGGGCTGCACTTCAAGGAGTCCTAAGTTGCTTCCTCTGAGCAAGGCTCCTAAGCCAATTCTACAGTCACCACTCCCTCCCCTTGCATGGGGCTTTCTTATTCTACTGTCTTAGCCAGAATGTTAGACACAGAAGGCTCTGCCAAGGATTGTGAGCTCATGTCCTCCCCACCCCCCTGGGGGGGGTGGTTCAAGGTTTTTATGGGTCTACAAGTATCTCAGGAGAGATGTGTGACTTATTTTAAAATCTCCAATCATTCTGCAAGCACTGATCTTGCTCTGCCTCCCCATCATCATCCTCATCCCTTTTGCAGTCTAATCCTTTTGATATTTTTTGAAAAAAAATTTATTTATTTATTTCAGAGATTGAGATAGGGAGATAGAGATAGAGAGAGAGATGTACATGGCACATCATACATGTGAAGAGGTCTGAGGACAATTTTTTGAACTTTCTCTTCCTTCCTTCCTTCCTTCCTTCCTTCCTTCCTTCCTTCCTTCCTTCCTTCCTTCCTTCCTTCCTTCCTTCCTTCCTTCCTTTCCTTCCTTCCTTCCTTCCTTTCCAGCATGTGGACTTCTAGAGATCAAGCTCAGCAGGTATCCCACCCTCTAAGCCATCTCGCTGGCCCTCAATCCTCTTTTCACTTCCTCTTTGCTTGTGCTCTGCCATCTTGCAGTTCCGTATGAGTTTACACTGGGGACAGTTGCTTTGTCAACAGTTTGGACCCAGGGACAGTGTGCCCTCCACTTGGCATTGAGTTGTCTGTAACCTCTGGGGGTAACCTCTGGTCACTTCCCTTAGTCAGATTCCCATCAGTTAAGCCGAGGATTTAACGTGTGGTGGAGACAGCTTTGCCATGTTTTTCTCTCAAGAAATGTCCTTTCTTTTCTCCCCTCCCATCTCCAAGGTTGCAAGGTCTTTGGCTGGGCCTTCTCTGGAGACTGGAGCATTTATTCTCCCTCCAAACCAACTCTGTGGCCTCAGTTGCTCAGAATCTTCCCAAACCAAGAGCCTAAGGAGGCTGTGGCAATCAGTCTAAGTGGTGATCTCGAGCTGCCTCTTTGGGCACATCCATGAACAGTTACCTAGCTAAAGCACGCTTGTACCAGATTATACAACTGGTGCAGAGAGATCCAGCCCATAGTAGACAAGACCATTTCCTGGCAAGTGGATTGGCTTAGGCACACTGGCGAGCAAGGAAGTGTGCCCTTCCCTTGGCTCTTCCTGTGCATGTATGTGGCCATTCCCCTTGGCATCACTCTTCTGCCACAGTGGACTATAACCTGAAACCCTGAGCATGAATGAATCCTTTACTTTCCTAAATGCTTGGTCACGTGTTCATCGCAAAAACAGAACAGTGGCTAAGATGGCGACCATTTGCAGCATCCTGTTATGACCCACTCTTGGGACCATAAATTCCCAGCGAGGCCCTTGGGAGGAGGTGGCAAGCTTGCTGCTCCATCCAGGCCCTGTGCTCTCCATCCTTGTGAGCTGCACATAGGTGAAACAATCCTTCGTGGAGATACCTGAGTGCTCCTATCAGTTTCACAACCATGAGTGACTTTAGGTTCCTTCCCCTTTTTAAACCCAAGAACAACGGGCCTGATTCTTCCACAGTTCCCCATACCTATATCAAGAGTTTACAAATAAGGAGAAAGTGAAATTCCTAAAATCCTGGACAAAAAGTTACAACAGAGAACTCACAGGATTGTAAGTGGCAAGGAGTCCTAAGGGATGGGTGGTGGAGGTGTTGAAAGTGTTTCTCCCTTTCTGAGAGGACAGACCAGCAAGGGACACACAGGATGAACTCTCCCATTGAGGACAAGGCCTGTAGCTTTCCTGCCCTCCTGGCATTCTACTTCTATTGCTCAATAAACAAGGTCACGAACGTGCCCTGGCTCTTGCACTTCACAGAGACTTCCTCGAGGCCAGGACTATGGCTGCACTTCTGGAAGAGAAATGGGAAGGAAAAAAACCCAGAACCTATGGATTTCAGCTTAATTTGAAATAGCTCCAAGGGCAAAGGCACACATGAATGGTTAAAGTAATTGTGTATCCATGATGCATATTTTGTGTTTGTGTGGTATGTATATGTGCGTGTGATGTGTGTATGTGATTTGTGTATGTGTGAATGTGTATATGATATATGTGTGCATGTGTGCATGTAATATGCATATGTGACTTGTGCGTGTGTGTCTACATGTGTGTGTGTGCATGCGTGTGCATGCGTACAGGCTCACACCTCGCCTGATACACATGTGGAAGTCAGAGGACACCTCAGGTTTCAGTCTGCCCCTTCTACCTTGTTTGGGCAAGGATCTTTCTGTTGTTTGTCATTGTATTGGTCTAGCTTCCAGAGCTTCTCGTGCAGACTTGCTGGAATTCCGAAGGTGCATCACCATGTCTAGTTTACATAAGTTCTGGGGAGTCCAACTCCAGTCCTCATGCTCGAATGTCAAGTGCTTTCTCCCAGCCTCCACGGTGCATTTTTTTTTAAATTAAGGGAAGCAATACTTCAAGGCCAGTGTGTAGGGACAGACCTTCTCTTTCTTTATCTGGTTCACTGGGGAGTCCAGGATTTAGAGCCAGAAGCAATGGGACCAGGATCTTGGAGTTGAGTTTGCTTCGGTGCTCACCAGGTGCAAGTCTTTGCAGGGACGGTTTCTTGAAGCAAAATGGAAATGCCGCCAGCTTGTTCAGCGCGAGGATGTGACGGCCAGAGGAGTAGAGCCTGCAAAAGCGCTCTGCAAACTGATGAGCAACGCTCAGACCTGTCACTGCAACATATTTTTACTCCAAGGACCTTCTGGGAAACTCGGATGCTCTGGAGAAAGGGGGTCTTGCTCTTGGAATGTTATTGAACATACACACACAGGCCCCTTTTGCAATGCTACACCAGCCAGAGTGGACAGAAAGGAGGGTGGCGAAGGCTCTGTCCATCCCAGCTCATCAATGAGGCCACACTGCTGTAAGGTACACGGTCTCCGCAGGAGGTAGACGTTCCGTCACTGGAGGTGTGTGAGCACATGCTAGACAATCACACGCAGAGAAGCAGCAGAGATACAGCAGCTAAATGATGTAACTTCCTTTTTTGTTGTTGCTTCCAAGTGCTGGGAACCAAACCCAGAGCCTTGTGCTTTCTAGATAGCACTCTGACACCGAGCTAAATACCCAATCCCACTCGTTTGGGTTTTAGACACACGTTTTTAAAAGCTGTCTTTAAAAAGTCACCTGGGGCCACTGTGGGTTTTTACCCACTCAAACACAGGGCGCTGCGGGCCTCCCTTGCATGCACAAGCAGGAGAGGTATTTTCACAGGACAGCTCAGTATGACACAGAACACAGAAAGGCCCGGTCTGGTGAGCCTGTCCACAAGCTACAGGTGACCTGCATGCCCAACCTGCACATGCTGTGACCACTGCCCTTCCCCAAGGGTAGTGTGCCCCCCCATGACTTGTCCCCTCAGAAAGGCAAGGTAGCTGCTCCTTCACGCCTGATACCCAAACTCCTCTCTGAACTCAAATGACCAGCGTCGTGGACCATTCTGACTTTTACACTACCTAACACTACCAGTCCCTTTCTGGATGGCCACCCCCTCTAGAATGTCCCCTCCCTCATTTCTGCATGCCAGAAGCCCACCTGTTCTTCCAGACATGACTTCAGTGTACCTACCTCCAGCGGCAGTTCCCCACCCACTCTCAGCAGAAGCAGTTTCCTCTCTCCCGAACACACTCATCTTTTCTTCTCTCATGAGGACGGTTCTCAGCCTCAGAGCTCCTTGTGCACACGTGCTCTCTCTCATTACTAAAGCTTAATTCATGAAGACGAAGTTCTAACGATCCTCTTTTCCCTCACCCTCTCCCCAACACTCTAGTGACTCCAGTGCCAGCAAGCACATGCTGCTCAACGAGTAACTATATCAATTTTCTTCAAAATACAGAAGCCACCAACCAGTGGCCTTGATGAATTCACTCTTTTCTCCCCAGGGGTTGGTTTGGTGATGGCCACATCTGGAACGCAGACAGACCTCTAAGGGATGTCAATAGCTGGAGATCCCTAGAAAATGAGAAAGGCAAGGAAAAAAAAAAGTCCATTGGTAACATGAAATCACAGAATGCATGCATTGGAAGCCACGTGTGTGCCGCGGACCTGGGATCCCAGCGCTTGGGAGACTGAGGCAGGATTAAGATTGCAGTCTGAGCCACGTAGTGAGATCTATTTAAAAAAAAGAAAAACACACACACCAATTCATCACCAATCCTCCGCAAAGTCCAGAGCATATTTTTAAAAGGTAGTCAGTTATTTGGCATGTTTAATAAAAATCATGGTGATCTTAAGCTGATTTAATTTTTTAAAATTGTTTTGCTCCTACTCATGTAGGATATTCAGGCCAATATCCAGAGCCATAGGGAGGAGCAGGGACGGACAACGTGATGGTGTTGAAAGCATCTCAGGCTGGGGCTGGGAATCCAGATGTGGGCTCTCTTCCAAGCAGTGGGGTGTGGAGATACAACCCAGGGATGTCTCTTCTATTGTCTTTTAGCTTCCTCTAAGTCCCTGTGAGAAATGGCTCTCTTCCTTAAAGAACGTGGACAGTTTTCCTCCTCTGGCTTCCCAATGCTTTTGGTTCTTTCCCCAACAAACTCAGCAAAAGGTCAGCTGTTGACTGGGGAATGAGAGCTTAGGAAACCAGAGGACCCCCTCGGCCTTTAGTTTCTGATGTTGCCTTCAATAGGTTCCTAAAGCAGGTCAGTGGTCCTAGATCTTAGGTCTTTGTCTTTTGTAGCCGCAACATTCTCACAGGTAAACTGAGGCAACAGCTGTTAGCTCATGTCCTGTGATTGTATTAGCTAAGCTGACCTCCAACACCCACTGACCTTCCCTGAGAACCCAAGGAAAAAGATGGGGGGACCAGCCATCTGAGTGGAGGAAAATCTGGAATGTCCTGCTCCCCCCTTCCCCAAGGCCCTGCCACCCACTGTCCATTGCAAACACAGCTCTCATCCCAGGAAGCAAGCAATTAGATGCTTCCAGGGGTGGCCTGTAAATTCCAAGCCTCTCTCTTTGGGAGGCAGGAAGGAAAAGAATTGCTTTGGAATATTTCTGTTTTTCTGTCTGTGAGTGAATGTGGATTGATGTGTGTGTGTGTGTGTGTGTGTGTGTGTGTGTGTGTGTGTGTGTGTTTCTCCAACCCTGTATCTTATACAACTAGCTATTTACACACCAGATGATCCCTGCAGGAAAAGGCAAGTCCCCAGCTGCAGTGGAATTTTAAGAGATCTTCCTGGAATGCCCTTGTGGGATGTCTGGTTCTAATTGCTTCAGTCAGCCAGAGCTGGCAGGCTGGCAGGAGCAATGAGAGGTGAAATTGAACAGATTCCAGTTCACATCAGACCCCCAGCCCTGCCAGAGTTCCCCCAGGGGTCCGGAAAAGCAAACAAACGCGGCTGGGGAGGTGGATGGGGTGGAAAGAACATTAGCTGGAAATCAGTTGAAGGCGCCGAGCCCTGTCCGAGAGTCTCTGCTGACACCTGGCATCACGTAGCGCCCATCCCTTGCCTGCCTGGGGTCGCATATGCCCCGGCCTTTAGCTCCGGTATCCTCACCTGCTGAGTGAATCCTGAGGACCAGCTGCTCTTAGGGTCCCTTCCGCACTCTGAGGTCCTGGGATTAGAAGTGACTGGCTGTCACTGTGGTGGGAGGACAGGGATCAGGAGGGGGGTCAAAGATGTTGTCTTCTGGACTATCAAATGCTTGCCGCGTTACATCTTTAGACAGAATGAGGAGGGGAAATTTCATTCCCACTCGCTGGACGTAGCCATCGTCCAGGCCCAGCCCTGTTCCTTCCCTGCAGTTTGGCCAGGGGTGACTGGTGATCTATGCAACCTCTGCCAACAAAGAGCGGAGATCCACAGTTCCTTAGTGCCCCCTAGGGTCCAAAGGGCAGTGACACGGAGAGGCAGCTACCCAGAAAGCCAGCCTCCTACTGTAGGGTCAGAGGGCTCTCAAACTGAACTCTAATTTGTGGTGAATTTCTCTTTAAGTTTGTTGTTTTAAATTTGAGACTAAATCCATTTAGTGAGTTGCCCCAGTAGAACATCTTGCAGAGGGCCCATAGTATGTGTATGGTATGACATGGCTTGTCAAAGTCCCCGTACAGAGACTTGTTTAACACTCCCAACGCGAACTCTGACCTGCAGCTGACATGCGCGCATCTCCAAGGAACAGGAGATCATTTCTTTCCTAGTCGGCCTGCATGACTTAGAGGTTCTGTCTGGCCAGTTACAAGGAGTCCTAGTCACAGTGACCTTATCAAGGTGAGCTGTGTTCACTTATGTAAAAAGATATGTTAAAGTGGACTGCAGCTCACGAAATCAGCAGATGTCTCCGGGCACTCGCCGGCTCCTGGGCCACTCCCAGTTTTCCCAGAGCCTTCTGGAAAATAAGCACAGAAGGGTAAGGGTCACAGTGGTACCCTACCTAGCAGCTTTTAAGATTACTCAGTGACATTTGCTTTCTTATCATGGGTCACCAAAACTACAAGGATGTCTAGGGAGAAACAGCCAATGCTAAATCCTTGACTCTTGGGAACACTGGCTTCCCATTGCAGGGGGATAGAGAGCAGTTGTGTGCTGACCGGACTCAAAAGAACTCCTCAGCTCCCCACACAGTATCAGAGATGCTGTCTGCCAGACCATCTCTCTCAAAGATGATGACTTTATACTAGGCCTCTGGGACTATGACTAGAGACATCCACAACACCTCACTGGTGTGACCCTGAGCCCAGCCCCAAACATACTCATCTACTGGTCACACCAGGGCTGGAACCAGAAAGTAACTTCTTCCTGCTGGTTCCAGTGGCCAGACTTGGCTACCCTCCTAGGACAGTATTGCTTTCTTTGAGTTGGTTCAGCTGGGAGTCAAAGCTGCTTGTGGCCCCCAAGAATGAACCCTTAAATATTTAAATTTGGCATTTAAAAATGTACAATGTGGCTCTACTTGCTTGCTCCAGTGAGCTCCCTGGAGACGGGGTGGTGGTGGGGTACAGGGAGGATGACGCGGTGTCTCTGGCTCCAGGTGCACCTGGTCCTTCGGGAGGCTTGTCTTTAATTTGGTTCCCAGGCTCTGTGGCAGCAGGTAACAGCAGGCTTCCTCAGACTGCTTGCTTCAGGGCTACTTCTCTGGTAAGAAAGCTTGTCTGCAGTGCTATATCTTACTCTGGAACGAGGTGTTAGGGGAGAAGAGTCCAGGCGAAGGGATGAGAGAGCTTCGGCCAGCCCATGAGCTCCATGTGGAGAATCAGTTCCTAAAAGGAGGATAGTTCAGCTCTTGACATGGGTCTCCATGAGGAATGCCAGGGAAGGACCCACCTGCGTACCGCGGCTGGTGCCCCATCACTCCTTACAATAAGTTCCCCTCTAGAGAGCATCATTTTAAGCATGCTCCAGTTCCCACAACCCTTGTTTGATGTTGTCTAAAAATCACTTCCTGTCACTTTCATCCGTTCTGTCCTCTCAGGGGACAGGCTGCATTTGCAGACAGAAGAATTGGAGCAGAATCCCCCCCCCCCCACAATAAAGTTTCCTGGAACAAAATGCATTTAAAAGAAGAGGCCGCTACGAGAATATGAGGGAGAGAAATAACCAGCTCCAATTTGTTAAGAGCCATTTATCACGAATGTCTGCATTAGAAATCTCTTCTCCGGGATAATTTGGTGATTATGCATCCATCATGAAAGGTCCCTAGACTCCGGGGCTCTGCAGAGAGTACCCCAGAGGCCGGCTTTTCCATCTCTTCTAACACACTTAGGCAAAGATAGAGTGTCACTGTTAGCACTTTGCAAGCTAGTATTTTTAGATATATTTTATGCTAGGTATTTAAGGCCGTGAAACACTTAGGAATCTAGGAACAGGTTGAGTTATCACTGTCTCACTGCCAAGGAAGTGAAAAGAAGGTTAAAGAAAATGGTGGACATCTGCTCCATCTCCAGTTCGAGGTGAGGGAAGTGCTTGGGTCTCTGAATGGTTACTCTGTGTGTGTGTGTGTGTGTGTGAGTGTACAAAGGGAGACTTGAGCATATCAGCTTGTGGAGGCCCAGGGCCCAAGGGTAACATCAGGAATCATTTGGATTGCTCTTTTACCTTATTGCTTGCTCTGCCTTCCAGGGCTGGGTGCAGATCACTACCATATCTGTCCAACGTTTTTACATGGTGTCTAGGGATCCGAACTCAGGTTCTTTGTTTGCGAGGCAAAGGCTTTAACCCTGAGTCATCTCCCCAGATAACTATTTTTTTCATGAAGGTGGGGATTGTCTTTTTCTTTTACTCCCCCCCCCAAAAAGAAACAGTGTAAAAAAGTCTCCTGATAAATATATACAGGCTATGTAAGCGAATGTGTCTGCAGCTGTCTTTTAACATTTATGTGAGAAATGTCAGTTTAATAAGCATTTTCTGAAGGTTTCAGCTGCCCTGAGGGCAGGCAAAGGCTGGTTTGAGGGCTCAGACCCCTGGCTTATGGGGAAGAAAAGGGTAAATATAATCACCAGCTGGTGAATTTTCAGATATATACACCGAGTGAGAGAAGAAAAGACTACACGTGAGAACAGTGGTTAGCATATTCCAACATTTGTATGTAAAAGAAAAGAACTAAAAAAGCACATACATGTTCACACGTGTGTGTCTCTAGGAAGCATGCCTGCACAGTTGAAACATCATGGGGACAAGGGAGTGGTCGTGGTAGGAAAAGCTTGGAAGGAAGATGTCTGCTGCACACATTTGACCCGCTCTCAAAGAATAACTATACGTTAATGGAAAAGGTAATGTCATCTGTCCCAAATGTCCAGGTCAGTGTTTCTGAGGCCTGGCAGAAGGAGGAGAGCGTCGTACACAGGGAATGTTCTTGAAGCCTGTCTCAGCAGCTTGGCTGATGATCCTGGCGTCCTTTGAGCTCAGAATGGGCACCCCTAGAGACCCGCCTTCTAAGAGCCGAGACCAGCGTAGGTCCAGGGGTTGCCAGCACATGTTTCTCCAAGCAAAAGATGAAATATGCCAGGTGCTGGCTGCCTTATGATACCTGTTAAACGAAGCAACCAAGGTACTCTGACAATGCTCATCTTGGACCTCACGCTATGGACGTATAGGCCAATCAAAGGGTACCCCGGAAACTGCCAGAATGGCCTACCAGAAACCATTAAAAATATCGCCCACACTCAAAGGGTTTGAGGAGCCAGGACCAGCTCAAGCTATCTGAGGGCAACCAGAGAACAGGTGAGATGGGCGTCCACGTGGAAGGTGTGTCTGGAAGAGCTAAGGACCTCTGAGCCTCGTTTCCTTGGCTGCAACCTGGGATTGCACTGTCTGTGGTAACACTGTCCCCGGGGGCTTCATGTTTTCAATATAAGTGTAAGAGAGGTCCAGTACTTGATAAGCACTCTGCAGAAATGTGAGGTCCCATCCCCTACCACATATACTTCCTGTCAGAGCAAATGCATGGGTGAAACCTCAGGAAAAGAGACATTGGCCCTCATGAGGAAGAACTTCCTGACTTGCTAGGAAACTGTCGGAGGGCTCCCTCTCTCCCACATTGCAAGGACTGCCTTTGCATTCCCTAAGTTAACCAAGGATCGAAGCATTTGGGTGGGTCTCACATGGCCTCTCTCCTAACCTCCCAACCCTGCCTGTTCTCTGTCCCTGCCTCAGACAGCCCGCAGCTCCTGGAGAGACTCAACTCAGGCATTTCCAGACCTCTTTCAGGCAGACTGGCCTCAACACAGCCCCTTGCTCTGAGCCCTGAGGTAGGTGTCTGTTTGCCCAAGTCTCTTATCTGTCTCAGTGACAGATAAGGAGAAAGGAAGGTCTCATGAGCCAGCCTGGGAGGGATTTTTCTCCTTTGACCTTACAATTCCAGCTGGTGGTATTTCCCCCCAGGGACTAGTGATTGATCACTAGGGTGCCTTCTTACTTTGAGTGTCCTTACCATGACTCTGCAGGGGGTGGTCTGGTCTACTGGAATGGCCAGAGAAATGAGATCTGATCCCTGTTCTCCAGGAGGCAGCTATAGGCAAGCCGGGGTGACACACTTATGCAAGTGACTTTCCCACTGTGAAAGATGGCAGAGGGAATAGAGGACACAAAGGAATGGTTGTAAAATGCTACATCCAACAATGGCAGGTAATTATGGTGAACAGAAAACTGTCCTTATTAGGTAGCGATGAATGTCTGTGTCTGGGTTTTAATCCACAACAGGGGGAAAAGTCTCCTAGGTGGTTTAGGGTGGGGTGATAGGGGTGATAGAGTGTCTGGGATTTTCCATAAGATAGTCCAGAAAGAGAAGTGCGGAATTAACTATCATAATTATCGAAACTCGTGGTATGAACTTTTGTATATGCTCAGAAATTTTCAAAGCAAAAAGATGAAGAAAACAACTTAATGATTCATTTAGAAATAAAGGAAACCAGTCAGGGATGATACCACACAAGTGAGGTCGACATAGGTTAAAGTCAGAGGTGGGGAGTGGAGGGATGGGCAAGATTTGGAAATTCTTGGCTTGGTTTTTGGGCCTGTGGATCTTTTCTGTCTCCTGGGATTTCATACCAGGGAACGCATTTCCATTTGCAAGGTGTGACCCGCCGGGCCTCTGACTGCCACAGTTGGAGCTGTTTGGGGCAGGCTTCTCTACACCCTGCACCCCACCCATGTCCCCTCCCTCTGCCCTGCTCCTCTTCCTTCTTTCAATCTCCCCTCCGGTACTTCTTGACGTCTGGGGAAAATTATCCAAACTCCAAGTAGAAAATTTAGAGCCTTGGCAGTCCTCCCATGGTTGACTCCCAAATTATCCCATTCCGAGGGTGGGAGTGGGGGAGGCCAGAAGTTCAGGGCTGAGGTGCCAGTCATGCCGTCCGAGAGCCTTGGGCGCCACCTGCTGACCGAGAGGAGCACGCAGGGAGGTAGGCGATAGTTTGCCAAAAGTGTGGGGGGTACAAGGTTGGCCTCAGATCACCCACAGCAAGGGGAGTTTATAGGTCACTAGACAGAAAAGTGGAAGAGAGAGACAGAGACAGAGAGAGACAGAGACAGAGACAGAGAGACTGGAGACAGACAGAGACAGAGAGAGACAGAGACAGAGACAGAGAGACGGAGAGAGAGACAGGGACAGGGACAGGGCTCCACGCACCAGAGAGTGCGTCGGGACGAGGTGCTGTGCTGTTGCCATTTGTTCTGAAGTTCTCTGGAGTCAAAAGACAGTAAATAAAAAGGGAAGCGGGCAGCTGTACCCCTCTAAGGGAAGATTCCAGATGTCCTCTCGTCGTTAATCCTCAGCCTGGAAGATGTGGGTGATGTGTGCACCTCAGTCTTTTCACTTGGGGGAGTTGAGGCAGGAGAAGCATCCTCCCCTCTGCCCCACCGCCCCACCATGAGATCAGTGTGTTTACTGTGGGGATCAAGACCTTGGTAGCTTCTCAGCTCATCTTCACTCTCTTGCTGAGGGGAAACCAGAGTTCAGTGAAGGAGATCCTGCTAGATCGAGGTGACAGTCCTTCTCCACTCGGCTCCTGATAGACAGTCTCCCTCCCCCTGGCATCTGTACCGGGAGGATCCTGGGCCACTGCCCTGCCCCACCTCTGCCCCACCCCTCCTGCTCTCTCTCCTGAAAGCATTTCCTGACCCATAAATCTTGAGAGATTTATTATTTCCTGAGGCATCCCTTAGTCAGAAAGAATGAAGCTTTTACAGCCAGACTCAGAACCACCTTGGGGGTCAGGGCTGTCTTTGGGACTCTTGCAAGATGGTGAGGACGGCACTAGCCTGCCATCTCGCACCACCACCACCACCACCACCACCACCATCACCACTGAGAATACAGAACCTTTTCTAGGCTTCCCACGAATGTTGCTAGTCTTTAAGCTCAGCATGACGGGCTCTTTCTCCAACATGTCTCTCTGGTTTTCACACACGCATGGAGCTCCCACCATGTTAAGTTCTGCCCCACCCTTGCCTCTGCTGTTCTGAGAGGTTATACTATCACATCTGTCACTTCTTTTTGGCAAAAGCCTGTCTCAAATGTCTTTTTCTGAAGCCTCCGTGGATCTTCATTCTCCAAATATACTAACTTCTCCCATGAGTCTCCTGGGTTTATTCAGTGTGTGTCTTTTCAGAGCTTACAGGCCACAGTCCATGCTGCAGCTTCTTGCATTCATTGATAATTCCCTCTCTGGGGCCCTGAACCCCTGAAATCAGAGGGAGCATCAATAGCATTTTGTCCCTTTCTACTGCCTACTCACCCACTCAAGCCCCCTGCATAGGTCCTAATAGGGAGAATATTCTCAGGGAATGCCACTGCAACTGAATTTCCAACTAACTTGTAGGAATGGCCATATAATACCCCTACCGGGCATACCCCTGCTGTGCTGTGAGGGTGGGGGCAGTTAACTCAGAAGAACAATGTGCTCCAGAGAAATTAACTTTTCATGCCTTCGTGTTTCTGTGACAAGAACTTCTCTTCACAAAGCCATGGTGCTCAGAGGCAAGCTGAACTGTGGGCATACTAGCTGCCGATCATGCCCACCACAGACAAGACTGCAGGACCGCTGCCAGTCTGTCTCTAGCAAAGATTCCGTCCTGCTCCTAGGCCCATGTAGCACCAGAGAGCTCCAGGAAGGAAACCCCAGCCTGCCACCCTACCGTAGTGATCAGAAAGAGAAGGTGACCTTGAAGCTCTGGCGTCCGGATGAAGGTTCTGGCCCAGGCTTTGCTGTGACCAGTGCTCACATCTGAGCATGTTTCTTCCACATCAGCATGTCATCTTTAAGACCACAAGCACCACAGCAGGTAAGCAGCATGCTTCCTTTGACAAAGCCTTTCACACAGACTGTCTTGTCTTTCACAGCGCAACTGAGTCTCGCACAGCTGTGTAGCTGCCAAACTGTTCTGACTATCCAAAGTCCCTTTTTAAAAGTGTGTGTGTGTGAGAGAGAGAGAGAGAGAGAGAGAGAGAGAGAGAGAGAGAGAGAGAGAGAAAGGGTAATGTGTATGCATGCCACAATGTGCAGGATTACATCAGAGGGCAACTTTATGGAAGTCAGTTAACTGCTTTCCCCACATAGATTCCGGAGAATGATCTCAAGGTCCCAGGTTTATATGCAAAGGTCTTTATCCACGGAGCTCGCCCAAAGGCCTGATTAAGAAACTCCAGTCAGTCAATCATCAAATATAAACTACCAGCCCATAAGTCATTGCCTTGCCCTTGCAGAGTATTGACAGATATCATTTCATGTGAAATATGAAAAATGAAACATAAACAGAAAACTTTTATGTGGGACCAATATTTCTATTTCTTTTTAATGACTTCTGGGTTTCCCTATAAGGGAATCCCCATTCGTTTATTGTAAGTAAATTTTGAAAATATAGAAAATTATAAAGGAAAAGAGATTTCCTAAAATCCTACCATCCAAAAATATCTATGAATCTTTGCTATGGACCGCCATATCTTTATCTTGGCACTTTATGATTTTCAAAATAAAATTGCTACCTGTGAGTGTTCTTGTTGAGAAATTTGGATTTCTGCATAACAAATGCAGACTTAAGATATTCTACCTTGCTATTTTTAATCATTTCACAGCATCATCTAGATATGTTCTATTTTACTTCACCAGTCCCCGATGGTCTCAGAGATCTCTTGTTTCCATGTGTTTGTCTAATTATCTCTGAGTTGTGGTTCTAACGCTAGAACTGCCAGAAGATAGTCATCTCCTCGGATTGCTGGCATCAGTCCTTGCCACTCAGCCTGCCTCCCGTTCCCAACACGTGACTGAGGATGAGAGATCAAAACCAGAAGGGGCAGGAGGCTTGAAAACTTACAGAGCCTTTCGCTGACAGAAAACAGAGGCCCACAGGGCCAAAGTGGCTTGCTGCAATTCCAAGGAGAGTTGGCCGCAAAGCAAGAACCAAAGCGTGGGTGGCTACCTGCCCAGCAAGCTCCTCCACAGTTCACTGCCTCCCTTTAACCCAGGACCCTGAATTACATGGCTTGGGAGCACGCCTGGCAGGCTTCAAAACAGCACTGCAGCCAACCCGGGCATTTCCTGAACTGGCATGTACGCCAGATAAATCTGGGCTAATGCCCGTGTTCTGTATAACCCAAACCAACCGAGGCCCTGACTGTCCATTTTCTTCACAAGCACAAATCCCTTCCTAGGGTTCAGGTCTTGGTTTGGGTTTGAGTGGTGGGATTAAGACTCTGAAAAGGAGGGTGCAGGCTGAGCCTCCTGAAAAAAAAATGGCTTTTGTTGGGGGGGGGCTGGAATGAAGTATCTTGCAGATTTGGGATCTTAAATGTTCTTATGACAAGGAAGGAGACAGATGCAGGGACTGACCTGTGGGGTAGATGGAGCAAGCCCTCCAGCTCACTGTTGGTGTCTCAGGCTGAATAGTCTGTGCCTGTCCTAAGTAGGGTCCCCACATCTCTGGAGAAAGCTTTGGGTGGGGAGGAGCAGGCTGGGGAGGCCCTGCTTATGCTAACAGGGCACTGAATTAGTGCTTTGCATGCCTCATTTAGCACAACTGTGCAAAATCTAAAAGTACTAATAAATTTTCCTTCAGGGGTCAAGCATCATAAAAGGAGAGATGATCAACCATTAATTAGCAGGGCAATTACAGCTTGACGGGTTCTGTTCTAACTCTGGGTCCTCTCACACGGCACAATTTGTTCCAAATGCTTTTTTGCAAAGAGGTCTTTCATAGAACAAAAAGAAATGTGGTACTAGCCAGGAGAGGGATGCCTCTGGGAGTGAGAGCCCTCGCCTGCTCTTAACTGTTCTGTAAGATCAGCCCCAGAAATTTGGTCAAAAGAGAAAAAAAAAATCTTGCGTTCGTTCGCGTGCTGATATTTACTTAATAGAATTAGCATTAAATATAGTCATCACTCAGAAAAGAGGGCATCTAGTCTCTGTGGAGTTGCAGTGACACTTGAATTTTTGACAACCTTGCAAAACAGAGCCATTGGGGATAAAGGACGGCTGTCTTGCCTTTGACATTGCCAGAGACGATTAAGAACCAGTGTGTAACTTCTATGACTCCCTTTCTCTGTTTTTAATTTAAAATTTTTTTTTGTGTGTGTGTGTCTGTGTGTATCAGAGGGCGCTGTGTGTGCCTGTGAAGGCCCAAGGATGACTTTGGGAATCACCCTGGATTGCACTATCTCCTCTTTGCTTTGCTCTGGAGTTTCCGAGGCTCCGCCTTCGAGGCCCAGCAGTACAATTCTCTGCTATTTTTACAATTTTCTGCCATTTCTGCTTGGCATTTTTATGTGGGATCCGGGATCTAAACTTGGGACCGTCTGCTTGCAAGGCAAGGGTTTAACCCTTGAGCTATCTCTCCAGCCCCCTTTCTCTATTATTAAGGGACACAAAGTTATGTGGTTTAGGAAGCTGGGCAAGGGTTTTATCATTCTTAGTTGAAAGCCGTACAGTCTGCCAGTTCCAGTACCCTCAGTGTGCGCTGAGTACCAAGTAGGGCCGTTGGTTCAGAATCAAAGTGGTGCCCTAGGCAACATGATCAATATACCTTCTAAGATTGACGTCCCCTCCCCAGACTTAGATTTTGGATAGAAAAGCAAGTAAGCACCTCCCAAGACCACAGAGGAGCCAGCCCCAAGTCTTCCCACTGCCCTGGGATGCCTTGGACATCTGAGAATGAATGAGTGTAAAAAATCCCAGGGAAGGCTCCTTCTCGCGATGAGACCCTGCCTGTCTCCATCCATGGGTTTTGGAGGTTTAAACACACCCCATGTTTTTAAGTCATCCCTTGTCGTATCCAATCACAGGACAACTGGGGCTTTTGTGTCTCTCCTCCCCTGCCCTGCAGGAACGCAGAACATCATTAAGATGGTTCTCTTTGTTTTCCTGAAAGTCCTTGGCAGTAGGGAACCTGGAGACTGTGTAAGAGAAAGGTCTAACTTTAGGCCCTGTGTTTGGGAGGCTGCCCAGAGTGTTCCAATGTAGATCAGCCCCCACAGGAACTGGAGCTGGTTCTTAAATGAGGCACATAGAGGTCACGTGATGAGGGTTTCCCCTTAAGGTTCTGCGGGGAGCGGGACAGTGGGAACTGGGAGAAGAACACTGTCTGACTGAGGGTCCTTTTTTAACTAGCAGGGGCCATGTTTCGCCGGCCTCTTATGCACGATAAAGGACCCCATCCTTTCCCCACCTTCCTCCCCCGCCTCCAATACCACCATCTGCCTCAGCCCAGAAACAGCTTTAATCAGCCCGTCTCTCTGCAGTTGCACCGCGACTGTCGTGCCAATGCTTTCCCAAGGCAGACCCTGGCACTCCCTGGCTTGACACCTCTTCCCAGCTCTCCAGGCCACTCCTGCAATTCTGCCACTTTCTGCCCTTTCTGCCCCTGGTCTCTCACCAAGTCCCAGTTGTACACTTGATGTCATATTCTTCCCCAAGATGCCTGCCTTCATTTTGAAGTGGGATTTCTTGGGGGTTCTAGGGTTGCAGAGCCAAAGATTGAAACCAGAGCATGTGGAGAGGTTAAACCAGGAATTTATTGAAAACAAGAGAAAAGGGGGAAAAAAAAAAACTCTTGGATGCTTGGTCCAAGGGAGGCAGGAGGAACCAGGCCTTAGGTGGAAGAGCACTAGAACAGAAGAGATAACTAGGAGTCAGAGAGAACAGAAAGAGCTGCCCTAAAGCACATGGCCGGAGGACGGAGCAGCCAAGCCATGATTGCAGGGCAGGAGAGCAGGAGGAAGAGGGAGGATGCTGGAGTTACGGTCCTTTAGTCCTGGAGGGCGTTGATAAGGAATGTCCTGGAGTTACTAGGGAAGTAAGGTAAAGAGGATGGGTGGAGCCTTGGATGTTGCTAGGGAGTGGCCCAGGAGTTGCTAGGGCAGGGAGGTAAAGACTGAGGGTTGGTGGGTGTGTTTCTCACTGGATCAGGCATTCTTATACTGCACTAGCTATCCATTAGTGTAGGCTGTGCCGGGACTTTGGCAGCACTTCCCACAATCGAGGCCAGCAAAATCCTACTCAACTTCAAAACTCAGTGCTGTGGCCCCTGCAGTGTAGCCCTCCAGGGCCTCTGTGGGCACCTCTATAGTGGTGCCCGCTCTGAAGAACTTGGGGGGAGGGAGGGAAAGGTGTCCCTTCAGGGTATGGGCTCCATGGAGGGTGCCCCCCCCCCAGAAAGTATCTCATAGGAAAGTGGTGAGTGGTGTTTTCTCACTCTGTACTCCTGGTCCACGGAAGGGTAGGTACCTTTAGGCTACATGCTAGACGTGCTTGCTAGACGTACTTCGTTGAGCATTGGTAGCTGCAGGTTAATTTCTGGTGTCCATTCAAGTGTCCTGAGGGGTCTCCCCTCTGCAGCATGGGGCCCAGATCCTCACTACAGCAACCCCCCCATCCCCCAACAATTCCAGCCAGCAGATACCTGCAGAACAGGCACAAACTGAGATGTGAATAAAACGGAGGAGGGACACCTTGGCTGAGAAGAATGCCTGATCCCACCAGGAACCAAGTCTTGGATGCACAGCTCAAAGTGAAAATCATTAATTTAGCCCCACCCGGTGGGACTTTCCCACCTCACCTGTTGCCCCTCATGAACATGGCCAGTCTTTGCAAGACAACTCTAGAAAATACCATCACATTCCACCCTGGCCCCTTGAGGAGTCAGAGCAAGGGGACTCGAGTGTCCTCACTAGCCAAGTAACTTGACTCCTGGATTGTCAGGAGACAGGCAGACGCGTCTAGAGGTGCTCCTTCTTGCAAAGTCTGGAGAATTTGGGTTCAAGTTCATCACACTGAGACATTTTTCCCGGACAACTTTGAGTGCTGCCGTCCTGTGTGTGAAATGGATTTAACACAGCTCATTGTAAAGACTGGATAAGAGAAGGGGAAACATTCTGTAAGCTACAAGTGACCAAAAAATTGTGTTTGGTGCTGTTTTACATTTCTGGGGGTGGGGGGAGAGAGTGTCTTGCTGTCCTCTGCATCTGTGGCATTAGCCTCCGGTGTCTGATTGACATCCTATCCACGCTGTGCTCTGAGCATATACATGAATGAATGAATGAGGCTGAGTGATGCTGTATGAATGAATGAGTGCGAGAATGCTGTATCTCAGAACTGCTGCCCCAAAGCTCGGCAAGTCAGTCGAAGCTACCCCACACTCCCTCCCAGCCTACAGGTGACATGACCAGCAAGCACAGCAGCCCAGAGAAACAAGTTTCTGAAGTCTAGAACTTCTGCTACAGAAACCACCCTGGCCCCAATCAAAGCTCAGGAGAAGTGGCACCCCAGCATCCCCACTTGCTTCCTCCCTTCTTTCTCCCTTTATTCCAATACCCAGGATGTGCTGGCTGTGGTTAAAGACAGGGGTCAGGACATAGACGATAAGAAAATGACTGTCCTCTGTCCAGCTCTAGAGAGCTGAGTGGAAAAGCTGAGTTTGCTATTGAGAGAGAGAATCATTTCTGTTCAATAGTTTAGAATGAAATCTTAGTTAGAATAGCATTTTTTAGGCCATTTTAAACAGTGTTAGAAAGGCTGCTGGGAAGGTTTTGAAGGTTGCCTGGTGCAACTTTGCAGGAATTGGCGTAGAGATAAAGTGGCCAACTTTCCCCAACCTTTTGTTTACCAAAGGATATGGACATGAGCGCCCCGAATGAAGATGAACTAAGATCCTGAGAAGAAACAACTAGCCAGTGAGGTGGACCACAGGTTGCCGGGACCCCATATGAACAGATCAATCACATGCAGGGGACCAAAAGCCCCAGTATGGTTTATAGAAACTAGAACTAACCTATGAGGAAAAGCCACTTTTCTCAGGTTTGCTTGAGTTTATAAATACCCCCAATCCTACCGGCCATCTTTGGCTACCTTGCCCCTCATGGACTCCATGTTTGTAGGTTCCCTTTGGCTTCCTTGTCCCTCAAGTACCAATTCTTTCCTTTTTCTCCCCCAAAAAACTCTGCCTTAATCATCTACACTTAGTTCTAGTCTCAATCTTCAACTCTGGAATACAAGAACATGGACATAAAACACTACGGCAGAGGCTACCAGTGCAGGACCAAGAAGGCTGTGCTGCCAAGGTCTAGAAGCAAACCCTGGACCCAGATTCAAGTCCAGCGGCTGCTACTGACTGTACAGCCTGTAGTAAATAATCCCATCCTTCTGTTTAAAAGGGGGCACAGTGGTGGGCAGGAGCTAATCACTCCTGTGTCACAGGGTTTTGAAGAATAAATAGAAAAAATAATTCTGGAAACTTTTAGCACAATGCCTGGCTTCAAACATTCATTTGTTCTTATGTTCAATAAAATGCACATATGGTAACTTAGCAAGTCCCAGTGTTCCAGGGTGCTCGACAGACCTCTCCTCTCCTGCTTTCTTCCTCAGGGGGGGAGGCCTGCAAGAGAGAGAAAAGACGGGGCAGGAGTCCGAGCAAATGCACTTTTCACCAGACAGAACAGAGTGGCGTCTTGTAGGATTTCTATCAACAGACTGGAGAAAGGCAAACTAAGGAAGACCTAGTCTGGGTGAGGCCAAGGCCTCCTCAGAGGACCACAGGCCAGGGGCAGATGTGTGGGGACCCTGCGGGGAGACTGGGCACCACGCAGGCCGCTCCTCCGTGTTTCCAGTTCGCTCCCACTTCCTTTGGGAGCCCGG
Source organism: Typhlomys cinereus (assembly GCA_023101885.1). Lineage (NCBI taxonomy): Eukaryota > Metazoa > Chordata > Mammalia > Rodentia > Platacanthomyidae > Typhlomys > Typhlomys cinereus. Next base: position 632,058 of record JALPQD010000488.1, read on the forward strand.
GAAACACGGCCTTCCCAAAGCAGCCTCCGAGGTGGCCTGTGAAGCCTTTGTCCTCAGCAGCAGAGCAATTTCTGCTTCGGTGGCTCCAAACAAGGCTTGCATTAACTCCGGGGCTGTGAGGGATGCACCGACAACAAAGCCCAACACCGTGTCCCGGCCCTCAGACAAGCCTAGGAACAAACGGTGCTGGAATTTTTCAGAATAGAATCATCCGCTCAATGTCACTGCATACATTTACCTACCTCAGTGGCTATTCAGGGCCTCTTTCAAGGGTGGGGGGTGATCAATAGAGATGGATCAGACAACATCTCTATGGCAACAGCTCCACTGAAAAATGATGGCGGTCACCGGGAGAGGGGGCGATGATCATTTTTTAAGAAACGTTCGCAAATACAGCCTGACTCGCTCCGGGGGGCTCTTTGGCTCTAGGAAGCAGGTCTGTGCTAAAAACAATAGCGGGGAGGCTCATGACAGGACTAATTAGAGGTGCAAGGCAAGCGTGCAAACCTAAGCGAGCGTTTGCGCAAAGCATTAGGCCCTGGCCCTTTGCGACATGAAATTAGTCAACAAAATTAACATTCCCTCTCTTGGGAAACTCTCGAGCTGAAGGGGCTTGCAAGGACCTCATTTTAAGTAGCCAGCTTGTCAGAGGGGAAAGGAAATGGTGAAGGCAAACAGTGGCCCCAGCAGGCTCTCCAGCAGAGCTGGGGTCCGGCTTTAGAGCCACCCTCCCGTTCCTTGACACTCCAGGTTGGGAAGGAATGGCCCTGGTAACCGACTTCCCAGGCAGAAACTTCCAGGGACCTCGTGGTTTTTGGGTAGTTAGGCAGTTTTAGGGCAGCCGTGCTGGGACGGTCTCTTGAAGGTCTTCGGTCATCCCCAGGGCTGGGATTACCCTGAAGAAACACACTCCAAAATCACCAATTTCCCCCAACCCTCTGATTGTAAAAGGATATGGAGATTAGGTTGAGCACAACATCGACTGGATTGGGTCCCAATATGGACAGACCAATGAGATGTGGAGGTCCAAAAGCTTCAATTAGGTTTGCAGAAACTGAGCTAACCAATGAAGAAAAGCCACTTTTCCCGGGCCTGACTAAGGGTGTAAATATTTCCAAGCCTGGCATCTTCAGTGTCCGTGAGCTCTTTCCCAGTTCCATGCCCCTCGTGGATTCCATGCCTGGTGCCTATGAGTTCTCCAGGGCTCTCTTGCCCTCACAGATTAACATCCGTATGTTCCATATTTTCTCTCCTTAATAAACTTTGCCTTAATCTCTACCATGTTCTGGTTTCAATCTTCAACTCCTGAACAAAAGAACCTGGACACATAAAGACCCCAGGACAGGGACCCTGTATGTGCTCCATTTTGTGACGACTGCAGCCAGGACATAACACTCCGCATCAGTGGGAGAAAGTCTAAAGCAATATCTTTATGTTGCTTTACGAACAGCTGGAAGAAGGCAGAGGCCCGTAGGGAAGGTTGCGGGAGCTTCTGTTTTCCTGCTTCCTTTCCCCATGACCTTCAGACGACCTTCGGTGGTCACCTCTCTTGCCTCCGCAGAGACTTCCGTAAAATGTGAAGTATGGAAGGACTGAAGATGAAAGATTCCAAGGCGAGTACTGAGTTTATATACGGCACCTTTTGTGCCCGACACCTGAAAGAAATTAGGCAGAGAATGTGGGGGCTGTGGCTCACCCCGACTGGAGTGTTTGCATTCTTGGGCTTTTCCAGAAATCTTGTTGGGGACAAGGGCTGCTCTGCAGCCTAGGGTTTACCTGGAAGCAGGTGCAGGAAATGCTGCTTTTCAGCCTCCCCCATATTTTCCGTTGGTCCCAGCCCCTGGGATCAAGTGAACCTTCAAGGGCTCACTCTTTCTGTCTTTGCCTTTTCCCTTTCTTTCAAATATACACTCCTCTTAGAGAATCGTAAATATTCCTAGAAAGATTTCTGCCTAATTTTTAGGAGACTTACACAGAGAGAGAGAGAGAGCGCCAGAGAGAGGAAATCCTTTTTTTCCCTATATTGTGAAGTTCTTGAAGATACACAAAGTAACTCATTTAAGTGAGCTAAAATAAATTAAATTTTTCTAGAAATTATACTTAAAGAAGTACACTTCTTATAAAATTTTAAAATTCTGTTAACACATTAAAATACTTATTTTTATATCTAAGATACAAAATAATTAATTTTATTAATATATTGATTTGTTTCATAAATATATTACCAATATATGTTGATTTCTCTACTTCACTAATATATTACCAATATATACTAAGTGTAATTACTGCAAAGATTCCAAAACTGTAAGAATGAGGACTTCAATTTCAATTAAGTTTAAAGAACAATACTATTAAGCTCGAAAGTAATGAATAAAATTTTTTTTATTAAAAATGTAATTATACTTTTTAAAATTTTTTTACCAGTTCCCTCCCTCCCCCCTCCTCCCCCCGAACCCCCTCCTCCCTCTCCTCTCCCTCCCCATCCCCCAGTACCTCCCCCCCAATTCCCAGAGAGTCCTTTATTGTGTACGCCTGACTCTCCACTGGGTCCTCCTCTCCCATGACATATAAGGACCCAGTGGCATTTCCATAAGCCCTTTCTCTTGTTCCCCTTAAGCATAAGATCACTACTATGGCTGTCATTCCCTTGCCTCCAGGGATCTCGGTGCCCTTAACAGATGCTAGACTTTATGAGGGCAACAGTGCGCTGGACATTGCGCAGGGCATGCAAAGTCCCATTATGATTGCTTTGGCCCCAACTATTGTTGAGAATCTTGCAAATCGTTGCTCCTCCCATCCTTTTGCTCTTACAATCTTACCGCCCCCTCTTCCGCAAATGTCCCTGAGCTCCAGGATGGGGAGAGATTAGGCTGGCCTAGTTCTATGTGATTGATATAGAGTCTCTGAAGTTCTGGATTGTGGTTTGTTGATTTTCTTTTGCAGTTTTGCTGCTCCTGCAATGCCCTTCACTCCATTCTGCTGGGCACTCTATGTCACCCCCTGGCTAGAGACAAAAAGCTGTTAAACTGGAGTCTTGTTATAATAGCACAATGAATAAAATTTTGATGACTGTGAATTTTCATATACTTGAATGGTTCAATATTATCATAATATAATGCTGTCACAACTGTATTTGTTTTAGATGATTAGCATTACATTTTATAAAGTCAGCATGACATTTAGCTCTTATAATGAATACTTCCTTTTCTGTTGTCAGAGTTGTTTCAATCCCTATAAAGGGATATGTGACTGTCTGGCTATATCTGGTGATAGAAACACAAACTGAAAGTCCAATTTGTCCAGCTTGTGTTTCCATGATGGACCTGGGCATAGCTGTCATTTCATTTCTGAACTTGGTTGAATCATGGATGAGTAGCTTATGCTTTGTTTCCAAGGTTGTCTGTGGATTAAGAAGCTATTTTTATACCCCACGGAAGAAGCGATGTGTGTTGTCTATAGTGCTTAATCCTTTGGTGGAGTTTAATCTTTCAAACATGCAGCTCAGAACCCGCTGCTCTCCTGACAATAGAAAGGAGTCATTTGTTGCTGCTCCTTGACCAAGACCAAGAAAAAAGAGGAGGGCTGCAGGTCTTGGTCCCCTGAGTAAACTCCCCCGCTGCGAGTAGAGACCGCAGGGACCACCTTCTGAGGTGACCTCTAAGCGGCCACAATGTATGAGAAACACAGGGTCGTCTGAGCCCACCATCTTCTTATGACCTTGAGGGTCTAGGAGGAGGTCATGAACACAATCGATTTGACTGAGGCCTGGAGAGATGGCTCAGTGGGTAAAGCATCCGCTAGAAGACCCAGCAACCTGAGTTCCATTCCCATGAGCCCACAAGGTGGAAGGAGGGAAATGACTTCTGAAAGCGTGAGAGCTGTTCTCTGACTGGACATGCGCTATGGCGTGTATGCGTGTGTGCCGCCTCCTCCTCCTCTCTCTCTCTCTCAAGTAAATAAATAAAATATTTTAAAAAGCAGTCTGGGTGTAGTTCAAATGCTGGAAGCTTGGTCCTGATAGGACGTATTGAAAGATGGCAGGTCTTTAAGAGGTGGGGCATCATGGGAATAATGAGGTCAAGGAGACAATGTCCCCCCAGAAGCAATTAACATCCATTTGGCAGGATGGGTTGGTTCCCTGTCAGCAGGTTATAGTAGACAGAGCCCAGCCCACAGGCTACACTCTGCCATGCTCTGCCGTGACTCCATCACCACACTGTGACACGGCAGGACAGCTTCACCAGCTGTGCCCATCCAAGCTTAAAAAAACCTCCTCATCTGAGAGTCAAACTAAATCTTTCTTCTTTATAATTTATGCCCACATGCTTTGTCGTAGCCACACATTTAAAGTAAGTATCGTATACTGAATTTTAGTGGTTAGGGGGAAATTCGTGAGTGTCTTGACTTGAACAGTGACATCTGAGGGAGGGAACCGGTGTACCTATTAAGTTTGTATGAGCGGAAATAATAATAAAAAATGTTTTAAAAAAAAAAAACCAGTGACATCTGTCGCACCACACAGCAGAGTGTGTAGGTATGGAGGGGGGAGGAGACAGCAGTATCTCCTCCCATAGAGATTGACGTTAGATACAGAATAACCTTGGAAGGTTTCATGTCAATGTAGTCCCTTCATAATAAATATTGGAGGCCATAAATTTATTTTTACAAATAGGAAAATTGAGGCCCAGAGAGGGCTGTCCCCTGCCCAAGTTTGTTCAGCAGGCAGTATTAGAAAGAAGCCAGGGGAGGGGGTGCATTCTGATTGTTTTGGGATCAGTGGTATCCTTTCCATCACGGGCTGCACTCAATGCCCGTGCTGCAGATTGACAGCCCAGCTAAATTTTAAAAAGTCCACTGTCTCCCTTGGCAAACATACGGACCCGGCCAGGGAGCTGTGGGGGTCAGATGAACAACAGATGAGGAAGCTACTTGTAAGGAGATAGGCGATGGGACTTTTCTGATCACAGTCACCGCAGCTCCACCTGGACCCTGTGGTCAGTCACAAGTTCAGTTGCAACCTTTCCCCAGGCAGCTGGTGGCACCGACTCAGATCTGTCGTCCCCAAGAGTTAGAAACAGAGACAGACTTTGTCCCAGGAGAGGAAGGAGGGGCATCTCTGCGCAGCCATTTGGAAGCCAGAAACATTTTGATGTAGCCAGAAAGGGGTGAGGGTGGGGGTGGGGAGCGCGTTTCTTTCTGCTTGTTTTCTTCCTAATTACCAAGCAGTATCTGGCACAGGAATCCTGTCCCCACCCTGCAGACTGGTGAGCAGGGTGGGGTGAGACCCGAGAATGGGGAAAGGCCGGGATGTCTGCTACACAGACTGTCGGGGGACGTTATATCTCGGGGCCACCCCGGTTGCTTCCTTTCAACAGCCACCCCGACTGTACGCTGCTCTGTTCAAGAACCAGCCGTGCCCCGGGGCCCGGAGGAGTCGGCCATCTCTCTAAGGAAGTCCTGGCCCACTGCACTTTCAGAAACTGAACTACCATCTCCTCCGCCCAGGGCACAGTGAAGGGTAGAGCGAGCCAGAAAACAAGTGGAACCAGAATGAGCAGTATACTGAAGGTGGTGGGGAGGCCCAGGACCCTCACGGAAGCTCCGAGAATCACTTCCCTTCCCTGGCCTCTAGTGATAAAGATCCTTGTGCCGCCAGCACAGTTTGTTGTGGTTCGTGGTCAACAAGCATTGGGGGGGGGGCTCCCCACAGCTACTCTGAGGGACATACCCCCAGGGACAGCCTCACGCAAGGGACACGCGGCTGCCCTGCAGTGAAGACAGGGCTGGGCACTCCTGGTCTGGAAGCTCCTCACAGAGAGCGACTCCCAGAGCAGGCACGGGATCTGTTGAGTGAACGCACGGCCAGAGAGCTCAGGAAGGACTGTTCAAAGTGACCAAGGGACCCGCACCCCCTGCCACCGACAGCATCCCACCTGTCAGGTCTCAAGTCTATAATGAACACATGACCCAAACAATTTAGGGGAACAGGGAGATTTTTATTTCCAATTTCATGTTGCGGCTCACTGTGGCAAGAGAAGTCTCACCAGCATCAGGAGTCAAGGGCTATCATATCCACAGCAAGAGCAGAGGGGCAAGACCAAGACTTGCCAGCTTGCCATGGCCAACTAGCTCTTTCTTCATCTTACCCATTTGCCTGGGGAATGATCCCACCCACTGTGGGCTGGGTCTTTGTGGCAGTTAGTTTCAGTTGTCAATTCCATAAGCGAGCCCTTAGGCACACCTGTAAGGAATGATTTCCTTCAAGCAGGCCTCTGGCAAGCCTGCAGAAGACTGTGTTAATTGCTTATTTGAAGTTAATTGCTTATTTGCATGTAGCAGGTGGGGATCATTCTCTGGCCATGTGGATAACATGGAAGAACTGGTTAGCACTTGGCAAGCTGAATGCAGCATTAGCCCATGCCCCTGGGCTCTTGCTGTGATATGGTGTGATCAGTTCCCTTGGCTTCTGTTGGGAACTCTCCTGCCATTGTGATTAATTGTAATCTGAAATTGTGAAGAAGAAATCTCCTTGCTCCCCTAAGTCATTTGGATTAGGTATCATTTATAACTATGGAATATGGAGCTAAGAGAGTCTCCCCAGGTCAACGATGAAATTAGACATTCTCCAGGCTTGTCAGAGGCCTGCCTTAACTAAATCATCCTTATAGGTATGCCCAGCGGCTCATATCTCTATATCCAGCAAATTGACAGCTGAAGTTAACTGTCAATCTATCCCAACCAGAAGAGTTAGGGAAGGCCTGGGGTATGCGTGGGCAAGGAAAGGGGATCCCAGTGATTCACAGAGACTGCTGATTTCACTTTCCTCTAACAGACCCTCACAAACCTTCACAAGCTCTACTAGTGCCTCCATTCTATAAACAGGAAGCTGAGTCACAGGGAGGCTGTGCTAATTGCCCATCCCATATTGAGCTAGGAAGGGTGTCGCAGTTTGCCTGCACTGTTACTGAGAAATTCACAACCAAATGACTTATGAGAACAAGGGGTTTTATTCCGGCTTGTGATAGTCTGGTTACAGTGTCTTGTCCAGCTTGGCAGGAGAGCCCACACCAGCACTAAGGGCTGAGGGAACTGGCCACACCAAATCCACAGGACTGCTGAGAGGGACCATGCACATTTGTCAGGCCCGCGAGTCTGGTCAAATATGCAGAAAGACGCCAACTCCCTTCACTAGTTTCCCCCACTGGGTTCGCCTGGAAGTAGTCCTGCCCACCACTGGGTCTTCTCCATCCTTCTCCTTGCAGGCTTGCTCAGGCCCTAATTTAACTATTGATTTCTCACGACTATGTCCAGAGCTCAGAGCCTTCGCTGTCAAATTGCCGCCCAGTAGCTGATTATGGCAAAGGGGCAAGGCTGAGATTCCAATCCAGGAAGTCTGGCTGAGTGACGGATATAAAGTTTGTGTGGATAAGTTAAAAAAAAAAAATCACAAGGGGCTAGAGATGGCATTCTGTGAGGAAAGAAGTTTTTGGGCTGGAGAGATGGCTCAGGGGTTAAGACTTTGTCGCGAAAGCAGAAGGTCCTGAGTTCGGATCCCAGGTCCCAGGTCAAAATTAGGCAGAAACAGTAGGGGTCTTCACTTCGGCCTGGTGGGTGGAGCCTGGGAAATTCCAAAGTAAAGCCAGAAGGAGGTAGAAGCAATCAGAATGATTCCTGAAGACACCCTCAGTCCTCCACAGGGACACAATACCCTCTCTCTCTCTTTCTCTGTCTCTCTCTTTCTCTCTCTCTCTCTCTCTCTCTCTCTCTCTCTCTCTCTCTCTCTCTCACACACACACACACACACACACACATAAATAAATAAATAACAATAAATATAATTTTTTTAAGAAAAGTGGTTTTGCTTTGTTGTTTTTGAACTAGTCTTTATTTCAAAATTGAGTAAATACCTCCAAATCAACTCTGCAGACTGAGATCCTACATCTGCTTGAGCTGGGCCTGAGGCTTCTGACTGCCCAGGTCTCCCAAAGCAGGTGTCCAGAGCCAGACTGTGAGCCACTGCTGAGGTTTGGTTGACCTCTCGGCTTCCCTCCTCCTCCTCCTCAGAGGGTCGCTGTGTCACCTCCTTTCTCTGGGGGGTGAGGTGTCATTCACAGACACCTCAAACACCGTACCCTACCCCATCCCAAAGCAGCCGGAGCAGCAGTCGCTGTGAGGCAGGGACCTCTTGGGGGTAGAGTTATGGTTGACACTGCCTTGCTCTCTGAGTCTTTGTCAACCACCCTCCGCTTTAAGTATTAACCATGTCTCTTACATGAACTCACAGTTCACCATTGAGAACTTGCTCCAGGGACCCAATCTCTACTTCTTAACTCACTGGGATTACAGGCCAGCTGTCATATGTGCCCAATGTTTACATGGGTACCAAACACCCATCCTCACGCTTATGTGGCTTTACCCACTGGGCCGTCTCCTCCCCCACCTCTAGTAAGTTTTTTACTCAAGTCGTCTCTATTGCGAGCAAGGTTATGTCGAAAGTCAAGGTACCGGCCGTTGTCTAAGGGGACATCGGCAGAACGTTTCCCTCCACATGCATGGCCATGATCCAAGTCGGTGTGGCGGCGCCGAGCAGCCGTCCCGATGACTCTATCTTAGCAGCTGGTTGAAAGTGGACTTGCCTGGAGGTGACAGAATAGAGGGTGGTCACTGTCCCCCCAAGGGTAGGTTTCTAAGTTCTCTCCTGATTCTTGGTGTGCTTCCTCCAAGATGGCTACCATGCTAGCCCAGTGAAAATGACTGGGCAGGCGAAGGCCATCCACATACTAGCTGAGACCCCTTACGCCCCGCACACTACACAGCACAGACCACCCAGCAACAGGTCAGATTCAGACTACAGTCCAGAAGCCTGGCACGCACTGCCAGCTGTGACCATTCATCACCTGGCCTGCCACCAAGTTTATTTTGCTTATAGCCCCACAGAGCCGCGCCAGACACCCAGATGGTATGCTTGGGCCATTTTGGGGAGGGGTTCCCCCTCCTCATGGTCCAGTTTCTTCCAATCCTTAGACTCATGGTGAAGCCAGAGATGCCAGGAAATCAGGTGGAGGGGAAGGGGCTGTTGCAGAACTACGCAGTTCTGAAACCAAGTCTCCCCTCGTTTCTGCCCAGGGCTCAAGGATGCGAGGAGTGAATGCAGGAAGAAATGAGACACGGCGGCCAGGACAAGCTCACTCCCTCTGAAGTCTGAAACGGGAACAGGTCAGATCTGAGATAGCGGGGGCCATCAGTCACATGTCTTTCCACAATGTCTCCATCCACTGGTGGCCACAAGGGATCTGACCACCAAGAGATAGGGACAGTGCCGCTTTTGATGGTTGCACGGCCCGTCACTCTATCTTGCTCTTGAATGATAGTCTTCAGCTCTCACAACAGAGTCCAAGGCCCAGATTGCAGGCGGTGCTGCTGGCCGGGCTCCTGCTGGGCCCTCCCTGACGGACTCTGATCTCCTGCCCAGCTCTCCGCAGACTCCTGGGATAACATCACGAAGGCACTGTGTCTAGCCTGACCTCACCAGTCGCTGCCTTCTGCTCAGCAGATGTCCCTCAGTCCTCATGTCGGAGGGTTCTGGAACGAGTCAAGGGGCAGAGGAGGACACTGTGCGCCTCTAGCCTTTGTTCTGTTCTGCCAGGCTGCTGAATTCTGGGGTCACAGATTTGGAATTGCCTAAGCCATATGTTTTGAGGCTTATAGTAGATCTTGGTTTGGTTCTGTTACTCTCAAAGGGTTGCATCTAGTAGAGGCCTATTGATGGTGGGGACTTTAAGAACAGAGCCCAGATGGCTTGGATAAAAGATCCTTCAGACACCCTTAGCCCACTAATTTGTGAAGGTCCCACCTGGTCCCATGTCTCAAAACCACACAACGGGGACAAGATGAGTTCTGGCGGCGACAGTCCCAACACAGCACTGCAGTGGGAATCCCATGTGGGCTCTGTCCAAACGCTTCCTCCTGCAGGAAACCCTTCCAACCTCCCAGAGCCATCACTTAGAGTGTCCGGGACATGGTTTGAATGTGACTTGTCCCCCATAGTTCATGTGTTTGCATCCTTAGCTGATGTTAATGTTTGAAAAGGTCTTGGCACCTTTAGGAAGTGGAGCTTTGCCAGAGGAAGGCATGTTACAGGAGGTGGCCTCAAGGTTTTGGTAGCCCAGTTCTATTTGAAGTTTGTAATTTGCTCTCTCTGCCTACACGATGATGCTGTGACCTGAGCCACCTCTAGCTTGTGCTGTCTGACATACCATTTCTATCATAAGAACTGTATTCCCTCTAGAACTGTAAGTCAAGTAACTCTCCTCTTTCTCCCTTAAATCGGCTGGTTGAGCACTGTGTCACAGCAGAGAAAGAGTAACTACAACAGCCTCTCTCCCTCCTGGGCGGCACCCTGGCATCTGAACGGTTAAAGCAGCACTTGCAAATCTACTTTGCATTAAAAGTAGATGTTCACACACATTTACCATCAGAACTGGGAGCTGCTTAAGGGCTGGGCTGAGAGAAGCCCTTGAGCAGAAGTGTAATGGTAGAATTAATAAAAGAACAGATATGGTAAGTGACACATCTCTGAGCTACAAGGCGAGAATCTCCTTCCATCCAGCCAGCAAGCACTTATTGAGATCCACTATTAGCTGTCGGTTGCAGGATACAAGGATATCTAGACTCACAGACTTACAGTTAAGATCAGGATGCTTGAATGTGAGCTGTCTGTCCCTCACAGACTCATGAGCTGTCGGTCCCTCACAGGCTCATGAGTTTGCGTCCTTACCTAGTGTTAATGTCTGGGAAAGTTGGGGCACCTTTGGAGGTGGAGTCTTTTTGAAGGAAGTGGGGGGCAGGTGCATCTTGAGGTTTGGTAGGTTGGTCCTGCTTCCTTTCATTTTTTTTTTTTTGTTTCTTGTTTCTTTCTGCCTTTGTGATGTCGGCAGTGACCTGAACTAGCCTCCAGCTTCTGTCTCTGGCCACGCCATCTGCTGTGTGATTCCTGCCATGTGGACTCTGTCCCCTCTGGAACTGTAAATCAGAATGATCTCCCCTTCTCCCTGCAGTCATGTATGAGTGTTATCTCACAGGAGCAAAAGAAGAGTAACTGTGACACAGGAGGACAAACAAGATAAAGCAGGAAAGCAACATGTAAACCGGATCTGCGGGCGGATAGCAGTAACTGCAGGAAAAATGCAGAGGTCCTGGGGAAGGGCGAGCTCAGGAGAACCTGGCTGGGCCACAGTAAGGGAGGGACAGTGGAGAGAGATTTCTAGTGAGTGCTATTAGTGAAACAGGAAGCCCAGCTGGTATGCTTCAGGGTGGTCTCAGCAGGATCATTCAAAACAGGTTGCATTAGAACTTGGATGAAAGTGTCACTGATTAGAGGAGGGAGAGACAAACCCATCTTAAGGAAGCCACACCCGCATTAACGACACCCCCCCCCATGAGGCCCTTGTGTGGTCTTGTCAGACTCCACCTCTCAGTACTTGCACTAGGGATGAGACTCTAGATTCCAGCAGAAATCTAGACTCCCAGGAGGCTCAGTAATGGCCCCCCTCATATGTCTACTGCATCATCTTCAGAAGCCGTGGAATGTACTTGAAAAAAGGGATTTCAAATGTGTGATTAAATTAAGGACCTGGAGATAGAGAGACCACTAGGACTTGAGCCAGAGGACCAAGCGAGACCAGTCCTGCCTTTGCATCTGCATCTATGCGTGTGCAGTGGCATGATGAGAGTAACAGGCAGGTCCTCAGGAGGGCGGAGTCTGGCCTCACTCTAGGCCAGCCCCTCCCTCTGCTGATGAAGAGGCAAAGCAGGAACCGCCTCCAAGGCTCCCACGGTGGGACACGCTCAGGTCCTTAGGTCCCCAAGATGTCCCTTGTCACAATTACTCTGCATGTTGCCAATAAATTCTGCACAAAATAGCTTATGGGAACAGAGAGCTTTGTTTTGGCTTACGGTTAGCTGGTTATAGCTCTTAGTGCAGTATGGCTGCAGAATTCCTACCAACACCAGGCTCCAGGGGATCTGGCCACACCTTATCTGTAGCTGAGAGAGAGAGAGAGAAAAAATTCCTTGCCAGACTGCAAGTCTGTCCAAATATGCTGAAGAATTCCAGCTTCCTGGACAGTTCCTTCTATCTGGTCCGCCTTCAGGGACTAGTCCCACCCACCATGGGCTGGGTCTTCCCCATCAATTTAGACAATCTCCTGCAGACTTGCACAGGGTTTAACTCAACTACTAATTCTTCCCAAATGTCCTCAAAGCTCAGACTGCAACCTTCAAGGTGACACCGGCATCTAACTATCGCATCTCTCCTGTTTGCTTCTAAACACTTCCTGCACTTTGGACCAAGGTCTCATTTGCTAGGAATTTCAAACTTTCATCCAAACATCTTGGAAGAGGTAAAGAATGAACTGACTCTCCTTAAAGTTTCCTGAGAAAACCAATTTTGCCAGCACGTTGATTTTTAACCCCACATCATTTTCTGATCAAGGAAATCGTTTTTTAAATGACCTTCCATTCCCACTGGATTAGAAGGCTTAGGCTATGACTTGGGAGTACAAGTAACCTGAGATAAACCACTGTTATAGAAGCAGACAAACAGAACTCAGAGATACAGAAGAGCAAGGTTCACTTGTGCACCCGCACAGTCCAGGGAGAATTCTCCATACCAGGCACTGCTCTTCCGTTTTATTTATCTTTTGTACGATATAACTTCCTGGCCTTGGGAATTCCTACCTAAACGGATCTAATCCCTGGCCCAGGTTTCTCCACATGGCAGCTGGGAAGGCTGGATTGCAGAAAGAGGAAGCATGATAGGAAAAGGTTTGCACAATGGTCACCGTTTCACCATAAGAGCCTGAGGACAGTGAGATGCTGGCGGTGAGGGGGTCAGTGGGGAAGAGGTCTTCTGGAAATTACATGGTCACTGTACTCATGAGCTCACTGTACAAGACCTGCAGAAGATTGGACTTGTCACTGTTTCATTCTGGATCAGGACAGATTCCCAGAAACCCCATTCCTCCCTGAGGGAGTAATGGAAGCCTAGGCTTTCATTTTCTTCAGTGGTGTAGCCACTGATAGGTTGCCCTGGCTCTAGTAAATAACCTCCCAATCACACTAAGGTAAGAAACTAATTACCATGTACAAGACTTAATTCCAAATGGATCAAGGACCTTGATATAAGGCCAGAGACTATAAAAACCATAGTTGAAAGGATAGGGAACTCCCTCGAGCTGATTGGGCTAGGCCAACATTTCCTAAACAGACATCCAATGGCACAGTCACTGCTACCAACTCTCAACAGTTGGGATCTTGTGAAATTAAAGAGCTTCTGTTCAGATAAAGAGATTGTAACACGAGCTCAAAGGCAACCCACAGAATGGGAGAAAATCTTCACTAACCACATATGTGATAGAGCTCTACTGTCCAGAGTGCACAAAGAACTTAGAAAACTAAACACCAAGGAAACTAATGGCCCAATTAAAAAATGGGCCCTGGAACTTAAAAGAAACTTTACTAGGGATGAAATTAAAATGTCTAACAAATATCTTAAAAAATGCTCCACTTCCTTAGCCATCAGGGAAATGCAAATCAAAACTTCCCTGAGATATCATCTCACCCCGGTCAGGATGGCAAAAATCCACAACACAAACAACAACAAATGCTGGAGAGGATGTGGAGAGAGGGGAACTCTCCTACATTGCTGGTGGGAGTGCAGGCTCATACAGCCACTCTGGCGAGCCGTCTGGAGATTCTTAAAGAAATTAAAGATTGAAATGCCATATGACCCTGCGATTCCACTTTTGGGTATAACCCCCCATACAGCAGAGGTTCACCTCGATAGCACAAGCATGACCATGTTCATAGCAGCACTGTTTACAAAAGCAAAGACATGGAATCAACCCAAATGTCCAACAGTTGACGAGTGGATAAGGAAACTGTGGTACATCGATACAATGGAGTACTACTCAGCCATCAAAAATGATGAATTAATGGAATTTGCCGGGAAATGGATGTCATTAGAAACAATTATATTAAGTGAAGTATCCCAGACCCAGAAAATTAAGCGCTGTATGTACTCCCTAATAGGTGGCTCCTAATACCAAACCCACCCAGCCCATCTTTAGATACTCATAGGTAAATCTATGTATTACCTACAGTAATTGCAAGGATTATGAACAGGAGGGATGGGGTTGGAGGGCCACACCAGAAACAAGGAGAGAAGTGACCATGTTACAGTAGAGAAAATAGGCCTCCATCAAGGACTGCAAGAAAGTAATGTGACACCTAGTTAAGTTCACAATTCGTTCCTGATCATTTACAACTAAGGGGGTATGAACTCACCAGAAGGGTTAGGCATATAGTCCGGCAGATTAAAAAGTAACCATTTTGCAAATGGATGATTGACCCCTCCCATTGCCTAATGCCATATGACCCTGGGATTCCAATTTTGGGTATAAGTATTACATCTACTCTTGAATGTGCTCTTATAATAAGACTCTAGTTTAACAGCTTTCTGTCTCTGGCCAGGGGGTGACATACAGTGCCCATCACGATGGAGTGAAGGGCATTACAGGAGCAACAAAACTGCAAAAGAAAATCAATGAACCACAATCCAGAACTTCAGAGACTCTATATCAACCACCTAGAACTAGGCCAGACTAATCTCTCCCCATCCTGAAGCTCAGGTAAATTTGCGGAAGAGGGGGCGGTAAGAGTGTAAGAGCAAAAGGATGGGAGGAGCAATGATTTGCAAGATACTCCACACAAGTTAGGGCCGAAGCAATCATAATTGGACATTGTATGCCCGGTGCAATGTCCAACACACTATTGACCTCACAAAGTCTAGCATCTGCTAAAGGCACCAAGATCCTTGGAAGCAAGGGATCGACAGCCACAGTAGTGTTCCTATGCTTAAGGGGAACACAGGAAGGGGTTCAGGGAAATGCCACTGGGTCCTTGTACGTCATCAGAGAGGAGGGCCCAGAGGAGAGTCAGGCATGCACAAGAAAGGACTCTGGGAATCGGGGAGGCACGGGGGGGGGGGGATGGAGCGGGAGGAGTGAGGGGAGGGGGAGCAGGGGGTTTGGGGGGGAGGAGGAGGGAGGGAGGGAACTGGTGTACCTATTAAGTTTGTATGAGCTGAAATAATAATAAAAAATGTATTATATATAAAAAAACTAATTAAACTCAGTGGATCATACACACACACACACACACACGATATAAAAGTTGGAAAGGAACTTAGGAAGAAGGCTTTCAGTAGGACAGGAGGATAAAGGGTGAAAAATGAATAAATTTTATTATATAAATGTGTGAAACTATCAAACCAACAGGCAAGCACTGCCTAATAGAATGACATTGTAGTAGTTAAGTTAGAATTTAAAGTTGGCCACCAGCTAGTTAACAGGATGTCAGGAATATGCTGCTTGCAAAATGACTGCTGATTTAGATTCTGTGTTAACCGTTTGCTTTTGTTCAAGGTTGCAATCACACTGTACATGCCAGAATTGCTGTTACCAAGTGGCAGCCAGAAACACACATAATGGGATTCCATTTCTCTATCTAATGTGACTCAGTTTCTGTATCTTTAGTCCAAGGACACAGTGTGCCAGACTGTCACTACTCACAAGGTTCATCTACGCCATCATGTTGCTTGCTTAAGGATACAGAACAGAATTGTTACTGACTCAGTGACCAGATCAAATGACCACAAATGTCCTATTTTTGCCTTTAAAAACTCTCCACCTCTGCCCCAGGAGGCTCCTGCCTCTGACTAGGATCTTGACTCCCTAGTGTGTGGATGTGTTCAGCTTAATTAAAGCCTCTCCATTTGATAAAGTTTCTGGTTTCAGTGTGGTGAAATCTCTGAGCAAACCCTATCCCCAGATCCGCAACAGCATGAGGGAAGGGCATGAAAACAAGCAGCTACCGTCAGAGAGAGGCCGATGTCTGGAGATCAGCCCCTGCTCCTCTCCCCTTGGATTCATTGTTTCTACACACACAAGTGCTGACCAAATGGCCATTCGTGCTCTGTGCCTAGTGTTTCTTCCATTGAGAATGCTTGGACCTGACTCCTAATTTTTTCTCTTCTGGATCTAAGAATGGACAAGATATTCTCAGACACATACAGTGTTCTCTAGAATATGGGTCCCTGTCCTGGAATCAACAAAGCCCAGACTTGCTGAGCTCAAAATAAGAACAAAAGATCCTTTCCCAGTACACACTTCTGGTAGGAGGGCTAATGTAGGAGTGCAGCTCAGGGCAGGACCAACGTGACTCTTTCTCTCTGCACCCAAGACATATTTCTGTGATCCAGGTATATAAACAAACAAAATGGGCATACAAACCAAACATGTATGGATAATGAATCATAAAGACTTATTTCTAAAACAATTCTTTGGTATGCATTTAATTTTACCAATATTAAAGACAAGAGCAAATGTGCATACTAACGAGAGAGGTGGGCTTATTTATTTTTACGTAAAGAACTAAATATTGGCTAAATATTTGATGCTAAAGGACACAGGGTTAAAGGAATATTTTTCAAAACTGATCGATATTCTTTCTGGTCTTTATAATGGTCAATGCTGAGAACACCACTTCACATGCAGCTTAAGATGGCAGGAACTGGCTTAGATCCATTTCAGAAATTGTTGAAAATTTTGTCCTAAAACCAAATTGAAATTGGTTCAACAATTTTTTTTAATGAAATTGAGCCAGCAACTCAATCAGCAATTTTTTAAAATTAAACATTCTGACACAGCACTTCAAAGATCCACTAGTTTGACATGCGCTGTGGAATAATAGCAGGAAAACACGGAGTCTTCGTTCTTTACAATTGAACCATTATGTGACTATGGGAGAAGAAAACGTGTGTGCACAGTAAAAAAAAAAAAAAAAGCCACGGTTCGTAGCGTACAGTACTCTCAGAGCTGAGCTGAGGCGGTCCAGGCGTGCATGGAGCATGCGCAATGCAAAATGGGCTGTCATATGCCCCAAACCGGGCTGCAGTGAAGCCGCTGATGGTGAGGGTCACCTGACGCACCTTGGATTAGGTTTGCATTTAATATTGAAATAACTTTTGGTCTTTTCACATTCAGAAACATTTAACTGTTGCCTATTCTGGCCATTGAGTTATAAGATCCCCTGTGGGGTCCCAATCACAGTTTGTCCTAGTGACCAAATACAGCCCTTTATTAAAGCCTGATTGGGCCTTAGCTGTCCCTGAGGACCCTCTTGGGCCAGGTTCCCAGGAGCAGCTGCATCTTTTGATTGGCTATTCAGGAACAATTTCTTTCCGGTAAACAATCTTCTCTGACTAAGGAAGCCTTTGTGTCTTGAAGAAAAGAGACTGCAATTATTTAGAAACTAATACTTTCTCTGTTTTATGCCTTTTACTCCAATTCCAAAAGGGATCTGTTCATGGGCTTATTCATTCATTTATTCTCTCAACAAATAATTCTTAGATCCTTTATACAGAAGGCCTCTCTCATCTGAGGGATCCGTACTCAGTGGATGCTCAGTGGATGGCAGAAACCAGAGATAGCGCCCACCCTTCCTTACACCATGCAGCTTCGTCTACATGCACACCTGTGATAAAGCTTCTTTGTCATTTTGGCACAGGGAGACCTTAACAATAAACTAGAACAATTGTAACAATATCTCATAATAAAATTGCCAGCACTCGAGCTCCTGCAGACCAGAATGAAATAGAATGAGTCATTGTACAAGGTGGGGGCCACCGGCCAGGTGTTTGCTTTTGTACAGCTTATAATATTCTGGGGCAGACAAAAGTAAAAACATGAACATCTGTAAGAGGACGCATTGTGTTCTCTCCTTTTTTTCTGTTTGTTCCATGTGTTTATGTGTCTGGAGTGTGTGTGTGTGTGCATGTGTGTTTGCATGTGTATGGACACATGTATATGTGTAGGAGTGCACATGTGCACATGTAGAAGCTTGAATTGATGTCAGGAATCATCCTTTATCTCCCTTCACCTTATTCTTTTGAGGTTGGGTCGCTCTGACAAAGTCCAGAGCTTGCAGATAGGAATATTCACACAGATAAGCATCCAGTATGAGTAGCCAGCTTGCTCTGGGAGTTTCCAGGTTCCATCTAGTGGGCTGGAATTACAGGGGTAGTATCACACCCACCTGACATTTTTCCATAGGATCTGGGGATTCAAACTCTGGTCCTTTTGCTTGGGGAGCAAGCAGTTTAATCACTGAGCCATCTCTTGAAAGCAATGTGCTTCTTTGAGTGAACTGAAATAAAAAAAAAAAAAAGGAGGCAAAGGCAAGAACAGTAGATAAGACTGGAAAACGGGCACAAAGAAGGGACTTGCTACAAGATTGTGCAAAGATGATCCATGTGCATGGGTTTCTTTTTAAAATATTTTTTTATTTACTTGGGGGGATACATGTATGCCGTGACACGTGGGTGGAGGTCAGACGACAACTATGAGAGTTCAGTTCTCTCCTGCCACCATGTGGACTTCTGGGAACCAAACCCAGATGGCCTAATTTGTGAGCAGGAACCTTACCCACTGAGCCATCTAGTCTGCCCTCATGCATGGATTTCACATAAAGTTTAGTTTTCTGCTCACCTGGAATGAGGGCATCTGGCAGACAGAGACGCATGTAACAGGGCACAGTGGTTTCATGCACTCTGACACTACATTTGTTTCCTAGGAAGAGGAGAAAAAAATCAAAAGAATAAATCTGAGCAACGCTGAATCTCTCCCTTTTGGGAGTTTGCAGTCTGAAAAGATCGTGTGAGGTAATGAAGTAATCATTTCTCATGCTAGCCAGTTGCTAGTTAGTCCCCACCAGAGCTGAGAGGCATTGACTTCAGTGCTCTGAGAACATTGCAATAGTTCCCTTCCAGGCGGGAACTAAGAGCACCTGGGGATATCTCAGCTGGTGTCATAGTTAAGCACAGGTGTCAACTTGACTCTTGAGGGTTTGAGCTCTGGGCACAGTTGTAGAGAGTTGATGGTTGAGTTAACCCCACAGCAAACCTGCAGGAGATTGTCTAGCTGATGGGGAAGACCCAGCCCATGGTGGGTGGGATTAGGCCCTGGATAAATCACAGAGAGCTGGTTGAGAGAGTTGGCATCCTTCTGTATACTTGGCCAGACATGCTGGTCTGGCAAGTAAGGATTGTCCATCTCTCAGCTGTTATGGTGGCCAGTTCCCTCAGGCTTGGCATTGGTGTGTGCTCTCCCATCAAGCTGGACTCTGAACTGTAATCGGACTGTCGTAAGAAAATAAACTCCTTGTTCCCTTAAGCTGTGTTCTGGTCATTTATCAGCAACCATGCAGGCAGACTGCAACAGAATTTGGTGCCCAGGAAGTGGGATGTTGCTGATAAATCTGATTATGTGGACTCTGTGGCTTTTGAACGGTTTCGCTGGACAAAGTTTGAAATGTTTGAAGAGTTTGACTTTGTGGATTAGCAATGCCGTTTTGCAGAGTTTGGTGGGCCATTTGGAAAATTGCAATGCTGAGAGCATAATGAATTGTTTGGGCCCAGTTTCTGAGGAGGGGAACAAGGACTTTGTTAAAGCTGAATTTAAAGAGGATGGACTGGTTTGCTTGACAGAGGAGAGCTGTGTTGGCAGTCTTAAAGTTGAATGTGCAAAGGGCAGGCAGCAGAATATCTGCTGCTGTTGGAGAAATAAGTATCAGTGAAGGAAAACCTAGTGACTTACACTGGGATGGTGGAAAACGTGAAAACCACCGTATGGCGAGTTCGTGGTTTGAAAGCCCAGATTCCTTCAGGGGCTGAAAGCCCAAGTTAAAGCCATTTCTTGCCCTTTGGATGTTTGGCTGCCTAGAAAAGAGGCTTTTCCAGCATCAGCTTGTTAAAGTTGGTGCAGCTGTAGCTCCAGTGGACTAAGCTTGCTTCGGAATCAGGCAGCGTCCCTCAGGTGATACTGGTTTTCGTGTACTACTGAAGAGTTCATGGAGAGCAGCAAAAGCTTGGCACCAAGTAGCAGGCGTAGAGTTCCTGCAAGAGATGGTGAAGCTTAAAGCTGCAGAGGAGAACCCAGAGTTGTGTTTGAGATGCCAAAACTGTGGGACTGCTGCTGAGGACAACTGCAAGTGGAGATTCAGCCTGATTCAGAGGAACTCTGCTCTTCCAACTTTAAGCTGCAAACAGGGACTGGAAATGCCTAGAATCTTTGAGCTGCCTTGACTACGTGATGAGCAACAGAAGATGGACATTGAAGTGAAGGATGTGGTTTTTTTCTGGACTTTGATCTTTTTAATGTTTTCTTGTTTAAAATCGTTCTGCTTTAATGTTTTATCTGTTTTAAAGTATTTAACTTATTTCTAATTTAAGAAGGTTAAGAACTTTGAACTTTTAAGAACATTTTAAATTTGTCCATGGAATGAATATATTTATATTTTTTAACATCTGTGGGGACAAGGAAAGGTTACGGCTTAAAAGTGCTATTGTTTTTGTGTCAAGTTGACAAGGGGTGGAGTGTCATAGTTAAGCACAGGTGTCAACTTGACTCTTGAGGGTTTGAGCTCTGGGCACAGTTGTAAAGAGTTGATGGTTGAATTAACCCCAGAGCAAACCTGAAGGAGATTGTCTAGCTGCTGGAGAAGACCCAGCCCATGGTGGGTGGGATTAGGCCCTGGATTAATCACAGAGAGCTGGTTGAGAGAGTTGGCATCCTTCTGTATACTTGGCCAGACATGCTGGTCTGGCAAATAAGGATTGTCCATCTCTCAGCCGTTATGGTGGCCAGTTCCCTCGGCCCTGGTGTTGGTGCGTGCTCTCCCATCAAGCTGGACTCTGAACTGTAATCGGACTGTCGTAAGAAAGTAAACTCCTTGTTCCCTTAAGCTGTGTTCTGATCATTTATCAGCAACCATGCAGGTGGACTGCAACAGCTGGCCATGACATGATAACTAACAAGTAACTTGCCCTCACTACAAACAGTATCCAACACAGACACACAAGGCAACTGTTTTCAGATACTGAGACAAAAGAGGAGACTGATCTCCAAGAAGACAGAACCATGTACGGCAAGTTCCATAGTCAAGCCGTGTGCCTAAAGGATGCTGGCTTGACAGGCCGAGTCAGAGCATGAACTGAGTGGTATTGTCTCTGAGCCGAGGAGCCAGAGATGGAGAGAGAGAGAGAGAGAGAGAAGCTACACAGAAAGACAGGACACTATAGTGTGTGGATCTGGGAGGTGGATCTGTGACTGAGAACTGAGCTGTACCCACAGGCCAAGAGTCCCCCCAAATCTGGCAAAAGTTACATGACTCATGGCTGAGAGCTGCACAAACATCTGGAATCCTACAAGGCTGGAGGGCTGTGGATCTTGTTCCAGTAGAACAGAGACACCTTCTAATTTAACTAACTCCAACTAAAATGTAGTTGGAGTCTGGGAAGGCTTATATTATCGAGCGTGTAGGTGTCAGTGTGGGCATGTGTGGGTATGCGTAGTATAGGTGCATGTGGGGGTAGAAGAGGGTACCGTGTGTGCCTGTGGAGGCCCAAGGGTGACATCAGGAATCATCCTGGATTGCTCTACCCCTTTATTGCTTTGCACTGGAGTTTCCCAGCTCCTCCTTCCAGAAGCGCAGGCAACAGACATTTCTACCTGCCATTTTTTTCATGGGTTCTGGGATCTGAACGCAAATTTTTTTGCTTGTGAGGCAAAAGCTTAACCCCTGAGCCATCTCTCCAGCCCCCAAAGCTTATCTCTTAAGAGCAAGAAGCCAGCTTTGAACCTAAACTGGAAACAAAGCAGAACCCTTCTCTCAGTGCTGAAGAAACCAGTCTGACAGGATCCAGACCTTCTTAACATCACCTACCCGCCTTCAAGAGCGACAGTCAATACCCATGAAGGGAAATGCCAGAAGCTGGACTCCCCACATCATGCCATTCACAGGAAGGAAAATACAATAGAAATTACAGACGAAATAGAAAATGTAATGCAGGCTCGATTGAGAAAAAGCCAATAGCAACAGAGTCTGAGCTGACTTGAATGCTAGAGTTAGCAAGCAAGACTGTAAAGTTGAGCTGCTGTTGACAGAGTAGCCAATGACTTCAAGAAAACTGTGGGAAATCTCAGCAGAGTAATGGGAACCATTCTGGAATTATGGATAACAAAACAGATAGTGTGTAAAGTCAAAAGGTTAGAGGGATGGACTTAGAGGTAGACTGAAAATCACAGGAGAAAGTGCGAATGAAGTTGCAGATCAGTTATTTGAAAATATGAAACTTGAAACATGAAAGATTAAGAAATTTGATGAGTTGCTGTCATCTTTGGAACACCTCTCACACTCGTCATTAGAGCACCAGAAGGGAATATGGACGATCAACACAATAATGAAAAATGATTTGAAGAAATGATGACTGAAAAATTTCCTAGAAACAGGCAAATGTAGGTGCACACACAAAATAAAAACCTTGAGCTACAAATCAATAGTGTGAACGCAAGTACCTAAAGCTAACTAGATTTATCTGGGTCAAACTTGAGAACACCCAGAGTAAATATTTAAAAGTGGCTGGAGTTAGAAGCATATTTCTACCCATAAGGAGCAATGACAGGAATATGAATGACTGATGAATGGTGAAGGTTGGAAGACAATGAAAGTTTTTTTTTTTTTTTTTCAAATTGCAGATCGGAGACAACAGAGCACAATGATCTCAACTCGGAAGCCTGCCTCAGGCAAAAGTCAGGATCCAAAGCCAAACAAAGCTGAGACTACTTTTCATCAGGAGAACTGTACTGAGAAAAATATCGAAGAAAGGGCACCTATGTGAGGACGACAATCATGCAAATGTAGCAGTAACCAGTGGACAGATGGTCTTCACAAAGAAAAGAGTCCAGGGACTGATGAAATAGCTCAGGGCTTAAGCTACTGCCTTGCAAGGAGAAGGACCTGAGTTCAGATCCCGGATCTCACATAAAAACACCAGGCGGAGACAAGGCAGTGGCCTACACTTTTGGCCCTGGAAAGCAGAGCCCTGAGAAACACCAGGGCAAAGGAAAAAGGAGATATGACAATACAGGATGAAGCCCAAAGTCACCTTTGGGCTTCCACAGGCACATACAGTGCCCTCTGGTACACAGACAGATACACACAGACATATACGCAAGCAAAAAAGGAAAGTATAGCCAAGTGTGGCGTCACAAGCCTGTAATCGCAGCACTGTGGAGACTGAAGCAGAAAGACTGTGAATTCACTGGGAATAAACTAGTAGTCTGGTCTCAAAAATAAATAATAAAATAAAATAAAAATGAAATGAAATAAAATAAAATCCAGAGACTGGCAAAATGGCTCATCAGGTAAATCTGATTGGCTCACTGGAGTCCACAGAGTAGAAAGAGAAGATAGTTCATGAAAGTTGTCTTCTGAGCTCCACCTACATGATACAGTATGCACATATTCTCTCTGACACACTCACACACACTCTCGTTCTCTCGTCAATTTGCATTTTTAACTTTCCAGTTTTATAAGCATATTGAGTACTTATTCTTTCTTCCCTCCATTTATCCTGTCTCCCACCCCCCTCTCTTCCCTTTATCAATTCATCCCACTCCCTCCCACTCTCCTGCCTATCTGCTTCTATGGACCCCAGGTTTCCCTTTGGCTTGTCTACTCTTGTGGGGGGTTCAGGCCTCTGTGGCATACCAAGTTGCCTCTTTTTGGGCTGCCCCATTAATAAGGGCATTTCCCTTCACTCATCCAGCTCTAGTCCCCAAGGTTTCCACTGCATGTTATCTCTCTTAAGTTCCTCAACATGGGGGCATGTTGGTATGTCAGTCATTATGCAGGTCTGATAAGATCAAGTCTCACTGCAGTGAGTTAGTTCCTGGATGCAGCAGTCCTAATTTGCATTATTTTAACAGATAGTTGTCAGTCATTCTCTTATGCCCGAGACTTTGATCTGTGAATCTGTTCTTGGCTTTTAAAGTTTCTCCACAGTTCAAGGAACCTTTGTCTTCCTTCCTTCCCATCTCTTTCTCTCCATGTTCCATTTTGAATAATTTATAACTTCTACTTCATTGAGTTAATCTTAGACACTGTCTGAACCACCACTGGTAACCCATGGTTTTATTTTAATAGCTCACTCCTAGTCTTACTACAGTTGTTACAAATGTCTTATCTCTACTTAGCATGTTACATTTTCCTATAACTTCTTGAAAATAAAAAACTTATTCATAGCGCCTCTTATTTCCTGCTACTGTATAACTTCTACATCAGTTTTAATGGTTCGGTTCCTTGCTTCATCATAGGTTATATTCTCCAGGATCTTTGCATGTTTGGTAATACATTACTAAATTACAGACATTTTGAATTTTCTATTGATGCTTCCTAGATAGTCTCATATTACTGTAATAGTCTTACACAGTCAACTTACAACAGTCAAGGTGAATAATAAGAACTGATTTACTTTTTTAAAAGATTAATTAATTAATTAAGTTGGAAGAAAGGGAAAGAGAGACAGAGAAAGAAGCAGACAGAGAGACAAAGCACACACATGCATGCATGCCATGGAAAATAAACATCTAGAAATCTTACATATGTATGCACATAATAATAGAACTTCAAAATACACAAAACAAAGTTGACAGGATAGAAGGAAAGAAAATAGACAAATTCAGCAGCCATCCCGCAGTAACTGATTGATGAAATAGAAAAAAAATGGCAGATATCAGAAAACATGAATATTAGCATTAAATTAGCCTCAGTGATGTTTATAAAACACAGAAAACAAGGGTGCACATTATTTCGCACACATAACATTTATAAGATGTCACATATAGGGACTGTAAGACACGTCTCCATAAACTCAGAAGGAAAGGAGACACATAGACACGTTCCCTGATCATAGTGAAAATAAACTAGAAGCAGAGACACAAAATTGTATCTGAAAATTTCATAGTGTTTGAGAATTAAGGAACTTTATTTTTCTCCCTTCTTCTTCCTTTCCCTCTCTCCCCTCCCCTCCCCTTCCTTTTCCTTCTCTCTTCCCTCCCATTCTCCTCTCTCTCTCCCCCTTCCCTTCCTTCCTCTCCCCTCCCTTCTATTCCCTTCCATTCCCCCTTTCTTTTCCTCTTTTTCTCCTTCCTCCTTCCCTCCTTCTCTTCTCCTTCTTCCCTTCCTTCTTTCTTTTACAGAATCTTGCTAAGTAGCTCTGGCTGGCCTTGACCTCAGTAAATAGACCAGACTGCCTCAAACTCATTGCAATCTTCTTGTCTCTAACTCCTATGTGCTGGTATTATAGGTGTGCCCCACCACTGTGTCAGACTGAGACTCGAGCCCTGCAAATTCTAAATAATTCAGGGTCACAAAAAATCACAGGACATGAAAACATTTCCGTATAAGGGATAGTTAAAAACACAACCTCTCAACATTTGTGAACCATGATTTTATGACTGTACCGATTATGCTTCTCTGTTGCTGTGAGACACCCCTGAGACTCAAGTAACTTAAGAGGGAAAATGGAGATTTATTAGTGCACGGTTCCAGAGAGAAGATACAGTCCACATGGCAGAAAAGGGTAGCTGGCTGGCAGAAGCTGGAGTGGGCCTAGGTCATGTCCATCAAGGAGACAGAACTGCAAAACTGCCAGCTGCAGACCTCTCCTGGAAATAGGGTGGAGCTAAATCTCATTCCCCTCTTAATGTATGTCCTAGTAGAAGCTTCTGGAAATGCAACTTTTTATTATTACATGATTATTACATGATTAGTAGATTCCCTGCCACTGAAGATTGTGCTTATTCTTTCAGCCTTAGACACTGGGGTCACATCTATCACAGTTGTATAGGTGTCATCTTGATAGTTGAGGGTTTGAGCTCTGGGAACATTTGTAAAGAATTAGTGGTTGAGTTGGACCCTGTGTATGATTGCAGGAGACTGTCTAGTTAATGGGGAAGGCACACTCACACACTCATGGTGGGTGGGCAGGTGAATAAGATGGGGGAGTTGGTTGAAGAAATTGACACTCTTCTGTCTGGCAAGTGAGGACTGTCCTTCTCCCAGTGGTCCTGTGAGTAAGGTGTGGACAGTTCCCTCTGCCTCATGTTAGTGTAAGCTCTCCTGCCAAGTTGGAAAGGTACAGCAACCAAGAATCATAAGCTAAAATAAAACTTCTTGTTCCTGTAAGCCTTTTTGGTCATGAATTTATTGGCAACTATGCAGAGTAACCACTACAATATCTTTACGCAAAACCCTTGACATTTCCCAGACTGTTGTTCCAAGACAGTCATGTTTCTTCTGGGTTTTTCATCTCCAGGAGCTCCCTGGACAGAGAGAGATCTGGAACGTGTCTCTGGGAACAGACATGGGAGGAGTCTAGGCCGAGAACAGCAGACAGGAGCAGACCGGTGGTGTGGCAGAGCAGCCGGGGAAGGACTCTTCACACTGGAACACAGCTAGCATTGGGCGCATGGCTGGCAGATGGTAGTAACGTGACTGCTGCGTGGAGCACAAGGCAGGGCGCCCAAGGAGGACCCCCGTGCTGCGATCACACAGACGCACAGCCTTGTTTCCTGCACAGGGACAAGCGACTGGCAGTGGGACCCTGTCCCCTGCCCTCCATCAGGGCACAGTCTACGGCAGTCAGAGCCTGTCTGTCCGCCTGGTCAGCGTCTGTTGTGAGAAGAACAAGGCGCCCGCCTCACTCTTCCCTCAACCCCTTGGAGCTCCAGTCACTACTTATTAAGCAGTTATGTCATGAAGCGTTTCCTGGGGGATGAGGGGAGCCACAAGACAGGGTAGATAATAAAGATCTATTGCATAGGCAGAAAAAGCTCAATGGATAAATGTCTCCTTCCTACTCCGGGGCTGCCCCTGCCCAGCCCTTTCTATTAGTGATGTGAAAGAATTCGACATGGATTTTTATCCTTTCGCTTGTGTGAGAAGACATTGATCTGAGCTGGGAAACTTTTCTCCATGTTTCCTCAGGCCAAGAGTTGCTGCCTTCCACCCTGAACCACACAGGTTCTGAGCACAGCTGAAATGTTCAATGTCAACCCCAGTCCTATGCTCACCAATATCCTTCTTGCTTGCCTTTGGGAAGGGGGCATGAAGTCAGGCGAGTGCCTGCTCTCAACACACACACACACGGAAAGGGAGCCCATGACTTCTGTTCCCTAGATTTGTTCACTAGGGAAAACCACAAAGATGCACACGTGAACTCGGAGGCTTCCGATCTGGACATTCTGTGGAGTGAAGGGCAGTGATGGGCCATGCTGTGCCTGCATGCAGGCAGGGTCAGGCCGGGCAAAGCACTCAGGGGAGAAGGAAGGAGAGACGAGTTGCCCAGCCCCAGGTCAACGTAGGCTTTCTGGTACATCAGACACTGATCCTCCATTTTGTAACCAAGGCAAGGCTGGCATCACGACTGAACTGAAGCAGTCGAAAAGCTCCTCCCCAGCTTCCAGAAAAGCCTCTTTAATGTGAAGTTCAGGAGATTTTTTATTCTACTCTTGGCCTCCTGCCTGGCCTCTTGACCAAAATGTGGCTCAGCAGTTCATCGGAGCTAGCCTAGCTGCAGGAGTGCCATGCATACATGCCCAAATACAGCACTTACAAATCTCTCCCCCAAACCAGTTCTGTGCTGTGTGAATGCTCGTTTTGTGCCCCTACCCATCGCTACCCACCCTGCCTGCCTGTATTCCTAAAAGTGGATCCCCCTGGCCACCAAGGCACTACATTGTGGTCACCTAAGTTTGCCTACAGAGCGAGTAAACACCAGTGCTCTCTGTGTGCTAGTTTCTTTGGCTCCAAATAATGCCAGGATCTAAATAGCTGCCCAAAGTAAATTCTGAGAAGTGCCTGTGACACCATGTAGTTCCAAGGCAAAGATTAAATCAGCAATGCTACAGGTAGAAGGTACGAAGCCCAAAGACTATTGAAATGAGCAACTATTGAAATGAGACTTATTTGGGGTTGTGCTACTGTCAGGAAGAAACTCAGCCATGGAGGAAACTTTTTTTTTTTTTAACTTTCTTTATCCATTCATTTATTTTGCGTGTGTGTGTGTGTGTGTGTGTGTGTGTGTGTGTGTGTGTGTATTAGAGAACACTGTGTGTCCCTGTGGAGAACCAAGGGCAACTTCAGGAATCATCCTTCATTGCTTCCATCTCCTTTTTGCTTCACTCTGGGATTTCCCAGGCTCAGTCTACCAGGACTGGAAGTGCAGGCTACCACTGTTTCTGCCTGTTTTATTTCTACGTGGGACCTGGGATCAGAACTCAGGACCTTCTATTTGGGAGTCAGAGTCTTAACTCCTGACCCATGACTCCAGCCCAAAGGAAGTCCTTTAATTCAGGGTTTCTCAATCTGACTGTGCAATGTTTTGCTTAAACAATCCTTGGCTGCAGGGCAACCTTGCAGACTGTAGTATGGGCAGGAATTCCAGTCTTCAGCTTGCTAGACACCATCCAGACAGTGTTTCTGGACTGGGTATAGACAAAAGGAAGATAAGCTTAGTCATGAGATGAGGTGATTAAAAAAAAAAGACCTCCACTTATGCTTATTGGATTATAAAATGAGCAATTGAATCTTTAGTAACAAAAATTATACCTTAGGTAAGATATG
This sequence comes from Typhlomys cinereus, assembly GCA_023101885.1. Classification (NCBI taxonomy): domain Eukaryota; kingdom Metazoa; phylum Chordata; class Mammalia; order Rodentia; family Platacanthomyidae; genus Typhlomys; species Typhlomys cinereus. The sequence continues at coordinate 660,645 of JALPQD010000488.1, forward strand.
ACTGTGACTTGGGGCAGCTAGACAGAAAAACCTTCGTTTGTTCTTTCATTTCTAGTTAGTACAAGGAGTCATAGTTCATTTGTGTCCCACTAGGGAATTCAGAATTATGTTAGATGTCAGAATTATGCTAAATGTGACCAACCATAAAGAGGCTATATTATGGCAAGGTATGCAATAATGCGATACATATTTTTCTTTTACAAAAGGGAAGAACAATTTCAAATTTGGTACCTTTTACTATGATTGGCAGCTGCCTATGGTATGATACTAAGTAGATGTTTTCATTATATTTATAATGAGGAAGGTGAATTTTAGTTTTAGAATTCATTGCTGTAATAAACGTCTGATCCAAATGAACAAAGGGTTTTGTTCTAGCTTGCAAACCCAGGTTGCAGTCTATCATGGCAAGGAATGCCAAGCCAGGATCTGAGAGAACTGGCCATACAACATCCAAAGTCAGGAGCAGAGGACAAAGGCCACTGCATGAGTATTTGCCTGTTTGCCAATGTCCAGCTAGTTCTCTCCATGTTTTCTACTTGCCCAGGGAAAGGTTCCATCCATGATGGGCTACATCTTCCAACATCAGCCATGCAATCAAAACAGTCTCTTGCATTCTTGCTTAGAGGGCCACTTTCACCAGATAATTCCTCAAAGGCATGTCTAGACGCTACCTCCTGGGTATCAGGTTAACATTTGAAACTAGCCGTCATGGTGGTATTTAATGCTGGGTAAAAACTGAAGAAAGAAACACGAGCTATGGCATTTCTGGCAGTAGCCAGAGAATCTAAAAATTCATCCTGAAAAAAGAATATAAATACTCTGCTTAATCTCTAACATAACCTGTTAGTTCACTTTCGATGACTGTAACCAACTCATCCCAGAATGGGAATGCTCATTTAGTTCACAGGTTTGGAGATTTTATCCTATAACTATTAGCCCTGGTGCTTTGGGTCTATAGCAGGGGCTCGCAGAGGAAGCACATACTGGAGCATAGCATTACCTCATGGCCAGACACGGGGGAAAAAAGAGAAAGTAACCAGCAACTTACACTCCCCGAGAAGGTATGTCTCCAACGACTTCAAACCTCTCGCCAAGCCGTGCCCGTGGTAAGGCTCACTTCTTCCTAACATGTCACACAAGTGTTTAACATGCAGGCCTTTGGCAGACATTCCAGACCCAAACCTCAGCATGGGTATGCTTTTAGAACTGAACTAAAAGTGAAGAATTCACCAGGGGCCGAAATGGAAAAATATGACAAAATTTTGTCATTGTAAGAAAAGAATCTATCCAGGAGGTCCTCGGTTCAAGAAGGAATGATTTTCATCTTTAATGAATCCTTTCACTAATTCCTAATTCACTAATTTACTAATTAAGGGCTTGCAGATGCAAAATTATAACCCTTACCTCAAAATGGTAAGAGGCATTTTATTCTGGATTCAAATGGTGTGGCCATGAGCCAGAAACCCAGATTCAGTTTACCCAAATTCCACATGCTCAAAACTTTCTCAAGGTTTTATAATCACAGAACAAAGAAAAACGTAAATCAAGATACCTTTCAAATACCTGGGTGGGCATATCAAGTAAGAGGGTTACAAAAAGGTGGAGGGATCTCTGCTATAGACCTCAGACTGTGTCTAACATGTGTTGTTATTGGCTTTTTGGTTGGTGGAAACCAGAGGCCTGAAGTTCAAAAGGGTTTAACAAATGATCACAAAGATTCTGGGCAATCCCAGTCCCCTTCCTGGCTCGAATATACACAAACAGAGTTTCTCCACTTGAATCTCCACTTGCATCCATTCTCGACACGAATCCCATGTATCCAGCTCTGCTTGGCATCTTCACTACTTAATGGTAAACAGCCTTTCTGTAGACTTCCTGCCACATGCTGCCCGGCTTCCACCATTCTCAGAAACCTTGGAGGAGGGATTACAACCTCCTCCCTCTTGCATTTTTGATGCCTCTAAGCCAGTACCATATGGACGACATTGCCAAGTTCTCCCTTAACCTCCAGGTGGAGATTGACTTTCTGTAATCACAGCTGATCCAGCTTCTCTGTGCTGACTTTGGGAAGAATCTCTATGCTGGGCAGAATCTCAACATGGTGGTATTCATTTCTAACACCATCCCAGTGTAGGACACTAGGTCTTCCTTTAATGATTCTCATTTCTCCCAACAGCAGCAGCTGCTCTGTTGTCTGCCCTTTCCACATCAAAATCTCCCAAGGACGCCAACACAGTTTTCCTTTATCAAGCAAACCAGACCATCATTTTAACTTCATCTTTACCAAAGTCCTTGTTCCCGTCATCATAAACTAGACCCAAACAATTCATGACTCACCATCATTATTTTCCAAAATGGCCCACAAACTGAACTGAATATCTCAATGTTTTCAGACACTGCCATATTCCTAAAAAAAAAAAAAAAAGGTTCGAAATCCACAAAGTACAAACAGCCAAATTTATCAGCAACATCCCTCTTCTCTGGTACCAAACTCTGTTATAGTTACTCTATAGTTGCTGATAAAACCATGACAAAACAGCTTAAGGGAGCAAGAGTTTAATTTTCTCTTCCAATTGTTATAGTTCTTAGTCCAGTTAGTCAGGAGAGCATATACCATTACCAAAGGACCTGGCCTTACAATCTCCACATAGCAATTGAGAGAAAGATGATCCTTACTTGCCAGATTAACATGGCTGGTTAAGTATATAGAAAGATGCCCTGAGAAAAGGTCTTTTTAACCAAGGTGCTGGAGCAACTGGATATTCACATGTGAAAGAAAAGGAACCTGCACACATATTTCTGCACATAGACTTCACAGAGTCTTTTTTTGCAAAATTTTGCAAAAATTAACTCAATATGAATCATAGATCTAGGTGTACAGTGTGAAACTATCAACACTGTAAACATCCCACAGCAGAATGTATGGATCATATTGGCTTATGGGTGAGTTTTTAGAAATGACTCCAAAGGTGCAGCTCAGGAAAGAAAGAATTGTTGAGGGCTGTGGCTGTAGTGAAGTGTAGAGTGCTTGCCTCACAAACACAATACCCTGGGTTCAATCCCCAGTACTGCCAAAGAGAAAGAAAGAGGGAGGAAAGAGAGAAAGAGAGGAGGAAAAAAAGAGAAAGGAAGGAAAGAAAAAGGGAGGGAGAGAAGGAGGGGGAAAGAAAGGAAGGAAAAAGAAGAAATGAGAAAAAAAGAAGGAAAGGAAAGAGAAAAAAGAAAGGAAAATAAAGTTGACACTTCAATAAATCAGAAATTCCTCCATTGTAAAAGATATTGACAACAAAATGAGAAAAAGCAATCTACAAACTGGGAAAAATGATAGCAAAGGACAGCTACCCAAATCATCTAATAGTTTCATAAAGCATGATTCCATATTATATGACATTCTAGAAAAGGCAAATCTATAAAGACAATGGAAAGATTGGGATTCTGAGGGCGGTAAAACTACTCCACATGAAACGGAAATGGTAGATGATATTCTAATGCATTTTTCATAAGCTGAAAAAACCCAAGGACCTAAGCCATAGACTTACCTAATGATGATATATTGGCATAATTCATCAATTACAGCAAGCTTACCATTTCAAAGTTAGTATAAGCCAATGGGTGCAAAGTTGAGGTAGAGTGCTATGGGAAATATGGGTATGGTCGTCTCTTGATATTTATGAAAGGTTAATTCTAGGAAAATCCTGGACACAAAAACCTATGTCAAATGATATAGTATTATCCCGTATACGTCCAATCATTTCTAGATTCCTTTTGATACCTAAACATTAAGTTCCATGTCAACAGTTATCTATTATATTAAGTGGAGAATGTTGGAACGCTTGCGCATCTTCAGTAATGGTTACAGTTTTTATTTAAACACTTTTGCTTTTTGGTGAATTGAGACTGTGTATGCAGTGTACAAATTCAAGGACCAACAGGGCTTTCTGCCCATTTTTTCTCTATAAACCTGAAACGACTCCAACAATAAATTCTATTAACCAGAAAATAATCAGAATGAATGGATGATTTCAACAAGATAAGAATTACTTGCATTTCTCTGTAGCAGCAAGTAATCTGAATGCTCAGTCACTGAGATCTTAATCCAGATAACGGATCATGATCACCACAAGGGAACTGAGACATTGAGTTGGCCATTATCCTCGTCACCATATTTTCTGCAGAGTAGCACTGTTTTGACACCAAATGATTGCTTAGCACCCTCACCAAAAAACCATAAGTAGCTTCTCTCTCAAGTTGTGGCTGTTGAGTAAAAACTTGCCTCAAACAAAGTAAATCTTCAAGAATAACTTTCATTATTGCAATCTACAACAGAGAAGCTCAATGCGTTCTCTTGTTGCCTCTATCTATCCACTATGTCTGCTGGTACAGATAACTGAGTTCCCTCTCCCACAAGCCTCGGCATCTTTGTCTGAAAAGATGCCAGAACTGGTTCTGATGCCACTGAGTAGTTCTGGCATTTGAAGGACCTGTTCATCAAAGAATCTTTCTATGATGAATGATTACACAGATCTCGTCATTTTGCTAAAAGAGCAAATTGTGCCCAGATGTAATGGGAAGGAACCAGAGAATCCGTTCCTCGTTTTTACACAAGGTCCTAGGGCAACCAGCTGAGATTTAACAACTGAAGACAAAAATATTCTCTCAAAAAAATGTGAGAGGAAGAAAAAGGAAATGGGGAGGGTGAGAATACACAGATTTACAGGTTGATGCAATCTGTGTCGGCCAGCAGCTGCGGTGATGGGGCTGGGGATTCTTGACCCTCCATGTATCTCTGGAACAAAGTGGGCAAGAAGGGCTTCCTGTTATCCTTTGTGATCAGGCAGGCAGAGCTCGGCTAATGGGAACTGTCACCTGGGCCCTTCCAGGTCAGAAGCGAAGAATAGCAATTAACTCCTCTCAGAGGCCCCGGCCAGAGCAGGCTCCTTTAAGACCAGGTAGCTAAATCATTAAAGACACAGCTTTTTTCAGTGATAAATTGTGCAGGCGCGTGAAACCCGCTGCCGGCTATTAATCTGGGCTAATCAGGTTGAAAGCTGGGTTGTTTTATTTAGTAATTAACGGGTTATGTGAAAAACATGATCCATGGCCCGGGGTGCGTCTATACAGCACTGTCCAGGAGGAGAGAATGGGGAGCCACGGGGATTCTCTGGAGAGCCTCTCAGGCCTATGCAATTACAGCCATTGGCAAGTGCTGAAAAATGACCCTGGGCTTGTATTGACACCCAGGGAAAAAAACATTCCTGCCAACAGCGCAGGCGGAGTCTTGAAGGCCGATAATTGCTCTCCCCTCCCCACCCCCTGCCCTCGCCACAACCTGCTAAACCAAACACAGAGTCTCAGGATGTAAGGCATCGATGCCCAAGCTGAAATGGGCACACGCTGCATCTAGAGCAGTGGTCAGCCTGCGTTTGAAAGGAGGCTGGTGGACTGTTTACAGACAAGGGAATCCTAAGGAAAGAGAGGAGAGTGGGCTAGGAGAGGCCAGTGGGACCTTTTGAGTACCCTGGGATGCTGGTGCCCACTTGGTTGGTGACTGGGTGGATGGAGAGATGGATAGATATGAGCTTGGAGCTGAACAAGAGCACTGTGAGAGCAGAAGGAGCATAGTGACCCATGAACATGTGCATGCGTGCGTGCGTGCGTGTGTGTTCAGAGTAAAGAAAACCTTGCTCAGGGCCCCAAGGATGGTCACGAGGGTGATCACAGCCATGGACTGTTCAGTCCCTGCTAGCGAGCTGTTCCTGCAAGTTCTATTTACTTAAGAGACTTGAGACCAGCCCCCTACGTTGTCCACCGCCTCACTGCCCGATGCTAGGGACATGTTGCTAGTTCTATGACAGGGATGTTGCTATCTGTCTTGTAGAGACAATCATGACAGCTGTTGACTATCTCTGACTTAGTGTCCATGTGAGGTCAGGACAAAATTGCCAATCACTTAAACCGCTGAGCTGCTCCTGGACATCTTAAAGATGAAACTTACCATTCTTGACAAATTGGCTGGGTTCGGCTTGATGTCAGGGGCTCATCTGCCTCTCCGGCCAGCTTCCATCACCCTTCCCTTGGAACACAGCTTTGTTAACATATCGCCTGCTTTTTCACACTCACGACGGCGTCAGACCCACAAGTCTGTGCCCTGCTCTCCAAACCCTCTCCCCACGGCCTCCATTACCTCGGTGACCTTTGGTTCTCAGCCAGAATGTTTCTGTTTGAGAGAAGCATAGCTGGACCAGGAATCATCTTACGATGCTGCTGCTGCGCTGTGGCCTCTGGACACCATGACTCCCGGGTCCGTGCTACTGGCATCTCTCCCTCCATGCCTGATGGAGGCAAAGTCCTCAGCCTTATCACTGTTCCCTAGCGCATTTCCTGCTCCTGAAACAGTTCTTGGTGCACAGCGGGGGACATTAAAATATGTTCTTTGAATGACTAAATGGAAAGTTAAATTGACTCAGAAAAGCCTTCACATGGGTGTGGAGTTTCAGTCTTGGCGTAAGAAAACTGACCGCTAGCAGGCGAGCAGCTTTCCAACCACGTGGCAAGCTAATGGCAGAGCAGAAAGGGCATATTAATCTCTAGCCTAGGGTTCTCCCCAGCCAGCTACCCTCCATTTGGGCTAGCTCCTGCTTGTGCTCACGCCTTCCTCCATGGATGTATTACTTGAAATCCTCATGGAAAGTTATGGATCTTTTGATCAATGCAAACATTTTCTCCCTCTGAACAACCTCTTCCTGCTAGGGGGAAATCTCTGGCCTGTCAGCATCATATCAGTCACAGAAACATCTTAGAGAACTGACAGATTGTCATCTTAAACTCGAGAAGTCCCTGGGGACAGTTTAGTTGATGGGTAAGAAGGAGGCGTTGGAGTCGGAAAGGACTGAATTTGAATCCTTGAACTGTCATTTGCTAGCTGGAAAAGTTAGGGACCTTTCCGTGCTTTGCTTTTTCATCTGTAAAATGGGATACGATCAGTGCTGGCCTGGTACATTTTTGTTAATAACAAGTGAGATGGTCTTATAAGAAGATGACGACTATTTATTAAACGGTGGATGTTAGCGTGTCTCTCTTCAATCTCTAAATATTCACTATTTATCTTTATTTTATAAAAGAAAAAAAAATAAGTAAGGGGCAGAAAGGTTCAGCACCCTGTCTGCAGACACAGTCAGAAGTGAAGAGCCAGGATCAAGTTGCGCCATCTGATTCAGTATCAACCGCTGCTCCGCCCATGTGCTGTGCCTCCCATGCAGCCCCAGGTGACAAAGGAGCTTCATCTGTACCCTCTGTGCTCCGAGCTGTGAGAGACAACTTGGCAGAGGCAACCACAACAGCTTAATGGTGTGGAGGGCCTGGCTGCTTATAGGTACTGAGTCAATGGTAGCTTGTAGAGCTCTACTAGCCAAAGCCTCAAAGCCCAGGACTTTGCTTTCCATCTTTCCTGTCCTCTCTGGAAAAGGATCTGGAGGAAGCTGAATTAGCAGCTGGCTCACAGAGAGTCACTGAATACACACTGGCCTCGCAAGAACAAGTTCTTCGCAGGCTAGGAGTCCCAGAGGCTTCTAGGCAGTAGGTCCAGACAGACTCTTCTTCAAGCATGAGGTAGGTCATGTGTCCACAGACCAAAAACACCAAGTCAGAATCCCAGCTACACCCCCGGAGGGAATGAAAAAGCTCCTGGGTGGGACCCCTCTGGATGACAGCAGGATGCAAAGCCCTGCTGGCAGCCTTCTGTCCCTCCTAGGCTAGTGATGACCCAAGGGGTCAGTCCTCCTGTCTCCATCCTGCAAAAGATAACTGCCATCCTTCATAGATTCATAGACAGTCACCTTTTGTTGACCTGAGCCAGGAAAGGGAGCAGCCACAAGTCTCAGCTCGGCAGGAATGTCAATGTGGGGAGCCACTGACTGTGGAGATAGAAGGGTGTTTTCTTAGAGATACTCTACACGGTTTGGTGTTAAGCACTAAGGCTGAGACTGTACCCTGAAGACAGCCTCTCCCAGTTTGAGTCCAGGCTCTCCCTCTAGCTAGTGTGACCTTAACTTCTGGGGTCTTTGTTTTTCCTATCTCCACTGATGGGAATCACAATGATATCCACTCCATGGACTTCTTCAATGTTGTATGAGGCAAACTATGAAAGCGTTCGCAATGGCACTGAAACATGGTAATCAAAATGCTCAATACCCTCAACTACTTGTTCTTATTACTTGTAACCTGCGCACCCAGCGCAGCAACCTTTACCATGATGAGTGTGTTTCAGCCTCTGCTTTGCCACTTCCTGTGAAAGAAAGGTCACTTTCTTCTAAGGCTTTTACACCAGTGCTAGACAACTCTGAACTCTTGGTGGTCCTTCTCCATGTGGCAATTAAAAGGTACATGTGAGAAACCTGTATCTACGAAAACGTAAAGCATCCAAGCTTCAGAAATAACAAGTGCATTAGACAACGTTGGTCCTCTCAGCCTGAGATATCATCATGACCTCCCAGATAGAGGTCTCTTGGGCTGAATGCCCTCCAAGCGGGGTAGAGGCTTTGTCCTCCCGTGCTGCATCTTAGGCGGCAGCACAAGGCGATGGGCCATGGAAGGGGCTTAGTTGGTGAGGTGTTTGCTGATTAAAGACCAGTTGCCAGCTTATCCATGTTCACGCCCAGATCTTGATCAAAGGAAACTCATTTGCCTCAGAAAGTGGTTTAGACGGGCCAAGAATTTGTGGAGGATGAGACCATAGGTCCTAGGGAGGAACAATCTACTAAAGTTTAGCCATAAGGACTTGACATCAAACTGCCTTCTAAACATTTCTGATTTTGACTATTAATTTCCTTTCAGAACTTGACCTAGAAGCTTCCTATTACAAAGGAAGGCAATTCAGAGAACCACAACTGACCAAAGCATAGAGAATAAGTTACCATGGATTTCTCGGCCCTAAACAAGTTATCCAAGTCCCTGACTTCTCACCCCCAGCCCAAGGCTCAGGGAACATCATGGAAAAGGGAACAATGAGAATGTAAGAGGGGAGAATGTAAGAGGAGTATCTTCTAGACAGGACAGGGCTGCTGCACCCATGAACTTACTGCAGTTATATCTGCTTCCATAAGACCTGCACAAGATTTGACCTATTGACATTTTAGCATGGAAGGGGCAAGATCTCAAGAGGCACCACCTTTCCCCGAGAGACTAATGAGGGTTAATGCTGGGCAGAGAAAGAGGAGCTACCTTCCCTAATGTATATCTAATGATATGTGTAACATAATATAAATGAATGAGTGAATGAATAAGTAAGTAAATAAGTAAGTAAATAAATAAATAAGTAGTTTCTAAATCATTTCTGTAATGAAGTTTGGTCCATTTACAGTTTTGCAAAATCCTCAAGAGTTGACCCATCATCTCCTCCTAAATAGAATGCAAGCCATTTTTAGGCTATTCAGAGAGCTGGCCATGGTATCCTTTATGATCCTGGGGTGATAGTCTAGATCTGCTTCCCAGCTACAGGGAGAGAATTCCGATTTCCTGTTCTATAACCACTTTACCTGGGTAAGGCAGGGGCTAATTCTGTACCCACTGCATTCATACCAGAAGAAGGCTCCCATGCCTGCCAGCATAGCTTCTGCTGAGAGGTTTCTATTGGCTCTGAGGGAATTGGTCCACCTGGGTCACATGACTGAGCAAGGTCATTCTTTTATGTGAACTTACAACAAACCCAGATGAAGAGGCCAAGGGAAGGAGAAGGGAAACAGCCGGCTGCAACTCCACAGCGCCTCTTCCCACTTGTTCTTCTAAAACAAGATTTCTTCCAGGCCTCAGTTTCCTTATATGTAGAACAAAGGACTCCAGGAACTTTTCAGTTTGCTCTGTTCCTTGGTGACACTGTAAGCCTCGCTCCTTGACGTCCTGGGTCTCCTGGGGCAGCAGCTGCAGGCGGGCAGACCTGAGATGTGATCCGAACTGGGCTCACACTTGCAGGGGGCTCCCAGCACCAAAGCAAGGCAGGACTTGTGTTTCCTACAGCAATCTCGGGTGCACTCTGGTTCCCTGGTACATGGTGGGCACAAGTGCCACAGCGTTGCTGTAATTGTGGAGCATCCCACAGATTCCCTAGGGTCTAATTTCACATCCCGGTTCACTCATACTCATTCTCTCTCTCTCTCTCTCTCTCTCTCTCTCTTTCACACACACACACACATACACACACACACACACACATTCATGTTTGATGAGCAAATGTAAGAGGGCAGCAGCCTCCTGGGCGTTCTGACGAGCCGGTCACACACATGATGTCTGGTTTTCATGGCAGCAATGTGCTTTTGCCCTGGCATCTAGCTGGTCATAGAAGACACCATGCAAAGACAGAAAGCTAGCGTCCCCCATTCACCCCCCCATTCACTAAGAGGGTCACAGAGACGGGGGCGCTGACCCCCTGGCCCCTCACTCACTGGTCTGATCACGTGCAGCTCCCTGGGGACCCCATTGTCTCTAGGGACAAGCAAGGGTTCATTTGGGAAGCTCGTCCCTGGGAATGGAAAGGGAGATTTCAACCGTGGAGTTGGACTTTTGTGCTAATACAACTGTGTTTTGTTTGGGGGTTTTGTCTTTTTTGAAATAACACTGCACAGAGAACCCTAAGAAAGTCCCCGGGCTGCAGCAGACAGACGCATCGTTCCCTTTTATTCCATCAGTGGGGGAGAGGAGGAGGGGTAAAAAAAAAAAAAAGAGAAAGAAGAAAGGGAAGAAAAGCAAAAGAAGCCCCCTGGAGCCCCTCCCCCTTCCTTCCCATTGGCCACGTGGGTTTGTGCAATTAAATCTCAATAGCTCCTTCCCTGGCTTTGTTGGGCTGCCGCTGCTCCCAGAGAAGGGTCCGGGTGGCCGTCGGTGACTTGGCTCTCCAGGGCAGTCTCTTGGGTCATCCGTCCCCTGCAGCTCGTTCCTCCTGGAAGCATCCAGCCACCCAGACTCCTCCTTCCAGGGAGGAGTGCTGTTCCCAGCAGCGGGGAGCATTGCCCCAGTCTGGCGAGAGGCCCCAGAAAACCTGTCTGGCTATAAAGAATGCAGAAGAAAGTGGCCATTGGCTTCAATTGTTTTTATTTTTATTTTTTGGTTGGAAAGAGTCCATCCTAAATGTTAGGTTGGGTTGTAGTTGTAGCGGATGATGGTGGTGGTGGTGGTGTGTGTATACGTTTTCAGTTAAGGCTCCGAAAGGAATCCAGTGTATTTGAAATTATCTAGCATTTTCTATTTTTAAAAACATCCTAAATTTTTCGGGGTTGGGGAAATGGTTCAGGGGTAAAGTCTTTGCTTCACAAGAAAAAGGACCTGAGTTTGGATCCCTAGATCCATTGTAAAAATGCCAGGTGGATATAGTAGCAAACTGCAATTCTAGTCCTGGAAGGCAGAGTCTGGGAAACCCCCGAGCAAGGAGATAAGGAGTTAGAGCATTCCAGGATGATTCCTGATGTCACCTTTGAGTCTCCACAGGCACACACACTCAAGTGCCCTCTTGTATACACACACATACACACACACACACAAAAAAATCTAAACTTTTAAATTACCCTGCTAATAGAATTAGAAGCATTGAGCTTAGTGATGGATGACCATCTTAAACATGAAGCTACAGTGTCCACAGTGTTTCTCTGTCCCTGTCTCTCTGAGAATAACTTCAATCACTTTTCGCTGTGTGTGTTCTGATGCAGTGTTTGGCCAGTTGGACTCATTTACAGTCATGTTCCCTGAAGTCAGAGTCGGGACCTGAAATGGTCTTGGGTTCTCTAGACCAGAGTCCAAAGTGGTAAATCTCCAGTGAGACTGAGTGAACCCTGGGGAGGAGGAGGAGGCGTGGCTGTCGTTTGCTAGCTGCCACTGCACAGCCACCAGGACAGTGGCTTTGAGGCCTCGAAGGTTCCTCTACCTCTTCTCCAACAGCCTGGGTCAACCATGTGACTCGTCTGAGCTCATTTGTCCATCGTGTCCAGAAGGCTTGTGCTGGGGGAGGGGGGGATGACTCAGTGTTGGCAGCAGGTCCTGGGATGTTTGGGCCCTTTAGCCCCTGATACTATTTCCTTTATCTGTAAACTAGGATTAGTAGGAATACTTCCTTCTTCCCTGAGTGATTTCACAATTGCAAAATCTGTAAATAACACTTTCTAGAATTATATCTGCTAAGAGCTGGACCTGGCAGCACATGCCTACATAATCACAGAACTTGCAGGTCTAAGCAGATGACAACTTTGAGACCAGCCGGGACTATATCACAAGACCCTGTCTCAAAACAAGCTAACAAACAAAAATCCAAAAGTGTAATTAAAACTGACTGGGCAGGAAGTATCACTGCTTAGGGCCTTTCTGTCACTAGGTAGCATTTGGCAATTAAAAAGTAACACTAATGTATTAGCATATATGTTTATATATATATATATATATATATATATATATATATATATGATCTTCCTGGTGCCAGAATGGGGGCGTGGTTCTGCGGGAAGCAGGGGAGGAAGGGGCTTCTGGAAGGAACCGAGCAGTTTGAATGTGAAATAGTCCTTTCAGACAGGAAGGCCAGACTATCCTCCGGAAGGCACTCACACGTATTAGCAGAGCTTTAGAAGTTTCCAGCTAAGAAGTGAGACTGTTGAGTGGGGTTTTGTGGAAGGACACACTTTGTACTGGCAAAGCCACTAGCACACAGGTTGGGGGCGGGGATATCTGAAATGTATACGGAAATCCGCAGATAGAGGTTCTACTCTGGACCACCTCACAGCAGAACCTCTAGCAAGGTGATCATACCAGAGGCAACATGGGTCTTCCTGAGGGCACTGTGACCGCGGGACTGTCCCCATCCCAGAACGTCTGCAGCACTGGGATCTTGTGGCTAGTGCAGGTCTAGCAAGAACTTCCAGCCACCTGGCCTAGTCTTGCACGTTGGAGACAAAAAGCCTCCATGGCTTCCAGACCTTGAGAACAACAGACTTCTCGGCCAAGGCACATTTGGGAAACCTGAGGGAATGTAAGTGCCCTCCTTATAGAATTCCCCAAACGCCAGCTGGCGGGTAATGTTCACAAGCATCGCTTTGAAGTGTGTCCTGTGCTCACTGCCCACGCAGGCAGTGGTGCCAGCGGGCACCAGGCGAATGGGCAAGCGTCCACCAGAAACTAACCATCTCTTCATGGCCAAGGCACCCGAAACTGCCCACTGCCACCCCGCTGCAGCTTGCCACACCTCCAGCTCTACCTCTCCTTTGTCTCCAAGGCGCTGGGAGGACCCGTCACCCTGCCAGGCTGCTAAAGTTTCAGCTGTGGCGGCCTCACAGAGGAAGCCTTGTTCTGCCATGGAACACCTAGTCCTAGTTTTATTACAGGACGGTGGGGACTTCAGCAGGGCCTTTGTGACTAAAGAGCCCTGGATGGTAACAGGGCCACCCTTCTCAAAGTGCTCCCTCCAACCTGGGGGGGGGGAGCCTGCTCTGGGGCCCTGGCTGACCTACATTTTGAGTGTGGAAAATTCCCACACCCCAGGAGGCCCTAGGAGAACAGGAGGCTCCAGCTCCCTTGCGGCAGGCTTCTCTTAGGTTAGAGGGGGCTGCCCAGTCCTTTCCTGGTGGGCTCAACATCGGCTACAGCTAGGCGGAGACAAAGTTGTAGTCTAGATCCCATGTTGCCTGCACTCAGTGAGTTTTCTCTCGGGGTGCAGCTGGAGGGCCAACTTTGCTAGTCAAACAGAATTCAGTGGGGGAAGGTGAAGGCGGATGCAGAGGTGAAGAGGAATTTAACATCGCATGCTGGGGGATGCACGCTAATTACAATACTCGTTGCGTGTATTATGTCCCAAGCCTTGTATTCATTTCCCATGTATCAGATTATTCTACATTCATAAGTCTTAAAAGGAAAGTGTCCTTGTTACTGAGCAGATTGCTGAGGTCCAGAAAGATTAAAAGACTTGCCTCAGGCTGTCTGTGTAACATAGGCCTATCTCTCGTTTTCCTTCTTCACTGAACTGTGACATATTATGTACAACCTATGTGTAAAGCTTGATCGGTTTAGTACATGAACCAAGCAACACAATCCACAATGAACATATGCTTCATCCTCAAGCTTCCCTGTACGTTCTGTGATATCTTTTTCCTGTATCCAGGCAGCTGAGACCTACTGGGCTCAGTTTACTGCCCATGAAGGCTCATTTGTGAGGTAGATCTGCCCCTAGAAACAGTTACTACAGCCTCCTACCCAGGCGAATAGGCAAAACTTCCAACAGAGACAAATCCTTTATGGCAAAAGCACTGGGAATTGCCCCCTACCATCCTATGCTTTTGCGTTGAAATTCCCAATATTTGTGGTTCCTAGGATCTGACTAATCCTTCTTTTTTTTTCCTTTAACATTTTTTATTATTATTTCCGCTCATACAAACTTAATAGGTACACCGGTTCCCTCCCTTCCTCCTCCTCCCCCCGACCCCCCTGCTCCCCCTCCCCTCACCCCTCCCTCCCCATCCCCCAGTGCCCCCCCCCCAATCCCCGGAGAATCCTTTAATGTGCATGCCAGACTCTCCTCTGGGCCCTCCTTTCCGATGACGTTCAAGGACCCAGTGGCGTTTCCCTGAACCCTTTCCTGTGTTCCCCTTAAGCATAGGAATACTGCTGTGGCTGTCAATTCCTTGCCTCCAAGGATCTTGGTGCCTTTAGCAAATGCTAGACTTTGTGGGGTCAGTAGTGTGTGGGACATTGCGCAGGGCATGTAAAGTCCAATTATGATTGCTTCGGCCCTAACTTGCGTGGAGTATCTTGCATATCATTGCTCCTCCCATCCTTGTGCTCTTACACTGACTAATCCTTCTGAGAGTCACACCTGTGGTTGTGGGCATCACCGGTACTCCAGCGTGTAGACACAACATGCTTATTGCTTCTTCTGTTGGTACACATTTGGGTTACATTGAGTTTGGGGCTGTTACGAGTGACATTTCCGTGAGCACTTGTGTATGTTTTGGATCTTTGTAGAGACACGTGCTTTCATTTTTCTTAGAGTAGACACCTAGGAGTAGGACAGTTGAGTCATCGGGCAACCACATACTAGCATCTTTAGAAACTATCAAAGGGGTCATTTAGACAGATCAGTTTGCAAGACACCTGCTCACAAATCTGCTGATCAGAGTTCAATCCCCAAAAGTCCATTTGATAGAAGGAGAAAACTGAAAGGTGACCTCTGACCTCACCCATGCATGTGTGTAAGCTCCTTCCTTCTCTAGTTCTCTTCTCTCACTAATATATATTTATTATATATATTATACATAATTTCTCTCTCACTAATAAATAACATTATATACATATATATACATTTGTATATAAAGCATTTTAAGAAACTATAAAATGTTTACATCATTTTACATTTCCACCAACAGGATATGAAGAAGCCAGTTACTCATGTTCTTTTTGATGGTTACTTTGTGTGGTTAGTTTCACCAGCTACTAACCAACTGATAGGGCACACAGTGTGAACACGCTAGACAAAGTGATATATTACACCGGCAGGATGGAGCAGGATGACGTGAGTTTTTTTTTTATCAGACTGATTAGAATGACATTTCAAAACTTCAAACATGTTTACTTCTGTAATCTTCCATTTAACAGTTCAGATCACCATTCACAGAAGGGAAAACCACGGATGTAAGGACATTACCGTTATGTGGCTGTGGTGAGTCAGAGTGTTTTGCCTGAGGACATACAATCATTTCATCATCTTTATTGAAAATGTTATGTATTGGTTTACTTTGTACTCTTTTATGAAGAACTAGAAATAAAGGCAATTTATTAAGAAAGGGAAAGCACACACAAGAACAGGGTGGGCTAGCCATGGGGGGCATGCTAACAATCTGGGGGGCATGCTAGCAAGCGGAGGGAAGAACACATCCTCAAAAGCTCCCTCTGCACTTTTGTTAGTGTGCATGATTCTGGGAGCCTAGTGGTATACTTTCCATTCAGAGATCTACGTGTCTATATATCTTTTCTGATTATACTTTACATGTTTTGTAAATCCTAATATCAGCTAGTATCAAGCTTGCTCTTTTCTGGCAAAGTCATTTTGACTTTCTAGTTCTTTTACAATGCCTTTTGAATTTTAGAAGAGATGGGTCAATTTCTCACAAAAAATCCCCACAACTCCATAGAGGTAGTGATGAAACTATGATGAATCACATCATATTAACCCTACCACCGACATAAGCTTTAGCAGGACAGTGTGCTGGACCCCAGATGGTGCACCCAGCTGATATTTCCCACTGGGGCAAAGCTATGAGTCGGTGTTTCCTTCACTGCAAAAGAGACTTTGAAAAGCATATTCTCCATGCCTGTTCCCTTTGACCCTGTTTACCCTTATTTCTTCAATGGACGACAACAATACACACACAATATTTACAGTATAGTCTTTCTAAGCCTCACTAATCACGATCACAATAGGAATGGGGTCACCTGATTTGCTTATAAATACTCAAATATTCATCGCTTTAAAGGCATTCCGCTCTCCTGCTCAGAGGCAATCAATAATTCCCCAGAGTTACTGAAATTAAGTTGATTCATGAAGTCATGCACATTTAGATCAGAAAGAGACCTTTAGAGATCACACATTCCAAACAAGAGAACCAACGTTCACTTCTCTTATTTCTGTGTGAAAGTTGATTAGCAAGGAGCCAGAGCGATTTCAGTGTAAGGAGCCCAAGTGCTTTTGGTGCAAGGGATTTATCATCCCACTTCCATTAAGAATCTGCTCTTGAATTTGCTTTGAGGTTTATGGCAAGATTTTTATTAAAAGCCCTGCTGAATGACGTTTGATTTACTTTAAAACTGCAGAAGGCTGACCCTGGCATTCAAGCTCTGCCCCTTGCAGTCTGGCTCTTTCCATCTTTTGCCCACACTCCTGGCAACTCGGGTCTGCATTAGCAGTGCTCTTTCAGCCTCTGCGTCTTGCCTTCTACTTGTCCTATTGCCAGTGATACACTGTTCTCTGTATCTAACTTTATTTCTTCCTGAAACACTCCCATGCCTTCCTAAGGCTGATCTCAAATGCTTCCTCTTTATGATACCATCTCCCATCACTTGAGTGGCACATGTAGCTTTTCATCCCAGTGACCTAGATTGTTATGACCTAGGTCTGAAGTGAGACGCACTGACTGGGATTGGGAGAAGCTGAGTGGCTGTGGAAGGGAAACTTACTGTCATGGTTTAAATGGGAATTTGTCTTCCACAGACTCATGTTTGCATCCTTAGGTGTCGTTAACCTTCGAGGACATGACAACTTTAGGAAGCAGAGCCTTGCTGGAGGAAGAACCATCACAGAGGGCTTCCCTTGAGGTTTGGTGGCCCGGCCCCACTTCCCCAATTAGCTCTTGCTTGCCCTGTCTCCATGACCATGACAGTGACTTGAGCCAGTCTCCTGATTCTGCCTCCAAGCCACACTTTGTACTATGAGATTCCCCCAACAAGGGACTATATTTCTCCTCTGGAATTGAAGCAGATCTCTCTTTCTCCCTGACATTGTGAATGAATATTGTTTCATAGAAGCAAAAACTAACTGAACCACGCTGGGAATTTATTAACATAAAACTGGGTGGATAAAACAAAAGACAAAATAAAACCCAAAGAAGTGAAAAAGAAAAGCCAGGGAGGAAAACAATCTATGGGGGAAGTTCAGGTGGCCTCAGATATATGTATACACACACACACACACACACATATATATATATATTTTTAAATTGGTGGTACATGGTAAAGAAATAATGGAGACATTTTTCTAAGTTTAATTAAAAACTAGATTGTTCCAGATCCAAGAATATCAACAAACTCAGTGGTATAAGAACCACAAAGAAATCTATAAGCATAGCTTAATCAAAGTGCGTAAGAGCATTTGTTATGACTTATCTGCCAAAGGTTCACATTTTGAGAAACCGACCTCTGATGTGGTGATATTGAGAGTTGGTGGATCTTTCAGAGTTAGCGTGACCTTTTAGAGATCATCAGACTGTGGGAGCAGCACCTCTGGAAGGCATTAACTCTCACAGGAGCAGGTGAAGTCCTGAGAGCAGGGCATTGTGAAGAGCAAGCCTGGCCCCTCCCCGCTCGCTTGCTTCTCTGCCCACCCAGTCATTTCCCTCTCTGCCTCCGCCCTGTTTTGATGGAGGCTCTCACCAGAAGCCGGTGAGATGCTATCAGGACGTGGCAGCCACCAGAGCTGAAACCAGATCAAGTATTTGTAACAGCGAATGGGCAAAAACTCAGCAGCAGAGAAGATATTATTTTGTTTTGTTTGTTTTTAAGTGGTGAGAGGAAATAGTTAGGTTAGCACAGTGGCAGCAAGTGGAGAATCGCAGCGGACATAACATGGAAAACAATCCAAGCAAGAAGACTGTGGAACAGCATTTCCCAAGAACTGAAAAGTAAAAACAGTCCAGAATCCTCTGATGTACGAAAATAACACTTAAAAATATAAAGGAAAGTGAAGATTTTTCCAGAGCTCAACGTTAATAGACTGCATTATAGGAAATGGAAGGAAATGATTCCAGTGGGCAGAGGAAATGGAGGGAAATGATTCTAGTGGGTGGAGGAAATGGAGGGAAATGATTCCAGTGGGTGGAGGAAATGGTGTCAATGGATCTGGATCTACAGAAAGGAATGGTTAGCCATAGGAATGGCAACTAGACAGATGCATGTGTAAGCTCTTGTCTTATTATTTAGGTCATTTTAAAAGGTTATTTTAAAAAGATACCTGCAGATATAACTAAGATATTCTTCCCAGTGGTTCATCTTATAGCCACAGTACCTTCTGTTTTCATGATGAGAATCTAATTTCTGTGCAGGGAGGAGCTGGCCTAGATCATGTTCCCTACCTGCACGCTTATTCCCCACCAGTGACTGCCATGGAGCTCGGGTCTGGAGGAAGCAAAGCACAGGCTTCGGGACTAAGATACGGAAAGGTTGTTAACACTTGGGTCCCCGTGTAGAGTCCTACGGCCGGGGGCGAGCTGGGCCCTGTGCCTCTCATCAGTAGACTTGCTTTACCTGCTGGCAATTATGGATTCGCACCAGTGTGTGTGGGTAGGGAAACGGGTGATGCTTGAGAGAACCCAAGGTCTATGTGTAGCATGCAGGAAATGTGAAGGCAACGACTCCTAACCTCTAGTGCAGAGCGCAGACAAGTCCTTCTAAGCCAGATTCCCTAACCAAGCCACAAAGCTGGCAGCTCAGTTCTTCCACAGACCTGAGATCATGATCAGATAGTAGAGACCACGATCCTAGGGGGATGGGACCCCTGTGACCGGGGTAAGACAAGTCTCGCAGCAGCCTGGGATGTCACAGAGGTTGAGGGTTACAGAGACATAGATGAAATGGAAGATTCCAATGGATGGAAACAATTGCACAAATTGTGTGTATATGTGTGTGAGTGTGTGTGCGTGTGCATGTGTGCATATGTTGTGTTCTTATCTTTGGTAGGAAGTGATTAGTTTTTGTCCTCTGACATGAATCATAAAACTTGTAGTATATGTTGGGAAGCTGGGGATGGAACCGAGGCCTCATACATGCTTCCCCCCCTCGTGAGTGAGGAAGTTGACACCCTCCCACCCCTGTTGCTCCTCTCCCCTGTCCCACTTGGAGCATAGAAAAGGTAGGGACTCAGGTAACAGTTCAGAGGAACTTCCTTTTCTAATTCAGGCTGAGGATGGAAGTGAATCGTTTGCTGCTATAATGTTTTCCATCCCCATATTTTCCAGAGATGAGGAATGGTATGGAGGGAGACTGGCACGCCTTGGTGGGCAGTGGCAGCTATCTTCTCAGCACAACCCTGCAGGGATTCAAAGGGACTCATGGACTCGATCCTCCGTGGTCATGTCTCTCTCATTCTCCTATGCTGAAGACACCACAGTGGATTCAGCCATTGCATATGATGGCCTGGAATTGGCCACGAAGACAAGTTCTGTCCCTTGATTGAGTCAGCTGTAGCTTCCGTAGCTTATTCAGGCAAAAGACTAAGCTGAGCTCACACATCTGCCCACCTACAGACTGTTGTATTGGCTTCCAATACCAAGGTAAACATTTCAAAATCCTGGAGCTTCAAATGGGGACAGTTCTGTGTTAGAGGTTCCTTGCTGGAGATAAAATTGGGGCAGGAACACAGAGAGGCTTGTGGGTGCCTGGGATTGCTCGGGTCCTAGGCCTGGGGGTTTGGAAGCTAATTCCTCAAGCTGCACTGATGATTTATGTACATGTTGCATCTCAATAAAAGGATCACTTCTGAAAAATGAACCAAAGAGACACAAAGAAGAAAAGCAACATTTGGCTTCGTCACTGTCCACATCCCCTGGGGTTTTTCCAACAGTCCCAGTTGTCACCAGGCAGGGAGAATGTTGGAGGGCCGGCCTCTGGTGCATGTTGGCAGAGTAAACACATGGGCCCCTTAGCATACCGTCTGCTCTATGTACTCAGGGCATTAGGCCGGGCTCCGCGAGTCACACTTCATGGTAACAAAGACAACAATGCCAGTATCTCGTGCTTGTCAATAGCGTGGCTGCACTCGAGTCTTTGGTCCAATATTTGTGGAGTCAGAGAAGCCATGTCTGCCTTGCAATATTGACTTAGATTCATTACTCGCCAGAAAAACCAGAGAGTCCAGACCTGCCTGCTCATTCCCCCCAGCCCCCAGCCCCCAACCTGGCTCTTTGGCTCTTTCCTCTGTTGATTTTCCCAGCTACCTTAGGGGTCAGCTGTGCATGGGAGTCAGGATTTGTGCTCAGCAGTCAGAAGCTTCCAGATGGTTACTAAAGTTTGCCTCAAGTCCTCAGGAATGCCAACTGCTGGTTTGGGGGGGAAGACAGAAGTTGAACAAATAAAGTGTAAAGTTCCCGTTCTCGTTTCCAGGAGAGACAAAGCTATTCTTCGGGGTGAAACTGTCCTTTTCTTTCTTTTTCATAGAAGCCAGGCGTGGTACTCCAGTTAGCCCCCCCCTCCCCCAGTCTTTTCTGAGTGAGACACTTTACCCCTGACAAGCACAAGAGATTGCTTTCCACAAACCCCGTTGTCAAGGGAAGTGGCTGTGCCCCTTTGTATGCTCGGGGTCCCGGCACCCGGCCGTGACCTGTGACCCTCTTGCTTAGGGCTCCCCACCAGCTGGAGAAAGCAAGCGGCCCGTGGGCATCAGCTGGACACACAGGGCCTGGACAGCCAGACTCAGGCTCTGTTTTTGATGAGGGGCCGATCCCTCACTGCAGGTGCTGTGTCCCCAGGGCAGCCCCGCACCCTGTCAGGTGCAGCCACACGTCTGTTCTGAAGGCCATTCCCCCTCCCTCCCTTTATCAGAAAAGCTTTGAGGAGGCTCCCTGCCCTGCCCTCTCTCTGCCTCCAGGGCCCTTCAGAACCATTAATTTAGCCAATTTCCTGGGCCACACCAGTCCCCGGGGGACCCCACTTTGGTGGGCAGCAGCGGAACAAGACTCCCTGCTGCCTCCCTTCCCTTTTAATTACATGGGGACAGGCTTCCTTGGGCTGACTTTGGGAGGCAAGCCCCTGGCCAGCCTGGCCGAGCCCCAGGGAACAATACACACATGTTGCGGAGAATTCCCTCCTGCCTAATCCGGGCGGGGAAGAAAGGGGCTTTTCTTCTTCTTGTCAAAGGGGATCTTCGATGCTAAGATACCATTTTGTGGCTCAAGTCATGTCACGGGACTTCTGCCTCAGCCTCGCTTGCCTGCTCTTTAGAAATGAAAGACACAGTCCTTGATTCACCTCGGGGACAAGTGTTCCCTCCCCATGCCGGCCCTTCTCTGAAAATAAAAGAGGGCTGGGGGCCAAAGGAAGCAGAGAAAGCACCCCACTCCCACTGTTCCTTTCTCATCCTGGCAACCTCGGCTTTCTGAACTGTTTGCCCAAAGGATGAGCAGGGAGGGCTGAGCCTCACCTGCTGATCTCAAGGGTCATGAATATTCTTATAATCCCTGAAGAAGAAGGACCTTTCATTAGAGTCCCGGCCTGGCTGCCTTCAGTGGTACCACCTCCTCTACCACCTCCTGGCTTCCGCTGGCTCCCGGCTCTGCAGCCTTGGGCCTAGGGTCTTTCACCCTAGGGCCTGTGGTTGCAGAATCCTGTTTCCCCCAGGCCTTACTATGCTGTTTCCTGTGACTAATCCATACCCCTGCTTCATAGATGAATTAAAGGGAATAACAAAGAACTCACAGACGTGACACTTGTTCTTCATGGAGAAGTAGCTTCAGGACCGAGGACGACAGAGGACAGACCTCACTTCCCTGGACATGTTACCCCAGGTGACGAAACGATTTGAAGGAGATCTCACACTTACAAAAATTCAGACGAACGAGTCAAAGTTGAAGAGGATAGCAAGATGAAATTGGGTCAGGGAAAGATTTTAAGACCAGAGATGCCACAGGCAGCGTACGCTGTGTATAAACAGCTATGTAGTTTCCAGGTTCCTAACAGTCAAGGCAAGGAAGGAACCGTCACCAGTGAAAGCTGAGAGTTTACAGTTAGCTCAGGGCATTAGCTTCGCGGACCACTGAACACCCCCAAAAACCTCACTTCTGATATCCCTACCCTAAAGTGGTCTGCAATTGCATTTTCTGCCTACTCTTAAGAAGCATGGCGACTCCTGGGTGGAGCTCAAGTTTTCACTGGAATGCATGAATGCAGTGGCCAAGTTGGGCGTGCCACCAAGTCACATTGTTCGAGGACATTCTCAACGACCGCAGATGCAAGAGTCTGGCTGTGAGCTGTCCTGTTCACGCTTACGCCCGGCCCTGTGCCTCGCAGCACAGAATAGAAGAGACAGCCCTGGGGAAGCCATGGAGCAGAGCCTGACCTGGCTGGCTCAGGAACACAGCTTGTGTACTTTATACCTACAGAGTATCAAAATCACAACCATGTTTTTGAACCAGCATGTGCTAGACGCTTTGATAGTTATGGATCTTTTTGTTTTAATTTATCAATAAAAACACATAGCTTTCATTTTTTAAAATTGAACATGATGATGTAGCTAGGAAGTTGACTATATCAGAACACTGATTCAAGTCTGTCTGCTTGCAGGATTCACAGTTCAGCATCATACCATGCTGGGAGGAAAGCTGTACTAGATTCCGGACACCTGATGGACTCTGGTCCAGAGATCATTGCTACAAAACACGACCTGGGGTAATAGCTCGGAAAGCTGCCTGCCAACACTTATAAAAGGCAGTGTTGGGGCTGGAGACATGGTTCAAGGGTTAACGTCTTTGCCTCGAAAGCAAAAGGACCTGAGTTCAGATCCCCAGATCCCACAAAGAAATGCTGGGTGGAAATAAAGGTGGTCTGCATTTCCAGCTCTGGAAGATGTAGCCTGGGAAGCCCCATAGCAAAGCAATAAGGAAGTAGAGCAATCCAGAATGATTCCTCTCTTGAATAAATAAAACATACATGTATATGTATATGTATATGTATATGTATATGTATATGTATATGTATATGTATATGTATATGTATATGTATATGTATATAAAGAAGGGAACACAGGGGAAAATAGTGACACAGGAGCCGAGAAATGAAAACCCACAGAGAGACTGAATGTGCTACACAGTGCTAAAAGCCTCAGAGAGGGGCAGGTTGGCGAGTGATGGGAATTAGCAAGCATACACGACTTTAAGGGACCAAGCGAAATAACTTTGGGGGAGTAGTAGCATGGGGGTCAGCGGTGACTTCTGGGGGGGAAGGAGGGGAACATGCTTAATAAAGGAGCTGCTGTGTGGATGAGCTGCACAGGGAATGGGGTGACTTCTCTTTCAAGGAGCTTGGCTGGGAATGAAAAGGAAGAGTTTACACACACACACTGCCGTATAGAAAGCAATGACTTACTTTTAGATACCAGGATTCAGAATACTGTATTTTACTTGCCTTCTTTCTGGGTAAGTGTGTTTAGTGTATTCAGAGCACAGAAAGTTAAAATAATGGTATCAAACAAAAATTTAAAAGAGCAAAATGTAAAAGTCACTAATCTGACAAGTTCACCGAATGCTCTAAAGTGCTCCCCAACCAACCACCCTGGTTCCAGGGCAATGTGTATGTATGTGTGTGTGTGTGAGAGAGAAAGAGAGAGAGAGAAGGAGAGAGAGAGAAAGAGAGAGGGCACTTGAGTGTATGTGCCTGTGGAGGCCCAAGGGTGATATTAGGAATCATCCTAGATTGCTCTACCCGCTTGTTGTTTTGTTCTGAGTTTTTCCAGGCTCTGACTTCCAGGGTCACAGGTGCAGATCACTACTGTATCCACTCAGCATTTTCACATGGGATCTGGGATCTGAACTTCAGTTGTTTTGTTTCTAAGGCAAGGTTTTTAACCCCGGAGTCATCTCCCCAGCAATTTTTAAAAATTATTTATTCAATTGTGCATGTATGCGTGTGTGTGTGTGTAGAACCACGGACGAATTCGGAAACCACCATGGATACCTCCACCTCCTCGTTTACTCTGCCCTGGGATTCACAGGCTCTGCTCTACCAGGACCAGAAATGCAGGCCGTCCCCCCTTCCACCCGGCGTCTATACGTGGGGTCTAGGATCCGAACTCAGGACCTTCCGCCTGCAAGGCAGAGGCTTAACCCCTGAGCCACCTCTCCAGCCCCCCTCCCCAGCAATTTTTAAGTAAAGAGCCAACTTCCCTGTTCTTTGGCTATGCACCTAGATATGCCCACACCCTGGGCTACATCTGCTGTCTGCTCTCAGAGATGAAGGTCTCTCCGGGCTGCTCATCAATGTGTCTTTAGAAACTGTCCCTGGTTTCTGGTCTCTTTGCCCCTCCCTGTTCCACAGATGAGCTCAAGCTCAGCCAAGTCTTTGGCACTTGCCATTTGACATGAAGGAACTGCAGTCCGCATGCTGTCTCCCTGGCAGCCAGCGGCTCATGAGGACTGGGTGCGTCTTAGCAATGAGCCCCAAGCTGCTTCTATTTGCACACAGCCTTGAAGAGCCAGTGGCTTGTACCTACAGCTTCCATAGGTCTGTCTTCTGAGTTCACAACCTCTAGCTTCTCGCCACTCTTTGCCCACGGTGGCTTCTTCTTGCCTGCGTGCCTAGGCAGTGCAGGCCATTTATTGTCAAGAAAACTCTTGGCATACTGTGGTGACTTCACTTCATACAAATGGGGTCAGATCGTCACTTGCAAACGGAGCAGACTCTGGGACTGCCGACAACACAGAAGCTCCATTTACAGATCTGAAAAATGGGCAAAAGACCAGGTGATGAGGGATGAACAGCATTCGTGACCGTTACATGTATGAAACAGATTCCAACCACTGATCGGAACTTGATATTCATTATCATTAATTAGAAGATTCAAGGGAGAAGCAATATGTGCCTCCCGGTATGGAAGTAAATGGTGAAGTGCCTTGCTTGGCTGCCTTGAATCAGGAGGCATTTTCCTTATGGTTCATGCAGACAGATTGGGGAGAACATCTTCAGAGGCCAAGTTTAAACAATACTTGAGATGCACAGGCTGTCTGGGCTGGAAACAATCTCAGAACTGTTGTAGTTTGGATGTGAAATGTTTCCCTTAGGTTCATGCGCTTGAACACTTGATATCCATTCGAAGAAGCAGTGCTGGAAGGTTGAACCTTTAAGAGGTGAAGATTCACCGGAGGAAGTGGGTCGTTGAGGAAGGGGCTTGAGGTTCTGTCCACCCTCTGCTTCTTTAAGGATGACACAGCGTTGCCAGCTACATCACAGCCCTGCTGCCCTGTCTCATCTCTGCTCTTAAAGCCCCTTCTTGCCTGATTAAATCACGAGGCACCATACTTTCCTTGCTTGAGTTGCTTCTTGTCAGATGTTTGGTTACTGCAGGGAGAAAAGTGATTTATACCAGGGCCATCCAGCTCTGTCCCCTCACACAGGTGGGGAGGAGGCAGGGACCCTGTCCCTCACAGGCTCATCCTTAGTTGATGCTTGGTGAGGCTGTGGCAGCTTCAGGAGGTGGAGCCTCGTGGAGGAAGGCACATTATAGTGGGTGGGCCTTGAGATGGGTTAGCTCTGCCTTGCTTCTGCCAAGTCTTCAGCTTACTCTCTCAACCTCAACGATGGATGGGACCTGAGCCACCTCCAACTTCTGCTGTCCGTCATGTCTTTCCTGCCACAATGAACTATATCTCCCCTCTGAAGCCATAAACCAAAGACATCTCCTTTTCCCCCTTAAGTTGCTGGAGTTTGAGTGGTGTCTCATAGCAGCAGAAGAGTAATTGTGATAGGCTCTGATAAGGTCATGATTAATAGGCGCATCTCTTGTGCCATGTCCAGCGATCTGCTCTGTCTTTTCCTCTTATAGAAATCTGAACTTCATGTGTGCCCTTGGCATGCCCTCCCCCACACGTCTGAAGTCTGTACGTGCATCCATGGCATGCCCACATACGAATGTGAATTCCATATGCGTACGCACAGCCTGGTCACAGTTAAGTCTGAATTCTATGTCTGCAGATAGCCCCAGCCCTGGCCTCTCTCCTGACCGAAGTTCTCCAGGTAGAATGGCTCTTTGGGGAATAAAGAGGAGCTCTGCTGTGAGCCATGGATCCATATCACCCTCACTCGCATCCCCTGAGCACACCACTGACCCCATGATGGCACATGGTATTAGTTAAGGAGTGCAGCAAATGTAGAATAATGGCTAAGACTTCGTATAGAGAGCCAACTAGCAGAAAGTGGTATTGGATGCTGACTGACGAAAAAGAAATCTCATTCCTAGATAAAAAAACAGAACAACAATAACGATACTACTAACAACAACAACAAAACATGGAAGGCTGAGAGGAGTTAAAATTCTGAACTTTCCATGGAAAACAAGTGCAGAAACATAGTGGTGTCTAACCCATGGCATTTTCTGGAGCCCTCAAGGAATAAGACCTGAGGCTGAGACCCTAGTGACTTCCGTTCATACTGGAAGTGTCTCAAGTATGGACTGTCGCTCTCTGGCCTACAGTAAACATCAGGAATGTTGATTCTCTGGCTCAGGCCGGCCATTCAAACATGCACCAGAAACCAGGAGAGCTCTCCTTCCAACCAATCCAGGCTGTGCCTGGATTTGCATACAGATTCGAGCCCCCCAGTCATACATCAGGCCTGGCAGGACTGGACGGCAGGTTCTTACCACTGTCCAGGGAGAACGACGGACTGTCCCACCGGTGTCCATCTGCACTTCTATTTCTATCTCTGTGTATTTCTTTCCTTTCCTGTCCATATTTCTCAGTCTCAGGAGAGCTTCACAGGTCACCATGCTTAGACATGGTATACTTAGAGAAATGTTAAGGAGGAATAGCAGCTTGGGAGAGCCCACCTACAATACAAAAAAAAAAACACAAAAAACAAAAAAGCCCTTAAAACTTTGGGCTACTCCTTAGCAATCCTTGAATTTATACAAGGATTTATACAATTTATACAAATCCTCTGATTTATACATTAAAATGTATAAAACGGACACAGAACTGCCGTGTTGCCCTGATGCCATTTGCAGCGTGCCTCTCAGAACTCAAAGCTGGACACTGCACCAGAGCCTGTTCTAGACATATGTGCAGCCCCTGTCAGGGCTTTCACTCAGTACCAGCTCGTGTAAGAATAGAAGTAACATGGACTACTGGCTCCCATGAATACACAAACTGTTTTTTCTTTTTTTTAAACAAACAGCTTATGTCACAAAAAGGTCAGCAAGCAAGCACAGAGCCAGCCCTTTTTGCACGTTTCTAGGCCCTGCAGCCATTCCTATGTGGGCTCCCACACAAGCCCTGCCCATGAGCCAGCTGTGGGTTCCAGATGCTTGAGGCTGCTGTTAAAATGCAGATAACATCAACCTTTAGAAGTTGCAGAAGTAAATACCATAGTATCTTTAAAGTACCTGGACTACAGCAGGTGTTTAATAAACATCTTTCTAGATTGATATCATAATAAATAAAATTGCATCTCACAAAGCTGCCAGAAGCCATGTTCTTTTCAGAAGGCCTCCGGAGCTCCTAAGTCCACCAAGGTCAGAGATAAATGGAAAGCTGTCCTTTAAACATGGTTTTAGATGGTGGCATGTGGGTGGGCAGGATGCTGGTTGGAGACAGTTTTCTTTGACTCACATACATATTTAGACCTCAAAAGTCAGCTGCAAACACTTAACAATGGATATTTCCCATTAATGCCCCACCCTCAGTGTTTCTTATGAAACTCTGGCCGTGACGCCTGGCTCTGACCCTTCACAGGACAGAACAGAAATTGCCTGGAGTCAGGAGACGGCTGCCAGATCTAACATTACTTGAGCAAACTTCTTCTTTTTTCAGGGTGTCATCCCTATTCTTGAAAAATAAGAACTATTGCTGTTAAAAAAATGTGAAGTTAAAAATAAAAGATTCTTCTGGTCATACTGAACTCCAAACAATTAACCAGGTAGAAGGCCGTATACATTACACACACACACATACGCACACACACGTGCACATACATGTGTACATGCAAAACATACGCTTACACTTGCATATACAAATGCATACCTACATACAAACCCCTGGGGTGCACAAGATTATCCAAACCATAGATATCAGAAGAAAAGCTATGCTGATTCAGAAAGAGGAAAACAGTTAAAGGGAACAACTCCCTTTTTCTTAAACACATGGCCACAGTTAAGCTTCCAGGAGCAGATGTTGAACATGCAGACCAGCCGCGGATCCATCTGCTCCCGAAAGCTTCCCATTTCCATCTTCTCATGTCGTGGTTTGAGGAGGTTGAGCATGCCACGCCTCATCTGCAGAGGCTTTCTGCCTGACTGGCCTCAGACAAAGTTACCATTAACTCCCCAACCTGCAAGAAAATGATTTGACACAAAGGATTCCAAAATGTCCTCCTCTCCCCCTACAAGGCCGCAAACAAATGGTACAGGAATGAGGTCAGAAAGGAATCCCCGCCTACCAGGCCGCTGAATTCATTTACCTACCTCAGTGCCCATTCAGGGAAAGGGGTGGGTCAGGGAACAAGAGATGCTTGGAGGCCAAGTGGAGTTTGGGGGTCGAGCGCTACATTACAAGATTTGACAGGCCTTTGCCAGCCTTCAGCTTCTTTGTGTCTCCCACATAATAGAGAAACACAAACTGAGCAGCACACGATCGGCGGTTACACCCTTGGACAGAGCACACTCTTTGCAAATGCTAATAGTATTGTAGCATCCTGTCACCGGTAACACAAAAAAGGATGTTGATTTTCACATGAACCAGAACAGGCTCATTGTACACAAGTTTGTGACCAACTTGTAGTATCTGCACATCAAAAGCCCAGCCAATCACAGAGTACACAGCTGGCGAATCATACCAAAGTGGGGGTGTCCATGGGGACGGCGTCCCAGTTCCAATGCCTCACTCCACATGGATACAATTATGCTCAGCAATGACCATAGTAATTAGTGTAATTAGCAAGAACGTAAATGTGTCAGATATTCGCGAAGAGGAATCTGAATGCGTAGAAATGGGAGTGGCTTTGTGTTTGTGCCTCACGCCTCTGAGATGGCATGGGGCAGGAATGTTCAATTAAGCATTCCCGTTTAGGGCAGTCTGAAAAGACACTCCTGAAAATTTTGGCAGCAAAGTGGCTATTTCCATGCTAATAGTCTTGAGAAACTACCCATATCTCAAGAAAATGGGAGAATGTGTGTGAGATTTCTGGAAATAAATAGAGTTAAAATTGTGAAGACCTCTGTTAATACTTTTTCTTTCAATAGTGTTTCATATATATATGGTGACCAAGAGGATTAATTTTGGAAAATAAAATTTAGCATTAACAGAAAAAAAATTTTAAAAACTGTATAGAAACAATTCTGTATAGATCCAGAGATCTGTACAGGTGAGGGAAAATGCATTTGGGGAGAATGAAAAAGAGAAAGTGGGGGTTAGGGATAAAAGAGAACAGTACATCACACGTAGATACCATGGCAGCAATCCCGTGTCAGTTCTCTCCTTCCACCATGTGCTCTCCAGCGAAGGGATTCAGCTCTCCAGATTTGCACACGTACTTCTGGGCTGGCAATCCAGCCAGACCTGTGTGTCTGTGGCGGCTGCTGCCAGGACCATGGTGACGGGTCTTTGGCGTGCCTCTGGTATCTTACTTCAGACGTTCTGAGTGTTTTGAAGTGCTCAAATTGTTTACACCAGTTTGCACCTGGATTAATGAATATTAATCTAAGTAGCAGGAACAAGAAGGATTCACCACAAAGACAGAAGAATTTTTATTGGACATGTTTGAAAGTAGTTACCTTGTGTCAGTGACCTGACCCCAAAGGAACCACAGAACACGAGCATTACTCACAGGATACTTCCTGATGACCTCTCTCTAACTCTCTCTCTCTCATTTCTTTTGCCTGCCTTTGTTTGGAGATGTAGCTCAGGTGGCCCGTGACCTCCTGGTCTTTTTTGCCTTTACTTCGCAAGTGCTGGAATCACGGGCATGCACGCTGTCTGTACCTGACCACTCTTTTTCAAGGCATTTTCTATCTGCCATTTTCAGATAGATTTAACCTTCAGCCATGTTCTCCTACTTTAGCCTGTAACAAATTTTGCAGTTCTTGCGATTTTTGCAGTTGTCTGTACTTGTCTATGTAGTCTAATTTGTGTAAAACATCTCAGTTATCACCAGCTGGGTATGTGGTTATTGAAAATGTTTTGTAATATAACTGACATGTCTGTATTATATAAGCATATAGCAACTCTATTAATTCTTTAACTGAACATGCTAAAAAAGTGAATCAAAAAAATTCTTTACTTTTCTGATGAAAGTTTTGAACTTGAATTACATAAAGAATGAAAACTTGAACTAAAAAAAGGACGTTAACCAGAAATGTTTTTCTATAGCTACTCTGCAATAAGAGGCAATGGGGACTTTAAATCTATTCCCCCAGGCTTGTCCCGAGCTAAGGAGAAAACCCCCCACACGCTACACATCTAACCCCCAAATTATTTTATAAGCATCATTATGAGCACCATTCTGGCAAGAAACAAAATGATCAACGCAAGATTTTAATCAGGTTGTGGCAGACAGACAGGACTCCACAATTCCTAAGCGACTGAGTATGTTGGCATCACTGGTGATTGCTGGCTATGGAGAATAGCACAATTAGGACATTTTTATGTTTCAGCAAAGGAAGCACCAAGATTTCTTGGCACATGGGGACAGGAAGAAAGCATACAACTGAGACTCAGGATATGAGGTGCAAACAATTGAAGAAGTCACATGAGGAACTCATCAGACCATGGACTTAGCTGTATTACACGGTCAAGTCATAGTCTTAGGTACACAGACCTTTCTTTCCCTTATTAAAACAAAGAAAATGGAAAGGACACTGTCTGATAACAGAAATTATGTTATCATCTGAATTTCTTTTAATTACTCATCTACACAAATGACCTAGGATCAAGCACAGGCAAAATATAAGTTGTGGTAACATTTACATTTAGTGTAAAGTCTTACAAAATAATACAAAGTCCATTCACAGTGCACAAGTGAAAATAAGGTTAAGTCTTAAATATTTAAACATCACTGAGCCATGATCTCCCAGAAGATAAGCATATCTTAAAGCACATTTCCATATTGCTGAAGTATGTGAAAGTACATATACCCCAGCTTAGAGAACAAAGATAAAAGCCATCATTAGGATCTTATTTACCAGAAAACATACATCTTTTCTCAGATAAACATATCTAAAATAAATACAAAATGATCAACTAATTAAGAAATTTGTCAATTGTAGCCTAGCCAATTCATGATTCTTTTACCTCTGTCTTCCCAGGGCTGGCATTGTGGGGTGTTAGCGAAACCCTACGTGTAACATTCTCACACTGAAGGTCCAGGAGCCTGCTGCCCCCAGTTCACTCCATTTTCACTAAGTAACCTGTGGACAGGAGTCCACTGGAATAGGCTGAGGATGGGATGGAGGACAGTACAAGCAGCGTACCTAAAGGACCCATAGCTCCATGAGTTACCTGGGGCTCAGCTGACCCCACCATACAGCAGCCGGCACCTGGTGTCCTTGCTGCATCCCGTAGCTGACTCACTTCTCCAGTGAGCACACGGACCAACCATGAAAAGCACTTGGTTCTCCACACAGAGTTCTATTCACGTATTCTTTACAAATGCTGATGTGAAAAACAGATGATTCCTAGTTTAGCTTCTGTATAGTAACACATCTGAGGTTATTGTTATTTTTTTTATTACATTTGAATTTTGTCTAGTTTTTGAACTACAGACAAACACATAGGGCTTACTGTTGGGACTGAAGTTTTTTTTCTTTCCACACCACCTGCATTTAATAAATAGTTAGCTTTCTGGGGGGAGGGGAGAGAGAGAAACAATGCTACATGGGGATTAACTAAGAAAACCAAACCTATGCACCAGGGATAATGGCATGGAGTTTTGGTGATCTGTTCTTACCATCCACTTTTAAAGTTATACTCCTGGATCTCATCAATGAAACGAAAGTTCCCCTCCCCAACTTAGAAAGATATGCAGAGGATGCAACATTACTGCCTAACACAGCTTCTTACTTGGGAGAAATACAGATGCCCAGCTGGGGGCATGTTTTCCAATCCATGGTTTACGGAAACAAACACGGTCCAATTTCTGTCTGTCCTACGCAGTACGTGTGGAGCTATAATGGGTGTTTTACAACTGCAAAAACATATACTATCATGGCATGTCTGTGTGTTTTGCTTGCCTGTGGCCCTGGTGGGCGGGGCTTCTGCATGGAGGTCTTCTCCTGATTTTCTAATGTTTCCCTTCGTCTCCAGCCCTAGACCTGAAAGAAACACAAAAGGCCCCAACGGCTCCTCTACTACTTCTGCCATGGAATGGTGTGCGCTATTCCTATTTGCCCAGAAGTGGACCAACTTATCACACAGCTGAAATCAAATAATTACTAAGCTCCTGGTTTCTGAAATGTGGTGACCTTTCCTACCCCTATAGATTGCCAGACCTAAGGGAGCACAATAATTAGCACTGACGTTAAAAACAGTAGAGGGTGGCCAGTCAATTGTACCAAAAACAATTCTGAGTAAACCATAAACTGTAAAAAAAAAAAAAAAAAAACCCTACCACACTGCGCATTTTCACCAATATAATAAAGACACTCCTAATAAAAGGCAGTAAGTGAGAAAGACACTTTACATAAACAACTGTCTTTGTTTGCTTTAATGTCCTTTAACCACCTGAAAACATTGAGAGGGTACCACTGAACTGAAATACATTGCCATGAACTTTAAATTCCCCCCGTCTTCAGGTAGGAGAGAGATGGTTGATTTTGTTCCAACTGCTGGAATAAGTTACACTTAAAATAGGGCTGAGAGTGCGGCTCTGTGGAAGAGCCTGGCCACCCCACGTGGGAGGTGGTTTCAACCTTCAACAACTCGACATTAAAAGAAAAGGGTGCATGAAAGTAAACTATTTCCTGACACCTAGATCAAATGTTTGCCTGTTCTAATGAAATTAGTCAACTGATTATCCTTAATTTTCTCCACCCTCTATCATAAATTCCATGGCTTTGTCAATAAGAAAAACCCTGGTGCTAACAGAAAGCCTAACTTAAAGTATACAGATTTCAAAATGAATTAATCTCAAATGGATACAGAGAGCATACAACTAACAGTTGAAGGCTTCCAAAGCAAATTTCTCTGTTGTGAAGGAAGGTCCTCAGTCCTCTCCCACCGTGCACTGACGTCACAACCCAAGAGCCCAGTGGGTAAGCTTTCTTTTGTGTGGCACAAACTCAACTATGACTCTCAAGCAGTTTGTGGTGCAGGTGGCACGTCACCATATTTAATACACAACTGATATCTTAAAGTAAAAATCACCGAAAGCTTTATTCCCAAACAGCCAGCACTGGTTTCTGGAAAGATGGCTGCGGAGCAACAGCACAATGAAGGGCGAACAACGCCACTGACAAGACGGCAAGTTTCTTATCTTCCAGGACGAAACCTAAGGGCCGCCCCAAGTGAGCTTTCCTGATTTTCCCGTTTTTATGCTTGGGCAGAAGATCAGTGCCATTCTTTCTTTCTTCCATTTGAAAGCAGCCGAGGGCTGAAGTGCTTGTACCACGTGGAGATATTTTACCCTATGACTTTATTTTATGTTTGGAAAGGTAGAACAGAAGGGAAGAGGTGGGACAGAAGACTTTCGAGTTTGTTTTCTTCAGAGGTGTGTCCAGGTCTTTACAGCATGAGCAGGATTCTGTAAAAACAAATATGTTGAAAAAGTCACATCTGGCAGGACAAACTCAAAGGTTCTAATAAATTTTATTACTGTAAGATGTAAAAGAATTGAAAGGCTGCTATTAAATTATCTGGAATAATGCTTACCACAAAATATTAGCATAATTTAATCAAGCATGATGTATAAATAAGTATATATTAAATATATACTTATATAAGTATATATAAGTATATATATAAGTATATATAATAAGTATATATATTTTTAAAAGGTCAAGAGAGTCCTTTTTTTTTTTAAATTCAATTGTGCGTGTGTGCGTGTGTGTATGTATGTGTGTGTGTGTGTGTGTAGAACCATGGGCGAAATCGGAAACCACCAGAGACCACCTCCACTTCCTCTTTGTTTACTCTGCCCTGGGATTCACAGGCTCCGCCCTACCAGGACCAGACACGCAGGCCGCCCCTGCTTCCGCCTGGTGTCTATAATGGGGTCTAGGATCCAAACTCAAGTCCTTCCGCCTGTAAGGCAGAGGCTTAACCCCTTAGCCACCTCTCCAGCCCCCTAGAATTCATTTCTTATAGAAGAGTTTAAAACTATTTTTTTTGGTAGACAAGAACCTTATTTGGTCATGTTGGGTATATTATTACAGTAGAATCATCATTACTCAAAACTATCTCATAGAAAAACTAAACTATTAGTCTGAGGAACTCAGCATCTCTTGGGAGTACAAGTGCAAAGCTACTTCCTCAGACACTTGGTGGCTTTTATAGACTGATTATAATGAAGCGAGGCCACCACTGTGTCAGATTTAGTTAATGGGGACGGAGAAGGAAGGCAATCATCTGTCCAATTCAGAAACTCTGTAAGAGCCACAGACCTCTCGATAGGGAGGGCCCGGGAGACTCTAGGTAGGTGGGAAACGGGGAAATGGGATGTTTTCTCTGTGCTCAGAGCCCCTCTACCTGAGGCCTTACCAGCTGGCCTGAAAGGACTGTCCTGGAGTGAACACTCTAAGTAGTGATGGTGACTCAAGAGATCATGCTGACCAGGTGACATCACAGGTGACACATGGGCTATCGGGTAACACACTGGCTGGCTTTGGACTTCTTCATGTCATTAAATCCTTCAATATAGCTTCCATTTTTAATAGAAATACAGCTTCCACTTTTACAAAAAGTTTCTGTGGCTTTCATGAATATTTTTGCCCCAAAGGCCATGACTGAAGATAAAAATGCTTTGTATGCTCTGGGCTACAGAGATATCCACATCATGAGGGTAATAAACATCTTTATTTCTGATAGTAACTATTCATAGTAATTATTATGATTTCCATCAATATTTACACATAACCACTAATCAGTTTGAGCTGTGTTAAAGGTTACGTTGTGTTTTGGTGCGGCACATCTGTCTTTCAAAGCAAGCATAGAAAATGAACAACGAAGTGTGTATATCTGTGTGTGTGAACATGAGTGTGTATTGTAGAGATGGGAGGTCAGCCGTGGGAGCCATCTGACTTCATTCTGAATTGAGGTCCCTCACTGGGAACAGGGCTTTGCCAGGCTGGGTGGCCAATGAACGGGCCACTAGTCCAGGTATCTGCTCGCTCTGCGCCAGAGTTGTACAATGTGCCCATACCTGGCTTTTCATGACAGTGGGTATCGTGTTTGTGAGGTGACCAGTTTACCAGCTGAGCCACCTTCAGCTCCCTCTTTAAAGCCTTCCAATTCCCAGGCTACTGCGGATGGATCCGAGCCTGCCTTGCCACCAGCTCGCGTTCTCAAACACACTCTCCTGCTTTCTAGACCTTTACCAGAGAGTCTGTGCACCTGGGGACGGGCTTTTGGCTTTTACACACCTTCCAGTCTGAAAGATCTTCCAGTAGCAAAATATTTAAATAAATGATAATTTAATTGCAGCAATTTTTCTTATTCAATTTCTTCAATATAAGCTAATGGTTCACTGACAAAAACTGTCCAGTGATAATTCATAATTACATGTCAATTGGGACAACCTTATTATGCTAGTCTATGAAATAAGACTATCAACATACTAAGAGTAGCAACAAATTTTAAGGCCATACAAATAACTTGAAGTAGGAAAACAGCTTATCTAAATGTCTTTAAATGAGAGAGTAGATTAAGAGCAATTATAAAAACTTATAGTCAAGCCAAACAGATAATCTTTGAAAGTTAAACATATACATAATTTTTCTCTGACTATAAATATGAAGAATAAAACAATGATAAATACAGCCCAATTCTTCACTGAAGAACAGGAGTAACCTATACATTACAGGTTATTATTACATTACAAATAGGTTGGCTCTTTGTTTACTTGTTTTTGTCCAAAATGAATTCTAGAGACTATTTCTTACTGATGTGATACATACCAAGTTATTTAAAGTATGGCATACATATGAAACTGGTTTCAGAGATCCGCTAAAATGATCATACCATAAAGCAGCAAGCTGGACATACTCATACAGAATAATAAATTCTAGGGAGTTTAAAATATAAGTTTTGCAATTAATTCTGCAGGAGCAGAATTTTTACTCACAATTTATTTTTCCTGATGAAGAGCTTCAATGAAAGCATCAAGTTTTTCTTGAATTTCTCTAACTTTCTCTATAGAGATTAAAAAATTATAAATTAAAAAAAACAATTTATTTTTCAAAGTCATCACAAATCCTAAGATAATTAAGCTACCTGCAATAGAAGATATGCATATCTCTTTTTACCAGCAAGTGAGAAATAGGATTGAGTACAAAATCAAAGACAGATCTGTTCTTCTGGTTAGTCTTATTAGCACTGTAGGAACTCAACTAAGTTCACTGAATTTGCATGGAAAGCATAATATCTTCATATTTTCTTTAATACTTCTAATTCTTGACCAAAATTTACTGAGAAAAAAATGATAATCAAGGTGCCTTTCCTCTTTTTAAGAAGGCTGAACCAGAGAAACTAGAAAAGACAATTCCAATCCATCTCTCATGAATCTACATTTTTTTTAGTAGATTTACTTTCCTTTCCTCCCCCTTTCTTTTCCTTTCTCCTTTTTTTCTTTCCTTTCCTCTTCCACCTATATCTAAATACTTCATTTTAGAGAGAGAGAGAGAGAGAGAGAGAGAGAGAGAGAGACTGAGATAGGGAGGGAGGGAGAGAGAAGAAAGAGGATACAGGTGAGTATCAGGGTGTGTGTACAGATCAGAGGACAACCTTCAGAAATCAGTTCTTTCTACCTTTCAGGCTCTGGGAATGAACTCCAGTGCTCAGGTTTGCAACAGGTGCTTTTACCTGCTGAGTTATGCAGATAGCTTTGGCTTCCAGCTGTTAAACTACTAAATATATTTGCTTTTCCACATGAAGCCAGTCTTAGTTTTAAAACCAACCCATCTAGTTGCTTAGAAACAGGTGAACTCGCTTTTTTTTTTTTTTTAAACAATGACTGCTTACAAAGTTTCACATAAATACAGTACATGAACTAAAGGATTCTTTAAAATGAGTGTAGGAAGTGTTTTCTAAATTACTCTATAAAATTCTAGAAATGGATGGGGTCTTTAACACATGGAAATCACAAGGACCGTTATAGCCTCCGTAGCAACTCAATAGCTTCACTGAGAAATAGTTCTGGGATTTCCATTGCACACGAAGAGAGAAAATCCAATTTTATTTGATACATGACCTGAGTGTGCAGGGCAGCTGCAGGGCCAGCTCCCCAACCTCTGCCCGACTGATGACCTCCATCCTAACAGGCATGTGGTGCTCGTAAGAGACGGGTACAGAAGAGCTGTCTGCAGCAAAAGATGGCGGGAGCCACTCCGCGGCAGGAGTCTAATTCTGTCAGGTTGACATGAAAACAGAACCCTTCTAAAATTATAAGAGGTGCATTTTTTTCTTAAATGAAGGAAAAAAGTCTGTTTAACATGAAAACCACAGAATAGAAATCGGAAATTTCCTTAAAATCTGGACTTTCATAAAAACGTTTAGACTGAGAATATCAGGACATGGCACTATGGAAACTACAGTTCTGTCTTTGTTCTCGCACCTTCGCAGTGCACTTGCTGGTGTCCTGTGACACACAGAAGACATTCTACCTTTCGGACATATTTCTTATTTTCTCACTCGCGATCTAGGGACTGGCTACTATATTTGTAATGATTTCAAATTTTCCTTTCCTCATTCAATCCTATGGGCATTGCTGTATCCACAGCTGAGGATGTGACACTGTAGGGACCAACTACGCTCCCCTGCTTCCCTGTGCACCACTGAGGCAGGGAGTGTCGTAGTTAGGCACAGGTGTCAACTTGACAGTTGAGAGTTTGAGCTCTGGGCACATTTGCAGAGAATTAGTTGTTGAGTTAAGCTCAGAGCAAACTTGAAGGAGATTGTCTAGCTGATGAGGAAGGTGCAGCCCATGGTGGTGGGACTAGGCCCTGGAATAAAATACAGAGAGCTGGTTGAAAGAGTTGGCATCCTTCTGTTCACTTGGCCAGACATGCTGGTCTGGCAAGTAAGGATCGTCCCTCTCTCAGCCATTATGCAGTGATGGTAGTGGCCAGTTCCCTTGGCCCTGGTGTTGGTGCGTGCTCTCCCATCAAGCTGGGCTGAGAACTGTAACAGGACTGTCCCTTAAGCTGTTTGATCGTCATTTATCAGCAATGTTGCAGGCTGACTGCAACAGGGAGGGATGCTAACACCCTGTCCATGCTCCTCTGTTTCAGTCACAGGAGCTCTGCTGCCACAAGCTAAAGATGCACGGTAACAAAGAATTATTATTTCAAGTCTACTTGTATTATCTTTTACATAAACAAGATGCATTTTAGTAAAATGCGCACAGATCAGCATGGCTAATTACAAAGCAATTCTTTTTAAAATATCCAAATTAAAAATTCACAATTAGAGAATTCTTGTAGAATTCAATCCACTAAGGAAGGACTTACCATCCGTTTCTATTACACAATCTACATGAAGTGAATACGGAGTGTCCTCTCTATTTACCCAGTGTTTACTTAAAAGATGAACTATTTCAAACAACAATTCACTGGGCTTCTTGATTGAGTCATGAATATTCCCATAATCCCCAACTCGTAAACCAGCATCTCAGTGAATAAAGTTCCTTCTCTTTTTCTTCTCTTCAGATGACTTGATGCCCATTCACATTTTGGGTCTCTTTATCTCTACATGAAATGATACTGCTGCTCTCATTTTCTTTCTGAGTTCTCTGATACTTGCTCTGAAAGTCTCAAATACAGACTAATCTGTAATTAGGTTTTGAATACACTGTGCATGCCAAAAGGCCAAACCTGGGAGAAGGTTCAGTGCAGTGATTCATAGCAGTTTAGAACAGGAACAAAGAGACATACACAAAACACTAGCACATGCACTGAAATAAAGCTCTCCTAACTTCTGATGTTTTCAAGGAAAGTGTGCAGAAATAAGCTGAAAATGTCCTGAAGCAGGGAACTGTAAGAAGAATATACAAGTGAAGATCAACTGTTTTCGAACATGCTGCGAAACACTGTCCTTGAGACAGCTTGTGGGTGAGATTCTGCTGAAAGAGGGCTTGTTAAGGGCTGGAGGTTAAGGGAGGCTTGCTTTTTATTAGATGTTTATACTCTGTAAATGCCCTTCAGAATCTCAATGTCTAAAGAAATCTGGGGCACAGACAAACAAGGGAAGGAAATAAAAACAAAACAAAACAAAAATAAAACAAGGGTGGGAAGAGAGCAGACTTTGAGTTGGGTGGATAGGCATAGAAGCAGAAGGACTGAAATTCAGATTCTATGATCCAAGTAAAAGCTGAGCTGGCATGGTAGTTACATGTGAGCCCAACATTTAGAGGGCAAAGTCTACTGCTTTAACAGTAGAAAAAGAGGAGACCAAACAAAGATGCCAAAGGCAACTTCAGGTATACAAAATAAAAACAAAACAAAACAAAACAAAACTCTTTTAAGGCAAGGCAAGAATTCTTCCCAGTTGCTTTTTGCCTAACACAACCAAAACCTGTTTAAATTTCTCTGTATTTTGAAGTCTATTCTCTAAAACACTTCGGCAGGAAGACCTGGAATGGTCTCATGTTGTGTACTTGTTGAACCATACAACTTCCATAATTGTATGATAAACCTAGTTTCAGCCCAGCTAGTTATTACTAATTATGGATTTGCCTTACTTAACAAGAGCAGTATCATTCAAAGTGTTTGTTGATATTCACTCTGAAAACCTTGCACTTATGGCTATTCAATATTAAAAGGCTTAGCTGCTAAAGGACAGAGGATGTATGTGGGATATATAATTCATCCAACTCTTCAAATACATTTTACTTGTAGATAAGCCAAATAAATAATAATGTATTTAAACTCTATCGTTTGATTTCTGCCAGGACTGGTTATGTTAGCAGCTCACATTGAAGATACCCTGAGCTGGGGATGTGGCTCAGTTGGTAGAGGGCTTTCCTCAGCATGCGTGAAGCCCTGGGTTCCTCCTCAACAATGCATAAACAGGCGTGGTGGTGCATGCCTGTAACCTCGGACCTCAGGAAGTAGAGACAGGACGATCAGAAGTCCAAGATCATCACTGGATTATACAGTGAGTTCAAGGTTCGCCTGGGCCACATGAAAACCTGTCTCAAAAAAAGGAAGGAGGAGGAAGAGGCAGGGGAGGAGAAAAAAAAGAAAGGAAGGAAGGAAAGAAAGAAAGAAAGAAAAGGAAGGAAGGAAAGAAGGAAGGAAGGAAAGAAAGAAAAGTCCTAGAAACTCATGATTATAGGTGATCACTGTGGTGAGCTGTGAAATCAGTTAACCATCTCTGCTTTCTACAGTACATCACTCGCTTTATGCTTAGCAAGCATCCTGAGCCGTCCTGGATGTACTGACGGATTACCAGTTTCACCTCAAGCTTCACTTTACTTTTCTTGCCAAGATTTTTCCTTTAACCAAATGCTTTCACTTTAAAATAACAAGCTCATCTGTAAAGGGAGTAACATTAGCTATCCTTGCTCATCAGCTTACAAAATATCTGAATGTATGACAGAAACTACCAGAAGAGAAAAGCAATCGAAAGTCTTATTAATCCCAATCTGTGAAGTCTGCAAGTTGCAATAACAATGACCATGGCAAGAGGTGATCATCCGTGTAATAGTGGCATGAACATCAAGGACACAACAAACAGCTTTCTGATCAGGTTTAAGGCCTGCTTATCAGAAGGAGCTAGTTTATTTCTGTAAGCTAGAATAAGAACCTATGAAAGGGGAGGACATAGGTTTCTGAAGAAAAGCAGGCTATGAAAGTTTACCTATGAAGACACTTCACCAATCTGTCTTTTAAACACCTGTTATTATATCCATATATTGGAGAAGCACTCAACACTCAACTTAAAGCCTCCTTATGTAACAGAAGGTGCTTACTAAAGAAAAACACAGCTGGCAAAAATTACAGAAAATAAGTGACTGTGGACCCTAATTAGGATATCTAAGTCATATCCATTACCCTTATCTCAAAGCTCAAGGAACATTGAGGAAGAGATGTGGTAAGATTATAAGAGCTCTAAGTGGGACAATGGTGGGCCAGATATCATCATCTGGAATGACAAGAACTGCATGGGAACTGTCCCATCAACATCTCACCAGGAAAAGAGAAAGATCTTAAGAGGTTCCACACCTCCTTGAGAGAGAATCCTGAGAACTAATAGGGAAGCAAAGGATGATGCTATCCTTAATGGTATACCCACTTGTTGGAGCATGAATCATGTCAGGCATGACATCAAAGACAAACTAGATGAAGCACAGTGGGTCAAACTAATGAAAAGACTTGAAAATAGGAGAGTCAGGCAGAGGAGATGAAGGGTTGTCATATATATATAAAGAATATTTAAAAAGTGTCCTTTTATATTAATAATACGTTTTTTAGATCAATAGATTAAGAACAATAATTTCTGTATGGGATAAAAATTAATTTAGGTCTGTTCTTCCTTCCCTTCCTTTCTCTTTTGCTTTGAGCCAAGGTCTTGCTATGTAGCCCAGGCTGGCTATCCTACTGCTTCATTATCATTAGTGCTGGGTTTATAGTTTTGTCATGGTTTGAATTGTGTCTATTTTCTTCTTCCTCATATGTCTGGGAAGGTCAGGGCACCTGTAGGAGGTAGAGTCTTTAAGTGTATTAGTCCCGCCCTACCTCCTGGAGAAGTCTGTTTTTGTAGCAGCAATCCTGCAGCTCTCAGCCTCCAAGGTGTCAGCAGTGACTCAGCCCGCCTCCAGCTTTGGCCGCCAGCTGAGTCTGTCATGAAAGACGTAGCTCCCCTCTGGAACTGTAACTGAATAAATCTCTCTTCCTCCTTAAATTGCTTGACTTTGAGTATTATCTCACAGCAACAGAAAAGAGTAACTAGTACAAGTGTACTCCACCACACCTGGCTGTGCTCAATTCTTAGAAAATCCATCATTGTGTCTGTAGCATTTATTTTCAGGAACAGAAGTAACAGACAATAAACTTATGGGATTCATGACCAATTGTTTTTCCCTAAAAGTTAAACGGAACCTACCATATGATTATAATGAATAATGTCATTGTGCATTCAGTTTACAAAATGCTACAAATTGTATCAGCTCACATTATGACCAAAAAAACTTTACAAGTTATCTTTTGCTACCTCATTAGTAATAACACTGCTTCATTTTCTCCCCTAAACAATTAAAATACACTTTGTCAAAACAAATACATTTCCTTTGTACTGTGGGAAAAACTAAATACCACACTTAAAAAAAAATATTGCCATGGGTAATTAATTGAGAAGACTAATAAAGGTCAGTAAAAAACTGTTTTAATTAATTTTAAGAAGGTTTTTAAATAATTCCGTTTTTTCTATTTTCTTCTTACTCTTAAAAATACATTTTACTTTGAATTTTATTAGGAGGAAAGCTGAAACATTTTAAGAAAAGAAAAACCACCCAAGCAGCTTTTAAAGAGATAGGCCATCATTTATCACCTGCAAAGACAGATTTATAAGAAGAGGGCTCCTTCTATTCCTTTAAGATTGCAAAACAGATGGGAAGTGAATTGACAGGCAATGGGACAAGAAATCACATGGGAGGTGCTGGTGTATGTACGTTCCCAGCATAAGAAAAGAGGTCAAGATTGTCACTGCATGACTGGGTCCTGGAAAGGGTCTTTCTTCAAGCTGTTACAAAGACAAACGCTGCTCCTCATCCTGCCGTCGACTGTTATAAATATTGGTTTGTCAAAAGACCTACAGTGCTGAGCTTTACAAAGGAGCGACAGATGAAGGAATCACGAGAATGATTCTTAAATACCCAGCTCATTCATGTAATTTTAAAGCAAAAGAAGATAATATAAGATCAGAGAATGCAATTTCAGTTTATGAACTGCAGGCTTACTCAAGTCATAGGGTGAGATGAAGTACAAAAATGAAATAGGAGTTACCTCTCTTATATAAGATGCTGCACTGGAACAAAATATTACTAAACTTTCCATGAGAGGAACAAGTGTTTTTGCTTTACTAGACTAATTTACAAGTAGTGTTATACCTACTAAAGAGAGATAGTTACTGAAGCAAGCCAAATTTCCCTTATCTGAAATGTTTGGGACCAGAAAATAAAAGATTTAAGAAAACTTGCTTTCCTCATTGAACACCCCTAAATCTGAAATCTAAAATACTACACAAAAAGTACAACTCAGCAAAGTGTCATGTCAGTACTTAAAAAATTTCAGATTTTTCAAGCATCTGGGATTAGAAATGTCCAGGCTGCACTGGTGCAACGAGTCAGAGGAAGGCTCAGAAAAGTCAAGGGCACTTGGGAATGAATTCCACATATTGCTCAATTAGAATTCGCTTTCAATTTTAAGCTGTACGCTGGGGCTGGAGAGGTGGCTCAGAGGTTAAGCCTCTGCCTTGCAGGCAGAAG
Source organism: Typhlomys cinereus (assembly GCA_023101885.1). Classification (NCBI taxonomy): domain Eukaryota; kingdom Metazoa; phylum Chordata; class Mammalia; order Rodentia; family Platacanthomyidae; genus Typhlomys; species Typhlomys cinereus. The sequence continues at coordinate 704,763 of JALPQD010000488.1, forward strand.
GTCCTGAGTTCAGATCCTAGACCCCATGTATAGACACTGGGCGGAAGCAGGGGTGGCCTGCGTTTCTGGTCCCGGTAGGGTGGAGCCTGTGAATCCCCGGGCAGAGTAAACAAGGAGGTGGAGGTGGTCCATGGTGGTTCCCGAATTCGTCCGTGGTTCTACACACACACACACACACGTACACACACGCATACATATAAACACGTGCACACGCACAATTGAATAAATAATAAATAATAAAAAATTAAAAAAGAATTTTAAGCTGTACGAGCTGGTTATCTATGGCCAAACCCCAAATACAAAGACTAAAGATGAAGAGAATCCCCAAACAATTCCAAGGCAATATAACCTCTAAAACAGAGAGAGCCTGGGTTTTCCCCAAAACACTCATTAACCTCTGTGATCACTGATTTGTAAATATAAAGATGGGATGACACCTCCTTGGCAAGCTTCAGAGTAAGGCAAGTGTTTAAAGGGCTTTTTTGAGTTAAAAAAGATCAAGATCGAGAAGGAAGGGTTCAGCCATAACTTTATTATTACTGCCATTATTACTATTACACAAATGTTGCTTGTTTCTCTGAATGAGTATTTTTTAATTAAACTGTACAAAGAAAAGGAGTGGATTTTAGTCCATGGAAACAGATAAGAACCAGGTCTAAAGCAGGTGCAGGAACAGTGTCCTACAGGTGTGCCACTGGAAGAGGAAGCCAACCTGAGCCCTCACAGAAATTGTTTTGAAACAAGCCACAATCTAGACTTTGCTAAATTTTCAGGTTACATTTCTCATAATGCATATGTACTAGTTTTTGATGATAATAATAAGAATAAGACATTTAAAGTAACTCTTAAAAGATGGCAGTGTTCTTGGTAGATCTGTTCAAAGATAGATCTGCATATTCCATTACACCAGAAAGCACTAAAATAAAAGGAGAGACTAAAGATTAATATGAGAACAAACAAACAACAAACAAAAAACAACCCTGAATTCTTGGCCCAGAAAGAACATCTAAGTAAAATTAAAAATAGAAAGAAGTTAAAAAAACTTTCTATAACTCAGAAGTAGATGAAAGAGCCATCTAAGAAAAAATTAAAATTAACTATTTTGTATGTGCAAGGTTAAAAATGAGAGAAAATCTCTTAAAAATTCACTAGTTCAAACAAGACCTTCGGCTTGTTGCCAGAGGACAAACTGAAGGTGGGGCTGTGGCTCCGAGAGTGAAGGCTGACAGTGCGCTGAGCAATCATCCTGCCATGGTGTGATGCCACAGAGTGACCAGGTGTGATGCCACAGAGAGACCAGGTGTGATGCCACAGAGAGACCAGGTGTGATGCCACAGAGAGACCAGGTGTGATGCCACAGAGAGACCAGGTGTGATGCCACAGAGAGACCAAGTGTGATGCCACAGAGAGACCAGGTGTGATGCCACAGAGAGACCAGGTGTGATGCCACAGAGAGACCAGGTGTGATGCCACAGAGAGACTAAGCATGTAATGTATTAGCTTCATCATGCCCAAGAGTAAGGAAATTTAGATCAGAAGATTCCTACGGGAACTGTACACTGTGCTCATTGGAAGGGGAAGTCAAAATGTGCATAGTAAACAGTAAAATTCTTTGACCTTAGCCCATGTCTCCCTAAGAAGTTCTTTCATAAACAAATTCAGTGTAGTGTGTGTCAACACACTGATCGTTCAAGGGTTTTCTTTTTCAAAAGATACATGTATGCTTTGCTTGACTTTATTTTTTATACACTGTCAAATAGACTTATGGCTAGTGTTGTGATTAGATTTAGGCTTCCATTATTTTTAGAGAGAGGACAAAAAAGAAACATACAAATTAAAAAAAACCCTTAACAAAGTGAAATTCCAATTTTAAATATGCTCTTTCATTTTAATCACCCTCACTGAGGAGATGGTAAGCACTGTAAGAATGGGGAAACTAGTCACATTCCTAGTTTTAAATGTGTGCACTGGAGTTTTGAAAACCCTAGAACACTCCCATGATATTGTGCAAATAAACTTACTTTGACAAGTTCAAGAGAACTTTATCTTCATTCTTGCTTTCAATTAACTAAAGCCTGAGTTGCGTATAAAAGGGACAACCTTCTAACACAGTGCTGAATACCTGTAGCCTATGTACTATTTTAGAGAGATAAACAGCCCTTTACCCTGATACTAACTTACTGGTGCACTCAGTTTGACTTTAGGAAATTGGTCTAGGTCATGAAAAATGTGCTGTCATTCTAAAGGCTCCATTTTGAGTGTGGAGTCTCTCATCAATAACCAGGAAAGCACACTGCCGGGCTGGGTCGCAAAGAGCTCTGTGTGGAAATAACTACTCTGACACACAGGACTCCCCAAGGACTCCTTTATTTTTGCTGTCAACTCTGTCCTTTCTTGGCCTATACCACAAAGCAGAGTCTGCTGCAGGTATGCAAATTCAAGGTAAAAACAATTCCTTATTATCTTCCATAGCTGACTTGTCAATTTCACCTCACTATGAAAAATACTTTCACAAAGTCATACTTTAGAAATGCAATCACTTGGATCTGGATAAAATGCCTTAAAAAGTATTGATGACATAAAAAAAAAACAGCAATTGTTCTGTGTAGTTCAGAGCAGTATTATCTTGCCTCTTTACAAATATGCACATATCTAGCAATGCCATTCTAAAAATACTGGAATAAAGAAAATAAATGCATTCCAGTAAACTTAAAATTTTTTAATAAACATAAAAGTTACTAAAGTGTGTATATGTGTGAACTGTTTGGACTGGTGATTCATAAGTCATTGACTTCCAAACAGGGGAAAGCTCAGTTGCAAAAAACCAGCCAAGGAGTGGTGGGCACAGGAGTGAATTCAGCAAATATAAGCCACTCCGCCAGAGGTGCAATGGGAGCTTTCTGGTGAGACAAGGTTGGCAAGAGGCTTCTTAGGATGAAAATTATCTGAAAGTCAACAGAAGAGGTAGTGAAGGCAATATTAAAAAATCATGTTCATTCATTCACTAAACATGTACAATTTATATAACATGCAAAGGTATGATCACAAATCACTTTGTCAGAATAGATCCATCACAATGGATATCAAAGATTTTTTTTTAATGATCATTCCATTTATTTTGAGCTACATGGGGGGAGTCAGAATTTTTTGGCTCAATTACACAACACTGTCAGTTGCTGAGTAGATTTTGACCATTGCTGGAAGGCAAGTGAACAGGAGGAGGACAAAACAAATACTAGTGCAGGACAAGTGACAGTGATTGAGAAGGAAGCACAGGGAGAAAGATGTTGGAGGACAGGCCACAGAAACGCAGAGCCAGATGGCGCCAGGAGGCTGAGCTCCTGATTCTTAGGCCCTTGTGTTCTCTGTAGTGCCTTACTTCACTTTCCTGTTCTCTTTTTTTCTCTTAAGAAGCCAAATCAGAAGAAAACCCCTCAGGGCCTCAGTGTCTATAGCTCTCTCAATGCCACCCTTCTCTTCAAATCCCTCTAAAGTTAATTTCTTGGTTAAGTCTATAAAAACAGAATGAAAATTGTAGTGTATCTGGAGTTCAGATGCCTGCCAACTTTTTAACTGATGCAAAAGAAAATACGTGGCAATTTTCTCCCAACTTCTGAGATAACAAACTGTCTTGCTGGTTCGGGGGAGGCAGGTAGCAAGTGTCACCTGTAGTTTGCCTTTCTTGCACCTTAAATTCCACTCTGAATACAATAATCCTCATGGAATAATTTTCCATCGCTCACCACTGCAGGACCATGATTTCCATTCATCACAGCAGCAGGCATGGGAGAAGCTTAGACATGTAAAGCAACCAACAGAAATGAAGCTCCAGGGTAAACCTGACACTTCTCTCTTCTAAACAAAGGCACTAGAATCAAATCATTTTGGCTGACCATGGTTCTACTTAACTGGGTTCTGTGTGTCTGTTAATGTGAGTGTTAATGTGGCATGAAGAAATTCTTGTAACTACCCTGAGGATTAGAACTGTGATCAGTTACAGAACCTCTTCAGATTCAGGCAACTTTGCCATACACTCTCAGCACATCTTGTTGGTATTCTCTTTTTGTTATAATCTCAAAACTAACTGATATCTTTGCTTCCTGTCATTAAATAACATTAGCTACAAGGAACTAAGCTTTCATTGTAGAAATGACTTCCGTAGCTGAATATCTGATAGTTAAAAGAAAGGAACTTCCGCCTGCACTCCAGATATAGAAGAAGGTTTAGCCTCACGCACAAGTGAATCTCACGTGGGTGAAGACACAAAGGTCCCATTTCTGCTCTTTTCTAATTATCAAGAGAAAGCAAAGGATGGCGGATAAGAGGCGACTGGGAACGTGAAAAATCACAAAGAGCAGCCTGAAAGGCATTGTAGATTCTCAAGAGAAACAAACTTAAAGTTTCCAGTAACAATTGCTTGCTGTCTGGGAGATGCTCAGGCATCAAACAATAAAGAACAGTCAACAGAGGCAAGAGGCCGAGCACGCCACTGCTGTGCCTGCCTGTTAATCCCTCAGAGCTAGTAAAAGGGCCAGCTGTTGCCGCCTCGCGCAGGGAGTCAGCAGAGCAAACTTGGGGGAGGTGGGGGGATACAGAGGGTATTACAAGATGTTAAACCACAGCACTTCGGTTATGCTGTCTTTAGTATTAGGGCATCAAACTCCACCACAAAGAATGTGTACGACAATATCCCAGTCAAGGAGTCTGCTGTTGTTTCTGTATTTCATTGGTAAAGAGAAAAATGTGCATAGACACTTGTTAGAAAAACATTTCTACACTTTCAGTCTTGCTTAACAATTAATCTAAACAGAATAATATCCGGTTAAAATTCAGTTACAGATTCCATGTCTTTCATTGCTGGATTTTAAGACTCACCTCTAGGACCAGATATTTGGACTCAGGAATGAAACACCAGGATCAGCAGGATGGCTCAACAGGTAGAAGATACTTGCAGCCAAGACTGATGACCTGAGTTTGATCCCTACAGCCTGTTTGGTAGATGGCAAGAACTGACTCCCTCAGGGTGTCCTTGACCACCATGGGTGCTCTGTGGCACCTATGCTTACACATACACACACAATTTATTCTCCAATTTCACTGGGAAGGCATGGGAACTGATGTTCCATTAATAATGAACACATTTGGGTCTCAGACTTTGGTTTCTAAATACCATTCTTTGGAAGGACAATATGAGGGCAAGAGGTAAGAGATGAATGGGGTGTGTGCAGATGTCAATGGGTTGCTGCTGATGCCAACTTGGAAACTGAAGATGAGCCTTTGGACATATCTGTAAAGAGTTGTTTAGTTATACAGAAATTCTTAAGCAAGTTGTGGACATTATATATTATCATCATGGGAAGACCCATTCCAGGATGGGCAGGACCATTCCTTGGGCAATTAGATAAGATGAAGAGAGCTGGCAAAAGAGAAAGTACACTTCTCTTACAGTTCGTCCTGTAGACATGGTGTGGCGAGTTCCCTCAATTCCTAGTGTTGGTTGGTATTAACTCTCCTGTCATGCTGACAAATGTAATACAGAATTGTAAACTGGAATAAATCCCTTGTTCCCCTAAGTTTAGGTTTTTGTATTCATTTAGCAAGGGGGAGATGAAACAATAGCAATGGGGGGGATGAAACTAAAGCATGGCCTAAGAATTAGACACAGTATTATATCATGTTAATATCCTGATTTTGGTTGTTGCTAAAAGAAAATTCTTGTTTCCAGAAAATACACATTTAAAGCATATGGAAGTAATGGGACTTTGGGTCGGTGTGTTATTCTAACACTTTAGAGAAATGGAAGAATAGGTAACTGGAAAGAACGAAGGAAGAGAGGGCAGAAAGACAGAGGCAGGAAAAACTACTCACTGAGATCTTCAGCCAGTTGAACGCGCTTCCCGGTGAGTAGTTTAACTTTCTTCTCTCCATCTTCAGCAAAATCTTCCAGCACCTCTTTAACATTTTTCTCTAGCCGCCGAACTGTTCGAAGAACATAAGAACCCCAAGTGGTATGCTTTCATGAATGAGCGGGATGATAAAATCAGTGAAATCAACCATTCAAGAAAGTCTTCCTTAACATCACGCTACTTGTATGGTCAAGTCACATCTCTGTTACTGAGAGAAATCTCTTCCCAGTGCTTTTGTCAGCATAAATCTGATGCACATTCTCAGAGAATGATGTCTTCTTAAGCCAGAACATTTTGATGGAAGTGCAGATTTCTAAAAAGCTAAGCAATGCTCAGAAGTCCATTCCTCTCAGAATTTTTATGTAATCAAAGCAGACACAGAGCATCTTTTATCTCTCACCTTTTCACTTTTGACTTCTTTTTTATTAATATATTAAAGGCAAATTATGATTCTAAGTTTTTCTAATCTAATCTGAGGGTGGTCTCTTGGCATTCTTTAATCAAAAAGATGGCTCTCACATGGCTTACCTTCGGTGTTTGTTAGCTGCTGCCTTAATGTATTGGCGGTGATGGAAAGCATGCGCTGTATTCGCCAAAACAAGACCACATCATTACACTCCAGCTGAAACAGTGATTAAGAGTATTAGATGCAAAGTCAAAAGTGAAAGCTGTGATTAAGAACATCTAATTTATTTCCTTTTTCTTCCTCTTTTTTAAACATTATTTATTTATTTTTTGTGTGCATATGTTTGTGTTGTATACGTGTGTGTACCAGAGGGTACTATGTGTGCCTGTGGAGGAACAAGGTGACTTCGGGAATCATCCTGGATTGCTTCCATATCCTTTTTGCTTTCTTCTGGGACTTCTCAGGTTCTGACCACTAGGACCAGAAGTGTAGGTTGCTATCTCTTCTACTCAATAAAACTTGGTTTAAATCAGTGCAAAAGCAAATAAGCTTGGGAAACAGGGACTATAACCAAGTCATATAAGAACAACACTAAATCATAAACAAGTAAAAATTCAGAGTATATATGTTCAATTTGTTTTTAGTTTTAGTCAACAACCATGTTAGACCTTAATATGTCTGCAGATTAATATTGATTTAAAAATTAAAAATTAGTTATGTGAAAAACTTACATAGATGTACTGAATAAAAAATTTTTTAAAGATGCTGACTAAATGTGAAAAGTACTTTAGAGCTTTCAATCTAACAGCAACACTGATTAACAGCTTTTCCAAGGCTTTGTCAAAGCATTTGACTTGTAAGAAAATGTTCATAAGACATCAGTCTGCTGCCACCTAGGGGTTACTTTGAATAAAAAGTTTCAAGGGAATTCTGAAGATTTTAAGCGAATATCTGAAGATTGTAAATGACTATTTCTTTTTACATATGCTTAGAGATTTGTAAAACCACTGGAAATGGTGTGCATGGGACAGTTAATTGCTCCTAAAGTGGCAGATGTCTGAAAAGACAAAGGCTTACTCTTTATAAATTACTGTATTTTTAACCCAGATGGTCAAAGGGCTTCAAATTAATACTAAAGCTAACCGTTTATAAACAATGTGAGGGATAACCTTATCTGTCAGCCTGACAGGAAGGGGGCAGGGTTCTGGGCATGATGAATCAAATGATGTGGGAGAACACTGCCCATGGGTGGGACCTTTCCCTGTTCAGAGGATCTCTTATTGTAAGAATTTGCTACTGTGGATTGTAATGCTACCAGATGGTTCTAGCTCCTGTCACTGCAGTAGTAAATTCTCTGCAGTGACATATGTAACATGGAACTGAGATAATTAAACCCCTTCAACCCTAAGATCATGTATTTTTTTGCAGTAATGTGTATGATGAAACTAAAACAAACAAATATTGATAAAAAATGTTTCCCTTTGTTTTTGAAACCTCACCTCAGAATCTATAAAATGCCTCTGATAGTAATAAAAACCTCTTCGACAAAGGTTACAATGGTTCAGAGCGGTTTTTAAGAAATGTCTTCTATAAACTTGATGCCAAGTATCCTTAATCTAAAATGAGAAAGGAAACAAAACCAGAGTTACTGTATACTCTTTACATTCATCACTGAGAAGTTGTACACAAAATTTACCTTGAAAGTTACTGAAAACAACAGCAATGATCTCATGCTGCTGAGTCTTAGAATCTATTCATATTCATTTTCAATATGGATTACATTTACTAGTTTATATTTCAAAACCTAAAGGTTTTAAGCAAGTACTAGCCATATTCAAGTAATAACCTCATAGAGTAGGTCAGGAAAGGATATCTTTGTTGAGCTGGCAGTTTGGAAAAGAGGCTGAAAGCCTTGTGTTTTTGCAGAGTATGGACTGGAAGCTGGCCTCAGACCATGTTCATCAACCCAGCAATATTCCTTTCTATTAAATTATAGTGTTATTTATCACACTAGTAAGATCTGTACCTATTTTAGGACTATATAGTCGATTAGAGCATTTAATGTTCTTCCACACTTAGTATCTTCTCTGATCATAACAAAATAATGGTAAGTAAAAAGAAAACCTTATCATCAGTTGACAGATAAGAAAAGTAAGACTCAGAATTATCAATTGCTAAGGCAGTATTACTAGTAATGTAACTTAGTAGAATTCACATCTTTGTAGAATCCTGTCTCTTGACATCCGGTATTCTTGGCAATGGAAGCTTTATAAAATATACCAAACACTGCTGCTAGGAAACAAAACTGAGATGTTTTTATTCACAGAAAGTAATTCAGATATACATTCATTCCCTATTTTAAAACATGAGCACTATCTGAAAATAGGATCATATAACCTCTTCAATTGCATTATCAGGAGAAAATCCCTCCTACAGATTAACCTGTAAGATTAAATTTAGAAGCATCAAGCTGAGTACAGGTTGTATGACTCCTATTCAAAATGCATGGGACCAGAATAGCTGGCATTTAGGATTTTGGAATGGGGACATGATGCAATATCTTACATATACATAATGAGGTTTCTTGGGGATGGGACATAGGTCACTATGTTTTATTTATTTCTTATAAACATAGCCTGAAGGTAATCCACTATGGTGCATATATACCTACCACATATAGCACATTTAACCTGAAGGCATTTAGGCAGTTATTTATAGTGAATCTACACTTCTACTTAATTAGTCACATGAAATCAGAGAAAGAATTTTCCTTTTGTGACATCAAGGAGGAGCTAAAATAGTTTCAGATTTTGAAGCAATTCAGTTTTTACCTTTTTCAGCTTTATGTAACTTTTTGTTAACGAATACTATGGAAAATTAAGGCTTCATCAAACCAAGTTTCAGTCCAATTTATAGTATGTGAGAGGCACAAGAGTTTAATGCTTTGCTCTTACCATTTTCTCCTCCTGTTCTGAGTTCAGGTATAAAGGAAGTATAATCATTTCTTGAATACAGAAACAAACCATAGGTAATGCTTAAAAGCATTTTCTATAAATATCTCTGAAACTTTTTATGTGGCTGCTTTCCCCACTAGGTTCACTTTCCCAACCGAGCCTCACTTAATACTTAGCATTAAAATGAACTTTTCAACCCCCACATTCTAATTTCTAAAAAGGAAACAGGTTCAGTAACAGTATCAATTTTTAATTGGCTGCAGACAGGCATTAGGAAGGTAAGCAAAAGAATGGGTGAGTACACACCCTCTTCCTTCTCACAGTTACTGCCAGAAGTGAGGAAACTGAGTTGGAGCCAAAGGTCTTATCCAATGCAATAAAACTTTTATACAAGATTGAAGCAAAATTACATATCTAAGAAACATGTCAGAAGTGGTAACACTGCAGTGCAAAAAATACTGATTAAGACAGCATTCATGTTTTTCAACATTTCTTTTTTTTGGAGAGAGTCTCGGATAGCCTGGTAAATTAGCCTTGACTTCATTATCTTTTAGATGAGGTTGACCAAGGACTTATGAGCTTCTGTCTTCACAGCCTAAATGTGAGTGTATCACTAGCCTAGCTGTCTACAGTGTTTCTTACCAAGCTTGGGTCTACTTCGACACCTCGGGATTCCAGGTTCTTCCTGACGGTGGTTATCTCATCACTTGCAAGATAAGCCGGGTGCTCCTCATTACACTTCAGCATCTTTTCCAGCTCATTCTTGGTTTCATTGTGAACAGACTTTAACAAGCATGAAAGAGTACAACTGAAAACTTGGCACGTGGAGAACAGAGACCCAATTTACTTCCTATATCACTACTGTGTATCAGGTGACATAAGCTTAACCATGATAAATTAGGAAGGACACAGTACCCTGGCCAGTAAATACAAGCAAGTGGCCTATGAATGCGGAACGACTTGCTTCATGAGGGGAGCAGAGACACAGAAGTCACCCATTTTCTATGTTTCACTGCTGGAGTTATAGCAGAGGTTTCTAAGGAGAAGTATTTACATGGGAACACACAGGAAAAGGCAGGGCTCTATCAATGCCCATAAAGACTTGGGCTTAGACGCGTGTTTCTTTTTTAATCAATTAAATGATTAGCCTCTTCTCTGCAGTTGTTTATTAAGCTCATCCACAAGGCAAAAAACATATACGCTACATTTGAAAACAAGACTCTGTTTTGTTTCAAATTAAGTTTATCTTATCATGTTCAATCCTTCACTTAAAAGTGAATGATAACTGAAATCAGTTTCAAATAACTCAACTTTCTTCTACTTTTGCCTCAAACTTTATCCACAGCTAAAGAATCTGAATATTGTAATAAGAACACTTAAGTGCACCTAGTTAGCCTTTGAATGAAATTACAGTCTGGTATTTTGTGAAGAACAATCTCACTGTGTGCCAATCAGTGGGCAGAAGGAGGCCTCTGGCCATGGAACACTCAACTCTCCTGACCAACACTCTCACTTCTTCCTTCCCACTAGTGTCAACCCATTGCTACAACACAGTCTTTCAGGGCCAGCTTCTTTCGCAACTATTTTTATCATCTGTTAGCTAAGACATATGAGACTATTTCAAATGGGTTTTTCCTAGAAAACAACAAACAAACAAAAAAGAAGGTGAAAGCATCAAATAATTTTCAGAGGAGTGGTTTTATATCTTTGACACAGAAAAATCTTAAGTTTCTCTTCTTGCTGAGTCTCATCTCTCAAAGACAGAAGGAATTGCTATACAGCTGTCTAAACTTGTGATGTGGACCTGAGGAAATTCTCTATCTTCTCTAGAATGTAAGCCTCACTGAAACCTCTAGTTATGAGGTAGGTTACAGTAGTTTTCAACTGGGAATATGAAGGACAGAAAGTCTAAAGGGGAGAACCTGACTTAGTAGTTTGACGTGACTCAATCTTTTGAAGGAAGACAACAAAATAGACACGTAGCACCTCCTCAAGTGATTCTGAAGCCAGACTGTGGCTTCCATTCTGAAGTCAGCCTGGGCCTGAAGCATAAGGCCTGGAAGCCTTGGGGGATAAGGCTCTTCTCTGACTTTTGGACTTAGGCATTTCATTTAATACCTAAGTATTGAACATGAGAATGAGACAGTGATTAAGAATGAATGCTAGGGGCTGGAGAGGTGGCTCAGGGGTTAAGCCTCTGCCTTGCAGGCGGAAGATCCTGAGTTCGGATCCTGGACCCCATGGATAGACGCCGGGCGGAGGCGGGGGCGGCCTGCATTTCTGGTCCTGGTAGGGCGGAGCCTGTGAATCCCGGGGCAGAGTAAACAAGGAGGAGGTGGAGGCATCCATGGTGGTTCCTGAATTTGTCCCTGGTTCTACACACACACACACACATACACACACATGCACACATATGCATATATGCACAATTGAATAAATAATAATAATAAAAAAGAATGAATGCTAGACAAGAATAGAAATTATGAGAGGACAGAAGAATGAGAAGAGGTGGTATGAGGTTGGACTTCTAATACATTTACCTGCATTTACTAATTTTAGAAATTATTTATACTTAGCTTTACCATTCTGTTCTGAAGAGTTCATTCAATGCTTCCTAAACACTTCTTGCCCTGAATTCTAAAATACTTTCTATCCTAATTTTTATTTTTATTTTGCAAGCACATTAACAAAAATTATAGAAGGATAAAATGATTTGAATAAACTTCCAACAGAGAAATCAATATAAAATAAACATGGCAAAAGTCCTAACTGTTTCTTTTTAAGCAGTCATACATTTTGTCAGGAATTTGTATCAATCTGTTTCTGTTTATAACTACTGTTTTTGAATCTCAAACAACAAATTGACAAGAAAAAAGTAATTAACTTCCTTTTGCTGATAATGATCCTTTGCTCTTATGATCCTTCCAGAGCCAAAAATTATATTTTAATGCCTGAATTAAAATAAACAAAATGAAAATAAACTTAGCGGCTCATAATTAGAATCTCAGCAAGCAGGAAGTTAAAGCAGTGAGAAGTGCTGTGTGTTTGTGGCCAGCCTGGTCTACATAATGACTTTCAGGCTAGCATAGGCTACAGAAAACAAAACCAAAATAACAAAACAACAACAACAAAACATCAACAAAAAAGTATTATGAGACAAGAGATTTCTTTGTTTTCACCTGTTCTTGGGTTCTATTCTTCCAATATAACCACCTCTTCCTCCAGTCTGGACCTATCATGTTTTCGATAGCATTTTCAGCTAGAAAAAAAAAATTCATCATGAATTTTACCACTTACCAAGGACATACATTACAACTAGCAGTGACTGTGCTTTCTTAACTATTTATAAGTGCTGTATCTGTATGAAATCAGTTAAAAGGAAAAAAGTTACGTGCTTGGCATGGCTCATGTATAAGAAATACATGTGTTAAAAATCTAGGAAATGTATGATTGCTTGTAGAATTCCTATAAATACAGCATCAAACGCCAATATTCTGATTTATAGTTTTTAGAGTATGAGTACATGTAAGCATCATGTGTCCAATCTATCGAATTTCTTAGTAGTCATTGACTGAACAGTCCTGAGAATAAATATTTAACTATATTAATAATGAAGATGTGGAAGTGGGGAGCACAGCTTTACAACGCTCAGAGGGTAAGGCTCCCAGCCCCACTTACTATCCTTAAGACGGGCCTGAAGAGCCTCTTCCATGAAGTAAATAGCTGCATCCCATTGCTGCTTATCAGATATGGACCGGTCCTCTAGTGCATTGTGCTGAATAACTCTCTGAAATGATCAAAACAGAAATGGGAAATTTAATTTAGGTCTCCTTGTTTTACTCATTTTATTCAAATTGGCAGCAACCTAGCAAATATCAAAATAACAGATCTATTGAAAACTGCATGAAAGTTAAGCTTCTCCAACAAAAATTCAGGAGCTTGTTATTTATCAGTTTTTTTATCTGAAAGGTGAAACGACAGTCTCTGTGGGCTTTGTTTATACAGGTTAGCAGAGTGTGGCAGAGAAAAGGTAGGTATAATATATATTTCCCTATATATAAAAAAATCTATATAAAATCTACCCCTAGCAGAATCTAGAATCTTAACAATCAGAGTTAATCTTCTTGGTAATTCCTCCCTTGCTCCCCATGTGAACTGTTGCAGTATCTTGCAAACAAAACATTGGAAAGAAATCATTATCAGCCTCACTATTAATTAATAGGGAAAACAGTCAAAAGGTTTAGCCACTAATAAACGTTAGCTACTATGTTAAGCATATTAGGTGATTTGTAAATGCTTGGTTATAGTGCAGGAACATTCTACACAATAAAAGGTGTGATGGGTGGTGGAGATCAGGTAGCCAGGCTTTGCAGTTGGTGCAGGTGTAGAAGCCCAGCTCTGACAATGAGAACAACAGAATGTGGCTATCACTGAATGTGCAGCAGCCACCAAAACAGATGGTGCCCAGATGTTGGCACAATCAAGAGGTGACTGGATCATGAGGGCGCCAACTTCCTTAATGTGTTAATTCACTGATGAGTTGACATTTAGATGCTGGGGCCTCATTAGGGGAAGCTGGTCATTGCAGGAGTGCCTTTGAAGATTGCATCCTGTCCAATCTCTCCCTGTTTCTTGCTGCTTCTTAGCTGTTCTGAGTTAAGCAGCCCCCCTCCACTAGGCCTTTCCACTGAGATATTTATTCCTTGCCACAGGACTACAAGCAACAGAACCAGTCAATCATGGACTGAAAACAGGAGCCAAAATAAACTTTCCCTCCCTCAAGTATTTTGTCATAGAAAAGAACTAACACACTGCTTAAAAGTTCAATCAAGCTCCAAGTCATTACAAGCCCATAATCCCAGTTATTTAGGAGTTGAAGCAGGAAGAATGAAGTCCAAAGTCTACTTGGGATATAGGAGGAGTGCAAGGACACCTCGAGCAACTTAGTGAGCCTTTATATCAAAATTTTAAAAAAAGTATTAAGAGGGCTGGGGACAAAACTTCGTGGCAGAATGCATGCTTGGCACGTATGAAGTTCTAAGTTCAGAAAATAAAAAGATTCATTCAAACAATGCTGGCGAAACTCTTGGCAGAGTTGCTCCTGGCACATAGTGAGCATTCAGTACATGGCAGGTAGTGCTATGATTTTAGTGTCATGATCTAGATCTGGGTTGCTATGAACAAGCCCATGGAAAAGTCAATAGGTAGTAATTTGCAGAAATTTGTGGGATTCTGTTTACTGCAAAGTTTGACTGTTTTAGAAATGACAGTCAACAGCAGAGGTGTTCAGAGGACCAGAGAAATATTGAAGGCATATCACAAATTACAAGTCTGTTACTCCACTCTCTGAAATGAAGAGTATAGAAGCAGCATATGCACATTGTGTGGAAGTACTGAGCTCAAGGAGCCCCTGGGAGAAGGGAAGCTCGGTCCTGATCTGAGGGTGACTTGCCAGGCTGTCCTCTGCGAAGTCATTCCACTTGTGGCGCTTGATGCTCTCCTCCTTGACAGCCTCCTTGAGCTTGTCGAATATGTCGTCATGCTCTTTTCCTTTGGGCTCTGTCATGAAGCGGGAGAATTCTTCTTGGAGCGTCTCCCAAGCAACCTAGGTAGAAAAGACAAAAGCTGTATTTATGCTATATACCAGTATGCTGCAGCCTGAAAAGTAACACATGAAATCAAGCCAAACAGACACTATGCATCAGCTTATCACAACCACATGTAGATGTTTACTAATAAAATGGCAATAAATATAGGCCTATGGCTTTGAGGTCTCACACTCTTCACTAGTGAGGTACAGCTTTACAATTCTTACTGCCAATATTTAAAAACTGAAAGACTTCATCTATACATCTGCATCTTGGCTTTTGTGAACACTCTAGAAATAGTGTATTTCTAGTCCCACAGGACAGCACCTACTGAGCAAACAAGGCTGCTTCCGTTGGATGAATGAGGTCTAAAACTTAAGTCTGCCAGCACACTTGGATCACTCACTCATTTCAAGTGGGAGGCATTTTAGGTTGCTTGCTTCTTCCATACCAGAAAACATCATTAAGTAAAGTTAATGGTATAAATTGTTTAATACCTTTAGCTTGCCTGCTTTCTTCATACTATAAAACACCATTAAACAGTTAATGGTATAAATTGTATTAATACCTTCAAAGGATGCTAAGTACTATACAGTTCTGTGGTGCAACTGATTTAATTATCTCAATCGTCAAAGGAGGAGTGTATGGTCAAAAGTAAGTAAGAATTAAACCTGAATAAGTGAATTTTCAAAGGTTGGATTTTGTATCTATCTTGCTCTCACTGTGACCATAAAGAAATTAAACAGACAGTTGTCCAAGAATGGTGGAGAGGCATGGCTGGTTGTTTTACTTGTTTTGTTTTTGAGACATTGTCTCACTGTGAAGACCAGTTGGGCCTTGCAGTATCTGTCCTGTCTCATACTCCTGGGTACTAGGATTACAGACATCAATTACCAGGCCCTATATGGGGCCTTTTTATCCTCACCTGTGTCCTTCCAAGACCTAGAGCCCAGGAGAAAGTGGGAAGACAAAAACCACTGCCTTTGTGATGATCAGTTTTGCCACTTGAACCTTTGGTGTGCAAACATCTACACTACCTAGATATTGCTTGGGCCAGGAGTGGGGAGAACTAGAAGAGGAAATGGACATAGTTCTTCACTTTTCAAGGTGAGGAAGTAAAGTGAGCAACATGCAGTGTGGGCAGAAGCTGCAAGAGCTGCTAGAAACCTGTGGAGGCAACTGAGACAAGAGGGGAAAAGGCTAGCCCTGGAGCTGCTGGGAAAGGGCAGTCAGCCCGAGCAACTGGAAACTCATGCTTTGTTTTTAAGGCAAGCATGAGAAACAAACCACACTTCATCTTGACAACAATCTTGTGAGCAACCTTAAACAGCAGCCAGGACACCCCGATCCTTTGCTAGAGTAAGGAACAGGATAAATCAACTTGGAAAATGATGATGATTGTAAGAATAATGGCTATATTTCCTAATAATTACTATGGGTCAGGTGTTACCAAAGTGCTGTACATATATTAACTCATTCAGTCCTCTAACAAACTTACAGGGGTGAGGGAAAGGTACAACATCCTGACTGATTTTTCAGATGAAGCAGCAGGAAGGTTAAACAATGAGACATGACTAGATCAGTGATCATATGCAAACAGAATCCATGTTTTTACCTTTTACCATGTTTTCTACCTTTTTTTTTTCTGAAAAGATAATTCCTAGTTTAATCTGGCAAAATCCTAATTCAAAAATGTAAGTATAATTGAATACTGTAGAAAACTAAAAAATGGAAATGTCTAATCAATTATTTTTTTATACAAACTGAAGCCATAGAAGTTCAAAACATTTGATTTTGCTGATTTTATTAAATGTTACCTATGGAAGAACCAAAGCCTTTGGACAAATACTACCCCAATTAGCAAAATTAAGCATGGTAGTAACTAATAGCAATATTCTGGTTAGTTACATGCAGAGATGAAGAACAAAGTGTAAGGCCACAAGGACAGTGGCTACAATGGAAAAGCACCTGAAGCTCACAGTGCCTACTCCCTTCAGATAATGCTTCTTACCCATTTAATTAAATTACATCCTAACCTCTACTGCTTTATTAGGAAGCTGCTTGTCAGTCCACTGCTTAAGCTTGATATCCACTGTAGTATTAAATGTCCCTGAATTCATGGTCTGGGCAGCTGGAAGGTAGATGTTTTCAATCACATGAGTTGATACCCTTTCCCACAAAGACTGCTGAAGGATTTCCTCCCTGAAATTAAAAGGAAATACCAAGAAAACCAAGTCAATTATAAGAGCAATTATAACATTTTAACACAGCTTGACTGAGTATCACTAGCAACAATAACAAAGTACAATTAAGGTTTTGATAAATTTTGGCACATGTATATGTTTATGAATCACAATTATCAATATAACAAACCTGTACCATCCATGAGAGTTATAACCACTAAATTTACTGTTATTACTGATCAATGTGCATTTTCTAGAATTTCAGGGAAGCAACTATACAGAATACAATCTTGTGCTCTCTTTTCTTTTACCCAGCATTATTGCTTGAAATTCAAGAAATTGCATTACAAATTCAAGCACTTTTTTTTTTTTTTTTTTAAAGTGCTGAGTAGTAACCACTGTGTGGATTTCTTTATCCACTGAATTGCTGGCTACTACAAATGTCAGTCAAGGGCATATGATTTCAGATCTCTGTATGGACACATGTTTTGCTATTCTTGATACCTGTCTGACAGTAGAATGGCTGGATCATATAGAAATTTTTCACTTGACTATTGAAAATACTGCATTCCAAAAACACCTGCACTATTGTACATTCCTGGTAGCAACTCCTAGATGCTCTTGGTCCTCATCAACATTTGGATGGCCCAGGCTCAATTGTTAGCTTTTCTAGTAGGTCTACTATGCATCTCATTCTGGTTTGCATTTCTCTAGCAACTAACAATTTTTTTCATGTGCATATAGCTTTACACCAATAATACTTTATATGAGTTTATATGGACTCCAAGAATGAACTTTTTGATATATATACTCTTTCCAATTTAAAATTGTATCATAAAGTGTAATGACACTGTGAGATATCATTAGATAAAAATTTCAACACCTTGTGCTTAAGGTGATAGTATAAGGATACATGATTAAGCTGAAAATTCTTCCAAAGAAGACATCTTTTAAGAATAAGATCTCTGGGGTTGGAGAAGTGGCTCAGTAGATTAGGCATTTGCATGAAAAGCTTGCAACTAAACCCAAGTTCAATCCCTGGAGGCCATATGGTAGAAGGAAAGAACTGAGTTCTGAAGTTGTCTTCTGACCTCCATATTATGTGAACACCTCTTCTCTCTCAATATATAAGATAGTTAAAAACATATTTCTAAGAAAAAGAAAACAAGGAGATGCCTCAGTAGTTAAAGCACTTTGTCATGTAAGCAAAAGGACTGGCGTTCGGACCCCCCCCAATCCTATGCAAAATGGCAGACGTGTTTGGTGGTTCGTCTGTGATTTTACCCCAGAAAATGAAGCTGAGGAATCCCCAGAGCAAGCTGAACAGCTAGACTGGACCCAACAGTATGCTCTGCATTTAATTAGAGATGTAGGCTCAAAACATTAAGGTTGAAGAGCGATCGAGATGATTTCTGTATCACCCTCATTCACTCATGTGCACATATATATACATGAGCACCTATCCACATGCAAGCATGCATAGATACATACATGTACCCCAAACACACATACATGAAAATCAGGGGGAAAGGAAACTATTCCCACTAAGAAAACATTTGAAATTGGAAGAAAATACTTATGTGGTTTCCCATGAACTAAGTTTTGCTTTAACACAATACTACAAAGAGAAAGCCACACCAGCCACAAGCAAGCCACTGCTCATCAAATGGCCAGTCTTAGTGCTGCACAGCAGTTGGCAGCAGTGAACAGAAATTTCCCTGCTGTCAAAATGCCACATAGCACTTCCTTCCAGCTCTCCTCCAAATTACACATCTGTACAAAGTTGTCTACTGAACCAATGTGCTCGGCTGCAGGTTTCACCTGGCTAACTTTCAGATCTTTGCTGTTATAACCAGAAAAGGAAAAAAGAGCTAGGATAAGTCATATCACTTAATGATGGGGAGAAATTTAGAAGCAAGATGGAGGAAAGGAGCTTGCCAGGACCTTTGTCATAGTTAGGCACAGATGTCAACTTGACTGATGAAGTTTGAGCTCTGGGCACATTTGTAGAGAGTTGATAGTTGAGTTAAGCCCAGAGCAAACCTGCAAGAGATTGTCTAGCTGATGGGGAAGGTACAGCCCTTGGTGGGTGGGAATAGGCCCTGGAATAAATCACGGAGAGCGGGTTGAGAGAGTCGGCATCCTTGTGTACACTTGGCCAGACATGCTGGTCTGGCAAGTAAGGATTGTCCCTCTCTCAGCTATTACGTAGAGATGGTGTGGCCAGTTCCCTTGGCCTGGTGTTGGTGCATGCTCTCCCGTCAAGCTGGACTGAGAACTGTAACCAGGAATCGTAACAGAGAATACACCCTTGTTCCCTTAAGCTGTTTGATGGTCATTTAACAGCAACAATGCAGGTGAACTGCAACAGCCTCCTACTCAGACCCATCTGAATACAAACTCGAAAGGATTTCTAAAAGATGAACGAAGACTAGGATCCAGTCTCTGACCACTGAGGCACTGTTGCCCTGTTACTCTTTCCCAGAGTCGGCCAGATCTCTATCCCAGACACACTTGCAAGGAAACTAAGAATAAACCTGACTCCCATATCTTGAAGAACACTGCTTCCCAGACTGTGGCGGCCGACGCAGCCCCGCCTGCCTTCTCCTGTGTCCCAGATTCCCACTGTTCTTCCCATCACATCTTCACTGCATCCCCAATACCTGTCCTACAACAACGACCAAGATACACTTTCATTCTTGTATTTGCAACCTTTGTTGGCTCTTCCACAGGACTGTCTTCTGATTCCACTGAGTGGAAGCTGTTCAGTGACTGAATGTGCTTCAGGATTTAGGAAGTGGGAGCTATAGACCCCTCGCCTCAAAATCTCCTCTGGATCATCGATCCTCAACTCCCATGAAAGTCTGCTATCCTGCTTGTTGCTAGTGTCAGCCAACTCTCCCAGCACCAGTTCTTTTGACTACAGACTTCCCCATTTTAGGTTTCTCAACCATCTGGGAATAATGTCCACACCTAAACAGTACATAAAATGCTTTTAACACTTTGCAGTCTTATCATCTTTATCTTCAGGAACCTTATATACTCTTTATTTGAACTGAAAACCACTTAAAAGACAGGACTTAATATGACAATTCCAACCAATTAGAAAAAGTAATAGTCCTCATAATGCCTTTTAGGAACCAACCTTTTAAATCATCACTGAAAGTTTATCTATAGGGCCAGGAAGATGGCTCAGAGGTTAAAGCCTTTGCCCAATAAGCAAAAGGATCTGAGTTCAGATCCCATGTAAATATGCTGTGCAGATAAAGTGATACCCTGTAACTTTGGCCCCGGAGTGTAGAATCCTGGAGCAAAACAATGAGGAGGAACAACAATCCATGATGATTCCAAGTCACCTTTAAGCCTGGTACTTTGTTTCCTACCACAAATAGTGGCATTAGTTATTATTCTTTTTTCTTTCTTTTTTTTTTTTTTTGGTGGCTGGACCTAGGAATTGAATCTAACCTTGTTGAGCAGGTGCACATCACTAAGCTGTATCCTCCGTCCACTAGTTATGGCTTATAAATCACTTTTCATGGACCCCCTCACACAACTGAGTAGGGCAGTTAGTATTATAGTCATGCATATACATGCACATATTGACACAGGTATATATTTCAAACATTTCAAAGCTAACTGACTAAACTCTGAACTGTCTTAAAATACAAATGAAAAACATAACACATAATTTAAATATATGGGACTAATCCAGCAACAGTATAAATAAGATCTCTGTACAATGAGATTAAAAATGGGATAATACTGATAACTTAATGAGAGAAGAGATACCATGACTGAGAAGTAAAGGTACTGAGAAAGGAAAACTAGCAAGACCAAATTCAAAGTTAAAGACCAGACACTGGGGTCTTGACTTAACGGACAACCTGTAACTGAGCAAACACAAAAAGTGCTGAAAATATTTATCAGGAATGGCAGTGAGGATTGTTTTGCTTCAGGAATGATAAATTCTTTAAAAAACAAAACATAACCAAACAACCAAACTCAGACATATTAGAAAGATAATTAGGCAAAGAGGATGTTAACTGACTATAAGAGTTTTTAAGCTATTTATATACTGTTTATTTAAGGTACATGTAGTCTTTGTTTATATTACTTGCTTATTGAGATACAAGGCTGAGCACAGGCTGGCTTGGAACTTGTGATCTTCCAGCTTCTGCATCCTGAGTGGTGGGATTATGGGTGTGTGCAACCACCCATTCTTGACTTAGTCAATTTGTTCATAATGCCCCATTCCAATGAATTTAAGGATGGCCAAACTTACATAAATCAGAAGTCGAAGGTGGTAGCTTGCCATAAGAGATTCACATGAAAAATTTCCAAAAGGATTATTTAATGTAAAAAAATCTGAAGCAGGAGTTAATTAAGAATGTTATTTGTATATAATATAGTAGGCATGTGATGCAGCTGGAACACAGGGTGGGATACAGGGACCACGGTGATGCAATTACAGTGGTAACAGAGTGGGATGCAGGCAGCAGAGTGATGCCTGCATGTTATAGAGAGCATCTTTATTCTAAAACGAGAGTTTGGAAATTTCTACTATTCTTCCTTTGAAGCCAATTTTCAATACAGTTTTGTTCTCTATGAAAATAGCCAGTCCCAGCAGATTCTCAAGTTATCATCTAAGGCACAGTTATAAAATTCAGTCATAAGTAATTGTACAGAATTCATGATCATGAATTTATTGGGAATAACGTAAAGAAAGTCAAAGGAATTCAGATATTAAAAGGCCTTGTATACACCATTGTCCAGAAATGCAATTGGCTATACTACAACTGAAGCTATTTTGCAAAGAGACATACTCTTATTCTTTTGGCCACTTTATTTTGAGGGATGAATTAAGGTAACAAGTTTCTGCTTCCTTAAGCCACAGAAAAAAAGATGCTGAGAAAAGGGATACTTACCAGTGTTTCGGTGTGACTTGGCTCAGGCTGATAACTTCATCAAGGATCTCATTTTTAGCCTTTTCAAATAGTTCATTCTAGGCAACAGAGACACAAATCAAGATTTTCCTGAGACAGTAAATGCACCTTTTCATGATTTCAGAGATAGCTGGAAGACCGAGTTTAAGTTTAATAATCCAGAGTTGGCAAAATGTCCAGAGACAGCCAGTCTCTCTTTTGCGAATTACCATTATCTGGATAAGGACAAAAAACTAATACAGATTATGCTTACACAATCCTGAATGCAGAGATCTGTTTTTATTATTAGGTTTGTACTTTGATAGTTTCATGCTTATATGCAATGCAATCAGTAATCTGACTGTAGTTTTTGTGTTACATTTGTTCATAGAAGATTTTCACATGACAAAAGTTCAAATATCAACATATTTAGTATAGCTGTAAGTTAATACTGTCTTACAACTAATGGTATTTTAAAATTAAAGAAAAAGAAGAGTTCCCATTAAATTAGACTATATAAAGTAAAAATACACATTAAAAAGATTATTTAAGTATACTAATTCATAAGAGTATCATTTTCTTAGAAAACACTGAAACAGTTATTTCTACATCTTAAGATTACTAATTATTTTTAAATTATTATTATGTAAATAATTTAAATTACTGTAAAAAACAGAATGACTCTTTGAGTAGTCATGACCAAACTAATCATAACAATTTAGCTTAGGAGTTTTCTCTCATCAACATCAAGTTTGTTAGAATATAGTAAGCTAAGATATATACAAGATACATAAGGTACCCAAATATTACCCTGTCCAGTTCCCGTAGGCGAGGATAGTTATTCTTCCATTCAGTTTCAAGGTTGAAACGTGTTGCTGAGGAAAAAGGAAAATGCTCAAAAAATTTGATGATTCTCTTTCTTCCCTAATGTAGTAGCTTAAAGACTATCTTTTACATCTTTTGTATTACATGGCTTTCTGAAGGTTTACAGTGCATGGGTATGTTGAATCCCATTATTACTGTAATAGCTATCTAGTGTCTCCATTTTTGTTAAGCAAATACACAGCTGTAGCAGTTTACTATGATGTTAAGAGGATAGACAGTAGAGTCACACCACTGAGACTCAAATTCTGGGTCTAACTGCTAAATGACTTTACAACCTGTTTTCTCTTCTGGAAAATGGGAATAAAAAAATAAGTTTTGAAGACAAAGTAAGAAAAGTAGTAACATTTCCAAATATCAGGAGGGAAGGGGATACAATCTCATTGGAAGCAAAGACATGAAGTAGAAAAGGATGGGATACAGGGAACAGTGTGATGGAGCTGGGCACAGGGTGGGATGCAGGCAGCAGTGTGATGGAGCTGGGCACAGGGTGGGATGCAGGGAACAGTGTGATGGAGCTGGGCACAGGGTGGGATGCAGCTAGGGCACAGGGTGCTCTGCTTCTATCTGTGTCCTCTCTTCTTCCTATGAAGCAGGAATCCATGTTCTTTCTATAGTTTATTAAGTTTTCTTTCAAACACTACTGCAACTCTGCATCTCTGTTTAGTTAAATTCTTCTATGTTGACTTTGAAAGAGAAAAATCTGTTCTTGTACAATGGAAAGTTTACATTTTCCCATTTTCCATAAACAGTGTAACAGTAAATGACTCAAATTACTCAATTACTAGGTAACTGAGAAAGGGAGTGAAAATCTGATAAATGCTAAAGTCTGTTAACTAATAAGATGCCTAAATTTGTTTCCTTATATTAAAAAGCCAGCCTACCTTTGAAACTATCAGCCTGTTGCTCAACTGACTCTCGAACCATTTTCCAAAAACAGTCAGACACAGCAAGGCTTAAGTTTCTTGTAGTCACTTGGTGTGCCTTTAGCATACTTGTCCTACAAAACAAGAACTAAGTGTGTTGAAATGACAAAAGAGCAAATACAGACGCACTTATTATGAGAAAAGCCACCACTTACATCTTTTTATATTAGACAAAACTGTCCAGTAAATCTTTCTGTGATCAATACAATGGTTCACATATGCTGCTCAATGAGTACCAACTAGCCACATGGGTCAGTGAGCTCTTGTAGTATGTGGCTACTGTGACTGAGGAGAGGGCTTTCATTTTGTGGAGCACTAACCAAGTCTAGTATATACATACGTGGCTCGGGTACAATGGACAGCATGGTTCACATGCTCACCAGTTCTTTTCCAATAGAAAGAAAACTCTCCAGTTACGTTTGCAAGAATGATCTTCATTTACATAGGGATCAAGAGGCAAACATAATTTTCTCTTTTCAGAAACTCTCTGCAAATACAGTTTCTGCCTAAGTCAGAGGCCCCCTTATTCTTCCTCTTTGTTTCCTAGCTCAGGATCTTACTTTCTATTTCTGTTAATATCTACCTAGAGAGATATTCCTTTACCTCCTCCTACATCCTCTCATATTATGAAAAATTTATATACTTATTTGAAAAACAAAATGCTAATTCTTTAAAAATCACATTCTTGGCCAAAAATGCCTCATGAGGTGGAAAAACTGTCTCTCAATGTCTACAGCCCCAGGTAGTTTGGCTGGCAGCAGCCCCCTGCTGTGCCACACCATAACTGTTTCTGTCCAAGAAAGACTTAACAGCCTTCAACGAACACAAGTTCAATGGATACATAGGAAAATGGCCAATGTTAAGCTAATATCTACGAAAAATGAACATTAAAGTTAAAACCGTTCAATTTAAGTCACTTTTTCGTGGTAAAACCTTATTTAGAAAATTGTAGCATGATACCTACTTCAGGAGTTTTGAATTCTGAAAAAAATCTTCCTCATATTCTCTTATAGCTTCAATACTTTCTGAACTGTTTCCTAGGGAAAGATGGTGACCACATTTTCATGAGGAAAATTAGTCTTTTATTATTTGAAAATAACAAAAACTAAAATCAGTTCTCCCAATCCATTTCTGCATACCTTTTCCTGTTACAACAGCAAAATAACCCAGAGCTTTCATTGGGAAAAGCTTTCCTTCAATTATCTGTTGAATCTATTTCAATAAATGGAAAAAGATAAATGTGAAACACAGACTTACGTATATACTTATATGTATAACATAGAATTTAGAATGCAAAATAAAATTTAAAAATGTTATACATGAATGTTTACCAATACATAAACCTGTATAAAAGTATTTAAACTCAGCATTTCAGTTGCTATTTTAGGAAAAATATGTTTAGCTTCACTATTTTCAAGGTGTCATATTAAAACAACACATGTGCCAAAACTTGGAACCATGTGCTGTGCTTTGGAGTTAGACCTTGGCTTAAGCTCCTGTTCTGGCACTCACAAGCAACATGGCCTTAAACAGATGAAGCGATACTTTTAATTGTTGAGATTATGTAATAATATGGTTCTCAGCATGGTGTTAGGCAGAAAGAAGGGCTCAATGAATTGTAGCTATTACTAGTTTTCCTCCACAGTTTCTCTGAATATGCAAATTTTAACCAAATTGTCTTCTTTAATTCCTTCTTCCCTTTCCCTTATTTGAAAGACACACACACACACACACACACACACACACACACACACACACACACACACACACAGAGAGAGAGATCAGAGAGACAGGTGCATACAAGTAGCCTTGGAAAACCTCTGGAAGTCAGTTCTCTCCTACCATGAGATTTAACTCAGGTTGCCAGGTTTGTGAACAGATGCTTTACCTACTCAGCCAAATCACTGTTCCCTTTCCTTGTCAAAAGAGGAAAACTGTTAAAGATCACAGTACAATGATTCTACAAATAATTCTTTCAGATACGGGACATGAACATTTGGCACAGAGTTCACAGAATTTCAGAAACGAATGATTAGATTTAATCTAGTCAGCTCGTAATGGGCTGAATTCTGACTGAGTAGATTTGTCTAAAAAACATACAGCCACTTGGTGGTGAAGCATGTACAGGAATGCCAGGACCTTTCTACTCCCTACCCAATGCCTTTTCTACCAGAAAAATCTCCTGTAGAATCTTGATGAATTAAAGAAGGCAAGACTTATCTGCAGTAAAATAACAAGTATAGGGTCAAAAAATGAATGCTTATAGTTAATTCACAAATATCAAGCTACGGAAAGAAGGAGACGACAGTGAGTAACAGGGAAAGAGAAAATATTCCTATGTACAAAAGAAGTTAACGATTATAAGTCAACATGCATAATTATTTAAATGAAAACAATTTAGCAATTTAAGTATTTTGGAAGAAAAGGAACCATAGTATACCCCCAAAATTATGTTTAAGAAATTTACTACAACTTTCTAGTACATTGTTTTTATTTTTATAATGTGTGTAGGTGCGATTATGTATGTGTAGAAGAGGGTGCTGTGTAAGTGTGTGGAGGTTTAAGGGTAACATCAGGAGTCATGCTGGATTGCTCCACCTCCTTACTGCTTAGCTCTGCCCAGGTTCTGCCTTCCAAGTTCAGTACTGGCCGCTGCCATTTCCACCTGGCATTTTTTATGTGGGATCCAGGATCCAAACTCAGATCCTTTTGTTTGTAAGGCAAAGGCTCAATCCCTGACCCATTTCTCCTGCTCAGTTTTCTAATATTTTGTTTTTAGTTGGAATCAATTACTATTTTCTTTTTTTTTATTTATTATTTATTCAATTGTGCGTGTATGTGTGTGGTGTGTGTGCTTGTGTGTGTGTGTGTGTGTGTGTAGAACCACAGACGAATTTGGGAACTACCATGGACACCTCCACCTCCTCCTTGTTTACTCTGCCCTGGGATTCACAGGCTCCGCCCTACCAGGACCAGAAATGCAAGCTGCCCCCACTTCCTCTGGCGTCTATACGTGGGGTCTAGGATCCAAATTCAGGACCTTCCACCTGCAAGGCAGAGGCTTAACCCCTGAGCCACCTCTCCAGCCCCAATTACTATTTTCTTTTTTTTAATGTTTTTTTTTTTTTTTAATTTTTTTATTTATTCAACTGTGCGCATGTGTGGTGTATGCGCCGCGCCCGCGCGCGCGTGTCTGTGTGTGTGTGTGTGTGTAGAACCACGGACGAATTCGCGAACCACCATGGACGCCTCCACCTCCTTCTGCCCAGGGATTCACAGGCTCCGCCCTACCAGGACCGGAAACGCAGGCCGCCCCCGCTTCCGCCTGGCGTCTATACGTGGGATCTGGGATCCGAACTCAGGACCTTCCACCTGCAAGGCGGAGGCTTAACCCCTGAGCTACCTCTCCAGCCCCCCAATTACTATTTTCTAATGATACTTTCCACAAAGATTTTCTCCTTTCCTTTCTGTTTCCTTTCCTCTGTCTCTTTCTTCTTTTTTATATTACATGTATGTGTTCACTTGTTTAGCATGCGTGAATGAATACATACATGCCACAGTGTGAGTGTGGAGGTAAAAGATAGCTTTGGGTGTCCATCTATTCACTATTGCATAAGCCAGGTTAGCTGGCCACAAACTGACATATTCTCCCGTCCTATCCTCTTTATTTTCCACAGGTACATGTGGGATTATAGATGTCTGTACTGTGACTTTTACATGAGTGGGGAATCTGAATTCAGGTCAGTAGACTTGTCCAGTGAACATTTTAACCATGGCCCATCTCTCTAGTTCCACTGTCTTTTTTTTCCTTTTTCTTCAAATAACCAATTCCTACAGTAAATGGAACTTCTACAAATAAACAAACAACAACGACAACAACAACAATTCCCCAAAACAATAAAACCCCAAACCTGTCCTCACCCTGCTGGGACTGGCTACATTTTTTTCTGCTAGGTCTACTTTGGTCAAAACAAATATGGTCCTTCTTCCATGGGGATCCATTTGACTGACCAAGTCTGTAACAATACTTCGTTCTGCATCCACAGATCCATCTGAAAATGAGTGGGAAAATGACATCACAATTGTAAGTAACAGTATTAAAACATTAAACAGCATTAAAAACTAGGCCTTTACTATATTATAGCAAGAAATTAGCAAGAAATAGTCTTTTAGTACATTATCTTTATGAAACCAGAATAAAAATTTCAGTGATGTTTACAGTAAAAAGGATCAAATTATCCCGTTTCAATTTCATTCTCTAATTCTCTAATAACACGAGCAAGACAGACAGTAACAATGCGTAAGTTTTATATGTTCACTAGTTTGACTTGTTAATGAGGAAGGCGTAGGGGTGGTTCAAGTCTCTTGCTGTGGTTTACCTTGAATACACAGTATGATAGCATTAGGATTCTGCATGTAAGCTTTGCTGATACTGAAGATAGTTTCTTTTGTGTCAGGAGCCATGCCTGATGTCACCGTCTTGAAGAAAAAGGTTTGAATGTCATTATAAATGCTTTCCACAGTAGGAGTAAATAAAATGCATATTTTGTGCACACTTACATTAATCACACCAGGCAAATCCACGAGCACCATCCTTTGTAATCCAGGGCCCTTTACATTTAATGATATAGTCTATTCGGGCCAAAAAAAAACCCAAAACTTAATTTTTGGGATAAATTTGTTAAGACATATTTTTAATAACATATATTTTGAAAATTAAGTACTGCATCCAATATATCATTCAGAAAAGAAGTCACTTCCTCTTGATCCTAAAGTAGTTATTTTACAAAATTATTCTTAGAATAATGTTATTTAGAACACTGAAACGAAGCTAGACATCGTAGAATAGCAGCAAACTAAATACCAACATCAATGACATAATTTCTTTGAAAGCAATTGAAAACACTGAATGAACTGCGGCACTTACCTCGGGACTAACAGTGCAACCCTCTTTTACATTTTTTCTCATTCTGAGTTCTATTTCATGCCTTAATGCTGCAAGCTATTAACGAAAAAGAAAAAAAATTCTGAGAAAATCTCAGTTCACAAATCTTCTATGCAATTGTCTTCTAAGCTCATAAAGTTATACATGTGAACCTTGGTGAGTTCCACTTACATCTTCCTCTTTGGTAAGATCAAACTCCCGAGAACTATCTTTAAACAAGGCGACATGGTGAGGACCTTCACTGAGAGTCACCTGAAATTAAGAGAAAACAGGTGTTTGCTTATTCATTCCCACAAGGCTTTCATGGTGCAGACTGGGCCAGTGTGTGGCACAACTGCGTTCCTTCCCAGTACACGAAGGAACATCCTGGAGGCTACCAGCACAGCAGCGCTGCACTGTCCTCGTGTGAGTCATCCACGCTGTGATTTCCAACAAGATTGGTGGATACCTGACACCTTTTATGACCTCAAGTGCTCTAACCTTTTCCTGCCAATGACACTTGGGAGTACCCAGTACAAAATCATTATTCTAATCATTACTCAATTTTCCAAACTGGAAAACTGAAAGAAAAGCCCGTATTTAACTTCAAAAATGAATTCAGGCAAAGGACAATATATTTGGTCAGCATTCGGTGTTTAGGTAGAGAAACACAGAAGTGACTGTCCCTGTTTCAGACTTCACCACACACCAGGGGGAAAACAGACAAAACAGAGCAGTGTGCACAACCTAGGTCACAGTGGAGAATGGAGTTGGCTGAAGGAACCCAAGGCAGGCTGCATCTAAGGAGTGCCATTTTTTTCCTATTAATGAATAATTTGACAAGAACTTCTAAAACTTCCTATCTTCGCTTCTAAATTACACATTTTCATATTCTTACTCTTTTACTTTAAAAACAAAATTTCTTTGACTAACAACTTAGAAACTCCTATAGGAGCTGATATCCTACTGCTCAGGGATTGTAGCTCAGTGGTAGAATGTCTGCCTAGAATAGGAGAGGCCCTAGGTTCAATCCCCAGTGCCACCAGAAAAACAAACTGACTTTGTCATGGTCACAATGATGGCTCAGTGGGTAAAGATTCGTGCATTCTATGCCTGGATGGATTCTATCCCTCTAGAGTATGAGCCAAAATAATAAGCCCTTTCTCTCTTAAGTTGCTTGAATCAGAGGATTGTATCACAGCAACAAAAGAGTTATTAGAGCATCTGGCAAGGGCTTTACTTCCTGAGCCCTCCTGCTAGCTCCTTTCTTAATTTTGACATCAGCTCACTTTCTATCATTACATTGATCATACTTGGTGATTCAAAGCTTTTTCTTTAATTACTTCATCTTGACCCCTATTAGTTGAATGGGGGCAAAAAATCAGCCCCCTTCAAGTACCCAGATTCACTTTAAATTAATACCTACAGATCTAATGGGGACTTTAACTCACCAACCTTCATATTACTTAACTTCATTAATTCATTACTAGAGTTACCACAACCTTAGAAAGACTTCTCCTTTTCCCTTCTTTCTCAATCTTTAACTCCTTCTCTCCCTCCTCACAGTTTGGCTTTTCATTTCGCTGAGGAAGTAGAAGCAAACAGAAAACTTCTACCTACCCCACTGACTTGCCTCTAGTGGTTAACTGCTTCTCAGTCTTCATGTTCTCGATCACCAAGCAACATCTGGCCACCCAATCACTTCAGCCTTGATACTTTCTTCACCTAACTCCTAGCTTATGGCAGGGTTCAGTTCCCCTCCTATCACACTGACTGACCTTCGCAGGTAACAAACTGTTTCTGTTTCTTTTAATCTATCAATGCTGACAGTGGTGAGGATGCCAAGGCCATAAGGTCTGGGTCTTCTCTAGCTCCATTTATTCCTTAGAGATCTAATTCACAATGATTTCAATGCTATTCTTAGACCTTTTTTTAACATATGTGTGTGCATGTGTATTCCACATGGCATGCGAGTGTGCCTGCGAGGGCACTGGGGAGACATCAGGAATCATCCTGGATTTCTCTGCCTCTTTATTGCTTTGCTCTTGGGTTTCCCAGGCTCTGCCTTCCAGAGTTGGAATTGCAGGCAGTTGCCATTTCATTTTTACATGAGTTCTGGGATCCAAACTCAGGTCTTTTTGCTTGTGACACAAAGGTTTTAACAAACTCTGAGCTATCTTCCCAGTTCTAGACACTTGACTCCAATATGTATGCTGCCATCTAGTTATTATTTCTTATAGGCTTTCACCAAGTCCAAAACTGGACTTCTCATCTTCCCAAACTGGCTTACTTGCACCCATCTAACAGATTCCAAACCTGTATGAATAATCTGTCCAAACCAAAACCCAGGGTTCCAATGACTGGCACATATTCCTGCTCTCCATGTCATATCTACCAAAACAACCTGGTTCTATAATAAAAAATTCCATAATTCAACCACTTATCGCTCCTAATGTTACTTCCTGTGTGAAAGTATCCCCTAATCCCATTGTCTCTCGTGATTCTGCTCATTTTGCCAACATCTATTTTCAACATAGTAACCAGAGTCTTTTAAAAGGCAATGGTATTCGCTTTAAACTCTTCACTGGCTTTACATTTTACTCAAAATAAAACCAGTCCCTAATGATCTGCTTCGTCCTGTCCTTCATTATGCCGACTTGTCGTTAAAACTCTTCACTAAGTTGTGTTACACTGGCTTCTTTACTATTTTTGAATAGGACAGCCTCCAACCATCTCAGGAGCTATGCGCATTACATAACTGCTCGGAATGTAATCATACCAGACTGCAACATGGTACCTCTCTCATTTTTTTTTTTTTACAAATCATGGTTCAAATGCTACCTTAGCAATGTAATCTACCAGTATCCTGTTGCTTTCCCTTAGTTTCTCATATACTAAATAGCTTAATATTTACATATTTATTACATTCATGAAAACAATCATTTTTCATTTGCTAACATGCTACCTATATAGTCAGAGATGTTCAATCTGTGATCCATGGGCTACAAGTGCCCTTGGATGTCTCTGAAGGCAGTCCATAATGTTTCATCTAAACATAGGAGCTTTTCTGAAAGTTGTTTATTTTTATTGTGTGCTATGAACTTTATATATGCCAAATTTTCTCCTTTATTCAAGCATTGCAATTAACATATAAATATCTTTAAAGTTGCCCTGACTCAACAAATTTCAACTGCTTCTGCCTCATTTCTCTGTTATGTTTTACAGTAAAACTAGATGATCTACATTTGTTGACTCCACTTGCAATATTCTCTTTGTTTTCCTTAGCCCATGTGTGCATCTTCCTCATAATAAATCCAAAGGCACATCCGCTGTTCATCTGACATCCTCCATCACTGCTCTCCCCTGACTGACTCTCTTGTGGCACATGCTTGCTGTGCCTCCTCTTGGTTTGTACACTGAGGCAGAACTCAAATACTACACAGGAGTCCCATGCTCAGCTGAAAGTCATCATATCAACCTGGTGGGCAGATTCCAGCTAAACGGTGATCCCAAGATTCTTCCCTAAGAAGGTCTAGTCTCCTACCTTCACTGGAGAGCGTGTCATCATCTCTCCAGATCCTCGTGGGAATATTCGTGCTTGAGCAATCATCTCCAATACACTTGTTTTACCAGCACTCTGATCTCCAACCACAACAACCTTATCAGGCAAAAAAGTTTATTAGTATTTCCTAATATTAAATATAAACAATGCCATATTTTTTAGCTTTTAAAGATATCTACAGCTAAGAAAAATGATTCTTTTGAATGAATTTATACTACCGAATATGTGATAGTTTCTTTTCAAAACATAAATATAAATAACATAAAGTCATATTTATTTAAATGACCAAAAAGACCCTCAGGAAACAAATACTTAGAATAAAGGAAGTGTGATTACATAGGGAGATCACTATGCACTGTATGAGGTCCTGGCCAGGTAATTGTTGGGAAGTTTAAAGTATTTTTTTGTTAATAAGCAAATTCACCATCTATCAAAACTTTACTCACCCGTGGCAGATGATCTTGTGTATTGTAACTGGCATCATAATCAGAGAGAACATCAAGAACTTCAGAATACATATCAATCAGAGACTTCTGTGAAATCAATAAAACCAGTGAACACAAAGAAAAAAAATGACTTCAGATGTGTCAAGAGAAAATTTACACTTACATCACTTTTTTTCAGTTACATAAATATACCTATATAGTACAAATAGCACAGGATAAAATGCTACATCCCTTCAGTTTACTTTACTTAGAAATATCTTTATTTTATAAAGTTTGTTATTTAGGAGTTAGCAGTCTTCAAGGCAGATGGTAAAAGAGACATGTCATCAACAGTGATGAGCTGCCAACCAAGGAAGACCATCAACATGAGAAAGGCCAATGAGAGGTCAGGTGATCAGCTGAATGTGAAGTCTGGGGTGTGAGAGTGACAGAATAGAGAAAGGGAACAAGGCCTGTGGTAGACAGAAAGGTAGAATGGGGGGCGACAGAGGAGAAAGCAGGTGCAATTGAGGGTACAGAGAGAGAAATGATGGATGGAAGGCTGACAGTGCAGCAGTGTGGCTAAGCGTCCTCTGACAAATGGGCAGGTTATAAGAGGAGAGATATCTGGATTATTCCTCAAGACCAGGACTGAGCATGTACCTTGCATCTAACAGGGTCCAAGTCAAATATTTGATGGCCTGGGAACAAAGTAACCATCAAGCACTTCTAATTAAGGATAATAAGTTTCAGTGCCAAGATGGGAACGTGCAGATTAACAACTCTTTTGTGTCTT
This sequence comes from Typhlomys cinereus, assembly GCA_023101885.1. Classification (NCBI taxonomy): domain Eukaryota; kingdom Metazoa; phylum Chordata; class Mammalia; order Rodentia; family Platacanthomyidae; genus Typhlomys; species Typhlomys cinereus. The sequence goes on from JALPQD010000488.1 coordinate 738,237, forward strand.
AGTATCTTTAAATTACTACATGCCAAGCAAACGCCATTACATCTACCTAAAAATAAGCAACAACAAAACCAATATCATTGCATTTCAAAAGAGAAAATAACATTGCTGAGGTAACTCTCAAAATATCATAACACTTGGACATAACTTCTCAGAGGTCAAGTGGTAACTGTAAATACAGTCAGGCTATTTATGTTGTGTGGTTATGATTTAGAATCACAGTTACTAATGCATGCTGGATGGATCAGACATCTTTGACTTTGGCTACAGAATGTATGTGTCATGGTTGATTATACTTCTGCTATACTGCAGCAACTAATATTTACTTATTCTGAGCCTCTGCTTACAAGACTTAGGTTAAAAGAACCACTTTAACACATTTGGTTTGGGTAGATGATAGCATAATTAGCTGATTAATTAGTAATGTTGATGATAACAGTATCAACAATTGCTTATTTATTTATTTGAACTGTTTCTTTAAAAAAATTTCCTTAAATGCCTAAGAAATCTCTCCTTAGAAAATAAATGTTAATTTTTTAAAACTGAAAAAAGTGATCTTATCATTTCATGGAAATACAAGTGAGAATTTACTTAAATGTCCATCAAATTAATACTTCTAATTTTTTTAGATACAGAAATTTAGCCTAAAGATAAAATAGGTACTTCACAAAAATAAACTGTTTCAAAAGAAATTTTTCTTAAAAATCAAGATTTTATGGGCATAATATAAGAAACGATCAACCTCTAGAGACTACAAGATGTGAAATAGTAACACAGGTCTGAAAGTAAAAACAAATATAATACTTTAAAGTAAAAACTAATATAATACTTTATAGTTTCTTAAAATCTTGTTATCATGGGTTAGAGAGATGGGTTAAGACTCCGTCTTGGAAGCAGAAGGTCTTGAGTTTGGATTCCAGGTCCCATGTAAAAAATGCCAGGCAGAAACGAAGGCAGCCTGTACTTCTGGCCCTAGTAGGTGCGGGAAACAAGAAGGAAGTAGAAGCAATCCAGGATAATTTCCTGAAGTCACCTTTGGCCCTCTACAGGGACATACAGTGGTGCCCTCTGACACACACACACACACACACACACACACACACACACACATAAAATAAATAAAAATATTAAAAAAATCTTGTTATCATTTACAATACAAAGTGTCAAAGGTTTGAGAATTAGCAAAGCAAGATAAACTTAAAATACCTTAAGTTTTCTATGATGGATGCCTTTGTCATCCTTTTGCAATACCAATTTTCTCAATTCTTTGTTTTCCTTTTCTAAACGTTCCAAGATTCTCTGATACTTTAACTGCAACAATAATATACATAATGCGTAAGAAAAGTGGGTTAATAATTATTAAATATAATCAAAATCTCCCAAAATTCTGAAGTTATATCACTTGACTACTTAAAATGCGTTACATTTAAGAATAAAACTATTATCTCATGCAAACTGAAATTAACTATAATTTCCTGCTATAACTTAGCATTTACTTGAAAAGTTTTTTGCTACTTACACTGAAGAAATTATTTCAAAATAGTAAAAGTATAAACTTACAGAAATTCTTGATTAACCCTAAGAGACACTATTTTCTCTGATATCAAAATTAAGTCTTCACAGTAAGGTCGTTTGACCCAAATTCAAATTCTTCTGATTTGCACAATATTTTAATTAAGAAATTATATACACTAATAAGAGGTATCTTTCTAAGCATGTGTCACGTGGCCAGCTCTGTAAATGCTTCACACGCATTCTCTCTCTTATTCTTCGCAGGAAGCACAGGTTTCACAGATTAGAAGCTTAAGGTTAGGGAAATCTGAAAAGTCTGTCCTAAAAGTTAGTTAGTCTGCACGGTGGAGGAACAGAGCTTTGGACCTAGGTCTGTCTGATCAAAAACTTAAATTCCTCTAAGCTTTGCTAAATGTCCACCTCTGGAGGAAATATGTTAATACGTGAAACATTGATATAAAAACAGATTTGAATGAAGTTGTGTTAGGGTTACTGCACCAAAGTAGATGCATTGCAACTTACTTTTCTTCTCAAGTAAAGGCAAGCCTTTCAAATTGGTCATCTTAGTTTTTACTTTCTCCAAATTTAACAATGTGCAGAAAAGTATTAAGAATTACTTTTCTCCATAATCAGTAGAATGCTTATGTAAAACTTCTGTCAGAATGTTCATAGGAAATATTTCTCAGAATTTATGTTTTTAGATTATAAATTTCTGAGGATAAAATAAATAGCAGGAACTAATAGTCCTGACTTCACAGAACATTGAACTTAGGTCAAAATAAAGAACATGTCTGACTAAACTATACAGTACTGGACAAATAGAACTACGGTACAGACTGTATGCTGAACATTTTATTCACCACTCATTTATATCTAGGAATAATATAATAAAACCCTGGTACATCTTTACTGCTTACTGTAGCAGTCACTAGTGACATGTTACTACTGAGCACTTGGAATATAGCTTGTATAAGTCAAGACGTGCTACAAACATCAAATGCTCATTAATGTTGCTATGTGTACCACATATTGAAAATGATACTCATTTGTAACACATTAGGTCAAATAAGGTATATTATTAAAATTAATTCTATTTGTTATTGTTTTTAATGAAGATGAAAAATTGTACACATGGCCTGTATACTTCTTTCTACTGAGAGTCACTCATAAAGTTCACAGTTTGTTATGATGTAATTTTTCATACAGTTTATCATTTCCCCATGACTAATAACTACAACCATGTAGGTTGCAAGGTGCCTTTCTACTGGCTCATTTCTTTGTAAATCTGGAGTCTATTTGGGGCCCAAATTTTCTTTCTTTAGTACAAATCTCAACCTTCAGCTATCCCACAGAAGTGTAACTGAGTTGACAGGCTTGTCTAGTCTGAGGACAGATATGAATGTAGTCCAACAAAACATTGTAAGCTTAAGACATTATGCAAATATATATATATATATATATATGCATGTACCTGTGTAAAAAAAAAGATGGGTTAAAGCTTTGTGATTTATTTTTGCAACTTTGCAAACTTTAAGGATGACAATGTTGTGCTGCAATGTCAAAAAGTGGGACGTACATGTCTTGAACAAGCAACTCTCAACCTTCAAGAGGTATCACAATTGCCTCAAAGGCTTAAAAACAAGGACCGAGGCAAGAGGATTTTGAGTTTCAAAGCAGTCACACAGCAAGTCCTTATCTCAATGACCAAAACCATACAAATAAAAAAGAACAAAAGCACCCCAAAGATTGCTAGATTCCATTCCCAAAGATTATGAATCAGTAGGTCAGGACGGGGCTAAGAATCTGATAAGCTCTTAGAACATACTGATGTAATGGTTCCGGGGACCATTCGAGAAGAGTGATTTTTTTTTCAAAATAAGTGACTTAAAAACTCTCTCTTTTTTTCTCTCTCTCTCCTTCTCTCCCTTCCTTCCCCCTCTTTCTCTTTTCTTTTTACAAGTGATTTGTAAGCTTAGTTTGAACTATTCATAAGCTAGAGGCATTTCCATAACATAGCAATTTTATAACAAATTCACATTTAAAAAAATCCTGTCAAGTGTTTAGACATGTATGAAATACTTCAAAACTTGACAAACACTGAGATATGCTTCATTCAATGAACAGAAGATTGCATTTATAAAACAAAAAGCTGTCTTACCCCCCACCCCACAGAAATCTGTCACCAAAGTAGAAAAGGGTCTCGACTTTACACCAGACATTTAGCAATGGAACCCTTTTACTAACTCAATGGGAACAGCTTTTAGAAGAATGATTTATTTTTTTATTTTATTTTATTTTATTCTTTTAAGGAAGAGTTCATTGAGCAGATTCCAAGGGAGTCATGGGCTAGTCAGTAATTTGAACACTGCTCATTGAAGACTGACTAACGTGAAACTAAAATAGCAATTTTTTGAAACTTTTAAATTTTAACAATGTGTGTCCAGTATCTCGTCAATGGATATGTAAGATGATGCTTTACTACTTTTAAGAATACATGCTAGAATTTGTACCAAAGTTATTTAACTTCTATTGTATGACTGGATATATAAAATGATAAGAAAAAATTAAAAATAAAAAGTCCTAATTATTAAATACTAATGATTACTTACATAAAATAACTGCTGACGGAAACAAAGGACAATCTTAAACTAAAATTTAGTTATTCATTACATTGTAGATTGCCAAAATAATGATTTTTATCAACTATATAGAAGACGATAGTTTACTGGACCAGAATTACCTTTAGAAAGACATTTTATGATCAGTATCTGGCCTAGAGAAACAAAGGAAAAAAACACCACTTCTCCAATCCACAGTGCTGAGGTCCAAATCCACGAACTTGGACTTGACAGACAAGTGCTCTGCTGCTAAGCTAAATCACCAATCTCAGGAAAATGTTTTTGAGGGGTTATCAGAACTGTGTGAGACTCAACTCAAAGTTCTTTACTTAAGCTAAGGACTGATAAACCACTTTTACCCGTTTTCCATAGTTTACTTTAAAATTAGAAGAGTCACTCAAAATACACATAAATAGATTATATATAAATATACATAATATAATTCAGTGTTCACCTAGTTCCTTCTTTAATCCTTATTTCTCAATTAGCTTTTGTATCTATTGGTAATAAGGACCCATCACCATTCCAAGTTTTGCTTTGTTGAAAAATTAAAACTTTCTATAGCAAACTTACACTAGATTAAAATAAGAAAAATTCTTGGGAGCTAGGATGTAGCTCAGTAGCAGAGTGCTTGCTTAGCATGGACAATGCCTAGGTTTTATCACTAGCATCTTAAGAAGAAAAAGTTCTAGATTTTTTTCTTACTCATTAGCAGTACCTGAGTATGTAGAAGTTCTTCTTGAAGTTGGTCGACTTTTTCTTTGTCTGACACCTAAACATTTAAAATTAAATTACTTTTAGTTGGGTAAATTAGGTTTATAAGGAATGTACAATAAGTTGAAATTGTAAAGCAAATTATAAATCAAGTGATTATTTAAGAAAGTAAAACATCCATATTCATCAACAAAAATAGCTCATCAAAACATCACATTATTAAACACTTAAGAGTCATTTTCTCGTTTCCATTCTAGTCATTTGCTTAAAGACTTGTGGGAAAAGTAAGAGCTACATGTATGTGTCTACTGTATTCTTTGGAGACTGCTCTGGCCAAAAGCATAGGGACTTAGATACTTGGAGTAACAAAGCGCTGAGGTCCCTTCAGAAATGAGTTTTGGGAAATCACTGAAAAAGTGTATAGGTCACAGTGTGACCTACATAAATGCAAAGGACAGTGGCATCTTCCGAGACTTAAGTGCAGCCAGATGCTTGTTTTTAAAATAATTCCAATGCAAAAATCAATAACTTATAATGAATGGATCTATAGATATGAAAGTAACAAATTGATTTGAACATTAAAAGTATAAAATTCACAATATTATGTAAACTATTTGAGAATGTTGCTAATAGTTCTAATATAAGTGAAAAAAGTTTTATTGTATACCAGGTTTTAAAGCATTTCAATATGACTAAACCCAAAATACAATGATTTAGGAAAAAAATCATCTCTTCAAACAAATCTGTACAGCGGTGCACTGACACTGATCAGGTACAGATATTGCCATCCTCAGACTTAAAAATAATTGTCTGGTGTCTGAAAATCAAAGGCTGCAAATTCAAATTAGTCCACAGAAGAGAAATGGAGATAAAGTCACATTCTTTTCATTTAAATCTTTGTAGATCTTCATTCACTGGCTATTTAGCAATCAAAACATTATGGCAATAGACATGAAAAAAATTTAAATGATTTTTTCATTGAAATAGACATTAATAAATCTTGTCCATGTTAAATGTGACTTTTCAAATTTTAATTCCTCATTCCAATTATTTTTCACTTTTTCAAAATTTTCTCACATTCTTAAATAAAGATAATGCTTGTTAGAAATGATAGGCATATTTATTCACACAAAAGTCTATGTTTGGAAATCTCTCAACATTATTTAATAATGAGAAAAAAGATAATACAAACATTGTTTTTCTAACCCTAAAGAGTAAACAGAAACTTACTGATGGATTTTATTTTTTCATTTTGACTATGGATGTTTGTGCAGACTGGACAAAAATTATTAAGTCTCTTAAACTTTGAGAAGCCAGGCAAGTTGAGGAGAAGCCCACAACCCAAAGAACAAAATCAAAAAGGCCAATGAAGCAAGAACAACTCCATATTATGATCACATAGCATGCTGTCATTCTGAAACAGCATGGTTAAAAGCGTCTGTTGCACACATTAACCCCAACTCTTTGAAAAGGTACTTTGACTACTTTGTTCCATTGGTTACCCAACTACAGCTAAATTATTGTAAAGTATATAAGTGATACTGCTTTCAACTGTTTTAAGTTTAGTTTTAAGTGTCAACTGAATGATTTCATGCACTAAGCCCTAAGTTACTACAAAACATTCCCAGTATCTAGGGCAACAATTAAGAATGAAAAGTTAAAATGTTTACTGTAAGACAAGGACTATCAGAGCTTAACTTGGTAGTTGGCAAAATAAAAAGGCCACATAAAAATTAAAATTAGATTACAAATAAAATCTTGACTCTAATATTAGTATTTAGTAACCACAGCTAGTGAGAATTTTTATAAACTTGCGTTTTTTGGAATGTCTAAAATTATTTGCTCTTTTTGCACAATTGTGAATAGCCATGCACATCTTCCTACCTGCATAATATAATGGAATGTAAGAGTTAATAATAAATTAAAAGACATGTAGTGGAGGCAAGATTAAATCTGGTGTTTCTTTAAGGACACAAGATGAAAATTTTTATGTCTACAAAACGAGTATTAAAAGTTCATGAGAGGATTCTGTATATTTTACATGTTTTCTTAGGAGACTAACATGAGCTAGTTTCCATCTATCGCTTATTGTAGTTTTAATTCTTGTGTGTTCTTTGTATCTGTGTCATCCTTGGAAGCACTATTTATCTCCTTTGAGACAGGGTCTCTTATTGGTCTAGAACTCACCAATCAGACTAGGATGGCTGGCCATCGAACCCAAGAATTCTATCTCCTCCCCAGGCTGGGATTGCAAACATGTACCACTTTGCCTGCCACCTTTTTGTAGGTTCTAGGTATTGAATTTAGTTCCTTATGCTTTCGAGGTAAGCACTTTACCTATTGACTACCTCTCCAACCTTTATTATAGTTTTTAACTATTAACTTGAGTATGTTTTCTTTTGATGGCTTTACTGGTGAAACTCAGCTACTTATAACAAGAAGTTCATGTCCTGTTGTTAAACATACTCAGCTTGTATTATGAAACTAATTTTAAACTCACCCTGACAGAAATGAAATCAATGGTCTTGAAACCAGGGTTTTTCTACAATTCCAGGGCTGTGAAACTGATGGAGAAAGAGTAGACTCCTCTGTGGAAACAAGCTAAAGCTGAAAGACAAAAACCTTTACTAGCTCCTCACAAAACCAAGCCTGATTTTAAAATCTTAAGAAGCTTTCCTTAAGTCAATGTACTGAAGTACATATACAAAGCTCTGAAAATGTTTCTTTATATGTATACATTTTTACAGGAGACACAGCTATTAATGGCAGTTTTCATTTACTGCCTCTGGTTGAGCTTTTTTCCTCAGAAAATACATGCAAAATTTTTTAGCTTTCTCTAACAAGATATTTAATTTTTTTTTAAAAAAAAATTTTACTGTGTGTGTGTGTATCAGAGGGCACTTCCCTGTGGAGTGACTTTGGGTTGCTTCCACCTCCTTCTTGCTTTGCTATGGGATTTCCCAAGTTCTGCCCACCAGGACCTTCTGCTTGCAAGGCAGAGTCTTAACCCCTGAGCCATTTCTGCAACCCCCAACAGATATTTAAAAATGAGTTTCTAGTTAGGTTTTCGAGAGGGTAAGGGAGAAAGAATTATCTAAAGCGAAACAAAGTGCTTGTGGTTTGTTTTGAGCCTCAAGTACATCTCAGATGCCTGGAATAATAAAAATCTCACCAAGGATTTTGATCATGTTGGTGAAGAGCTTGAAAAGTCAGCTTTGTACTAACATGAGGGGGAGGAGAGGCAACAGTGAGGAATTGACCTCTTGAGACAGTAGGGAGAATTTTTAAAGTTCCACTGTCTGTCCATGAAGTAATTATTAAGAGCACAGGAACAAAGCCTCCTTGGTACTCCACTGAGCCTCAGAACTTATGCTGCTCTCCCCTGACTGTCAGATTCAAAGCATTTTGGCAACCATAGCCCTATCACAGACTAGTAGGATGGCAGACAGACGGGACTCATAAACAAAGTCATAAAAGTTATGACCAAATCTTATGATTTGTATTCATAGCTCTGAATGACATTCTAGAACACACTAACTCCTCTTCCTTTTTTGTGTAATAAAGTTAAGGTATGGATGGTTCAGCACAGGCATCCAACTTCTCAGAACATTTAAAAGGTTCGCACACGGAATGCAGAGTACAGAATGTTTAAAAGAAATATTTCCTCAGCTTAAGACGTCTACTTGAACCACATGGACAAAATAACTGTCATCCATTCATTGAAAACTGAACAAAATACAGTTGCTGATTCCACAGCCAAGGAATTGAGAAAAGCCAGGAAGTGACTCTGAAAAAGCAGATGGATTATGAATACTCTCAGACTTGGCCAGCCAGCTGCCACTGCGCTAGATCTACACTGGAATTGTTGATGTAGGTATCAGAGCCTGCCAGAGTTAGCTCCATGACACTTGTTTTGATCTAAAAGTTTGTCTAGAACACAAACTTAAGGATCTACATAGAGGGATTTTGACTTAAAAACTAAAAGCATTATTTCTAAGAACTTTTTGATTATATCAATAACCAATAACGGGTGACTCAATAACCAGACCATATAAACAATTCATGATTACATTCTGTATGCAAATCCATGGACTCTTACGGAGAACCTACTCTTCAAGATCTAAGTACCTACATTTGAGTTTATATTCTGGACTGTCTACGCTGCCTATACCTGGGGTGTATGTGTACCTTTTTTATATTTACTTTGTTAAAAATAATTTCTCATAATTGGAGTCCATGAATGGGTTAAGGCGACATGATCTTGGCAGAAATAGCTGATTAGTGTGACACATCAGGAGCCCCCTTAAACCATCCGTCACCTTGCGCTTCTGTTGGGCATAGCTCGTGCTATATTGGCCAGCAGTTCTGCGTGCTTCCTCTTCATGCTCTTGAATTTGCTGTTGTAAGAGAATGAGCTCACCAAGCAGACCCTGCCATGAGTTTACAATGAGGAGAGGAGGAAAATTGGGGAGGAGAACAATGTTAAACCAAAGGGCACAACAGAGGAATAGATGTAAGACAGGGGACAATGGATAGCTAAAAGGAAATATGGAAACTTGTGCATGCGCAGAGCTGCCACGGGCAGGGCTCAGCACTGCATCCTATTTCCCCTCAGTAAAAGTAGGTCTTTCCAAAGTCAAACAGCATTGTTTAAAAAGTGAAAAAGGTTGCTGACCAAGATGAGGCAGATCAACAACATCAGCACACAGCAACACTAGGCTAGGTGCTGCACTCAAGGAAGACAGCACTGTAGGTCACTGCATTCCATTTTACTTGCCTAGATGCTGTTGACTTGAAACATGAAAACTAACATTGATTTTTTTTTAACAGTGTAGATCTTAAGAGTCTAAATGTTTTAATTCTCCAACATAATCCTCATAGATATGATTGGAGAATAACAGGTTATCTACTTAAGATTCTTGATTTAGGATATTTTTCCTTTATGGGTCTCTTCAATTACAAATTACAGTCTCTCAAAACTAGCACCAAGGTAATCAAAGTTTTACATGTTAATTCATATATTCCATGTGTCTTTGTGCACAGCTTATTGGATTCAAATTTAGGGTTCTTTTTGGTAGGTTAAAAATGTTTTAGGTTTTATTTTGATTCTCTAATATTAAATGCCAACTTACTCAATTTTCACTTTTTAGAAGCTGTTTTGACATAAAACAGAAAATTCTCAGAAAAATAGCTTCTGAGAATATAATGGGATACATATCAGTTGCTAAGCAAAAGAATATAAATAAGATCCAGGGTCAATACAGTTATGGAAAATGAAACCACAGCCAGCATAGACCTACAGAACTTTCTATTTCTGAAATTCTCTCTACCTGAACATGTAGTGTCACATGTACTTTTTTATCACTCTGCATTCACATGTGGCATCGTACCAAAATATGTTTTGTGTAGTGTTTTTGTTGATGGCTTGAGATAATCAACCAGAAGAAACGTGAATGCAGGACAGCTAAAAGTCAGCAATAAAAGAGACAAATATTTTCTCAACTAAAAAAAAGCTGAAAAGGTAATGTTTCAGTGACATAAACAACTTGTATAAGAACGGTGTTCTAAAAGAACAATGAGCTCACTTTTTACCAAGTCATAAAAATAAAGTGAGAAAAACTAATGATTATTAAATAACTTAAACTGGAAGTTCTAAATAGATAGGATTTTTTTAAAAAAATGACTGACAAAACTATATTGTTTTGTAAAATTAGAATGTTTCTTAAAATAAAAATACTGGTTAGTAATATATCCAAAGTTTAATTGGTAGGTTCACTAAAAGGCTTAATTTACTTATGTAACCTAAGGACTTATATAAACATAAAAGGTCTTCCAAAAATAAAGACAAGTCAGCATTACATTAAAACTTTCTAATACATAAATTTTAATACATAATTTGGGGGTCTGTTTCATTCTTAGTTTTGAAACTGATTATAGCCAATTATGATTTACAACAAATCAAAGAATAAAATTAGTTCCTTTATTCTATGACAATTGAAATTTCTTGTACTTACACAAGTTTATCTTTAAAGACAAATCTTTTAAATAAGTCAATTTTATGGACCCCAACAAATTTAAAGAAAGTCAATGCCAACTATCTTCATTATTTCTATAATTTATCATTATTTTTACACTGCTGTTTTGCATCAAACAGAATGAAAAGCAATCTGACATTTTTCCACTAGATCACTGATCTTGCTCACCACTTCCAACCATCCAAGTGTCTGAACTATGCAAGCAACTGCCTTTAAAGAAAACTTCTTACATTAGCTTCCAGATGTGTTCAACCTGAGGCCTGGGGGCTATAAGTCACCCAGAAAAGCTACCACTTAACACAAAATATTTCAACACAAAAATGAAAACTTACTTAAAATGCCATGAGATTGCTTTCAATTTGCTGATGACAACTGTTATAATGTCCAAAGTTTGGACATGCCAGGTAGCATACTGTTACATTTACATTCCACTAGTACTCTCATCTATAAAATGCCAAAACATTTAACTGATAGCTTAACTACCCCTCCTTATGTCATTGTTTATATCTAAATACAACTGTACAATAAATGCTTTAGCATCTATTAGGTTATCTTTCTAGTGACTCCTCACTTTCCTTCCAAGTCTGTCACTGAAGCACTGCTATGTGAAGAAAGGTGAAATTAACTCTTACCTCCTAAAAAAAAGTAGGAAGAAAACAAAAATTAGACACAGAAATGACTATTTACATGATGCTATACATCTTATGATTTTCAAAAAGATCAACATCAAACGATGAGGTACACAGTTTCTAACGTAACAGCACGGAGAAGAGCAAGAGAATAGAATTTGTACAAGACATGGACTCTGTACAAAATAGCTTTATCATAAATACTCTCTCAAGCATGAACAGTTTTTTGTCAACAAATAGCACATGAACAATCATTTTAAAGATACTATATATAAAATATAGCAATTACTATATAAATAGCAAATATAACAAGTCCAAAAGATAAACTCTTTAAACATTCTGACCATTGTCAATGTGACACTAATTCTTAACTATATATTTTATATATACTTTTAAGTTAAAAAAATATAGCATCAAATCAAGAAAATTGGCAATAACTGGAGTTTAAAAGACCACCTGAAAATGCTATGCTAATCTAAGGTTTAATGACTGTGGTGGGAAAGATTTTAGTAAATAAAAGTTTTAATTTGCTTTCTCGGAATCACAATGAAACCTAACCTCAGGTCCCAATGACAGTATTGAGAAAGGGGGCTAGAGCTCTAGGATTAAGTGCTTTTGTCGGAGAGACCCCAAGAGACCCTAGAACTTCTACAATGTTTGTACAGACAGCAAATCTGCTGGCACTTCTATCTATTCTGGAAGTGTGAGAAATAAATCTTCATTGCTTAAGGCCCATGCCTTGTTCTTTTTAATTTTAAAATATATTTATTTACTAGGGAAAGAGAGAGACACAGAGAGAGAGTAGAGACAGACTGACAAACAGAGAGAGAAAGAGAGAGAGACAGAACACCATTTTTGCTTCAAGGTGGAGTCTTGTACTATCCAGATAGATCTCAAACTGCTAGGTCCAAACAAGCCTGCGTTACCTCAGCCTCCCAGAAGCCACTGCAATGGACAGTAGGGTGTAGCACATGCTGTTGCTTGAATGAATCAAATCACAATTTACTCTTACCTATTAACCTATCTGAAAGTTTCAGTATAAAATAGTTCATTGTTCTGGAAGCTGCAGGTCAGTCTCACCAGTAGTTTTCTCATTTTTCATAAACTCCATAAGACTCCATAGGAAAATGAGGATGACATTAATCCACTAATGTCACTATGCTGTCAACATACAGTAATTCTAAGAAAACAATGGTCATAGCGGCATCAGCTTCCTCCTCTTGCCAGCTCACATCTTTAAGACTGCACACAATCCTCACAACAGTCTTTCATATATAAGACCCTCCTTTTCCAGAAGAAGAAACCAGGACTCAGAAAAGTTAAATACTTTGTTTAAGGTTACAATTTAGAAAACCAAAAGGCAAAGCTTCCAAAGTCACGAGGGTGTCTTCAGTAATACAGTACTGCTACCATCACACTGCCTTTGACTCACCAGGTTCAACCCGCACTTAAGAGGACAGTGGCAGCACTGAAGCAGAATGGAAGGCTATGTAAATCACTAGAGAAAAGGAGATGGCCACCTACAGCAGGCAGGTTGAGCAGCTGACAGACAGTATGGCTTGCGAACCTGAGTAATGTTTGGCTCTATAAGGAAAAGTTTACCAGACTATGTGTTTTGGGTTGGTAAATGAATTTCATGAAAGTGAAGCTTTCTTTCTTCTTCCATTCACCTGGGCACTGCTTTCCAGTTTGAATAATTTTGCCATTTGTTTTACAAAAAATAACTACTTTTTCCTCCTCTTGGTAATATATAATAATTTTTTCTCAAAATATTTATGATCAAATGAGAAATGTTATTATTTGTTATCAAGAGGAGTAAATCCTTCCATTCTGAATTATCTAATTTGTTCCAATCCAGAAACAGCACACTGGATTTTTCCTATTTAGAAAATTTCCACAAATATTTTGAGGAGCTAAATGAAATAGCTATTACCAATAATTATCAGTGTTACATTTCTATTAAATCTTCAAATGGTTGCCTAAACAGCATAATGTGTACACATAAAATAAAACCTCTTCCATGCATGGATGCTCATTCTTTGTAGTAACTGGAGGAGGGCTGGCTGTCACTGCACTTTCCTCACAGGCACTGTTACTCCTGCTTCTTCTGATAGCTCAGCTTCCATCTATTCTGCTCCAGTTCACCGTGCTCTGCAATTTTGGCCAAGACCCTTCCATCTTACAGTCACTCACCAACTGTCAGCTTCTTAGCAAACAAGAATGCCCCAACTGTGCTGCCACTTGACAGTATTGCTGGGACAACTGACTTTTGCCCAATTACTACATTATTTCTTGTGGAAAGAACCTTGGCAATGTAAAGCCTGTGTAAGCAACACTGCTTTATTCCAATTCAGAGTATCAACTATATGAAGTACTTTTACACACTTGTTTTTTCTCATTAGGAGTAAGAAATAAAATAACTAAAAAACTAGTAAGCAAATAATTTGTAGGTAATAACAAAAAACAAAAACAAAACACAACCAAAAAAAAAAAAAAAAAAACCTGTCTCAGGGCTCACCCACCTTTTAAATTAGTTACTCTTCTACTGGCTTAAAGCAATAGACAGATTTTGCCAAAAGTTGTACAGTATCCTAGGTGATCTGAATACAGAGCTAATGACAGACATGTCCACTAAACGCTAAAGACAGCAAGCCAAAATATATGTGGCAAATGTCCTAGGAATTGAGAAGGCAAGTGTTTTAAACGCTGAAAAGTGTCACTAATAGAAACTACATGGCTCTGAGAGGTGTCATGAAGGTGACAACTAAAGATGAGTGGAATTAGATAAGCAGAAGGAAAAAGAAAAGGGATATTCTAGCTGGGAAACAGATAAGCCAAAAAAGGTCACAGTAATATGCTAGAAGATAAATGGATTTAATACATCAAATGAGCCAATTAATTCACTAAAATAAAATAAGCTCACCACTCCAATTACCAAAAACTTCTTTAGGAAGTTTTAAGTTCTCCAGATCTAAGGAATTTTATTCAGTTCATACAAAGGGCTATTTCTAATGTTTTCCTCTAGTGGATAGAAATTTTAAAACTTCTGATGAACAAAAGCATTCATTATAAAACGATATTACTGTATATCGATCATTACTCAATAAAGTTCAATTGATTCTGATTGGTCCAACTGCCCCTCTATTTGCCAAGATTTTTCCAGATGTGTCCTATTAGAAAGGACAAATCTTTCAGTTCTAGTTGTAGAAATGTTTTATTACTACTACTTTAAGAAAGTGACTGTATTTAACTTCACAGTTACAGAAACTAATTATAAATCTGAAAACCATTACATTTAAGCATGACTGCTTAAAATGCTGAGTACTATTTTAAGATCCCAGACTGAACCTACCAAAAGATTTCAGGTAAAATCTGGGTGCCATCCTGACACTTCTGTAGATCGCACAAATCTCTGAAATTGATGTCTGGATAATTTTAAAATGCTGCTATGCTGGGCTCTCTTTTTGTCTACAGAGAAGATTCTTAAAACATGTAGCTTATCTGCATCTCCCAGGTAAGTAATTATTTCCAAGTATGATAGTAAACCTTAGGACACTATTGTGCATCCACAGACCTGAAGATCATCAGCTGGAGTTGGAGACACACCTACTATATTAACATTTATGATAAATTTATGTAACTGTAATAAAAGCACTATAACTCTAGACTTTATAAGAAATCATTGGAAAAATAATTGGTGAGTACACAATAAACAAAATAATCATCAAAAAATTAAAAACTTTAAAGGACAGGCATTTATTGCTACACAAGCAAAGTGATAATCACAAAATAAAGCAACAAATTTATTTCATGTCTATCACATAAAAATCAAGTCTATAAATATAGTTGAATCCTAAAAGATATATTCTCTTGCTTCATCTACTGCAGGGCTTAATAAGTAAGTTTTTTATTCACCAAAATGATCCAAGCCATATCAAAAGGAAAGAAGACATGTACATCTATAATTGATTTAGGCAAAAACTAGTACTGTCACTCAATGAGCCACACTGCGATCTCTATAACTAAGACTCCTTTCCCTCAGATTAGTCTATCTCTGTCTGTTAAGTTTATTTGCCCTCTCAGCCAAGGCCTTCCTTAGTCAAAATAATATACGTGTGTTAGGCAAGTTTCTAAACCTACACCCAAAGCATGGATAATCAAAGGTGCTCTTTTGTTAAAGTCATGTAAATGCAAAGTTCATAGCTAAAGGAAGGGAAAGGAGATAGAGACATATACATAGAAATGATTTCTTGTTCTGATCCTCAAGTAAACATACTTTCCTGTGATGTCACTGTAAACTAAGTAGATCATATATAGTTTTAAAATATTCACAGAATATTTTTATAAATCTGTTTAGCTAGGTGCTATTTTTTAAAAGCTTTTCAAGTATTTTTATTTTACCAGTTCCAAAAGATGAAAAAAAGTAAAATTAAGAATGGTCAGGTAAGTGCACGACTACAAGTATGAATTACGTGCATTTCCTAGTTTAGTCATTCTGTAACTTTCATATGCAATCCATAACCCTAATATGAGTTTGTGCAGACAGTGTCAAAATTGACATACCTTTCAATGTACCATTCACCACTTAGGAGGCTCTCTGTATAATACCTCATTTTTTACTGCCTTAATAGTGTTTACTATGTTAAAGCACATCTTTAGTAGCTGTTTCATGAGAAATGAGAAAGTAATTTCTGTTAATGAATCCAGTATGTCCTGGACATTCAGAGTACTCTTATAGATTTATAATATGTATGATTCATACATTAGCCTGTGACATCCCAAGACACAGAAGAGCCTGCCGTCTACATCAGCTTTTCCATCACATGTTCTACAGCAATACACTTTTGGAGGCCAACTCTGGAATGGTTACTTCTCAGAGCATATCTAAAGGAAATGGGCTTCCTTGATTTAATTTCTAGAACCATTATTTCTTGCATCCTGCACTTTATATGCTTTCATATTTTCTACTAACATATTTTCATTTTCAAATTTTTCAAAAAGATAAGAACTTTAAAATACTCTTAGGACTACTGTACAAGAAAAATTACATTCTAAACTTACCTTTCTATAGTGCTTGTCACTTTCAGATCCATGATCAGTTGCTCTAAATGCTGTTTCTCCAGATGAACCTTGAAGTTAAACATATAACTATCTAAATTCTTCAATGATGTCAATAGCCTACACTGAATTCCCAATTACATTTAGTCAATTTAAAAAGGAAATGGGGGTAGAGTGGGAGAGAGAAGGGTTAAGGACACAGCTCAGTGGCAGAGTGCTTGCCTGGTATTCTGAATAAAACAGAACTCTAAAAGCCAGGCACATGCCTGAAATCCCACCACTGAGCATCCAAGAAGCTGAAGCAGGAGAATTGAAAGTTCTAGGCCAGTCTGGGCTAACTAATGAGACACTATCTTAAAAAAAAAAGTGTGTGGAGGGGAAGATTTTGGAGCAAACTAGGTTCAAAGCAATAATCATTTTTTAAATTTTACTTCAATATTACTAAATTAAAAAATTGGTTTAAAACTATATAAATGAAAATATGATAAAATAAGACAATCTTTGGCAAGAATTATTTTACACAAGAGTACTTACAGTTTAACCAAATACCACTGTCATCAGACAACATATGATATATAAAAGCAGATTTAAAATCAACTATGACAGGGCAGATGAGACAAACTAAAATTACTTTTCATTTCAATTATCAAAAAATAACCTTTTTCAAGGAAATAGTTTGGCTAAGCAATTTTTAAAAAAAAACTTTAAATCTTACATATTTAGGAATTTTAGTTTCATCACAAAAGCAATTTTTAAAAAATTATTTATACCCAAAGGATGAGTTTGCCTAATAGTTTGTCGAGCTCTGGAGTTTTAAAGTTCAGCATAAGCAACATTATAAATTTGGTCTGCATTTTTTTTTTTTTTGGCAACTAGTTTATTAGAAGCATTTAAGAGGCACGTTAAGGTCAACAAAGATGTCTGGTTACACACCTAACAAGAGAAGTAGGTCAGAAGCTTCTATGACTTCACTAACCAATTTGTGACCTGTGAAAAACCAGCAAAAGGGGAAATAAAGATGTAAAACTTAATATGAATGAGCAAGGATGTCTGAGATCTCAGACTCATATAACAACAGGGCAATAACTGGGCATACAAGGCAATTAGCCTTATGAATTGTACTCACTGTGGTCTGTAGTTAGGTAAATTTTGTTCTAAAGTCGCTATCTTGGCTCTAACCAATTATGAAAAGCAAATGCATAGATAGTCTCATCTACTTGTCAAGAAGAACAAGCATATTTTCTCCTCAGTGACTAAAAGTCAAGCATAAATTTTCCTATCTAATTGTACAACAAACCTCATGTGTATCTTTTGTTAAAACAAACTTTTTGCATTTATACTAGATGCTTTAATTTAAATGATGGGAACGAACAAACACATCTCTTGTGTTTTTTTCACTGTGGTCTTTAGATCTTCAAACAAGAACAGGTTCTTCCTCACCTGTGGTAAAAAAGTCCTTCAGCAAACTGAGGCTTTCAACAATCTTGTCAAGGTCGGGGGCTAACTTTGCAAGTTCTTCTGAAGTAGGAAGGGCTTTTCTAATTTTTTCTGGAGAAGACCAAAACATAAAGAGTCACAACAGTCTCAAAGTAGGAATACGTGTCAAATATTAACCTTGGATCCATAAAAGCATTAACTTGCTTAAATCCCAACTCTATAAAATACCTACTAACATCAATCCCATTTCTAGACGAGAAACTGGAGCACACAGCAAGGAAGTGAGCAAACGTGCTTCAAGCCAGGCAAGCTAAACTTCACAATCCACTCTTTCAGCCACCATGCGGAGACGCTGGCAATGTATTAAAGGTGCTCCTTATGAGTATTAGAAAAGCCATGTGCAAGTGCATCAATACAACACAGTTTTATCTTTAAGTACCATGAGTACTTACAGATTTGTTCCACCTAAATATATAACTGAGATAAGAAATCAGAACTGAGAGAAACAATTCAAAAAACTGTAAAATTCATCATGAATTATAGGCAATCAGGTATTAAATATATTCTTTTATCACCTACTTATTAAAGAAGGTGATATGTTTTGGGTGGGCAGTGTCTAAGGGTAAAAATTATTCCAGGTACAAACTTTTTAAAAAAACTTTATTGTGTGTGTGTTGTGTGTGTGTGTGCACGTGCGTGTGTGTGTACTGTATGTCTCTGTGGAGGATGAAGGGTGACTTTGGGAATCATCCTGGATTGCTTCTACCTCCTTTTTGCTTTTCTTTAGGATTTCCTAGGTTCTGCCCACCAGGGTCAGAAGTGCAGGCTGCTGCCATTTCCTCCTAGCGTTTTCATGTGGGACCTGGGATCTGAACTCAGGACCTTCTGATTATGAGGCAGAGTCTTTAACCCCTTAGCCATCTCTCCAGCCCACGAATGCTCACAAACTTTTAGGGAATTTGGCCACAGAAAGATGTAATCAAAGTATTCAATCAAAAGGATGTTGGTCAAGACAGACCATGGCACACATGTTCCAGGCAACACTGCATAATGCCAGGACATGAGAAAGGATGTTAGATAGAAGTAGTCAAGATGCTAAAGTACATGTCCTTCTGCCTATGGGATTTTTTAAAAAAAACTAAAATACTATCCACATGCAGCTAAGTGAATTAAAGGAAACATTCCAAGGAGGTAGTGCAGTTGTGTTAAAATGGTAGGCTGCTGAATACTTTCTTCGTACAGCTTTTCTCTGATAGACTATTATTGTGATCAGTAAGATAAAACTGCTACACATGAGATTCTAAAGCTGAGAAACTATTTCTAGCTCCAAAAATATAATCTAAAAAAGTTATTTTATTGTTGATGATACAAACCAAAATCAATGTATTCATCGATCTCCCACACGATGTCCGGTACAATCCACTTATAGTCACTAAGATCTGGTATCATATCTTTCCACTCATCAAAAGTCTGAAAGATAACAATGCATGCCAATCAGATCACCTGAATGCCATAGAGAAATATAAAGAAAAATTGTGCTAATTAAAACAATTTATGAAGGATAATGTTGTTTATGGAACTTTTAAGAAACAAATTTAGAGCTGGATAAATGGCTCAGGGGTTAAGATTCTGCTTTGCAAGCAGAAGGTCATAAGTTCGGATCCCAGGTCACACATAAAAAAGGCTGGCCTTCATTTCTGGCCCTGGTGGGTGGAGCCTGGGAAATTCCAGAGCAAACACACACACACACACACACACACACAAATAAAAAGAAACAAATTTAGTGTCCCTAGGTAGTTCTCTAAAAAACAAACCAGCAGGTAAGCATATATGCAACATATAAATACTCTTCTACAAAAAGAAGAATATAGAAAAGAAATGCAAATACACTCCAATTTCAAACTGGTTTCATGATGGCATGAAACAACACCATGAAGCAGAAGAAAGATGGACCAGGAGAGAGGACTTATTGCTGCTATTCGTGTGGCTGCCAAAAAGCCACCCGTGAAAATGTCCTTCTGACAATCTTTTCTGTGGTACTAAATGGCAAAGTTCAATGGCAAACCTAAATTTTCTCATTCCCAGACTAGGTCTCCTTCCTCTGAGCCATTTTCTTTCTTTTTTTTCTCCCACATTTTATTTTTTTTCCTAATTATATAGGTGCAATAGATACCCCATCCTCTCCTTTCCTCTTTCCTCTACAGTCTTCCCCCATTGCTCCCGTTTTCCCTCCCCATCTCCCAGTGCCTCCCTTTTCCTCCCTCCCATCCCTTGGAGCATCTTTTTGTGTGAAGCCAAACCTCCCTCTGAGTCCTTCACCTTAGTGAGGGTTCAGGACTCAGTGGCACAGCCCAGAGTCCCTTCCTGGGCTCCCGATTAGTATGGGAACTCTATCATGACTGTCTAATCCCTTGCTTCTAAGGATCCTATTCCTCCCTCCCTCCCTCCCTCTCTCCCTCCAATCTTCTTCTCTCCAATTTCCCTCCCTCCCTCCTTCCTTTTCTTTCTTTTTTTCTTTCTTTCTCTCTGTCATAGTTAGGCACAGGTGTCAACTTTACAGTTGAGGGTTTGTGCTCAGGGCATATTTGTAGAGAATTAATGGTTGAGTTAAGCCCACAGCAAACTTGCAAGAGACTGTCTAGCTGATAGGGAAGGTCCAACCTATGGTGGGTGGGACTAGGTACTGGAATAAAATACTGAGAGCTGATTGAGAAAGTTGACATCCTTCTGTACACTTGGTCAGACATGCTGGGCTGGCAAGTAAGGATCATCCCTCTCAGCCATTATGTGGAATGGTGTGGCCAGTGCCCTTGGCCTTGGTGGTGCATGCTCTCTGTCAAGCTGGACTGAGAACTGTAACTGGACTGTCTTAAGGAAATAAACCTCTTGTTCCCTTAAGCCGTTGAATGATCATTTATCAGCAACCATGCAGGCAAACTGCAACAGAATTTGGTACCAAATTCTGGCTATGTGGATTTTGAACAGTTTTTTTTTTTCTTTTTTTTCTGGTGTGTGTCATGTGATTTATTGCTTACAATTAAGGAGTGAAACGGTAAAGATTACTTTTCTATACAAATTAGGCAGATGGATTTTCCCCATTCATATTTTGCTAGTCATTCTGATGGTTGAGGTGTTTTCTTTTTTTTTAATATTATTTTTTATTTCTTCCACTCATACAAAGTTGTTAAGTACCCCATTCCACTCCCTCCCTCCACCCCTCCCTGGATCCCCTTGCTCCCTCCCCACCTTTTCCCTTTCCTCCCCCCTCTTTCTCCCAGTGGGCCCCCCCCCATTCCTGGAGCATCCTATAGTGTGCATGGATTTTGAACAGTTTTGTTGGAGGAACTTTGAAATGTTTGAAGCTTTTGAGCTTGTGGATTACAAATACCATTCTGCAGAGTTTAATGGGCCATTTGGATAATGAAAATACTGGGAGAATTGTGGGTTGTTTGGGTCCAGTTTATATGATGAGGGGAATGAGGACTTTGGTAAAGTCGAACTTAAAGATGATGGGCTGATTTGCTTGATAGAGAAGAGCTGTGTTGATGTTGATGGCTATGAAGCTCTGGATGTGGAAAGTGACTTGCATTGGGATGGTATTCATGCTTTCTACCATCCCAATGCAAGTCACCGTATGGCAATTTTGTGATTTGAAAATCTGAATTCCTTCAGGGACGAAAGCCCAGATTGAAGCCATTTCTTGCCCTTTGGAAGTTTCAGCTACCTAGAAAGAAGCTTTTCCGGGTTCAGTGCGTTTTGGTTCAGCTGAAGTTACGTTTCAACCTTGCTTAGGAATCTGGCAGCGTCCCCCAGGTGGTACTGGTTTTGGTGTACTACTGAGGGGTTCATGGAGAACAGCAAAAGCTCGGCACCAAGTGGCAGGCGTAGAGTTCTGCAAGGGAAGGTGAAGCTTAAAGCTGCAGAGGAGAACCCAGAGTGTTGTTTGAGATGCCAGAACCGTGGGATGTATGCTGAGGACGGCTGCAAGTGAAGATTCAGCCTTGTTCAGAGGAACTCTGCTTCTACAATTTTGAGCTGCAAACAGGGACTGGGATTGCCAAGAATTTTTGAGCCACCATGACTACACGATGAGTAATAGAAGATGGACATTGAAATACAGGATGCGGTAATTGATTTGCTGGACTTGATTTTAATGCAATGTTTTCTTATTGTGTTATGATACTTCTATTTTGATGTTTTATCTTGTTGAAGCGTTTAACATATTTTGATTTGATAGACTCTTATAGTTAAAAGATTTGAGACATTTTTTAGGACTTTCAGTTCCAACATTTTAATAACTGAACTTTTAGTGATTGATATTTTTAAATTGGATTATAGAAACTTTTAATTTTGGACTTTTATAATTAATAAAATTAAATGTATTTATAAGTAAGATAACTTTTAACACCTATGGGGACAAGGATTGAAGGTTACAGTTTAAAAATGCTATGTTTTTGTGTCAAGTTGACAAGGGGAGGAGTGTCATAGTTAGACACAGGTGTCAACTGTGGGTTGAGGGTTTGAACTCTGGGCACATTTGTAGAGAATTAATGGTTAATTCCAGAGCAAATCTGCAAGAGCCTGTCTAGCTGATGGGGAAGGTCCAACCCATGGTGGGTGGGACTAGGCCCTGGAATAAATCACGGAGAGCTGGTGAGAGAGTCTGCATCCTTCTGTACACTTGGCCAGACATGCTGGTCTGACAAGTAAGGATCGTCCCTCTCTCAGCTATTACGTGGAGATGGTGTGGCCAGTTCCCTTGGCCCTGGTGTTGATGCATGCTCTCTAACAAGCTGGACTGAGAACTGTAACTGGACTGTCCTAAGGAAATAAACCCCTTGTTCCTTAAGCCATGATCATTTATTAGCAACACTCTCTCTCTTTCCTTTCTCTCTCTCTGTCTGTCTCTTTCTTTGTGTGTTCTGGGATTTCCCAGGCTCCACTCACCAGGGTAGGAAGTACAGGTCACCACCCTTTCTGCCTGGCGTTTTTTACATGGGGCTTTCTGCTTGGGAGGCAGAGTCTTAACCCCCAAGTCATCTCTCCAGCTCTCTCTAGGCCATTTTTATCGCTCATAATTATAATTAAGATTCATACAACACTAGTGACAAACATACACAATAAATTCTTACATATTTTACTGTACTAAAGAAAAATTCCACTTTCTTTTCTTTCTACTAATGCTAGAAACATCTATGGTTATACCATCTGAATACGCTCAATCTCAACTAATGCTAGAAAAATTGAAAATAATTTTAAATAATTAGGAAACAAATAAGAAGATTAGGCTTACCTTTTTGGCTGTATAGCCACCCCCAACAGCTGATCCTAGGATGATATAGCGAAGTTTCAAGAGCCGTGCAGCTAACCTTGCTGGCCAAAAATTCCTGCGGGGCTGGAAGCCATACTTAACTGGAGAAAGTTTCAATTTATGTAAAGTAAGGTTAGTCAGAGACGAGAACTGCTGAAGTGGTGTTCTTAATTGGGGTCTTTGATGCTTCAAGGTAGTGTGACGTGAATGACAAATACTTCGTGAAACCAGATGTAATTTTTGGAGTGGTAAGTTTCCTTTTGTTCCAGAGTTATGTTTTACCAATGACTGGCAGACTTCACTGAAAGACAAGCAAGGATGGGAGAAAGATCAGGCACAGTAACAATGCAAAGGAAATGACATGAAAGAGCACAGTGTCAAAGGAAAACACATGCTCGTGTGACGCACGCAACCAGCACAGCACAGTGTGGAAGCTCCATGTGCTGATTCACTCAGTCCTGCAGATAATCTTGTGGAGAACATACTGGAAATGCGGCACAGAGATGACAACACAACTGTCCCAAGTCAACAAGACACAGGAGCAAAGGTGGAATTCATATCCAGACAGGGAGACTCCAGACTCTGTGTGGCTAGTTTATTCTACAAGGGCTGTGATACTGGTTAATGGAACTGAAACCAAAGAATGAAAACATAGACACTTATTTTACCAACTGCCATTCACTGTAAGTAAAAGCTGAAAACAAAACTGCACATAAAATTTTCTAGTCACACAAACTCTAGCAGGAGAGCAGCTACTGTTTCTGTCTACTAATGGAAATTAAATTAATCCCATCTCATGAACTTGCTTCCCCAGGAAAATGAAAGTTGCATTACAGCCTAGAGAGAACAGAATCTACACACTCATGGCCAGTTTCTGTCCTGCACAAAATTGGAAGGTTACTGACAGAAATCATAAATGCCTGAATTCAAAACACACTCAGTTAAATACTATAGGCTAGGCTAAGTAGTTTTAAAATGTCATTTAGTTGCATGAAATTAAAAGCTTCTTAAAGAAAAGGAATCCTAGGACCTCCTGCGCTCTAATCTAAAGACAGTATTTAACTGCTATTGCATATATTTCTTACAATATTCTTGGGAGCCTCTAACTCAAGATACTTGACGCGAATGGGATTTAACAATAAATACTGCCAGATTAAGCATGTGCAATTCCACAAGTTAATGTTACTTCTGGTTATAAAACACTTCCTTTTTACAGGCTGGTAACCAGTGCTGTGCAGACAGCTTAGAGGCTGTGGAAAAAACAAAAACAAAACGGTTTGGATTCCTAGATCCCACATAAAATACCTAATGGGCATGGTGACACACATGAAATTCTTGTCTCAAAAATTGGAGCTTGGGAATTCCCCAAAGCAAGCTAGCAAGCTGCACTAGTCCTTATCAGTGAGCTCTGGGTTTGATTAGAAATTTTGTTTTGAAAGAAAAAGACAGAAGAGTGATCAATGATGATTCTCAATATAAACGTGCACATGCTCCCAAACATACATATACACATATAAGCATGCTCATGTACATACAATAAAAACAAAAAAAGAAAGAAACAGATGCTGGTAATCATATTGCCTTTTAAAAAAAGCTTTATCCTCAATATAAGCCATAACTTCTACCACTTATTAAACAAGATTCAATTCTTGTGACTTCAGAATTGGCATTATGTAATAGAAAGTGTCTCCACGTCAGCAATCGCTCACACGCAAAAGTGTAGAGGCATTTAGATAGTACAAGAGCTCAGAGAAAATAAGTGAACCTTTGGAATTGAGACAGCGGTTTTAATTTCTTAGCAAAAGTAGAAGTTAAATGTTATAATAGATCTGGAACCAGACCTTAAAACAGAGAAGGAAAACAGACAACTGGACAGATTCCTATTCAGGGATGGAATGAAACCAAGCAGTCAAAGTGAAATTTCTTCCCTATGTACTCCAACTATTAAAAGCTTGCATCCCTGACTCCAAATCAGTAGTAATTTTCATCTTGCAGAAAAACTTTGCTGGAGTTTTGGAGAAACTTGTTTTGAATAAACTTCAGTCTTCGTGGATGAAGCTTGGGTTTGTGTTCTACCTTGTTCCTGTCCCTCCCGCTTTCTTCTTCTTTTTCTAACAATTAATAAGTGATAAAGAAAGAAAGAAAGAAATTCCAGATATGGAGAAAGGCACATAGGTTAAACCATGAGGGAAGGAATGAGTTGGCACAGGAGGTTCACAATGGGTGGGAAGATCAGAGAGATGGTCTAAGGACAAGTGTTGAGCCTCTGAG
Source organism: Typhlomys cinereus (assembly GCA_023101885.1). Taxonomy (NCBI): domain Eukaryota; kingdom Metazoa; phylum Chordata; class Mammalia; order Rodentia; family Platacanthomyidae; genus Typhlomys; species Typhlomys cinereus. The sequence goes on from JALPQD010000488.1 coordinate 763,819, forward strand.
AGTTCCTGAGTGGAGATTAGGAGGTAATGAACGTAGAGTAGTGACAGTATACCCAGTACATGCATACCTTGGACAAGACTACAAGTACCCACATTTGGTAGTCTCTGTCCCCAGGGCTTTCAGGGATCAAAAATAGTTTCTCTTGTTTTAAAGGGCGAAAACCTCAAATTCTAATTTCCCATCCTAACTACTTTATTAAGTTTCTAACTCACCTTTTCCATTTCTTCAGTGAAAGAGTTCTACTGAGGACACCAAAAGGGTTCAATGGGTATTTTCTTCAGTTTTCTTTGTCCTCAGCAAAGAGATAGGGTGCCAACACCTCCTGGATGTTGGAACTTTCTTTGACACCTAGCTTCACTCCACCTCACTGGCCACCCCTTTTCAGACTCCTCGAATGTCTTGTCTGAAGGTACGTTGTCTCCCCCAGGCTCATGTGTTTGTTCTTAGCTGATGTTAATGTTTGGGACGGTTGTGACAACTTTAGAAAGTGGAACACTGGGGGAGGAAAGCATGTCACAGGGGACAGGCCTTGAGTTTTGGTAGCTCTGCCCTGCTTCCTCTAGCCGTTTGCTTCTCTCTTCCTCTGCCTCCACGACGAACACTGTAACCTGAACCGAACTTCAACTCCTGGCTTCACCTACTCCTATAAGATTTCTGACATAATGGACCATACCTCCCCTCTGGATCTGTGGGTCAAATAAATCTCCCTTTCTTCCTGAAGCTGGTTGTATCAATAACAGAGAAAAGTAACTACATCTTCCTTAATTACCTTTTAACTTTGGGAGGTCATCAAAGCTTCCTGAGGCAGTCCTGCCAGTACCTGCCTTCCTCAGTTACCAACCACATGCTCATGTTTCTCATATTTCTACCTAGAACAAACAATTAGGTTCTGGACTCCTGTGTCCAATCGCCTGTCCAGCATCATCTTGCCCATCAAAAAGGTATCTCAAGTCAAGATGCCAAAACCATTGAACCTCTACTTAAGGGGCTATCCAATTTAATAGCCATAGATTTGGGATCATTCTTGATACTTTCCTCATGTCCTCACCACTCTTCTTCTTTTTTTTTTTTTCTCACCACTCTTCTGAATGCAAATCTTATCACTATTAGTAACCTCCTTCCATGTCTCAAACGGCTCGTGTGTGTGTGTGTGTGTGTGTGTGTGTGTGTGTGTGTGTGTGTGTATAAAAATCCAAACTCATGCTCTGTAAAGCCCTATACAATGTTTTCTGTATCTCCCACTTGCCTCTCAGCTCCACCCTGAATAATGCTCACTCAGTTCCTCAACTATGCCCGTCCCTGCTACTCCTCCTCAGTGACATTCATCCCTGCATTCCCTTCCTTCTCTGGACCTTCAATGGTATTCATTATAATGCTAGTCCCCTGCTACAATTCTTGACTATTGTACCTTTTCTTTATAAAGATGAAATAATGCAGTATTTGTCTCTACCAGTACACTGCACTCTCCATAAGGCCAGGACCATATGTATTTAGCGTATCATTGCATTTCCAAGGTCTATAGTGCCTTGCTAACAGTACAAACTCAAAACTACATTTATTGAACGAGCACAGGTTACTGGTGAGATTAAACTGCAAAAAATTTGATCAAAGATAACAGTAAAGGCTAGCAGAGGGGGGCTTCATGTCACTTCAATGTCAACTTGCACTAAACTCACTACTGTATAAATAAGTGAATAACCCTTTAAGTTTCTAAAGTTATATCTACCTTTCAAAGAAGAACTAATCTGACTACATATGCACTAAGATGAACTCCAAGACTGAGGTCAGACCTATGATGTTTTTGCATTTCACTATTTTCTCCTTGTTTTTGTTTCTAGATCCCTAAAATTTCTATTTCCATAATGATGGCAACAATAACTATATATGATAAGAATAGTGTATTCCGGGGCTGGAGAGGTGGCTCAGGGATTAAGCCTCTGCCTTGCAGGCGGAAGGTCCTGAGTTCGGATCCTAGACCCCATGTATAGACACGCCGGGCAGAAGTGGGGGGCGGGGGGGAGGAGGAGAGGGGTACGGCCTGCATTTCTGGTCCTGGTAGGGCGGAGCCTGTGAATCCCAGGGCAGAGTAAACAAGAGGAGGTGGAGGCAGTCCACGGTGGTTCCTGAATTTGCCCATGGTTCTACACACACACACACACACACACACACACACACACACACACACATATACATACACACATATACATACGCATATGCACACACGCACAATTGAATAAAAAAAAAAGAATAGTCTATTCCAGGTTATTAACTAGAAAGGATGTTCTTTAATTAGTCCTCTGGAAGAATGAGTGATTCAAAGCAAATCCTAGTACTTAGAAAGGCATCCTCCAGAATTACTTCCAGTTCAAAAGACAAATAAATGTTCATAGAGGGGAGGGCTACTGTCACAAGAAGATATCCTTGATATACAGGTAACATTGAAAAGCGAAGCCAATGAAATTTACTAAAGTACTATATGAGTAAATATTGCTCGGGTCATACATACTCCAACCCATTCCAATCCTGTCAAATATTAGGGGAAACAATCAACCCTACCCCCAGACTGAGCATTGTGCAAGGAATTGTGGATATAGATTTCTCAGTAACACTAGCATTTATAACAGGCTCAGATCCCTGTCCATAAAAGCTCTAAAACAAAGGATGCAAGATGATACAATCAATACATCTAAAGCAGAGCTTGCTCCGTAGCCTTCTCAAATAAGTCCTAACCTGAACACAGCATCTGCACAAATCATTACCTTTTCATGTGTGAATATGCTTATGTAGCTGGACTTGTGCAGCAAAATGCAAACTCTTAGCATGACAATCAAGATAAACAACATTCTTTAATTCTGGAAAGAGCAACTATGAAATCTTAACTAGTATTTTTAGGACTCCTGAAAATATTAAATAGGAACGTATTCAAAAACATCAATCAGGGGCTGGAGAAGTGGCTCAGGAGTTAAGCCTCTGCCTTGCAGGCGGAAGGTTCTGAGTTCGGATCCTAGACCCCACATATAGGCGCCGGGCGGAAGCGGGGGCGGCCTGTTTCTGGTTCTGATAGGGCGGAGCCTGTGAGTCCCTGGGCAGAGTAAACATGGAGGAGATGGAGGCGTCCATGGTGGTTCCCGAATTCGCCGTGGTTCTACACACACACACAACACGCGCACGCACGCACAATTGAATAAGCAATAAAAAAAAAATCAAGAGAACACAGGCTATATCTAGATCCCTAAAATTTTAATGCATTAACTATATTATTGTCATTATTATTATTATTGTGTGCGTGTGTGTGCACGTGTGTAGACATGTACATGTCAGAGTGCGAGTGCAGAGGTCAGAGGACAGCTCTCAGGAGTCATTTCTCTCCCTCCACCTTCTGGAATGGAGTTTACACCATCTGGCACTTTTACTTGCTGAGCCATTGAGCCCTCTCACTATTCCTAGATTTAAGCATTTTTTTAAAAGAGCTTAATTAAATATTAAAAATATTAAAATAAATCAAATAAATTCCTCTGGGTGTAGAATAAAAAAGGAAAAAAATGTAGATTTAAGAGAAAGCTTCGGGGGGAGGAGGAGGGAGGGAGAGAACTGGTCTACCTTTTAAGTTTGTATGAGCGGAAATAATAAAAAATGTATTAAAAAAAAAGAGAGAAAGCTATAACTAAATAGTTTCCAAAGAAAGTGGAGGAATAGGAATAGCGGGGTCCACAAAATGATCCACTGGGATTATGGAAGACAGTTGAAATGTTGAAAGCAGTTTTTTTTTAAATCTTATCCTTTAAGATAGGCAAAAAAAAAAGTAAAAAGTTTATTAGTTTCTAAGTCATCTTTAAAATTGTAAGATAAACGTGCATAAACATATTGTGGCAGATATGTACTTTTTTGACAGATGAATGGTAATTATATTTTGGAAATTAGGGGACATACGGGAGGTCTCAAATTTATACAAAATATATCTAGAACAACAGGAATAAGGAAAGGAAGAAAATAAAAATGTAAGAGAAGGAAAATTCCCAGAACTGAAGGAATCTTTTTAATTGAAAGGCCCACTGAGTGGCAAGCCAGATGAGAAAGAAAACCCTTACTTTAGATAAAGCTGTGAGAAATTTAAGATCACTGACAACATCAAGATTCTGAACCGTCTGTGAAGACAGCAGCCTTCTTCATTCAAGGAAAAGTGAAAAATAAGCATGACAGAAAGTAGCTCCCATCATCTCTCATTCATCTGCCACATCTTGCACAAAATGCCCTTTTTATTAATCTTATGCAAATTGCACCCCCCAAATGTTGGTCATTTGGTGTTTTCATTTGTCCAGGAATTTGTATTTATAAAAAGTTTTTTAAAAAGCAGAAAAAAGTCTGTTTCTATTTCAAGAATAGGAATTAACTGTACTATTTTCATGACTTACATATCTTCTAGAGCAAAAGACAAATTCCGTAACTTGGGGGTTTCTGGTGTCTGTTTATCTGTCTGTCTACCTCCCTCCCTACCTATTTTGGCATGCATGCGTGTGTGTGTGTGTGTGTGTGTGTGTGTGTGTGTGTGTGTGTGTGAAAGAGCACTGTGTGTGTCTGTGGAGGTCCAAGAGTGACTTTGGGAATTACCCTGGATTGTTCTACCTCCTTTTTTGCTTTGCTCTGGGGTTTCCCAGGCTCTGCCTTCCAGCAGAAGTACAAGCTGCCACCATCTCTTCCTGATATTTTTATGTGGGATCTGGGATCAGAACTCGGGTCCTTTCACTTGCAAGGCAGAGGCTTAACCCCTGAGTCATCCCTTCAACCCTGCTTAGGGGTTCTAATTTTCCACATTCCCATTTCTTTGGCTGGTTGAACTGTGCTTAGGCATGAGACTTTTTTTTTTGTAATGTCTAATTCTGTGGAATCTGTAACTTCAGAAATAACTTAGTCCAACAGTATCCAACTGTATAAACAAATAATATAAACTATAAACCGGTTTATTTGTAAACCCAATTCCTATGCATCTTAATTGCTTTAAATATTTTCTATACTCTCACTATGTTAAAGAATATTGGATGCCTCCATATTAATTACTTACAATTACAATAATTAAAAAAGCTGTTAATAACTTACTTCAATACCATAGGCCATAAATTTCCCCTCAAGTGAAAAATCCATGAATTTAAAAGTAATCATATTGTATCTGACTCTAACTTTTGACATTTCTTATAAATACTATAAATTATGTACACCATTAGAAATTTTTAAATAAGATTCAAGATAAGTTTAGATAAGAGATAAGAGTAATTCAGGAAAACTTAAAGACTTCCGATCTTGCTTGTTGGATATCACTTCTGGTCTATCAAATGCCTGTGACAATGTGTTAAGGCTGGGTCGTATGGAAGGTTGTTAGAACAAATTGTATTATGCATAAAATCAAATTCAATAACATAAATGCATAACGGAATCCACAGAAATGAAGAGACTTTTTAGATCTTCTAATTACAACTAAACCTGGTCAAGAGGACAACGACAGTAGGAGACTACAAAAGTGGTGAATCCCAAAGTGTACTTAAACACTGAAAGGGGGAAAAACAAACAAACAAACAAACAAAAACAGACAAAACAAAAATCATGCTATGAAGAAGGCATCTCCAAACACCATCTGACATGCGTGGACACTGCTCTAGATCTGAGTTCAGAGGCTTGGTTGAGAAGTAGCTGCAGATACAAAGCACACACGGCATAGAGCTGGAGGACTGCAGTTAGTGTTTTTAAAAATGCATCGACACATGAACAGAGCCAGAAAAGAAAAGGACAGAACCAAAGGCAGAGGGAACAGCGAGACCACAAAGGTCTGGAAAGGGCAGGGGCAAGGGACAGGGTCACGGGCAAGTCCAGCCAAGGATCCTGTCACTCCGAGGGCCCAAGAATCTCCTGGAATTGTGCAGAAGCCTTCGGGTCATGTGAACATTCTGGAAGCAGTGATGGGACAAACCTGCTTCTCCAAGGGGCCGCGGAGAGAAATAACGGGGCCAGGTCGTAGGCCGCACTTACCAGGCCACGGCGGCCCGACGGAGTCGCCACATTCCGCCGGCGGAGAGGTCACACAGGCGCCGAGAGGCCACGCGGGAGCCCCTGGGTCGGCCCCAGTCCGACTCGGACTCCAGCAATGACCCAGGAAGAGGCTCTCGGCAACAAGGGCACCGAGCAGCCGCTGTGTCCCTCCCAGTGGCGCATGGACTTCCGCAAGGGCCGGCCCGGCACCCGTACTTGGTCCGTCACTGAAACACCGCCCCCAACAACCCGGGTCGGCAGCACGAACGGGCCGGAGACGGCTCGCGCACGCGCATGAGCCTCTGGGAGGCTCCCTTTCCTTGCCTTTAGGTCCCACAGCAGGTGGAATTCAGAATGCGAACTTCCCAAGCTAAGAACTCGGACTGCGAGGGGTCAAGAGTTGGGCAGGGTGGAGAGTATGAAATCTAATGACTGTAATAAATGACTGTCCATGTAATAAAGTTGCTTAAAAGCACTTTAATACCCTTAGAATGATCTTGGTAGACGGGAGTGGAGTCATGGACAGGTTTAGGTGCCTTAGAATGTCAGATTGGATCTGAAAGGCGCTCAGGTCATTTAAGTTAGCCATAGGTTTGGAATAAACGCACGTAGTTTATGAAGGAACAAGTGAATTCATTCATTCATTCATTCTTTAGCCGGCGTTCATCTGAATTTGACTGCCATTAATTTGTTGGTCCTTGTCAAGGTTTCTTTGTTTTTTTTCTTTTTTTAAAATTATTATTATTATTATTATTTATTCAATTGTGCGTGTGTGTGTGTGTATGTATATGCGCGCGCATGTGTGTATGTGTGTGTGTGTAGAACCACGGACAAATTCGGGAACCACTATGGACGCCTCCACCTCCTTCTGCCCCGGGATTCACAGGCTCCACCCTACCAGGCCCAGAAGCGCAGGCTGCCCCCGCTTCCGCCTGGCGTCTATACGTGGGATCTGTGATCCGAACTCAGGACCTTCCGCCTGCAAGGCGGAGGCTTAACCCCTGAGCCACCTCTCCAGCCCCCTTGTCAAGCTTTCTAACAGTTTGGTATTGCCCAGTGGTCAGTGATCTTGCAGCAGGATTCAGCCAAGTATTGTATTGAACCTACTTTTGACTTTTAAGATCTTTTCCTGTTCTCGCTTTCCCCTGATACTGCTGATAACTAGTCTCCCTAAACTAATGGCTTCTCTCAACTGTATTTCTCAATCTTGGAAACTCCCAGCCAAATCTTGGACATCCTGGGCTTATATATATTCGTATATAAAACAAACCTGCTCTTCTTTCCAGAGTACCCACAATGAGAAATTATGCAAAAGAAATGTGATCTGCGAAAGTAAGTAGAGATTTTAGTGGGGACTAAAAGAATCTCATGCCTCATTTTCAAGGACAAATCATTTTCCCTATCACATCCACAAAAAGTAATTAAAATTCTTTTTCCCTGTACTGTCAGAATCATAAATCTGAATTCATCCGTTCACAGTAACACCAAGTAAAAACCCAGCTGCTTGATAGTAAATTGTATTTGTTACTGTTACTTCCAAATTGGCTTAGGGTGAAAAAAAAAGAAACTAAATAACATGTCTTCCTGGTTTAATCTTTACATTTTACAAAGCTCTTGTTTTGCAGTTCCACTTTTAGATAGGGATTATGGGCCAGTCCCACATGAAATTTATGTACCCATTGTATGAACTAGCCAAAGATCACACTCATCATAAATGTTGGTAGATAGGAGCAATTAAGTGAATAATATTTACACTGGTCACAGAAGCCTATGAGGTTGCACTTTATGTTCCAATCAGAAATAATCTCTGGTACAGATGATTTGCAATGGCTCTGTTTAAGATTTTTTTTAACCTCATAATGATGCCAAAGAAATTTGTATTAGGTAGAAGCTATGCTTTACATACTTACTATGGCCAGTCTGTTCTTCCACCTTTTGTTACTATTGAATAGTTGCATAAATTATTCAACATTTTAAATTAAATAGGCTTTGTGTCACATGATTTTTGCCTATTGCATTGTGTTAATGTTCCCAGCATGTTTTTCACATAAGTTAGGTTGAGCCATACTGTTTGACAGGATAGGTGTATCATATACATTTTCACATGATATTTTCAAATTATTACAGGTTCACGGAATGTAATCCCACTGTGAAGTGAGGAACAACTATTTACGATATTACATGGGAAAATGGATAAACTTATGAAATCAAACTGCCACAGATGTTTGTTTGCCTCAAGTGTAAAATAACACAGGATTTATCACTGACATTTAAAAGCAGACACATTTTATGTTAAAAGTAGTTATTCTTGAAATGCAACACAACATTAACTTCTTTTTAAATTATTCTTTGAGAGTTTTCTACATGAATACAAATAAATTTGTCATTTTCACTTTTTCTTTTCCAATCCTATCCCTTCCCTTCCCAGTTTAAGCTTTTTTACCAACAATCTCTCTCCTACTTTCCTGTTTCTTCCTGTAATGTCCCACTAAGCTTTGTATGGGTTGCTTGTACTGAAACATGCCTGAGCATTTGTGTAGCATGGATGATACATCAGTGTGCACACTGAAGAAAGTGGCTCTCCTTCCCACAGACACCATTAACTCTCAATAGTCTCTCAGGGAGGTATGATGTCTCTGGAGATCTTCCTCCTTCCATGGTGAAATGTCGATATGTCAAGTCTTGTGTAGGTCTTGTGGAAATAAACACAGTTGCAGTGAGTTCATGAATGTGACCTCCATGTCTTGTCCAGAAGATACTGTCTGGTAGCATGCCTCTTCACCCTCTGACTCTTACATTTTTTACCACCCCCTCCTCTGAGATGTTTCCTGAACTTGTCCTGTTAGGGTTGATCACATCATTTCAAGAGGAAGCTTCTTATTTGATGGCTGAGAGATTTTCTCATCTACTAATATAGTTTGATATCAAATCCCTCCTAGGGCTTATGACCTCCTATCGATAGGTTCTTGGCCTAATTTATAGTACTAAACTTGTGTTCCCTGCTGAAAAGCAAAGTCCTGTACTTACATACAAAAAAAATCTTGGAACCAGGAGCCAAGTAGTATTTAGTGCTCTTTCTTGAAATTGAACACATCAATTGATGTGATTGCAGCCTCATTTTTCTTAGTAAGATTGAGAGGAATGGGAGCCATTGTTTACATAAAATGAATAAATTAGAAGGTCAGATGCTTCTAAAGAATGAGTAAAATTTTATCAGAATAGCATAACTATGTAAGTTATGTGATATCAAAATAAAGCAATTTAATATGGCATTATACAACGGATGCTCCCATGATATTCACATTCATGATATTCCTCATCTAGTAGAATATTAAAGTTAATGAGTTTAATGAAAAGTAGAGTGAAGGAAAGACTCTTGGATCATAAAGAGTACAGATTACTTTTATTTTTATTATCTTTTATATTATTTATGCATAGCTGTTAAATATATTTTCTGACCTAGAAATCATGAAATAATTTTATGATTTTTAAATTAAATTCTTAGGTTCAGCTAGAATTGAACAATTCACCAACTAAAGCTTTCCAAACATTTATCTTATTGTGCAAAACAACTCTGGCTAGCCAATGAATGATAAATCTTCAAAGAAAAAGTAAAGAAAGGTTAATAGAAATTGAAATATTTGTATCTGTCTTCACTGAGCTTACACTTAAGGTTTTACAATCAAAGTTTTTTTTGGAAGATATCTGAACTTCCTGGTATTGTACTTTCCTCCGTGGTTTCCTGGAAAAACAAACACTTGAAGCCACATATATTTCCCATCATCCTTATCAACTCTTCCCAGTGCTCAGTTATAGTCATCATGGACAAATGTAACTCACTTCCCATTTCCATGAACACTGCCTGGTGTGTGTGTGTGTGTGTGTGTGTGTGTGTGTGTGTGTGTGTGTACATAATGTAGTTTCTGCCCTAAGCTAACCATGATCTGGCCAGAGAGACATATATGTAAAAAGATGTGTCAAAATGAGTCAGTATATACCACAGCCTCAACATTTTGTAAAGCCTCCTCTACTGTAGCTGGAACATGGTGATTCCTAAAACAGACTGGTCATCACAAATCCCTGACCTCTTCACCCTAATGACCTTGAGGAAAGACAATCTTTTGCATGGTATCTTTCTCTCCCTATACCCACTGCCTTACTTCCCTAGCAACTCTTTAGCAACTTCTGAGATCTTAACAGAAAGCTGCCTAGCCAATGGGCTCTCTCTCTCTCTCTCTCTCTCTGTACTCCCTCCCATTACTATGTGGGTAATGGCAGTTCTCTTCCTTTCTCCCTATCCTGGACTTTAAGTTTTCTTTTCCGTACTAGTGCTCTTCCATCTTACAGCTAAACTATAGTTTCCTTGACACTAATAAAACTCAGTTTTTCTTATGTCTGTCCCTTGTGTTAGTTTCTCTTTATCATGGACCCCCATGTAGACCTCACATGTTGTAAAGTCACTTTTAATTCCCTTCCACTTTGACTTAACAAGGTTAGCAGCAGTAGCTGCTATAAAAGTATCACTCAGATGCCACCTGGACCATCCTTTGGCTCCCTCCCTTTGTGATGCCCACTAAGAAAATGTTTAGATGTGAAATTCAGAGTATTGTATAAAAGACAGAAGGTTTCTTTGCTAACTCTTGTCTATACCCACAATATAACTGCTAAACTTATTTGGTTTATCCTATCTGCCTTTCCAGTTACAATGGTTTAATTGTTGTGTAGATCTTGTAGGCTTAATTTATGTTTTGTCTCTTTTAGAGGGACCTTGAAACAATAAAGTCATCTATCATAGACCTCTAGAGCATCCCATTATTTCATAGATGAGGACATCAGACTGCTCTCACTTCCATTAGCCCAACTTAGCAGGAAGTACCCAGAGCGGTCATTGCCCCTCATCCCCTGCAGCCTGAGTCCTCAAATAGGTTTATGGGGGGAATGAGTAGGATTAGAGTAGCTATGCTGGGATGGGTCTCTAATGTCTTTGAAGATCTTTGAAATTCCTGAAGGCCATCCCCCACTGCTGGGATCACCCCAAAGGAACACCCCTGCTGAGGAAGTGACTTCAATCCTCCACAGATAAGATGGTCAACTTCCATATCCAATAAACAACTTGATCTCTAGCCCCTCGTGGGCCCAGGAGCAACTGGGTTGGGCCCCAATGGGAACTAACCAATGAGAAAAAGTCAGTTTCCCAGGCTTGCCTAAGTGTACAAATATGCCTGACCCTGGCAGCCATCTTTGGCACCTGCCCCTCATGGCACTCTAGTGCCATGAGTCCGTTCCTTCCCCGCTCCTCATAGATTCCATGCCTGGAGTCTATGAGTTCTCTGGGACATCTTAGCCCCTCATGGCACTCCACGTCTGGAGTCCATGAGTTCCAGCCTTTTTCTCCTCTAATAAATTCTACCTTAATCCTCCACACGTGTTCTGGTTTCAATCTTCAACTCCCGAACACAAGAACCCTGCAATGTTAGGATGGTCATTTCCAATAAAATGACATAGACTATTACTTCAATCATTATTACTTTCCTTGCATGTATAATACATCTACTTGTTAATACTGAGACAGGCACAAATAGGCTTTGAGATGGGCACACCTTGCAGAAAGAAACACAAGAATTCTTCACACAGCTAAAGCAATTGTTCAACATATGGACAAAGTAAAAGTAAAACAGAGTACTTTAGTTTGGCTCTGCCCAGTCAGAATCGAGGCATAACCAAACATCAAGGAGTTGGTCTCCCCACAACAATTACCCATGAGAAGTTCTTTTACTTTCTGAGTTAGAAAGTAAAATTCCAAAATATTAATCAAAAAAGTCATCAATAAAAAGCAAATAAAGCAATCTTATAGATGTACCATGCATTAAAAGTATAATTACATAACACTTTAATGAACAGATAAATAAATGAGGCAAATTCTGTAGTCATTGGAACAAGTAAAGTATTTAACTACAAGTATCCTTTTACCAGTTTGTTTAAAATATAAAATATTTTAATGTCTAAAAACTATATGCTTTGACTATTTACTATGTGACACTGTACCAAAATATTATTTTCTGAACATACGTTATCAATACCAATATGATACAGTTACATAATTCTCATTTCGTATATGCAAGGTGGAAGTACTGTGAATCTAGAAAACAGGATAAAAATAGACTGGCCAGAATTTAAATTAGCAGACTAATCCAGATGAAAATCTACAATTGAAAAAGGGAAAAAAATTTCACAAAATAGGTAACTCATCCAGTCCTATATTAATTGGTCTAAGAAAATGGCAGAGGCCTGTACTGATGGCCCTGGTGGGCGGAGCCTAGGGAATCCCAGAGCAAAGCAAGAAGTAGGTAGAAGCAATTCAGGATGATTCCAGAAGTCACCTTTGGACCTCCACAGGGACATAGAGTGCCCTCTGACACACACACACACACACACACACACACACACACACACACACACACTGAATAAGGTTTTTTTTTTTTGAAAGAGAGCAATGCAAATCTTCACACTTCACCTATTCAGTTTGTGTTGTAGATTTTTACTTGTCTAACTTCTTTATATCACAGAGGCTTTCTATGTTGCCCAAGCCAGCAATCTTCCAGCCTCAGCCTTCTGGGCAGCTGGGATTACCAGCATGTACCATTCTGCCTGGGCTTACTATTGTAGAAGAATAGCCAATTCAATGAGGCATTTAGAATAAGAATTTTCTAAGTTGTTTATCTGACTACAGCGATTCTGGCCGCAGTAATTTAAAGGGCTCTATCACAGCCCACCCACAGCACTTTTCACAAGACACCATCTTCCATCTTACTTATCCCCTTGGCCACTTGAATGCACTATATTAACTGTCCTATGGGAAAGTCTACAGATTCTGTCCATTACTGAAGAGGCATTTACAAATACAAAGTGGATGTACCTATTAATCCTGAGATGACAATGATGATGGGGACATGAAAACTAGATGATTTTCACTCAAATTTCTGCTTTAGCTTCTTTTGGAAGATGACTGGCAGAATAGAAAAAAACCAGTACAAATCATCAGAATAAATACCAAGTTCCAGTAAACAGCTTCCCCTGTTTGTAAGCTGGCACAGTAATGTTCCTGCCTTAATTGCTATTAAAGAGGAAGTGCATCACCTAGAAAAGTGTCAATTAAAAAAAAACTTCCAATGGCACATTTATTATGGGAGATGTAATATTAATAAACCAATGTAGTTATGCAGTCAATGAGATGTTCTCTATGGTGTTCAACCTGCTGTGACCATTGCACTATCTTCTTGTTGGGTACTTGTACACAACTGGTCTTCCAACTAAGTAGGAGATCATACAGCAGAATGAGGCACCCAGTCCAGAACACAAACACACAAGGAAAAAGACTAGTGGAAAGGGATATAGGAACCCTGAGTGTATAGTGAGAAATACAGAGACAGGAATGGTGAATGTCTATAAACTGTTAAAAAATACATGTAGCAGAATAAGTTACAAGTACTTGTACATAAAAGGTGTCCTTGCAAATGCCACTGGGTCCTTGAACGTCATCGGAGAGGAGGGCCCAGAGGAGAGTCAGGCATGCACAAGAAAGGACTCTCTGGGAATTGGGGCGGGAGGCACTGGGGGATGGGGAGGGAGGGGTGAGGGGAGGGGCAGCAGGGGGTTCGGGGGAAGGAGAAGGGAGGGAAGGAAATGGTGTGCTTATGTGTTGTAAGCTGAAATAATAATAAAAATGTATATAAAAAAAAGGTGTCCTTGCATTTGGATAAAATTTTTCCTAGAGCCTTGGCATCATCCATGTCTTTGGGAAACTTCATATTCACTCTTTCTTCTTCACTAAGCTGAGGAAATGTTTTATACCAAACACAACAAAAGCTGCACGCAGGAAACGAACTCCAGTGTGAGCAGTGACAGCTTCCGTACTGGGCTTTCTGTCAGGTGGTCTCCACTGCCCTGTGCAGCAGAACCCCGAGGCTCTGCTTCCCAGGCAGGCTCCTGTGCAGTGGCCTGTGGGTGGTCTCTCTGTGACTCTGCCTTTCAACATGGCTGCTGCAAGGGAAGATGGAGAGAACAGTCGGATTTCATTCTTTTGTCTCTTTTTTTTTTTTTTTTCTGAAGTGAACCATGTCATAAACTTCATCTTTTTCAGTTTGCACTTTTTCTTTTTACTGGTTTCTAACTTTTTTGGGCACATGTGTGTGAATGAGTGCATGCATGTATCAGAGGACACTTTTGTGTATGTTCCTGTGGAGGCTCGTGAATGACATCTGGAATCATCCTGGACTGCTCTACCTTCTTATTGCTTTATTCTGGGTTTCCCAAGCTCTGCCTTCAAGGGTCTGGAATGAGGTCACGGCCATTCTCCCTCTAACCCCTGGTAATTTAATGTGGGATCTGGGTGTTATAGGTTCACTCTGGGGTCTTTTAAGTGTTTCTAGGTTGGGGAGGGAAGGGGTAGGGGAGGGGGGGCACAGGGAGTGGGGTGTGGAGGGAGGGAAGGGACTGGTGTACCTGTTAAGTTTGTATGAGTGGAAATAAAAAAAAAAAAGTGTCTCCAGGTTCTTGTGTCTGGGAGTCAAAGACTGAAACCAGAACATGCATAGAGGATTAAGGCAGAGTTTATTAGAGGAAAGAAAACAGAACTCATGTATATGAATCAGTGAGGGGCAAGAGAGCCCTGGAGAATTCATGGACTCCAGGACCATATGGAATCCATGAGAGAGGAGAGAAAAAATCAGATAGGAACTCATGGATTCTAGACATGGAGTCCCATGAGGGCAAGAAAGTCAAAGATGGCTGCCAGGGTCAGATATATATTAATGGGGTTAGGCAAGTTCCAGATTCGTGTGAGGGTGGGGAAGACTTTTCCTCATTGGTTAGCTCCAGTTTCTGCAAACCTGATTGGAGCTTTTGGTCCTCCACATTTCATTGGTCGTTCATATTGGAGTCCAATCAAGTTGATTTGGGGCTCATCTCATTATAGGCTTATCTATAATGGAGAACTAACCATGTACAGAGGGTTGGGGTGGTTGGTGATCTTATCTCTGTGAAAGATTAAAATAGGATGTGATCCTTCAGGGTAATCCCAGCCCTGGGGACGACCTTTGAAGACCTTCAGAGACTGTCCTAGCATGGCTGCTTTAGAATTGCCTAATGGGGATCCAAACACAGGTCCTTGTGCTTGGAAGGCAAATCTTTCACCCCTGAGTAGTCTCCTCAGACTGAAGTAAAGTTTTGAAAGTTAAATTTATGGCTTTTTCCCTAGATTCTTTTTTTTCTTCCCATATTCAAAAGCAATCAGAATTTATAGTTTATTTATAGGGGTGATTAAAGTCTGATCAGATCAAGCCTCTCCAAAAGCTTAAGTTTAATAATAGAATTTTCCCAAGAGACCTGGAATAGAAGAATGAACCACAAAAAGAGATAAGCATTTTAGGGTAGAGATTATTAGGCCAAACCCTCACACCCTGAGATCCTTCTGGTGTCTCCTGGAAGATTCAAGCTCTTAAAGACTCCTGCCACCTACATAGAATCTACAACAGCAAATGATCATTTTGCAGAATTGCAAGCACTAGGAATTTGCCCTGCCAAGATATCTGGGGTTTTTAATCATAAAGATCTATTTTTTTTGCATGTATGACATTTAGGTCTATTGCATCTGATTACTAGATATATTATTACACAGTGTCGTGCTATTCTTAAATTTCTTCCCAGATCTACATTTGATGACATCTTGGTAGCTCGAAGTTGATCATCGTGGCAGTATTCACCACCATGGAGATCAGCTGACACTGCAAATCAGGTCTGATTTATCATTTTGCTGTTCCTCTCATCTGAAATAATAGATAATGACAACACAGCAGATGAAATTTAAAAGAATAGTCCATAGAAGTCGAGAAAATATTCTTTGAGTATTTAAAACCCATTCCTGCCGCAGACCAGAGTCGCGGCCTCGAGACCAGGGCTCCCCAGGACCGGGCGGAGAACAGAACACACGCGGCTCCCTCTCGTCCAAGTGAATCCTGAACCCCTTTATTGAAACTTTCGTGACAACTTTTATACAGAAAATTTTGGAGTAAAGAATGTTGCACCTACAACAGACATACAATTTTCTAGTCAGCAAAAATCACCTTCAGGGTGGACATTTTTTCAAGAACCTAACCCATTGCTTCAGGGCAAAGGCACTTAATAGAAACATTCTCTCAGTATTTCCAAACTTATCTAATCTATAATGCTTCACCGGATAGCTATGGGGCTGAGCCCACATTTTAACTGCTTTTTTTTAAAATACAGAGGCAGAATGATCTCTTTTTGATTTTAGCAAGGAACATATTTTACAATTAACTATAGGAGTCCCCAACACCCCATAAGTCCCAGCAAGAGCTTTGGCTGTTGTCCTCTCCAGGTTGATACTCTCAGTCAGGCAGGTTGACATAGGCATCAGGCATGGCAGCAGGTTCTAACTTGGGAAGATGTATGCAGCTCATGTAGTCTCTACTATCCAAGCTTAAACCACATCTCTAAGGGGGGCCTTGACTTGGATACTCAAGGCCCATAAGCTATAGCTGGTTCTGTCGATGGAACACTGAGGTATGCACTGAAGAAAACACTTAAGCAATATAATTATTAAAAGAATAACTTCTATAATAGCATCCTTCTATTCCTTTAATAGTAAGGTTGCTTATGTCTTCCTTTGAGGAATTCCAGAAGCGTATTGCCATCAGTTAGATGACCCATCTGTGAACCATGCATACTCCAAACCTGGGGTCCAGTCAGGCCCCATATGCCGAGGGTGTCTCTTTCGGGGCGGAGGCGATCATTGGTGGGAGTGCACTCAGATGGTCCATCTCTGTGATTTCTCATAAGAGTGCTGTTTGGGGTAGGAAAGACATGGCCCCCTTTGCTTCTGACATGGATTCTCCCAGTTTGGATTGCAAATACCATCTCCAGGGGCAGTCTTGGCATCTAGACTTTCTGGCATGATGGTCTCTTCCTTGGCCTTCAGCCAGGGTAAGAGGGTATCACAGTTTCTTTTAAGGTTCTGGTGGACTGAGAGCATAGTCTTGTACTTCTGGAATTTCTGAGTTAGTACGTAGGTGGGAATTTTACCCACCTATGTTTTAAGACTCTAGAAGTTATTCTCTAATTTCCTTAAAATCAGTGCACACATTCTGATTAACAAGTCTACTTATTGTAAATGACTAGACATGAAATTTCTATTTAGTATTTGACTGAAACTTAAAAGGCAGGCTTCTTCTCTAGAACAGAGAGCAGGAAGCTAGTTCCAAAAAACCCTAAGAAAGGGCACTTCTAAATCCCAGAAGAATTCTTCCTGCCAGAGGCAAAACTTGAATTATCCCAAACAAAACCTAGGTAAAAATGCTTAGCACCTGTCCCTGGACTTTATTGTGGCATACCGAGAAATTCCTAGCACTTGCCCATGGGGTTACTGTGACCTTCCCAGGGAACAGGCTTTAGGCCTGAACTGGGAAGAAACACCAAGACCTGACAATTCCCATATTTTTCCTTATTTTTCTAAAATAAAGCCATGTCCTTATCCCAAAACATGTTACTTTGAATCCACCTTTTCCAAACTGAGACATATTCTACCAGATTAGTTGGATAGGAGCGCGGCATTTCCCTCCTTTTTATTTTTTAATTTGAGCTTTTCGAATTCTATGTTGAGCTGTCTGAAAGATGAGGAGATCAACCTGAAGATGACTGGAAAGAGGACTATAACAATGATTATGATAAAAATTGTCACGCCAATATGAATCAACATAGTAAACCAAGTTGTAGGATTAATGTATGTTGATATATTATTCCAGAGAGATTCTGCCATCTGTCCTACATCAGTTACCTGTAAGTGAGCTTTACTAATAACTGATATCTTAGTTTGTAAAGCTCCAATATCTGGTCCTAAATCTCTATTATGCCAAATTCCTAATAGATGAGATCATATTTTCTCCTATGGTTTATCTATCTCATTTTAAGGATATGGATTAACACAAATAAACTTAGTTAGTATGGCAACACGTCAGAAACAAGGGTGGCAATTGACAAGAAAAGGGCAGTAATAATACTAATTAATACTGATTTTCCTAAAATAAGCATAGCTACAAATCTTTTAGGCTTAATCAATGCATCTCATCTCTTAAGTACCTCCAATCCTGAATTACCATACCAATCTTAATACTAGTAGATGAATCTGAATTTTGTCCCAAATATAAATTCTATCTCAGTACCAACACAATTAGCCAATGAACAATAAATACAATTGGTGGGATAAATGTCAGCAAAAGTTAACAGGAAATTGTATATGTTTAGGAGCCAAAAGCAAAACAATAATGCATTTTAAATAGAAAATAAAATCCTTTTAGCATATGAAGAGCAACAGCTAACTTTTAAAGTCCAGTTTGCAAGAGACTCTCAGAGTCAGTCTAACAGAGATCAAGAATCCATCCTAGAAGGAAATATTTTGTGTACAAGCACTGTCCATCCAGGAAAGTCTGATACTTCAGTCTAGAATGTTGAAGAATAGGGCAGCACAGTAATAGTCAAGAAGAGATGTCTGCAGGTCATTAGTTGTGACTGTTGGACTAGCCAGGTCAGGATCTGGCTCTTCAAGTTGTTCTGCATTGATATCAACTCCCTTTTTCCTGTAGGCGGAGAGCTGTGATCTTGTCAGGGCAATTGTCCATGATTTTCTACTGGGCATACTAAATGCTTGGAAATCCACAGGGTGAGCCTGCTAATGAAGAAACACAAAGATACCCACGACTCCAGCAGAGTCCTGGGTCCGTTAGGACAGGTATATGTCAAAGGCATTCATTCTGTCATTGAATCCACCTTTTACTGTAAAGCCTTCTCTTAAGTAACCAACTAATAAACCTCCTGCACACACTTTAACTTCCTAAGTAATATTTCTCATCCCATAAACCTTCTTTCAAACCTTTTGTACATCTAAGTTCTATACATATATTTTTTTTTCTTGATGTTTCCCTGCTGTTTGTACATTAACTATCCCTCAAATGTCATTTAAAGGTAGAGATAATAATAGACCTCATTTTTAAAAGAAATAAAGAGTCTGAATTGGCAATTTTGAAAGAAAAGTTAACATGAATTTTTAAGTACATTTCAACACATTATCAAACAATGGAAGGAACAAGCAGTACATGGTCACAAGAGAACACCTGTATGTTTCTGTTTAGATAAGCAATTTTTCCTGGTTGCTAGATTTGATGGGATAAAATTTTATAAAAGAAATCAAGAGGATTGAGGAAATTTGATTAATCCATCACAGTGGGTTCGTTATTTTGAGAATATATGAAAAAACCTTTAAGAACGCAATAATATTTTTGTTTATATTCCTACTAAAAATCCAAACTAAGCAATAAACTTTCAAGAAAGAAAACATAAATTATTTAAAGTATTTAAGTAGTTCAGGCCTTAGATGTCATTAAAATTATTTGTTCTTATTTTTAAGTATGCATACATGTATTTAAAAAATGGCATGCCAAAATTCTAATATTAGCGCGCAATAGAAATGAAAAGAAAAATAGAAGTGGCCACAGAAACATAAGACACACAACATGTAAACACACAGGACATACAAACATACAAACACACCAGTAACATACAATTCACTGATAAGCCTTGAAATCACCTTTGAAAACATCAAAAGCAAAACATTTATAAAAACCTTATTTTTGAAAACAAAATCTCATTAGTTAAGTCAAGCAGTTTATCTTAATTATAAAACATATGAAAAGCAGATTAAACTTTAAAATTTAGCACAAAAACCAAATTACTATTTAAGAAACTCTATATTTAATAGATGAATATATTTGTCTAATTTTTTCTTTTTCTGAAAATTTGTAAGCATTTCCCAAAACAGCAAAGCAGGCAAAGAGATGTTGAATGACATCCTTAACTGCTTCCCCTATTCTAGCAGTAGCCATAATCACATTACAGAAAGCATCTATAGTCACATGAACATAAACAAATTTTCCAAACTTTTGAACGTGAGTCACATCCATCTGCCATAAAATATTAGGCTTTAGACTCCTACGGTTTACTCCCATTGATAGATTAGAGAAGTGCTGAGGACAATTAGAACACTCTTTGACAATTTGTCTAGCTTGTTCCTGAGTAGTATTAAATTGTCTCTTAAGGGCCAATGCATCCTGATGGTGAAGATTATGACTTTCTCGAGCTGCTGTAACAGTAGATACCAATATCTCTTTAGTAAATGTATCTGCCAGTATATTTCCTTGAGATAATGATCCTGGCAGGTTCGAATGATCTCGTATATGCCCAATGTAAAATTTATTATTTCTTTTATGAATCAAACCTTGTAACTCTATTAATAAATTAGAAACCACTGATGGTGATGAAATTGTAGCTGTTTCTATGCCTGGAAAAAGTTTGAACACATAAGCTGAATCCGTATAAAGATTAAAGGGCTCAGAGACTGTCTCAAAAGCAGTTATTACTGCAATAAGTTCAGCTTGCTGAGGAGAAATCTTTTCTGAGGTTTTTATAATTGGTTTCCTATTTTCTATTAATGTTACTGATTTTCCATTTGAAGACCCATCAGTAAATATCACTACAGCATCATTTAGCTGCTGTAAACTCTTTTTGTGAGGAAATATAATCTTTGTTTGTTTGATAAAATTTAGCAAAGGATCTGATGGGAGATGATATAACACCTCTCCTGTAGTTAGCTTTAAATAGGGTCTTATCCAATTAATATCTCCCAATAATTTTTGAAAATTATTAAGTGTCTTTAATGCATCTCTTCTAAGAGACAGGTTCTGAATGTTAATGACTTCATCATTAATTACCCTACCTAAATAATTTAAGGGAGGTTCCTTTTGTATTTTTTCAGGTGCTACTACTAACCCAAATTCTTGTACACTCTTTATCATATCAGTTAATACCTTCTCAGTCTGTTCCATAGTCGGGCACGCCATTAAGATATCGTCCATATAATGAATTATATATGCTTCTGGAAAATTTTGTCTAGTACTCACTAAGGCCAAGTCAACAAATTTTTGACATAGGGTAGGGCTGTTTTTCATTCCTTGAGGAAGCACCTTCCACTGATATCTTTTCTTTTTAGTAGCAAAAATAGGAGTATTCCAAGGACTATTTGATGGTTCTATATGCCCTAGTTATAACTGTTCTTGTACCAATTGTTCTGCAGTCTGTATTTTTTCCATTGAAAGGGGCCACTGTTCAACCCACACAGGCTCTTCAGGTTTCCACTGTATTTTATCAGCATGATAATCAACAGTGGCCCCAATTAAAAATTTTTGTTCCAATTCTACAGGATTAGGAATTACTAAAGCCATTTCCATTGAGGATAAAACACTTTCTTCCCATAACGAGAAAGGAAGAGAGGGAATGGCATAAGGCTGAAAACCTTTTGTTTTAATTCCATCTGTCCATTTTAGTATTTGTGTACTCTTTTCTGCATTTGAGGCTGATCCTATACCCAAAGTGGAAGAACTGTTAAGTACAGGCCATGTGGGGGGCCAATCTCTTCCTGCAATACAGGACCCATCAGCTCCTGTATCCATTAGTCCCGATATATTTTTTCCCTGTGCTTGTATGTTTCTCATAGGGCGACTTTCCTGGGCCTTTTGAACCCATGCCACTACATCGGTAGAACTAAAACCTCCTTCTCCTTTATCATTAGACAGATTTAAATAAGGTAAAAGTAATAACTGCGCAATTCTCTGATTCTTATGTAACTGAATAGTCTTATCTGAGGATTGAATCATGAATTGAATTTCTCCGATATAATTGGAATCCACCACCTCAGGCAGCACTTGAATGCCGGCCCTGGAGGAAGAACTTTTCCCAAGAATGAGGCCAAAACACCCTTGTGGCAAAGGCCCAAAAATGCCAGAGGGAATTAGATGAACTCCCGAGTCTGAGGGAATAATTAAATCCTTACTAGAAGTCAAATCTAAGCCTGCACCTCCAGGGGAGCCCCTTGCCAGGGAGTGAATGGATTTCCCTGACCCTGGGGGTGTCCCCCAAATTTTTTCCAGGGCCTGGGGCTGGCCCCAAGCCCCGTTTTTGGAGTTACTACTTGGATTACTCCTAACCATCACTTGATCCTTATTACCTATCTGTGGAGGCAGAAAAGTTCCATCCTTATGATATCTAGATCTACATTCATTTTTCCAATGATATCCCTTTTGGCATCTGGGACATAGCCCTCTCGGCTTATTACCTTGTTCACGATCCTTACTTTTGTTGGGACTCTCCTTGCTGAAATGTCTCTTACTGCTGCAAGTAAAGCAGTCCGTATTTCTTTGTCCTTCATTGCCAATAGTCCTAACAAATTGCGTATAGGTCTGTCCTTTCAATGCCGCTGCTATAGCCATACCCTGTACATAAGCTGGTGAGGCATCCATACAGACTTTGATGTAGTCTCCTATAGACCCCTGCTTTCTGACTGATCTTAACAGGGCCTGGCATGTCACATTTGCATTTTCAAAAGCCAGTTGTTTTATAAGCATTTCTGCTGCTTCTGAATCAGTAATTATCCTTTCAACTGCCTCGGTCAATTGAGCTATAAAATCTTCATATGGTTGGTCTGCCTTTTGTTTAATATTTGCTAAATGAGTAGATTTGGTCCCTGGGACTGGCAGATCTCTCCAAGCTCTCACCGCTATTCTATTAATTTCCTCTAGAGCTGCCCTAGGTAAGTTTAGCTGGGCTTGGGCTGTATAATAATCCCCTGTGCCTGTTAGCATAGCCATGGTTAAGCCTTCTCCTGTTCTCTTGGTTATTTGTCCTTGAATAACTCTTTTAGCCCTGTCTTGATATTCCGTTTTCCATAGTAAATATTGGCCAGGACTTAAGCATGACTTAGCTGTTTGTTGCCAATTGAAAGGAGTCATCCATTCCCCTGCAACGGTGTCTACTAGCTGCAGAGTGTATGGAGACGTGGGACCAAAGTCTTTTACAGCATTTTTGAGCTCTTTCAAAAGCTTATATGGCAGTGGTTCCCATATAGGATTTTCATCTCCAATGTCCCGAGCAATGGGAAATAGGAAAGAATAATCTCCCATTTCTCTAGCTTGTTGCACTGCTCCAAGAAAGCCCACCTTTGTGGGAGGCTCCACAGGCTTCTTTTCTATATGTGGGGGCACTGAAGCCTTTAAAAATACCCCCACATCCTCATCATGGTGAGGTGCTGTTTCTTTCTCTAAATCAGTCTCCTCAGAGGTAGACAGGACATTACTATCTGCCTCTTTCCGTAAATCGGTCTTATCATCCGCTTCTTTCTTTAAACTTACTGTTATGACATCTTGAGGCTGAATTGAACCTTCGTAATTTCTATTTTTATTTTCTTTTGGAGTCAGAGAAGCCTCCTCCTCTAACTTAGTTTCCTGTGCTATGCTTACTGTTTCTTGACTAGGACCTATGGAATCTATCATTAAACTACATAAAGAAAATGCAGAAACCGGGACCTTTTCTGGTCCATGAACATGATAATAGTTTTTTATCTCTTTTCCTATCCTTTTCCAAGTTTCTAAATCCAGGCTTCCTTCCTCTGGAAACCAAGGACAACATTTTTGTACAAAACATAAAAACTTTCTTGACTTCTTAGAAGAAATATGAATACCTCGTGCATTTATCATTTGCTTAGTTACACCAATAAAGAGTCTTCTCTCTTTAGACTCAATATGACCCATGTTGCTTACCCGCCTTCTTCACTCGGCTCCACTTGTGTCCGAGGAGTCTCTCCACTCTGACGGAGATGCTATGCTTGCCTGAAAATTGAAAGAGAAAAGAAAAGAAAAAAAAAAAAAAAAAAGAAAAAGGAAAGAAAAACCCAGTCCAGGGTCCCTGTTCGGGCGCCAGATGCCGCAGACCAGAGTCGCGGCCTCGAGACCAGGGCTCCCCAGGACTGGGCGGAGAACAGAACACACGCGGCTCCCTCTCGTCCAAGTGAATCCTGAACCCCTTTATTGAAACTTTCGTGACAACTTTTATACAGAAAATTTTGGAGTAAAGAATGTTGCACCTACAACAGACATACAATTTTCTAGTCAGCAAAAATCACCTTCAGGGTGGACATTTTTTCAAGAACCTAACCCATTGCTTCAGGGCAAAGGCACTTAACAGAAACATTCTCTCAGTATTTCCAAACTTATCTAATCTATAATGCTTCACCGGATAGCTATGGGGCTGAGCCCACATTTTAACTGCTTTTTTTAAAATACAGAGGCAGAATGATCTCTTTTTGATTTTAGCAAGGAACATATTTTACAATTAACTATAGGAGTCCCCAACACCCCATAAGTCCCAGCAAGAGCTTTGGCTGTTGTCCTCTCCAGGTTGATACTCTCAGTCAGGCAGGTTGACATAGGCACCAGGCATGGCAGCAGGTTCTAACTTGGGAAGATGTATGCAGCTCATGTAGTCTCTACTATCCAAGCTTAAACCACATCTCTAAGGGGGGCCTTGACTTGGATACTCAAGGCCCATAAGCTATAGCTGGTTCTGTCGATGGAACACTGAGGTATGCACTGAAGAAAACACTTAAGCAATATAATTATTAAAAGAATAACTTCTATAATAGCATCCTTCTATTCCTTTAATAGTAAGGTTGCTTATGTCTTCCTTTGAGGAATTCCAGAAGCGTATTGCCATCAGTTAGATGACCCATCTGTGAACCATGCATACTCCAAACCTGGGGTCCAGTCAGGCCCCATATGCCGAGGGTGTCTCTTTCGGGGCGGAGGCGATCATTGGTGGGAGTGCACTCAGATGGTCCATCTCTGTGATTTCTCATAAGAGTGCTGTTTGGGGTAGGAAAGACATGGCCCCCTTTGCTTCTGACATGGATTCTCCCAGTTTGGATTGCAAATACCATCTCCAGGGGCAGTCTTGGCATCTAGACTTTCTGGCATGATGGTCTCTTCCTTGGCCTTCAGCCAGGGTAAGAGGGTATCACAGTTTCTTTTAAGGTTCTGGTGGACTGAGAGCATAGTCTTGTACTTCTGGAATTTCTGAGTTAGTACGTAGGTGGGAATTTTACCCACCTATGTTTTAAGACTCTAGAAGTTATTCTCTAATTTCCTTAAAATCAGTGCACACATTCTGATTAACAAGTCTACTTATTGTAAATGACTAGACATGAAATTTCTATTTAGTATTTGACTGAAACTTAAAAGGCAGGCTTCTTCTCTAGAACAGAGAGCAGGAAGCTAGTTCCAAAAAACCCTAAGAAAGGGCACTTCTAAATCCCAGAAGAATTCTTCCTGCCAGAGGCAAAACTTGAATTATCCCAAACAAAACCTAGGTAAAAATGCTTAGCACCTGTCCCTGGACTTTATTGTGGCATACCGAGAAATTCCTAGCACTTGCCCATGGGGTTACTGTGACCTTCCCAGGGAATAGGCTTTAGGCCTGAACTGGGAAGAAACACCAAGACCTGACAATTCCCATATTTTTCCTTATTTTTCTAAAATAAAGCCATGTCCTTATCCCAAAACATGTTACTTTGAATCCACCTTTTCCAAACTGAGACATATTCTACCAGATTAGTTGGATAGGAGCGCGGCACATTCCCTGATTCAGTGAGGAATTCTTCCATATCTTCATTTAGGTTTCGATATATATATATTTGTTGTTTTCTTTTCCTAACCATTAATGTATAGGAAAATGGTAAGTAAGGTTTATTTCACATCAAATTGATAGGTTAATAGTATTAGCAACTTCTTTGTTGAAGTAGCTAGTGATTATTGCAGTTACTTTCTTTTATTGTTGTGAGACAATACTCATATACAATTTAAGGGAGAAAAGGAGATTCATTTGGCTTATAGTTCCAGAGGGGACATAGTTCATTTATGGCAGGAGTTGCACACCAGAAGGCATGATTCTAGGCAGAAGCAGGAGGTTGGTTCAGGTCACTGCAGCCATCATGATGCAGAGCAGAACGGGAACAGGAGGAACTGGCTATCAAGAAAACCCACTCTCTGGACTTCCTCTCCTCTAGCAAGTCTTTGCCTCTTAAAGGTACCACACCGTTCTAAAACATTAACATCAGTTAAGGTTTCAAACACATGAGCCTGGGGGTGGGGTGGGGAAGTAAAGAAAATAACTAAGCATATACTGATAGTAAAATGTATAATGAAATTATGTATATGAATTTGTTTTGTTGCAGATCCATTTGTTGAAAATGAACCATATACGTGTCTGAGCAATGCACCATGTTTTTCTTCATTCTATTTCAACTTTTCCAACTTTGAAAAGTTTTGTAAATTACCTTTTCCCTGTTTTTGAGTTTCCTATGTATCTGGCAATTTGTATGACTACCTTTCAGTTTTTAGACTTAAAGCCTGCAGAGATATCTCTTCCTTTAAGGTTCTAAGGACTTGTCTCCCATATTGGAGATATTTTTTTCTCTGTATTTTTGAACATTTTTTTCTTTGCTCTCTTTTAGACTAAAAGCATATTCTTAATCTCCTTCTTATAGATCCAAATTTAACCCAGATGGCAAATAAAGTATTATATTGACCCTTGAGTGAGTCTGTGCAATAATCTTGAGTATCATCTATACAAAACACTTTTCCAGCTGGCTTGTGTCTTCTCAGCAGGAGTAGGTTTAACTGTGCAGAGTGATAGCTCTTTTCTACTTGGGGATCATCATCTTTAGTCACTGAAGGCCTCCTTTCCCCTTCATTCTCTGATTGTTTTGCCATTTCTTGATTGTGGAAAGAGCCCAGTTGACTGGTGAAGCCTGCTACAATGACCAAACCCTAATTCAGGTCATAGATAACAGCAGAAGAGAGTAATCTGCTTTGCTCAGGATACACACCCATCTGAACAGCCTTCATATTTGCATTTATAAAAGGCAAAATGAGTGTATTTTCTGTGATTAATTTAGCTGCTTATACAAAAAGGAGAGGAGTTGCTTTGTTGTTATTTGTTTGTTTGTTTGTAGTGCTGAAGAATGAATGCAAAACCTTATAGGCTTATGTTCCTACCACTGAAGTATAGTCAAGTTCTCTGAGAAGTTCTTTTTTTTTTAAATTTTTTTTATTATTATTATTTCAACTGTGCGCATGTGCTTGTGTATGTGTGCGCGCGCGTGTGTCTGTGTGTGTGTGTGTGTGTGTGTGTGTAGAACCACGGATGAATTCGCGAACCACCATGGACGCCTCCACCTCCTTCTGCCCCAGGATTCACGGGCTCCGCCCTACCAGGACCAGAAGCGCAGGCCACCCCCGCTTCCGCCTGGCGTCTATACGTGGGATCTGGGAACCGAACTCAGGACCTTCCGCCTCTAAGGCGGAGGCTTAATCCCTGAGCCACCTCTCCAGCCCCTCTGAGAAGTTCTTAACAAGCAAGTTTGGCTTTACAGATTTGTAGAAAATCTATGTTCCTTGGGAATGGATGAGATTTAGACAGGCAGAAGGAAAGAGAAAAATACTGTAAGGAAGTGTGTGTAGAGGATTAAGGTTCAATTTTAAGCTATTGTTACATTATTGAAATGTGATATTTGCTAAAATGTGTCTCACTATAAAATAAGTGAATTCACATGACCAGTGCCTAGTATATGGACACTCTTGGACCTCATAATTATATTGATTGAAATGTGATGTGACATGCTTCTATGTGGAGAAACCCTCAAATCTTAGGTCTTAAATTACAGGGCAGGGTTATTTTCTTTTCACATGACATTCTGATATACATCAGGATCTCTCCTAAGGGCAGGAGACTTAGGGTCACTGCTGCTTACAGCTATAAACATTCTCAAAAATAAATGACTCCCCAGTCATTTTGGACATCATGGAGGATTGTCTGGGATGATTTTTGAGTATGTGTAATAAAAATTATTTACTTATCTTTCACCTGTATCCAACTGACCAGATTTTATTATATGCTTAATATAACTATCAGTAGAGCTGAGAACACTAGAAACTTGGAAAATTTCCTAAGGACAAAAATATTGACCGTATTACTGAAGACACCAAGCACTTGCATTGCAGAACACAAAATCAAGCTAGAACTGAGCTGGACTTTCCTCCCTGTTAGGTAGTCATCTCAGTGTCTGAAGATGTGCATTAGCTTCTGAGAGAGAAAAGTCACCAGTCATGGATTCCATAGGCTACAAGGCTGACTTGCCTGACAAGATGAATCCACTGGTTGCAATAGTGGCATGACTGTTGAAGGAGTGACCAACAACTTTCTGATTGAAGCCCGTTTCATAGGAGAAAATACATGCTTGGTTTTGTAAACCTGATCATAAGCCCATAGTTAGGGGAGATCATAGAGTAGAGGAGAACTTACTACTGTTGTTTTGCTAAGTAGACATGATATCAAACTGTTTTCTGATTGTTTATGTTTAGACCCACAGATTAGTGTTGCTCTCAGCCTTTATCAGAGAAGTTTCTTTTTGCAGTGAGAGGTGGATAATTAGAGATTCACAACTGGTCATATTGCTGAGAGTAAAAGACTGTGGAGTCATCATTCCTAAACAGAACATCCATATCCCCCATTCCAAGGTTCAGGGAACATCATGGAAGAGGGAGCAAAAAGAATGTCAAGTCAGAAGATGGGAGGAATCTTGTGTAGTGTCTTCTAGATGACACTCAAGAGCTCACTGCAGCTGTGGCTACTTGCACAAGATTGGGCCCATCAACATTTCATCATGCATGGGGGAGGAGTCATGAGGCTCCAACTCTTACTAAGGGGCTGTGAGTATTTAATGGCTGCTGAGGGAAGGGTGTCATTTTCTTCAATGGTGTAGCCACTGCTAAGTTTCTCAATGTCAATAAATGACCTCCACTCATGCACTTATGAGAAATGCAGACACACACACAGTGAGAGAGGGTGTGGGAAAACAGCCCTCTGGTTTCTGGAGGCAGAGGAATTTACAAGAGGCCCCTCGTGAGGTAGATATCCCAGGAAGCTAGGAGAACAGCTCTATCTATGTCCTGCATTCCCCCGCCCCCCAGAGTCAGAGAGGACAATGGAGTTGCTGGTCTCCAGGGCCAGAAACTTAGAGGGGTGTCTGGTGCAAAATCTGGAGTTTGAATTAGGAAAACTTGGAATTCTGATGTCTTAAAGGCAGGAGATGAGGGGAGAAAGGGAGAGAGGGAAGAAAAGGAAGAAGGTGAAGAAGAAGCGGAGGAAGAGGGGGAGGGAATGGGAATCCCTGAGAGAGAAAAGAATTTTCTTTTCCTCTCTTTTTTGATTTACCCATACCCTTAATGGATGGGGCAATGGTCACTGTCACTTGGTAAAAAGCCACTGATCCCAACACTAATCTGTTCTGAAAGCACTCTCACAAATAAATCAGAAGCAGTGTTTAATAGCAGTTTTGTTATTTGGGTATCTCTTTTATTCTTTTTAATTTTCTGACATCCATTCGTTTATCATTTGTGCATCTATATATGAAAGAGGAGAACTCCTGAAATTTGTCCCCTAACGGCCACATATGTGCTGTGGTATATAAATGCCACCCCCATACAAATAAATAAAAGATTTAAAAGATCACACATAGCTAGTAGCTATTCTGTGAGTTTTGAGCTGGTCTTCCAAGGATGGGGAAGTAAGATTTTGGTTAAAACAAAAAAGAAAAGACGTCACCTTGGAAGAGAAGGTAAGGGGTGCAGAGGAAGGAAAATCAGTTGCAGATTTGGAACACATAGTGGGAGACAATGCTGGTAGGTAGGTTCAGATGAATCACAGGGTGGAATGAACGATGTCAAAGGATGTTTGGTATTTTTCTGTTAGAAAAGGGGCATACGCAAAATCCTCCCCCTCCCCAGGGAA
The DNA here is from genome assembly GCA_023101885.1 of Typhlomys cinereus. Classification (NCBI taxonomy): domain Eukaryota; kingdom Metazoa; phylum Chordata; class Mammalia; order Rodentia; family Platacanthomyidae; genus Typhlomys; species Typhlomys cinereus. The sequence goes on from JALPQD010000488.1 coordinate 793,639, forward strand.
GCACAGGATCTGACTGGATCTCCAAGGAGGTTAATCTGTCAGTGCGCATAATGCTGATTAAAGGAATAGATTAAAACCAGGAGATTAAAAACCCTCCCTTTCATCTCAACTTCCCCCACACTGCTCCCTCCAAAACATCCCTTGCCTTGAGTTCCGTCAGCCCAGCGCAATCCAGCCCTGTTCCCAGGAGAATGAAGTTCATGTATAAAGAAGACCATCTGTTGGAGAAGTGCTGCTCTGAGTGTGAGAAGATCCGAAATCATCCCAGTTGGGAACCTCTAATCTAAATCCATTCTGTTAGGAATTGGTACTTGATGTCCCTGGTCTGCACCAAGTCAGCTCAGGTATGGGGCTCAGACATCTAAGCTTGGTTTTCATCTCAGTTTAGAAAACTTAAAAATGTCATAAAACATATCTGTCATATGTTTTGTAATTTTGTATTAAAGTTTTAGAGAAATATGTTCATCATTATTATGAAGTCTACACCAACTTCGTTGATTTCTGATTTGCACTGTCACACTTTGTGCCTGGCAAAACATGTTATCCTATCGAAGATTTCCTTGCATATAGGCGCTTCATTCCTTCAAGGTGAGTAAAGGAGTGTAAAGTTCTGTGTAAGACAGTCATAGTCTTCATCTTTTTTTCTTATCTGTAACCTCAACCAAACTCAGTCTTCTAGCAGGTTCTGTTCTCTAATGAAACAGGGAGGCAGCACTATGGCCATAGATAGTCGTTAAATCCTCATAGGGCAGTGTATACATCCGGGTCAGCAGCAGCATGACCAGGGGAAATGTCTCATCACTATAAGATTCAGCCTCTTTATTCACGGCTGAATAGTAAGAATGGCTTCTCTCCCCTTTGGATGGCTGCTAAAATCACTGAACACACTCAAGTATGGTTTTGCTATTTTGGAAACTAAAGGAACCAGAGTTCCTTTAGTTCCAGATGCATATCAAGAGTTTAGCCACTAGGAGGCAGAGTTGTCTCACTAAACCAAGGTTTGTTTTGTCTGGGCTCACCCAGTGCATCTCAAATGTATTGCGGACAATGCTATCAGGTGTCTCCAATTATTTTAACAAGTTGATAAAAGAAGATGGGCTGCTGCAAGCTTAAGTAGGTAGTTCCCAACCACTGTAACAAACGTATCATTCTCACGTTTTATCTTAATAAACGTGTTTCAGCACAGTTTGGGTTTAAAAAATACTATGAAGATAGTACAGAGGGTTTCCATATTCCTCAAATGCAGTCTTTTCTGTTGCTACCATTTTCTATAATAAGGCAGAGTTAACACAGCCAATGCACGAATCTTGATAAGGTAGTATTAACTAATGTTCAGTTTCTTTCAGTTCCCTTCCTTTTTTTTTTTTTTTTAACAAATGCCCATTCAACATACCACATTACATTGACTATGCTTCCTTTGACTCCCTAAGATTGTGTTATTTAGAGAGGGGACCATGTTACAGCAGAGAAAATAGGCCTCCATCAAGGAATGCAAGTATGTAATGTGACACCTGGTTAAGTTCACAGACGTTCGTTCCTGATCATGTACAACTGAGGGGGTATGATCTCACCAGAAGGGGAGGGCATATAGTCTGGCAGATAAAAAGTAATCATTTTGCAAATGGGTGATTGACCCCTCCCTCACTGAGGTTTCCTACTTTTATTACATCTACCCTTGAATGTGCTATTATAACAAGACTCCAGTTTAACAGCTTTTTGTCTCTGACCAGGGGGTGACATACAGTGCCCATCAAGATAGAGTGAAGGGCATTGCAGGAGCAGCAAAACTGCAAAAGAAAATCAACAAACCACAATCCAGAACTTCAGAGACTCTATATCAACCACCTAGAACTAGGCCAGACTAATCTCTCCCCACCCTGAAGCTCAGGGACATTTGCGGAAGAGGGAGCGGTAAGATTGTAAGAGCAAAAGGATGGGAGGAACAATGATTTGCAAGATTCTCCACACTAGTTAGGGCCGAAGCAATCATAATAGGACTTTGCATGCCCTGCGCAATGTCCAACACACTATTGACCTCACAGAGTCTAGCATCAGCTAAAGGCACCAAGATCCTTGGAGGCAAGGGATTGACAGCCAAAATAGTGTTCCTATGCTTAAGGGGAACACGAGAAAGGGTTCAGGGAAATGCCACTGGGTCCTTGTACATCATCAGAGAGGAGGACCCAGAGGAGAGTTAGGCATACACAATAAAGGACTCTCTGGGAATTGGGGGGGAGACACTGGGGGATGGAGAGGTAGGGGAGGGGGAGAGAGGGTTCGGGGGGGGAGGAGGAGGGAGGGAGGGAACTGGTCTACCTATTAAGTTTGTATGAGCGGAAATAATAAAAATGTATTAAAAAAAGATTGTGTTATTTTCTCAGAATTTCCATGTTTTCGCTGACTTGGACAACTGTGAAGGGTCTCGATCAGGTATTTTACCCACTGTCCTTCCATCTCTGTTCATCTAATGCTTTTATTCATGGTTAAACAAGGAATATGGAAGATGGCGAGGAAGATCACACAAGACAGAGGGCTGTTTTGATCATATCATGTTTTCAGCACAGTTTCACCACAGTATCAGTTTTGACCTTGATCATGTAACCAATCAATGTCTGTCAAAGCTCTCCAATCTATACATTAAGGACTTATATGACCCTCCTTGAAGGGGCATTATTACAAAGCTTACCTGGAATTAGTCTGCATAGATTTATCTGTTCTCTATACTTCCTTATTCACTCACTTATTTTTGCCACTATAGACTCAAGGGTCTGTCTTGCACTTTGGCTTTTCAACCACAGTTTTGGCTAATGTTTTGTTCTTTTATGTCACTTAGCTTAGCAACCATCAGAGCCATTTACTCTTCAATCCCAGATTAAGAGTCTGAAGTGCATAGACAGAAACAATTTTCCCATGCCATGCTTCTCCTGACTAGGGTGCATGCACCATGAGGGTTCGAGGCCTGCGCACTGCATGGTCACATGCTTCCATGTGCTTTGTAAAAGGGCAGAGCGTGCTAAAAGATTGAGTTTAGGTGAGAGTGAGAACAGGAAGAAAAAACACGATGGCTATTATTCCATTCCACTTTTTGCCTTTGCATTTTTTTCACAAACACCCTAGTAATTTCCCCCTCCATTTTTAAATCTAAAAAAATCTGAAAGCCAATAGAAATATATTTGAGATCTTGATTGCATATGATTTCTAATTAACACGCCATAAATTTTTCCTATTAGAAGTCTATAAATAATCATATCTCAAAAGAGAAATAATAAGAATTATGTTCCATGGTTTACAAAATATTTTAATTAAGCCAGTACTTATAAATTGTTATTAATAAAGTCTACAATTTATCCAGATTTCCTTAATGTTCTTTATGCTTTCCAGGATCTTACGAGGACACCACATCCTATAAGTTGACCTTAGACTTTCCTTGGGTATGATAAAGTTCTCAAATTCTTCTTGTTTTTAAGAGCTTTGACAGTTTGGAAGAGTATCCATCCTTATTGCTTCTCTTTAAATTGGTGTAAGGATTTTCTCATGATCATATAGGAGGAAGAACCCAGAGATAAGTTCTGTTCTGATCTCATGGCATTGAGTGTGCAAACTCTGAGCACAGCTTGTCGCTATGGATGTTGACTTAGTCACCTGAATGGAGTCAAGCTTAGTTAAGTTTCCTCACTGGGTGTCTTCTCTTTGCCCTATGTTAGCTACTTATTATCAGTTAGGAAAAAATTTGGGCAAATTAGCTTAAAAGAAGAAAAGATTGGTTCGCAGTTGCAGAATTTCAGCCCATGAGTTGGCTAGTTCTGTTGCTATGGGCTGTGGAGAGACAGAACATCACAGTAGAAGGAAGGGCAAAGCTGTTCACTTTATAGCAGATAAGAGAAGTGGGGGGGAGAGAAGAGAGAGAGAGAGAGAGAGAGAGAGAGAGATTGATTCTGGAAAAAAGATACACTCTTCAAAGTCATGACTCAAATGACCTATTTCCTCCTATCAGACACTCTCTTATGTCCATTCAGCTATGAATTCATGATTAAATCATCTCTCTTTAGTACTACCAATTTGGACCAGTGTTTGATCACATGAAGTTGTGTTAGGACATTTTATATCTAAACCTTGACACTATCCTTTTCCATGATACTCTCTTTGTAAGGAAATCGCCATGAAAACCCACACTTAGAGATGGCTTGATGTACCTCTTTCAGTGCCAGTGTTTCATATATTATTTAGATTCTTCAAGGGAGGTTGTCTTTTTCTCCTCTACTTGCTCACTTATTGTTTGATTTATTTATGTGGTTGGGAAGCATGGATGTTTATCTTCTATTTTAAATCACAATTCAATGTGATTACAAAAACATTTTTGTGGTCCTAGATTTGACCATTGGAAGCTATTTTCCTGACTTTCATACCTCACTGATACATCTCGCTAACTTTTTCACACTTTCGGGCACTGTAAGAGGCTCCATACTCATCTCTTATGTGTGTTTCCCTGACAACCATTTTCCAGGAAGCTTTGGCTCTTCTACCCAGAGCCAAGGTCTGGATGGTAGGCTTATGCACAGGTGTGCACACATATAAGTACACTTGCTGTTCTTTCAATAGTACTGCCAGGTATTGGACTGTTGAGTAAATAAGCAACCTTTTCAGTGAGGCTTGCCAAGATTCTTCCTGCTAGTGTAGACCCTAGCATCAAGCATAGATTGGGGTGACAACAAATCTATATCATATTTAATATGTGCAGAAATAAATGGCTGCACTGGAAGAGAAGTGTTTGTTACTGTCCGCAGCTGGATGGAAGGTCTACTTTTACCTCCCACACTTTCCCCGGTCCTCCACAAGAACGAAGCAGCTTTTCTTCTGGAATCAATTGTCTGCCAGAGCTCGTGGAGGCTCAAGGCTAGTGGTCGAGGCTCAGGCGGCTCACTGAGGGCATCATCTTAGAGCCGGGAACTTGCCTGCTGCTGCTCCACCCAAATTCAAAGATTGGACGCAAGAGGGTGTTTGAAGGGACCCCCAGCCTGGCTTCAAGCAGACCCGGTGCTAATCATGTTTGGGAAGCACAGAAGCCAGGGCAAAGAAAGAGACAGGGATCACGACTGAAATGAGAAGTCCGGAAGAAGGCAGCATTCCAGCTGACAAACGAGGGTCTGGAGCAGGTCATCTAGATTTCTGCTTTTCGGGATGGTTCAGCAAGAGCAGTGAGCTCTTTGGGAAGAGTCACTTCTTTTTTTTTAATCCTTATTGTTTATTTCTCAGGGTTTTTTTTTGTATTTTTTTTTATTTCCACTTATACAAACTTAACAGGTAAACCGGTCCCTTCCCTCCCTCCATTCCCACCCCCCTGTGCCCCCCTCCCCTTCCCTTTCCTTCCCCATCCCCCAATGCCTCCCTGTCCCATCCCCGGAGCATCCTTTAATGTGTATGCCAAACTCTCCTCTGGGTCCTCCTCTCCGATGAGGTGCAAGGACCCAGTGGCATTTCCCAGAGCTATTTCCTGTGTTCCCTTTAAGTATAGGAACACTACTGTGGCTGTCAATCCCTTGCCACCAAGGATCCTAGTGCCTTTAGCAAATGCTAGACTTTGTGGGGTCAACAGTGGGGAAGACTCACTTCTTATCACCAAGTTGATTTATCACCTACTGATTTTCCAATCTGGGTATTTTTTTTTATTATTATTATTTATTCAATTGTGAGTGTGTGTGCACGTGTATGTATGTATGTGTGTGTAGAACTACGGACGAACTCCGGAACCACCATGGACACCTCCACCTCCTCCTTGTCACTCTGCCCCGGGATTCACAGGCTCCGCCCTACCAGGACCGGAAACGCAGGCCGCCCCCGCTTCCGCCTGGCGTCTATATGTGGGATCTGGGATCCGAACTCAAGACCTTCCGCCTGCAAGGCAGAGGCTTAACCCCTGAGCCACCTCTCCAGCCCCCAATCTGGGTATTTTTTGCATAATTAGAGTTACTACATTGTAGATTTCTCGGTTGGGGGAATAAACTTAATTTGTAGCTCACAGGCTCTGTCGAAGAGATGGAGGCCTTCTTCACGGGGATAAACAAAGAATACTTTGAGTGCAAGTTAAAGAAATTTTACTCTCTTTCCTTGTCTGATTGTGAGAAATGAGAATAGCTTTTTTTTTTTTTTTTTTTTTTTTTTTGTAGAAAGTTGGACAACACAGACAAGTAAATAAAGCCAGAAAGTCTCCTACTCAGATAGTCACTTTTAGGGTAGTTTGCCTCTTTCTTTTTTTTTTTTTTGCCTCTTTCTTTTTTTTCTGTCTCTTTTCCTTCCCTCTTCTTTTTGTCCCTCTTCCTCTCTGAGATTTAAATATCCAGTAACACTGCATATAATAATTTACATATATTATTTCATTTGACATTTTAAAATCATTTTTACAGTATTAGGTATTCTGAAAAAGTTGGAATTAGTGACAGTAAATTTTTATATACATAGATTTTAAATATATCAAAGGCAATTCCCTTAGAAACAATTTCTAGACATAGAATCAAGTGGTGCTGATACAAAGGCATGTTTCATAGAACTGACCATATCTGAATGGGCTGTATTAATTCACAACAGTGTTTGGCCATGTCACACTTTCTGGTTAGATATCACTGTAAGTATATCTATATAATATTTCTGAAAATTTCCTTTAAATTTTAGCAGAAGCACAGCCATCAGGTATCATAATAATCAAGCACTTTAATTAAAAATGCCATGGATCATGACATTAGGTTTCATGAGTGATGGCTGGGGGAAACCACCGGGCTCTGACCAAAAGGAAGTGTGAGTGAGTCTCATGCTGGTGTACGTGAATGTGTGAGTGCTTGAGCGTGTATCTGTGCGTGATGTGTGGGAACTAAAGAGAAAGGAGGGTGGGGCTCTGCTGATGCTGAGTATCTTCCATGGGCTGCAGGACCCCAGCAGACAAGATTCTGGGCTGCACAGGCAGGAGCAGTCACAGAAAACCGAAGGCAGAATGCAGGACTAGTAGGGTCTCAGGTACAAAGTGTGTAAGGAGGCAGGCCAGCTGCTATTCGGACACATGGGCCATTCATATATAAAGAACGTATAAGCTGGGTACCATCTGCTGCAGAGGGGTCAAAAAGATCAAGCAGAGAAAAGCCTGGTGAGCCATAATTAAGGATAATCTCTGAGCTGTTAAATTTCAATGAGTGAAGCTGGAATTTAGGACAGGAACAAAAAGAGTAGGTTAAGAGAACAAAAGCAAGCAGACTCCCTCCGGGGAATCCCTGTCTGCAGAGCACTCTAGCTGGTGTGGAGTCAGGCTGTAATCCCAGCACTTGGGAGGCTCAGGCAAAAGGATCCCAAGGTCGGCTTGGGCTGCACAGAGAGACATGCACGCCTATCACTCAGGGAGACACAAAGCCCCTTGCCTGGCTCCTTCCAGCGACTGCACAGGTTTGTGAGTTGAGAACTTGGGCCCTTTACCTATCGATTTCACTCCTGTTCACTGTCATAATGTTTATGATGCCTGTCACCTGGCTCAGGGAGCCGCTGCACTGAACAGGACTCACACCTTAGAACACCTAGGGGTGGAGGGAACAATAGCAACTCCATTACAGTCTATCCTACTCAGAGCAGTAAAGTTGTGGCAGATGTGTTGTGGGAGATCAAGAAGCAGGACGTAAAGGTGCTTCTTGCCCCTTATTCCGAAATACTCAACTCCTAATGACGGTGTATTTTATGCAGGCTCCAAGCTGTCAGGTGCGGGTAGACAGTGTGCTCTGGACTTTTTGTGCTCTGCAGAGGCAACAGGAATGGACAGAGGAGGAAAGTTATGACATCTCATGGGTAAAGTAGACCACGGCATGGGAACAGGACAAGGGATACTTTAAAACTCATTCTAGTGGCAAGAATGTTTGCTGCTTAAGTATCGTCACGTGATCAGCTGCTGGAGCCAGGTTGTCCAGGAACTCAGGGTTTTATGACTTTCCTCCTATGCCCATCAACCTTATGTTCAGCCGTATTTTCTGAAATTAAGAACATCACAGGACAGAGTACCCAATAATCACAATCCATTTTACCCCAAAGAGACATCTTTTCCTATTTTATATTAATTCCAAAGTGTTGATTATGTTGTGTGTTAAGGAAAATGTCCTTGGTCACATGATAATAACTGGCAAGGCAGTCATTGAAACCAAATTGGCATTCAGGCTCAGCATGTTCTCTACTTCATAAAAGTGTAATTGATACACAACAAGCTGCTCACGTCCTAAGTACAAAGTCCATCATGATGACCCATGAAACCACCACGATGTGAAGACAGCTGCGGTCCTTATTCTTACCTGCTGAAGGGCAGCTTCCACCAGTTAATCCTGGCTCTGTCTTGGGACGGCTAGTTCAATATCAACCCATCATATGCTGTGAGCAGTCAAACACCTGGAGATGATCAGCCTGTGCTTTTGAGTCTCCTGTTCCTATAGATAAGCATTGCTGGAACTTCTTACAAATGTATTTAAAAAATTAATTGTTATCTTTACTCTTTTGACAATGTCTTACATGTAGGCAATGCATTTTGAACTTCATTCATTTAGAGAGAGAGAGAGAGAGAGAGAGAGAGAGAGAGAATGTGTGTGTGTGTGTGTGTGTGTGTGTGTGCATCAAAGGGCATATGTGTCCCTGTGGAGGGCCAATGGTGACTTTGGGAATCATCCTGAATTGCTTCTACCTTCTTTTTGCTTTTGCTCTGGGATTTCCCAGGCTCTGCCCACCAGGGCCCAAAGTGCCTTTTCCACCTGGCATTTTTATGTGGGATTTGGGATCCAAACTCAGGACCTTCTGTTTGTGAGGCAGAGTCTTAACCCCTGAGCCATCTCTCCAGCCCTTGCAAGTACATTTTGCAAGACATAACTGCGCTTCAATTATCCATTTATCCAACTTACCTAATGATTTCACCAAGTACTTTAAGATGGATACAGGTCTTAACCTGACAGTTTTAAGGATGGAAGTTCCGGACACATTTGTAAAGAATTGGTAGCTGAATTAAGTCCAGAGGAAGCCTGTAGGAGATTTTCTAGTTGATGGGAAAGACCCAGCCCATGGTGTGTGGGGCTAATTCCTGGCCAGGTGAATAAGATGGAGGGAAATGGCTAGGGAATTCGGCATCATTTGGTGTACTTGGCCAGACATGCTGGTCTGCATCAACCCTCTGTAGCCCTCTGGATGTATGGATATTGTATGGCTGGTTGCCTTGGCTTCTCATATTGGCGGGTGTCCTCCTGTTAAGCTGGACGAGGAAATGTAACCAGATGATAAGTCAAAATCAATTCCTTGTTACCCTAGAAGCTGTTTGGTTGTCAATTTACTGGCAACATGCAGGCAAACTGCAACAAGTTGGATGATTCTCCAGTCTGCCAAATGCCATACAGCATTTTACACACACACACACACACACACACACACACACACACACACACACGAGACCCTATCTAGATACTGGGGAAATGACTCCACCAGTAAAGTGCTTGCCATACAAACATAGGGACCTAAGTTTGGATCCCCAGCACCTACTACCAGGTTAGGTGTGATGGTACGCACCTGCAACCTAGTGTTGGGGAGGTGGGGACAGATAGGTCACTGGAACTCGCTGGCTTGGTGAACACCAGCTTCAGTGAGAAATCATATTTCAGAAAATAAGGCGGAGAGTGGTTGAGGAAGTCTCCGAATTTTGGCCACTGGCTTCCAATATATGCACATGCATATGCACACTTACATGTTCACAAGTGTACACACACACACACACACACACACACACACACACACACACCCCAAGACTAATAAGCAAAAACTAGTCTGAGAGTGGCCTGCAGGTGGCAGCCAACAAACAGTGTCTGGTAAAGCCCAATCATCCAGGCAGACCATGGTCCACACCTTGGATTAGTCAGGTCTGCTCTGAACACCTTAGTCCTCATAGTTTGACTCTCTTTAGCAAATCCTTTAATAAACAGGTGTTCTTACTATAAAAAGAGTAATACAATTTTAATTTTCTCTTTTCAGTTGTAAATATTATTCATAATATTCTAGTAATTACAAAAATGTCTAGTAATTACAAAAATAAAAGGGTTTACTGATGATACTTCATGCTTATTCGTATTTACCCTCTGCCCAACACCCCTTTTGCTCTATGTCTTCCTCCATCCTAGATTCCACATATGAGAGAATATGTGTTGCATATTGCAGTGTTGTCCTTGAGAGTTATTTCACTTACCAAGATGGTCCTCATTTCTGTGTTCATTCTGTGTTTGTAAGTGACATGATCCCATTCTTCTTTGTGACTGAATAAAATATCATTGTGTATATAAACTACACCTTTCCCCTCCCCTCCCTTTCTCTCTTCTCCTCTCCCCTCTTCTCTCCTCTCCTCCCCTTCCCTCTCTTTCTCTCTTCTCTTCTCCCCTCCTCTCCTCTCCTCTCTTATCTCCCTTTTTCCTTTCCCTTTCTCCTTTCCTCTCATTTCCTTTTTGTATTGTTTTTATTGTTTAACACTTTGATACAGTATATGTAAATGTATACAATTAATTTAAATCATTTTCACTCAATTCCCCCTCCTTCTGCCACTGAAATCTTTTTCTCAGCCAGTCTACAGGTCTGTTTTTGCGCCATGTTTGCTACTATAGCTTTGTAGTATCGCTTGAAGTAAGGCATTGTGATACCCCAGATCTTTTTTTTTTTTTTTTTTGGTTTTTCAGAATCAATTATAGACGTGCGTCTTGGAGATAGAGAAAAATCCTCAATTACAGTGGCCAATCATCAGCTTCTATTACTCAGTTCCCTTTAAAACATTGCTATGATTTTTCTGATAGTGCATGGACTGTATTTATGCTATCTTAGTGAGTCTTACAATAATCCTGTCGTATGATACCATCACAGTATTATCCCATTTTATAGATGAAAAACCAAAGTTTAGGGTATTTAAGTAACTTGCCAAATTTTTTCATGTCTGTGAAATGGCAGTACTCTTACCTATCCGACTCTAAGGCTGAAGTTATCTTCAGCTAATTTCAATCCAATTCAGTGGATCAAAGCTTTGTGAGGGAACAGGGAATATTGACTAATATCCCAAGGCAAGGACTCCTTTGTGTAAATATGTATTACACATATATCTCCTGTTGTAGTTTGCCTGCATGGTTGCTGATAAATGACCATCAAATGGCTTAACAAGGAGTTTACTTTCTTACAATAGTCTGGTTACAGTCTGTCCAGCTTGACGGGAGAACATGCACTAACATTAGGGTCAAGGGAACTGGCCCACACCATCTCTACATAATGGCTGAGAGAGGGCATGTCTGTCCAAGTGCACACAAGGATGCCGACTCTCTCAACCAACTCTCCGTGACTTATTCCAGGGCCTAATCCCACCCACCATAGGCTGGACCTTCTTCATCAGCTAGACAATCTCCTTCAAGTTTGCTGTGGGCTAAATGTCCAATAGTTGACGAGTGGATAAGGAAACTGTGGTACATCTATACAATGGAGTACTACTCAGCCATCAAAAATGATGAATTACTCGAATTTGCCGGGAAATGGATGTCATTAGAAACAATTGTATTAAGTGAAGTATCCCAGACCCAGAAAATTAAGCGCCGTATGTACTCCCTAATAGGTGGCTCCTAGTACCAAACCCACCCAGCCCACCTAGAGACAGGAATTCCAAGGATTATGAACAGGAGGGATGGGGTAGGAGGGCCACACCAGAAAGAAGGAGAGAAGGGACCATGTTACAGCAGGGAAAATAGGCCTCCACCAAGGACCCAAATAAGTAATGAGACATCGGATTAAGTTCACAGACTCTTGTTCCTGATCATTTACTACTGAGGGGGAGTGATCTCACCAGAAGAGGAGGGCATATAGTCTGGCAGATAAAAAGGGGTAACATACAATGCCCACCAGGATGGAGTGAAGGGCATTGCAGGAGCAGCAAAACTGCAAAAGAAAATCAACAAACCACAATCCAGAACTTCAGAGACTCTATATCAACCACCTAGAACTAGGCCAGCTTAGTCTCTCCCCATCTTGAAGCTCAGGGAAATTTGCGGAAGAGGGGGCGGTAAGAGTGTAAGAGCATAAGGATGGGAGGAGCAATGATATGTAAGATACTCTATACTAGTTAGGGCTGAAGCAATCATAATTGGACTTTGCATGCCCTGCGCATTGTCCAACACACTGTTGACCTCACAAAGTCTAGCACCTGCTAAAGGCACCAAGATCCTTGGAGGCAAAGAATTGGCAGCCACAGCAGTGTTCCTATACCTAAGGGGAACACGGGAAAGGGTTCGGCAAAGGCCACTGGGTCCTTGTACGTCATTGGAGAGGAGGGCCCAGAGGAAAATCAGTCATGCACAAGAAAGGACTCTCTGGGAATTGGGGTGGGAGGCACTGGGGGATGGGGAGGGAGAGGGGTGGGGAGGGGGAGCAGGGGGTACGGGGGGAGGAGGAGGGAGGGAGGGAACTGGTGTACCTAATAAGTTTGTATGAGCTGAAATAAAAAAAAAAAAAGTTTGCTGTGGGCTTAACTCAACTACTAATTCTCTACAAATGTGCCCAGAGCTCAAACCTTCAACTGTCAAGTTGACACCTGTGCATAACCAGATACCTCTTCACACACACACAGATTTTTTTTTTTTGCTTTTATGGAAATGGGATTATGTAATGCATAGTGTTTTATAGCTTAACTTTACAGATGCTGTATCATGGATGTCTTATCCCAATAACAGATTTCTATTTTTCTGTCATTTTTCCTTCCTCACTTTTCCTTTCTTCTCACCTCGCTCTCTCTTTTCTTTTCTATTTTTTAAAACAGCGTAAGCACAACAAAACAGATACTCACAAAATACGAGTTCTGTGTTTTTAATGTTCTCTTCCCCAAGGCTTGTGATTTGGTGCGTCTAGATAGGGACCTGGATATGTGGGATCTAGAAAAGCTTTGGGGTCACTGACTCACATTGTTAGTGAAGATCCTCTAGTTTTTGCTGCACTCTCTGGGGATGAATAAGGTAGAAATAAGCAAAGCGAGCAACAGAGCAAGTTCCTAGTCAATACCTAAGAGTCCTGGTGCCAGAGTGACTTGGTGGGTGTGTGAAGCTCACTCTATTCCCAGGGATAGGGGAAGTCAGATTACACCCAGTAGGAGAGCCAGGTAGGAGAGACCTGTGTTCCCTAGGGGCACGCAGAGGAGGGAGGGACTGAGTCAGCTACAGAGGTGCTGTTGCAGTTGGACTTGTTTTAAGGTTGCCTTTGCCTGGCAAGCGTAATTTTGAGTTACCTGCATAGTTAAAATGTTTATTCACAGTTGACATGGACATTGAAAATAGCCCCCTTTGATGCTAACTAGGAGAAGGCTCAGTATCAGATTTTGCTTTCTTTACTTCCATTAAGGAAACGACATGTACTCCTACCAGTTTGCCTGGGGCATTGAAAGATGAGAGTGTGAACAAATGCACTAAGTCCTTTTTCTTTAAAATATCATTGTTTGATCTACTTGGGATCGCTTCTGTGAACTTCTCTTGTTGATAACAGAGGAAACCAGGATCCAGCGTCATCCATCTAGACAAGCTTTCGGAAGCACAGCAAATAGGGAGGCCCAGTAAAGTCTGGGGATACATTTCCCATCCCCAGTAGGTGCTTGCTTGCTCTTGATTACCCAGCGTACCGTGTCCCCCCCATCAGCCCAAGCTCCCAGCAAGAACTGAACACAGGCAGGTTTGTTCCCCACCATATTTCACTTATCTCGTTCCCTCTGCTCTGTTAACTGAGCTGTCTCATCCCCAAGCCTAAGGTCACCTGTGCCTACAGCTGCTCCCAAGTACCTCTCTTACAATCTGTCTGGAGCCTCTAATCCTTCCCAAGAGGCTCACCTTTCTCTTGCTGGACTCCCACCCCAAATTGGAACATGGCTCTAGGCCAAGGGTTTCTCCCTGGAGCTGCCAAAGGACAGAGAACATCAGTCCAGATTGTTAAGTACCACTTGCCCCATCCCTGTCCTCTGCCTGTTTGTTGGAAACACTTCAACTTCTTTCCATCTTCCCTGTCAGTCAACTCAGTCTATTGATCAGGAAGAAGAGACCGCATATGTTTCAATTGCCTGGTCAAATGAACTTCTTTTGTTAGAACCTGAAATTTTCGTTGTTTCCCAAGTACAGATTTTTTTCTCCAATGATGAATGAATGTTGTGTTCTAAGCCCTCTGCATGTTAAGTAAGTGGTGTCCTATGGTTTAGTAATATTGCCATGACTGTACATAATTGACCAGTTCTGGAATATTCTACTGAAGTCATTGCTTTGTAAATGAAAACTTCTTTTAAATATTCAAAAGAGATTGCTTTAAATCTTCTCCTGCTTCTCCTAATTCTTTTACCAAAGGTGGAGTACATTGTAGAAAACTTGAGCCTTTGATTGTGTCTCAACTCTTGTGGACCAAAACACTGGACAATCATACGATTTTTCTTGGAACTTCTTTCTTTGCCTGAGAAATGAGGAAATCCACACTAGTGAGAACAGATTCTGATGCTTAATAGTTGCATCCTAACGTAAAATTCCCAACTTAAAAGTTCTCTAAATGAAATCCACAGCCATGAAGATTCTGCTGAAGGGTTGACTCATGGTTTCTGTTTTCATAAACTGTTCTTAATGATGCGGGGCTGGTCCAACAACTGTCACCCAAGGTAATCTTCACAAGAGGGAAGCGAGGTTTTCTAGTTGAGGAAGAAGAAAGAATAGAAGGCAAGTGGAGGTCTTCTGAACAAGGACCAACAAGCCACCTCGGCCATCTCGAAGGTCAGAAGCCAGCGCTGAGCAGGCTGGCTAGGAGTGATCCCTCCAAGAAGCAGAGATGGCGATCAGCGGGTGCTTCTGTGATTAACGGGGGAGGTTTTGTTCATTTGTGCTAGACTCTTTGATCCGAGGGTTGCTAAGTGTTTGTACACACATTCATTAATGCAATTAAACCTCACATGCCACCTTGAGGCAGGTAATTCCTCTTTGGGGCAGCTCATTCTCACTTGTTACGTACAATATGGTTCACAAACTATATGTTAGTGTAGCTAATGCATGATGACAGCAAAGACCATCTCGTGGAACATTGCAAATGTGAGATTCACATGGGACCAAGGGGGTTGCTCTGGCTAGTTCTTTGCCGATGGTGACAGAGCAGAAATTCTTCAGTTCTCTCAGGTTCCGCCGCATGCTGAGGCCTCATGACCTTGGACAGTTCTTGTGATCCCTTGATGACTCAGTTCCTACAGCTTTCAAACAGGGGCAATATTATTACTCATCTCCTTGCTCCACAGAGGTGTTGCAAGGATTCATGTTGCAATGTGCCGTGGCGTTCTCAGATGAAAGATAGAAATTAATGTGTGATGAAACTGCTTATCTTCGTGCTATCTAAATGGGCCAGGCAAGTGAACCATCAGCATCCTTGCAGGCCTGGCAGAGGAACCCATGCCAGCCTAGCTTTCTATTTAACATCTCCCATGGGCATCTAGGGATTGAGAACTGCCCCTGGGATGAATGAAAGCCAGAGATACTACATGAGCACAGAGGTTGCCAGTTCTCTCCTCTACCTTCTCTTTTCCGGTCTTATTTAGCATACAGTATTTGAGAAGTGAATTCTGAGAGTGAATCAGAGAACGATAGAACCAACTTTCCATCTAGGACATTCCTCTAAAACCAGAATGATAAATGTGTGTATGTATTTGTAATCCTCAGAATGAGCTGAGGAAACTGGCTGACAGTCCTTGAGTAATAATGCTTTTAGGCTCCCCACATCCATCAATCCAGGACAGCAATGGTGCTGTTTCCCCACCTCCAGGAAGCCCTCCCAGCCTGTCTCCCTTCCTGAGTCTCTCCTGCTACTCTGTGAAAACTGCATAATTTCTAGAAAATACATATTGGCCTTTGCTTTGTTCCCACTCCACCCTCAACCCATTTTTTCTTTTTTTTTTAAACATTTTTTATTATTATTTCCACTCATACAAACTTAGTAGGTACACCGGTTCCCTCCCTCCCTCCTCCTCCCCCCGACCCCCCTGCTCCCCCTCCCCTCACCCCTCTCTCCCCATCCCCCAGTGCCCCCTCTCTCCCCATCCCCCAGTGCCTCCTCCCCAATCCCCGGAGAATCCTTTAATGTGCATGCCAGTCAACCCATTTTTTCTGTTTTGTTTTTCACTATTAGAAATATTAGTCATACAAAATAATGAGTATTGTTGGGTATTTCCAAGACATTGCGCGTGTGTGGTGTGTGTGTGTGTGTGTGTGTGTGTGTGTGTAGGTGTAGTAGTGGGCACTTGAGCGTATGCGTGCCTGCAGAGCTCAAGGTGACTCTGGGAATCATCCTGGACTGCTCTAACTCCTTACTGCTTTGCTCTGGGGTTTCCCAGGCTCTGCCTTGCAGAGCCAGAAGTGCAGACTGCTGGCCATTTCTATCCAGCATTTTCACATGGGATCTGGGATCAGAACTCTGGTTCTTTTGCTTTCGAGGCAAAGGCTTAACCCCTGAGCCATCTTTCCAGCCCCTCCAAGATATATTTTATTTTTCAAATAGTACTGCATACACTTTCATTAATGCTAGACACAAGAGAAGAGCAGTGTGAACCATGATCAACAAAACAACAATTAATAATAGGATATCTCAAGATGTCCAAACTCAATTAGCAAAGAAGTTGAAAAAATACCCTTCTTCCTCCACTGTTTTGTAGCTTTCTTTTTAAATTTAGAGATATTTTAATATTAAAATGCAATATAACATGTCCACACATATTTTTATGGGAATTTGATAATACAACAGTAGAACTGTGAACACTTCCTTTTTTGACAATTACATTCATGTATAGAATGTATTGTGATAATATTCTCCCCTATTATGCTCTCATCTCCTTCCCATATCAGCTGACTATATTTTTCCTCCTAGCTAGTCCCCTTTCTGCTTTCATATCATGTACACACTATGAAAGCAATTTTCTGCATGTAGCTATAGCTGATGTATGTTCATAATTGCAATAGATGTCATATTCTTTTAGACTTCCATGCATAAATACAGTAAATTATTTATTTTTCTCCCTTATTTCCTAATCCCATATCCCTCCTTATTCTACTCAAACTTTTTTCTTCCCTACTAGTATCCCTCCTGCTTTCATATCTTATGGTGTGTATCACCCACTGACTTTCACCTGGGTTGTCTTTAATGGCAAATGCCTGAACACTTGTCAGGGTATGAATCACATTTCAGTGGGTATAGGAATTCTTTATGAAGCTGTATTCTTTGTCTATTTCAGGCCTTAGCAAACTAAATTTAATTGAATCAATGTTAACGGAACAGATGTGGCATCTGTCAGCAACCTCTTAAGATTCAAATTCAGACTACACCAAACTGATGTCTGGGAACACTATTCCATACACATGTTGTGAAACATAATATACATAGTACAGAGTGGAAATATTGAAAGTAAGGGGAAAGGCTAACTCCAAGAGTAGTATTCAAATAAAGTTCCAAAAAAGATCTGAAGGTATACCTTAGAAGGTTAAAGGAGACTGTCCCTGTACACATAATGTGACATATCAGGACTGAGTCCCTTTAGCATCTGCAGATGCAATTCCTCCTGTAATCTTACGGTATAGACCGATGCAGCACAATATGTATGTTTATGCTATCGTTGCTCATTGTGTGAAGCCCAGACTCAGACCTGACATTCCAGATCATCTGTATTTCTCATATGTCTCATTGCCCTCTTTTCCCTTTACCTCCCCTGTAGTGGCGGTGAGATGCGGGTCTGAGTTAAAACAAGACCCTGGGCTTGTCTGTACTGGCTCCCATGTCCCCCTTGCCTCGCGTGATCTTTGGCCTTATTCCCTTCTTGGGACTCCACATCTCTAACTCCTGAATTCTCTTCTGTTTACTTGCAAGGTGTTTCTCAAATGCTGCCTCCCGGAAGAGGCTCTCTTGGTCATGAAAGCTTAGCATTTTTTTGCCAAGCACTTGAGAAGTGACAAACTGCCCTGCAGAACCTGTGTTCCTTTGTAACAAGGAACCAGGGTAGGGAAAGCTCATTGCCTGGTCCAAGCATACACCTCATTCCTTGATAATTGTTTGAATTAAACAAGTTACTTTCTGCACCTGGGTCTTCTTGTCTGCTGAGTGAGGATGACCGTCAGTATCAACTACGGAGGGTGCTGAACTGGTTTTGAGCAATGAAGTGTGTAAGATGCACCTCCTCACTAAGCTAAGCATGCTCACAGAATCCTGCCCCATCCTTGGATGGGCTCCTGTCTGTGATGAGTAGGGCTGAGTGAAGGGAGGCAGGCCACAGTCATGAGTCAGCTGCCACGGCTAAACTGTCCCATCGAAACTTCTGGAGTCCCAAAGAAACCTTTCACTACTGAAGAGTTCACATGATTTTGAAGCAAACTTGTACACTTCTCCTTTCCCCAAACTTTTGCTGATCTTGGGGACTTACTTTGCTATTCATGTTTGCTTTAAATATTGTCAACAGTATGATCTGGACCAACACTCAAAGGTCGAGATGAAGTTTGAAATTTTTATTATTTTTCTTTGCAGAATCTACTAGACATTGTCTACTAAGAATATAGAATATAAGCTTCCTCTTCTGAGATATCTTTAAGTAAAAGTCATTTTATTTTTATGAAATGCAGACTCTAAAAATAGAATTTAGTGAATTGTGATGTATTTGCAAAGTCGTCTTCACTAATTCTAAATTTTTTGTGTTGTCCCTATAAACAAACTTCATACTCTATATTTTTCACCTTGTGGTAAAATAAAAGTTTTAGTTTTTATAATTTTATTAAAGTGTGCTTATAATATTTTTGAACTCTGAGAGCTTCATAACACTCATGCACTATTCACACAAATATGCACACATTCAATTAGTGTTACAATCTTTTTTTAACTTTCTATTTTTATATTTATCTTACCTATGATTTACCATTTGTTAAAAATTTCTATATCTCTCACAGACTTTCCTTCCTGATCATTTGCAACTGATGGGGTATGATCTCACCAGAAAGGGAGGGCATATAGTCTGGCAGATAGAAAGTAACCATTTTACAATGGGAGACTGACCCCCCCCACCGCAGTTTCCTATTTTTATTCCATTTACCTTTGAATATACTCTTATAATAAGACTCTAATTTAACAGTTTTTACCTCTGGCCAGGGGTGACATCCAATACCCATCAGGATGGAGCCAAGGGCATTGCAGGAACAGCAAAACTGAAAAAAAATCAACAAACCATAATTCAGAGCATCAGAGACTCTATATCAACCACCTGGAACTAGGCCAGTCTAATCTCTCCCCATCTTGAAGCTCGGGGAAATTTGCGGAAGAGGGGGTGGTAAGATTGTAAGAGCCGAAAGATGGGGAGGAGCAACGATATGCAAGATACCACACACAAGTTAGGGCCAAAGCAATCGTAATAGGACTTTGTATGACCTGCACAATGACCAACACATTATTGACCTCTCAAAGTCTAGCATGGACTAAAAGCACTAGGATCCTTAGAAGCTAGGGATTAACAGCCACAATAGTGTTCCTATACTTAAGGGGAACACAAGAAAGAGTTCTAGGAATTGTCACTGAGTCCTTATACCTCATCAGAGAGGAGGACCCAGAGGGAAGTTTGATATACACTTTAAAGGATGCTCCAGAGATGGGGGGAGGAGGCACTGGGAGAAAGGGAGGGGGGAAAAGGAAGAGGAAAAAGGGGGAGGGAGCAAAGGGGGTCCAGGAAGGAGTGGAGGGAGGGAGGGGACCGGGGTACCTATTAAGTTTGTATGAGCGGAAATAAATAAAAATGTCTATATTTTTTCTCTGTATCTCTGTCTTTCACACACACACACACACACACACACACACACACACACACACACACTCATCTCAAGGTTACTCCTGTCAAATTGGAGATAATTAGTACCATCAGTTGTACTTAGCTTGAAGAACAGTGTGTGCACATAGTACAAATGAAAAATAACTATCTTTTATTGAACTTCTTTCATTCCCAAAGTACTTTTCTTAAAAACATAATTTTATGAAGGAGATTTTTTATTTTACAGGTGCACAAATAGAGGTTAATGGTGTTATGAAGCATGTTACTTCATGATAAAATCTGAATTTGAACCCAGGCTGTCCAGCTGCAAAGCACATACCCTTAATGTGTGCTAATGTCTGCTGTCAAACTAGATATATAGTATAACTGTGCCAACAGTACTTAGTCAGTATGCACAACAAACTTTCACAATCCTTCTATTCAGTTCCCTCCCCATGACTAGCAGATATTACCAGGTGAGGAGAGTCAGTTTCTTGTAAGCTAGAGGACCACATGACAAGACCAGCTCAAATGAGCAGCTAACTGGAATTCAGACTTATTTTTTTCCAGAACCAGAATACATTGGGTCTTCATACAGTTATCTCAGACTTGTGTTCCATCTCAGACTATAAGAACCACCTTCTATCATACTTATTCATGCATTTGAATCCATCAGCCTGAGGGCAGCAAATATGATTGGATTTTTATGTATGTACCTCTGTGCTTAAGCCAACTTATTGACAACTCTCTGATTGTGATAGCAATTGAGCAAAAAATAACACCTATAATAGTTTACCTTTACTTCTTTTCTACATTTGAAAAGTAAGTTTTGTTCCAGACACATTAGAAGTAGAATTTTTGTTTCTTTTTTTTTCTTTAAGGAAATGCAATTACAAATACCTTTTGAGGACAGTTAAGGAGAGAATTTGTAATATTTGTAAATGAAAGGAGTAAAGTGCTGTTGAAAAATTAAGGATCAGGGCTTTCCCTCAGCAAACGAGAGGCTGTGACTCTGTTAGCTTCCCTGTATACCAGCTCCTCAGTTTCTGGGAACGAGGCAGCAACCTGGGAGTTCTTGTGCCCTTTCCTCCTGAAGGTCCTGCCAAGTCTTCATTGTCTCGCTGGATTTGCAGTCAGATGTCTGACACTGGCTGGCTCTGGGCAGGCAACGAGTTCTTTCCCTCTGTAAGTTGGGCACAAAAAAGATCAGCCCCGAAGCAGCCTCCTTTGAGACAGCCTCTCGGAGAGAATGCAGAAGCGAGAGACGCCAGAAATTCCTCCTGGCACAGGGCGCTTGGGGGAGGAGTCCACTTTGCTAAGTATTGTCCTCTGCCCAGAGAAGGTGTGTGCCCAGAAAGAGTTTTTAACCTGGAGGATCATTAACTCTTTCAGTCAGCCTTCCGGAGCTGGCTCTGCGAGTTCATCCTGCAAAAGTCTTCTTGGGAGGGTCGGCAGACAGGAGTGGAATAAACGTCCATGGGGGACCACCTGGAGAAGGACCAGCATGCTGTGCTCAATGAAGGACAAGAGAATGAGATGGTAAGATTCCTGCCACGTACCCTCTCTCTCCCCCCAATCTCTTTCCTCAGCCTCATGCACGCACATGTGAACAAACTCTCACACACTTCTCTGCACACTCACACTGGAATTCTAGCCAGAAGAGGTAGTGTAGTGCTCAAACAATCTTCTCTCTATCCCACAAATGTAACTTCCAATAGCACAAGTTTGCTAGAATATGGATACTGTATCCATGTTAATCAAGATTATTGTCGTTCTAAACAAAACAGGCAGGGAAGAGGACACAATGTTCATGATCCTTTCATTTTTGAGCCTCACCAGTTGGACAAGTTCTGTTCTAAACTTCCTTCAGTTTCAGCAGTCCCTGATGAGAGACCAGAGATTTCTCTAGGATGGCCAAGCAGGATTTCAACCCAGGCAGCTGAGCTTTGGCCTTCTCAAGAATCTTGTTGATTGAGACTGTCAGACAGAGAAGACACATAAAATACTAACAATTATCCGTGTGTCCACGTTTCTTTTTGCTTCTAGAATATTGCCAACAGTGCTCTCATTATCAAGATTGGTGATAGAACACTCTCTCTGGTTCATTATCTCTTTGGTTTAGATGTGTCCCCATGTCGGGAACAGTAACAGAATCAGAGACAACTCTGCTCTTGTTGCAGTTAAAGTGATATTTCTCAATTACAATGTAATCAAGAGAGAGTTAGAGATGTGCACTTCTACTAATAAGGTCTCCCTGCTAATTGTGTAAGCACAGTCTTTATGCCAGTAAGGATGCAATTAAAGTGTTCAAGTGTGATGCTCTCATTCTGTAATAGCATTTTATCTTTCTGGAATTAATATACAAATAACAGACCTGAAAGATATTTACTCAAAATGTTTTCTAGGTTAATTGCTCGAGTCCTGACTATGAAATTCTTTGTTCTAAAACTGGTCTTTCAAGTCTAATCTGCTTACCTGTTCCTATAGCAACAGCATTTTTTGGGGGGCCTTCCAGAGTAGATACCTTCTATCAAAACTGAAAAACTTGTAAGTCAATAAAAAGCCCCTTAATTCGGATGGCTTTCTTAACTTACTTACTTAACTTACTTCTTACTTACTTACTTCTTACTTACTTACTTACTTACTTCTTACTTCTTACTTTTACTTACTTACTTAACTTACTTCTTTTTGACTTAACTGCTAAGTAGCAACCAACTTCAAGGAACATGACCTAGATGCCATTAGAAATGATTTCTGCTCTCATATAGATTATCATTCCTTTTTTCCTTCTTTCTTTTTCTGAAGTGTTTTCTTTAGAGACTGAAGTTGAAATTTGTATCTATCATCTTGACTACTCTCACCAGAATGCAGGGACTCCTTGTTCTAATATGGTGTGTTTTCCTCCTTCCCCATTTACAATGATCATTCTTTTCCTTTCTATTCATTTCGACCACAATCTGTTTTTGAAGCTTCATTGCATATAAGTACATTCTAGAAGACTCTTTAGTGAATTGCTCTAGGCAAAACCATTTTATTGATAGTTATCTTCCTAGCAACACCACTCAGGTCAAACCTAGTTCTTATGCAGCTGCAAACCCAGTCCAGGTCTTTGTTGTGGAAAGGACACTGTGTTTTCTGGTGAGGAGTCATTGGCCAGCAGTCTCAGCAGAGGTGAAGCATTAGCATGCACCCTACTCCCTGTCCTTTTCTGCCTGCAGAACTCTGGCCACCTGCCTGGGGCAGCTTCTGACTCCAGGACCCCTTTTCACTCATTTTGCTACATCTCATATGCAGTAGTAACCTCAAACATATTTTCCACATTTTTATGGTTATTTTGATTTTCACCATGACCCTGTGAAGTAGATCCATTTTAAAGATGGGGAGATTAGTGTACAAAGAATTACCAAAAGTAGAATCAGCCAATGTGTCTAAGTGCTGGATTCCCCATATAAGCTAGTTTAAGTCAGTATCTCAGTGTCTCTGTATCTGCAAATAGCCATTGCCACCTTTTCAGCTTTCCCAGAGACATCATATTCATGGTAGAATATAGCTCTTTCTTTAATAAAGCTAGGTTAAAGGGATTATGTGCTTTTCTTAGATTCATTAGGATCTATTCCATTATATACAGCTTGTATATCATGCATGTGCATGTGTGCATGCCTGCTTGCCTGCGTGTGCACACACACACTGTGTGTGTGTGTGTGTGTGTGTGTGTATGTGTGTGTGTGTCTGTGTGTGTGTGTGTGTATGTGTATCAGGAGGGCTTGTTCTTGTGGATTCACAAGGGTGACTTCAGGAATCACCCTGGATTGTTCTACTTCCTTTTGCTTTTCTCCATTTACTACCATTTCCACCTGGAAATTTTATGTGGTATCTAGGATCTGAACTCAAGTCTTTTCGTTTGTGAGTCAGAGGCTTAATTTGAGTCATCTCTCCAGCCTCATAGTTTGTATATCCCAAATAAACCTGTCTTCCCTGACTTGTAGGTTATTTCTTGTAAGGAAGCCAAGATTGCTTATTAATTTTCACACCGAAGTGTTCAGAATTCTTATTTTATAAACTCCATGAGTTTGGAAATTTACAAAAGTAATTCTACTAATGGCAAAAATGGCTTTAAATTTCAAGGAAAAAATTATTCTGGGGGTTTGACTATCACATTGAGGAAGAACTGGAATATCCTCAGCCTGATCGGTGGTCAAAGTCACCTTTCATTCTAGAATTCAAGAAACAGGAACTAAAGAACAATTCTGCAAGTAATACTTCAAAGTAAAAATGAGACAGGTACCCAAGGAAAAAAAATTCAAATGAAATAAACAAGCAAAAGCTTCACAAATGTGGGAGAGGGATTTGTAAGGAAGAATGGGCATTGACAGGGGTGAGAGGAAGATAAAAAAGCATGAGAGGCAAGAGCATATGAACATGTATGGAAAGATGGCTCAGAGGTCAAGACTCTGCTGTGTAAACAGAAGGTCCTGAGTTCGGATCCTAGATGCCACATAAAAACACCAGGCAGAAATGGCAGTGGCCTGCACTTCCAGTCTTTGTGGGCAGAGCCTGGGAAATCCCAGTGCAAAGCAAGAAGGAGGTAGAGAGAATCCAGAATGATTCCTGAAGTCATCCTTGGTCCTCCACAGAGACACATGTGTTCTCTGAGACACACAAACACACACACACACACACACACACACACACACACACTTTGAATGAATAAATAAAAAAAGGAAAAAAATAACTGTCAAGGAACAAATTTAATCAAAAAATTAGAAGGAGGATTTGTTGGAAAGCTAAGGAAGAATAGGCAAGAAAGTGCCCATCAGAGCTGGTTCATTCACTCATGCTTCTGGAAGGACTCTTACAATACAATATAATCGCATTATAAATGCGAACTCAATGACCTTGGGCAAGTCACTTGTCTGCTCTAGTCTAAGTCTCTTAATCTACTAAATGGGTGGGGTTCTTTCCACTCTATCTCATGGGGTTCTTAAGTGGATCAACTGGGAACACCATGCAGCAATGTTTTTGACAGCTTTGGGGACGTGTGCGCTAGTATTGTCTAAACAAAGACAAGAGGAGTTATTACCTACTCTAAGTAGACCATTTGTAGATGGAGAGGCTCAAGTTACCTTTTACTTGACTTGTGGTACTCACCTGGGAAAAATGCCCATTTGGGGACTTAGTTTTTTTACTTGTAAAGCTCACACCCTTTTGAATTCTGGTGTTTTGTATTTCTACTTGATATTACTTTGAAACATTAGTGCTTACTTCCTCGTATGATGAAAGGCACCACACTTCACTTGATATGGATTACATTCATGAAATCACGCTCTTGCTGGAGAAGTGTTTTATTCTTGAGAGATTTAGAAAAATAGTGTCTCCTGATTTGTTGTCTCTAAGTTTCAGGAAGACAAAAAGAGCCTCTCGATAATAAATGATTATAAATGCAACATGTATTTATTGTGAAAACATAGTGTTAAAAAACAGGACCTAAAGAATAAAGTGTGTATGATTTATGAGTTTAATCCTGGACACAATGCTACATATTGATGACTCTCCTTCCGCATTGCATCTGTATCATGGAAATGGCTGCATTGTAGAAAGATGTGCACATTGTTAACTGATGTCACACTAGCAGCTTGAAATGAGTTAACATTGACAGTGCCAATACCACAGAATTCTGTAAATACTGTAACAGTCCTTCCATTTAGCTCCTGCTTGGTGTTAAGTACCAGCACTGGACATAATCATTTCACAATTTGTTCCCTTTCTCCATTACATATGCCCAAATACAACTTGGATATCATCTCCATCTTTGCACTATGCATCATGATGAAACAAAGTAAAATCAGTCATGGTCTTTTCTTTGGAGATTCATGTACATCATTGCAGATAGATGTTCTTTAAAGAATGCAGCTATTTGTCTGTACTTCATTGCCATGAAGTTGGCTTTATTTTTGCATTTAAATATACATATGTTGGACATATTTTCCTATTGATATTGTGCCACATGACCATTTTTATGAGTGGCACAAATCTCCTGTACTGAGCACCTACATTCTTTCTAATTTTGTTTTGGCTGTGATAGGAATTTTGTGCATTTTTATGTGTTTGTCAGATTATTTTTTACAACAAAGGCCGTGAGATATATTAGTACACATTTCAACTTTTGAGTCATATGTAATACTCTATTGCTTTCCCGAGGTTGTGTTGTAATAATTTATTTTCTCCTCAATACTTGCCAACTTGAACATTACTGCTTACCTTTGATTCATCATCTACATTTGAACATGATATTTGATGACTGTATTTCATTTCCTTTACCTTAATTTGAGGTTAAACATGTCTATTTCTTGGCAGTCATGCTTTTCAGTTAGAATCTCTTAATTTTGATAATAATGTTATACCAATTACTATTGCTAAATATTTACTTTAACATATATTTTAAAAGAAAAGGATGTGATCGATTTCATTTTTTTTTTACCACAATGCATGCTACAAAAAAGTGGGTTATATCCAAATACAATGGGTTCTAAATGGGTTTAGAGTGTTGGAGAACAGAGGAGCACTCCCAAGAGCAGCGCATTTAGTGGTGTGCTGGAAATACGTTAAATACTTGGAAATTAAAAACCAGAGAGCACAAACATGCAAGTGACTCTTTTTGAACTTCCAGGTTGTTTCTGAGGCTCTATCGAGAACTTGGTACTGAGTGGTCATGTGACTGGCAGCAGGTAGTGTGTGGTCTGGGCTACATGGGGAGTCCCATTATGTTGTCAGCAAGAGCTGTGGGTATTTGTCCCTGCCAATTACTAGGCTTGTTTTAATATCACCCGGCAGCAGCAGAAGCACCTCCCCCATTTCCTTGCCACTTATTTGTTATGCTCCTTGAGCCCCTCCAAGATGCATGCCAAGGTTAACCAGCGAACCCGCAGATCGCATAGTAGAGGGATTGTGCTCAGTCTGAGACATTTTGTCAGCTGAAATGCTCGGGAAGCTGGGCCCCCCGCCAAGTCCAATGTCTTTATTCTCGATTCAGTGCTGTGGAACTCCCATGAAATCAACTCATCTTTGATAGAAGCTTCTGAGGAGTGAGATTTAATGCTTTGGGATCCATACCCTGCATGGATCATCCTTCCATGGCCTCACTTTCTTCCACTGTGTTTGGACGCTACCATAGTGCCTGGCACAGAGTGTAGCTTCAGAAAGTGTAACTTCAAGCTCCACCAACCTGCCATCTCACATCTTGAGAACAAAGAGGCAGCAGGGCTTGGAAGAACTGAGCTGAGTCATGTAAAAACAAAGCTCTAAAATTTCATGTTATTTACTTGAAATGGTCCATAATCCCATGAGTTTGTCTATTGGTTTTCTTCTCCCTCAAGCACACATAGCTTGTTTCTTTGGAGTTAATTAGCCATACTGCATCTTTTTTCTATAAGATACTTTATTGTATCCTGTCATCCATCCATGTATGAACTCAGCAAATATTTAAGAAGTGTCTATCCTGTGCCAGAAATCCTCTGGGCTAACCAAGGAGGATTCTGGGTGAACAAGAAACTGCTTCTGTTTTTAAGGAGATCACAGTTGACAAAGTGCATAATTGTGGGCCTTGTGCAAAATGAAAAGGTGATGATCCTTGTTCAACAACTGTGAAGAACTTTGGGATGATAACACAGTGTGTTAAGCCAAGTGGAGGGTTATTCTCAGTGCAGAGCCCTCAGTGACCGCAGGGACAAGTATAGGGAACCTGTTAAATGGGTGTTATTGTGCAAGTTGCTCACAAAGAGCTGTGGGAACAAGGAAGAAGGAACGATTCAGTGACAGCAAACCTTAAAGGGAAAGATGCCTCTCAGCTTCCTCTGAGGGGGTAGGAGAGAACGCTCAGGGATTTGTGAAATAGCCTCATGAATGCACCTTGTGTCCTTTCTAACAACTTCCAAGCACTGGTCCATAGAATAACTATACTAGAACCGTGTTGGGGGGATATATAAAAATAGTCTTAAATCCCATTCTAGACTTACTGGATTCATAGTTTTGATGGTGGAGCTGGACTTCATCAGAATGGCTGGGACACCAGTCTGGCTGACATAACATAGAAGCCACTAGAGTCTTTGAACCAAGGTGTGACATGGCAACACTTGCCTTCCGGAAGGTATGGGGTGAGGAAGGTTGTTGGAGAAAGAAGTCAGTGAGCAGGTGTTCTAAGCAGATGAGGGGATCAGAGCTAAACTGCTTTGTCAGAGGGCAGGAAAGGAGGAGGAGGAAAGTGTGAGGAAAGGGCTTCAGCAGGTATTTAAAAATTACAATGGAAAAGAAGTCAAGTTGCTTATGCCCTGGGCTGAGAAAGAAGGAGCCGGCAAGAGGAAGTGTGACTGTGGCTGACTCTAAGGCTCCTGGTTGGTTCAGTAAGGAGAGGAAAATGCTCTTTAATCCCATTGAGAAAAAGGAAAACAATGGACAGGAGAATGGTTATGATGCTATTTGATGTTAAGTTGGGTAAAGTAACAACTCAGACTCACACGGTAATTCACTTCATTCTTTCAGCACCTGTATAAGAAATTATCATCACTCTTTTATCTGTAAGGAAACCCAGGCTTGGAGCTGTTAAGTGACATGCCTAGGTTCATTTGGCTAACTAAAGGGCAGGCTGTAGTTTAAGTCTTTGCCCTAAAGCATGGTGTACTGTCTATTGGATTTTCTAGACTCCAGATGTGCTGTGCTACTTGCTAATGGTGAAAACAGCAGGGTGTAATTGAAAGAAACACACTAGGAAGCTGGAGAGAGAAGCATTGTGATGCTGGCTGTGCTGCTATTTATTCTCATAACCTTAAAGCAAATCGTACAACTACTCTTTGACTTTGTCTTGCAGATATTAAGTATCTCACTGGTTTTGACTAGAGATCAGTCATTTTTTTTGAGGTTCTCTTATATCCCAACCATTAAAAAAAACATTTTAAATAGACACATAAAAATGAGTATTATTGATTTTTTTTCAAAGTGCTGGAAGTTTGGATTTTTTTTTTTGAAATAAGGTCTTCTCATGTTTCCCCGGATGGCTCCGCACTTACAATCCTTTGGTCTTGGCCTCTTGAGTGCAGGGACAGCAGGAGGGTGCCGCCATACCCACTACTATGAGTTTTTCTAGTCAAGTAAAGGAAAAACGTATCTGAAGACATTTTATTGAAGGAGAACTAGAAATTTATAAAAGACTTGTGAAGTACCCTTGGAGAGGGGGTGCAGAACGCTGGTGAGCTATTAATTTGAACTGAAGCTTGTAGGGTGTTCAGGCCCATGAAAGAGACCACAGAAGCTTGAACTGCAGAGGAGTTGGTACCTTGGCAGTGGGCCTAGAGGA
This sequence comes from Typhlomys cinereus, assembly GCA_023101885.1. Taxonomy (NCBI): domain Eukaryota; kingdom Metazoa; phylum Chordata; class Mammalia; order Rodentia; family Platacanthomyidae; genus Typhlomys; species Typhlomys cinereus. The sequence continues at coordinate 822,822 of JALPQD010000488.1, forward strand.
GATGTGCTCATGGCCATGGTTCCAAGGCTCTGTGAAGACTGGCCAGGGTAGCATGACCCACCTTAATGACCTACAGCTATAGAAACCTTGGCAAGTTGCCTGAAACCACAACCTGTGTCGAGATGAAAGGCAGGTGAGGAGGGCAGGTGAGGACACAACTCTCCAGAGCTACCATCTGCCTAAGGCTACTCTTAGGGACCACGATCACAGCCCTGCATGTCCCTTTAGAAAAAGAACAGAGGAGAGGCCCAAGGATCTTGCTTGGTCTGCAGAAGGCCGGAACACTCTTCGTGGGCGTGCATAGAACATGGAGGCCAAGACTGTCATCCCCTTATGATTTCCAGAATTCTGGAATTTTCAAAAAATTGTCTCATACATGAATATAATGAATTTATGATATTTTCACCCCTTAATCTCTGATCCCATCTCCCCTCTTCTTCCCATTACAATCCTTCTTCTATGTTGCTAGATTCCCTCCTATTTTCAAGTCTTTTCACATGATTGGTGCATTGGGTCTCATCTGGTTTTCCTTTGATGACATGTGCCTGAATGTTTACGGAAGCATGAATCATATATCAGAGGGGATACCATTAGTATTTTCCATTTCTTCCCCATCAGCATTAGCCCTCTCATGGAGGAATGAAGCCTTTGAGATTGTTGGCCTAAATGGTGAAATGTTGATAGGACAATTCCCATTCAGGTCTTGTGGCAATATGCATAACTGCAGTGAGTTCACGAATTCAACATGCTGTCATGTTCAGAAGATAACGTCTAGGTGCATCCCTGACTCTTTTCAGGCTCTTACAATCTTATTGCTCTCTCTTCTAGAATTTTCCCTTATATTACCCATGAATGACATGATTTACCCATTCAGCCTTGGGGTGGGAGTGCAGGTGGCCTTGATGTCCTGTCTAGGGCAGAACAATCTGCAATTATTTGTTTTCTATATTTTGGCCAGTTGATAGAATCTAGGAACTTTTGGGGAGACCCATGATGGAAGGATTTTGAGACTCTGGTATTCAAATCTGATAATCAGTACCTAGAAGATTGTAATGTGTGGAACCACCCAGTTTTTGAGGACAACTTTGAAAACAATCAAAAAAAATTAAGTTCGTACAAATAGGCTAAAAATAAAATATAAGTAATCATCTACTTTTTAATTTTAAAAAACCCAGATTTTTAAATACATTTTTATTATTATTTCAGCTCATACAAACTTAATAGGTACATCGGTTCCCTCCCTCCCTCCTCCTCCCCCTGAACCCCCTGTTCCCCATCCCCTCACCCCTCCCTCCCCATCCCCCAGTGCCTCCCGCCCCAATTCCCAGAGAGTCCTTTCTTGTGCATGCCTGATTCTCCTCTGGACCCTCCTCTCCGATGACATACAAGGACCCAGTGGCCTTTCCCTGAACCCTTTCCCGTGTTCTCTTTAAGCATAGGAACACTACTGTGGCTGTCAATCCCTTGCCTCCAAGGATCTTGGTGCCTTTAGCAGATGCTAGACTTTGTGAGATCAATAGTGTGTTGGACATTGCGCCGGGCATGCAAAGTCCAATTATGATTGCTTCGGCCCTAACTTGTGTGAAGTATCTTGCAAATCTTTGCTCCTCCCATCCTTTTGCTCTTACACTCTTACCGCCCCCTCTTCTGCAAATGTCCCTGAGCTTTAGGGTGGGGAGAGATTAGTCTGGCCTAGTTCTAGGTGGTTGATATAGAGTCTCTGAAGTTCTGGATTGTGGTTTGTTGATTTTCTTTTGCAGTTTTGCTGCTCCTGCAATGCCCTTCGCTCCATCCTGCTGTGCACTATATGTCACCCCCTGACCTGAGACAAAAAGCTGTTAAACTGGAGTCTTTTTATAAGAGCACATTCAAGAGTAGATGTAATAAAAGTAGGAAACCTCGGTGAGGGAGGGGTCAATCACCCATTTGCAAACTGGTTACTTTTTATCTGCCAGACTATATGCCCTCTCCTTCTATTGAGATCATACCCCCTTAGTTGTAAATGATCAGGAACGAACATCTGTGAACTTAACCAGGTGTCACATTACTTACTTGCAGTCCTTGATGGAGGCCTATTTTCTCTACTGTAACATGGTCAATTCTCTCCTTGTTTCTGGTGTGGCCCTCCAACCCCATCCCTCCTGTTCATAATCCTTGCAATTACTGTAGGTAATACATAGATTTACCTATAAGTATCTCAAGGTGGGCTGGGTGGGATTGGTACTAGGAGCCACCTATTAGGGAGTACATATGGCGCTTAATTTTCTGGGAAAAACCCAGATTTTTACAGTACATTTTATTCCTAGAGCTGGGAATTGCCAAGGGCCATGTGCATACTAGATAAGTGTTCTACTGTAGAGTTATAGTCCCAGCTCATATTTACATCAGCTTTGTTTCCTTTAACCTGAAAACTCCCAGCGACCTAAGGTCTTTTCGGTTGATAGTCCTCTGTAGGTTTGACTTTATTCAATTCCAAGAAAGAGTTTCACTAGCCATTCAAATGTTCTCTACTTGCTTGCTCTTCCTGGAATATATTAAATACTTTTCTCCTCCCTCCCTCCCTCCCTCCCCTCCCTCCCTCTCTCCCTCCCTCCCTCCCTCCCTCCCTCTCTCCCTCCCTCTCTCCCTCCCTGCCTCCCTACTTCCTCCCTCCCTGCCATCTCTATCTTTCCATCTCTTTCTTTCTCCCTGCAAGGTTTTGTGATTTTCCTCGCCCAGGTTTGCCTACAACCCTTGTGCTCAGGAAGTTCTCCCACTGCGACTTCTCAAGTGGTGAGGTGTGTAGGTACATGTCACCACACCTTTTTATATTTTTTCTTCCTCTTTCTCCCATGTCTTACTTTGAAACTAAGGCCAACCTCAAGCTCTGGGTCCTCCGCCGCCTTCTCTTGAGCATTGTGATTGTGGGCATGCACCACATCTCTCATTCCTTAGCCCAGCTGTCAGAGATTGCTTCATTACATGAGCTCTACTCTCCTCCATGCAGCCATCAGCTCACACTAACCTCTTCCTAATCTGATCTGGCTTTGATTTCTTATTATGGAGAATGTCGCCATTATATCTTAGAATCAAGTGCTTTTTTTTTTCTGCATTAACAGATTGTGGGTTGTGGATTAGGTAGGGTCATATCTTCTATATGCCTGTATCTTGCACAACATATCAAATTGGCTTGAATTTATGAAATGGCTTGACACATGTGCAATGTCATGGTTTGGATGAATGGTGAGTGTGGTGAGTGGTAGAGTGCTTTTGGCTTTCCCTTCTTTCAGCATCAATATGTTTTTTGCATGTATCCTGGGAGAAGATTTCCTCCTCCAGAAGCTGAAGTCATTGGAGAGAAAGGTCTGCAGAAGCAGGCAGAACTTTGAACTTGTCTGTTGGTATCATTAGTTATTCGTTTCACATCAGTGTTGGCAGTGCTGCCTCTGCTCCGGTCTTTCCCATGAACACCAACGACTGTGGGAGGGACTCTTGGTAAATGTGAGCAGGGTAGGTTTGAAAACATCAGCTATCATGGACTTCCTCTGGCCCACACTTGGCCCTTATGAATTTGCTAGAATTTAGTGGATTTCTCTTGATCTGCCAACATTGTCTTCCATGATCTGCAAAATGATGAAAATGTGATTTTGTCCTGTTACATTTTGGAAGTATCTGTTCTTTTTTAGAATTTGACTCACTTGATTAATACAAAATCATGGATGTGTTTAAGAAATTTCTGGCTTTATGGATTATCTTTTTTTCTGGTAGTTAGGATGAATGTGTTTTTTTTTTTTTTGATAGCAATCTACATTTAGAAGCAAAAGTTTTTACAAGAACCTTGTACGATTAGATGAACTGTGATTAATCAGATAAACATGTTAGTAATTATCCTGACAATGGCTATCAAAAAGTATTTGTTGATTGTTTGGTAAGATGAATTAGTCTGTGATACTTATTCTTGATAGTTTCTACATTCTGTTTTACTGCATTCTTCAGTGTATTCTCAGGTCTTGAATATTTATCTGCTATAGATTTTCTCTAATTTATGTTAAAAGTAAAGACTCTTTTGATAAATAATGTCACATTTTATTTTTGCCTAAACTTGGGAACACTTGAGCTTTGAAACAGTTTAAAACATTGGCTTTTTGTTTTTTACTCAGGGTGTGTATTTGTCCTTATAGTTTACTTGTATTTGAAAATTACATACTTCTTACTAAGTAATATAGTGAATCTTGCCTTAAATTATTCTTGTTTTTAGCTCTTTATCCCAAGTTCTTGGTTCAGTGTCTAGCTTTCAGAATTCTTTTAATTAGTTGCGTTTTTTGGTAGTAGGGCAAAGAAAAGTTCAATCTAAGGAAAATCAATATTAATAAATAATAATATAAATAAAGTTAATTTTGAATAATTGAAAAGTCCACATATAATGCTGTTTTGGGGACCATGGAACAAAAATGGTACATGGGTCCTGGGCTGTCTTCCCATGAAATGGACAGGCTTTCTACCATGACCCGTCCCATGCGTTGGAAGACCTTCTACCAAGCTCTTTTCTATGCAGTGGACAGATCTTCTACCATTCCCCTTCCCATATATTAGATAGATCTTCTACCATGCTCCTTCTCATGTACTGGATAGGCCTTCTACCATGCTCAAGGATTCAAATATGTCAAATTTCAGAGACTTCTTCAGAGAGCATGCCATATCACGCTCAAAGGCAAATGCCAGTATTATTTCCTTTGATGCTTGCATCTTCTGCTCATTTGGGGGGTATCTACCTTCTTTTTACAATTAGATTTGAAATCAGTGCCTAATTTTATTTTGTTCTCTCTATTGAATATCCTTACATATGTATCCTTCTTATCTTATTAAAACATTTGATAAGCATTATTTCAACATCTATACAATGATATTTAATAATTTCCTTTGTTATAGACACAGATGATTTTTCCATTTGCCAGCATGGGTAATGCTGCAATGAACGCCATTGGTTATAAATTTCACCTGTGTTTCCTTGAAGCTAAAGCAGAATGTTGCTTAGCTGCTGAATGCCATACCCTCTTGGGATCTGCACATTTGTCGGGCTGTTCAACTTTTAATTCCTCTTTCAAAAGTACAGGTTCATATGCAGGCTGAACTTTTCTCCTCATTAGTGGCTCAGCTGCTGTGAAGGGATATGGTTTTTCTGCTCAGAAATGCCGTATTTACCATTTGCTGTCCCAGAGATGTATGAAGAGGGATTGTGGGGCAGGAAATGGAACAGTTCCCCTGGATTTAATGATCGGGCAAGAGGCATGATAGTCATATGAAGGATCCCTGATGACCACAGAACATGCTTCAGGGGTGAACAGGGCTCCAGTAACCAGCTGGAAACCAGCCTTTTCCTTTCACTTCACAATTTGTCTGTGTACCTTCCTTCTGCTGCTCCTGACATTGGAGAAATAAATAAGAATTTCACTGCCTGCTATTAGATTACCTTGGTATAAGCTTCAATCCTTGTGGTCACTGATTCAGTATGTGTTCTTTTAATAGAGGTTGTCCTATGGGGCTTTCATACTTATGGGGAGAAAAGCCAGCTCTCTTCTTGAAATTTCACCCCAGGTCTCAGTGCAGGGAAAAATTTAAATTTGGATGTTAACGAATTGGGTTCTCCTTTCTCCATGTGCACTTTTGATCAGCCCATTGAAAGTAGTAAAAGAATGTGGAAATAAAGGGTGGATGTTTCATTATGTCACAAAGGTCCTATGCTTCTAAATGACTTTAATGTCTTACCAAACAACTATTCACTTAGAAAGTGCCTGGCAATAATTAAATATAATATAATGTATATATATATTTGGTGGATAAATGATGAATGTTAGATGAACATAAGTAGCCACAGATATCTACACTATCAAATCGTCTGAATTGGCATGTAAATCCAAGTGTAAATAAGGAAGGATTAGAATTTAGAGAAATAGTAATCGGTATATCACACTCAACCTGTTTCATAGGTTTGCTGTTTCCGGCCAGGAGCCTTTTCAAAGGCTTTCTGACCTTTTCCTGTCCTTGACTTCCTCCATTCAACATCTGCCTAAATGTCTTCAGAGAAGGAAATTTACCTGAAGGGGAACATTTCCTTCTCAGACAGAGTTGAGGAAAAAGTTAAATTGAAATATCGCTCTATTAATCTCAATTCATTAGTTCAGTTTCTTTTGCCTTCTGGGGCTACCTGTCAGTCTCTCTCCCTCTTTTCCACTGTTCATGTATTTGAAAGTCATTCTCAGAGATTCCTGGCCTCCATCATCCTGGGTAGCGCTCCTTCTGTCTCACTTGTCCCTTTGGCAGTTCTTCCTGTGGGTATAGTTCTTTGGCATCGATCTCAGAAGGTCTTAGAAAGACTTCTATGATGGTTTAAAACCGCCTTCTTTTGATTTCTTTCTGAAATCTTCAGGGATTCTGGGAATCCTGCGTCTCAGTCAGGAAGGTCAGGCATAGATAATTGCCATATAGTGTCCCTAAAGCTGTCCAGAGTATCGATGCCAGCAAGAGATCCATCGATCTGATTCCTGCCTAACCAGGAATATATAACATTTGTTGACTACTGACCTCATCCTGTGGTCCTTTCTAAGCATTCTGTCAGAGGGTAGGAATAAGGCAGGGTTTCACTGTGTTGCCACAGCTGGTTTTGAATCTGTGACCTTCCTGTCTCAGTCACCCGGTGATGGGGTTGCTGGTATGTGCCACTGGATACTTGCTAAGGATTTTCATTCTAAAGTTTCAATAATTCCAATAAGTCTACATCAGTATAAATGGAAAAAGCAGATTTTTCTGTTTTTCTCTATGGATAGTGTTTACAAGTCACAGACTTGGGTGAAATGTGGTCTTCAGTTGTTTTTGTAAATAAAGTTGCACTGGAAAACAGCTATTACCTATTCATATTTTGTTTCTCAAGCAGCAGAACTGAGTAGTTATGAGAGAGACATTACATGGCACATTAAAGATGCAAGTAATATTTATTTGACATTTAGAAGAAAAAGTTGGTTGATCATTGCTCCTTATGTTTTTGGTCTAATTTTATCAGCATAGTTATTGGTTTAGTTTTTCCTTGATTGCATGGTAAAATTACTTGTTAGGATTGTCTAAATGTTTTCATCCACAAATGCTGTTTACCAGACCTGAGTTGTATTAACAGTTGTATAATAGGAACTTCCTCTTGCCTATGCTCTATTGTTCCTGTTTCTAAATAGGAATAGATCTATAGGCTCTAATTCACCGTCTCATTGTCTGTCATTGTGGAGATTCCTGTAAGATTCACTTTCAGGAAATAGTGCATGATTTGTAACAGAACCCGTGGAACCCCGGCCCCCCAAGCAAGGAATTCCAGACACTGAAACAAATTTTATGATAAAAACCTCAAGAAATGTACTCCAAAATCCTAAAATTAAAAAATGAGTTCAGTAAGTTCCAGGATAGAAGAGAAACTTGAAAATTAGTTACTTCTAAATCCTGAGAGCGAATATATGAGAACTAGAATTAAAAACGCAAGACTATAATTACTCAAAATTTATGAGATAGGTAGAAGTCAAACAAAACATGCACAGCACTTGTTTGTTGAAAACTTCAAATTTTATAAAACAGATAAAGGTCCAAATGCACTGAGAAATGAGATCTTAAAAAGTCCATGAAGTGAAGATGTGAACTCTTCCCAAATTGAGCTTTGGTTATCAACAGGTATGCAATTTTTGTATTTTTTTTCTGTATTGATTTATAGAGTCATAAATACTTTTCTTCCTTAGTCTACTAAGCATGGTTTATTTAATCAGCATAGATTGATATGTTAAATGTCTCTGAAATAAGTTCCACTTAGTCTTGATACATAATTCTTTAGCATATTCCTGAGTTCTGTTTGTCAATATTTTGTTAAATATATTTGCTCCTATATCCTGAGGCTTTCTTTTCTTTTATTGTCGTTTCGTGTCTTTCTGTTCGTGTCCTTTTCTTGATTTTTATGGTATTTTCTATGTATTGTGCTTTCTCTTCGTATTCTTGTCTAGGCTATGTCTCGATCTCGTTCGCTTCTATTCTCTTTCTAGTATCTTCTCGTCTATGAGCTTTTTTTATTGTCGTTGCATAGTATCCTTACTCATGTACTTAATTTACTTCCTTATCCTACTTCCTTCCTTCCTTCTTCCTCCTTCCTTCCTTCCTTCCTTCCTTTCTTTCCTTCCTCCTCCTTCCTTCCTTCCTTTCTTTCTTTCTTTATTTTTCTTTTTCTTTCTTTCTTCTTTCTTTCTTTTTTTTCTTGTCTCTTTCTCTCCCTCTCTCTTTTTCTCTCTTCCTCTCTTTCTCATTCTCTCTTTCTCTCTTTCTTTCTCTCTCTCTCTCCCCTGTATTTTAGTTTCATTTTTGTTACTGGGATAAAGTTCCTGACAAGAAGCAAACTTAAGGGAAAGGGGACTTTTGGTCACTATTCCAGATTACAGTCCATCATTGTGGGGAAAGTCACAGTGGCAGGAGCTGAAAGCAGCTGGTGCTCAGCTAGTATTCTCCATGTTTAAATTGTCTTGGAACTCTTGCCTAGGGAATGAGCCCACTGACAATAGGAGAGTCTTCCCATCTCACTTAACCCAATCAAGTCAACCTCCTACAGACATGTCTTGTTGACTTGCTTCTTAGGTGTCAAGGTGACTCAGTTTCCCGCTCAACCTCTATCAGTCTTATTCTGTTTTTTTTTTTTTACTTTTTACAAGCATATTGACTACTAATTCCTGTTTCTTTTTCTCCATCCTCTTTCCCTCCAGTTCCCCTCCCTTTCCCTCATCAATCCATTCCACTTCCTCCCACCCTCCTACCTGGCTGCTTCTATGGCCCCAGGTTTCCCGCTGCTTGTTTGGTTTGTAGCATACCAAATTGCCCTCCTTGGGACACCCCACTGATAGAGATAGGGGGAGGGGGTGGAGGGGGGTTTCTTTCACTCATCCAGCTCTAGTCCCTAAGGTTTCCCCTGTGTGTTTTTAATCTCTCGTTGATTCCTCATACTCTATGGGACATGTTGGTATTTCAGTCATTATGCAGGTCTGGTAAGGACAAGTCTTACTGCTGTGAGTTTCTGGATGCAGCAGTCCCGCCTTGAATGAAATGAAATGAAATGTCTTGTCCGACAATGGACCTTCCCATCTCATCACTTTAGTGGAGAACTGAACAGTATCCGTATTTTACGATAGTCATTCTGTAGCAGCAAGAGCAGCCTCAGACAGAGATGGGGTTGGCACAGTGGTGAAATCTGGGAGGGCACCTGTTGAATGAAGAAAACAGCAGTATGAGAGATGGACAAAAAAAAGACTAGGAATTTCTAGAAGACAATCAATGAATCTTGGACTAATTAGACATTTGGGAAATGAGGAAGAGAGAATTAAAAGAAATTCTTAGATTTCTGAGTCATGAAACTGGATGTGTAATGAATGGCGTTTGTTGATTCAAAGATAAGGGTGTGGGCATATGTTTGGTTGGGAGCTTGTGACTAATTCTGACTCAGGAGGTTTCATGGAGAAGTTACATCTGAACAGTATTTTTTGTTGTCTTAAAATTTTATTTCAAAATTTTCTATAAAGTTAGCTCTTTGACAAGTACATGTGCATGGTATATAATTTATTGATTCCTCTTTTCCCCATCTTCTTGTTGTCTATTCTTTTCACTGCTACCCTTCCCAGAAGCATGACCTTTTGTTTTGTTCTGGGACGCATTGTTGACCCAGGGTCCTCTGTGTGACCATTGGAATGGGTCTGGGAGCTGCGAGGTCATCAGCAAGCACACAGCTTCCAGATGTTGAGCCTTTTAAAGAAACTCTATTAATTTTTCCTTTTCCTGTACTTCTGGCACAAAACATGAAGCAATTCCCTGGAATGCAAGTGGGTATCCTATAATTCAGTTCAATGCTGGCATTAACTACCCAGAGTTAGTTTCATGGGCTCACAGGCTTAGTCCTATAAGATGGTCCCTATTGCAGATGCCAGTCGTAAGTGTCAGACACCAAGTGTGGGTCTGTTTGGGGGGTAAGGTTGAGTGGTTCCCACATGTTCTAAACCCTTTCATGTCCTATGACCTGCTAGAATGGTTGACATAACTTTGAATTACGTTTTCCTTATTATTGCTGTATTTTTAATAAAAGACACAAATGAACAGCTAGCTGAAGAGTTATATAGAGTCTGGGAGGGTCTCAGAAGCCCCTGTGGGGTGATCCCCCTTGGTACCTGCATGAGATTGTCAACTCTGAAGGCTTCTCTGATCCTGAATGTGGTGATTCTTAGATTGCTTTCGTTACACAGACAAGATCAATTTTTCCATGTTTTAAATTCTTTTAGTGTTTCATACAAGAATCTCGTGAATTTATTATGTTTTCACACCATATCATATCCATCTTTTCCTTACAACCTTTTTTTCTCCCTTATGACATATATTCTCAAGTCTCTTTGCTTGTGTGGCCCACTGAGTTTTATCTGGTTTACCTTTGATGACATGTGCCTGAGCACTTAATGGAACATGAATCATGTTATCAGTATTGAGGAGAGAGCATCTTCTATTTCTTCCCCATTAGCATTAGTCCTCATTAGTCTCTCAGGGAGGCATGGAAGTTCTTGAAATCATTTTCCTTCCATGGTAAAATGTTGATCAGACAGTTCTCATGCAGGTCTTGTGGAAATATATATAGCTACTGTGAATTCATGGATGCATACAATAGACTTGTCATATCCGGCAGATATAATGTCTGGTTGAGCCCCCGACATATTTTAGGCTCTTGTAATCTTACCACCTCCCTCTTCTGCAATGTTCCCTGAGACTTGGGATGGGGGTGACTTGGATGTCCTGTTTAGGGTTGATCAGTCAACAGTCACTTATTTTCAGGCAAGATTAATTTTGAAGTGAATCTTTAGTCCCTGTCTCATTTCCTGAGGTTGGAGTTAGGACTGAATGTTCCAGCCCTCCGGCCAGGAGCTCCCACCATGAAGGTACTTAGGAGTTCTCCAACCTCAGCATTTCCTGAAAACTGTGCTCATACATTAGTGTAAACTGCCCTGTGGGTGACAGGAGCTCAGTAAGAACAACACCATGTGCTCTTGGTATTCAGGAAGTTCCAAGAGCTGTAGTTGCTGTATCGAGTCCTGGGGAGAAACCTACCGTATTTCTTTTCATGCTCAAGATGCTTTCAGTAAGAGAAGGTCCAATTTCAACATCATAGGGGAACCTAGAAAGTGCTCCTTGATCAAAATTCCCAGACCAAGAGATTAGGATGCTATCTGCAGAAACCGCTGTCGGGCTGTTGGGTGGAGTACCTCTTGCCTATTCCCTCTCACGCTGCAGTTTGAAGCTTGTGGAAACCTGTTTAAGGGGAACCTCGGAACTTGTCTGGGCAGCACATCCATGAGCTCAAATGCGAACAATCAGCAAGTGTGCAAGCCCTGTCCCCCGCGACACCTGCTTCTGAGACTGCCAGACGGGAGGGTGTGTCTTTATGAGAGGCAGGCTGCTTGGGTGGAAAGAATTTTAATTAAGAAGAACTTGGCTCTATTACCTACCAGTTGGGTGACTCTGGGCATCTTGCTTGACCTCCTCGAACCATGTCTGACCCACGACTGGCATGACCTGCTTTATAGAGTTATGGGAGTTAGGGCGCCAGGGAAAATATGGACCGAGAGTCATAGTAAGAAACTATTATTCACAGGAACTGAGCATTTTCATGACCTTCAGCCTGTGTTTGGGTGAACAATTATCCACATGGAAGGGCCTGCGGCCAAGAGTGGGATGGGTTCCTTTTCTACCAGCTGACCGGACTTACAGGGAAGAGTTTCTATGATAACCCTGGCTTACCCTGCGGTAAGAAGAAGAAACTGATGAGTCGAAATTAACCAAAGGCTCTAGCATATGTGCCTGTGCTGCCTGCCTTCCCATGACCTGGATGACCAGAGGCAGTGTCCCCCGTCCCTGACAACTCTAATTTTAGGGCCACCATGAGAGAAGACCACCTGAAGGTGTGGACCAGGAAAAATAGCAGTATCCTTTTTCTGGTGTGTGTGTGTGTGTGTGTGTGTGTGTGTGTGTGTGTGTGTGTGTGTGTGTGTAAACTTAAGTATGTGTGCCTATGGAGCTCTGAGGGTGACATGAGGAATCATTCTGGGTTGATCGATCTTCTTACTACTTTGCTCTGGTATTCCTAGAGTCAGAATTGCAGACTGCTGGGTGTTTTAATGTGGGTTTCTTGGGGATCTGAACTTTGCTTGGGAGGCAAAGGCTGTCACACCTGAGGCATCTCTCTAGCACGATGATTTTTTTTTAAGAGATCAACAGATTCTCTTTTGATTATTAGCTGGAGTATATATGTATGTTAGAACCACAAAGTCCAGCCTAAAGTTCCACTTTCTGTTGAGTGGAGAAGGGGTCTTCCCATGTAGCATACACTGTCCTTCAACCTTTCGCCTGGGCCTCCCAAGTGCTAGGACTGCAGGCGTGCACTGCCACGCGCAGCTCCGTAGCTGCACTTTCTATTTACGACTGGGTTCATTGTCACACTTTAGTACAGGGATCTTCTTGTAATGCTTTAAACTGACATTTTGACCTTAAATATATTTGAAGTTTCCAGACTCAGCACCTTTGCTGAGGTCTACTTCCTCCACTTGAAGCACCTTTATCCTACCCTCCCTTTCCGATGATTGAAATTCTACTAATTTTCTCCAAGTCAATTTCATGTAACAATTCTCCTGGAAGGCTTTTGCTAATTATCATCTCAGTAGGATCTCTTCATCATTTTAAACTAATTTTTTTCCTTTGTGCCTTTCATATGCCACTTAATATTTTCTGTCTCGAATTATAGTTATTTTTAAATTTATCATTGTTCCTGTAAGCCCTTTGAGGGTGATAAATTTATCTTTAGCAGACATACCTTATCCATGTCCTTAGACATGATAGGCAATTTTAATTGAGCTAAGGAAAGCCATATTGAAGACTTTGTCCCTGAGGTTACAGCAGGGGATATTTTTACGATCATTTCATTGGTTTTGGGACCCGACATCTTGCACAAGTGCTGTCATATTGCTTTTCGCAGCAATCCTGTGAGGAGATGCTGTGGTAAGAGAAAGTGGAAGTCTGTGACTAGAGAGGTGGCGATCCCAAGCGGGGAAGGAGGGACTATCCACACCCCAGATTGGGAAGTGGAATTGGGTCAAGTGAAACTGCGCTGTAGAACCAGGCGACTGTAAGGCTGCAGAGGCCAGGGAGTCTTGGAAGCAGACCTCACAGGTGGGTTAGAGGGAGGCAGAGCAGCCAAAGACAGGTCAGAAAAGGCGGCAGAAGCAGGATACCTGTGGACTTTCTGTCTCAATACCTCAGCTTCCTGATCTGCGAAGCTGTTGCTGGTGGTCTTGGGGGTTGTATGAGTTGTTTTTTGCCACTAAAGTGAGATGCTTTAGGCAGTCAGGTTATTTATGAAGTTAATTTGGTTCATTTTATTGGAGGCTGAAAGTCCAAACAGACTTGGAGAGGTCCACTGACAGGATGTGCATGGAAGGAAGGGCTTGTTCTCCCATTCCCCACCTTCGCTCCACTTCTGAGATCAGATGTGACTGGGCAGAGTCTGGATGGTACAGCAGAGTCAAAGTTCTCGTCTTGGGAGTGGAAGCCAGAGAAGATTCTGTGAAGAAATTTGGGTTACTTTTAAAAAAAAATATTATTTTATTTTTCTAGTTTTACAAACATATTGAGTACTTAATCCCTGCTTCCCTCCATTCCCCCCTCCCTCCCAGTCCATCCCTTCCCTTCATCAATCTATCCCCCTTCCTCCCACCCTCCTGTCTGTCTGCTTCTATGGATCCCAGGGTTCCCTCTGGCTTGTCTGTTCCTGTGGGGTTCAGGCCTCTTGCGGCATACGAAGTTGCCTCTCTTCAAGCCTCAGGTTACTTTTTGATGTTCCACTACTGCCAATGCTGCCACACTAGGGACTGAGCTTCAAACAGTTGAACCCTTGGAACAAACCATATCCAAACCGTGCAGTGCTCATTTAGCATTACAAGTGAATCTTCCCTCTCTAGAAGAAGAGACGAAAAAGTTTTCTGTGTTGCTGAGTATAACATCCTAGGCACTAGGACCTTAAGATCTGCTTGCATTAGTTAGGAGAAACTAAAATATCTAAAGTAAGAGGCTTGATTTGGGCCCAGAAGACTTATCATTCTGAGGGAAGGGTGGGCTGTCCTCTGCTCTGGGATATGTTTAACATTATTCTTGGTTTCTGCCCACTAGTGAAGAGTGACCAAAATTATCTCTACACTTTGTTAGTTGTTCCCCTGGAGACAAAGTTACCTCTCACTGGGCTTTGGCCTTCTAGGCGAAGCTGTATTCTAGCGAGCAGACAGAGGCCTTAGTCCAGTCAGTGGACTGGAAGGGAAGTGAAATCTGGTTGGGGAACAAGAAAACCTGGTATGGACCACAGGAAATGGGAGGGTGTTAGCTCCTGAGAGAGGCGCTTCTCCTCATGCTAGCTGGTTCTTTTCACTATTTTATTCCTAAAACTTCAGGAAATCACAGTTATATAGATAGATGCCTATTATCTTTGTTTGGTCCATGAACATTCACATTTGTTTGTGTTGTTTTGTGTTAACTTAGGGATGGATCTATCACCACAAACATTGCTGTGTAGCCCTGGCTGGCCTTGAACTCATGACCCTTCTCTCTTGACTTTCTGCATCCTGACATGAGACATCATAGCCAACTGCTTTTCACTTTATGACCTGTGATTTACCCTTTCCCTCTCACAGTGGCAGCTATTGTTTTTTTTTTTTTTGTGCATGTTCTTCATTGTCTTTCTTTCTTTTTTATTAAATTTATTTTTCTACTTTTATAAGCATGTTGAGTACTCATCCCCCTCCCTTCCCTTCATAAATCCCTCCCACTCCCTCCCACCCTCCTGCCTGTATGCGTCCATGGACCCCAAGTTTCCTCTAGCTTGTCTACTCTTGTGGGGATTCAGGCTTCTGTGGAATGTCAAGCTGCCTCTCTTCGGGCCACACCACCGATAGGGACATTTTCCTTCACTCATCCAGCTTTAGACCCCAAGGTTGCCACTGTATGTTCTTATCTTTCTTGAGTTCCTCAGTAGTCTATGGGGCATGTCTGGGAAGGACAACACTCACTGTAGTGAGTTCCCGGATGCAACAGTCCTGCCTTAAGTGGAATGTCTTGACCAATGGTGAAGCTTCCTATCTCTTTTTAAAATTTTTTAATTATAATTATTTATTTTTTCCCAATCATACAAGCTTAATAGGTAGCCTGGTCCCCTCCCTCCCTCCACCCCTTTCCAGTCCCCCTTGCGCCCTCCTCCCTTTTCCCTTTCCTTTCATCCCCTCCCTCCTTTTCTCCCAGTGCCCCCTTCCCCTCTCCCATTCCCTGGAGCTCCTTTTGTGTAAATGCCAAACTTCCCTCTCAGTAAGGACTCAGTGGCATTGCCCAGAGCCCTTTTTTGGGCTCCCCTTTAGTATGGGAACACTATTATGACTGTCAATTCCTTGACTCTAAGGATCCTAGTGCCTGTGATCCATGCTAGACTTTGGAGGGTCATTGACATGTCAGTCATTGCGTAGGTCATGCAAAGTCTGATTATGGTTACTGTGGCCCTAACTTGTGTGGAGTATCTTGCGTATCATTTGCTCCTCCCCATCTTCAGGCTTTTACAATCTCATCACCCCCTCTTTTGAGAGGTTCCTAAAGCTTTAGAGTGGGAAGAGATTAGCTTGGCCTGATTCTGGATGAGCCTTGCCAAGTTGCTGGTACTCTGCATTATAGATGACCATTGCTGCCCACTTCACTGCTCTTCTTACTGTCCTGGGCCAGCATCCTGTTAGGATATCGAGATACTCTGCCTCTGTCGAAGAAGACTTCGAAGCTGAATGTTAAATGTTCTTCCAATCTATGGGTTTAATAACAGCTATTTACAGAGCAGTTTGATGTGTTGTCTTCCTACCTAGAGGTTCATTGGCTATTTTCCCTATTGATTCCTTCCCTTTTTAGGTTCTTGTTCTAGTTTATAGTAGCAGGAATGTGTACCATTTTGTCAAGTGGGTCTTGAGCTCAGTCAGAAAGCTATTGGTTGTTTCCTTGATACTCAAGCCATTGTTGATGGGGCCTGTGATTATTTCTCTCCCCTAGCAACTTCTACAGTATTCCTTGGTACTGTGTAAACTATCCAGCAAGGAGGAAGTCCTTAGACCAGTTCTAGTTGATATATTTTGTTCATGTTCTGTGATCCATACGTGTTGCATCTTCAGTAATAGGGTCTTACTGACAAGTTTTGAAGAGCAATCAAGAGCAATGGCAAAAGCCTATACTGTTTGGGGGCCTTTAAGACCTCTCTGATCAACATTTTATCAGGAGTGCCACATTCCTGTTACCTCTAGTATAATTTTGTCTCTGGGTTCTAAGTGGATCAGCTCAGGACTCTCCCCTCCTCCATTTTCGTCATTCTATGCTCCTCTGCATAGGGACTGCCCATTCTTATTCCTTCTTTAAAAGACGTGTTTTTTTTTTGACACATTATTACTAACATAGGAGGTTTTTTGGGATTGCTTCTCACAATCTGTAAGTCCCTCTGTCCTTCCTATCTCCCATGCCCTCATTCCCCTCTATGTGTTTTTCCCAATTATTCCCTACCCTCACCCTTCTTGTCCTGGTATCCTAAATCTCTCCTTTAAAAGGTTTCACCCTGGGCTGGAGAGATGGTTTCAGGGGTTAAGATTCTGTCTTGCAAGCAGAAGGTCCTGAGTTCAGATTCCAGGTCCCATGTGAAAATGCCATTTGGAAATGGTGGTGGCCTGGACTTCAAACCCTGGTGGGTGGAGCCTGGGATATCCCAGAATGAAGCAAGAAGAGAAGTAATACAGTATGATTCCCGAAGTCATTCTTGGTCCTTCACAAGAACATATAATGCCTCTGGTACAGACAGACAGACAGACAGACACACCCACACACCCACACCCACACATACAATAAATATATAAATTTATTTTATTTTTTTATTATTTATACAATTGTGCCTGTGTGTGTGTATGTATGTGGGTGTGGGTGTATGTGTGTGTGTGTAGAACCACAGGTGAATTCGGGAACCACCATGGACCACCTCCACCTCCTCCTTGTTTACTCTGCCTCGGGATTCACAGGCTCTGCCCTACCAGGACCAGAAATGCAGGCCGCCCCCGCTTCTGCCCAGTGTCTATACGTGGGATCTAGGATCCGAACTCAGGATCTTCTACCTGCAAGGCAGAGGCTTAACCCCTGAGCCACTTCTCCAGCCCAAATAAGTAAAATTTAAAATAAAAAAGTTTCACCCTACCCATTCTTTCCCACCTTCCCACTCATTGGTCTTTTTTGAATTTTCTGGCTCTTATACTGATTCCAATCCAATTACATTGACAAGAATATCAATTCTAACATCCACCTATAAGAGAGAACATATGGTGCTTAATTTTCTGTGTTTGTGATAACTCACTTAATATTAAATTTTCCAGTTCCATCCACTTACCAGCAAATTCCTGTAATCTCATCCTTTCTAATAGGTGAGTAACATTCCATTGTGTAGATTACGTTTTCATTATCCATTCCTCTGTTGATGGGCATGTTGGCTGATTCATTTTTTTCACTATTGTGAATAGAACTTCAATGAATATAGATGAACAAGTGTCTTTGTATATGATGTAGAGTCTTTTGGGAATATCCCAAGGAGTGGTATAGCTAGATCATATGGCAGTTCCATTTTTAACTTTGCGAGGAACCTCCACAATGATCTCAAAAGGCTGTACCAGTTTACACTCCCACCAGCAGTGAATACGTGTCCCTTTTTCTTCACAGCCTTGCCGTCTTGATCTTAGAGCCATTCTGATTGGAGTAAGATGGTATCGCAGGGTAGTTTTAGTTTTCATTTCTCTGATAATCAGGGAAATTGAGCATCTTTTAAGGTATTTGTTCAACATTGCAATCTCTTTTTGAGTGAAATCCCTGTTTAGTTCCAGGCTCACTTTTTAAATTGAAATGTTTGCTGTCTTGGTGTTTAGTTTTTTGAGCTCTTTGTATATTCTGGAGATTAATTCTTTGTCAGATTCATCATATCTGGCAAAAATTTTCCCCCATTCTATGGGTTATCTTTTTGCACAATTAATAGTTTCTTTTGCAGAACAGAAACTTTTTAATCTCAAGAAGTCCACTTGCTGATTATTGGTTTTAGTTCCTAGATATTTGTTGTTCTGTTTAGATGATCTTTACCTAAGTCTAACTTTTTTTAATCTCTTTTTTTTTTTATTAAAAATTTAATTATACATTTTAAAAATTTTTTACCAGTTCCCTCCCTCCCCCCTCTTCCCCCTCCCCTTCCCCCAGTGCCTCCCCCCCAATTCCCAGAGAGTCCTTTATTGTGTGTGCCTAACTCTCCACTGTGTCCTCCTCTCCGATGACATATAAGGACCCAGTGGCATTTCCATAAGCCCTTTCTCTTGTTCCCCTTAAGCATAAGATCACTACTATGGCTGTCAATCCCTTGCCTCCAGGGGTCTCGGTGCCCTTATCAGATGCTAGACTTTATGAGGGCAACAGTGCGCTGGACATTGCGCAGGGCATGCAAAGTTCCATTATGTTAATCTCTTTTTTTTAAATCAGATAAATCCTAAAAATGTTTTAAGCTTAGCTCTTTTAAAAAAAAATTGACAAGGTGACAGTCTATTGTAAACCTCTGTTCCGACTGTTTCACTCAGTATTTTCTCACTGGGAGTCACCTGTGCTGTGTGTAACTATGTTTAAAGTATATCATAAAATCTCTTCCAGTGGACAGACAGTAATATAATGTCTTGATTCACTAGAGCAACCAACGGCTTGGATTATTATGTACATGTCTTTTTGTGGTCTCCAACTGATTTGCACAACTCCAAGACTCCAAAGACAATATTTCCTCAATTTCTCATGTATTTTAAAGAAAAAGTGAGAATAGTAATTTGTAATGTGACAATAACCAGGGGACCAATTAAAGAACTATTTGCCAAGTGAACCAAAAAATAAATTTTCTGCAAGCCTTTAAAATATAATTTATGTTTTTTATTTAATCATTGTCTGTATATAAATACAGCAAACTTTGGTCATTTTCTCTCACTATTACTGTATCTCATCTATGCTCTTCTTCCTAACAAATTTCCTCCTTATCTTGTCTATTTGTCTGTCTCTATATGTGTGTAAGTGTGTCTGAGTGTTTCTCTCTCTCTCTCTTTCTCTCTCTTTCTTTCTGTGTGTCTATTCCACAGTGTTTAGTGTGCCCATATTAACATGAAGCACAGGTGATACGTGAGTGGCTACACTAAGAGTCTCTTTCATTTGGCTAGGATTAACCACCAATATTCACTCAGAGAGGGGTGGAGCCACATGACTGTTCCCCCATCATGATGTAATGTTGACTGGCTGATTCTCCTGTTGGTCCTGTGCAGATAGATACAACTGCGGTGAGTTCATAGTAGCAGAGCAGGGCAGGTCATTCTCTTTGAGTTTCCAAATTGCCTCCAAATTAGGTCATTCAGATTGAGAACTCTATACTTGAACCTCAGTGTTAAATTTAATTTAGACACCTAGGAAATTCTTCTTTTATTAAAGAATGGCAAATGAAACATTACTAAGGTATAAAATTTTAATTTAATAGGAGTGAAAACAAACAGCAAAGGAAAATTGCGCTCATTTGACTTGAAGTCCTGCAATGCATGGAATGTGTGGTGAGGCATTCTTTTCACATTTGCAAAGATGAGAACTTCTCATCTTCAGGGAGGTAAACTTATAAAAATAGAATCTTTTAAATTTTGCCAATGTTTAATGAAGCCCATAGAGAAATGAAAAGTTGTCTTTAGAAGACTAAATGACTCCCAGGCTAAGATGATTTGATTAAATGAGTTAATGTGTATGAAAAAGGCATATCACTATCAGGCTGAGATTCCAGAACCCACTTGGAAAACTGTTTTTGCATTGGGCTCATTTGGTGGGGGAATCATGCCTTGGACATGGATGCTTATGTCGTTAGTGTGACAGCTGCATTCATCACCCTGTTTGGTGTGTTCAGCTTTGAGCCCTGCCGACCCCTAGTCTTCCCCGTGGAGGTGGTTCTGCTCGGAAGCTCTAGGACTGGAAGGCTGAGAGGCACTCTGAGGACATGATGAGCCTTCATGTGATGACGTCATCTTAGAGAGCGTCTCCAGAGTCAGCCACTGTCCTACCTTAGTTGTCATCCTTATTGGAGTCCTCATACTTCTGGATTTACTTCCAGATCAGGAATTTAGAAACTCCCCTGAAGGGTTAAAGCTTTTGCCTCACAAATAAAAGGACTTTAGTTCAGATCCCCAGATTCCACATAAAAATACCAGGCAGATATGGTGGCGGCATGTAATTCTGATCCTAAAAGACTAAGCTTTGGAAATCCTAGAGCAAAGTAATAAGGAGGTAGAGCAATCCAGAATGATTCCTAATGTCACTCTTGGGCTTCTACAAGCACACATGCTCAAGTGCTCTTTTGTGCATGCATGTACACACACACACACACACACACACACACACACACACACACACACACACAAGAATCTCCTCTGAGTATCCATGGAGAAGTTTGTGTGTATGTATCTCTCTGTGTATTCACTACGAGGTCTATACATTTTGATGCTTTGCTGACCTTTTGACTGAGGAAGCTTAGATCACAGTTTTTTTGAAACAATGTTTTAAAAGACATATTAATTATTCTTATATATGTATATATGTGCATATGTGTGTGCATATCATGTATGTGAGGGATGTATGCCTTTCAAATGCATGTGTGGAGGCCAGAGGACAGCCTTGTGAAGTCAGTCCTCTCATTCCACTTTTGTGTGGGATCCACTGGCTGCACTCAGGTTGCCAAGCTTGCACAGGGAGTACCTTTATCCCGGGGCCTGTCACCAGCTAGTATTTTATTTTGTTTTGTTTTTAGGAATGATAGTGGAGCTAAATTTTAAGCCTTTAGGAAAGCAAAGCACCCAGATGTCCAGGGACAGAGGAAGAAGAATGTGGGCAGGAAACCAAAGAGAGGGACTCTGTACTACTTTGTAACTCACATGGCCTGCTGTGAGTTTGGGTTTTCTGGTGTTCTTTACTTTTGGTTCATTGGTTCTTTTGTGGGGTGTGTGTGTGTGTGTGTGTGTGTGTGTGTGTGTGTGTGTGTGTGTAAGAGTAGGTGAGGAATCAGAGAGCAAGGTGGTTCCCTCAAGCACATTCAGGGACTTGGAAGATACTCCGTAATGTGAAAGCTAACTTGCCATAAGATGATAACGGTGACACCATGCTAATTTTTGCATTTTCACACTGATCTCCATTAATAGTCCTGCAATACAATTCACTTGTGCCACTCTCTTCAACCAGCAATAGTCAAACATATTTTTCTACCTTTCTTCAGAAAATTTAGCAACAAGTCTACCAGCCTGAGAGCAGGAAGCTTTTAGAGCTCCATGGCGGCTTCTCAGATGGGGGCTGGGACTTGCTGATTTGTGTTGCTGTGAATAGTACCACATTTATGGGAGGCAGTGGGACGGTGAACTACTTTTTCAGTAAGTGCCTAGACACATACCATTAAAGGCAACGCACATGAAGCTCAGTGAGCCACAATCAGAAAAGACACAAAAGTAAAAGGGAGACAGGGTGGGAAGGAGAAGGTTTGTATGAGGAAAAAGGAGAGATAAAATTGGGTAATAAAGAATAAAAGGACACAAATTCTTTGTATTCATGTGTGAAACGCTAAAAAAGTAAAATAAACAGCACCACATTCAGATGCTAGCTTACATGGACACCCTGCTAGAAACCCTGTTGCCGTTCCTTGCTTATTCATACCTGTCCAGTCTCTCTCCCTTCTAACCTAGTGAGCTTCTCGATGCCAGGAACGCTGGCCCCCTTCTCTCTGGGTCTAGCACATATCTGCCATTTGGCTGACACTTAATAAATTTTTGTTCAGCTTAGCTGCAATTAGGCACAAAATGAAGAAGAGGTACAGCAGAAATAGCCAGTTCATATTATTTATCACACATTGCATGGGTTTGGACTGCAGGCTTGGTTTTGAATACTTATGGCTTTGTGCCTTATGAGAGTTATTTAAATCTTTTCCAGATGAACAGGAGAATATGTGTAAAGTACTTAGCAAAGGGTTTTTAGTGCCCAGGGAATGTTATCTGCTAGTGTTGTTATCGATAATGATTAGTCACTACTAATAACTGGTATTATAGATAATAACTGAATTTCAACTTTCATAATAGGGGATGAAGATGATCATTCCTGTAGATTCTAGTTTAGTAATGAGCAGAAGGCTTCTTTGGGAGCTGTAGACAACTTTCAGTGTATAGTTCCTCTGAGAATGCATGCTAATAGAATGTTTTATACTTTAGGGTAGAGCAATTCAGCAAATTACATAAGCTCCAACTATCAATATAAAGAAAATATAAAACACATGTGTAATTTTTTTCTTTTTTATGGATACATGTAGGTGGGATCATATGTGCATGCAGGTGAATTTGTATGGGTGTTCACATGCAGGTGAAAGCAGCACAAAGTTGATATTGAGAATAATCTTCTAGCATTCTTCCTCCTTAATCTTTTATTTATTTATTTATTCATTCATTCATTCATTCATTCATTCATTCATTCATTTAGTGTGTATGTGTGTATCAGAGGGGCACTGTGTGTCCCCATGGAGGACCAATGGTGACTCAGGAATTATCCTGGATTGCTTCTACCTCCTTTTTGCTTCCCTATGCTTCCCACCAGGGCCGGAAGTGCAGGCTGCCACCATTTCTGGCTGTCATTTTTATGTGGAATCTGGTATTTGAACTCAGGACCTTCTGCTTTCTTTTTTTTTTATTAAAAATTTAATTATACATTTTAAAATTTTTTACCAGTTCCCTCCCTCCCCCCTCTTCCCCCTCCCCTTCCCCCAGTGCCTACCCCCCAATTCCCAGAGAGTCCTTTATTGTGTGCGCCTAACTCTCCACTGGGTCCTCCTCTCCGATGACATATAAGGACCCAGTGGCATTTCCATAAGCCCTTTCTCTTGTTCCCCTTAAGCATAAGATCACTACTATGGCTGTCAATCCCTTGCCTCCAGGGGTCTCGGTGCCCTTAACAGATGCTAGACTTTATGAGGGCAACAGTGCGCTGGACATTGCGCAGGGCATGCAAAGTTCCATTATGATTGCTTTGGCCCCAACTATTGTTGAGAATCTTGCAAATCGTTGCTCCTCCCATCCTTTTGCTCTTACAATCTTACCGCCCCCTCTTCCGCAAATGTCCCTGAGCTCCAGGATGGGGAGAGATTAGGCTGTCCTAGTTCTATGTGATTGATATAGAGTCTCTGAAGTTCTGGATTGTGGTTTGTTGATTTTCTTTTGCAGTTTTGCTGCTCCTGCAATTCCCTTCACTCCATTCTGCTGGGCACTGTATGTCACCCCCTGGCCAGAGACAAAAAGCTGTTAAACTGGAGTCTTGTTGTAATAGCACATTCAAGGGTAGATGTAATAAGAGTAGGAAACCTCACTGAGGGAGGGGTCCATCACCCATTTGCAAAATGATTACTTTTTATCTGCTAGACTATATGCCCTCCCCTTCTGGTGAGATCAGGAAAGAACGTCTGTGAACTTAACCAGGTTTCTCATTACTTACTTGCAGACCTTGATGGAGGCCTATTTTCTCTGCTGTAACATGGTCTCCTCTCTCCTTGTTTCTGGTGTGGCCCTCCTAACCCATCTCTCTTGTTCATAATCCTTGCAATTACTGTGTTACATAGGTTTACTTTTGAGTGTCCCAATGTGGGCTGGGTGAGTTTGGTACTAGGAGCCACCTATTAGGGAGTACATACGGCGCTTAATTTTCTGGGTTTGGGATACTTCACTTAATATAATTCTTTCTAATGACATCCATTTCCCAGCAAATTCCAGTAATTCATCATTTTTGATGGCTGAGTAGTACTCCATTGTATAGATGTACCACAGTTTCCTTATCCACTCGTCAACTGTTGGACATTTAGGTTGATTCCATGACTTTGCTATTGTAAACAGTGCTGCTATGAACATGGTCGAGCTTGTGCTATCGAGGCGAACCTTTGCTGCTTGGGGGGTTATTCCCAAAAGTGGGATAGCAGGGTCATATGGCATTTCAATCTTTAATTTCTTTAAGAATCTCCAGACGGCTCGCCAGAGTGGCTGTATGAGCCTGCATTCCCACCAACAATGTAGGAGAGTTCCCCTCTCTCCACATCCTCTCCAGCATTTGTCGTTGTTTGTATTGTGGATTTTTGCCATCCTGACCGGGGTGAGATGATATCTCAGGGAAGTTTTGATTTGCATTTCCCTGATGGCTAAGAAAGTGGAGCATTTTTTAAGTTATTTGTTAGACATTTTCATTTTATCCCTGGTAAAGTTTCTTTTAAGCTCCAGAGCCCATTTCTTAATTGGGCCATTAGTTTCCTTGGTGTTTAGTTTTCTAAGTTCTTTGTGCACTCTGGATAGTAGGGCTCGATCAGATATGTGGTTAGTGAAGATTTTCTCCCATTCTGTGGGTTGCCTTTGAGCTCGTGTGACAATCTCTTTATCTGAACAGAAGCTTTTTAATTTCACAAGATCCCAACTGTTGAGAGTTGGTAGCAGTGACTGTGCCATTGGATGTCTGTTTAGGAAGTGTTGGCCTAGCCCAATCAGCTCGAGGGAGTTCCCTATCCTTTCAACTATGGTTTTTAAAGTCTCTGGCCTGATATCAAGGTCCTTGATCCATTTGGAATTAAGTCTTGTACATGGTTACAAGTATGGGTCCAGCTTTAATCTTCTGCATGTGGAGATCCAGTTTTGCCAGCACCATTTGTTGAAGATGCTGTTCTTTTTCCATTGGATTCTTTGGGCCCCTTTGTCAAAGACCAAATGGCTGTAACTTTGTGGGCTTATATCTGGGTCTTCAATCCTTATCCATTGATCTGTGTGTCTATTTTGGAGCCAGTACCAGGCTGTCTTTATAACTATGGATTTGTAGTATAGACTTAGGTTTGGTATGGTAATACCTCCAGCTGTGTTTTTGTTACTCAGGATTGTTTTTGCTATCCTGGGTCTTTTGTGCCTCCATATGAACTTTGAGATTGTTTGGTCAACTTCTTTGAAGAATTGCTTTGGGATTTTGATTGGTATAGCATTGAATCTGTATATTGCCTTTGGTTGGATGGTCATTTTTACAATGTTGATTCTGCCAATCCAGGAACAAGGGAGGTCTTTCCACCTTCTGGTGTCTTCTGCAATTTCTTTCTTTAGGGTTTTAAAGTTTTCATTGTAAAGGTCTTTTACCTCCTTAGTTAGGTTTATACCAAGGTATTTCATTTTTTTAGGGGTTATAGTAAATGGCATGGTTTCTCTCAAGGCTTTTTCACTTCTTTCATTCTGGGCATATAGGAAGGCCTCTGATTTTTGCACATTTATTTTGTATCCTGCCACCCTGCTGAACTTCTCAATTAGTTCCAGGAGCTTCCTGGTGGAGTTTTTGGGATCCCTCAGGTATAAGATCATGTCATCTGCAAATAGGGATAGCTTGATTTCTTCCTTGCCGATTTGAATCCCTCTTATGTCCTTTTCTTGTCTTATGGCTTCAGCTAAGACTTCAAGTACAATATTGAATAGAAGTGGTGAGAGTGGACAGCCTTGTCTAGTTCCTGATCGAAGTGGGAATGCTTCCAATTGTTCCCCATTGAGCATAATCCTTGCTGTGGGCTTGTTGTATACAGCTTTTATTATATTGATAAAGGTTCCTTCCATTCCTACTGTCTCTAGCGTTTTGATCATAAAAGGCTGTTGGATCTTGTCAAAAGCTTTTTCTGCATCTATCGAGAGTATCATGTGGTCTTGGACTTTGGACTGGTTTACATGATGAATTACATTTATTGATTTGCGTATGTTGAACCAACCTTGTGTGCCGGGGATGAAGCCTACTTGGTCCCCATGAATGATCTTTTTAATATGTTTTTGAATCCGATTTGCTAAGACTTTGTTGAGAATCTTTGCGTCTGTGTTCATCAGGGAGATCGGCCTATAGTTTTCTTTTTTAAGTGAATCTTTATTAGGTTTTGGGATTAAAACGATATTAGCTTCATAGAAGGAATTTGGTAGTATTCCTTCCTTTGTTATTTGATGGAACAGTTTAAGGAGTATTGGTGTTATTAACTCCTTAAATGTCTGGTAGAACTCTGTGCTGAATCCATCTGGTCCAGGACATTTTTTGGTGGGAAGATTCGAGATTACTTCCTCAATTTCCTTATATGTTATAGGACTATTTAAATAATTCACAAATTCCTGATTCAATTTAGGTAAGTTGTGTTTACTTAGAAATTCATCCATCTCTTTTGTGTTGTCAACTTCACAGAGTATAAGTTTTTGAAATATGATGTTATAATTCTCTGGATTTCTTGGGTATCAGTAGTGATAACTCCATGTTCATTTCTAATTTTGTTAATTTGGGTTTTCTCTCTCTTGCTTTTGGTTAGTTTAGCTAGGGGTGTATCAATCTTGTTGATTTTTTCAAAGAACCAGCTTTTTGATTGGTTGATTTTTTCTATCGTTTTCTTAGTCTCGTTTCAGATATTTCTCCCCTTATTTTGCTAATCTCTTCTCTTCTACTGCTTTTGGGATCAGATTGCTCTAGTTTCTCTAAAGCTTTAAGCTGCATTGTTAAGTTGTTTATTTCTGATGTTTCCATTTTTTTTGACGTGGGCATTAAGAGCTATGAACTTACCTCTTAGAACAGCTTTCATTGTGTCCCAGAGATTTTGGTAAGTTGTATTTTCGTTATCATTCACTTTCAGGAAATCTTGAATTTCCTTTTTAATTTCTTCCTGAATCCAGTTCTCATTCAGCATCATAGTGTTAAGTTTCCAGGAGTTAGTGTATTTTCTCTTGTTTGATGTGTTGTGGATGTCCAGCTTTAGGCCGTGGTGGTCTGATAGGGCACAGGTTAGAATTTCAACTTTCTTGTATATGTGTAGATTCATTTTGTGGCCCAATATGTGATCTATTTTGGAGAAAGTTCCGTGTGCTGCTGAGAAAAATGTGTATTCTTTGGTGCGTGGGTGAAAAGTTCGATAGAGATCTGTGAGGTCCATTTCTTTCAGGGTTTGATTAAGTTCCAAAGTGTCTCTGTTAAGCTTTTGACCTGTTGATCTATCCCATGTAGAGAGGGCGGTGTTGAAGTCCCCAAGAATTATCGTTTGGGGGTTGATTTCTTGCTTTAGACGCTGTAGGGTTTTCTTAATGAATGTGGAGGGGCCCGTATTGGGTGCATATATGTTCAGTATTGTGAAATCTTCCTGGTGAATTGTACCTCTGATTAAAATGTAGTATCCATCCGTGTCTCTTATAATTTTTTTTTGGTTTGAAATCCACTTTGTCTGATAGCATAATGGCTACCCCTGCCTGTTTTCTGCTTCCATTTGCTTGTAGAATTGTTGACCAGCTTTTATTTTTAGAGCGTGCCTATCTTTTGTGGTGAGATGGGTTTCCTGCAGGCAACAGATTGATGGATTGTGATTTTTAATCCAAGTTTGTAATCTGTGTCTCTTGATCGGTGAATTAAGTCCATTAACAATTAGTGTTATAATGGAGAAACTATTTTTAATTCCAGACATTTATTATGTTTAGTAGCTTTTATAAGTATATTGCTTCGCTTTTAATGGTGTTATATTTGCCTTCTGTTCTCCTGGATATGCCTGTTTTTTCTTCACGCTTGAGTATCATTTCTAGCAGTTTTTGAAGGCCTGGTTTGGTGGCCATGTATCCCTTAAAGTTGTCTTTGTGATGGAAAATTTTTCTTTCTCCCTCGATCATGACTGATAGTTTTGCAGGGTAAATCAGCCTGGGTTGACATTTTTGCTCATTCAATACTTGAAGTATGTCTCTCCAAGCTCTTCTTGCTTTTACTGTTTCGATTGAGAAGTCATTTGTTATTTTAATAGGTTTGCCTTTAAAAGTGACTTGTTTTTTCTCCCTTGAAGCTCTCAGCACCAGTTCTTTATCTTGAATGTGGAGTGTTTTAACTATTATTTGCCGCGGTGTGCTTCTATTTTGGCCGTATCTGTTTGGGGTGCCTCTTGTATATGAATGGGCCTCTCTTTTTTTAGATGAGGAAAGTTTTCCTTGATGATCGTTTGAAAAATTTCCTCAGGGGTGGTATTTTGAGATTCTTGCTCCGGTATTCCATGAATACGCATGTTAGGCTTCTTCAGGGTGTCCCATATCTCTTGGATATTTCTCTCAAGTATCTTTTTGGCTTTAACAACCTCTTCCATTGAGCTGGTTAGTACTCCCACTTTATCTTCAAGGTCTGAAATTCTGTTTTCTGCTTCATTAGTTCTGTTGATAAGACTCTCTGTGGCGTTCTGGGTTGAAGATAACTTGTCTTTTAGCTCAGTTTTAAACTCTGCTTGAGTTTGTTTTAACTACTCTATGCCACTTTTTGTTTCTTGCACCGTTTTTCTCAACTCCTCCAGATGTCTGTTGTGTTCCTCTTCAAAGCGATTGATTCTATTATGTAATTCCTCCCGCATTTCCTCTTTCATAGTATTGAACATGGTAATGATCATATTTTGAAAGTCATTATCCTGGGTCAGGCTTTCTTGGCCTTTTTCCGCGGGTTTGTTCTTGTTGGAGTCTAACATTATGGGATTAATTTCTTCAGTGGGAAATTTGTTTACTTGAGTGTTGCTTCTCATGGATTTGCACTTTGACTTTGGCATTGTCATTTTAACTCTTAAGATCTCTCAATTTCACTAAACTGAATTATTTGGCCTGGGGTACTGGTGGGCGGGGCCCGAACGGGGACTTACCTAGGGCGCGGGGTGAGGCCCGGGTGGACCGCGTGCGTGTCCCGACTGGTGGAGCGGGGTGGGGCGAAAAGGGAGGATGGGTGCGTAGGCGTGGAGCTATTTAACCCGGGGGCAGCTGGGGCGGGGCCCGGGCGCAGGGGGAGGTCCTCCTCGTCCCTTGGCCCCCACGCGGCCCCAGCTGGATGGTGGGAGTCGGAGCCGGGTCCCTGTGGGCTGACCTGGGGTCCTAGAGCGCGCGGTGAGGCCCCGCTGGATCTCGCTTACGCGTCCCGACCGGTGGAGCGGGGTGGGGTGAAAAGGGAGGATGGGCGTGTCGGCGTGGAGCTATTTAACCCGAGGGCAGCTGGGGCGGGGCCCGGGCGCAGGGGGAGGTCCTCCTCGTCCCTGGGCCCCCCGCGCGGCTCCGGCTTCTCCTTAATCTTTTGAGGCTGAATCCCTAACCAAACAAAGAGCTTGCCAATAGAGCCAGCTTGCTCTGGGGATTCCCAGTCTCCACCTTCGAAGGCTAGAATTACAAGTGTTTTGTCACAACCATCTGGCATTTTTATGAGATCTGGGGATTAGAGCACCAGCCCTTTTGCTTGTGTGACAAAGTGTTTTGGTCACTAGCATCTTCCCAGTCCCATATATACATCTTAAAAGAATGCTGAAGTTAACAACAACAAATGCTGGAGAGGATGTGGAAAGAGGGGAACTCTCCTACATTGCTGGTGGGAATGCAGGCTCATACAGCTACTCTGGCGAGCCGTCTGGAGATTCTTAAAGAAAAAGATTGAAATGCCATATGACCCTGCTATTCTACTTTTGGGAATAACCCCCATACAGCAGAGGTTCACCTCGATAGCACAAGCACGGCCATGTTCATAGCAGCACTGTTTACAATAGCAAAGTCATGGAATCAGCCCAAATGTCCAACAGTTGACGAGTGGATAAGGAAACTGTGGTACATCTATACAATGGAGTACTACTCAGCCATCAAAAATGATGAATTACTGGAATTTGCCGAGAAATGGATGTCATTAGAAACAATTATATTAAGTGAAGTATCCCAGACCCAGAAAATTAAGTGCTGTATGTACTCCCTAATAGGTGGCTCCTAGTACCAAACCCACCCAGCCCACCTAGAGACAGTAATTGCAAGGATTATGAACAGGAGGGATGGGGTAGGAGGGCCACACCAGAAACAAGGAGAGAAGGGACCATGTTACAGCAAGGAAAATAGGCCTCCATCAAGGACCCAAATAAGTAATGAGACATCTGATTAAGTTCACAGACTTTTGTTCCTGATCATTTACTACTGAGGGGGTGTGATCTCACCAGAAGAGGAGGGCATATAGTCTGGCAGATAAAAAGTAACCATTTTGCAAATGGGTGATAGACCCTTCTCTCACTGTGGTTTCCCACTTTTATTACATCTACCTTTGAATGTGGTTTTATCACAAGACTCTAGTTTAACAGCTTTTTGTCTCTGGCCAGGGGGTAACATACAATGCCCACCAGGTTGGAGCGAAGGGCATTGCAGGAGCAGCAACACTGCAAAAGAAAATCAACAAACCACAATCCAGAACTTCAGAAACTCTATATCAACCACCTAGAACTAGGCCAGCTTAATCTCTCCCCATCCTGAAGCTCAGGGACATTTGCGGAAGAGGGGGCGGTAAGAGTGTAAGAGCAAAAAGATGGGAGGAGCAATGATATGTAAGATACTCCATACTAGTTAGGGCTGAAGCAATCATAATTGGACTTTACATGCCCTGCACATTGTCCAACACACTGTTGACCTCACAAAGTGTAGCATCTGCTAAAGGCACCAAGATCCTTGAAGGCAAGGGATTGGCAGCCACAGCAGTGTTCCTATACCTAAGGGGAACACGGGAAAGGGTTCAAGGAAAGGCCACTGGGTCCTTGTATGTCATCGGAGAGGAGGGCCCAGAGGAAAATCAGGCATGCACAAGAAAGGACTCTCTGGGAATTGGGGCGGGAGGCGCTGGGGGATGGGAAGGGAGGGGGTGGGGAGGGGGACCAAGGGGTTCGGGGGGAGGAGGAGGGAGGGAGGGAACTGGTGTACCTATTAAGTTTGTATGAGCTGAAATAATAATAAAAATGTATTAATAAAAAAAAAGAATGCTGAAGTTGGAGACTTAGAAGATGTTGAATACCAGATGGTAGAACACAGCAAAGTACATGGGAAAGATGGCAGCTGGAATCAGAGCAGGCACATCTGTCAGTGTGGAATAAGTAGAATGATGTAGATTGGATATAGGGACAGAGGCGGCCCAATATTGCCTGCTACAAGGCAGTAGCTTGAATTCGAGCATAAGAACATGTCAGGGACTGCTGCAATGCAAAGTGAACCAAGAGCTTATGTGTTCTGTTAGTGTAAGCATTTCATAAAAATTACACCAAATGCTGATGGTACCTAAGCATGTCATTCAACTCCTATATATTAGATCAGCCATACACATTCTGATGATGCAGTTTTATCAAGCAAGATAACAAGTGATGATATAATGTTTTGTTGCTCTAAGATATAGTCTAGAGAGAACAAAACTAGGGATTCTTAGATCTGTCAGTAAAGACTAGATATTCATATTGATGTCAGAGAAATGGGACTAAATCAGAGTAATGGCAGCAGCAACAGGAGGAGGCTAGGAAGATGTTGATGTAGTATTTATACATATTCTATAATATTTACCCAGGAATACTGTATTAACTATTATGTGTGACAAACAGAAATGCAGAGATTACACAGCTCATGGAAGATCATGTATCTAGAAAGTGGCCACACTACTCTCTGGACCCAAAGTGTCTTGGCTCAGAGAATGTGTTTATATCTAGTACATTCTACTTCCCTCCATTTTAGGCATTGCAATCAGTATGAAGTTATGACTTTGAGGAGTAAAGTTGTGGGACTGAGGACCACATTCTTCAGTGAAAGATTCTACTTTGCTTCAGGCTTTTTGTGAATATTCTTTAAACTTGATGTTTGAATCTTAATGACAAAACTCTTAGCCATATGTCCTTAGATAAGTGATTTACCAGCCATCCTGAGCTCAGTCTCATTGTTTATGACACAGGGATGACATTATCTCATTCCAGGAATGATATAGAATCATGATGATTGACATTCTTAAGACTTTATGTCTGAACAGTTGGCATGGTGCTCTGCCCGTGGTAACTGGGCGCTCCGACTTTAGACACTGGTTAAACTGCTCTTCTTGGAGAGGTCAGGGATCATCTGAACATTTTTGCAGGGTTGTGAATCCTTCTGAAGTTTTTCCATCTCTCCCTTGTGTTCCCTTCACCCTTAGTAGCCCCTTCATTCCCTGTCTCTATTTCATCCTTAAAGTATCTTTTCAGTTATCATTCACTACTAAATATTTGGGGTCATTTTGATTCTGTTTCAGGAAATATTTGGCTACCGGACTGAAGGCTGCAGGAGAGCCCTCTGCCTCGCAGGCTCCATCTTCTCCTTTGGAATCCTCTCCTTGGTGTTTTACTGGAGACCGGCTTGGCGTGTATGGGCCAACTGTGTCCCATGTTCTCTACAAGAAGCAGACATTGTGTTGCTGAGGACAACCGTAAGTGTGTACTTGGTTTTGTCCATGGAGTTCCCTTTTCCTGGAGATTGTGCTGGAGGGATAGTTGGAGGAAGTATAGGCAGGGATGGGAAAGATGGAGATTCTCCCATAACTTCTCTTTGAGTTTGGTAATTTGTGTGTAATGGAATCTAGTCCTATTTCACAGGGTCTTTTAAAGTATGACTTTTGTGATTGTGAAAACCAAGGATAATATGTCAACTGCTAAAACTCTAGGTAGTTTGGAGTGGCTAAGTCAAAATACAGGCTACAGAATTCCTGCTGATGTTGTGTCCACACCTGCAGCCTCCTCTGGAGTGACTATGGAGAGAGAGGTGGAGGAGTATGAGAGACAGGGAACATCCTTCCAAAGAAGCTGCTGCTTCCCCTGCTGATTTGAGCCATACTTTTAGATAGGGGCATGTGGCACTGAATGGACATAAAAGGGCAAAAAGTAACCATCTTGTCTCTGTAGTCAGTTGGCCCTCTCTACCATTTCAAGGTATTAGGTAAAGCTACCATTTCCCCAAAGGTCTCACAGCACCTAGACCTCATGTGTTGTTCCTGCAAGGCTGTTACCTTCATAAGGGAAGGGATTTCCTTATTTCTTTGTACTACTACTTCCTGTATCAGTGGGGGTTCCTTTAATATGACTGACAGGTTGATCTGGATTTTCCTGTGGAGAGTAAGACGGGATTACTTGATTCTAGTGAGGCATCAAATTCAATGACTCACAATAGTGACCATCTTTGATAAATCAACCTCTGTCAGGAGTTCAACTCCTTTTTCTATATAGTAATCTTTCTAGATCAGCACTTCATTTGTGTAATGTGAGGGAAGAATAGCAGCAAATTTTATCACTGATTAATAAACCACATACCAAAACACCTTGCATGGAAACCTAACATCACTTAAATAAACCCTCAGTGATACTGGGAGCTAGATAAAGTCTGTCTTTGTTGACTCACTCCATGGGAGCCAGCCCCATCTTTTATTCTGGATCCTAGTCCTTTTGATACGTTCATGTGAACCATGATCGTATCAAAAGGACTGATTTCTGAGCAACCAACTTGCAGATCCACACAATTGAACTAGAGATTCTTGGAGAATAAACTGGTCAGTTTTAAGAAAGCCTGAGATTATCGTTTAGGAAGAATAGCTTACGGATGTTGGTCTGGTGCAGTGCTCCAAAGCACTCTTCATCCAGGTTCTCAGAATTTGCAGGAAAGAGAAGTGATGGGGGAGGAAGCAGAGCACTGGGAAGGAGGCACCATTTGCCTGAGCTCATATGAAGTGAGCCCTAGTGTGCCGTAGTACCTCCATGTACCTTAGTACCTGCTCCCATCGAACTGTACAAATCATAGCTGGTGTCTGAGTTTCATATTTGCATTGTTTCAACATATACTTGGCCCAAACAATTTAAGGGAAGAAAGAGATTTTTATTCATGCTCATGATTCTGGGTTACAGTTGATCCTAGAAGGACAGTTACCATCAGGGGCCGAGGAAACTGGCGACACTATGTACACAGCAAAAGCAGATAGTAGGCAAGAACCAAGGCTGCATGCTTGCTTGTGACATGCCAGTCTGCCAGTCTGCCAGCTAGTTCTCTTTCCATCTTATCAACCTGCCCTGGGAATTATTCACTGTGGATTGGGTGTTCCCACATCAATTATGCAAAAACACCATCTCCAATAGGCTTGTTTTTTTAAAAACATTTTTTATTATTTCCACTCATACAAACAGGTTCCCTCCCTCCCTCCTCCTCCCCCCGACCCCCTGCTCCCCCTCCCCTCACCCCTCCCTCCTTATCTCCCAGTGCCTCCCCCCCAATCCCCAGAGAATTCTTTAATGTGCCAATAGGTTTGTTTTAATTACTTAATTCCTCATCGATGTGCCTTAAGGCTCAGTTCTTAATATCAAGTTGACACCTGAAAAACCTTAACACAGCTAATATCAGAATAATCTAGAGAGTCTGTACAGATGAATTCTGGGTCCCACTGCTCAACTCCTCTCAGTTGCCATTTCCTTAGATTTGGATTGGGGACCAACATTTTTAATATGTTCTTAGGGAAAGTTCTGGTAAGGGACCACATGAAGAAAAGTTTGTTATATAAGTAGTCATAATTCCCATCTATCAGTTCATATGGTCCTTGGAGGAGGAATAGAGATCTGGACACTTGATTAATAGCTCTGCCATATATATTTACATCGTATTGTAAGAAATTATGCAGTTTTAGCAGGGTATTAGACATGGTCTTCCATGTGAAGTTAGAAGTGTTCTGCTGGGGCGAGGTATAGAGGTGTTTGTTTTCTGGGGATTCAGGATGGGGAATTAAGTATTTATGGAAGACAATCATTTGGGGATCCATTTTTATAGTGCTGGGACTAAGCTTGGGAACTTGCATATGATAGGCCAAATTCTACTGCTGAGTTATACCCTCAGCCTGGTGTTCTTTTATAGAGACATCATAGGAATCTAAGTCTATCTATAAGGCTCTTTTTGTATCAGGAAACAATTTAAAGCAGCCCTACAGGATCTTCCATTCACTTCCTTCTTCTTCCCAGAGAGTAATACTTGCTCCAGCAGAAGCAGAGAGACTTGTACCTTTCAGAGCAAGGCACAGACTTTCCAGCTCTGGTGACTCCTGGCTGACCTGGCTCTGCTCCCAGGGGCTGCTTGGTTGGGTCAGGACATACATGGAAAGAAGAGGAGCTGGGCAGAGTGATGAAAAAAGAAGAAGAAAATTGAAAGACATGGGGGTGTGTGGGAAATAGGTGGAAATCAAATGAAGAGGGAGAAGAGAAAGAAAAATGTACTAAGAGTGAAATACCAAAAAGTGTCAATAGACACATGGCGTCTTGTGGGATTTGGTGTCAGAGTCTGACTTCTAGTCTCGGCACTGTAAATTTGTTCCCAGATTTTCAGAGCCTTAATTACTGCACTTGTAAAATGGAGCTACTAAAGTACTTAGTCTTTCTGGGGCTGATGTGAGGAAGAGGGGCAACTATCATATAAAAACCTCTTGCACGTCATGAAATAGTGTATCAAAGATAACTGTGGCACATGCACTCATGTGTTATTGCAGAAGAACTTGTGAACAACTGAACAGCTGTTATCTGGGACTCTATTTTCACCCTGCAGACCAGCCATTCGCACCCAGAGGATGGTGCTCTGAGATTAGGACGGTGGAGCCCCGTCTGTCCCCAGTCGGGTGTTCTTCCCTAGGTACATGCGGGCTCTTTTGCAATGCTGGACAAGCTCAGAAAAGCTTGGGTGCCCCTAGAGGCTGCAGGGTACTATGCTGTCTCTTTGCATCCATGAAAGTTTATTAAGCCCCTCCCACCACCCCTCAAGAACTAATCTAATCAGAACAACCTCCTCTCCCTCTGATCTTGCCTTTTCCATCTTGATTTCAACTTTAATTTTTAATTACCTGCTCTTGTGTGTCATTTGAAATGGATCTGCTATGCCAGAGACCCTCCAAATAAATGAGCTTCTAAATTAGTCTTTATGTAATTAGACAAGAACTCGATTATTTAGGACATTCTTACTTTCTGAGACTCAGATGAAAATGTGCTTGGGGCACCAATAATTTGAAGTCCACTGCTAGGTTGTTTCATTAAAATGACAACTTAAAATATTTTATTTGAATTATATGGCAATAGCTGGGTGGTAACAAGTTTCCATTAATGAGGACGGCTATGTGTGCAGTGTGTAGGGGGAGCTCCTACTTGAAAATGTGTTCCATATCTGTTCTTCATGTTATTAAAAAATCAGTGCCTGGCATTTATCATCAATCTCACAGTGGCAAGATTATAGATTCTTATCACAGACGCTGATTAGCTAGTCGTTTCTTCACATAAAACCTCATGATGGACTTACTGAAAATTGTCAACATTCAGTTTATTTTCAGTTCTCCTTATTAAGCAAGACCAAGCCTGAGATTCTTATCTTTCCCTCCTGAAAGATAGGCATAATTACAGCTTTATTTCACACATTTTCAAGTGACAGTTTATTCATCATTCATCTGTGTCTGAATCTGAACCAGTGTCTGCAGGGATGCTGCATTTCTATGCAAATGATATGATTTACATTCTTTGCTCTGAATTAAATGCTCTTGATAATTTCCATCACTTCCATTTTGGTTATAATTACAAACACACTTTCCTTTTCATTGTCATTATGCAAAAGTCTCATGGTCTACTGGGGAGAGCTCTGGAATGATTCAATGTTAGGCCTGAGTCAACATGCCTTATTTTGATATTCCAAGAGGCGGTGTTTCCCAAAGATGTCAGGACTGAGGACTTTAGTTCAAAATTCAGAAAGTCTGCAAAGCAGCTATGCGAACAGCGTCCTGAAGTCGGCCTGTCCACCGTGACAGTCTACAGCCTGGAGTTTGTATTCACTGATCCCTTGTCACCTGACCCTCTTCTCTGCAGCATGGTCTCACAGCCCTGTGTCAATATGACACTTCGTTCTGTACATGTTTTTATACATAGTTTCTTCTGATAATTACTCTCTTATTCTTTCAGTCTTTTGTTCATTCAGTATTTAGCAAGCCTCAGCCATGTATGTGACATGGCAAGATATGAGGAAAACAGATGGAAACTCTATTCTTACAAAGTGGCACTCCTCTCCCTTTCCCTCCCTACCTCCCTCCCTACACACACACACACACACACACACACACGCACGCACGCACACACGCACGCACACACACTCGCGTGCACACACGCACACGCGTATGTGCATGTACTCTCTCTCTTTTTCTACTTTCTCTGGAAAAGATAAAATAAATTTCCCATTTCTATTCATTAAAACATCTCATTCATCAGCCATCTATCGCCTCTATTCCATGTGTGTTGTCATTGTTGATTCAATCCTCATTCCAGCTTGGGAGAGAATTGCTTGCTGATCTTGCATTCTTTTTCAACTTTCTTTTTTCAATTCTGACTGTTGTGCTTTTTTTTTTTTTTTAAAGGTAACCTGGCTCGATTTAACACAGTTTTCATTTTGTCCTGTTGATGATACAGCATGCCACTGGTTGTTTTATTTAATTGTCATAAAAACTCTGGAGACTGCAGTGAGTCAGACCACTAGCACACCACAAGACAGTGACCATGTAGTTTTGGCATGAGTTGCTTTAGGGAAGTGCTGCGGATATTATTTGACATCTGAGGATAGAGAACAAATGACTTTATATTTGTAAGTCATTTTGTACTTACATTTGTATTTACATTTGTAAATACCAATCTATCTATCTCTGTCTCTATCTCTTGGCAAGGTTTTATGTAGCTGAGACTAACCTCGAATTGGGTATGTAGTGAAAGATGACCTCCAGTTTCTCATCCTGCTTCCATCTCCCAAGTACTGTGATTACAGGCACACACCACAGGCACACACCACCTCTCGCCACCTCTCTTTCCTTCATAAACTCTGTGAGCACCAGTTGACATCACCATGGTACTAGCTCACAGGAAGGCATGTGGTGGTGGGATATGAACACCACCTGAAGATGAATGGGGTTTAGCAGATCACTGCCCAAATGAGAAGAAAAGTCCAAGTCCTGAGATGGCTACTTAGGCAAGGTTTGTGGCTGTGGTAGAGATTTGACCAAGTAAAAATCCAGAAGTCTTGAGTTACAAAAATGTGAGTCAAAAAGTGGTTCTGAGTCTTGGGGGTATAGCATGGTTGGTAGAGTGCTTGTATGGCACCTGGGAGGCCTGGCATCTAGGAGGCCCAGCACTCTGTAACCTGGGCATAGTGGTGTGTGCCTGTTGGGAGATGGAAGAAGGACGAGAAACTGGAGGTCATCTTTCACTACATAGCCAATTCGAGTTTAGTCTGGGCTACATAAAACCTTGCCAAGAGATAGAGATAGAGATAGAGATGGAGATAGATAGATAGAGAAAGACACACAAAGAGACAGAGAGACAGACATAAAGAGAGGGAGTAAGAGAGAGAGAGAGAGTGAGACAGAGTGAGAGAGAGAGAGAGAGGTGATAGGAGTGATCCAATAAAGGAATTAATATAGACAAAGAACCTGAATCTAAGTCTTCATCTCTCTGAGTGCTTTTTTTTTTCTTTGTTGCTCACTATCCTCCATTTCTTTTCTTAGTGTTCCTTCTGTTGGATTGAAAACTTTCTGAAGACAGTACTCAATGGCTTTTCATCCTCCTCCTCGTCCAGCACAGTGTCACAGTGGGTGCTGAATATTCAGTCCTTCATTAAATAAATCAAGCTGAATCTGTAGTGATTAGTTTCTACTAGTGCTTCTACTAGTACTCACAGTTTCTACTAGTACTTCGGTTCATGATTCTCAGGGGAATGCTGCAGTTGGGCAATAAAGAGCATGCAGCATCCTGTCTCTTACATCCATGTCCCCTCTCCTGAAGCCCATCTCCCACTTCAGCCTTTTTTTCTTCAATCATCCAAGTAGCCCCTGAGAAATGACTCCATGAAGACCCCCGTGAGGTCGCTGTTCTTTCTGCTGCACCAGTGACTTAAGAGCATGGAAAGCAAATACCAACATGTTATCTCACTCTTTTCTTCCCTGCAGAGACAGCTTTCCCTCCATTGTACAGATGGAGGCAGAAAGAAGTGGCGTGGACGGCCCAGGGAAGCACACACAGCAGGCCGAGGGCCGTACATGAAAGAGCCGTAGCAAAAGGTCTTGTCGCTCCCTCCCCAGCAGTCACGCAGTAGAGCTACTGTGAAGTGTCTTGAGGATCCTGGTTGCTTGTTTTTGGTTCCTGGATTGTGCTTGCTCTGCCTTGGGCCATGCATTTGTCTGCCAGAGATCCCACAAAGGACACCATGGGCTGACTGAGTGGTTTGATTGACAGATCTACTATGCCGCAGTTCTGGAAGTGTTAAGAATAAGATTAAGGTGACACAGGGCCAGTTGCTGGTAAGGCCTTCCTTCCTGACTTGTACATGGCCGCCTTTGACTGTGTCCTGTGTCCTCATGTGACTTTCTTCTGTTTTCTTATACTCAGGCTTTCCTCATTGCAAAGGGATGCCAGGCCCACTGGAGTAGTGTGTTGCCGGTAACACTCATTAGCCTTCATTTCCTCCTCAAAGTCCCTATCTTCAAATGTATTGGAGATTAAGGCTATAGTATGTGAATTTGGTGAAGTGGGTGGCAGAGGTGGCAAATTTAGTCTATAGCAGGATGTTGCTTAAACTTTTTCTAACTCACTTCTAGTAAAGGGAAGTTCATGAAAATATACCTTCTGAGAACTCTAGAGGAAAAAGTACCTATAAAGTACTGGGGTGAAAAATGTATCTGGTATGCAAACATTAGGTCACCTTTCTCCCACACCCTGCAACTGCGTATATTTCAGGAAATAGGTCTGCCCATTCATAGCTGACCTTCTACTCTGAAAATAACAAACAACTCACCTCATCCCCCCAAAAAATAATTTCACCAAGAAAGAGGGAAGGCATTGACAGATTTTGTTTTTTAATTACAACTTCAGTGTTTTGTGCCCTTCCTCTTTCTTGGTGAATCTCACCCAGCAGTATTTAGAATTGACTAAGGTATGATTTCTCTAATGTATAGGACTCTCTCCATATATACCTTGTAACATATATACCTTGTAAGTCAACATTTCAGTGAATATCTGCTGTTTTCAGTTCAGTTACATTGGGAGCATGAAGTCAGGTTACCAAGAATATACACAGATCTAGGCAAGAACAAGAAAAAGAAAATAAAGGTATTTTCACATAAAAAGAATAGCATTTCACCAAAGCAATAGATATGTAAAAATGATGCATGGCTTTAGTGGTGCCTGAAGAGTTGTTAGTTATCCATAATTTTTTAAGCTTTTCACCCAGATAGAGATTTCCATTTTACCAGTATAACTAACCCATGTCTATGAGAAAAGTACTCATTTTGTAGTGTCTCTTGGGAATGGATTACTTTTGTTATTGTTGCTATTGTTAAGGCAAACTCAGAAGCACACTTTTGTGTGTGGGTACTGAACTCCTATGTAAGAGAAGTCATAGGACTGGCCTGAACTTGAAGTGAACATTAAACTGTTTCACATTCCAACAGTTGGAGGGTTAAAGGAAAAGGTTGAACTAAGATAAGTGAGATCCAAATAGCCAAGTCAAACTGGTACTTCTAGGTTCAAGAGTACAAGACCATGGGAAACAAGAGATGTCAATTTTCTATTTGGCTTCTCAGGTCATTTAACTTTTGAAATGCATTCACACATTGTTTCCAACCCTGTTCTTTTAGGGTTCACGGGCTGATGTGGAGCCTTTTATTTTTCCATGTGCTCAATAATATTTTTTTTATTTATTCAATTGTGCGTGTGTGCACGTGTGTGTATGTATGTGTGTGTGTGTGTGTGCGTGTGTGTGTGTGTAGAACCATGGACGAATTCAGGAACCACCATGGACTGCCTCCACCTCCTCCTTGTTTACTCTGCCCCGGGATTCACAGACTCCGTCCTACCAGGACCAGAAACGCAGCCGCCCCCGCTTCTGCCTGGCGTCTATACGTGGGGTCTAGGATCCGAACTCAGGGCTTTCCGCCTGCAAGGCAGAGGCTTAACCCCTGAGCCACCTCTCCAGCCCCACAATAATGTTATTTTTTATTAATAATTTTTCATATATAAACAAAATGTGTTTATGTCCGCATACCTTTTCTGTCCCTCCATGGCCCTCCTCCTCCCCCTTTTCTTCTCTTCACCAATCTACCTTCCTCTCTGATGACCCTCTGTATGTGTGGACCACAGGGCTCACTTTAGGGTACCTTGATGAGTACGGAACCAGGCCACTATGGTAGTAAAAGTGGGCACTTCAGTAGGTAAATCCAGAAGTGGGGAAGCTCCCCTTCTCTGACCCAGCACTCGCCACAAAGATTCTCTTTGAATGTAGTTTTTTTCCTCCTGAAATCATCACTTATCCATGAAGGAATGTTGATATGTCAGCCATTGTGTAGATCTGGTAGTAGTAGATCTCATCGCAATGAGCTCCTGGATGCAGCATCCTCTTCATAACTGAGGTGTCTTGGCTGACAGTACACTTTCCCACTTGTGGGCTCTTACAGTCTTAGTGGCCCTCTTTCGCAGTGTTCCCTGAGTCTTGGAATGGGGAGAGATTTTGATGTCCTGATTAGGGCCGAGCATTCCAGGGTTGCCAATACTCTGCTCTCTGTAAAGTTGTGGTTCTCTTCTTATTGCAGCAGGATGAATATTGATTGAGAAATTTTCTTATATAAGGATATAATAGAAGTGTTTAGATGGTAAGCTACTACCAAGTATTTGTAGTTAAAATAAAATATCTATTCCTGTCTAGTTTCTATTTTTTCCCCTTTCATTGTTATTTGGATAGGTTCTCAGTACCAGGCATGTATTCCCTGACAATGGGGAGGTGGTGAATCCATTAAGAAAATAACTAGCTGGGGCTGGAGAGGTGGCTCAGGGGTTAAGCCTCTGCCTTGCAGGCGGAAGGTCCTGAGTTCGGATCCTAGACCCCATGTATAGGTGCTGGGCGGAAGTGGGGGCGGCCTGGGTTTCTGGTCCTGGTATGGCTGAGATTGTGAATCCCGGGGCAGAGCAAATAAGGAGGTCGAGGCAGTCTATGGTGGTTCCTGAATTCGCCCATGGTTGTATACACACACACACACACACACGCACACGCACACGCACATGCACACATGCACAATTGAATAAATAACAATAATAATAATAATAATAATAATAATAAAATAATTATCTGCCTGAATGCCTTACATACCACCATTGCTCCCACTGGATTCTTTTGCAAAGAGTTGTAGCTTGAAGCATTCGTAGCTGGGTGAGGCCACTGATCACTTTTTTCCCTGAGTCACTTACTTTATTTTCTCCCCACCCCTTTCTAAATCATGCCCCCCTTTTCATTCCTTTTTAATACTTTCCTTCCATAATTGCCTTGATCAACTCTTTGACTTTGTTTTTCTTTGTTTCCACTGTTTTATGCTCTTTTGCTACACAGGAAATTCAGTGACCCTTGAGATGTGGAAAGTAAAATCTGCTAAATGAATATTTGGACTAGTCATATTCCAAGCCAAGTAGCTAATGAAAATGGTAACTATGTTGATATGTTTAAGTATTTTTATAGATTATTAACTGCTTAGAGGAGATCTGGGAAGCAAACTAAAGTGGGAGACGTTATTTCCAGGTAGGGATGCAGCTTCTCTTTATGAAGGATCTCAGGACGAGACCTGGAACTATGTGCCATTTGGCATTTGCTGCAACCCTTGCTGTGGGTAGACCTTGGTTGTGCACACCATGTAGTATTTCTCTTAGTCCTCCAAGGCACGTCGTGTTAGTATTCCTGCTGCATAAAGAAAATCGGGATCAGAAAGTTGAAAGACATTTGAGGTTCAGGTCTAAGGCTTGTGATCTTTAGATGACATAGGACAGAAATGTGATCACTTCAGTCCCTCTTTCTTTTTGCTGTCTTTCCTTAAAAAGTTGGGTGATTTGGAGAAGAGGAGGACATATAGTATAGCAGATAAAAAGTAACCATTTTGCAAATGG
Source organism: Typhlomys cinereus (assembly GCA_023101885.1). NCBI lineage: Eukaryota > Metazoa > Chordata > Mammalia > Rodentia > Platacanthomyidae > Typhlomys > Typhlomys cinereus. The sequence goes on from JALPQD010000488.1 coordinate 865,807, forward strand.
GTGATAGACCCCTCCCTTAGTATGGTTTCCCACTTTTATTACATCTACCTTTGAATGTGCTTTTATCACAAGACTCTAACAGCTTTTTGTCTCTGGCCAGGGGGTAACATACAATGCCCACCGGGATGGAATGAAGGGCATTGCAGGAGCAGCAAAACTGCAAAAGAAAATCAACAAACCACAATCCAGAACTTCAGAGACTCTATATCAACCACCTAGAACTAGGCCAGCTTAGTCTCTCCCCATCTTGAAGTTCAGGGAAATTTGCGGAAGAGGGGGCGGTAAGAGTGTAAGAGCAAAAGGATGGGAGGAGCAATGATATATAAGATACTCTATACTAGTTAGGGCTGAAGCAATCATAATTGGACTTTGCATGCCCTGCGCATTGTCCAACACACTGTTGACCTCATAAAGTCTAGCATCTGCTAAAGGCACCAAGATCCTTGGAGGTAAAGGATTGGCAGCCACAGCAGTGTTCCTATACCTAAGGGGAACACGGGAAAGGGTTCAGGGAAAGGCCACTGGGTCCTTGTACGTCATCGGAGAGGAAGGCCCAGAGGAAAATCAGACATGCACAAGAAAGAACTCTCTGGGAATTGGGGCGGGAGGCACTGGGGGATGGGGAGGGAGAGGGGTGGGGAGGGGAGCAGGGGGTACGGGGGGAGGAGGAGGGAGGGAGGGAACTGGTGTACCTAATAAGTTTGTATGAGCTGAAATAAAAAAAAAAAGTTGGGTGATTTGGGCTGGAGAGATAGCTCGGGGATTAAGACTCTGCCTCAAAAGCGGAAGGTCCTGAGTTCAGATCCCAAGTCCCATGTAAAAAAATACCAGGCAGAAATGGTGGTGGCCTGCGCTGCTGGCCCTGGTAAGAGGAGCCTGGGAAATCCCAGAGTGAACCAAAAAGGAAGTAGAAGCAATCTAGGATGATTCCTGAAGTCACCCTTGATCCTCTGCAGGTGTTTGCTATATACACACACAATAACTAACTAACTAACTAAACTAACTAACTAACTAACTAACTATTTTTTAAATTTCAAGGTCATTTTAAAATAGGTATTGATTTTGAGACTTCTCTGGGCTACATGAGACCCTGGCTCATAGTAATAATAGTATAATAGTAATATATCTATAAAATTCTGTCTAATAGTAATAATAATATAAAAAGTTGGTTGATTTGAGGGCTGTTTTCAACAGAATAGAAAGCAGGAGAGAAGTCAGTGTCACTAGCCCTGTTCAAGAAAAATGGGTCTCTAGTTGACTGTTGTCTTATTTTGCCTGCAAGGTTCGGCTTTTATACAGAGATGTGATTTCTTGGGCAAGGCAGTAATAAGAAATGAGTTTACAGTTAAATATATGCAAGCACCTTTGATTTAGTCACAAGAGCTGTGATAAAAAGGATACACATACACGCATATGCCAGTGTGGTGGATTAAGAGTTGGCTTTGAGAACTTGGATCAATTGCCTGCACAGTTTTTCTCTCTCTAAGCAGTATGGTCCAGAGGGCTATTATCACATACAGCCAAAGATTGGTGGTGGATTTTGGAATCAGGTTTTATGCAAAGAGAGAAAAGATTATGAGGTGGGATACTATTTGTTGCACAGTAATTAATTCAGTTATGTTACAGCTACATAATTCACATGTAAATCACTAAATAACATGTGACACCATGTTGACATAAACAGGAAGAAGTCAAGATGTGGAGTTGGAAGAACTGGACTCCAGGCCAAATATTATTTCTACTACTGATATCAGAATGGCTTGTGCAGTTCTTAGCCCTGCTCATAGTGAGTTCTCTCATCTACATAATGGAGATGATTGTGGCAGCATTGGAGTACTGAGATATCAGAATAAGATAACAGTCACAGGAAGGTTTTAGAAACCATTGAACAACCATAAAGGCTTGGTGGTTGATAGTGTTTTATCTCGCTTAATATGCTCAACAGTAGCTGCTTTCCTAATGATCTCTCTTGGTAGTCAGAGGTCTCTCAGTCTTTTCCACTTTTGTTATTATCTTTCTTTTAATAAGTTCATTTATTTATATATTTTTAATACATTTTTTATTATTATTTCAGCTCATACAAACTTAATAGGTACACCAGGTCCCTCCCTCCCTCATTCTCCCCCCGAACCTCCTGCTCCTCCTCCCCTCACCTCTCCCTCCCCATCCCCCAGTGCCTCCCCCCAATTCCCAGAGACTCCTTTAATATGCATTCCTGACTCTCCTCTGGGCCCTCCTCCACGATGACGTACAAGGACCCAGTGGCATTTCCTGAACCCTTTCCCGTGTTCCCCTTAAGCATAGGAACACTACTGTGGCTGTCAATCCCTTGCCTTCAAGGATCTTGGTGCCTTAAGTAGATGCTAGACTTTGTGAGGTCAATAGTGTGTTGGACATTGCGCTGGGCATGCAATGTCCAATTATGATTGCTTTGGCCCTAACTTGTGTGGAGTATCTTGCAAATCATTGCTCCTCCCATCCTTTTGCTCTTACACTCTTACCGCCCCCTCTTCCGCAAATGTCCCTGAGCTTCAGGATGGGGAGAGATTTGTCTGGCCTAGTTCTAGGTGGTTGATATAGAGTCTCTGAAGTTCTGGATAGTGGTTTGTTGATTTTCTTTGCAGTTTTGTTATATATTTTTAAAATATTTATTTGAGGATAGAGAGAGAGTAAGAGAGAGAGATAATCACAGTGTGTGTGTGTGTGTGTGTGTGTGTGTGTGTGTGTGTGTGTGTGTGTCGGTCAGAGGACAATTTTCAGAAGACAGTTCTCCTTCCATCTTGTCTCTGAAGACAGAGCTCAGGTCACTAGTATGTATGCAGGTGCCTTTACCTGCTGAATCATCTCATTGGATAGTTTATTTTAATTGAAACTTTGTTACCTGTGGTCCCTTAGAGCATGCCTCACCAACAACCCTTTTCTAGTTTCCTTGCTTCTGCAGATACTCAAGATTGAACACAGAAATTTAAGGATTTAAATCTAGGACCTATGTGTAAGAGAGAACATGCCACATTTATCTTTCTGAGCCTAGGTTACTTTACTCAGTATAACTTTTAAAAATGATTCTATCCATTTATCTATAAATTTCATAATTTAGTTATTTTTTGCAGCTGAATAAATTTCCAGTATGTATATGTGCTGCATTTTCATTTTTTTTTTGCAGTCCCAATTCAGGCTGGATATAAAAATGGGAGCTCCACCAAGTTGTGTATTTAAAACAGCATAGAAGAGAAGAGAGGGTAAGATGATGAGGAGGGGGCTGGGCTGTCAAATCCCAGCTCTAGTAGTTATCAACTGATCCTTCATTTTCACACCTATAAAACAGGAGGAGAAAAGAAATTCCGCCTAAAGTTTTAAGCACTAGATGAAAGAAAATATATGTGTACTATGTGTTCAGAGTATAAAAAGTACTGAGGTCTTTTAATCACTGCTATTATTAGAATCAAAGTTTTTACAACACAGTTCATTGTGATGAGGTCAAAGGTCAATTCATAAAACACTGGATAATGTCAAAGTATGTTCCAGAGAGTTGGCTCTATTACTCCTAGACCATCCTAACAGCTCAGATACTCAGTTATTGGAAATTTAGCCTTTTTCAGGTAGTTTTGGGCTATGATTGTTGCTCTGTGATAATCACTCTGTGACTTGATTTATTTTTCCCCTACATAGGGCGATAGCCAATTCCACTGTTTTTTTAAAAATAAATTTATTAACTTTCCAATTTCTAGAAAGATTATTTCCAGTTCCCCTTTCCTCTTCCCTATTTATTTACTTTCCTCCTTCCCAATACCCTTTCTCCTTTCCTTGTGTCTGCGTCTCTTTCTTTCTCAGAGCCTGAGCTAGGCTTGCTTGAGGCACAGACACATGGTCCCAATCCGCAGTCTAAGAGGAGTAATGCAGTGAGCAGGCACAGGGCTGATTGTGCTAAGGACTTTTCAATTCTGATGATTTAGAGGACAGCTTACCCAGAGAAGTTGGGGTGGTTTGTAAGTCATGGACTTTGAGCTGGACCTTGAGGAATGGTCGGGGTCTAGTTGCATGATTACCTAGAGGAGAGGGAGAGATGGAGTGCATTTCTGACCAAGGAGCAAGTAGCCCACAAATGGGCTTCTCTTGAGGAGGAACCATAGGAGAGACCCATTACAACTCACGGCAATTTCTCCTTTTTACAAGGGCTCCTTCTCGTAACGTCATCTCAGATATCAAGACAGGTGATAGATGCCATTCTCAGTTCCATAGGCTTGACTTCCATTGGCTTAGCTCCTGAAGTTTATCAGACCATTTAAGTGGCCTTTGGTGTACTCATTCAGATAGTAAATGCTGTTATAATCACACCAATTTCCAAGGGACCATGGGGGGAATCTATTCATCAGGTCTACATGACTCTTAGTTTTATGATGTGATAAAGATGTCAGTGAACTGCCAAGGGACCTTCTTCAGACCTACCTTGCTGACATCCTGCCAGTTACCCTTGTGAACGCCTGGTACATGCAGTGTTCTTAATATGAGAATGTGGGCAGAAAATATCTAGAATCATAGGAGGAGCATCAAGAATATTTTTCAGAGTTAACATGAGAGTTTTTTTTTAAAGTTGTTTTGTCTTGTTTGCCCCTAGTGGGAGTAGGTCAAAGGGTTACTCAAGAGAAGATGGGACAACTCAACTGATTTGCTTTTCTTAAGCTTAGAGATGTATTATAAACCCTTAGCATATGTTTAGATTTTTCCCCCTTCCTTTCTGTGAATTTTCCACTGGTCCAGAAGACAATGGAAAAATCTAGCTCCTATAGAAAATGTGCTTCCCACTTCTGTTTTTAATTTTTTATCAGAATATTTTCCTTTATTATTTTTTCCAGTTTTTTATTTCTGTGTAGTTTTCTTTATTTTTTATTTTTCTAATTTTACAAGCATATTGAGTACTTATCCCTGCTTTCCTCCATCCCCTGTTACTCCCATTCCCTTCCCTTCATCAATCCATCCCACTCCCTCCCACCCTCCTGCCTGTGAGACTGTCCTTACTACACCTGCATAATGACTGACATACCAACATGCCCCCATAAACTATTGAGGAACTCAGAGATAAGAACATACAGAACCTTGGGGAATAAAGCTGGACAAGTGAAGGGAGATGCTCCTATCAGTGGGGTGGCCTGAAGTGTGGTAACTTGGAGTGCCCGAGAGGCCTGAACCCCCACAGGAGTAGACAAGCCAGAGGTGTCTTGCACTTTTAGTCTTCGGTACTGTGTCAGTGCCTCGTGCTCATTTCCATATTCCTTAATGAACAATCATGAGTCCTTCACCCCTGAAGTTTCAAAGGCATAAAATTCTGTTTTGAGTGTTCACCAACTGCAGAAACTACAATATGATACTAAATAATGTTTTCCAGGTTGCATTTTAGCCTGATAACTGACTTCTCTTAACTTCCTGGGGGTTTTGGTGTCTATTTCCTCAGGATGAATTCCACACTTACTCTTGGAAAAAGGTAATGTGGATCTCCCTGTCAGCATTAAGCAGCACGTTTGGTCTCACTCCTGACCACCCTCTCATTACAGATGAAGACTATATCATAAATAGAGCCATCAGAAAGCCAGATCTGAAGGTAAGCAAGTTTATGGTTACTCCTACGCCAGGGAAACTTATTCTTTTCCTCTCCTTAAACAAAATTGAAGCCAGATCCTCTAAGATGTCAGCCACAGTTGACAGCACACAACTTCATAGAGAACAGGCAGAGATAAGATCAAACCTTCGCTTTACCATCTAAGCAGTGCAACCCTGGATAAATGTGTTAGCTCTGTAGACCTTAATAGTCCTATCTACACAATAATAAGTGTAGCTCAGTGGTAGAGCACTTACCCAACATGGACAAAATGAGCAGAACTGGAAACAAAAGCCACTTGCAATATTAATTGATGACTCTTCCACCCAAAGGCTCAGGGAATATTGTGGAAGAGGGGGCAGTAAGATTGTAAGAGCCTGAAGGGGGGAAGGGGTGTGGCTAGACACTTTCTGGATATGACAAGGCTCTTGAATTCATGAACTTACTGCACCTATGTACATTTCCACAAGAACTGCATATCATTTGACCTATCAACATTTCATCATGGAAGGGGAAAGAACTCAGGAGACCTCATGTTTCCCTGAGAGGCTGTTGAGAGTTAGTACTGATGGAGTTGGGGGAAGGGAACATGTTTCCCCAGTGGAATACCCACTGATAATATGATTCATGTTCAAGCAAGGCACATGCCACCAAACACAATCCAGATGAAACTCAATGTACCACACATAAGGAAAGACATGAAAATTGGAGGAGAATGGCAGGGAAGAAGAAAGGTTGAATAGGAAAAGGAAGAGAAAATACAATTGGGGATTAAGATGTGAAAATACCATAAATTCATACATAAAATACCATGTATTCATGTATGGCATGCTTAGAGAATAAAAAGCTAAAAATCTATATAAAAATATATAAAAAAGTGTAGCTCAGTGGTAAAGTATGTACCCAGCATAGGCAAAACTCTGGTTTTGATTCCTGGTACTAAAATTACAAAAACTGCTTCTAATATTAATTGGTAAAATTCAATAGATGAAATAAAAATCAGTAGAGTACCAAGTACTCGATAGGTGCCCCATACATATGAGCTCGTAATAGCACCATTCCCTGTATTGGACAGCCAGGTTAGTTTACGGTAAAGGTAATCACTGAGCAATATTCCAAGGCATTTGACTATTTATGCAAAATGACTTTACTTTGAACTCCAGTATTCACATGTGTTTAGATTTCTTCCTTTTGTCATATTAAATTATCACTGCTTGATTATGACTCGTTAACATTTATATTAAAATACATTTTATAAAGCAGAATGCTTTCTTTTACATTTGTATGTGGACATGCAGGTATTTAAATTAGCTTTGTGAATAGAAGACAAGGTTTTGAAGGAACAAAAGTCAATTGCTGAACAGCCTCTCTATTGTTAGTTGTCTAAAACCCAGATGTCTAAGCTGCCAAAATAAACAGACAGAAGAAGTCAAGCTCCCCAGGGAGCAGCGCCTTATCTGTATAGTGGCCCTTTACACAGAACGCTTTTTAACCTTGGACATGGTCTCAGGTTTTACTGCTCTGAAAATCTAGCATCTTTTATTGTATCAACTAAATAAAAAGGAAGATGATGAAATTCTCAAGTAGGCAAACAAACAGTTCAAGGAACAATTCAAATAGAAAGCTTTGACATCTACTCTTGATGTCTTTGTTTATTACCTTAGGACATAGGGAGTATGACTATTTGCTGCCTTCCAAAGTCTTAAGTTTTTCTCTCTTATGAAATGAAAGTTATAAACCCTCTCCACATGTTTATCAGGGACATTGTAAATATCACAAATGATGTAAACATCACAAAAAGAGCCAAATATTAAGGTGAAGTTTAGACTACAATAAATAGTCTTCATAACATGCTCTGACACTTTTATTAAAGGTAGGAAAGTCATAGACTCAGCCATGATGATGTTGATGGCAATAATGGAAATAATCGCGAGGTGATAACTGCTGAGGGTCTTCTCTGAGGAGTTTGGAGATTGCAGTAAAGAACTATACTATATCTGAACACAGATTAAGAGGAGACTCTGATGACCATTTTGGAGGATTGCACGCAAAGTCGAAGCCCAGTGCTTCACTCCCAAGAAGATGCTCTTGCATGTTCCAAAAGAAATGAAAGTGAAGAGTCTGGGGAGAGGAAATGTCCCTTATTCTTCAACAGAAACATGAAAGTCATCACATGACACATGTTCAGTCTCCAGTTACTGATTCCTGGTGTGAAGTTCCGGGGATAATAAATGAATCAACGCTACCTCTGGCAAATATTAAGCTTAACAGTCTTAGTCAGCTTCTAGAGACTCTTGGGGAAAATGGGAGAGCAGATAAATTCCAGGCAGAGATTTTTCCCACTGGGACATCTCAAAGATGTGTTAAAGGTCTGTCATGGAGGTATGCCTCTCACCATAAGGAATAGCCTCAGAAACTGTCAGAAGATGGAATTTTTCATTTGATGGACAGAGGTAAAACCAGTAACCTCTTTTGTCCACGATTGTTGGCTTGGTCTGTGAATGTTTTGTGTTTATTATGTTTTGTAAGTTTCGCAATCTGTGGCTTCATAGCCTTTTGCTGTGAGCTGAGCAGGGGATCTTCCGTTCTACCACAGGTTGTTCTTTGAAGTATTTCCTACATAGATGATCAGATTTATAGGACTGTGAAAGCACACGGTCTTCACTTTGTTGATTCCTGAAATTAAGGGTTTTCAATTTTTAAAAAAAATTTTCTGAGGCTAGCTCTAATCTTATATCCTAGGAAAGGCAGCCTGGAGCTAAAAGCACCTGACCTAAGTCTTGCAAGTCTTGTAAATGATGTAATCAAAATGAATTCAGGTGAAAAGTGAAGATGAAAATTATATGTACCCTAATGCAGGAAGACGAGGAAGATGGCTGATAATATAGCTGGTGAATAGGAACTGTGATTAGAAAATCCATTTGCAAAATTCCAGGAAATGCTAAAAAGATAGTGAGGTTGTAAGATTCCAGCATGCAGATACCTAGCAAACCCCAGGGTTAATTATTAACAAATACTCCTTTCTCCTTCTAAATGAAGGAAGTACCATTTCCAGTGACAAGTCACTCCAGCTTCATACTGAAAATCAATTGGAAAAATAGGCATGTATTTGAATAGCTTCCTTTATAATCAACCTCAAAGAAATAAATTAATTTGAAGAATTTTTAAAAAATGAAAACATTTAATACTCTTTCTTGACTACTATCAAATGTGAGTGTTGGAGCTGAGCTCCATGCTTATTGAGTAAGATGACCACTCATCTGAGGTAAGGTCTTGGAACTGAGCGATTCAAACTGTATTTCTTCTTACCAAGCATTCATTGATTATTTAACAAAAATGTATTGAACACTTGTTACATACCAGTTTAATGGTGTTTCCAGTTTTAGAATTTTCCCACTCATTGTACTGCCTATACAATTCATAATTACACTATATGGAGAGTCTATACTAGATGGAGAGGCGCTAAACAGAACTTAGACATAATCTAGTTAGTTGCTTCTATTTACTTCTGGGAATACCAAAGCACAGGAAAAGTAAGTTGAAGTTCTCAAGGAAACAATCAGCACAGTAGCCTTAAAATAAACCCTCCATTGGTAACCCTTGACTGTGGCAGCACATTAGAATTACCTGGGGAAATCTACAATATTTATGCCCAAGACACAGTTAGAATCTCTTGGCTGCAGAACACATGCAACAGTATTTTTAAGCTCTCCAGATGCTTCCAGTGAGTAACCCGAGGATATAACTGTTGCTCCACTGCCAAATGGGAATTTTGCTATTTCTCTCTATATTCTTGAGGTCATCAGTTCATGGAAATTCATATTCATAAACAAAGTTGATTAAGGAAATCAGAACGGAGGCAACATTATCATCATGAGCAGTAAACCTCTTTTCAGTCTCACTGCGAACACCCTTGGAGCCCTATGTCCTAGAGTCCCTTGCCCTGCAATGATAGCCTCTTTCGTCTTTCTGTGGCTGACCTGTTCTTTTCATCCTGTCTTCTGCAGCTTGTGCTATAAATCCACTTATGCCTCCTTTTATGCAGCCTCGGTTTATCTTTCTGCAAACAGTCCCATTCTCTTGTCTCTTCCCCTGTCAACTAACCTACTGTACAATCTTGTTGATTTCTTCTCTTCTCTGAGTAAAATCCACTCTATCCCTCAGTGTGGTTCTAAGGTTTTCTATTCTGTAACGCCTTTGATCACCAACCAGCCTTTTCTACATTTCTCCAGTATTTTAAGACAATATTTTTAATTCACTGAAATTAATGTTGGCCAGAAGGTATAATTTTGGACTAGGGAGATGATTCAGGGGTTAAAGGCTTTGCCTCACAAGTCCAAAGGACCTGACTTTGGATTCTCAGATCCCACATAAAAATGTTGGGCTGATATGGCAGTGTCCTGCAATTCCAGGCAGGCAATATGGAGTCTAGGAAACCCCAGAGCAAAGCAGAAAGGAGGTAGAATAATTCTGGATGATTTCTGGTGTTATCAATGGGCCTCCACTCAAGTGGAGCATGCACACTCGAATGTCCTCTTGTGCACATACATGTAGAAATTGAGTTTTACTTTCCATGTATTTATTATCTGTTTTATGTGAAACATTGGCACAATGATGATTTCTAATAAGAACACCCTTTATGTAGCTGAAAAGGATAGGACAAGTTAATCTTGTATTTCTGGTTCTATCTCTGCTTTTTCTACTAATGCTTCCTTGTCTTCTGCAAGTGAGAGATTTTCTTAATACTTTTCTTTTGCAGGTGAGATATATAAAAGTGCAGAAAATAAGATATGTTTGGAATAATGTAGAAGGACAGTTCCAAAAAATTGGGTAAGTTTGTTTTAGCAAGTATATCCAAAGAAGGAAAATATCAACTAGAGCACATGGCTGTTAAATGTATCCTTTTTATTATTACTTTAGCTCTTTGGAAGACTGGCTCAGTTCTGCAAAGATACATCTCAAATTTGGATCAGGTCTCACAACAGAAGAACAGGAGATCAGGTACCATTCACATTGCTGTTTAAATCAGCTCGAGGGCCATTATTGGTCAGCCAGTAAGCAGTTCTAATTCACTGTTATCAGAAAATGTTGCAGTCCTCTATTTAGCGTTTTTCGTATGTTATCTCACACATCTCCAGAGCAACCTTTCTGATGAGATAGAAAGAGTGTGACCGCCAGTCTATCAGTACAGTGAGGTTGAATGGCTTGAACGGTCACACAGATGGATGAGACAGAGGAAGAACTGAGCCCCATGTTTCTGACTGTAGGATTTAGGAGTGTGTGTTCTGTATGGTAGTACTTCTTCAGGTTATTGTCATAATAGGCCCAAGCCAGTTTTCAGTATAATATCATGATAACAGAACTAAGTAGCATTCAGTGATCTTTGGAACAACGCTGAGCAAGATGCGTAGCTCCACATGCGGTGGAAAGCTTTGGGTCTAAAGCTGGATGAGTGAAGGCAAGTGCTCATATCAGTGAAGTGGCCTGAAGAGAGGTAACTTGATATGCTGCAGAATCCTCACAAAAATAGAGAGGGAGGGTAACGTACCCTGGGCTCCATAGAAGCATGTAGGCAGGAGGGAATGGGAGGGGGGAGAAGGGAGGGAAACAGGGATGAATGCTTGTACAAGTAGAAAAAAAAGATGCGTAGCTCCTCAATTCCAAATCAATTGCTAGGAAAAGAAGTAAAGTTTAGAGAGGGCCCTGGGTGGTTTAGAGTCTGTGTGTCTTTGAGCAAATGTTGTCCCTGCTTGGAATTTAGTTTCCCAGATATGAAAATGTGTGAGGGGGTGTTATAAAGGCCTTGCAAATCTTATGTCTCTAGAGTTTTTCACACTTCTCGCATTTCCAGAGCCTTGGGGCATAAATCAGTACTACACGGGAACTTGTTAGAGGGCAGGATCTTAGAACGTGCCTTGCCCTGTTGGATCAGAAACCTCATTTTAATGAAATCACCCAAATGACCTAATTTACATTGAAGATTGAAGAACACTAACATACACCAGTACAGGCAATCCAGATGAAACCTAGTGGGCCACTCACACAAAAAGACATTGTCATAGTTAGACACAGGTGTCAACTAGATGGTTGAGGGTTTGAACTCTGGGCACATTTGTAGAGACTTAGTAGTTGAGTTAAGCCCCAGTGAATCTGCAGGAGATTGTCTGCTTGATAGGAAAGGCCCAAGCTATGGTGGGTGGAACTAGTCTCCGAGCAGGTGAAAAGATGGAGGAAACTGGTTGAGAAAATTGGCATTCTCTTGTATACTTGGCCAGACAAGTTGATCTGGCAAGTAAGGATTGTCCCTGTCTCAGTTGTTTTGTGGAGATGGTATGAGTTCCCTTGGCCCCTGTTGTTGGCGTGAGTTCTCCTGGCAAGCTGGAGAAGCAACTGTAACCAAGAATTGTAAAAGAAAATAAAATCTCTTGTTCCTTTAAGCTGTTCGGTGATAATTTATCAGCAACAATGCAGGCTAACTGAGCTAGACATGAAAGTAGGAGAGAGACTGGTTGGGAAGAAAGTTTGCAGTGGGAAATGGAATGGAGATGGAGTCAAGTCTTAAGGGGTGGAAATGACATAATTCATTGTATTCATGTATGAATCAAAGAATAAAAATGGAGCATGAAAAAATTGAGGAGCATGGATCTATGCATTTAATAAAGCTATTTTTTTTCTAAGAGTATATGTGGAAGGTGGAGATTATGGTCAGTGTTCACTACTGCAGAACAACTCGTGAAGGGCCATTCCTCTGCATGACCGAAGCGTGCACCTCTGGGTCTTTAAGTGGAAAGAGGCAGAGTCTGTACGCTCAGTCATTTTTAAGAACCTAGGATCTTCCCACTCACATTAAAATAAGCTATATTTATAAACGAAGGCTCAAAGAACTTCTAAATAGGGGTCAAAAATTATAGGTACAGTATTTCCTTGCCCCTAAAATCTACTTTCCTGATCTTTCTTGTTCTACTTCTATGAAGTCAGAGTTATGGAGAAACAGAGTTGAAAACATGCCAATCCTGAAAATACTTAAAGAGACAGTGGGTGATATCACACACCTAAATTATCCTTTAGGGAAACAGCTAGAACTTGGGGAGTCCACTTCAATGGGGGCAGTATGATTGTGTTTATTGTTTTTGTGCCTGGAACTTCTTCTGCTCCCCAGGTATTCTGAGAAGAATGGGGGTGGTATATAACCAGAGAGACTTCAGTTGACCCCAGCAGCGAGAAAGAAAGATGGAGCAGTCTCTTTCTCCGACTGGCAGGAAAAAGTTCTGTTTTTTTTTACTGTAATTACTGAGTGACCTGTAATCTCTCCCCATAGGAGGCTAGTATGTGGTCCTAACTCTATTGATGTTGAAATCACACCTATTTGGAAACTGCTCATCAAGGAGGTAATTTCTCCAATATTTTGCCTTGGCCTTGGGTAGAAAATAAAGAAACCGGATTATAATCAAACAGTCAGGAGTGCTATTTGTTGATAAGTAGCTGCATTAAAGTAATGCCAAGTATACTTTCTGGCTATTTCTCATGTACTCTTACATTTCAAGTTCTTTATGCACATTGCCCAATATAACACAGGTTGTGACACTTGGATATCCACTTATTTTGTGATGTCCTGGATGAATGGAGTGTTTATTTGTGTGTGTGTGTGTGTGTGTGTGTGTGTGTGTGTGTGTGAGAGAGAGAGAGAGAGAGAGAGAGAGAGAGAGAGCGAGAGCACAGTGTTCTTGTGGAGGTCAGAGGGTAACTGCCATATGAACTCTGGGTATCAAACCCAGTTCTCCTTAACCATCCACAGGCACCTTTATCTGCTGAGGTAACTCACTTTCACCCCCAACATTATCATTTTTATTTTAAAATATTGCATGGTTTAGCTTACTGCACTTCTTTGAAGCTAAAGTAATGCTAATTTTAGGAAAAAAACATCATTTCTTTACATAACACCTATAGTTCCCTCAACATTCAAAACACAGGAGAGAACTCTCTGTTCAGCCACTTCGAGTTCTATTGCTCTCAGTGAATGTGTGTGCAGGAAAGAGGGGCTTGAGTATCTGAAAAGTCTGCTCAGTGAAACCTTTCCCCTTGGACTCTACTGCTCTACTTACTGTTTTAAAAACCATGATAACATAGCACGCCTCTAGTGATTTCCATTACTCCACCTCCATACCTCTTGGGCTTAAAGTTTTCCTAAATTAAAGGTACTTTCTTACTATTTCAAGTACAGAGGAAGGGTCAGCGAACTGGAGGGCGAAGATTATGTGTGTTTGTTTCCTAGACAGAGGCCACGATTTCCACTTCTGTTTTAGACTGTCAGTAAGCAGCTGGAGGGAGTTTACTTGTTAAGCTCCAACAACTTCAACTTTCTCAGCTTTTTGGCTCAGCTCTCCACTGATGGAAAAGTGTAGTCTTGCACACTCAGTCACTAATGTGATGTCCTTAAATGGCATTGTATGTGGCAGCTGTTTTGCAATAGAGAGGAGCAAAGACAGCAGAACACTCAACTTTATAAACCTGAGCACCTCACCTTTCGGAAGGTCCAGAAATGCACATGGGAGATGATAGCATCAGTTTAACACCCACTGTGATGCTCAACGTGATACTGCAATGAAGCACTGCTTTGTAGATAGCTGAAGTAGGCAGTAATTAAAATAAGTGCTCTGGGGTCACAGCTCCTTAAGGATTTAAGTCTTGCCTCCATGCCTGTCATAGCCCTGTGACCCTGGGCGAGTTCCTCAAGATCTGTCTCAGTGGATTTACTTTTCTAAGAGAGCTAGGTAATAACTTCTGGTTAATGAGGTAATCATGAGAACGCAAGGTACAAATCCTGGCAACGTTGCTTCATGCAGTGTCTAGAGCATGGCGATGGCTGATCAGATACCACAACTGGAAATGTGGCTATTGTATGGGATGATCTTTGTCATGACGTTGAATGGGAAATAGGCCTATGCAGCATGCGAAGCCTAAATGTTATTCTAGTCTTCCGTGTCTACCACAGGTCCTCAATCCATTCTACGTATTTCAACTCTTCAGTGTCTGTCTGTGGTTCATTGAAGATTACAAGGAGTATGCTCTGGCCATTATACTCATGTCGATCATTTCTATAGCTCTGACCGTGTACGATCTCAGACAGGTGAGTTATATTTTCATCCCAGGGCTGGGCAAGGGAGCAGTGGAGGAGGTTGTGCTACCCAATATCTCTACCCAAACAAACTAGGACACAGGGATTGGTGGAGGACAGTTCTATTCAAGTCTGGGTTTGGGAAAATTGGGTAGAGGAATAAGCATTCTGTATTTTCAAAAGGGGAAGTGGTCTCAGGACTTTTATAGGGCAGTGAATGGAAAGTTCCCATGCTTGATGAAGTGTGGAGATACCTGCTTCCCTAGCCCCTAGGCACCTGGCATCCCTATTAGCATACTAACAGGTGAAGGGAAAGTCTTCTTTGAAATTTTGAAAGAATTAGTCTTGTAAGTGAATGATGGTGTTTTGAAGTTACAGGCTCTTTGAAGTTTTGCAAGTAAAAGAGGGAGAGGATGTATTTGGCTATGCTGAGGAGAGTTAGCTTTTCAAGTGACAGAGAGACTCTGCCAGGGCAAGCTATTGCTTTCTTGATAAAACAAACCTCTTTAGAATAAAAAAATGTTTTATTTTCTTTGTTATGATTTCATGGCATGTGCTTACAAATGAAGATGTGTGAAATAGCTATTACTGAATTTGGGACTGAGTTTGCACAATTGCCAATGCACATCGAGGGGGTCCTTACCTTTCTTCACATCCCAGTCCTTAGTCTTTCAGAAGGGAGGAATCTCTTTAATATGATTTCTTTTGATCTTTATGTTTGGTTGGTGCTCATTTATCAAAGTCCCAGGTTAATCCTTGGATTTATTTATGCCTACAGTAGGGGAATCTAAGCAAACTTCATAGAACAGATTGGTAGATCACACTATGAATCCACAAGTGCCACCCTCATCTGGATAAGACTTCCATGCATCTCTGAGACTAGTTTTCAAGTCATCACTCTCCTTAGGGTTTCTGAGAAGCCCAACTTCCCATCATCTACATTTTTCCTATTTCAGTTTTTACCTGAAGCTCGTAGAAGATGCTCAACATCTTACTGTCCCTTGCTACATGGTCTGTACCTTCATCCCCACCTCTTTTCCCTTCTTGTGACAGTGGGGAAAATTCTAGAGACATCATTTAACTAATTGCCTATGGTCCAGACAAACACCCCCCTTGGGGTTTTTTGTAATTCATATGTGACTTCTCTAACCCATTTCCCTAAGGACCTTTTCATCAATGTTTAGCATTTCTCTGAAATATTTCATTCATTCATTCATTCATTCATTTATCTATCTATTTATCTATCTATCTATCTATCTATCTATCTATCTATCTATCTATTTATTTATTTGTGTGTGTGATGTGTGTGAGAGAGAGAAGAGAGGAGAGAGAGAGAGAGAGAGAGAGAGAGAGAGAGAGAGAGAGAGAGAGAGAGAGAGAGAGAGAACATAGGAGCAGGTGCATGCTGGCACATCCTCCTGGAGGTCAGAGTTCACCTTTCAGAAATTGGTCTTATCTTCCATCATATGTGCCTTCACATCCCACTTTTTCTGTAGTTTCTGGGAATTTGGAGTCATCTCCTTAGGCTTGCCTTAGCAAGGGCTCTTACCCACTGAGTGAGCTCCCTAACCCATCTACATGGTGGCTGAGGCAGGTTCTCCCACTGAAGGTGGAGCTCACTGATTGGCTACACTATCTATCTGGCAAGCTATTGAGGTCACCTGTTGCAGATAAGCACCACTTCTTCCAGCTTTTACATGGGTGCTGGGGATCTGAATTCAGGTCTTCAGACTTTCACAAGAGACACATTACTGATTTGACAGGTTCCCCAGTGCATATTTCACAAAATTCTGCTCCAGTCTCTCTGAAGCACTTTTTTCCTTTGATCCTGATGAATGGATGTTTTACTTCCTTTTCATGTGCACTTTTCTGTTCTTTTTTCATAGTTCATCATCCTCTATCTGAATTTAATTTTTTTTGTAAATGGACACTTCAGATTCAGCTGTGTATGATATTGCACGTAGCACAAACCCCATTTTAGTCAGTAAAGCAAATATTAACAATGTGTTTTATTTTTCTTTCTCATGTAAATGGTAGTGCAACTACATAAAAATTATTATTGTTATTGTATGTGTGTATCCGAAGGCACTGTGTGTCCTTGTGGATGCCCAAGGGTGACTTTGGGAATCATTCTGGATTGTTTCTACCTACCTTTTGCTTCGCTCTGGGATTTTCTAGGTTCTGCCTTTCAGAGCAGGAAGTGTGGGCTTCTGCTACTTCTGCGTAGAATTTTTATGTGGGATCTGGTATGTACAGGGCAGTCTTAAACCCTCAGCCATCTTTCCAGGCCCATAATTACATCATTTTTCCTCCCTTAATATTTTGGAAGATGATTAGTATGTCTCACATGTGTTTTCATGTGAGTGCATGAACATTTTTTAGTATTTTGTAGTCATACATGCCAATGAATTCTAAAGCATAGATGGCAACTTTCAAAATTTTAGATATGTTTCAGTTCTGCTGATTACTGGTGAGTTGCAGACTCATAGGTCCAATCACTTACTCAATACTCTTACACTCATATTTAAAAATTGCCTTGAATTCAACCCAAAATTCAAGCACTTTCCCCCAACCTGTTATGAAGGTTTAGTGACTTGGCGAGTTCCACCCCTGACCATTTAGCTACACAAACTTGTCACCAGATTTATGGAACTTTCTTTTTCTTCCCTGTCAACCATGCAGAAAATCTTCCTGGTTTTCTTGCTTCCCTTGACAGCATTTATTGTTTTCCCTTTCTTTCACCGTGGTGGTCCAGGTTGCCATTATCTCCTGTCTGTCAGATCCCATCACATATTCAAGTGCCCATTCTCCTCTTCCTCTAGAACTCTCAGGATCATACAGCAGGATCAGCCATGGTTTTGAAAAGCCATCCAGAACATGATCATTCTAAAACTTTTTACACTCAAGATGCCTTTAGGACATTTCTGCAGCTGTTCTTATAGCAAATAACTCAACCTTATGGAGCCTTTAAGGCTCTGCCTCAGAACTTCTCCAACTTCCTAATCTCTAGAATTCTTTATATTCTTAAGAATCACAAGGATCTGAAGAGTTTTTATTTTTTCAGGGTGTGTCATAGATAATGAATTTATTAGTTCATTTAACATAATAATGGCCTCATATCCTACCATAAGAATATTTTCATTTTTTAACATTTAATTTATTTATGAGAGAGAGAGAGAGAGAGAGAGAGAGAGAGAGAGAGAGGAGAGAGAGAGAGATCACGTACTTGTCAGAGGACAACTTGTGGAGGTAGATTTTCTTTTCCTATCTGTGGTTCCAAGGATCAAACAGGTTTGTGCACGGTAACTTTACCTGCCTGCCAAGTCATCTTACTGGTCCCTAACACACACACACACACACACACACACACACACACACACACACACGAATAACTATTTTCTGAAGTGGAACTAACTTAGAAGAACTGCATTAATTTATGTTTTTTGTAAATTCCTTTAATGTTTGAACAGAAAACATCTAAACCCTCATAACTGTTTCTACATTTGATCTTTGGTGACAGTGCACACCATTCAGCCTTTGAAAAGCTCCATATTTGAGAAAGAGATTTTAAAAGACAAGTGATAGGTATCTTAGTACTATTATGGAAACAGGCCTGTGAAGTTCTTGGAAACTCTGTGGCAGCCCAGACTTCCCTCTGAGCATCACTGTCCTCTTATACTTGAACTGATGTGCTTAGACATTACTCTTATAACTTGCATTTGTTTATTTTTGCTGCCTTAATTCATGCTCCTTCTTGCTTTCAGTCATGCTATGAAAATATTTATGAAAATATCTTTTCTAGGGTGACAGAACATTTGAATATGCTATTTAGAATTTTCATTTCTTTAAATGTATATGATTTTCTTTAGCCCATTGAAGAAAATAATGCTACTTATGTCAAGTTCAATGCCATTACTTTCTGCATTTAAACATTCCCTTGACCCTTTTTACTATTCACCAATTTATTTTCCTTCCTATTGAAGGAAATATATTTAGCTAAATATATTTAGCTAAATATATTTCTGTCGGTAAATTTATTGTTACATCAAAAAAGTCCTTGATATTAAGAACTACATCTCTGCTGCTTCCACTTTACCCCATCTCTTATCATTGCCTCTGGTGCAGGAAAGACTTCACAATGAATGTTGAATGATTGTACAAATGAATAGAAGAATGGTTAGTAGACTTGTTTTCAACCATATCCTACACTGCTAATTATTCTTAGAACATACTTATCAGAATTGTAAGTGATTTGGGGGAGTGTATTAGATTTCAATAGCAGGATGAAAGAAATGAGCATATGAAATGATTGAGAAATTTAGCCACCCAGAATGTCTTTGTGAAATTGAATATTTTCTTTTCTTTTTTTCTCCTCTTGTTGGTTTAACCTTTGTGTCTCATATATTTCATTAATCAGAACAACAAATACTGCAAGGAAAGAGCAGGGATTACTAAGCTCCCTTTAAAGTTACAGAACAGGATCTCTGATATAGGATAGCAAAAAAACTGAAAAATAATGCTTTGTTCTCAGAACTATCAAAGTCCAAACACATATAGAATTATCAATGTTCCTGTCAATATCTACCTACTTAAAGAATTATACAAAACATGTAGTTTTCAAAACTCTTTTGGATGGTTAGTGCACTAGAAGATTCTTTTGTGCTTCAGAACACAAACTTTTCATTTTGAGCTGACACCTGAGTCATAAATAGTTGGTGTTTGTTTCTGACCAGTACACTTAGCCAGCACAGTGACAGTGTTCCAGGTATATGGAAGGCTAATACCTTGCTGAATAATACCTGAGCTCTACAGGTAAACAGATAAACCTTTTCTGTTTTCCATCTTTTTCTAGCAATCTGTGAAACTACACCGTCTAGTTGAGTCACATAATAGCATTACAGTCTCTGTATGTGAGAGAAAAGGTAAGTTTTAATATGTCATACCTATTTGTTATTTGTATGGAATAAGAAAAGTGCTCCTTTTTTCAGTTCCTTTTTATTACTTTTTCCATGATATACATCTTTCTTACACATTTGGTTATAGGAATTTGAGATCTTTTATCTTTACAAAGAAATCATACTTTGTTGAGGCTGAATTAATATACATGGTGTAGTTTGACAAATTTTGACACCCATAAAACCATTACCACTATTAAGATAACAGCCATCCATCATCACCAACACTTGCCTAAAATCCACGGTCCTCCTCTCACACACTAATCCTTTGTCTGCTCTCCATCACTGCCCATCAACTTCTATATTTAAAATTTAATGTAAATAGTATCATACCAAATACACTTAGACTATTATAATATGTTGTGGGTTAATTTGTTCTTAAAAGTCAACCATTCTGCTCAGCATTAATGCATAGTATTCCTCATAGTATTCCATTAAATGGATATATATTTGTTCACCCATTCACTTGCAACCAAAATTTGGATTATTTCACTTTTTATTGAGATTACAAATCATACTAATAGAAACATTTAGGTGTGGGTCTCTTCATAGGCATATGCTTTCATGTTTTGTTCTGTGTTTGGCTTACTCTCAATGTGGTCAGTCTAATTTTAGCTACTTTCATTTGTAGAAGTTTCTCATTGTTTTAATTTACATTTCTCTAATCACTGACAATAGCTTTGAACATCTTTTCAAGGCCTTATTTTTCTCTTACATGCTTATTTTGAAGTATCTGTTTATATTTTCTGCTTTCTAGATTGTTTCCTACTCATTTGATTTGTAGCTATTATCATATACCACTTCTCAGTGAACAATGCATCTTTTCAGTTTCTTCACAGCATCTTTTCAGGGGCAGATTTTTCTATTTTCTTCATAGCCCATTTCATTAGCCTTGGAAGATCATACTTTTGTATAGCTTGGAAGACATCTTTTCCAAATCTAAAGCCCCAAGATTTTTTTGTAAAGTCTTCTGAAGTTTTATAGTTTTGGATTGTGTTTTTTACATCATGCTTTCAATGTTATGCTTTTTGTTTGTTTCGCTTGAAGTTTACTTTCTGTGAGCAGGTAGTTAAATGCTTTGATGCCACTTGTTGAACAGATTACCCACATGCCTTTACATCCTTGTCAAAAGTCTCTTGTCTACACCAGATACTTCAGTTTTGAACTCCCTGCCATAGTCTAGTCTCTACTGCTGTGTCTTCGTACCATTGCCACACAAGGTCATTTTATCATTTGATCTGACATAGAAAGGGTTAATGCTTCAGTTTGTTCCTTTTCAGAGTTCTTTTATGTATGAGACTATTCATTTCTTTATGATTTTTTAGAGTCAACTTATTAACTTTTTAAAATTGCATTAAGATTTTGATTAGAGTTTTTCTTTTTCTTTTTTTATTATTTATTCAACTGTGCGCATGTGCGTATGTATGTGCGCGCGCGCGCGTGTGTGTGTGACATGAACAAATTGGATTTTTTTTTTAGATATAGACTTACCTAGGTCTTCTTTGGTCTCCCTCAGCTGTGTTTTAAGTGTGTGAGTTTTAAGTGTCTGAATCTTTCACATTCTTTCTCATGTTTATGTAAACATTCCAGATTTGTGATACTATTGTAAATATTTCTAAAGGTAAGTGTTTGCTTGGTTATTCTCTAGTAGTTCCTGGTATCACTGTTGATAGTATTCAGTGTTTGGAGTGCTTATCTTGAGTCTAGGTAGGCCTTAATAGAAGGCAGACTTAGTAAATAATCTTTTATTATATTATTTATTTATTCTTAGATAATTTCATACAGGTATATAATGTAGTTTGGCTACATCCAAATCCCTACATTCTCTAAATCCTGTCCCACGTCACCATTGCCCCTCCTTTCAATAAATGTAAACCACATGTCTTCTTGTTTTTGTTTTGTGAAATACTAAGTTTAACCAACATTTTCTGAAGCATGCATAACTCATCAGTGACTATGCCACTGAAAATGTTGACGTTGTCTGGCTCCATGATCGCCTCTCCACTGTGACTAAATGTTAGTACATCTTATGCAGGCTCTGTGCAGTCACTGCAGCTGTTGTGGATTCATGGGTAGCAAGGCCATATTGTGTCTGTAAGATAGCATTTCATACTCCTTCTCCCTATTTCTGCCCTCTCTTCTGTGATGTTTCCCATGTCTTGGAAGGAATGATGAGGTTATCAATATTTAAACCAAGCACTCAACAGTCACTTGTTCTCAGTACCTTGAGCAATCTGAGTTTCTACATTAACCACTGTTTATTATAAAAAAGAAGCTTCTCTGACCAAAGTTGCTCTGACCATAGCATTGGTCTATTAGTATAAACACAAATACGTAGGTGGTAATTTGACAACATATTTTACCTAGCCAAACAAAAGTATTCAGTCAAAACCCTGGGGCCTACAACCTCCTGGCTGTAGATGATGGAGTTTTCTCCACAGTACCAGGCATGAACTCACTCCTGTGAAATGGGCCTCAGATTCAATCAGAAAGCAGTTGGTTGTCCTCATAAGAGTTATGCCACTATTGTGACAATAGCACAACTTGCCTGGCAGGTTGGGATTGTAGGATGTAAACCTTACAGCTGAGAAAGACCATCACTGGCTTTCTTTTCCTGCTGCCTACATGACAGCATCACACTATGGAAACAGCATGGAGGAAGCAGCCAATTATCTGCAGCCAAGGCGTGTGGTGTCTTCAGCAACAGGATCTTCCCATCTAGTTCTGGTGGGAAATTCAAGTGATTTGGTGGCCTCTGGGGTCCTCTTGATCAACATCTCATAGGGAAGCACCACACATCTGGCACTAGGATCTTTACTTAATAATCCATGGCTTCTGGGATCAACATTATTCATTCTTACATGACACCTCTGTTAAAACTCCTTATAAAATTTTATCTCTCAATTGTCTTATAAAGTATTAGGTTTTCATATGACTTCTTTGCACACCCTTGGTTGTGGTTCACTCTCCCTCCATACCCATCTTCTCCATACCCTGCTTCCCTGACCATCTCCAGTGGTCCCTTCCTCCTTCACATGTTCCATCATGCCTGATCCCTTGTAGCCTCTTCTCTACACCTCCATGGTGCCCTTTTAGTTTTCTCTACAGGCACCCAAAAGTAAAGCAAAAAAAGATCTAAAAATTTAAAACCACAATTCACACATGGGAGAGAACGTGTGATGATTTAGTGAAAGATTTTTAATGATAATGTGAAGTAATGCTGACATTTACATTCCATTTGAACTTATGGACTTTTTATTTCACTTCTTGTCTCTTCTTGCACCTCTCCTTTATGCTTGAAGTTCCAGTTTTCATTGGTAGGAATGAATTATTCATTTACTTTATTCCACTACTCACAATAATCTCAGGATAACAAACATACATACTCAGCACTGAAATCATTCTGAGCAACTTACAGCATTTTTCAAGAGTTTTCTCCACGCAATTTACCTGCACAGCTGGGATTTCCCCATAAACTAGACAATCTTTCGCAGGTATGCTCTGGGCTTAACTCAACTACTCTACAAACGTGCCCAGATCTCAAACCTTCAACTGTCAAGTTGACACCTGTACTTAACTATGACAAATGCCGTTCAAAGTAGTTTTGTGTATGGTTATGCCATATGAATAGATACATTTTATTCTAAAATTTTTGTGCCAGGTTTCCAAATTTATTTTTGCTCGATTTTGCATAGATACTCTGGAAAATATCTTCATGGTTTTTAAAGTTAAATTTTGATGAGAGGAAATATTCAGAAGAGTTTGGCTTTCCATCCTCTCCTTTTCCTGCTCTAGCTTCGTTCTCTATTTCATAATTGCTTCTGTTGGTTTTTGATTTAATCTTACATTTTGAAATATAATTAAACAAATTACATATAAAATAATAGGCATATATTATATATACAAAAAGTAATCCTACTGCTGAGGTTTTTTTTTTAAATATATGAGTAGGGTTATACCAAAGATATTTAATTATGTTTCTTGTTGTATATTCTTTATATACCCAGCTGTGTTTCCAGTGATCCTTCCCTGACAGTGTCCACATAGCCTTCATTTCTTAGATCAGGTACATGGTGTTCTCCTGTGGAGGAGCCATTGTTAATTCATTAAATCCCTTGAAGACTATTTCTTCAGTCTTCTACAATTATAAATAGTGCTGTAATAAAAAGTCTCATACATAAGCTGTTACATCTTTTCAGCAGTATATCTTTGGTATAGATTTTAAGAAGCAGAATTGCTAGATTAAAGAATAAATGCATATCTACTTCTGCTAGATAAATATTGCCAAATTTCTTTAAGTGGAGATTATGCCAGTGTGCATTTAAACTAGGAAGTACAAGAGCCTGTTTCCTCACAGCTCTGCCAACTCAATATGCTGGTAAATTACTTGATTTTTCTAATCAGGGAGAAGAAGCAGTGTTATATCATGTATATGCTTCTGTATCCTTTTTACTAAATAATTTTAAACTTATAGAAAGTTGTAAGAATAGATCAAATATTCACTTTTCCAGTACTACAAAAGACCAAATTGCTGACACACTATTCTGTGAGCTCTGTATGGCTTATTATGTGTTTTTTAGTGACCAAGACATTTTCTTGCATGAACCACAGTACAGCCAGCGAGTTAATAGAGATACTATTGGCACATTATTGCCGACTAGTGACTCATGGTCAGATCCTATTCAATCTCTGCCAATTGTCTCAACATTTTTTTTTTTTTTTGTCGGAAAAGGATCTGGGACCACACAATGCTGTTGTTTGTTGCATTTCTTTGCTATTTTCAACCATTTTTCCTACAGTGCTGACTTTCAACTCTGGTCACTTTGTAGAATGTCCCCAAGTTTGTATTTGTCTGACATTTTCTTGTGATTAAATTTAAATCATGCTCTCCTCCACTATCTTCTGGTAAAATACAGATACGTGTTTTTCACTCCTTCCTCTCAGGTTGTAATGCTTTAATCTGGCAATGTTAACTTTGGTGACTTAATTGAATGGTGTCTTCCTGATTTCTTCTTTGTAAATTTGCTTTTTTGCCCTTTGTAATTCTTAGTTACTTTATAGAGAAATACTTTGAGATTATGTAAATAGACTATCTTTACAACTTTTCAATCACTGGTACTAATATCCACTGATGTTTCTTGATTAAATTATTACTTGCCAGATAATGATTATCTAATTTTATTTTCTTGATTATTTAGTTTCCATTTGCAAGAAAAATCTTTTTGCTTTTTCATTTATTTATCTATTAATCTATCATTATAGATTTATGAATTTCTATACAGTGGCTATAGTTCTTAATTACTATTTATTTCAATGTTAAAGTTGTTATTGATTTAGGGTGTTATAGGGACCTGCATATCTTCTTTATATGTTTCCATTGTTCTTTGACCATTTCCTTATTTAATGGCATATGTTTCTAGTTTATATTGTACTTTTCTTTGCCAAGACTTGTAGCCAACCCTTTCCTTGAAGATGTCTTCATGATTTTGTTTCTTGGGGTTGGTGGTGAATTTAGAAGCCAAAATTTGAACATATGATGCATTCATTGTTACTGGGGTTTGCAACTCCTAAATTGTCACAGAGGAAAGAATTAGAGAGTCTCTGATAAACACATAAGCCAGCAACCAAATTAAACACATAGATATTCTTATATACTTGCATACTTTTATCTTTACTATTTCTCTATCATATTTTACTATCTCCAGTTCTAAATCACAGGTTCCTTTCTAGTTTTATCTATTTCTGTAATTGTTATTTTCTGCCTTTTAATGAGAGACTTGGTTCTCATTGACTTAATAGATCTATGAAGCATATCACTTTAGCCTAGATATGCCCAATCTTCCACCACTGCTGACATTTCCACTGTACTCCCACTCACTCCCATGTAGACATCTGTTCAGATCCCAACATCCCACAACATCACCACCACTACGGATCCAGTGGGGATCGTCTCATCTGGTTTCCAAACACCCTGGTACCCTGTACCCATATCCCATATCCCCAGCTATCTGCATAGTGCCTTTCTCACTCACCCACCTGATAACTAAATAGGGAAAGAAATCATGCAAGCAGGTAGAGACAATCAGGAAGGAAGAAAAGAGAGAAGAAATGTTTACTTTTCTCACTGTGAATAGAAACAAGCACCTTGACAAATATTTAAAGTACCACCCATGTGTGTGAAGTCTGAGTATCTAGGGGTACAGTTGTCCCACATCCCTTTCTTTTTTTTTTAATACATTTTTTATTATTTCCGCTCATACAAACTTAATAGGTAGACCAGTTCCCTCCCTTCTCCTCCCCCCGAACTCCCTGCTCCTCCTCCCCTCCCTCCCTATCCCCCAGTGCCTCCCCTCAATCCCCAGAGAGTCCTTTATTGTGTATGCCTAACTCTCCTCTGGGTCCTCCTCTCCGATGACGTACAAGGACCCAGTGGCATTTCTCTGAACCCTTTCTCGTGTTCCCCTTAAGCATAGGAACACTACTGTGGCTGTCAATCCCTTGCCTCCAAGGATCTTGGTGCCTTTAGCTGACCACATCCCTTTCTTAAAGGCTTCTTTCTACATAAGGAATGTTAATCTCTTACCAGTAAATTTCAAATGCGCTTTCTGAATTTGTCTTTAGCTTTGCCTTGGCTTATTAATCTTTGCCACTCAAAAGTGTTTGTTTCATGTGGTTTCTTACTTCAGGCTGTTTTTAGATTTTGAATTATGTTGAATCGAAGACTAGTTTCCTTTTCATTTTACATGTTGAGGACTAGCTTCATTTTCACTTTACAAGTTTTGGCTGCTTTTCCATTAATCACCAATGCAGAGATGTTGGACTGTTTGTGGGAACGTAATGTGATTGTCTGCTCACACTTTCAGCTGGAGTCCAAGAGCTGGAATCACGCTTCCTGGTGCCTGGAGATTTATTACTTTTGGCAGGGAGCAGAGTGCAAATGCCATGTGATGCCATTCTGATCGACGGCAACTGCGTGGTAGATGAAGGCATGCTGACAGGTACGGCTGCAGCTCCCCGGCTTACAGCCCCTGGCGGCCTGTCTCAGGCTCCGCACTACTGTGTTCCTGGCTGTCTCTTTCTCTATCTGAATGACAATCTTGCTCACTGCAAGATGTGGGGCTGCCGTGTGACCTTCCTGCTTCCGCAAATCTTGCTTAGTCCTGCTGTGTTTGGATTTGAAGGTTCACATAAAAATGTTTTCTATTTTGTCAAGTCAATACAATCATTACTTTTTGAGTGTCTGGTATTTTTTTAAATAAAGTATTATGAAAATATTTTCACGTTTGCCTTAAAATATAGTCATATTTAGATCTTTTACAGTTGTTCATGGTTCTTTTCTTTAGAATACTTATATAAAAAGAGATCTCCAGACAAACTGGAGAGTTTAAGGACCACTAATGATGTGGAAACTCACGGGGCCAGGGACAAGGTCTTCAGAGCCTTGGTTGAAAATATTAAAAGTCTTCAATGTGATATTTGGCAAATCTGCCACATCCACAGTATAGACTGTGTGTATTGGATTGACTGCAATTCATCTTTGAACAGCATACTGACCTGGGGGCAGACCTTACAAGTCAACCAACCTGACAGTCTTAGCAACTGAGGTCCAGAGAGAGTTGACTTGCTTGATTCTGCCCTGTTTTGATTTCTCACCGTGAAGTATTATGCTGAGATGTCATGCTGACAGTTCTGTGAGATAGAGAAGAGCCATACATCTTTTCCAAGGATGAAATAGGAAGCAGTCTAAGTTGCAGTAATGTACTGTTGTTCCTATTGAAGCCCATGACAAACCATTTCTCCAGCAGATCAGAAAGGCCTGAGATGGAGGCAAAAGCTTATGCTTCCCTGCTACGTAGATGATAGATTGTGATGGGTTGGGTTAATTTCCTCCAGAATCCACAGATTCATGAAAACCCCCGACTTCTGGGCTTCTGTAACATTACCTATGCTTTCTTAATGAAACTAACCCTTCCTAGCAGAATGTGGCCCTGCCTTTATACCTCCTGTTCTACGAAGACCAGTGGGAGGCTTTGGAATCTTGCTTCTACAGGTTGCAGTTTCTTCCACAGCTGATCTTATATTAGCACTTTAACTCATCTCAACACGCTCCTCCCATCACAATTATACAAGTCATACATGGCCTGAATTCTCAATTCAATGGATTTTTTGGATGTCTCATCTTATTGACATTTGGGTTGCATTTGTCCCGCTGACCATTCTCTTATGCTGTCTTTCTTTCTTTCTTTCTTTCTTTTCTTTCTTTCTTTCTTTCTTTCTTTCTTTCTTTCTTTCTTTCTCTCTTTCTTCTTTATTCTTCTTTCTTTCTTTCTTCTTCCTTCTTTCTTTCTTTCTTCTTCTCTCTTTCTTCTTTCCTTCTCCTCCTTTTTCTTTCTTTCTTTCAAAACCCATCTCTCTGAAATTCTCTTATACTGCCTTTCATTTTATTTAATTTTATTTATTTTGCATATATGCATGTATGTGTGTGTGTGAGAGAGAGAGAGAAAGAGAGAGACAGGGAGAGAGAGAGAGAGAGAGAGAGAGAGAGAGACAGGGAGAGAGAGAGAGAGAGAGAGAGAGAGAGAGAGAGAGAGAGAGAGAGAGAGAGAAATGTATGTCCTTGTGTGGGGTCAAGCGTGACTTTAGGAATCATCCTAGATTCCTTCTACCCTCTTTTTTCTTTGTTCTGGGGTTTCCCAGGCTCTTCCCACCAGGGCTGGAAGTGTAAGCTGCCACCATTTCCACCTGGCACTTTTATGTGAGACCTGGGATGTGAACTCAAGACCTTCCACTTGTGAGGCAGAGTCTTAACCCATGAACCATCTCTCCAGCCCCTTCTGCTGCCTTTCTAAGACCATGTTCTCTCCAGGCACTTCTAGCACTGATCATGCCCATTCAATTTCTTCTTCAGCTTCTATTCCGTCTCCTTAGTTGTTGGAACTGTCCAAGATTATGATCTTATCCTCTCCTCTTCTCATCCTGTGCTTGATCCTTTAGTAGTATGTCTTTAACGAACACTTATGAGCTGGTGATCTCTTACTAAATATCCCTAGTTAACACTTTGTTAGAGACTTCAGGTCCAAATAATCATTTAACTGCACACAAGGCATCTCAGCATGGTTACTTTCCACCTACTGCTGCTCACAGTAGCCAAAATCAATTTCTGCTCCTCCTATAATCCCTACTTTGTGAATCCTGACCATCTCTGTCTAGTCTCCTATCCAGAACTAGGAAGCTGGGGTTTTTTTTTTTTCCTTATGTATCTATGATCTGTCAATATAAACATTTCCCCAAGTTTCATAGCTTCTTACTTTCTTATTTCTTGAATCCATTACTTCTTTTCTACCCCCTCCTCCAGCTGACAAAGTTCCAATCTCATTCCTTCTGGATTCCATTTGCCAGCCGGATGTCTACCCTCCAGCCTCACCAGATTTCAAGGCATCTGCTGAACTGTGGATAGAGTGCCCTCTTTCACATAAATGTGGTATTACCTTGCTGACTAAAGAATTTAAATAGCTTCCTGCTTCCTTATGCTGTCAGTGCTTATAAAAGAATATGTAAATGCTTATATCATATTTGGGATTCTACATATCTTAGTACCTACTTACCCTTCCTAGTCCTTTATTCCCTATATCGTACATTATAAGATGCTGTTTTCTAAATGGTATTCCCAGACTATTTGAATGTCTATGTCTGACTGAGTATCTATAATACATCATTGCACTTATTTGGTCACATATCTGTCCCTCTTTCTAAACTATAGACCTCTCAACAATGATAACTGTTCCTATCTTATACCCTCAATAACTGGGCTGTCTTTGGCACATGGTAGGCTCTCCATGATATGATGAGCGAGCACAAACATAATTCATAAGAGGATGACATCCCATCTCACAAAATGAGGCAGATGTCTGTTTCCCACAGGAGAAAGCATTCCGGTCACTAAGACTCCACTGCCCCAGATGGACAGTTCTGTACCCTGGAAACTGCAAAGCGAAGAGGATTCCAGACGGCATGTGCTCTTCTGTGGAACAGAGGTCATCCAGGCCAAGGCAGCCTGCTTGGGGTCTGCGAGAGCAGTGGTCCTGCAGACAGGTCAGCATTTCCTCCTGAGTGCTGCTTTCAATGACATGTTTCTGCTCAGTGCCTCTGGTTCCTTAAATTTATTAGGCATGAGTCAGTCTTTAGATAGCAAGCCAAATATATGTAAATCTGTGTATTTTAAATGTGATTTGTGGACTGAGCAATGGTATGTACATTTTAATAAAAACAGCAGCACTGGTGACAGGAATCACTATTTATGTGTTTTGCAGTTTGCAAACTCCTTCTACAAATCAAGCCAACAGAGCAAAGATGCTTGTTGCCCCATTTGTGTACATGATCAAGCTGAGACTTTGCAATTCAAGTGAACTTAAAAAAAAACAACTCATCCACAAAAGGAAGACATCACAAAACTAGACCTGAAGTTCATGTCTTTTAACCCAAATCCCAAATTCATTCTGTGGTGCTAGAAACTGAATATTTATCAGTGGAAGTCATTAGGAGAATGAATCCGTTAGTATTTTAATCCAACCCAGGGATGTATGTTTTTATGTGTACACACTTAGAGTTTCCTTAGAGTTAAGTTGTGTTTAAAAAAGCTCTTTTCTGCCTTTTTAAAATAGTGTTCTGTTTTGATATGCATTGAAATTAGAAAGAAAAGGAAGTGAATCTAGCGAGGGTGCTGGTCTTTGAGATAGGTAGTGTGTTTTCATTCTAGAATCAGGTATTGTCCCAACTATCATACTTTTATCTTTGGGTTTCAACATTGTTTAGTTTCTCTAGAGGAAAACAAGAAGGTATAGAGGTTTAGAGGATTACCAGCAGTAGAATTTTTCACTCTAAAATATCATTTTTGTGCTCGTCATTTCAGGATTCAACACTGCGAAGGGGGACCTGGTGAGATCCATTCTTTACCCCAAGCCCATGAATTTTAAGCTCTACAGGGATGCTATCAGGTTCCTGTTGTGTCTCGTCGGGACAGCCACCATTGGCATGATCTATACTCTGTGTGTCTATGTGCTCAGTGGGGTAAGCTGCCTTTTCTGTTACCCTCAACTCCCCAGTAGGAGCAACTAATCACTCAGCTCTATAATAGCAATCTGATCTTTAGGTCTGGTAGGGGAGCAATTTGTTTATTGAAGTATCAGCATGATTTTACTCCTGCACACTTTGCCTCATGCTTCACACCATTTTCAAATTGTACTTGAAATGTGAAATGTTTCGTTAAAGTATTATTTTGTAGTTATTAAACAAAGAGCATTAAATGAACTCAAATGATCAGCGATGACAATGTGTGGTAAACTTTTATATGTTGTTGATCACAGTTAAAATGAATACTGGTGTCCCCATTGCACTTTGCATAAAATAGGTAGTGAATAATGAACATGGCCATATCCTTTGACTCACTGATACCATTTCCCAGAATTAAAAGTAAAGAAATCAACAGAGAAGGAAAAATTTCTATGCACAGAACTGTTCATTTTGTTTTATTTGTTTATTTTTATTCATTAACATTTCCATATGTAAATACAATGAATTTATGAAATTTCACTTACTACCCAATACTATTTCTCATTTCTATTATACATCATACTCTCTCTTTTCTGGTCAGTCTCCCTCCTACTTTCACATCTTTTTGTGTGTGTGGTCCACTGCATTTCCTCTGGGATGCTTGTACTGGAAAATACCTGAGCACTTGCTGGGGCATGTTTGACTTATCAGTGGGTAAACCTTCTCCTGTCTGGCATTATTTTTCAATAGTCTCTCAGGGAGGTTTAGTGCCTTTTAAGACATTCCATAACTAAGTGTTGATAAATCAAATATTGTGTAGGTCTTGTGGAAGAAGACATTGTTGCAGTTAACTTCTTGGGTGCAGCAGCCTTGTCATGACCAGAGGATACTGTCTGACAGCACTCTGCTCAACCCACAGGTCCTTACATTCTTACCACCCTTTTTAAAAAAATTTTTTTATTATTATTATTATTTATTCAACTGTGTACATGTGTGTGTGTATGTGCTCGCTCGCGCATGTGTGTATATGTGTGTCTGTGTCTGTGTATGTGTAGAACCACGGATGAATTCGCGAACCACCATGGACGCCTCCACCTCCTTCTGCCCTGGGATTCACAGGCTCCGCCCTATCAGGACCAGAAGCGCAGGCTGCCCCCGCTTCCGCCTGGCGTCTATACGTGGGATCTGGGATCCGAACTCGGGACCTTCCACCTGCAAAGCGGAGGCTTAACCCCTGAGCCACCTCTCCAGCCCTCTTACCACCCTTTTTCCACATGGTGTCCTGATTATTAAGATGGGGAAGTGATTTGGATGTTCTGCTTAGAGTCAAGCAGTTTATTGCAAATTTGCTTTTTTATATCTGAAAATAAACTGGATAATTTTTTAATTTTGCATTCATGAATATACTGAATTTATAATATTTTTATCCCTTAGTCCCAAATCCCATCCCCTTTCTTTTCCCCTTACAATCTTTCATCTTCCCTGCCAGATTCCCTCCTATTTTCAAGTATTTTCACTTGTGTGGTCCACTGTGTTTCGTTTGGTCTGTCTTTGATGACATATGCCTGAAATGATTTATGCTTTAGCAAGCATCCTAGAACAGTGGATATATTATTGAAGAAAGCACCCTCCTTTTCCTCACTATCAACATGACTCATCATTCCCTCATTGAGGTGTGGAGCTTCTTGAAATCTTTAAGATTTCGTGATGAGATGTTGATAAGCTAGTTTGCATGCAATTCTTATGTTAAGTGTACATATCGGCCAGAAATCTTGTATATCATGATTGTGTCATGTCCAGGAGATAATGTCTAGTCCACCACTTTCCTAGTTCAGGCTCTTACAATCCTGCCTCCCCTTATTCTGGTAGATTACTGTTAATGGCTAAAGAATGTCTTTCTTCTAGGAAGCTCCTGAGGAGGTGGTAAAGAAAGCCCTCGATGTCATTACAATTGCAGTTCCTCCAGCCCTCCCTGCAGCGCTGACCACGGGCATTATCTATGCCCAGGGGAGGCTGAAGAAGAAAGGCATCTTCTGCATTAGCCCTCAGAGGATCAATGTATGTGGACAGTTGAACCTTGTGTGCTTTGACAAGGTATGCATGCTCCATCTCACACTCATGGCCACTTAAGATTCCCGTTATCATGCATAATGCTTCTCCTCTTTAGGTACCTGACCTCATTTCATCTCCATTGGGTGTGTGACC
This sequence comes from Typhlomys cinereus, assembly GCA_023101885.1. Classification (NCBI taxonomy): domain Eukaryota; kingdom Metazoa; phylum Chordata; class Mammalia; order Rodentia; family Platacanthomyidae; genus Typhlomys; species Typhlomys cinereus. Next base: position 898,724 of record JALPQD010000488.1, read on the forward strand.
TGAGTTTTCCTGTTCTGGGCTTTCAAGAGGGAGTAAAAGATGAATAAATGAATCTTTAGGGTCCTTCTACCTTTGATAGTATATGAATTACAATGGGTAAAACCAGTACTCTGTTCTATGAAACAAAACCCTTATCCCCAAACCAAAATCTAAGTACATTTCTATGGCCAATGCTTTATCCTTAATATTGTGACAATTGAGTCAAGCATTTAAAACATCAATCAAATTGCAAAATGAATAAGAGAGGAAGAACCTATTAAACTGTATATTTTTATAAGACTTTGATGTCAATACAGTTGCTAGCAAACCCTTATTCTATGTCCTTTTCTGTTGTTTATCACATAAAATTGGTTACTTGTCAGTTCTTTTGAACCTGCCTTTTGTTCTGCTTTTGCTTGGGCGAGTTTCTTTGGTCTATATGTACCAAAACTAAGGTCAAGGTGAGTTGTGAGAGGATGGAGATGAAGGTAGCATACAGGCATGAGCACAATCCAGATACAGGACAGCAAGAAGCGATGTGGTTTGGACTCGGGCAAGATGCTAATATTGGAAGAGGATCCTTATGGATCTTGAATATCTACCCAGACCATTTTCCCCTGATCTTTAAGCTACTGAGGGCCTTTGTTGTTTGATTGCTTCTTTTTTTTTATTTGAGTCAAACAAATATGAGATAACTCACTACTTTAATGATGTCCAAGCACTGCCTTCAGCACATCCTCTCTGTCCTATGTGTCCGGGGCACTGCTGTCAAGCATGTTCTTACTGTTCTGCAATCATCACCACCATCTATTCTGAGAAATTTCTTCTTTTTCTCAAATGAAGATGTCATATCCATTAAGCAGTGTATAGAAGGCTCAGAATTAATGAGATGGGAGCTGCCTTTTATGATTAGTGGAGAATCAAAGTGGCCATGCCAAGAACAGAAGAGTAGTATGGCATTTGTCTCCATCCACTACTACTTTATCATCAGACCAGAATCAAAAGGAAAGACAGATTCCCGGGTTTGAAAAAAAACAACACAAGTGGAAGTGGTAATTGTGACATAAATTTGGATAAAAATGAGCCGTAGCTTGAGTCAGTGCCATTATCATCAGTTCTTACTGTAGGTTAAGTATTGAGCCAAGTACGTACTATATCATGTAGTTTTCCCACCTTTATGTGACTATAGTCATGTTTTAGATAAGGGTTGTGATGTTTAGACGGATCCAACACAAATGGTATTTGATCTTAGCCTGAGTTCTTAGTCATAATGTTATGGTGAGAAATGAATAACCTAACATCAAGGAAGAGGTGTTGGAAGAGTCAGAGGCTAGGGATGTGTGCTGCCAAGCAGTGTCATACTGACATGACAGAACTGTTGTACCCATAAACTTATTGTAACTGTGTTTATCTGCTCAAGACACACACACAAGATTAGGCCTGTGGATGTTTCATTGTGGAAGGGGGAAACCTCATGAGCACCAACCTTTTTGGGAGATTATTGAGAGTAAGTGTCTGGGTCAAGGAAAGCCGCTTTCTTCAGTGTGTAGCTGCTGATATGTCACTCATCCTCCCTTAATATCTAGGCACTTATGGTAAAAAGAAGACAGTATTTCTGTTTCATAAGGCAACTCTTCTAAAACTTGGTGGGACACACACACACATGCATACATACATGTTATAAAATAAGAAGGAACTTTGGGAAGAAGGCTTTCAGTGGCAGGAGGGGGAAGAGATAGGACAGTGTGGGGTGAAAATGACAATTAATTCTATCAAAGAATAAAAAAACTAATAGCATAACATTTTTATACCAAAAAAGCATTAAATGAGAAACCATTTCTTCAGTCTTCTCCAAAACAGTGTTTTGTAGCAAAATTTTTACTCTGTTATTCATTTTGATAGGTACTTTTTTTTAACCTTACCCAGTAAAATGAGGTTTCACCCATTGTATTGCTCTTAAGGTCTTATTGCCATATTAAGGCCTTTCTTACCTTACAGACTCCCATATGACCCTCAACACAACCCTCTATAGTGAATAAGGGAAATGCTGTTTTCTTTTCACCATGAAAGAAACTGAAATTCATAAAGAGTGAGAACTTGTCTGAGTTTATGGAAACTACTGCCTAGGAGTCCAGATACTTACCCTATTGGGGTCCTTCCTACAGCACGCATATTGATACTATCTTTGTAATGTGTGTTTCTTTATAAAATATACCTTGTTTGCTTTCCCTATAGGATGGGTGTATCTTCCAAGTAACCAGAGGACTTATTTCTGTTTAGACAGGCACCCTAACCAGAGGTGGCTTGGATCCCTGGGGAATCGTGCCCTGTGATAGGAATGGGTAAGTACTGTGGACTGTGTTGTGATCTTTTTTTTTTTCCAAGTCTAGTGGAGACATTTGGACTTTGGCTTTTGCTAAGCAATGATTGCCAGTGTCTAGTCCTTTAATTTTTCCTTTTGAATTCGCTCGGATCTTCCTAAGCATGCATATTAGTTCACATTCCATTCTAGCACTCAGAATCCCAGATGAGGGGAAGTTAGGCTTTGCATGTGTGAATCCTTGCTAAGGTGGACTTTATCTTCAGCATATTCCCCAGAGTATATGCACTGACATTGGCCCAGTGGTCAGTTCTTGATAATGTGAGACACTTCTCTTCATGGAAGTGACATCCTGTGCACATCTTTTGATGGTCTGGGAGAAAAGAGGGGCACTTGATTCCGCATTTTTGTTTTCTGGAAGAGGGAAGCCTAGGGGACAGTAGCCAGTGTACTCACCTTTTTGGTATTCTGCCTCTGGGAACGCTGACTGCCAGACGCTCCCCTGCTTTGGCGGTTTTCACCTTGCTGTCTTCAAGATTTGCACGTTCTTTCCTCCTTGGCCCTCTGGTGGCCAGTGAGAGTTTGCTTCTCTGCCTGCCGTTTCTCCTTGTTACTTCCTTTAGTGTATCAGGCCCTGAGGTTCTGATTGAAAATAAAAAGTATTTCCATGAAACACTTAGAGCTAAGTCACAAAGCATTTCCTACAGGAAAAGTAATTGTAGTGCTTTTGTCTTTATGCAGATGACATGCACTTCATCCATAAGAGAGTTTTAGACTGGGCATGGTAGGCCAGGCCTGTAACCCCAGCTACTCGGGAGACAGGAGGATTGTCAAATTCAAGGCCTATCTGGAATACAGAACTAGTTCAAGGCTGTTCTGGTGTCCCTAGTGGACCTTGAAAATGAAAATGAAATGAAAAATAAAATGGACTGAGAAGGTAGTTCAGTGATAGAATACTCGCTGAGCACATGCTGAGCACTAAATTTAACACCCAGTACTAGTAAAAATGAAATGATGCACATTTAGTACATTGTCATAGTACAGCATTATTTGTAGACAAGTCTATATTTCTAGGCTGCAAATTACTTTTGGGTGTGTCTAACCAACTCAGTTCACAGAAAGCCTCTTGTAAGTGTTAAACATTCTAAGATCCTTGTCACTTTTCCTAGAAGACAGTTTTGAATCCCTGGAATCCCTGTTCATCAGTGTTTTCCTGTTTCAACTTAAACCAAAAAATATACACATTTAATCAGATTCTGAGTCTCTTGAAAACCATCTTTTTCTCCTTTGTGTTTGTGTCTTTACCATCATAACACAAATAATAGGTGTGTCATAAGCATTTGATCACTTAAAGGAAATCACATATTCTGTCCTTTGAATATCTTATGATTATCAAATTGACTTTATATTATTCACAAAATTTTAAATACTTTCTTTTTCTAAAAAGTAACTTCCTGCATTCAGATATAAACAATTGATATGAAGCTCAGGCTACTGATCATCAATTATGCCTCCTTCCTTCCCTCCCTCCTTCCCTCCCTCCCTCCCTCCCTCCCTCCCTCCCTCCCTCCCTCCCTCCTCCCTCCCTTCCTTCCTTCCATTCAGTTCTAGCACTGTGCCACTCAGAATTCCAGGAGATGAGGTAAAGTTAGGCCCTGCGTGTGAATCCTTGCTAAAGTGGACTTTACCTTCAGCATATTCCCTAGATATATGCAGTGACATTGGCCCAGTGATCAGTTCTTGATGGTGTGGGGCACTGTTCTTCATGATATTTTGTTCACCTCTTTTGATGTTCTAGAAAAAAGAGGAACCTTCCTTCCTTCCTTCCTTCTTTCCTTCCTTCCTTCCTTCCTTCCTTCCTTCCTTCCTTCCTTCCTTCCTTCCTTCCTTCCTTCCTTCCTTCCTTCCTTCCTTCCTTCGTGTCAATATGGAGTTTCAAATGACTAAAAAAGCAATTTAAAATAAATATTTTGGTGAACTTAATTCATAAAATAATGGAAAACTGCTTTAACTCTAGGTTGCAAGTTGGCATCCAAAGGTTATTAAATATCTTCTCATCAAAGATGAATTTTATGTCTGAGAAATTTTATTTCCCCAAAGAGATCTGATGACTATGCAGAGATTTCTAGCCATTGGAGACTGCCTTGGCTTGATGAATCATAGATGCTCAAATAAAAATACAAGGACAGAGACGGTAGAGAATGCTATGTGCCGCCCAGAGTCTGATCCAGTCTTGAGAATTGTACATGACAGGGGTGCATAGCATCACACAAATCAGATTGACTTTTCCTGACCTGCATTTGTTTTCCAGTGTGAGACTGAGAGTCTGTGCCAGTAGCAAGGTCGGTGATCGCTTTCTCTTAAGTGATTATTTAAATGCCATAGGCTGTGTCATAGCCACAAAGATGACTTAGTATTTTGACATATAAGGGTGACCAATGGGATCAAGAGGTGATTATGCTTCTGCCTGACCTTTAAGTATGACACAAGCATGCAAAATCCAGGAAGAAATATAATAAAATTGGGAGTTAAAATTGTGATGCAGACGTTTTAAAAAACAAAAGGCTAAATGACCCTCTCTTGAAAGCCATATTTTTATTACATTTTTGCCTAATTATACAAGCTCAATAGGTACCCCCCTTCTTCTTCCTCCTCCTCTCTTCCCCATTATCCCATTGCAGTCTACCCTCCTTCCCATCCCCCTTCTCACTCCTTTTCTATCCCTCCTCCTCTCTTGGTATTTCCTGCTTTCTCTCTCCCATCCTCCAGAGCATCTGTTTGTGTGGGCGCTGAATTTCCCTCTGAGTCTTCTTTACTAGTGAGGGTTCAGGACTCAGTGGCATAGCTTGGGGCCCACTAGCATGGGAATTCTATTATAACTGTTTAACCCCTTGTGGAGGCCATATTTTAAGTCAGACTATGATATATAAGAACTAAGAAGATGAAACTGGTGTTGGAAGAAAAGCTTGAGCCATCTGTGTAAATCCAGATAAAAGGACAAGGACTACAGCTAAGTTGATTACAAATCTGAAAGAGTAGCCATGGGAGGAGAATAGGTAGATTCTGATGGGCTCTAAGCAGCAGTTTGCCTTCTCATGGGAAGAAATGTCTGTCATTCTGATGCACTACACATATCACTTTTTGAGCCTACTGTGCTACACTGATCAGAAGGGACTGTTCAAAAGGGTTAGAGAAGGCATTCCTCTACCAAGACCAAGGTGGAACTCAATGCTTCTCTACTTTGAATTAGCATCATAATCCTATGAATGGCATTTGAATTGTATTTCCACAGATTTTTAGATAAGGCTACTTTCTATAAGAAATAAGGGGATACTAGATATCAAGTTCACAAAGAGGATGCCGGGTCATTTTCTAAAATGTGTTTAATGTGTTCTTTTCCTTACCACTATGGCTTGCAAATTTCCAGTGATCACCTAATCCATTCATTTACTTATGTTTATTGATTGTGTGCTATAGATCAAACATAAAATTTGTTGAAGGGCAGCAATAGAAGATACAATCAGCCCTGTAGGGAGATGGACCTACCCATCTTTGGGCATACACAAGTCTATTCCATCTGCATATCTGGAAAATAAATAGTCCAGCATGACAATTGGGATGAGTGGCAAGCTCAGAACTGAGGGTGACGCTTCTAGTTCTTACCATGTCCCTGGAGTACAACCAGTCTGAGGAAAAGAAGGGAAAGGAGCTTGTAAGAGCCCCACAGGCCTCTCTGTGAACTGAAGAGGAGGGTGCGTGAAGTTGTTGTTCTAGGAGATAATGCAGGGCAGTGCAAGATCCAGATCAAGTAAAAAACCTTCACCTCCAGGAGGGACAGGTAGTGAAACCCTTTCTCTCTTCTTTCTCAGCTTCCAGCCAGTCCACAGCTTTGCCCTGGGCAAGGCCGTGCCCTGGGGCCCACTGTGTGCAGCCATGGCCAGCTGCCACTCTCTGATCCTTCTTGATGGCACCATTCAGGGAGACCCTCTGGACCTCAAAATGTTTGAAGTCACTAAATGGGTATGTCTGCTCTTGAGAGAATCTGAGAAGCCAATCCAATACCACATAACACACTTCTTCACTGGTCCCTTAGTTCTTATAAAACATGAGTTTTTTGTATGGTTTAAAGAACAAACTAATCTAAGTCTGGTGTCTCATCTGTACAATGCAAATAATAATAGGTATTAAGTAAAATGATGTAATAAAAAGTTATCTAGTGCCTGGCACCTATTGTGAATTCAGTAATAGAGATATAATTATAATAATTATATAATTATTTCCTAAGTCTTTCACTGTTCTATGAGTAACATCTGGCTTCAAAGATTTCCAGGATTAGTTTGGTGGGGTGATGGATATGTTAATTAGCATGATTAAATCTTTTCTACAATGTGCAAAGACATCAGAGTATCACACTGTATCCCATAAATATACATAAATAGTTTTCCAATAGAAAATGAAAAAATAAATTTGTTAGCCAGGACATGAGGATTACGAAACGCTGTGCTTTACAGTACTTAGGATAAATCAGGGATTCACTGTGACCAAGAGTTGTATTCCACCTCATTGAGCATTGATTTTATTTCTAATGTAGGAGGGAACCGCAAAGTCATCAGGGTTTCTCTTGTCATTCTGAACTAGAGTTAAGAGCAAATATTACTGTAGGTCAGTAACTGCACTTTCTAAACTTTAGTATATGATCTTGAGGATTTTGTCCTGTGAAGTCCTTCAGTATGTTGAGATCTTGGCTCCCATGACTAAAAAATAAGGGGATTGAATTAGACCAATGATGTCCACATGAAAAGACAAAAAAATAGTAGTCTGTTCTTAAAAGGAAACATTGTTCAGGAGCAATCTTTAGAACTGTCACAGTTCCTCTTCTCTGCTACTGTGAGGCAACACTCAGAAGCAACTTAAGAGGAGAAAGGGAGGTTTGTTTTGCTTACAGTTCCACAGGGGAGACACAGTCCATTATGGTGGAAAAGAAGTGGTGGATGGTAGAAACTGGAAGCAGTTCAAGTCATGTCCGTCATGGAGGCCAAGAGGGGAAGCAGCAGATTGCAAGAGCAGACTACTAGTGGAAGCGGGGCGGGGCTCACCAACCTCAAGGCTCGCCCCTTGTGATGCACCTTCCTCCACAGGACTCTACCTTCTAAGGTGCCATCACCTTCCCAAACATTAACAAATCCACAAAGGATTTAAACACACGAGACTGTGGGGCCGACTCTCATTCAAACCACGACAAGAGCACAGACTGTTGGAGTCACTGTGGCCCTGGACATTCTGGAAGCACCACTGGAAGATACGTCTTTAGAATGTGATCTCGTGCAATCTGGTGCATTTTTGCAAGTCCCCAGTCTCTGCATTGCTACCATCCCTTCTATATCTTTATGTAGGGAATTGCAGTTTTCTGTGTGAGATTTTTTTTTCAGTTACTCATATGATTATAAAGTATTTTGGTATCTTCAGGTGAAAGGTTTCTTTGACTGTAATTTAGAATCATTATTATAGCAATTATTGGGCACTAAGCTTGTAGAGTAGAGTCTCTGCCTGTCCCGACCCTGCTCTGAGGACCATCGGTGCACTTAGACAGACAGGGACCAGCAGGGACTCCAGGGAAAGAAAAGCATCAAGGTGCCTGCTTCTCACACGGTGAGTCTGGCTCTCTGTGCTCATGTCTTTGAGCGAAGTTCTTCAGAACAACTTGAGCCTTCATGCAGCACATTCCCACAGTGAACGTGGATGAACTGCATGAATAATTCAGAGATATGTGTCCTTCAAGTTCTATAGTCCTTCCAATGCATTGTGGACCCCCCTTCATGGAGCAGAATAAATCTGGTTCACCTCTGTGTAGCTGAAAGAGGCCGTGGTGGCATCCTCTCCAGGTGGGCGTGGTTGGCATAGTATCGCTGCACTTACAAGATGAAAACCCTTGCAGTGAATGACTTTATTTGTACAATAGGAACTGGCTGTTTCTGGGGATGACGGTCACAACAAGGGAGTGCCGGCACACACCATGGTTGTAAAACCCAGCAACACAGCCAGCCAGGTAAGCCTTGCATGTCATTTGCCCCGCGGTACCCTCATTCCAAGGGCAACTTCCCTCTGACTCATGGTTTTTGGAAGCTTAGAGATGTGTCTTTGAATTTCAGGTGTGCAGTATGTGGCACATTTCTCTTTTATTTGCCAAGTAAGGGTTGAGGGAAGAACAGTTAACTCCTATAGCTGAGGCTTGCCAGGATGTTCCTCTTTGTTTTCCATTTCTCAACTAGGCACCAGTGGAAGCCCTTGCGATATTACACCAGTTCCCCTTTTCATCAGCACTGCAGAGGATGACGGTCATTGTCCAGGAGGTGGGAGGTGACAGGCTGGCATTCATGAAAGGCGCCCCGGAGAAGGTGGCTGGCTTTTGCCAACCTGACACAGGTTAGTGAAAGACTTGGATTATAATGTGGGAATCTGTGTTTCTAGTCAAAGCACTACATCTCTAAATCCTGTTGCCTGCTGGTTGTGACTCATTGGTATTCTCAACTTATTTTTTTTTTTACATTCTGCGTTTGCCAGTTTTCCATCTTGGGTAATGACATCACCACCCTCCAGGCCCCTCCACCCCCATTTATAAGTCACCGCTGATTCCTTCTCACAACTAACCATAGTGTTACATTTATACTGCTTTTTTCCTCTTTATTCTTTGAAACTTTCATGGACAAACAGAATGAATTATGACCTTGTTCCTCCACCCTCTCCTCTTCCACTCCCTCTCCTCTCCCACTTCACCCTAGTTCTCTCTTCTAGCTATCTCCCTACTGTTCTCATGTCCCTTTCCATGTGTGGATCATAGGAATCCCTTTGGGATGCCTGTATAGAAAATGTCCAGGGTATCTTCAGTGATACGACTGCCCCACCAGTAGGTAAATTTACAAGCGGAGAAGCTCCCCAAGGAGTCTCTCTGTTTCTCCTGAGATCCTCGCTTGTCAATGGGTCATTGTTGTTACATCAGCTATTGTACATGTCTATTGGAGGTACTTGACTGCTTCCTATAGGTTCCATCTTATTTTCCAATTTCTTTGGGATCCTAAAAAAATCCTTCATGGTCTGACCCCTGATGAACTTTCCAGATACACCTGATCTCACTTCTCCTGGCATCCTGGACTTCCCCCAAGTTGTCTCAGACCTCTGTGCCTACATACATGGGAGTTCCTCAGTCCGAAAGCACCTTCTTTCACCTACCTACTCCTACCAGTGTGGCCTAGGAACACCCAAGGCTCTGCCATCGTGGATTCAGCTTCACTGGACCCTAAGAAGTTAACCTTATCTATTAAATTTTTTACTCCCTTATTTGAGTAACCTTTTACAATTGTGTCTTCTTAGGCAAGAGTTGCAAGCATGTAAAGAATTTTTGTACCCACACTATCTAAGTAAACACAACAGTTATCCTTTGTTCTTCTCTGAACAGTTCCAACGAGTTTTATCAGTGAACTTCAGATTTATACTACACGGGGGTTCCGGGTCATAGCTCTGGCCTACAAGAAGCTGGAAACTGATCGTCCCATAACATCCCTGACGAGGTAAAAAGGGAAGATTTTCATATTGAAGGATGGTTTATGGAAGATGCACCTAACTAGAATGGGGTTTGAAGGCTTAGGGGCAGACCCAGCAACATGCTCAGTGTCTGTAAGCATAGTGAATAGGGACATAGTCAACCTGCTTGGCTAAAATCACACAGCAAGTGTGGACACTGAAGGGAGAATTTATGAGAAACAGCTGTATAAAATATACAATATGATGTCATCGATCTCAGACTTTATGTAAGTAAGTAATATGACTATAACTAGTGTTTCAGTTTGAAATTATCATTAAGGTTGGGTGGAAGTAATGAAAAACATATTTGCTTGAAAAAATATCAATAGACATATACAACCAATGAAACAAATAGATATAAACTGGATTTCAATACTTTAGGCATTATTTGCAGAAAGAAGAAGAGAAGTTTTCAAGGGGTCATTCTGGATTTCCCCTGTGTCTCTTAAAATAATGATGCTCGGGGCTGGAGAGGTGGCTCAGGGGTTAAGCCTCCGCCTTGCAGGCGGAAGGTCCTGAGTTCGGATCCCAGATCCCACGTATAGACGCCAGGCGGAAGTGGCCTGCGCTTCTGGTCCTGGTAGGGCGGAGCCTGTGAATCCCGGGGCAGAAGGAGGTGGAGGCATCCATGGTGGTTCACAAATTCGTCTGTGGTTCTACACATACACAGACACACACACACAGACACACATGCGCTTGCACATACACACGCATATGCACACAGTTGAATAAATAATAATAATAATAAAAATTTAAAATAATGATGCTCAAGGGCTAACATGGCTGCAGTAGGGATAGTTTAATTTATCTGCTGTGGTTTTGTTTTCCATTATTTCTAGGCTACCATGCTTATTTTGCTTTCAGTATTACTTCCAAAATTTTAGTGGTAAGCCATTAGGTCATATTGTTGTGGTGCCAATCAAAGGTCAGTTTGGTTTACAGGATTCTCAATCTGCAAGACACCACAAGCTAATTATCAAGCTAGCCCTACTTTTGGAACTTTAGCTGGAATTATATTTTCAGCTCTTCCTCAAATGTACCTAGGATTTATGTGTACTATTAACTGCAGATATTATTTGAAAAAATATACGTAAATGCATTCCTATCTAGGAGTTAAAATAAAAGAAGGAAATAATGTATCCCAGTATAATAAATGCTCAGCTGACTCTTGTAGAACAAAATAAGCAAGTTGCAGGGCTAGAGATGACTCGGGGTAGAGAGTTTGCCAGCCAAACACAAGAACCTGAGTTTGATCCCCAGACCCACTAAAAAGAGCTGGCATGGAAGCATACATTTATGTACTGGGGAGGTGCGGACAGGCAGATCCCTGCAGCTCACTGATTGACCAGCTTTATTTAATAGGCAATTTTCAGGCCAGTGAGAGAAAGTGTCTCAAAGAAGACTGAGTTTCTCGCTAGTCTGTGGGGGAATGTTGATAAGCCAGCCATAGCACAGATCTGGTACGATTTAGTTTCATTGCAGTAAGTTCCTGGATTCAATAGCTCTGTTTTCAGAAGAATGTCCTGGTTGGCAGTGGATCTTCCTACCTTTAAGCTCTTACAATCTTACTGCTCCTCTCTTCCATAAGATTCCCCGAGCCTGAGGATGGGAAGATGTTTGAACATGCAGGTAGAACCTTAGGGGCCAGAGCTAGACAGGTTAAGGAGAGTGCCCCTAACAGTGTGTTTACATGAAGAAGGGTCACATAATCTGCAAAAGAGACCTGAGACCATACTAATGCAGACAAGCAGGAGGGTGGGAGGGAGAGGGATGAATTGGTGAAGAGAGGAGAGGATGGGAGAGAAGGAGGGAAGAGAGGATAGGGACAACCACTCATTATGTTTGTAAAACTAGAAAAAAATTAAAAAGAGGGTGTCTAAGGATGATCCCCAAAGCTATACTCTGTCTGTTCTCTGTATGTGCACTTACACCTTTCATATAACGTACACTTACACACACACACACGCACGCACACACGCATGCACGCACACACATACACACGAGTGCACACACACACACACACACAAAAACAAAGAAAGTTTAAACACTGTTTTCTATGTCAGTGCATATTCAGTAAAGTATTCAGAAGGTATGTAGATAACTCTTTGGACAATGGTCATTGAAGAAAATCTTGCATACCTGTTTAGTTTCCTCCCCAAATATCATGTGGAAACAGTTCTGTCCCTGCTAAGAATGGCTGATGTGGCCAACCTTAGGATGGGCAAAGTAAGGCTCAGAGAGAAAGTGGCACATCTGTAGCCCTTGAGTGTTGGGTATCTGGACGTACGGGATCACTGTTTCCAGGAGCCAGTTTCATGTGACCCCCTCAAACTCTGGCTAAGTTGCAGTGATATGATTTATTCAGTTCAAGGTCAAGTGAAAACTTGGATCCAAGGAAGGGAATCACAGAGTTTGGATCAGCATAGAGTTCTCTGGGAGCCTGTTGCCAAGAGTACAGTAGGATACTGGCTACTGTGCCACTGCTTCTGATTACTTAATGAGATGTTTGTGTATCTCTAAGTTGTAAATTCAGGGTTTGGGAACATGTAGCTGTAACAAACACTCCTCCTGTGAAGACAGCTGTGCAGCTGGTATTAGTGAACACTGTGGTACAAAGGAGAGTGCTTGCCTTTGTCGGGAACTGAACTCTAAATTCTAACCTTGAAGAATCTAGTAAGACTGAAACACAAATTGTCTAATAGGTTCTGGTCTTAGGCTAGTGACTTGTCTCTCCTATATTAAAGTTATATTATTATTCTATGTACTTAAAGCTGCAGGAGATCCTTCAAGACATTTTCCCTAGTCCCATTCTAACCTGAAACAGTTCTACCTACTTGTCCTGTAGAATGTTTCTGCAGATGCCCTTGTGGTGCCTCATTTAATTGCATTCTGTAACAGAAGAACTGCTACCATTAGAGGGCAGAGCTTAGCCCTAGAAAAGGGGCCGTTTGTTAACTTACATTGTATTTCACGGGACTAAAACTACATCCATGTGGTACTGCAGAAATTGGCATTTTGTTTTATTTTTATGGGACTTCACTTATTTGCTATGATGTGTTACTTCAGAACTTGTGGCTAATGGGTGAGAAGTTGCAATCGGGCAGTCCCCAGCATGTGAAAGAGACCCTTGCAGTCATTCTCCACAAAAGTCAAAGCCAAGAGTTTGCTTCCTCTAGACTCAACACACCAGAGCAAATGCTTTAACATTCCCTATGTCTCCCCCTTTTCTCACTCGGAATTTTCCTGGTTAAGGTACAGTGGCTAAATGGAGCTGTTCAGACAGGAATCTTCCTGCTGAAAATGATGAGAGAGCCATAATACATTGTTTTTGTGCAATCAGGGAAATGGTAGAATCTGACCTGATATTTCTGGGATTACTGATCTTGGAGAATCGATTGAAGGAAGAGACAAAACCTGTCTTGGAAGAGCTCATCTCTGCCCGGATAAGGACGGTCATGATCACAGGTAAAGTAAACAGAGAGCTTGGGCAGAACCAGAAGGGGATTGTCCCATTTAACAAAGCTGGCCGAGTGCCAGCTATGGGCCAAGGTCATTCGAGGTGCTAGAGATTGGCTGCCAAGAAGGCTGAGTGACTTCTCTCTCTAAGCTTCCATTTCAGCAGGACAAGAGAAAACCAGTTAGTCAAATATGTAATCAATGTTTTGAGATACATGAATTATGTCAGCTTGATGTGGGGTGTGGTAGCACACACCTGTAATCTCAGTGCTAGGGTGGCTGTGTAAGACTTTGAAGCCAGCCTGAACTACATAGTGAGTTCTAGGTCTGTCTGAGCTGCAGAGTCTCAAACTAACATATATATACACACACACATATATCAACCCCCCCCCAGTAGTTTGGTGAATTGTGTCTGATCATATACTTTAGAGAAAGCAGTTAAGAAGGGGGCATCTCTGAGTGGTGGCATTTAAAACAAGACCTTGAATGACTAGAAGATGTGGTCCACATAAATACAATCGTTTTTATTGTCAAACATTAAAGGAAGAAGAATGCTTATTCAATGTTGTCTGTAAATGAGATCGACATACAAAAAAATCATCTCGATTCCTAATCCCAAGCCCCAGGTCACATCGACCAGAGGGTGAAAGAAAGAGACCACTCAAGGGAAATGTGTGTGACATTTCCTAATGAGTACCCTTCAATGAAGGCTGTAGCTTTCTAATAAGAAAGATAGTATAGGTGATAACTAATGAATGAATGTTTTTTTATTTGTTTTTCCGCTCATACAAACGTAATAGGTATTCCTGTCCCCTCCCTCCCTCCACTCCTCCCTGGACCTCCCTGTTCCCTCCCCCCATCTCTGAAGCATCCTTGAATGCGTATATCAAACTTTCCTCTGGCTCCTCCTCTCTGATGAGATGTAAGGACTCAGTGGCATTTCCTAGAACTCTTTCTTGTGTTCCCCTTAAGTAAAGGAACACTATTGTGACTGTTAATCCCTTGCTTCTAAGGATCCTAGTGCCTTTAGTCCATGCTAGATTTTGAGGGGTCAATGATATGTTGGTCATTGTGCAGATCATGCAGAGTCCTATTATAATTGCTTCGGCCCTAACTTGTGTGGAATATCTTGCATATCATGACTCTTCCCATCCTTGTACTCTTACAATCTTACCACCCCCTCTTCTGCAAATTTCCCCGAGCTTCAGGATGGGGAGAGATTAGGTAGGCTGATTCCAGGTGATTGATATAGAGACTCTGATGTTCTGAATTGTGGTTTGTTGATTTTTTTTTTTTCAGTTTCACTGCTCCTGCAATGCCCTTTGCTCCATCCTGATGGGTATTGGATGTCACCCCCCGGCCAGAGATAAAAAGCTGTTAAAATAAAGTCTTATTATAAGGATAGATTCAAAGGTAGATGGAATAAGAGTAGGAGACTGCAGTGAAGGGTAGGTCAGTCTCCCATTGCAAAATGGTTACCTTCTATCTGCCAGACTTGTATGCCCTCCCTTTCTGGTAAGATCATACCCCATCAGTTGCAAGTGACCAGGAAGGACAGTCTGTGAGCTTAATCAGATGTCTCATTACTTACTTGCAGTCCTTGATGGTGGCCTTGGTAAAGTTTTTTTTAAGTTCCAAGGCCCATTTTTTAATTGGGCCATTAGTTTCGTTGGTGTTTGGTTTTCTAAGTTCTTTGTGCACTCTGGATAATAGAGCTCTATCAGATATATGGTTAGTGAAGATTTTCTCCCATTCTGTGGGTTGCCTTTGTGCTTGAGTTACAATCTCTTTATCTGAACAGAAGCTCTTTAATTTCATAAGATCCCATCTGTTGAGTGTTGTTTGTATTGACTGCGCTGTTGGATTTCCGATTAGGAACTGTTGGCCTAGTCCAATCAGCTCCAGAGAGTTCCCTACCCTTTCAGCTAAGGTTTTTATAGTCTCTGGCCTTATATTAAGGTCCTTGATCCATTTGGAATTAAGTCTTGTACATGGTGACAAGTACGGGTCCAGTTTTAATCTTCTGCATGTGGAGATCCAGTTTTGCCAGCACCATTTGTTGAAGATGCTGTTCTTTTACCATTGGATTTTTTGGGCCCCTTTGTCAAAGATCAAATGGCTGTAGTTGTGTGGTCTTATATCTGGGTCTTCAACCCTTATCCATTGATCTGTGTATCTATTTTGGAGCCAGTACCAGGCTGTTTTTATAACTATGGATTTGTAGTATAGACTAAGGTTTGGTATGGTGATACCTCCAGCAGTGTTTTTGTTACTCAAGATTGTTTTTGCTATCCTGGGTCTTTTGTGCCTCCATATGAACGTTGAGATTGTTTGGTCAACTTCTTTAAAGAATTACTTTGGGATTTTAATTGATATAGCATCGAATCTGTATATTGCCTTTGGTAGGATGGTCATTTTTATGATATTGATTCTGCCAATCCAGGAACATGGCAGGTCTTTCCACCTTCTAGTGTCTCCTGCAATTTCTTTCTTTAGGGTTTTAAAGTTTTCATTGTAAAGGTCACTTACTTCCTTGGTTAAGTTTATACCAAGGTATTTCATTTTTTTAGGGGCTATAGTAAATGGGATTGTTTCTCTCAAGGCTTTTTCACTTCTTTCATCCTGGGCATATAGGAAGGCCACTGATTTTTGTATGTTTATTTTGTACCCTGCTACTCTGCTGAACTTCTGTATTCGTTCCAGGAGTTTCCTGGTGGAGATTTTGGGATCACTGAGGTATAAAATCATGTCATCAGCAAATAGAGATAATTTGACTCCTTCTTTGCCGATTCTAATCCCTTTTATGTCCCTTTCTTGTCTTATGGCTTCAGCTAAGACTTCAAGTACAATATTGAATAGAAGTGGTGAGAGTGGACAGCCTTGTCTAGTTCCTGATTGAAGTTGGAATGCTTCGAGTTTTTCCCCATTGAGTATAATCCTTGCTGTGGGCTTGTTGTAGACCACTTTTATTATATTGACAAAGGTTCCTTCCATTCCAATTGTCTCTAGGGTTTTTATCATAAAAGGCTGTTGGATCTTGTCAAAAGCTTTTTCTGCATCTATCGAGAGTATCATGTGGTCTTGGACTTTGGACTGGTTTATATGATGAATTACATTTATTGATTTGCGTATCTTGAACCAACCTTGTGTGCCTGGAATAAAGCCTACTTGGTCCCCGTGAATGATCTTTTTAATATGTTTTTGAATCCGATTTGCTAAGACTTTGTTGAGAATCTTTGCATTTGTGTTCATCAACGAGATTGGCTTATAGTTTTCTTTTTTAAGTGTATCTTTATTAGGTTTTGGGATTAAGATGATATTAGCTTCATAGAAAGAATCTGGTAGTATTACTTCCTTTGCTATTTGATGGAACAGTTTAAGGAGTATTGGTGTTATTAGCACCTTAAATGTCTAGTAGAACTCTGTGCTGAATCCATCTGGCCCAGGACATTTCTTGGTGGGAAAATTCGAGATTATTTCATCGATTTCCTCATATATTATAGGACTATTTAAATAATTCACAACTTCCTGATTCAATTTTGGTAAGTTGTGCTTACTTAGGAATTCATCCATTTCTTTTGTGTTGTCAAATTTCACAGGGTGTAAGTTTTTGAAATATCACGTTATTATACTCTGAATTTCTTGGGTATCCATAGTGATAATTCCATTTTCATTTCTAATTTTGTTAATTTTTTTTCCTCTCTTGCTTTTGGTTAATTTAGCTAGGGGGTGTATCAATCTTACTGATATTTTCAAAGAACTAGCTTTTTGACTGGTTGATTCTCTGTATCGTTTTCCTAATCTCAATTTCAGATATTTCTCCCCTTATTTTGCTAATCTCCTCTCTTCTACTACTTTTGGGATCAGATTGCTCTAGTTTCTCTAAAGCTTTAAGCTGCATTGTTAAGTTATTTATTTCTGATGTTTCCATTTTTCTAATGTAGGCATTAAGAGCTATGAACTTACCTCTTAGGACAGCTTTCATTGTGTCCCAAAGATTTTGATAAGTTGTATTTTCATTATCATTCACTTTTAGGAAATCTTGAATTTCCTTTTTAATTTCTTCCTGAATCCAGTTCTCATTCAGCATCATAGTGTTAAGTTTCCAGGAGTTAGTGTATTTTCTGTTGTTTATTGTGTTGTGGATATCAAGCTTTAGACCATGGTGGTCTTATAGAGTACAGGCTAGAATTTCAACTTTCCTGTATATGTGGAGATTCGTTTTGTGGCCCAATATGTGATTTATTTTGGAGAAAGTTCTGTGTGCTGCTGAGAAAAATGTGTATTCTTTGATGCGTGGATGAAAAGTTCGATAGAGATCTGTAAGGTCCATTTGTTTAAGGGTTTGGTTGAGTTCCAAAGTGTCTCTGTTAAGCTTTTGGCCTGTCGATCTATCCCATGTTGAGAGAGCAGTGTTGAAATCCCCAAGAATTATTGTTTAGGGGTTGATTTCTCACTTTAGATGCTATAGGGTTTGCTTAATGAAAGTGGAGGGGCCCGTATTAGGTGCATATATGTTCAGTATTGTGAAGTCTTCCTGGTGAATTGTACCTGTGACTAAAATGTAGTATCCATCTGTGTCTCTTAATGATTTTTTTCGCTTGAAGTCCACTTTGTCCAATAGTATAATGGCTACCCCTGCCTATTTTCTGGTTCCATTAGCTTGCAGAATTTTGGACCAGCCTTTTTTTTTAGGATGTGCCTATCTTTTGTGGTGCGATGAGTTTCCTGAAGGCAGCAGATTGATGGGTTGTGGTTTTTAATCCAAGTTTGTAATCTGTGTCTCTTGATTGGTGAGTTAATACCATTGACATTTAATGTTATAATGGAGAAATTATTTTTAATTCTGGACATTTTTTATGTTTAGTGGCTTTTGTAAGTGTATTGTTTCACATTTAGGTTTTGGTGGTATTATACTTCCCTTCTGTCCTCCTGGATATGCTTGTTTTTTTCTTCAAGTTTGAGTATGATTTCTAGCATTTTTTGAAGGCCTGGTTTAGTAGACATGTAAGCCTTCAAGTTGTCTTTGTGCTGGAAAACTTTTCTTTCCCCCTTGATCATGACGGATAGTTTTGCAGGGTATAACAGTATGGGTTGACATTCTTGCTCATTTAATATTTGAAGTACATCTCTCCAAGCTCTTCTTGCTTTTACTATTTCCATTGAGAAGTCATTTGTTATTTTAATAGGTTTACCTTTAAAAGTGTTTTTTTTTTTCCTTGAAGCTCTCAGCACCTTTTCTTTGTCTTGAATGTGGAGTGTTTTGACTATTATTTGCCGTGGCGATTTTCTATTTTGGTCATATCTGTTTGGGGTGTGTAATGCCTCTTGTATTTGGATGGGCCTCTCATTCTTTAGTTGAGGGAAGTTTTCATTTATGATAATTTGAAAATTTCCTCAGGTGTGGTATTATCAGATTCTTGCTCTAGTATTCCATGAATGAGCATGTTAGGCTTCTTCAGGGTGTCCCACATCTCTTGAATATTCCTCTCAAGTATCTTTTTTGGCTTTAAGAACCTCTTCCATTGAGTTGGTTAATTCTCCCACTTTGTCTTCAAGATCTGATTGTATTTTCTGCTTCGTTAGTTCTGCTGATAAGACTGTGTTGAGTTTTGGGTTGAAGATAACTTGTTTTTTAGTTCGATTTTAAACTCTGCCTGAGACTGTTTTAACTGCTCTATGTCTATTTTTGTTTCTGGAACTGTTTTTCTCAACTCCTCCAAGTGTCTGTTGTGTTCCTGTTCAAAGTGGTTGATGTGGTTGTTTAACTTCTCCCAGATTTCCTCTTTCATAGTATTAATCATGGTAATGATCATACTTTGAAAGTCGTTATCTTGGGTCTGGCTTTCTTGGTTATTATCTGTGAATTTGTTTTGGTTGGAATCTATCATTATGGGATTAATTCTTTTGGTGGGAGATTTGTCTTTCTGTGTTTTATTTCTCATGGATCCGCACTTTGACTTGGGCATTGTCGTTTTATCTCTTAAGACCTTTCAGTTTCTGTGTGTTTTTGACTGAACTGATTTAGTTGGTATTACTACTCGTGGGCAGTTATTACTAGTGCTTGCCTTGTAGTTGGGTTCGTTTGTCTGTTGTTAGTATTTTTTCCTAGATGAGGCTATTAGCCTGTTAGTACATCAATTAAGTTAGGTTAAGTAGACAGAGGGTGACTATTAGTATAGTAGTGCACTTTTATGATTTAGTATCTTGGCGATATGTGAGGGTGAGTGGTATAATCCCTGGAGTTGTATATATTTTGGGGATGGCTGTATGGAAAAGTTAATCTACAGTGATTAATTCTAAAAAGGAGCAGTATGGTTAAAAAAAAAAGAGGTTTACTTATCTTTGGGCTGGATGTGAAGAATCTATCCCATGTAATAGGATGATTTTAGAGGATTTCAGCTGTATGGCCTTTGTCCCTTAGAGCTTTGCTTGGGTTTTCTTTGGATTGTGTTGAATTCTGTGTAGCAGTGTGTCCTCCATGGATCACAAACGAGGGTCCCCGGTGGATTGGAGGGGCAGAAGGGCTGATGGTGATGGCAGAACTCTTCACCTGGAACCTGGGATGGAGGACCCACCGAGAGAGAGTCCCGAGCGGGTGGTAGGAAAAAGGGGCTGGGGCCAGGGGCGTGGGCCAAGCAAACCAGAGACAGCTTGGGTGTTGCCCCGGCTGGCTGGTGGGGAATGCATATATTTTTTGAAAGTTGTATTTTCCCTTTCTCTGCTGTCATGAATGCTTTACACTTGGTACAACATTGGTAACATCAGTTGTTGTGATGCAGCCCCTCCAAAACACTTGCTGTCATGCACAAGCCTCAGGCTGAAGTTGGGAACTTTGGGGCACATTTATTCACTGTGTCCCTGTCTATTCCCTATTCTAGCTCCTCCAGTACAGAATTCTTTGTGTGTTTTCACTTTCCCTCTTTCTGCCATACACTGAGTTAGTGTAGTGCCTAATTAAGTTTTCTTTACTCAATGACCCCTGCTATTTTTTTAAACCTTGGCACTTACATTGTACATTTTCTTTTTTTTCTCTGTTATAAACTATATTTTTATTTATTTTTTATTTTATTTCATACTTTTACAAGTACTCATCCCTGTTTCCCTCTATCTCCCACTCCCTCCCATCTCCTCCCTTCCCTTCATCAATCCTTCCCACTCCCTCCCACTCTCCTGTCTATATGCTTCTGTGGACCCCAGGATTACCTCTGGCTTGTTTGTTCTTGTGGGGGTTCAGGCCTCTGTGGCATACCAATTGCCTCTCTTCAGGCCACCCCACTGATAGGGGCATTTCCCTTCACTCATCCAGATTTAGTCCCCAAGGTTTCCACTGTATGTTCTTATATTTCTTAAGGGCAAGTTGGGCAGTCATTATGCAAGTCTGTTAAGGACAAGTCTCACTGTAGTGAGTTCCTAGAATACATTGCATATTTTCAGACTCTACCTATTAATACATGAGACCTGTAGGTTACAATAAAAATCACCATGGCAACAGGTAACCACCAGTGTAATAGTGGCATAAGTATCAAGGAAACAACCAACAGCTTTCTGATTGAACTTAAACACACTTGTCAGAATGGTACATATTCCTGCTACTGTAAACTAGAATAAGAACTTAAAAAATGAAAGGAAATAGATCAACAGGGAAAAACAGCCAATGAACATATAGATAGGAAGACAGTATACCAAACTGCTTTGTTAATACTCAATAAGCATTTAGCACTCTGCCTAGAAATCATCTTCTACAAGAGAGGTAGAGAATCTTAACATCTGACAGAATAGAGCCTACACCAGTAGAAAATCAATGAAGTGGCCAGCTGTAATACAGATTACTAGCAACTTGGCAGTGCTCTTCCAGAATCAGGCCACCCTAATCTCTCCCCATCCTAAGGCTTGGGACATGATTGATACCAACATGCCTCTATAGACTATGAGGAACTGAAGAGAGATAAGATCACACAGGGGAAACCTTAGGCATCAGAGCTGGATGAGTGAAGGGAAATGGCCTATTAGTTGGGTGCCCCCAGGAGGATCAACTTGGTATGCCACAGATGTCTGAACCTCCTCAAGAGTAGACAAGCCAGTCCCATGGACCCTGAGGTCCATAGAAGTGGCCAGGTAGGAAGGTGGGAGAGAGTGGGATAGATTGATGATAGGAAGGGAGGGAAGGGAAGGATGGAGGATGGAGTAAAACTAAAAAATAAACTGAAAAAATTTATCCTTTTAAAAAATTTTTTTATTATTATTTATTCAATTGTGCATGTATGGTATATGCACGTGTGTGCATGTATGTGTGTGTGCAGAACCACGGACGAATTCGGGAACCACCATGGACCGCCTCCACCTCCTTTTGTTTACTCTTCCCCGGGATTCACAGGCTCCACCCTACCAGAACCAGAAACGCAGGCCTGCCCCCACTTCTGCCTGAGGTCTAGGATCTGAACTCAGGACCTTCCACCTGCAAGACAGAGGCTCAACCTCTGAGCCACCTTTCCAGCCCCAAAAATTAATCTTTCATATTTTCATACACATATAACATATTTTTGTATGAACTTTTGTGTGCGTGTGTGTGTGTGTGTGTGTGTGTGCATGTGCGTGCGTGTGTGTGTGTGTGTGTGTGTGTGTGTGTGTGTGTAGGACCAAGGGTGACTTCAGGAGTCATTCTGGATTGCTTTTACCCCCTTTTTTGCTTTGCTCTAGAATTTACCAAAGCCAAAAATGCAGTTTGCTGCCATTTCTGCCTTGCATTTTTACAAGAGGCCCCAATACCAAAACTCAGGTCCTTCTGCTTGCAAGACAGAAGCTTAAGCCCTCAGCCATCTCTCCAGTCCATGCAAATATAATGTATTTTCATCATTTCTGTTCTTCCTTTCTCCCTACCACTGAACTGTTTCCCACTAATCCTTCCCCTCCCAGCCTACTTTGTGTCTCCCCAACTTGTCCCATGACCCCATGCATTTAATTGGGTTGCTTGCATGAGCATGGGTGGAAGGCTGTTTGCCGGAGTCAGGGTATTGCACTGTTGTTGACAAATTCATGACCAAGGGCTTATGGGAGAACAAGGAGGTTTTATTCTGAACCAAACTTGGCAGGAGAGTGAACACCAACACCAAGAGCCAAAGGAACTGACCACACATATCAACATAATGGCTGAGAGAGGGACAATCCTGACTTGCCAGATCAGTGTGCCCGAACGAGCATACAGAAAGACAGCCACCTGCACTTCAGGCAAAGTTCTGAACCAGTTCCCTCCATCTTATTCACCTGCCTGGGGATTAGCCCTACCCACCATGGGCTAGGCCTTCCCCATCAACTAGGCAACCCTCTGCAGGTTCACTCTGGGCTTAACTCAGATACTAATTCTCTTCAAAGGAGCCCAAAGCTTAAACCCTCAATCATTAAGTTGACACCTATAACTAATATGATATAGATTGTGACCTAACCTGATAAAGAGAAGCTAGAACCAGAGAAGAGATCATGGATGACAGACCAGGGCTGAAAAAGGCCTTTCTAACTATAATAAACGCTGAATGCCCAGCCTGGCTTTATAAGTTTGACACACCTCGGTTCTCTCTTTGGACCTATCTTGGAATGCTTTTCCTGTCTTTTAGGTGACAATCTTCAGACGGCAATAACAGTGGCCAGAAAGTCTGGAATGGTTTCTGAAGGTCAGAGAGTCATTCTTGTCGAGGCAAATGAAGCCACTGGGTCCTCACCAGCATCTGTCTCTTGGAAATTACTAGAAGAGAAGAGACACATTCCACATGGGAATCAGGTACCATTGAATTCAGACCCTCTGCTGTGTTATCTGACTTGTCTCACTGTGTGGGTGAGTGACAGCTGTGATAAGCTCGTGTTGAAATGACTTCAAGTCAACATGCTTCTCCAGATATCTAACAAAGGTGACATTCTATGAATCCAATTATATCAACTTTCCACATTGTTCTTACTGTGTTCTAAGGTACAGGTTTTCCCATGTGATGAAAACAGTCCATTCTCTGCACTTAAAAATCTCATTGGCTTTTTATGAGAAAGAACACAGCAAGCAAAGCTGTGAACTTAACTTTTCTTACTTCTCTTACTTGTCAGCCACCCCATTGGGTTCAAAGGGAATTCAGGCCTTGAGAGAAGCCATGCTGCGTGCATGGGAAAATCAGACTGTCTTTAGGGTAGGAAAAAATAATTTGTTCATTTATCTCCAGTCTTGTCAGTATTCTATTTCCATTGTGTCCTTGTGGGACAATGTTAATTCTGCAAGAACAAAAAGTAAGTTCTCACTTCAGGGAGAGATTTGTTAAGTTGCAGCACTTTTGCATTTTGCACTTGAAAAGTGTGAAATATGCCTTCTCTGGGACTCTTTGAGATCAACTAAGGAAGAGAAAGGGACATGAGCAAGTGATATTCTCATATTCATAAGTGACTATGATGTGTGAAGATTGAGCCAGCAAAGAGAAAGTAGTCTTTTGAAGAATCAGGGGTGGTGTGTGGAACCTTTAAAAGGAGACTCTGGTCTGTCTTCAGTCTCTTCTTTCAGATATGCTTGTGGTCTTAAGCATTCTAGCAAGTGCATAAAACATCTATATCTTGTCTTGCAGGACAATTACATTAACATCAGGGATGAAGTCTCTGATAATGACAGAGAAGGGAATTACCATTTTGCTCTAAGTGGAAAATCCTTTCATGCTATAAGCCAACATTTCAGCAGTCTACTGCCAAAGGTGAGTTCCAAAAGGGCAAAGATACCCCTGTGAAGTTCCTGAACATGTCACTGTAGCATGATCCTGAACAATGTCAAACTTCCGAAGAGGTAAGATATACCTCCCCAGTTCTACATATCATAAGAGAGACAGGCATTTACTCTTCCTCCCTTTTAGGTTTGAATGTAATAAACAAAATACGTCAGTTTTCCACTATCTCTATGATTGACATGTGAGCAAAGAACTTGCTCTCACTACATTGCCCTGGTGAGAGTGTCTCATGCTATAGTGGACATCTCACAAAAACTCAGGAAGGAGGAAAATATAAAAGAATGATACTAGATTGATGATGAAAGACATTAATTCCAACAAGGGACAAACTTAAAACTTTTCTTTTTAAAAAAATATTATTATTAATTAAATTGTGCATGTGTGCATGTATGTGTGTATGTGTGCATAACTACGGACAAATTCGGGAACCCGTGGACTGCCTCCACCTCCTCCTTGTTTACGCTGCCCGGGGATTCACAGGCTCCGCCCTACCAGGACCAGAAACGCTGGCCGCCCCTGCTTCTGCCTGGCGTCTATACGTGGGGTCTAGGATCTGAACTCAGGACCTTCCGCCTGCAAGGCAGAGGCTTAACCCCTGAGTCATCTCTCCAGCCCCTTAAAGCTTTTCTTATGAAGCCCAAACCCTCTGTAGGGTTGTGTAACCTATCTGCCAAAGAATAGGTTTTGACTGAACACTAAATTGAGTTTACTGCCACACAGAGCAAGGAGCACAGAGATATCATACAGAATTATTGAAGTTTATGGAAGGGAGCTGCTACAAGTTTTTATATCCTCAAAGCAGTCATGTACTGTAGGTCAAGTTAAGTTTGGAATAGTAGCTGCATTCCATGATTGGTCAAGTCACTATTTTACCAATAGTCTGTTCTACTAGTTCTGAGCAATTTGCTGAGAAGCAGTTGCTTTTTTACTTTCTAGGATCCTGATCTGTTGCTTTGCTACAATTGTTTAGATGCTACTAGTTTAAATTCGCATGAAGCTTGAATTTTCAGAACCATATTCTCCATAGTACCTGGGCCAAACTATGTAGGACATTATTTACATAAAATATTTTCTTAAGTAATACCTATGTTTGGCTTTCACTGCCATTTATTCAGTGATGAAAAGTCCCAATATCTGTCTTAAAATTATATGAGAAGTTTCTTGGAAGTCAACTTTTTCCCCATATGTGGGCATTATCAACCAGTCACTGTTCTCTTTTCAATTATCTCATGTGTAACTAGCTGACAGGATTTAAAAAATTCCCTATTTGAGTTCTTTGCAGATACTGATCAATGGGACCATCTTTGCAAGAATGTCTCCTGGACAGAAATCTAGTCTGGTGGAAGAATTTCAGAAATTGGAGTAAGTTCTTTGTAAGATACACGTGGAGACCTGGTAGAGGGAATGTAAGAAGTTCAAGGAGCCTTAGAATTGGCTTCGGTCAGTGCTTCTTTCTCTTCAGAGATATGATAGCCACTAAGGGGACTCTCAAAAAATAGCAAAGCCAGGGACACACTGTCCAAAGATATTGACTTAATTACTCATCTGGGACTCAAGCTGTCAACATTTTAGTAAAACTCTTAGTGTAAGTTGATTTTTGCATCCTAAATGGGGGAGCTGCTGTATCAGAATATAAAGGGCATAAAAGAATATGTAGTAAGATGGAATGGAGCAGCTATCTGGGCCCTGCTCCTGAAGGCTGATGAGAATGTAGACTTCACTTTTATAAGTTGTTATCACAGCGTGACAAGAGCGTTACTGAAACTCTAAATATTGCAATTTTCTTATCTTAAAGCATCCTTTCCATCCTGAGTCATTAAAATAGTTCTAACAAAAGATTTTCCATTTCTAGACAATGAGCAGTCTAAACAAGGTGTTTGTTTTTTTGGACCATTTGTTTCCAGTTCTTGGACTTTCATGGACTAGAGGCACTGGACTATCTTCATGTGAATCCTGCTTCTACTCCATCTTTCTAGTCACATGATCCAGTCATCAGGAGGATTTTTTATTCAGAAAACCTGTCTTTTCCTTGTAATTGGAAGCCTACAGGATAAAGCAGTGTAAAAGAAATGGCAACATAGTCTGTTAATGCTGTCAATAGTGCTTGTGCTTTAAGAAGCCAACTGTTCATAGTCTTGCCCAACAAGACTCCTCATAATACTATATCTCTAACCCCAAAAGCCATCCTGAAGCAGAGCTTTGTTTTTTGTCTTCAGCTTCTGAGCCTGGCACATCAGCTTTCAGCTGAGGATTGCTGAAAGGAGGGTGTCTTTTTTCTTTTGTGTTAGTAACACCTCCAAGTAGCACTTGCTCATCATTTCAAACTTTATTTGGCATTTCCAATATAGCATTTAATAATCCCAACATTTGGGGCCTGCGAAATGGCTCAGTGGATAAAAGTGCTTGGCATTGCTATGCAAGCCTGACAATCCGAGTTCCAGTCTCAGAACCCACATCAGGGTGGATGGAGAGAACCAACTCCATGCACGTAGCATGGCACGTATGTGTGCACTATAGTAAATAAAAATAAAATAAAAATGATTGTAGCATGTTACAGAACATATACATGGTGGTAAAATGGTAAGATGATCAAGTCAAAAATCTTGATTTTCTGTTTTCTAGATCAAATCCTGTGCCCTCTCCACTGTGTTGTGCATTAATCTCATCACAGTCACCTGGTGATCATGAGCATTCCTGTTATTTTTAAATATCTTATTAATTTATTTGAGAGAGAGAGAGAGAGAGAGAGAGAGAGAGAGAGAGAGAGAGAGAGAGAGAGAGAGAGAGATGCCCTACCACTAAACTATCTTGCCAGCCATTCCTGGTATTATGCAAAGAAAGCTGTCTTCTAATCAGTGAAGTCACACATCTTCATAAAGCACTGGGAGCCAGAAGTGATGCGTGCTGAGTTTCTCAATCTTTATAAACTGCTGAGTCACATGTCATTGTAGCCAGTCTTCTAAGAAAACCCCTTAAACTAAATAATGCATTTAAACCATGAATTAGGGTGATTGCTTTTTCTTTAACTAGAGAACTTAGCTGGTGAGCTGGCTGTGATCTCTACAATTCACATGGTTCCCTTTCAGTTACTTTGTAGGCATGTGTGGGGATGGAGCCAATGACTGTGGGGTAAGTAGCTGCCAGTTGGTGGCCACAATTTCTCATTGATACTATACTGGTGCTCTTTAGATACAGTGTCTGCTGGAATATACCATTTCCATGGATAAACTTATGTTTGGGGTTTGGGAGGGTTTTGACCAAATCTGCACAGTGACTAGATGGTCACTCTAGGCTAAATAAAGTAGGACTTGGTTCTACAGTTCCCACTCCTTTAAGCTGTGCATGAGTGTTGCTCATAGTAGCAAAAGAAAAGTAACTGCAAAAGACTCATTGGTTACTAGGTTAGATCAGGTAGAACTTGGCCCTCGAGTTCTCACTTCTTAACTCCGTGTCCCAATGTCATGGCTTTCTTAGATGACAGACAAGGTAATCTCTCTTGTCTCTGGATTAGTATTAGGTCCACAGGTCACCTCGTAGCCAGCTTAACAGACCTTTGTTTGATGGCTTCAGTAGAGGTATGTATACATAGGCAATAAGCTGACACTTTATTTTCAGGCTTTGAAAACAGCCCATGTGGGCATCTCTTTGTCAGAGCAGGAAGCATCAGTGGCTTCTCCTTTCACTTCCAAAACTCCCAACATTGAATGTGTTCCTCATCTTATCAAGTAAGTAAGCACTTACCCCAGTGTTGTTTTCTTTCAGGTACACATAGCATCATTGTGCGTAGGCAAGGGCAGGGGGACAGTCTGTGCTCTAGTTAGAGAGGATCATTTCAGGAAGAATGTAAGCATTCTACTTCCTAATGGACTTACCAGGAATTCTATACAGCATTGAAGAACAAGGCCAGTTCCAACAAAATAATTGGTTTGGTTCTATGTAAATGATTGTTATTGCTTTGAATTACTTTAGTGATCTTATTTGCTTAGATGCGTATTCCTATGGGACTGAGAGAATCCCATTTACCTTCCTTCCTGCTTGCCTTTTTGTTCTTCCTTAGGGGTACCTTTCCCATCTCCAGTTTCAAAATCTTTATTAATCTTTGTTGACTCCCATTAAATTCTCCCAGGATATATGTTTGTGGTGCATTTGGTTTGAAGACCAGAGACAACATTGAAGCCATTTGTGATTATCATGACTACCCTGAATTTATTGTTTAAAAATTACTTTTGAGTAGTACTTCAAAGTAGCCTCCAGACATAGGCTTTGTTATTATCTGTTTTGTAATAATTAAGAGTCAGAAAACATAACTGATTTGCCCAGGCTCATATAACTGAAAATGTTGGAGACTATATCAGAACTGAATTTGTTTATGTATGTTTTTACCTATTATTACACTTTTTCTACTACATTAATGTAATTATTTTATAAGCTCCTGCATTTAAAATATTTATCCACGCTCTTGACTGGATATACTGAGTGGGAAGACTTAGTGCCAGGACCTAAGGGAGATTAATAAAGACAGTATCTACAGAATTTGTTATGTGCTGTTGAGAAATAAAATGGGTAGTGGAAAAGGTCGCAACCTGGCTGGGGAAGAGGAATTGGCTGCTTCAAACAGAGTGTCTTGGGAAAGCCTCTCTAAGGACGTGAGAAATAAGAAGAAAGTTTCTTCTCAGCAGAGCAAAATGACAGCAGCGGGGCCATGATCCAGGGAAAAACATCTTGCTCTGAGGATCAGGTCTTGAATCTCAGGAAGTCATTATGACCATAAGTAAATTAAAGCCCCATCCCCCTCCCAATGAAAGAGAAAGTGGTATTTCACAGGTCATGTATTTCATACTGTAATGTACTATTAGCACAAAGCTAGTCAGTAATAACAGAGGAAAGTGCTCATTGTGTCCAGTCTATTTAAATTTGATGCAGAACTGATCTGATCTGAGTATGTTCATTATTTCATTATTTTAGTCTGGCTTTAGGGAAAGCTGAGATGGCCAAAGTGAAATTTGAACCAAATGTTTACCAAACTCCTGAAGCACTTGCTTGGAAGTACCTAAATACATTAAAATAACAATATATAAGTATACTATATAGATAACATACAGATAAGCAATAGTTATTTATTTCACTTTAGTTTACAGATGAAGAAACTGAGGTAAGGGAGCAAACCTTCCAAATCACATCGGCACTTGGGGGTGAGGTCTGGAACCAGCTCCCTTCTCCCCTGGCTCTGTGTTCAGGGCTCAGAAGTGGGAACAATTCCTGGCATAATGGACAAGAGTAGCTGCAGATCAGAGACCATTGCAGTCAAAGTCATGGACTTGGCCTGGAATGTGTCTTTCCTGAGCATATAATCCTTTAACTCCCACCAGCTCAAGGCTGTCAAGTATATGAGACAATCACATAACCAGACGTTACTCTTTTCTTGTCTTGAGCTCAGGAGAGATCACAGAATAATTGACTTAGTTTCTCCTATTGCTTTCATTTCACCCCCTTCTCATTCCTTTTCTTATACAGGGAAGGACGTGCTGCTCTTGTTACCTCCTTTTGCATGTTTAAGTACATGGCCCTGTACAGCATGATTCAGTATGTTGGTGTTCTGCTGCTCTACTGGGTATGACTTGGGATCTAGCATCTCGGTTAGCGAGAACTAAAACATCAGTGGGCCACTTAATTTGCAAAGCTTCTCAAAGAAAGGTGTAAAGAGTGTATCTGAGCATTATGAGTTTCTCTAAAAGTATCCTTAAGCATGTGGGGTGTGTGTGTGTGTGTGTGTGTGTGTGTGTGTGTGCACACGTGTGTGTGTGTGTGTGCGTGTGCAGAAGAGATCACTTGAGTGCGTGTGCCTGTGGAGGTCCAAGGGTGATAGCAGGAATCATTGTGGATTACTCTACCTCCTTATTGCTTTGCTCTGGGGTTTTCCAGGCTCTGCTAGGCTGCCACTATATCCACCCGGTTTGCCTGTGAGGCAAAGGTTTTAACCTCTGAATCATTTCCCTAGTCCTATCCTTAGGCTTTTACAAAATAAGTCAGATATAGACAAACACATGCAGGAGAATTGTTGGCATCATTTCTTTGACTTTCTGGTATAACTGAGCATAGTTCCACTTTGATTCTCACTGTTGCCTTTACCTTTTTGGACCAGGTCTTTCCAATTCCTTTCTTGTGGAGAAGATTCTCTGCATTGGGCAGTGCTTAATAACTGGGTTTCCTGATTATAAATGCTTGCCATGGCAGTGGTATAGACAATGAGCTTCCCACCTGGTACCACCGAATGTGGGACAGAGGAAAGACATGCAGTAGCAGCACATCCTTACATGGTATTTTCATCATATAGATATGGGACTTGAAAGTAACCCTAAGAACAAAGAAAGAAAAAAAATTGGTAAAATAAACAGGAAGCATTCATTTTGGAGCACATTCTAACTTAATTTTTAGTGCAATTAATTTAATGATGTGTTTGCACGAATTGAGTTTTATTTAGTTGTGTTTAACAGCTAGATGTTAATGTTCCTGAAGGTTAGCAATTTAATTTGAAGAATAAGTTAGCATACTTCTAACTCTCTGAATCAGATCTGAAATTGACATATGCTGTTAAAATGCATGTATCTGGTGATGGCTTTTATTATTTAGCAGGAGACAAAAGAATAGACATGCCTATTGTTCATGAATTCAGTATGTGAGCTTAGACTTTTTCATTCTTTTTAGTTACACACACCTATACAATGAATTTAAGTAATTTTCAACCTGTATCACACGGTCCCATCTCTTCTTATCCTCCTTCTCGATCTATCTCTATCTGCTTTTCATGTCTTTATTGTGGTAATGTGGCCCAATGAATTTCCTAAGTGTAGCCTGTATTGGCACGTACTTGAACACCTGTTGGAACATGGGCAATGTATCAGCCATTGAAGGAAGGGGCTCCCCTATCTACAGCTAGCATCTACCCACAACAGCCCCTCAGGGAGAGGTGGGCCTGTTGAGGTCTTCTAGTATGGGAATGCACACCTACTGCTAACACTGCGGGATTCTTTTTATGCTACTGGTACCTTCTTTAGGTCCATCTTCTTGCCCTCATCCTCCTAGACTAAATGTCATAGACTTACTTCTTTTAGATTATCTGCATTTTCATTCTCATCAATGAGAGGACTAGAGAGAGCTGAACTACTTATGGGAATTTGATCTTATTTTGAAACTCAACATGTTCAAAATAAAGTCACATGTGATATATTTTCAGCTCCTCTAAAGGGTGAAAGCGAGGAAGCAAATTTCTTGAAGTTGCTAAGACTTGAACATTTTTTAAAAAGAAAATTAAGATGATTTTTTCACATTTTGTAACATCTCACCTAACAACATGCAAACAGCATACATATTATGAGTTCAGCTGTGGTTATTTTCTGTTAGCGAAATTCGTGTATGATTATCACTTGTAGGTATGATTCTATTATGCCTGACTAAATCCACACTTTCTGTAGGGGATGTTCTCTTAACCCTGGGTAGTACTAGTGCACCAAAACTCAGCCTTGAGCACACTCTCAGAAGTCCTTCCTTGTGGGACACAGTTGCACAGGCACGACTTCCAACGATTCCACAGTTGCCACTTCCACCACCCTCACCAACCCAAACAGGCTACCAGCCATGCCACCTCCTCAGTAACATACTTGAAAGATCCTGTTATAGAGAGAAACTCAATGTAATTCATATCATACGCCAACCAAAAGCTTATGACTTTGTATTTTGATCTGCTTTCCTTTGTTTTTCCAGGAGACAAACAGCCTTTCAAATTACCAGTTTCTGTTCCAGGACCTGGCCATCACAACTCTTATTGGCGTAACAAGTAAGACACTTGGAAAAATTATTTTCCAGAGATGCCGTCTCAACTGCTTTTCTTCTACCTCAGAAAAATATGTGTGTCTTGAGGGACAGCAGCAGGGTTGTGTGATTTATTACCAAAGATAGTGGGTAATATCGTCACTGTTGATTACAGGAAGAAATGTTAACAAAGCAAAGGGTGATGTTTTGCTGTTTTGCACAAAATGTAAAGCATCTCTAAATGCATGCTAATCATTTAAAAGGAGGGAAAAAAGTACCACAAAAGAGGAGCAGATTTCAGAGTGCTTTTAGCTGTCATTACAGTGTGGAAGCTAAATGCTTTTGTGTTTCTGATCTCCAATCTTAGCTTCTCAGCATTAAAAGTGGCACTTAAAGGTAATCTTACCCTTCTAACCTCCCCACCCCAGCTTTCTAATGAATATACGAATTGTCTCACTAGTTTTCCTGCACATGGAAAACATTTAAATTTATGACTTTTTTTGGAGCTATTTTAGATTCATAGCAAAACTGAGACAAAGGTACAAAGATTTTCCTTTGCTTGTGTCCATGCACACCTTCCCTATATTAACAATAGCTCTCTCTTCCCAGCAAACTAACTAATGTACCTGTGACATTTTATGACCCTCCAAATCCTATAGTTTACTTGGATTCACACCTGCTCTTGTACACTATTGGCTGGTATTATGTCAAGTGGCATGTGTCTATCATACATAAATATTCTTTCAGTAGTCAAGAATTACTATTTGATTTAACAAATAAGCTGTGC
Organism: Typhlomys cinereus; assembly: GCA_023101885.1. Taxonomy (NCBI): domain Eukaryota; kingdom Metazoa; phylum Chordata; class Mammalia; order Rodentia; family Platacanthomyidae; genus Typhlomys; species Typhlomys cinereus. Next base: position 931,401 of record JALPQD010000488.1, read on the forward strand.
TCATAATTCTAATGAAGATTAAAGTTTTAACATGTTTTATTTTGTTTTGCTTATTTGACTAATGGAGATAATAACCAATATTCATGCTAATGCTAGCATTGTAAGGTAATGACTACAGATGAGATACTTTTTAAGATTATTTTTGGTTATTTGTTTATGTGTTTGCATATGTTGGTTATATGGGTGCAAATGTATCACGTTGCATGTAAAGAGAACTTTTTTTTGCAGTGTGTGTATGTGTGTGTACATGTGTAGAAGAGGGCACTTGCATGTGTATGCCTGTGGAGACCCAAGGATGACATTGGGAATCATCCTAGATTGCACTACCTCCTTATTGCTTGGCTCTGGGGTTTCTCAGGCTCTCCTTTCAGAGCTGGAAATGTAGGCCACTGCCATATCTGTCTGGAATTTTTCACATAGGATCTGGGATCTGAACTCAAATCCTTTTGCTTGGGAAGCAAAGGCTTTAACTCCTGAGTCATTCTCCTAACTCTCCCAGAGGATATTTTTTATTATGTTTTTTGCCTAATTATAAAAGCTCAATAGGTAACCCCCCATCTTATCCCAACCTTTTCCTTTTCCCATTGTCCCCCATTGCACTCTCCACCCCTTCCCATTCCCCCTCTCTTTCACCCCTTTTCCTTCCCTCCTCCTCTCTTGGTGCTTCCTGCTTTCTCCCTCCTATCCCTCAAAGCATCTGTTTATGTGGGTGCTGAATTTCCCTCTGAGTTGTTTACACTAGTGAGGGTTCAGGACTCAGTGGCATAGCTTCAGGCCCCTTCTTGGGCATTAGCATGGGAACTCTATTATGATTGTTTAACCCCTTACCTCTAAGGATCTTACTGCCTGAAGCCTTCTCCCCTGTGATCCGTGCTAGACTTTTGGGGGGGGGTTGTTGACATATCAGCCAGAGGACATTTTTACAAAACTAGTTCCACCTGTACATGGAGTTGAACTTACATGGGATAGAACTCTAAAACGCAGGTCACCAGGCATCTGCTGAAAATCCTTTCACCTGGTGAGCCCTCTCACCTGCCCCACGCTCTCCTTTGCTAGAGGTGGTTTAACAAGAAATAGAACCATCATTGTTTGGTATCTCCAAAGTTGGACTTGATCCAAAATGGTTTTAGATGTGATGCATGTTTTTAACTTTAAGCTTCTTTATAACCTGAAAGACATAGATAATAATAAAATACAATAAAACAATAAGGAAGTTGTTAGTTTTGAGCATTCATTTCCTTTGGTTTTAATACCTCTATATTTAATTCAAAGTTTATATCATTTACTTTTCTTAATATTAGGCTTTCAAATTTATTAGCAATTGATCCTCCTGGACAGCGTAGAGACACAGTTTGATCTGCTTTCCTTTGTTTTTCCAGGAGACAAACAGCCTTTCAAATTACAGTGTAGAGACACAGTTTTCTTTGTCATGCCTGTGGAGAAGTACACGTGTCGTGGTATCACTTTCATTCCCTCTTCTCATAATCCTATTCAAAAGTGCAGAAGAACACGCTGTTGCTGTCCACAGTGGCCACTTCTCCTGCCTCAAGCATGGGACTGGCGACAGCATTCTGTCAGACGGCTTTTGTTTCTTCCTTTTGCCTTGGCGAAGCCACACTGAGGAATTAAGTATCACTTAAATAACTGCAGCTTCTCCATCTCCTTTCCTTTTCTCACCTTCTAAAACTTGTTCTTGGATTGTCATATCTTAGGTATACGTCCTTCCTTTAAGTAATCTAAGCCAGTCTCATGACTTCAAAGTCATTTTTCTATCATGAAACCAGGTTTTATATATCTAGACAGAAAGGGCTTGTTCTAAACATCTTTGAATAGAACTCTTATTTCTTTTTAAAATATTTTTATTTTTTTGAAATTCTTCCAGAGCCAATATTCAATAAAATTATTCACTTACTGTTCGTATTGTTTAGTTCTCTAAGTATTTGGAATACAACAGTGAAACAACTCCTTTCCCATGGCGCTTACATTCTGTTGAAACACTACCATGGTCTATCTAGTTGTTCAAGGCCAACTTCTACAGTATTTCTTAGTTTTTCTGTGTTTTTCATTCTTCATGTCTAATACATGTATCAGCTCTGTCTCCAAAGCATATCTGAATTCTCTTCCTGTTGTCTTCACTATAACTGTCTGTTCTCTTGTGAGGTCAGCATCATTTTCAGAAGTGATCTTGTTTTCACTCTTGCAGCCCACCTCACATCCACACTGCTTTGGTAACTGATTCCCTATGGAGTTATCATGAATATCAAGTTTAGTTGTTACATTTACCTTTTATACAGCAGTAAGAATGCTTGTGAGCTTGTGAATATTATGATGTCATTCTCATGCTTAAAATGCTGCATGCTCATTAAGTTTAACTTGGGATGCTGCCCAACTCAACTGCTGATGTTACGACTTCCTGTGCCCGCCATGCTGGTCATTCTTATTCTTGGACAATGTCCAGCTGTGGTCACCAGAGAACCCTCACATTGGCCACACCCTGTGCTTAATCAGTCTCCCTTTGGATCTTGTATGGCTTTGATATTTTTACTATTACTGTCTCAGCAAAAATTTCACTACCTTTCAGGAGTACTTTCCACAAGTTGACATGATGGCATTTATCTTTGTTATTGATAGCAGTTGTAGTGAGTATCTACATTACTATAGATAGTATTGATAATGGTAATAATTTTAAGTCTTCCAATTCATGACATGGGATGGATGTCTTTCAATGTATATTTATTTTCTCAAAATTCTATCAGCAAAATTTTGTGATTTTTTTCAGTGTACAATCTTTGTTAAATTTATTCTTTGGCAGTTTTTGAGAGGAGATGTAGTAGGATTGGAAATGATATGTTTTCTTCATTTTTTTTTGAATTGTTCATTGCTCACATAGCTGCTTTTTATGTGATGTTCTCAATCTTGAAATATTGTAAATTTTATTAACTTAGTAAGACTCTTGTTGATTCTTTGGATTTACACTATATAAAATCCTATCATCTGAAAGCAAAGGCAGTTATTTGTTTTTTTCAATTTAAATTATTTTATTACTTTTCCTTGTCTCATTCATCTGGATAAAACTTCACCCTTGTATTTGATTCTGATTTCTGGGGAAAAGCATCCAGTCTGTCACTCCTGAGTGTGATGCTAGATAGAAGTTTTTTTTCATTACATGGTAGGCAGTCATGAGGATTGCATATTAACACCCTCAATTATGACAGTTCAGTGATACTGCTACTTTCCAACTCCATTTCCCCCTTCATGTTATTGATCTCACAAATTGCATCCTTCTTCATGTGAATCCAGTAATAAATATATATATATAAAATATAACTAGTGCATGTTTGTAAAATCATGTCAGAATAAAAAATGCAAATACAAACTCAAAGCACAGCTTAATTCAGCTTGTGTGTTTGTTAATACATTCTCCTTTCTCTAAAATAAATGAGTCTGGTACCTTTTCATTTAAATCTGAGTACATACAGTAATAACAAATGAATTCAATTTTTCTTTATTTGAGAATATTTTGATTTTTGCCCTCAGTTTTGAAGGATAGTTTTGTCAAACATAAAATTCCTGCCAGAATTTTTGTCAGTACTTTAAATTCATCCCCTCATTACTTGTGGCTTCCATGCTTGCTATGAGGAATTATTAGTTAATCTTACCGAAGATCCTTTGTAGGTGGAGTCACAAACACTGTTGTGTTTAGTTCTTCATACTTTAATTATAATGTCTCCTTGTTGTTCTCTGGGTTTAACTTACTATACTTCTTTGGGCTTATAAATGGGCAGATCAATGCCTTTTATCCAATTTAGGAAGATTTTAGCAGTCATTGCTTTTTTCAAATATCCTTTCTGTTTCTTTCCCTTTTCTGTTTTTGAGACGTGCACAGTGCACGTTGGTCTGCTTGCCTGTGATGCACAGGTCCTTAGCCTGTCTTTCCTTCTTTTTCATTCATAGCTTTGCCTCAGTCTTGATCAACTCAACTGCTGTTATCTTCTAGCTTGTTGATTCTTTCCCCTGCCTGCCTGATTGGCTGTGGAACTTCAACCTTTCATGTCTTGGACCTTCCAGATCTGTGATTTCTTCTGGTACTTTTTAGCAATTTCTGTATTTTTGTTGACAGTCTCACTTTGTTCTACTCTTCTGGTTTCCTTTGGGTTATTTTGGCCCATTAGTTTGTTGAGGATTTTTTTTAAAGAATATTTAAGAAAACTATAAAAAGCCATAAAATCTAATGTGTGGGTTACTTGCGTGATGGTTTTTTTATTCTCTTTTTTCTGAAGAGAATTATTATGTAGTAACTTTGGAAGCCAGGTGATTCTTTCCCAGGGTTTGCCATTGTTTTTCTGGTGTTAGTTGAAGGCTGTAGTGATCCACTTTGTGACTTTTTTGAATTATATTGACAAAGAACCGCAGCTGTGAATCATAATCAGTGTAATTTCTGTGCTTTAGCAAGTGACAGAGATTTTTCTTGAACTCCAGCAGCTAAAAACCAAACATACAAATAAAAAAAAAGCTCTGTGCTAGAATATGCACTCAGCACTTGAGAGACCTGCAAAGTCTAGAGATCTTCCAGGGCAAACCCCTTGGATCATCTCGAAGCATGTGCCTGTCCTTGGGAAGGTATCTGGTTTTTACATTTTACAAAGTATGACCAGGTGTTATCGAATGTCCTCGTTTCTCCAACAAAATTTCCTTAGCTTTCGGTTATTGTGTTTCCTGGTAATCTTTTTCTGCAGACAGGTATGAGCTGTTATCTAAAATGATTTCAAGCAATGTGTTCCTTTCTGCCCTGAGTTATTTGCACATTAGGTGAAGTGGAGATGAATGTATGGCATCTGTTCTTATGCAGTGCCCAGACTGATTATAACGTCTGCTGACTCAGCCTGTCCCTTCTGTCATGGGGAGCCAGATATCCTCACAATGAAGGCAGGGTCTCTGCTTGAGGACTGACCCTGCTAGGAAAGGAGTAAGGCAGGAACCAGCAGAATGTCACAAAGCTTTCCTGCCATTTAAAGTGTTTTTGTTTTTCCTCCCCTAAAATTTACAATCCACTGTGTAGCTACCAACCTTTGTTTTGCAGAGTTCTGGCTACTTGGTTCGGACAGTTTTTTTTAAGTGTTTTCCAATGTTTCTCCAGAATGATGGGAACTTTCAGTATGCCTTCTCCAGACTTAGGGCGTGTTTCTCCTTGTTTGTCATCAAACATCTGAAAACATCAATGCATACTGTGCTGTGGTATAGATAGAACATACTTATGGAGCATGAGACTGTAATGAGCATGTTTTTGCATCCTCTTTTTTTTTAACATTAGGATATATTTCCAAAAGTAGAAACAAACAATGGGACAGTCCTCATTTTTTTCCATCTTTCTTTCCCTATGGTTCTGAAGTTTTGTATCAGTTTACATCCCAAAACAGTGTATGAAAAGGGACAAGCCACCACTCCCTTAATTATCGCTTGATAGATTGTTTAATAAGCAAAAATACAAGAATACAATATTTCCCTACTCTCACAGATGTAAAGCTTGGATTTGTTTTGTAGTGAATCTGAACGCTGCCTACCCCAAGCTGGTGCCTTTCAGGCCTGCGGGACGGCTGATCTCTCCTCCTCTGCTACTGTCAGTCATCCTCAACGTTCTGCTCAGCTTGATCACACACATCGTGGGTTTCATCCTGGTGCAGAAGCAGCCGTGGTATTCTGTGGACTTGCAAAAGTAAGATCGCCATCTCCATGGAGACTTCTCTGTTCTGATTGATTTTCTTGTAATATTTTATTTATTTATTTGAAAGAGAGACCAAGAATGAGTGAGAGTGATGAGAGAAAGAAGAGAAAGAGGAGAGAGAGAGAGAGAGAGAGAGAGAGAGAGAGAGAGAGAAAGAGAGAGAGAGAATGCATGAATGCATGCTATGTGCACAGGTAGAGGTCAGAAGACATAGTGCTCTCCTTTTACCAGGAGGGTGGCCAGTTTGATGAGCAGGTGTAGTGCCTCCTGAACTATCTCATTGGCACCTTACGTTCTAATTTCTATAAAGCAACATATGTCTTTGCTGAAACTTTTGGTTTCCTTAAGTCCTTAGGGTGAATTTTCAGCAATTGTTTCTTCTTTGTAACAGCTTGATGGTGTCATTTACTGGTACTTACTCTTCCATCCCGTGTGTCATATGATCATAATCTCTGACCATCTACTACATATGGAATGGCTACAAGTTATAATTTACCTGGTTTGTGCCTAAGTTTAAGCGATGTTCAATGAAATGACTAAGGTCCTTTCTCTTTAAACTGTTCAATGATAAATTACACGGTCACCTTATGTACCACTTATCTGAGGTCTTATGGCATTCAAGAGAAGAATCATACCTTGTTTATTTCTTTCTGATAGAGCATTAACACATGGTATGCATACAATTTAATGAATCAGTAGACTGCTGAATATATATATATAGGAGACATAGAGACACAAATGTTTTCTGCAGTCTCACCATCTTAATACACAAGACTTTTTGTTTCCCTTTTCAGTAGTTTGGTTTCCTGCACAATGAGAAATGAAAGCATCACAGAGCAAACGACTTCTCCAAATATTCCCGAAAAAACTGGAAGTAATGGCTCCTTTGCAAGTTTCGAGAATACTACAATATGGTTCTTGGGAACAATCAACTGTATCATTGTGGCTTTTGTGTTCTCTAAAGGAAAACCATTTAGGAAGCCCACCTATACAAACTGTGAGTAACACAGGATAAATCAGAGGTGTGGGGTCATTAGAACAGACACACCCAAGCCATGCAGGACCAGTTGCAGAGGCCGCTCTTGACTCCTGATCGCCTCTCTTCTGCTCTGAAGCTTCTAGAAAGTACATTGCCTGGTTGCCATGGTTCTTTGCTCTTTCCATCAATGAATACCAGGGCTCATATTTTCATCTCACTGCCTCACCCAAAGTTTGTCTTTAAGTGCTTTCTTTTCTGATCCCTCCAAATTGGGAAGAAAGATCATTATTTCTTTACTTGTCAGTACTTGTTAGAGCTCATCCTGGGAGAAGCAAGAAGGATCACAGTCCTCAGTGGGAGATTTTCTCCTGATGCAAAGACAGTAATCAGAGTTGCATTGTGAGCTGCTGGGTCCAGCCCAGAGGAACCTCGCTACAGAGGATTGTAGAGTTTTTGACTGGAGTGGCACCTATCTTCTCGAATTCTAGGGTGTGAGGTATGTTAGGAGAAGTGGGTGACCTACTCAGCCTCTGAATTATTTTTTTTACTGCCACTGACCCTCTAATTGTGAAAATTTGAAGCACAAGTTAGAGGATCAACATCCTTACAAAAGTTTGCTCCTGGGAAGATTATTTTGTCCTCCTCGGTGGAATGAGGGAAGCAGTTAAGCACCATTCTCTACCTAATTTCAAAGTAATTCCAATTACATTTCAATTTGTGGCATTCCCCATTTTCTAGAAAAGGATCTGTGTTAGATTCAGGTGCTTCAACATTGTCAAAGCATTTGTTGAAAGCGCATTGACCAATGTTATTCTCTACACATTTACCACTTGTATCAGTTGGAATGTGTAACATGCATGTCAAAATTTCCACTTGCCTTAAGGACAGGCATAAACTATATTATACGAGATCGACTGCATAGAAATGAGGACTCTGTGTGCACTAAGCTTGCACTGTGTGCACTTGGGTTTAAAAATCAAGAAAATACAATCCGCATTAACTGAGAGCCTGTCTGTTCATAGATGTGACGCTGCTCACTCTGATTTCTTGTAATGATAGCTGTGCTCTTCTTTCCTCAGATGTATTTGTCCTTGTCCTGATTCTACAGCTGGGCGTGTGTCTATTCATTTTATTTGCTGATATTCCAGAACTATATAGGCCTTTGGACGTAAGTCTCTTTTCTGGGCTATGATGCTCAAAACATCAAATATGATGCTCTGGGATATGCTGCTTCCAAAAACAGGTCACGATCACAAATGACATGGACTCTTGATGCTAATTTTATGCCTTCTGGATGTCAGAGTTTGAAAAAATGTTAAATTATATCAATGTCTTCATTTCAGCTGATCAGGAAAGTCCATAATGTGTTGATTTTCTAAGATCAAAGGTAATCGTTGATGAACTATCGGAACAGTTTTCATTGAAAAGTTCCCCTGCAAGATTGGAAAAATCTATTCATACATTTTCTCTTTCAGCTGTAATACTATTTTCTCCTGCATGCTGCACTTTTGAAACTGTTTAAAACAGTTTTGCCCGAAACATATTTTTGCTTAATTCTCAAGTCTGTACTTGCACTTTTTGACCTTTTCAGGCCGTGTTTTGCTGTGTGAACATGGTTACGGCTGAAAGCTTATTTTCAGAGATGTCGTACTCATCTAGCTTGTGCATTCTCTTAGCTTTTAAAATATGGATACAACTTTGAAATCTTACAAGATACCATGTTTTAATATACTCAAGGGAGGGAAAATATTAGATTCTTTCAAACTATTCTACTTTTGAATTGAAATGAACCATAGCCAAGTGTCTCTTACACTGAAATACAACATAGAAAAAAAAAACAGTGAAAGGAATTGAGATTTTCTTTCTCAGCATTTATCTGCCTTCTTCTCTGTCTCTAAGATGAACTTTAAGAGAAACGACTTCTGATCACACTCATTCTTGTAGCACTATACCTGACTTGCTATGGTACACATAGCAAAGAGATGGCTGATCAACATACAGATAAACATTTAGGGATGCGGGCCAACAGAACCTTCCCAAGCCCACAGGGACACAGGACGTGTTTCTTTATCTTACAAGTGCATTGCTTTCGTTAGTCAACATATATACTATTGTTATGAAGATCTCTTCACTAATTAGCTTAAGTACTGGCTAGTGACAAGAAGTCTTTGCAGAAGCAAAGTTAAGCTTGTTTAGTTTAATCACATCCCTGGGTCTAGAACTCTTACAAACAATACAGTGCTCTTAAGTAATAAAACAGGAAGACTATTTGATTGGAGGAACCTGTGTGAAGCCCTCATGATTGCAAAGGATCCCAAAAGATTACTGTTCAATTTAAGAAAAGCTATCTTTCTTGAGATTACATAAAACATGTATTTGTTTTTAGAAAAATGTAGGTTCTTCAGGCAAAAATGTTGTGATCTTATTCATTATCCTGCCATCTTTTAAAATTCATACATTATGAATGTGTTGCCTCCAATTTATGATGTTCCTTTTATTTTGAATGGAACCATGCTGTTTTGCAACCTAGATACTGCTTACTTTAATTTTTAATAGGAAATACATTCACATGACTTAAAATTAAAAAAATAAAAAAATAACAAATATCCCTCTCAACCTATCTTCCTTCTGGAGGTAACCTATACCACCAGGATTTTTACATGTTGTCATAATTTATACATCTATAGAAAAGTATGTTCTTGTGTGTGCATATCTTTGCCTACCTTTTTATACAACAGTCACAAGCTATTCCATTTGTTCAATATTTTGAGCTACAGATGATGAGATATAGATGTGCAGGAGAGAGGGAAGAAGGGTCAGTGAGAGGTGTTTCAATCTGCAGTGTAGTTAAGAACTGTCTACCAGGAATACTTGGTGTCTCTGGAATGAGAGGAGATGAGTCTCACGAGAACCCAGGCTGTCCCCATTTGCTAACTGTCAGCAAACCCATGGGAAGCAAGTCTTTGGGCGGAAGTTGTGGTGCATTTTGGGTACAGTGTTTGAGGTGTTCAGTATTTATCTTCCCAACAGTGGGAGACCCGAATGAAATATTTTCATAGCTGTGTATATTTGTCTTCCCACCAGCAGGAGATCTGAATGGAACATTTTCATGGTCCTGCTAATGGTCCTGCACCTTGTATCTTCACAGTGTATTTTGGTCATTGCTCTTTATCAAGGCATGGAATCTTCCTCATTCTTTTTGAATGACAATATACTATTTTATCATATACGTATGACTATTTCATAGTTTAGATTATACATGCCATAATTTATATTTAGTTTCATATGGATGGATATTTGGTTGGTTCCAAGTATTTTTTCATTACAAAGATGCCAGAAAAGAACCATGTACATATATCATTTCAGCCATGAACAAGTACATGAAAGGGATGAATTCTTAGAAATGTATTTAAATTTCTAAATTTGAGAAAATTGGTCTCCATGGAACTGTATCAAATTTTACTCCCACCAATGATTGAGGTACTATACAAGACACGGTGCATACAGGAACCTGAACTTGGCTTTCATCCATCCATCCATCCATCCATCCATCCATCCATCCATCCATCCATCATCCACTCATCATCCTTATATAGTAGACACCATGTCTGGAAGGGGCTGGGGAAGAGACAAAGAGAGTTGGAGAAAATGAGTTGATTTCGTTCTCATTTGCTCCTTGATTACTATTCTTGAGAAGGTATAGGCTCCCAGGCCATAGACACAGCCCTGCAGAAGCAGCGCTGACCTAGGACTCAAGAGCAGAACCATGGCCAGTAAAGCATCAGAGGAAAGAAAGCCGTATTGTCCAGTTTGGATATTCCACACATGTATCCTCAGAGATGCTTGGGAATAAGTCACATTACTGCATTCCCTCTTCAAAACAAAACAAAGCAAGCAGATGAAAGGGTAGCACCATTATTTATTTTCATTGCAAAGTATCCAAAATTATTTTAGGAAAGGTAGAAATTATACATAAAAGAGAGACTGAGACAGAAAGGAAAGTAAACCAGTGATATGATTCCCAAGTCATTAAACTGCTAAATATAAACTTGCAATATTATATATACTTTCTGGGCATTTTTTAAAAAAAATTCCTTGTATGTGCAAATATATGTATGTCGACTGTAACATACAAACATGACATATAATAAATATATATTTCTCTAACTTGTGATTTAAGCCTATGTCAATGTATATTGTGTGCAAAAGTGCCACCACTGAGGAACTTTCCAGCCCCTAGTTGCTTTGAGACTAATTGTCCTTCACCATCTCTCACCAGCTGCTATGCACTCCTGTCCTGTGGAGAGTCTACATCGTCATCATGCTCAGCTCCAATTTTGTGATGTCCCTCTTTGTGGAGGTATGTGCCCTCAGGCAGGTGGCCGCTGCGTATGAGTGGGACTTCGTTCTTTAAGCATCTGAGAATGGAGAACAGCTTTGGTGGACAAAGGCTCTGTGTCTCATTGACTCCCTTCTTTTGCACTATGAATAGGGGACTGCTCTCTGTGAACTCCATACAAGCCATTCATTTTCTCGTCTGTAAAGTAGGGCTTGGGAGGATAGATTATGATCTTTAAAGTTCTTTCCATTTTCGAAATTCCCAAATAAAGACTTAAAGAACTTACGTTTTAAACTGAGGTATGATTTACACACCATGAAAGTCCATCCCCCTTGGCAACAGTATTGAATCAAAAATTTCAGAGGTTTTTAGCACAGTCACCAAAGTATGCCGCCAACAACACTGCCTAATTCCAGAACTTTTTTGTACTGTGCCAGTTAGCAACTGCTCTCCGCTCCCTCCATCTTCCTCAACAGCCACTAATGTATTTTCCATTTATACACATTTGTCTCTTTGGGACATTTCATATACATGAAATTATTCTGTGTATGGCTTTACTTTTTCATTTTCTTTTCTGGGAATCAGATCCAGAGCTTTTGTACCTGTTGGGCACATAGCTGAGCTCAGAGCTTTTTCAGACAGGGTATCACTGTGTAACCCAGGCTGACAATGAACACACAATACTCTTGCCTCTGCCTGCTGGGATTATAGACATGTACCATTGTGTCTTGCCCGTGTGACTTTTTTATCTGACTTCCTTCACTAGATAACTCATATCATTTTTGCTTTCTAATGGGAAGTGAGGCTTAGAGTGAGCTTTTCTAGTTTTCATCTCATAGCTCTTCTTCCTCAGGGAGAAATGAACTTACCCTTTTCTTCCTCTTCTCATCCCTTCTCCTCTCTCAGTGCCATTAGAGAGTCTCCCTTCTTCAAAGCCCATGAAGAAGGAATGCAATGTGGTATTCCATCTGTTCCTATTCATAAGCTGAATTATATCAAAGTAGCTGGTTTTAGCAGCCATGTTATTCTTGAAGGGCTATAGGAGTCTTACGACCTGTTGTTCATCTCTACAAGTACTACGAAGGGCAGAACCTGTGGGAACCTATGACATGCAGGCAAGGACTACAACAGGAACCCATGGCAGGACACAACACTGAAGCAGGGTAGACTGGAGCTTCTTGCCAGAGGCCAGACCAGAGTGGGCCAAACCTGAGTGAGCAGTGTAGTTACCTGGCAGGAGTGGTAAAATGGTAAATTCAAGCATGCCAAGCCCTACTACCCTCACTGGGTTCACGTTCAGTAGTTCTGGAGTCAATGTGGGAATCTGCATGCCTATGCGGTTGCCAGGCGGCTGCTGCTGTGTTGGGTTCAGGCACATTCTAGACCATGCATTCTCCAAAGCAAACAGATCAATATGGGTATCCACAGACCAAGGTGCAGAAAGGTGGTCCCTGCCCTTTAAAGGAAATCTAATGTACACATTTTGCCCCCTGTGTCTCTGTTTGGAACATCTTTTCCTGTGAAAGTATGTTGACATTCTATTCTATCCTCCTTGGCACAGCTATGCAACTGACCTCTTCTTGTATCTTTCGTGATCCCCAGGCCTGCTTGGCAAATAGCAAAACTCACTAAGAGTAGCTTAAACAGCAAAGATATATATTTACATCTATCTATCTGTCTGTCCGTCCGTCCGTCCATCCATCCATCCATCCATCCATCCATCCATCCATCCATCCATCCATCATCCATCTATCTATCTATCTATCTATCTATCTATCTATCTATCTATCTATCTATCTATCTATCTATCTATCTATCTATCTACACACACAAAGATAGATAAAAGAACAAGATATGAGGTAGGGTCTACGTGATTCACTTGGAGTCAGGGACCTGCATTCGTCTTCTTCTCCTTCCTCCTCCTCCTCTTTCTGTTCCTCTTTCTCCTCCCTCCAGCTTCACTTGTGTTCCATCCTCCTGGTCTTGTTGTTTATGGTGCTCAGATGCTTCCTCATAGTTGCATGATGTATCTGCTTCAGGGTGAGGAGTAAGCAGAAGAGGGTTCCACAAACTTTCATTCCTTCAAATCTGAACTTATCATTCAACAAAAGTTTTCCTGCAGCCCACCATCAGACTTCCTCATAGGCCTTTTGGGTAAGACCTGTCTCCTTATTATACTGAGCAGAAAAGCACTGTGGAAAAAGGAATGACAAAAGTCAGACAGATTGACTTGGATTACTTGTTTGTTCGTTTATTTTTCTGTTCAGATGGGCAGGAAGTAAGGAATTGGGAACCAAAAATATGTAAGAATCGATTCTACCTGTGCTTTCAATTTGCATGGTAGAAGCTCAGGACAGATCACTAGCAATGCCTCTGTTTTGCAGTGGAAAATGCAAACAGTCACAAAAAGCTCTCTCTCTCTCACTTGATTGATGGCCTGCAAAGTTTCCTACAGTTCTGCAACTGTTAGACTTAAAAACTGGGAACTGGCACCAATGTTCCTGCCTTACCCAGCTCCAAGGAGGATTGCAGTGCTCCTGTTACAGAGACACTTACAGAGACAGTACTGCTGTTACAGGAAAGTCAAGTGACAGGTCTGGCCCCGTGAGCCAGAGGTTTGCAAGAAGCTGGTGAGGACTCCATGTATGTTCTTGCCTGCCAGAGGACGACTAGTGTGCAGAGGAAGGTTTTCTGTCCTTTTCATGACAATGACATCCACTAGCAAAGATGGCGGATCCTAGGAAAACTGCTATGTTTTGAACATCTCCTTGCGGAAATTAGCTCAGTCTAGAAAAGGGACCTGTGCACAGGCACACTAATTGGTTCTGTTCTCTTTTATTATAATGTCTAAGATGCTCATCTTTTTGACCAAATATGATTGCAAGATAGAAATTTCTACATTCTGGATTATAACTGATCTCACTTAAGGCTCAGCCTGTCATGAAATGAAGTTGGAAGTTCAACACATTTCTGGAGAGATGACCCTTTTCTAATATTAAAAACTTGTTTCACTAAGAGTGAAGGTTGGAGGTGTGTAAGGAAAATCTTGGTGTACTGCCATTTGTTTTTAAATGAGAAGCTCAGAAAGTTGGGTGAAGGTGGCAGCTATGCCCTGCCCTGCCCCCATTGTCAGCGGAGTTACACTAATCTTTTCAACAAACACAGAGAAGGGATTATCATTTAGAACCACAGAGACGCCAGCTAATTAACAGGCTTTTTCCCCCTCCTTTTCTTTAAGGCTGGGGATTGGACATAGATCTCAGACTAATTAACTAATTAGTTCCCTGGTGTTACAGCTGGAATTGAATCCACATCTCTCCAACCCAAAGACTGAGACCTATACCCAGATTTCATAGGCCTGGATTCACAACCTTGCAACACTGTGCTATGATATACCTAAGACATATCACATGCATGGTGTGTCCACACTTGGTTACACATGGTGAAAATTATTCTACAAACTTTCATTTCAAATTACATGGAAATTATATGCATGCTTTGAAATACAGAATTTTGAATGATTTTAATTTTAATTTAGATATGGAATTCTAAAGAAACATCTTTGGGAGAGGCTATTTCCAGTTTAAGGGCCAAGTCCTTCCTTGTAAGGATATTTTCCTCTCCGAGAAGAGTTACTTAAGTAGAAGCATTTGAAAAGCCAATAAAAATGCCTTCTTGGGATTTGTATAACTCAGGATGTTTGTTAGTCTAAGTTGCTTAGACTTGCAGTGCCACATGGTCTGATTTTGACCTGTGGAGTCAGAAACTTCAAATAACAACGCTTTTATCTTGCAGGAGGCCATTATTGAAAATCGAGCTTTGTGGATGGCAGTTAAGAAATGCTTTGGCCATCAATCCAAAAGCCAATATCGGATATGGCAGAGGACCTTGGCAAATGACTCAAGCTGGCCCCCGCTTAACCAAACCTCCTACTCTGACATGCCGGGGTGTGGCGGGGAGGTGTCCTACAGCAACCCTGTGTTCGAGAGCAACGAGGAGCATCTTTGAAGGTGTGACCTTGGGTTGATGCCGCAGAGAAACAAAGACAAAAGGGACCTGTTTCAGTGATGTTAAAGCCGTCAGATGCTAACAATATCATCTGGAGTTTGGGGGATAAATGGTCAAATCATGGTGCACATTAAAGTTCATTTGTTAAAATCGATTCTATAAAGAAGAGGATTGCTTTCAGAAGATGGCTTTCCTTCTAATTTCTGAATGTATTGGTGACATCTTCTGAGCCAAGAATGGACCAAAGAGTGTGATGCGTCAAGAGATAGGGTGTAGAAGGAAAAAATATGGCATCTTTGTTCTTAGGATAGTTCTTTCTTTTATTAAAATGCATCAAAGGGCTGTCAGATTGTGTGTATTCATAGAGTTGTCACATGTCAAGGACCATCTTGAATTTTCACTTCCTCAACAGAAAAACTAATGTAAAGGGACCTTGGTCCTAATCTTCACTGTTTGACTTCTTCTCCTTTAGTGAACTTTTCAGATTTGTGACTTTTTTTAAACTCTTACTTTGACCTTCCTCTATGCTACAGTAAATGGCCCCTTACTTCAGGGTTGCTGTAAGTGATTGGAGCAGGTGTTTCAAGGGTCTCGGGCTTGGCTTAACACTGTGCTGCTTCTATTTCATTATTTTTGTGCCAAGTCTCCCTCTTTTCATTTTCATGCTATGCATGTATTCAAGAGCAGAATGGGCATTTCAAAGAGCACTGGTAGTGTTCATTGCACAGTTCTGTCAACTATCTGAATCTCTTCCACGTTTACAGAGCCCTTCATTTTACATTCTTAACTCCAGAAATTTTTACCCTTCTTCTCTATTATTTTGGAGAACTCCAAATTTTGTGAATTCTGCATGTGGTATGTTGATATGAACGAGTTCTCTCACAACTTGTATGTTTCTTGACTTCATATTGGAGAAACTAACCACTGTAGTTACCCTTGGTTTGATTCAGCATTGACAACACCTATGCTTCTATTAGGTCTGTGAACAATGACCAGATCCAGTGAAACACACACCCAAAGTATTTTAGAGTAAAACAATTTTTTTTTATTATGAACACAAAATCCTGAATGAGTTGTTCTGAGTAGGAGGTAAGTACTTGGCCCAGAAGCCTTTGCCTACTCATCATGACACTGCGAGCATTTCTTCCCCAACTCGGCTCTCCTTCGGGGTTGAGGCCCTGGGACTGCAGCTGCTTCTGGGAACATGATGTCTCTTACCGTGAAGGTATCTTGTTGATTTAAAAATAAGGCACAAAGAATGTTCCATGTCCCAACGTGGCAGTAGTCATTGTCTTCCTAGACAATGTGTCACCACCCAGACAGAAAAATCTTTTTCTAAAATTGACAACTGTTTTCAGGAGGGTTCTTGGGATAGGCAGGTTGTAGGAGGTCTCCGTCCCTAACTCTGAGCAAAAACTACTGCATACCTCATGCTTCAGAGAAGTCCTTGTCACTTATTTTCCCCTCCACTGACTTGTTGGAATCGTTCCGTTCTGGGGCTTCACTGAACAGGCAAGGGTGGTGAGACTAGACACAGGCCTCACATATAGGTCTCCTGAGCCTTATATTGTTTCCAAATCACTCCCAATTACAAGACCTGGGTAGGGTTGGGTATTCTGTGTGACCTCATCATCAGGCAAAGAATGAATTTCTTTGCAGTTTGAAGCATGCGAGCCCAGTACTTAAGAACAGGCCTCTGGTCAAATGAATGGTAGGCGTCCTGCCAAACTCAGGCGAGGGGTGTGTTTAAAACAAACAAAAGTGAAACACAAGTATCTGTTTGTCTTTCTGAGGCTCTGAATTGCTCTTACCCTGGTCCTCCAAGATTCCATCCAGAGCAAATGGCAGGCATGGAACTGGATTAAAGGGGTGGTTCTCCACCAACCATGACCTGGAGAGTCGTCGAAGGAGATTGTTTCTCTTAGCATTTTTATTCTTTGACAGTTTCATACACGAATAGGACTGGGTTTAAGCAGTTTTTAAGCCATATTACCTGACAATGTCCTTCTGCTATTGGAAGTTTTCTTCCCAGTCAGTTTCCCTTCTACTTTCATGTCTTTTATGTATGTGATCCACTAAGCTTCATCAAGGTTACCTGCATTATCATGTACCTGGGCACTTTCTGGATACATCACTGAAGAAAATGGCTGTCCTTCTTATAGCCAGCATGAACTCTTTATCGCCTCTCAAGGAGGCGTGGTGCCCCTGAGATCTTCCTCTTTCCATGATGAAATAGTCACAGGCAAGGTAAACATGGCTGCAGTGAGCTCATGGTTGCAGCACCCTGTCTGGCCCAGAAGATACTATTTGGAAGCACCCCTCTGCACCCTCAGACTCTCATTCTTACCATCCCCTTTTCTGTGGGATGAGCCATCCCCTGAGCCATGGGGTGGGGGAAGTTCACATGTCCTGTTTAAGGCCAAACACTCGGCATGAATTACATCTTCAAAGCAGTAACCTGTAGAACAGGATGGGCTTAGTTTGGGGAAAAGGAGAGAGAGAGAGGGAGAGAGGGTTGGAAGAGTGACGCTCAATGCTCCTGCAGGGCGGTTGCATGAGGAAAGGACATGACTGAGCCGGCAGAGTAGGAGGACGTGGTAAAGAGCACATGGGGACAGCCTCAGGCTGACTTGATGACCCTCTTCTGGCAGCCAGTGGTGAGGGAAATAGAGGCTGGCGAGTACAAGGTCATCCTCCATGACATCGGAGATGTAAGGGGGCATCTGAGACTAACTATCGAGGAAGTCAAGAATCAGCTCAAATTTAGTGGCCTTCAAGATCCTCCGCAGGCTTGGCACGCTCAGTATCTCCCCCTTACGCTGCAGTATGAACCGTCCTCTAGGGAATAACAGCTGACTCCAGGGAGAGATGAGTTGGGATGCGGCATCGAGCCCTGGGTGGGGTAATGTGATGGTTCTGTTGGAAAGAGCACCTGCTGGGAGAGAAGGTTAGAGAAGAGAAGCAGAGCAAATTGACAACTGGATGGATTTTTCTGATGTGCCCATTTTCTCAGGAAAAAAGGTCATCATGGGAAAGAAAGGACACAATGTCTTAAGCAGAAGACGCAGGAAAACAAAATATGGGAGAGGGCCCTACTTGTGAATGTAGGGTAAGCTGACACCAGTATAGTCAAGGAGGAAAAGACAGAGGCATGTGATGTACTTCATTTGAGGGAGCCCTGTGTGCAGTCCAGGGCATCTAGTGCAGACTTACAGGAGTGTGTTGACTAGGTTTTCTTATGTATGTATGTACAGGTGTGAAATGGAAATATGGATGTGCCTGCCTCAACTTGGCTGTTTACAGAAGTATGTGTACACACTTGCCAGTGTGGTAACGGAAATGTTTATTAAGCCTTGTAGCTAGTCCATTTAATTTACTTAGTCTAATTAATCATATCAAATTATTCCATACAAAAAATAAGCAGAATCTATAATTCTGTTTTCTAAATTTCCATCTGTATTTCTTCTCTCTGTCTATCTATTTCTATCTATCTGTCTGTCTACCATCTATCTCCAATAATTTTTCACTCTGGATAGCAAAATGTTATGAATCAAAATAACATCTTTAAAGAGTGCTAGTCAATCCATTACATTGCAAATTCATTGCTTTACTTCAAGGCATTACAGTCGATAATACCTTTTCTCTTCTTAACCCTTATATCTATATTCTGAGGGAAGCAGGGCAAGGACTACTGTCCTTCTTTTAATGAGGTGCCAGGCTCTTTGAAAGACTCAGGGGTGTGACCAAGGACACCCAGCTTGTAGAGGGCCTGAACTCAGATGTGGGTCCTCCATCAGCAAATTCCCTGCTGTGTTATTCTTTAATGTTGTTTTCTCCTAAATGATTGTTTGTAACTCTGACACAATTGCTGTCAAGAGTACAATTTCCTCCAGAAAGAGTTTTTAGTGTCTCCTAGAAGTTCTCATGAACTTCAGCCATCAGTCACAGAAAAAGGTCAAATCCCACAGTTGAGGGTAAAGTCACCAAACCAGTGTGCCTGGGGAGTGTGGCTCATGAGATTGGAGGAAGTTGTGGTCTCTGATTGCAGCCTCTACAAGCACAACCCACATTTCCACCTGAACTTCAGTCGACCTCTGCTTCTCAGGGCTTTGCAGGGTCCTAGAGATACCGTCTTGACATTGAGCTACGTATTTATGTATGTGAGTAATCTGAAAACTTCCTTGACACAACATTCTACCTGTGATCAGATAGATGCTATCTGCCCCTCACTTTCCATAGGCTTGTTCAAATGACCTCTCAGGACTGATTAATGAAAAGATTTTCTTTAGGGATAGAGAGATGGCCCAGTGGTTAGAACATTTGCCTCAAAAAGCAAAAGTTTCTGAGTTTGGATCCCTAGATTTGATTTCAGGTGAAAAATCCTGGGCAGATATGGTGGCAGCCTGCAATGCCAGTCATGGTGGGTGGCCACACTCACATGTTCTCTTGTACATATTCACAGAGACCACACATCCCCCACCATCCACTCGCATGCAAAAAAAAAGATTTTCTTCAAGATGGAACACATTTACAAATAACAAGAACAAAACACAGTTCTATTATGGCTATTGTAAGAGCCTTTTAAGTGAGCCCCATAGCCTTCCAAGCATACCACACCTGTCACTGCTCCCAGGAAGAGCCCCCCCCCTTGTACTCGTATGTGCTTTGAATGCTCTCTTCCAAACCCCCAGGCTCAGGGCTGATCCTTCTGCAGAGTTCAGTTCGCTTGTCACTTCTCCCAAGAGGCCATCTCTAGTCACTTTCTAAGATCCTTCCCTGCCCTATTAGATTGCTTGGTTTTCATCACTGTACTTGAACAACCCTTCAGACAACGGAAATTGAAAAGGAATTACTGTTTCAAAATCTCATCAGGACACTCACGAGCTGAGTCTACAAATTAAGGCCCACTGGCTTCTAAATCAAGGTTTCCAGTAGTCTTTTTGACCAGATAGATTCCATTGATTGGTTAAGCTAGTCCGTTGACAAGAAGAATGCGGAACACAATAGGACCCTGCTCACAGTTGAATGTACAATTGTCTGGAGTCTTCTAGACTCTTAGCTCTCTGTTTGCTGCCTGTTCTGTCCCTTACTGTGGGACTGTGCTGTGATAAAATTTATGTGTTTGCATTTTGCAAATGGGTGATAGACCCCTCCCTTAGTATGGTTTCCCATTTTTATTACATCTACCTTTGAATGTGCTTTTATCACAAGACTCTAACAGCTTTTTGTCTCTGGCCAGGGGGTAACATACAATGCCCACCAGGATGGAGTGAAGGGCATTGCAGGAGCAGCAAAACTGCAAAAGAAAATCAACAAACCACAATCCAGAACTTCAGAGACTCTATATCAACCACCTAGAACTAGGCCAGCTTAGTCTCTCCCCATCTTGAAGCTCAGGGAAATTTGCGGAAGAGGGGGCGGTAAGAGTGTAAGAGCAAAAGGATGGGAGGAGCAATGATATATAAGATACTCTATACTAGTTAGGGCTGAAGCAATCATAATTGGACTTTGCATGCCCTGCGCGTTGTCCAACACACTGTGGACCTCACAAAGTCTAGCATCTGCTAAAGGCACCAAGAGCCTTGGAGGTAAAGGATTGGCAGCCACAGCAGTGTTCCTATACCTAAGGGGAACACGGGAAAGGGTTCAGGGAAAGGCCACTGGGTCCTTGTACGTCATCGGAGAGGAGGGCCCAGAGGAAAATCAGACATGCACAAGAAAGGACTCTCTGGGAATTGGGGCGGGAGGCACTGGGGGATGGGGAGGGAGAGGGGTGGGGAGGGGGAGCAGGGGGTACGGGGGGGGGAGGAGGAGGAAGGGAGGGAACTGGTGTACCTAATAAGTTTGTATGAGCTGAAATAAAAAAAAAACTATGTGTTTGATAAGGCCATGCACATACTGACGAGGAACTGTCGGGCTTGATGTCCTGGGTAAAAGTGGCTACACTGCAGAATAGACCTCACTTTTGCTATATACTAGGGTAATCTGGAGACACTATTCATAGTAGACTGCTACTTAAAGCAGTGGCTTTGATCTCTAGGAGGCTTTGTGTGACCACAAACATAGATGTTCAGTGAAGAGTGCCACCTGCCCTTTTCCATTCAGCTCTCTTGGCCATTTCATTACTTCTCTCTTGGCCATGTCTCACAGGCATGGTCTCTTCTCCTCTAGGCCATTTGACTGTAAGTACATCTTGACTGGTATCCTTGACTGAAGGCTGACCCTTTGGCAGAATTCTTGTATGCGTTCTGCTGTCCACTTGTGTGATTGGAAGCAAAATGATCTAGCATCTAAAGTACGTTTTGCTGAGGAATTCAAAGCTCTTTGCCCATCCACATGCTGTGTCATTTCAGACTCTTCTTCCTTGTGTTTTCTGCTGCAGTAAACCCATTTTTTTCTCTTCCAAGCATCAGCACCTTAGCTCTTATCTTGATTTGGTACCAATAACTCTTTCTCTCATTTGTCACATATTAGAATCCCACCTATTTCTTAACATCCAATTAGAACATGATACACACCTACCCTTTGCTTTGTGCAGTTTTTTTACTTTAACCTTGTATTATGGTTTTACACCATTCAGACTTCCCCACCTCCCATCCAACCCCACTTTGACCACAGTGTGTGTTCTCAGAGGGTGGGGAGCAAGCCTGCATCAGCTTGCCTTCTGACTTTGCTGCTAGCACAAGGTCACACTAAGGGCCTCAGCAAGCAGCTGTGAACCATTGAGCAAAAACGCATAACCCCTGGGATATTCTGTTGATTTATCTTTCCTCCTTTGTCTGTGAACATCTGCTTTACATCTCGTACAAAGAAGCTCACTCAAACAACAGTGCTACAGATAAAAAGCAAGCAGAAGCACAAAGTACAGTGATTATGATGTCGTGTGGTCAATACGCTTGGCCAACCATTTATGCAGTGAGTGTGGCGTGGGGCTGGCAGAGTTAGAATATGCTGTAGAGACCACCACACCATGTTCAAGATGCATGCTTATTTACACACGTGTAAATGAAAAGACTTTCAGGAAAAAACTCAATGCCAGGAAAGAAAAAGTTGAGAGAAACAGATGTATTTAAAAAGCAAGCATTGGCTACAAGGGAACTGAGACAAAATTTGAGGAAAACGGGATATGCGTTTTCATTCTTTTCTCTGGTTTCACCTCATTTTTAGGAAATTTTGCAAGTTTCTCAGGAAAAGAAAGTCATGATGAAAAGAGAAATAAAAGAGACAGGATTAGTGGGTAAAGAACTGTCGTGCTTTAAAATGTGAGTTGTCCATCCACTGACTCATGCGTTTAAATCTTCAGTTGTTTGGAAAGCTCGTTGCACCTTTAGAGGGTGGGGCCTCGCTGGAGGAAGGCAGTCACCCGGGCGGGTCTTGAGGTTGGTTAGCCCTGCCCGGCTTCAATTAATCCGCTGTTGCAGTTTTGCAGCTCTCAGCCTCCAGCTTCTGCTGGCCAGCCGTGCTTTTTCCACCATAAAGTACTATATCTCCTCTCTGAAACTATAAACTGAATATATCTCCTTTTCTTCCTTTAAATTGTTTGAGTCTCAGTGGTGTCTCAGCAGCAGAGAAGAGTAACTAGTACATGACCACATAGATCAAGATTAAGAATGCTGTCCTAACAGACAGCACTAAGAGCACTACTTGGCAAGAGAAGGAGAAAGGAACGAGGAGGAGAGAGAGAGACAGAGAGAGAGAGAGAGAGAGAGAGAGAGAGAGAGAGAGAGAGAGAGAGAGAGAGAGAGAGAGAGAGAGAGAGAGAGAGAGAGAGAGAATGAGTCTACTCTGTGATCTGTAGACTGTATGTTGAACTGTAATAACTGCAGGGTGGAGGGATTCTACCCGTGGCCTCTGTCAATGGCAGTGATGTGCATGGGTGACACAGGTCTAAAACACCTGATGCTAAAAGCTGCACGTGGCATAAACAGCTATTTTGATAAACAGAGAGAGAAAAAGTGGAAAAAAGAGATAAAGAAAGGCTTGAAGGAGGACACAAAGTAACGGCACATATTACATAATCCTTTCTACCCAACAACCTCCCAATTTTGGATAGGATAAGACCCAAAGAGAATTGACCTTGGAAGATGACTACCTCAAAGTGGTTAACCATGACCCATGCTTCCAACACAAGTGGAGAGAGGGAAAGCATGATGTAACAAGGCATACTGCATGTTCTATCCCATGTAGGAGAATTCTATGACTTTCTCAGGGACTCAGGAGGGACTGTAGAGTGGAGGTCCTGTTTTAGAACCCCTCTGCAGGTTTTTGGTTCAAAGGGAGTGTAAAAGGCAATGACAAGAAAGCAACCTCCCCATTCTGCTGCACACATAGGGAATGAATCCTCTGAGAAAGTGCCACTGAGCCACAAGGCTGCGCTTACCCTGGATTTCTCAGGAACTAATGCTGAGCGAGAGAAGGCAGCTCGCAGCCAGCTGGATGCCCTGTTCTGAGGGCTGAGCCAGTTCCTCTTGACCCAGCCCAAGGCTGATCCTTACTAAAGGCTTATATAACATTCAGCCACGTGAACAACCAGAAACTGGTTTGATCAGAAAACAGCTTGGCATGCTTGAATCCTCCCTCAATGGATCCTGGAATCCAGATTGGACTAGATGCCAAGAATCATATCCCAAACCACAACCTCTTACCACTAGCGGGGAAGTTGCCAGGTCTTCTGGGGACACAGCGGGTGGCACCCACACCTGTGCAGGTGCATAATCGGCCTAAAGGACTCAGAAACAGCCGTGCCAGCTGATGTGGTGAGCTTCCCTCAGACTCCCATGTCCAATCACTGGGTGTCATCACAAAGTGTCTCTTCTTGGCAGTGACACATGACAACTGAAAGTACAAACAGAGGACAGAGAGGCTTGACTTTAAAGCTGGTTTGTGATTTTGAGCAAATTGTTAAATCTTTGGATATTAGTTTCCTTGACTACTGGCTCTGGAATATTATTTATTATCTCATTCATAATTACAAAGGAGCTCAAAGACTTGCCAATGTTGTGCACAATTTATCTTCTTTTATCTCTTAAGCTCTCAGAAGGTATCTTAAGTCTTGGTCTTGCACATTTAATATAGCTATTTAATCTGCTGTGCAAATTGATAACAAACTAAATAGAAAGATACATGCTGTTGCAGTTCACCTGCATAGTTACTGATAAATGACCACCAAACAGCTTAAGGGAACAGGGGATTTATTTCCATACGACAGTCTGGTTATAGTTCTCAGTCCAGCTTGACAGGAGAGCACACACCAACACCAGGGCCAAAGGAACTGGCCACGCCATCACCACATAACAGTTGAGAGATGGATAATCCTTACTTGCCAGATCAGCATGTCTGGCCAAGTGAACAGAAGGATGCCGACTCTCTCAACCAGCTCTCTGTGATTTATCCAGGGCCTAATCCCACCCACCATGGACTGGGTCTTCCCCATCAGCTAGACAATCTCCTTCAGGTTTGCTCTGGGCTTAACTCAACCATGAACTCTCTACAACTGTGCCCAGAGCTCAAACCCTCAACAGTCAAGTTGACCCCTGTGCTTAACTATGACACATGCAAAAGTGAAGAATGAATGATGAACAAACTACATGCTTCCAGGGTGACTGCAAGCAATTCTGCGTTATTGAAAATGTTACTAGCAAAGTTTTAGCAGCTGTTTAAAATGGCTATATTTTAAATTTAACTTGTTAATTCTTTTTGAAAATGTCTTTTGTTAATCTTTGACAATTTTCACATATGAATAATTTTTGGTCATTTTCACCTCATAATACCTTACCTCATCTCCCTCTTCACACTGAAAAACTTCTTCCTAACCAGACCTCTCCTATTTTCATGAATTTGTACATGTGTGGAACCTTCTAAGTTTCATTTAGATTGTTTGCATTAGCATGTGGGTTGGCCCTTGCTGAAGCATGAATCATGTATTGTGGATGATATATCAGTGGCAAAACCATTGAAGCAAGAGGGTCTCCTTCCCTCCAGTCAGCATTAGCCATCAATCATCCCTCAAGGAGGGATGAGGCCTCATCAACTTTTCCTCCTCCTATGATGATATTTGAAATAGGACATAGCAGTCTGCCTCCATTCTTTGTTTACAGACTGATTTGAATCACTTGAACTCTTGAAATTCTCTAGACTTCATTTTTCTGTCCTTTTCCTCCCATTTCCTGACTATTCTCAAGAACAGCTTTTTAACTTGGCCCTTCCTGGATGATCTCCAATCCTGCAGACGTTCTGTGAGATGTAAAGACCTGTGCAAAGAATCCAGACTAGTAAATATTTATAGGTAGTGTTTACTTGGCTTCTGTGTTTCCTCCTTGAGGTTTAGCCTATTCTCTCCAGAGAATAGTCTACAGTAATTCACAGGCTTCTTTTTGAAGCATGCTTCTCAAATTTGACCCATCACAAAATCCCCAAGGAGCTCATTAGAAATAACTTCCTGGGTCCAAACATCAGATAGATAACCAGAATATCTGGGATGGGTCCTGGGAGTTGTGTTTTCATCAAGTTCTCTCTGAAATTCTGAAAAAAATCAAGTTTAGAAACCCTAACTAAAAGAACAACTGAATTATTTTCTTTCAGATATTCATAGGTCCCTACAAAGACTTATTGATAGTTTTCCTGCCAACTTAACTTTCATCGAGAGATGCTTGAGTGGGAAAAGATTTCCTTCAGAAATTCTGTTTGCTACTGTGCATTCTCTGTATGGTAAGGCAGCTCCATGCAAGACATTCTGTTCATTGATTCCCCTCCCTTAAGATGAGTCCATTTAACCTTGTGCTTTGCTTCAGCTCAAAGCACTGTGTCCTTGATATAACAATCCCCCAAGAGTTCAATGAGAAAGTGTTTCCATAAGTCAATGGAAGGAACAGGGAGGAGTCTAATACCTGGCATTCATTCTTCAGGCTACTTGAAAATTACTATAAAAAACTTTATTACTGAAGATATTCAGAGAAGGGAGAGATACAGTAATTGTTCCTAGGCTATCATTGTGTATGAATATGATAAGGGAATCCTCACTCCAAGCACATTATTAGATTGTACGCAGTTGATAAGTAAAAAAATCAGTTTGCTTAGGCATCAGTGTCAAGTTTGTTATTCTTGAAATAGATCTTGAGGACTATGATATCCATCTTTAGTTTTGGTAATCATGCATTTCACCCTAACTGTGCTCCTCTTGGGGGATTCCTTTGGTATTGGCAAGTGTGACTGAGCTTCATTCTTCCCCTCATGGAAATACCAGTGTCATAAATGGCCTTCCATTTCTGTTTAGCATCTTTCAACTGATCACAGTATTTGTTAATGTTTTCAGAACTAGTGGGGAGGGCAGATGTGGGTATCAGATGTGGGTTGATGACTTTACCTGAAAATTACAGTTAAGGGGCTGGAGAGGTAGCTCAGGGGTTAAAGTCTTTGCTGAGTTCATATCCCCAAATTCCACATAAAAATGCTGGGTAGATATGGTGGCGGCCTGGAAGGTAAAGCCGGGGAAACCACAGAGCAAAGCAGTAAAGGGGCAGAGCAATCCAGGATGATATCTGATGTCAACATTGGGCCTCCACAGGTACACACACTTGAATGTCTTCTTGTACACACATTTGCACATATATGTGTATGTACACACACACACACACACACACACACACACTCACACACACACACACACACACACACACACACACAGAAAAGTACACTTAAGATCTGGCAGCCATAACCCTGAACTGTTCTCACCAGGCAAGCTACACAACGAGCAGTTGGGGTATATTAGTTCTGGTGGTCAGTCATCCTGAAAATCCTTCAGATTCTTAAATGAAACAGATACTACCCAAGTAACTATGCAAAGCCCATGGAAACATGCCATTAGCTTACAGTAAACTAAGAACCTTCACAATAGTCAATGCATTTCTTGCATTCTAAAATAAGCTATTGAATTCCCAGTGATTATTTTAATCTCTCAGGCAAAAGTATGATGGGATTCAATTCAGCAGGGTTGCATGGGAATTTTTAAATTAGGAGAGAAGAAACTGGAGATTTGGGAGTGGGAGACTAGAGAGAAGAAAGATGGAAAGTGCCTATCTGAGAGGTGGTTTTCCACAAGTTGATGGTGTGTACCAGGTGGGGGAAGGCAAATATGGGGCATGCTGCATGTTCTTTCTGAAAACTTTATCTAGAAGCAGACATCGATGCATGAATTTATACGTAAGAATGGTTTTCTAGGACAGTCCAGTGCGGGAGTGGAGGATAGAACGAGTGAGAAAGTGACTGTGGGAAAAGTGTGAACCTCAAGCTGAGGCTGCCAGGGAGCTTTGAGATGCAAACTTCATTTCACTTATTCCAACTTGCAAGGATTTAAGTCTTCTGCCTCCATCAGTCATCACTTTGGGGTTGTTTGGGAGTAAATTTCAGGTACTTCTGGGTTCTTCTTGAAATCAACAACAGATTTCAAGAAGGGGAAGGGCCCAAAGACAATTTTTCCAAGAGAGTTTCAGAGGTAGGCCACCAGATGAAAACCATCAAAGGCATCTGAAAGGATCCAAGCAGACAGCAGACAATATGGACTGAAGTTTGTTTTCCACTTTGCTATGGGCCAACACAAAGGACAAGCAGATTCCCTGGTCAGAGAAAAAGCAATTAGTTTAGTCATGTGGTGTTTATTGAGAGCATGTCATAGATGACTTTCTTGGTGCAAAGAACTTGGCTTGGAAGATAAAAGGATTGTCCCTTTGAATGTGATGAGCCATCATTGACATATGTATTAGGCACCTTTAGAATAACTCCAGAGAGTTATTCTAACTTCGGATATACGAAGAACCTAGAAAGCAGAAGTGACTCGCTAATAAGATAAACCAATGAACACTTACTTGATGACCGGAGAGGCAATGCTTTTGAAATTCTAAACCGAAGCAATGAAAGGAATAACAGTTTCAATGATTCACAACAAGTCAACTCTATCTGCAATGCAGTGCCTTATCTTAT
Source organism: Typhlomys cinereus (assembly GCA_023101885.1). Taxonomy (NCBI): domain Eukaryota; kingdom Metazoa; phylum Chordata; class Mammalia; order Rodentia; family Platacanthomyidae; genus Typhlomys; species Typhlomys cinereus. The sequence continues at coordinate 959,424 of JALPQD010000488.1, forward strand.
AAGGAAAACTGATTGGAGCATAGGGTTTTATCCAAGTTCTGGTACTTGACTCTCAGGAGAGCCATGAAGAGCTGACTCAGCTATCTAAACCATGCTTCCGTCCCTGTGGAGGCAGAAGGAGGGGCAGTCATGCCTAGAATAGGAACAGAAATGAGACCCCCAGAGAAAACTCACTGGCAGAAGAGGGGGACGCTTCCCCTCACACACCAGGAGTCAGCAATGAGCAGGTTACGTAGAATACCGCTTTCCCTTAGGGCCACATGCTCTAACCTCCGAGCTCCAAGATTCCTGTTATTTGGAATTGCAGGTGCTTCCACAGCTAGTCACTTTCAAACATCTTAACTTTAGCTAAGACATTCTGAGCCACCCACATTCTATAAGATGAAGCTATTTCAAAACGTCTACTAAAGTATGCATTGGTATATTTAGGTATCAGTGTTACATACATAGATCTGTGAAACGTCAGATCCAGACTAAGCAATGAGAGATGAGTATGACAAACCCCTTTGCAGTAGAGGTCGCAAGAGTGACAACTCAGTGACAAGTAGAGACTGCTTAAGTTTGGATTCAGATAGCACTACTATATGATGCAATCCCAAAGACACTGAAATTGGTATGGTGAAGAAACATCTTTGCAATAGATAAGATGCGGAATTGGCTGGATGTTCATCTGTAGGTGATGGAATTAAAAATGTGGAATATTTGCACACTGGGATATGATTCATCCATAATAAAAAGTGGCATTCTATCATTAGCACAACATGAGTAGACTGGAGAACTGTGTTAGCAAAGTGAGACAATCACAAGAAGACAAATGAAGCATGGTCTGACTTACAAATAGAAGACAGGAAGTGTGACTCCTACAGGAGACTAGAGTAGTCATGCAAAGGGGGTCAGGGGAGACGGGCAAACATGTATAACTGGACAAAGGAATAATTTCTCTCCTTGTATATTTTTATTTTTTTGGTGTTCTTTTTCTTTTTTTATTATATTTATTTATTTTTTCCTAATCATATAAGCATAATAGATACCCTGTCTCCTCCCTCCCACTACCCCTCCCCAGTCCCCCTTGAATCCTCCCCTCCTTTTCCCCTTCCTTTCACACCCTCCCTCCCCTTCTCCCCCTCTCATTGCCTGGAGCATCTTTTAGTGTGAATGTCAAACTTTCCTCTGCGTCCTCCATTCTGCTGATGTGTAAGGACTCAGTGGCATTGCCCAGAGCCTTTTCTTGGGCTCCCCTTTAGTATGGGAACACTATTATGACTGCTGGTCCTTTGCCTTTAAGTGATCCATGCTAGACTTTGGAGAGGTCATTGACATGTCAGTCATTGTGCAGGTCATGCAAAGTCCGATTATGGCTACTGCGGCCCTAACTTGTGTGGAATATCTTGCGTATCGTTGCTCCTCCCCATCTTTAGGCTCTTAATGATCTTACCGCCCCCTCTTCTGCAAATTTCCCTGTGCCTCAGGATAGGGAGAGATTTGGCTGGTCTGGTTTCAGGTGATTAATGTAGGGTCTCTAATATTCTGGATTATGGTTTGTTGTTGTTTTCAGTTTTGCTGCTCCTGCACTGCCCTTGGCCCCTTCCTGATCAAGTATTGCAAGTAAGTAGTGAGACATCTGGTTAAGCTCACTCACTTTCCTTCCTGGTCACTTGTGACTGAGGGGTTTGATCTCACCAGTTAGGGAGGGTATAGAGTCAGGCAGATAGATGGTAACCATCCTGCAAATGGGAGACTGACCTCCCCCTTCACTACTGTCTCCTACTCCTATTCCATTTACCTTTGAATCTACCCTTATAGTAAGATTCCATTTAATCAGCCTTTTATCTCTGGTTAGGAGGTGACCTCCAAAGGGATAATTTCTGATGTTGAATAGCACAATGGGATAACTGTGATTGACACGAATTAATTGGATATTTCAAAATAGTTTAGAGAAGATTTTAAATGGACTTCACATAAAGAAATGATGGATTCTGAAGACAGATGCAGCCAGTTGCCCTGGAAGCCATTTACACTAATGTACGTGTATTGAAGTGCGACACTGTGCCTTACCACTGTTCATGACTGTGTGCCCATTAGAAGTGAAACAACATTTTCAGAAAGGCTTAGGTTCGAAAGCAAATCTTCAGTGGACTGAATTCAAGAGTGGATCTGCATCGTGTTCATTTCTGGTTCTCATTTTGGACCTAGGACAATGTGCTTGGCAGTTTTTCTCATGTGGGTGGAACTGAACAGGGAGAGGGAAGAGGTTGGGAACTGTAATGCACTCTGACGGCTGTTTTTGCAGTCATATAAAATAGATTCTTTAGCATCCATCTTTTGTGGCTGATTACCCAGACTATTCTTCTAAGACCCTTTTTCAACATTGTGAGTGGCAATATTTTTATTTGGCTAAGTGCAATTTTTAGCTTCTGCTTGAGATAAATTCCCAAATTCAAGTAATATCTTTTAAACCAAATGTTATTTCCTGTTCTTTTTTCTTTTTAATACGCAACTGCAAGTTATGAAAATAAAATGTTAAGTCAATGGAATGGTTTAATAATTGCCCCAATTTTTCCTTTTGCAGCTGTTAAGATTTTATTACAATGTATAAATGAGTTATTTTAATTTTACTATCAATTATAACACATGCGATTTTTCCTCTCCTTTTGTAAAAAGTGTAAATTACTTCTTGATGTACAGTGACCTATGTTTTATTTTTAGAGTTTTTGTTATCTGTCATAATTACATATACAAAAGTCATTAAAAGTCTGTTTTGCTGTTTAGGGTTTACTTTATGCACAGAGACCTATACTTTATTTTTAGGATTTCTGTTAGCTATCATAATTACAAATATAAAATCCTTAAAAAGTTTGTTTTTCTGGTTAGGGTTTACTTTCTAGCCATTTCAGGTATTCATTTTATTTCTCAATTTAAAATATTAATTGGGCTAGGGAGATGGTTCAGTGATTAAAATCTTGTCTTTAAAACAAAGGGAGCTGAGTTCAGGTCCCTGGATCAAGTGTAAAATTGTTAGGTGGGTATAATTTAGCCCTGGAAGGCAGAACCTGAAAACCCCCAGAGAAAATTGATTAGCCAGACTAGTCCTAATGCCTTGCTCTGGGTTTAGCTAGAGACCCAGGCTCACAACAATAAGGTAGAAGAGTGATGAGGGTGATTCCTAATATCACCCCTGGGTTTCCACAGGCACATACACATACGTACCCACACATCTAAATACACACACGCGCGCACACACACACACACACACACATACACTCATGCACCTGTATGACTGCCAAATTATCTAGCTCCATGTTGCTACCTCCTTACCTGGAGTCCCATGGTTTTGTTCTTCTATATACAGTCCTCAGTACGTTACCTTCCAAATTAGAGTGTAAAATTTATTGTTATTTGCCTTAGAACCTTTGAAGACCAGATAGACTAATAGGTAAAGCTCTTCCAGCATTCTTTCCATGGTTATTTAAAAACTGCAATTCCATGCTCTTTACGTCTGTGAATGATCCATCCCTTGAGGTCACCATGGTCTCTTTATTGCAAAGACTGTTGGGTAATCACCAAACCATATCTTCTTCCTGGCATGCCTGCTATTCATACTTCCAGTCAATTTTACAGGTAAAGGTGGTCATCCACCAAAGGCATAGCCAATCTTTGAACTGAAGTACAGATTATTTTTTGGTGACTAATCTGTAGGAACCTTAACTTACTATCCTCCATTTACCTGCCTTTTGAAGAAGCATGGTCAAAGGACCACAAATCAAAGATGACGATGCCACAAATAGAAGTCCCTAGATCTCCAAAACAGTGTATGGAAGGTACCCTTCTCCACTGCTCCACTTGTACCCTCTTACCACTTAGACTTAGACTTTACATAGAGAAACACTGAAAATTATTATTATTTGTTGTTGTTACAGCAGTCTATCTTAACTAACCCTTTCATCTTATGTAGGTACTTAACACCATTCATGATATGGATTGTTCCAGTAAACTTCACTGATCAGTAGAGAAACTAGCAACAGAGCCTTGGAATCTAGATAAGACATCCCTATCTGGTTTCCCTTTATATCCTGAGAAGTGGGTATTGGGATACTTATTTCTACCAAGGAAGAGCATAAAGGATAATTCTTTTTTATTATTATTATTTATTTAACTGTGTGCATATGTGTGTGTATGTGCCCGCGTGCATGTGTGTCTGTGTGTGTGTGTGTGCGTGTGTGTGTGCGTGTGCGTGTGTGTGTGTGTGTGTGTGTGTGTATGTGTATGTGTAGAACCACGGACGAATTCGCGAACCACCATGGACGCCTCCACCTCCTTCTGCCCCGGGATTCACAGGCTCCGCCTTACCAGGACCAGAAGCGCAGGCCGCCCCCACCTTCCGCCTGGCGTCTATATGTGGGATCTGGGATCTGAACTCAGGACCTTCCGCCTGTAAGGCGGAGGCTTAACCTCTGAGCCACCTCTCCAGCCCATAAAAGGTAATTCTAATCCATTCCAGCACTAAAAAAGCCTTTTGTACAAGCACTGGAGACACTCCCTGTCCACACAGCATCATGCTTCAGATAGTGTATCTCCGTATGCACTTTGAAAAGTGAGAGAAATTATATAACAGCAACAAAAAGGGCAGACTCTTTCTCTTTCAGTACTAGGATCTTTCAACTCCAACTGTCTCTACCTTATGTGTTATTGTTATAATGGAGTTATATGCCTACTTCAGACAAATCATGACTCATGATTAGTCTTTTCAGTTGAAATTATGCTATCTAGATAAGTTGGTGTTCCTCTCCTGCCAGCCAAGTGGTGGCAGCTCCATTCTTCACAACCAACAGCATCATGAACATGGCAATCAACCCAGGGTCAACCCAAGGTCAAGTTTGGATCTGGCAAAGGGCTGATCAGTTTTAGTTAGACCCAATTAAAGACACAAGTGGCTGCCTGCCATGGTTTGAATGTGAGTTGCCCCCTACAGGCTCATGCGTTTGAATCCTTAGCTGATGTATGAGAAGACTGAGGCAACTTTAAGAGGTGGAACCTTGCCGGAGGAAGGCATGAGAGTAAAGAGGTTGTGAATAAAAAGTGAATGTTTTTCTATCCTTTAAGGCTCAGAGATCATTACAGAAAAGAAAGCAGAAAAATGGAGGCGTTGAAAGATAGGGAGAAGGTCTGTGAAATGCCATGTTCTAAACATGACGTGATCATGAGCTCACAGGAGCAGCTGCTATTAGTTCTGTATCTACACAGGATTGGCCCAGACACAGGCCATGGATGGGGGTGGACTCATGGGGCTCTATCACTTAATATTGAGCTATTAGCAACTAACAGATTTGGGAGAAATGAAGTATAGTATCCAGTTGTGTACTTACAAATGAGCCCACGAGGGGCTGGAGAGGTGGCTCAGGGGTTAAGCCTCCACCTTGCAGGCGGAAGGTCCTGAGTTCAGATCCCAGACCCCACGTATAGACGCCAGGCGGAAGTGGGGGCAGCCTGCGCTTCTGGTCCTGGTAGGGCGGAGCCTGTGAATCCCGGGGCAGAAGGAGGTGGAGGCGGCCATGGTGGTTCGCGAGTTCGTCCGTGATTCTACACATACGCATGCACACACACACACACAGACACACACACACACACACACACACACACACACGCGCGCGCGCACACATACACACGCACATGCGCACAGTTGAATAAATAATAATAATAATAATAATAATAATAATAATAATAAAATGAGCCCACGAATTCCAATGGGTAGCTCCAAACCCACGGCCATGTAAGTGACCCTGGTCAAACCTAGTGGTCCACTAAATAATACAAAAGCCAACCTCAAGACCCACCTCCTGTGACATACCTTCCTGTGACAAAGGTTTCACTTGGTGGACTACATGCAGTGAAAGACATAGAAATGTCAACAGTTATCTTTTAAAATCACGAACAAAGGAACCTCTGCATGGATGAGTTTCTTTCTACTTTTTTTGAAAATATCAAATTCAGGTTGATTGTTCGAGATTGTTCAAGGGTAGAAATTTGGGCTATCACCTTATTATAATTGATCTGTCTGTCTCTTTCTCACTCGTCTACTACACTTGAAACCTTTTTGTAAACTGCAGGATCAAATCATTCTTCAAGTTTACTTTTCAAAAGCTCCTCTCATCTTGATTAGTGCGATGATTGCAGTGATGATAATTAGCTCTCTGTGAGTGTGGCACGAGTTACAGTTGGCCTTTTGCAAATATCATTCTGAACCGTGATATCAACCTGTAATCATCACTGACATTTTCTATACTAGCAATATGAAATTTAGTTTTAGCAATTTATCTACCTCATCAATAGATCAGGGATCAGAATTGGATTTTTCCAATTCCAGAGCAGTCCCCACATTCCCATCATGAGACAACCTCGCTGTCTTTGGGTTCTCATGACTCCCTTAAATTTCACTGTGTTTTTATACATCTGACTTCGGCTACCCCTTTGTGTTGTGTTTTAAGCACTGTGGCTATTCCTATCGATTAGTTGAGATATTCATGAACTGCATGAGAAACAAGTTAGTCCTTCTAGCTCAACAGCTTTTTTTCCTTCATCATTTCTGATGTCTGGAGGCACATCACATCTAGCTCAGTAAATAAACAGCAGATGGAAAAACACACATCAAGCAGACAGATTAGACCAATCCTGTGGCCGAGGAGAGGCTTCCTTCTCTCTCCTTTGTTGGTCTGACAGGCAAGGTGCCAGCAGATTTTGTAAGCACCTGAACACAGTAATGACAAGTAGCGCCTGAGTTCGCAGAAGCCCGGGCGGCTCTGGCGTGTCTCTCCATAGTTAGCCAGAGAGGATCCTCACGGGCTGCTGCAAATGGAGAACAGGAAGAAGGACCACCAGGCTTTGCTCAACCAAGGAGAGGAGAATGAGCTGGTGAGTCTTCTCTTCTTTTCATGTTTTCCCACCCAAAGCTGTGGGTGAGGGTTGGTTGGAGTTACAGTAGATGGCAACACTCCTGGCTCTGCGTCTAGGACCTGCAAATGTCTGGGAAGGCTCCATGAGGACCATGAAGCACAGTTACAACATGGGGGGACTTGCAGGGGCTGAGCAAGAAGGGTCTGTGAATGGCAGAGTTCTTGCCAACTCCACATGTGATGGTCCATGTGAAACTTTCAGACATTTAGCAGAGTTGCCAGGATGTGTCCCCTACAGAGCCCTTTGCAATGTCGCCCCCACCCCAATACCTGGATAACCATGAAATTGGACAAAGTGGTGGAAACTGAAACTTTGTTTATTCTCCTGTTCTTGTTATATCTGTATAGCCCATTATTCCAACAGGGTGTTGGGTGTTCTAGGTAAAGGAACACATATATTAAGAGTAAGAGGGGTTTTAAGCTCCAAGTGTTGAAGGCCAAATGATGCACACCTGTGACTTTAACACAGATTATTTTTTCTTCTCTGATTCTTTTCTCCTACTGCCTTTTGCTTCTTTTTTTTATAATTTTTTTCTTTTTTATTTATTTATTCAATTGTGCGTATGTCTGTACATATGTGTGTGTGTGCGCACGCACGTGTGTGTGTGTGTGTGTGTGTGTGTATGTAGAACCACAGATGAATTCGGGAACCACCGTGGACGCCTCCACCTCCTCCTTGTTTACTCTGCCCCGGGATTCACAGGCTCCGCCCTACCAGGACCAGAAACGCAGGCTGCCCCGGCTTCCACCCAGTGTCTATAGGAACTCAGGACCTTCTGCCTGCAAGGCAGAGGCTTAACCCCTGAGCCACCTCTCCAGCTCCTCTTTTTTTTTTTCAAACATAAATCTTGAAAAGTCAATGCAAAAATTTCCAAACTCCATGGTGTCCATTCGGTACAGAGTTGATGTGTATGTTTTTTACATAATCTTCACAAGCTCAGTAATGAAGGAACAAATCCTGTTTCAGAGAAAGGAAATCTGAGACCAGTAAAGGTTAGATAACTTGCCCAAGGTCATTAGCTTGCAGGACACAAAGTGGGAACCCAGCCTATACTTTGTTCTTTATATCCTAACTGGCCTACATTCAAACAGAGTCTCTGATGAGCACAATAAGAAAAAGGGCTGAGAAAAGGAGAGAAAGGTGGAGAAGGACAGCAGGGTGCACAGAGTGGGGAAGTGGTGGTGGTGGTGGAAATGCGCTCAGAGTCGTGGTTCACATATCAGAAGGGTATCAGTTTCCAACTTCCTTATAAGAGCTGTGGGAAATATTTACTGGTATTTCCTCTTATTTTCATTTGTTAATTCTAACAAAAGTAAGTGATTACTCCTGCAGCCAATCTGGCCAGCAGACAACAGCAAGGCACCTGCAGGTTTTAAGTCCTAGAAAAGTAGTTGATCCAAAATGAGAGGTGCTAGCTATATAAACATGCTGGAAGAACTTAGTAAAAACTATACTATTAATACTTTTGATATTGGTTACACATGGGAATAATAATTTAGGTAGGTTGAGTTGGATAGACTCTATTTTGAATTTTTTTTTTTTTTGGTATATGTGTTAGTTTACAAGAGGGTACTTGAGTGTTTGTCCCTGTGGGGGGCCCAAAGGTGATGGCAGGAATCATCTTGGATTGCTCAACCTTATTACTTTGCTCTGGGGTTCCCCAAGCTCTGCTTTCCAGGGTTGGAAGTGCAGGTCATAACCATATGCTCTTGGCATTTCTTACATGGGATCTGGGGATTCGAACTCAGGTCCTTTTGCTTGTGAGACAAAGGTTTTAGCCCCTGAGTCATTTCCCTAGCCTTATTTTGAAAGTTTCTTCCATTTACTTTGTACTTCTTTACTGTGGCATCTAGGAATCCAGAATTGTAAATTTAGCCCCTATTAGTGCATTATTACACTATGCTAAAGTCAATGATGGAATAGTGTTTTAAAATGTTGAGACTGATGGGATTCAAAGGATTGAATTCTGTTTCCTTATGCTTACTGCTGCACGACTGTGCGGCAGGTCTGGTAGTTTCTGCACATGCACTTGAAGATCTCACGTTGTTCTTATCTAACTAGGTATGTTCAGTATGTCACCTCTCCCAGTCACAGAGGATCTAATGGTGAGCCATGTGCCAGAGTTTTCTTCTTTTTTCTTTGTGGGTCATCAAACACATTTAGAGATGTTCACTGACATCTCTCTACTCATTTGTTTGTTTATTATTTATTGACTTACCTGTGCATGTGTGTGTTGGTGTGTGTGTGTGTGTGTGTGTGTGTGAGAGAGAGAGAGAGAGAGAGAGAGAGAGAGAGAGAGAGAGAGAGAGAGAGACAGAGAGAGAGGCACATACATGTATCATGTTGAGCTTCCAGGGTTCAAACTCAGCTCTCCAGGTTTGAAGGAGGCACCTCACCCACTGAACTATCTCACCAGCCTGAGAGACTTCTGCTTGTAAATGATCTGCTATGAGTGTGAGAAGTTGAGGTGAAAACTAGACAGTGTGGTAGTGAATAATAAATCCCTTTCATCCAGTGTGTGGGAAGAACCTTAAGCAGATGAAGAAGGCTTGGGAATGTTTTTAAGGTCACTTTTGGCTTACTTTGTTGGCCTCGGCATAGGTATAAAGCATTAGGTCAGCTCAGAGTGCTGGAATCTATCTTAATTCCTGTCCCCCTCTTAGACTCTAGCTCCTGCAAGGCAAGGGGCAGCCCATTGCTCACTGGACCAGGACTGGGCGTGGGTAAATACCCTTACTTTACAGGCCTTTGTTGACCTTCCCGATGCCTTCCCTCTGCTCCCCCCTTCATCAAAACCAATTCTAGAGAGACCTTTCTCTTTACCTTCCTTTTCCTTAAGTTCTTCCCCCCTTCATTTGCTTCTTTCAACCCCTCCCTGTGCAGACAGTTTTTCTTCTCTCTTCTCTGGACCCACAGACAGCTTCACTGATGGCCCAGAGGTTCCTTCAAACACAGACCTTTCATGATCTCGAGTCTCTAGACTGGGTAGCCCAGTGCCCTGTGAAATGGGACTTGACATCAGGATGATCTGATTTGGAACTTTGAACCCTTAGGCAGCACATCTGGGGTTTGGTTCTTTAAGACTAGCTATCCAAACTGAGTTGCTTTAAAATGGAGATAGTAATGGCTACCATTTGGAACTGAGGCCAAATGTAACTGCTAAAAGATTCTGTATGGAAGTGCTCTTTGAATCACTTAGATTAAGAAGTACTAAATGTAAAAGGCAGATATCAGAACAGATTCTGAGTCTAGACTCAGAATTGCCATTCCTTCGGGATCTCCAAGAGTGTGCTAAAGTGTAAATATTGATCCATGGAATCTTGTGTGTGTATGTCCACACATGCACATGCATGTGTGAATGAGCACATGATTCTCCCTGAGTAGTCTTGCATCGGACCTTCATAACAAAGGTCAAGATGGTCTCAATGACTTGTGATGTTACTTCATCATTGTTAAAAAAATGGCTCTATTTCTATACAGCCAGCAAGTCTGGAGGCATGCCATGTGCATGTCAGCCTCTCCTTCAGAGCCTTCTGCTCACATGTATCCCCACACTCTGAGCATAGTCTTTGCTCTCACACTGGCGGAGTCACAAGTGTTGTTTTCACTCATATGAGTTGCAAAGCACAACTGGCCCTCTTGGGTCCCCTTCTGTGCTGATACCCACAGCCTGGGAGTCAAGATCTCAAATAGGGGAGTGATCTGAGAGAGAAAGATGACTGCTTTGTTGCAGGGCACCCAGAAATGAGAGGAGACTTTTGTGCTAGGGTAACACTCTTTTGATAGACAGAGGAGAAACTTTGAACCCGTAGGCAGCACCTCTGGGGTTTTGTCAAGGAGTTTTTGTTAACCACTAGGTGTGGAAATCTCGGGGTTGCCTAATTTTAGGGTTACTGGTTACCTAAAACCCAAACTACTTACCCTGACTCATGAGCATTATAAGGGCTACATGCATAAGATGGAAAGTGCTCTGAAAAAGAAGCAGGTATTTTCACTGCATTTATGATGCACAAATTGAAAGAAGCAGACATACATGCATTAGGTGAAATTGTGTTAAATGTACTTTTCTGCTGTCCGATTAGAACTGGGGACTGAGAATTGCTTGAGTTGTAATGTTTTAAAAATAAATAATAATAAAAATTAAAAATAAAGTATATGTGAAGGGTGCTAGTGCTAAGAAAAATCAGGAAATTTGAACACTTAGATTATGTCATGCAGTATCATGATATAATTTCTTATGTTCCACTACAGAACTTCTCCCAATTTGTCCAAATGACACCCAGAGGATTAATATCAAAAGTACATATTGAAATGTAAAAGCCAGCACTGTTGGGTCTTTCTTCTCACATCAATGTTTTTATTGAAAACTTGGATAAAGGCAAATTTATCATTTTTCAACTGACACTTCACAACTATGTGTGTGAGAGAGATAACAACATGGGCAACAGAATCAAGATTTAAAATTTTCTCTGAGTGAGATTGTGGGAGAGAAATTGTCAAGATGAAGTATATCAGGCCTTGATAAGTTTTGAATTGTTACTAACATATAAGGTAAGTTATGGGCTTGGTCACTACGAATGAAAACATAACTGAAGTTTGGGACTTTATAATGAATGAATTTTAGCAGTATAATGAAACTGTAAAAAAGTGAGTCCTGACTTGTCTTAAAGGAAGGTTTTTGACAGGAGAAAAAAAATAATTCTGTACTTTGTAGGAAATTATACTTAATGCCAAAGCTTATACTTGTACTGTTTCAAGCTGTTACAGTTACTATAGAGGAATAGGAAATGAAGGCACCCTCCCAGCTGACCTACAAGATACTGAAAGGTTGGAAAGCACACTGTATATATTCAGTGCTGTACATGGTGCACAGTCAGGAATTTGAACCAAGTGCTTTCTGAAGCCTGTCTTCTGATCAGTGGTGATGTATTCCTGAAATGGTCTTTCAGAGCACATCTCTTGTAGTCCTGAACATAGGGCAAATTCTGGCTCTAGAAATTGTCCTCATTAATCATTCCCAGCATCTGGTGATGGGGTTCACACTTGCTGCTCTCTCCTAGTTGCCTCACTAAATAAGGGTCCCTGGCTCCTCTTTGATTTGCAGACAAAAACACCATTAGCATATTTGTTATAACAGAACTGAGACTGTGAGAATCGCCACAATCCAAGAGTGATGATGTGTTCATCTTTTTTTACTGGTTTGGATTTACCCTGCTAGAGATGAAAAGGTCTCTCTTACTCTAGAAAGAAGACAAAAGGAAGAGTGCAATGGGGGGAACTATCCAATAATTGTTTTGAACATCTCCAATATTCAGTTGACTCAATCTACAGCAATAGTTCATTAATACAAATACTAATTCTTATTTTAACCACTAATGAACTCAATTTCACAAGCTACTAATGAGGATTAAATAACAGATAAGTAAGCAAGAAAGATATTTTTCTCTTTGTCAAGCATGGACACAAGTGAGGTGATTCAAGACCTCCTTTGGACCTGCTGGTTTGTTCCTGTAATTTCAGAAATTTGGAGGCACGCATAGGATTTCTGCAAGTTCTATATAATGAATTCCAACCACAGATACATGTCAATACTCTGTCCCAAATATATATATAATATGTACATATAAATAAAATAATATATATATTTTGTATATAAATGAAACAAGGGCCTGTTCTCCCTACATGAAGTCTTTTGCAAGGCACGAATACAAAGTAAGATGTGTAAAGAATAACTAGGGTGACATTGGTTGATAGCTGCTATATTATTACATGCATCTAAACCAATGATAGAGGATTGAGGGATCACAAGTGTGCTGATATGATCTATCTTTGGGGCACAATATTATTCCAACATTAAAGAGAACTTGGGTTGTATAGGCAGGGGTTGAAAAAAGAGAATGGAGTTTTAGAAATTCTTCTACCCCATCTAACATGTAAAGGAATATAATTTGTATGTTAAGATAGAGAAAACAAAGGGGAAATTGTTAACAATAAATAGAAATTTGGTGCTAGACTGTTGTTTAAAAATGAAAGGTAAATAAATGAATGTAGTCTCACAGAAGGACACAGAAATTTGATCTGCTGGCCACAATTCAAGTGACAGAAAGTTTGATGTCTTCACAGAAAATACTAATGTGTTCTGAAGCTTTTGGAACATTCTTGCCTATGATATAACTATCACATCCCAACCATACAACACAAGCACAAACATCAAGGACAGTAAACACAACTAACATTGCTGTTTCTAGAAAGCAATTATAGTGGTGGGAATTGTTTTTCTTATGTCTTGGAAGTAAGGGAATTGGTAACTTTGTGCTGTAGGCTGAAAGGAAATCGTGAACTGTAAATTAAAACATGAAGTCCAATGTGTTTGATTCACATACTACCTAACCTGCAGGAGTGCGTACTCAAGAAAATATTTCAGATAGCTAAATACACAGCATAAGATTAAAAAGGAGCTATGAAAGCTAAAAAAGACTTTGTTCATAAGACCAGAATTGCATGAATATTAGCTCTTCAGACACAATGAAAATCCAACATGAAATGATCCTATGGGATGGTAGGAGGATGCCAGAGAACTTGGAAAGTAGTCATGCTTAGGTGAGTCTGAACTTTCTAATTGCTCTTTGCTCAGAAATCTGGCCAATTTCAGATCCACCTCTGTTGGACAAAGAAGCTCCTGGTATGGAATAGTACTTCACATAGATTTTCGTGTGATGCCTATGGGGTAGGCAATTGGATACCCATTATACAACCAAAGAAACTAAGGCTTAATTAAGACAAGATATAGAAGCTCACACTCCATGGATATCAGAGGTAGGATGTTCTATCATATTAGTCTGTTACTTACTTTGTCTTTTTCTTGCACAAGTGAAGAGTGATTGTACTGGGGTGTGTGTGTGTGTGTGTGTGTGTGTGTGTGTGTGTGTGTGTGTATGTGAGTGTGTGTATGTGTTCATGTTTGACTATGCAGTTACTACATATAACTAAGCCCTTTAGTTCAATTTCATACACTACATAAATGATTTTCTTTTCACCTTCTGATTGGCTTCAGTTCGGGCATCTTGTGCTCTGTAAGAAAGGTAACGACTCCATTTAACCCACTGTACAAATCACTTTTAGAAATAACAGTTCATTCTGTCTGTTGCCTGTGATTGAATTATTTCACCACATGTTCAATGGGCTAGACATTTAGCTGACTGAAAGTTTGTTGGACTATGTATTACCTATGATAATATTAACTCTTATGCATACTGAGTGCTCAAAACATTTTAGGAATGATGCGACATGCTCTGTATACACTGCCTTGTTAGAACCTCACAACACCCATGGGATAGTTCTTGCTATTAGTCCCACTTATGAAGGGAGAAATCGAGGCATTAGGAGGTATGGTTGGACTTCCTGAAGTCACATATGTGGGCTAAGTGTTAGAGTTGACTTAAACTTGGTTTTCTCATGCCCTCACATTTAAAGTGCTATTTCAAGCTACTTTAGTGTTTCATAATCAGACATGCTTTTCACGTGAGAAATTAAAATTTCAGCCAATTAAAATCATAGTTGGCATCTAGAAGGCAGGCAGATGTTCAGTAAAGAATGGAGGCTGCCTCGTGAGACCCCCCAGGGACAGGGTTCCGAGCCATGATGGTAAGCAACAGCTTGTGTGGACGAGAATGTGTGTGTCATTATCATGCCCCATTCGGGATCTGCATCCTGGACTTGGCAAGTGCCATAGGGCTGAGGTACGTCTTCTGGCATCTGTTCAAAATTCTAGTCAGAAACAAAGACGCAAAGCGATTCCACTGTTTAGAAAGAAAACAAATCAGGTCCATATGACACACTCTGTGCTTTCAACTGGACTAACAGGTGGCAGTTCTGACCCCTGATCTCATGGAATTTTGCCTGTTTGCCTTCCCACTGTATTGCAACAGAAATTCAGCCTTCTTCTTCTTTGCCTCAAGCTATTGCCAAACCACCTGTCTACACAGAGTCTCCTTTCTGTAAGGCATCTTGTTCCCCTAATCTTCACACACTCCTCCAGGTCTGTAGGTATCAATCAGAGTAGAGAGATGGAAATAGAGATGTGAGGAAATGAAACCCTGAGGTCACCCGGGCACATAGGTGGCAAACCTCAATTTCTATGTGGAACTATGTGTAATGAATTCCACATTCTGATCTTCTCATTCACTTTCCACTATTGTCATCATTGATATACTGCTAGATTCAATTTACTTTCCTCCTTAGGACAAAAAACAAACCACATTGTTCCAATACTCCTGTTCTAACCTGCATCTATTAGTCACTTAACTGGGGTTGGGCCAATATGTAGGAAAAATTCAGGTGACTCTGTCTCAGAGAAAATGGAATTATATTTGAGATATTGGTTAAATGGGAATGCATTGTGAGAAACCTTCAATTAAAAAAATTGGTAACCCATGTGAGAATATTTGATTTCAAGAATACCAGGTGAAATGGGCTGGAGAGGTGGCTCAGGGGTTAAGCCTCCGCCTTGCAGGCGGAAGGTCCTGAGTTTGGATCCCAGATCCCACGTATAGACGCCAGGCGGAAGCGGGGCGGCCTGGGCTTCTGGTCCTGGTAGGGCGGAGCCTGTGAATCCCGGGGCAGAAGGTGGTGGAGGCGCGCACACACATGAGCGCGCGCGAGCACACGCTCGCGAAGAATACCTGAGTATTCATAACTGAGTAAAATTCCATACCAGGCGAAGCAGCAATTCTTTTGCTAAAATCTTGAATCCTACACCCAGCCGCACACCCTAGGGGAAAATGGTGAAATGATTTTCAAAGGCGTCTCATGGAGGTTTATGAGGCCAATTTATCAAGGAAGCAAAAACATCAACTATGCTCATTTGCACTCAGGGAGCCACATATTTCAGGATATTTCCTTGATAGTTAGTTGGAAGCTTTGTCTTTCTTCCTTGTATTCTGTCTCCCTTCCTTCTGCTTCTTTCACTTAGTTTTCTTATTTTCCCCCAGTATGAGTAATCAAACCCAGGGCCTTCCTCATGTCACACACACTCTCTACCACTGAATATACCCCCAGCCCTTTCTCTATGTGCTCAGACAGGGCCCCACGTTTCCTAGACTAGCCTCGAACTCAGTCTGTGATGCCCTTTTCTCCACTGCAGCCTACATAGCACCTTCTAATCTAGCTGTGAAACCTAGAGAGGAATCTTCTAGTTGAGTTCCAGTTAGATTGTCCCATGTCCCACAACCAAAGCACTAGTAGTCTTTAGCATCTGCGTCTTCAGCATCTAGTTCTGGTAGGCAACCAACAGCGAGACAATGGGCTGCATTGCTCTGAAGGCTCTAGGGTCCCCCTGACCAAGAACTCTGAGGACTGTACCCACCTTGGAACTGGGATTTTCACTTAATAGCCTATGGCTGCCAGGATCAGCATTATCCACATATGCAGGGTACTTCCAACCTACAGAGTAGTGGGGCAACATGTGACTTTTCATACAACCTTAATTTTCATTAACTGTCCTTGATTCTCTCATGTCCCCTATACCATACCCCCGTCCCAGCTGAAACCTTCCCATCCCTAGTATTAACCACCTACTTTCATATCATGTGTTTTACTATTCTTCCCACTCCTTTTTCTAGGTTCTTGGCCTCTGCAGCAACTCATTCTAACTTAACACACAAATCCTAAAATTTGAAGCTAGGATCTGTATATGGTGGCTTTCCTTCTGAGCTTGACTTGCCTAACTTGGAGTATTTTTTCAATCCCATCCATTTCTTTTCATAACTGAGTAAAATTCCATCTAGTCCAATCTAGACATCTAGTCCAATTCCATTTTCTAGCCACTGAGAATGAAGCCGCAACAAACATGAACATGGAAGTATCTCTGTAGAAGATAGAAAGTCTTAGACATATTCAAGGAGTCATATAGTTGTGTAGTTCCATTTTTAGCCTTCCAAGGAACCGCCACACTGATTTCCACAGTGGTTGCACCAATTTGTTCTCTCACTGATAATGACTAAGGGCTTCCCTCTATTTTAAATTCTTATTAGTATTTGTTGTCATTTCTTTCTTTTCTTTTTTCTTTTCACAAGCATACTGAGTACTAATCCCTGCTTCCTTCTCTCCCCTCTCTCTCCCATCTCCCTCCCTTCCCTCATCAATCCATTCCACTCCTTCCTATCCTCCTGCCTGACCACTTTTATGGACCCCAGGATTCTCTCTGGATTGTTCTTTTTTCATTTTTTTACTTTTACAAACATTGGGGTATTCATCCCAGCTTCCCTCCCTTCCCCCTTTCCTCCATCCCCTCCCTTCCCTTTACCATTCTCTCCCACTCTTCCCACCCTTCTGCCTGTGTGCTTCTATGGACCTCAGGGTTCACTCTGACGTGTCTACTTCTGTGGGGGCTCAGGCATCCGTGGTATATCAAGTTACCTCTCTTCAGGCCACCCACTGATATGTGCATTTCCCTTCACTTACCCACTTTAGACTCAAAGGTTTCCATGGATCGTCTACTCTTGTGGGAGTTCAGGCCTCTGTGGCATACCAAGTTGCCGCTCCTTGGAACATCCTACTGATAGGGGACATTTCCCTTCACTCATCCAGCTCTAGTCCCTAAGGTTTCACTCTGTGTTTTTATTTCTCTGTAGCTCCTTATAGTCTATGGGGCATGTTGGTATTTTAATCATTATGCAAGTCTGGTAAGGAAAAGTCTTACTGCAGTGAGTTCCTGGATGCAGCAGTCCCGCCTTGAATGGAATGTGGGAAGCAGTGGACCTTCTCCTTTAGGTTCCCACAATCTTACCACCCCCTCTTCCAAATTTCCTAAGCCTTAGGATGGGGAGAGATTAAGATGGCCTGATTCTGGGTGAGCATTGCCAGATTGCCAGTAATCTGAATTATGGCTGGCCGTGGTCATTTATTTCTTGATGATAGCAATCCCAGGGAGGTGAGATGAAATTTCAAAGCAATTTTGTTTGCATTTTCCCGATGGATAAAGACGTTGAACACTTGATAAGATATACCCTGGGCATTTGTATCTCTTCTTTTGACAGCTCTCTGTTCAGTTTCACATCCGTTTAATCTTGATGATTAGTTTTTTTGGAGGGTGGTTCTGTATATTTTAAAAATATCAATACTGTGTCACATAAATGACCAGTAAAGATTTTTTTTCTCATTCTGTAAGTGCCTCTTCCTCAATAGCTTTCTTTGCAGTACAGAAACCTTTTAAATTCTGTGAGCTTTTTTCCGTCAATTGTTGGCATTATTTCTTGAATTACCAGAGTCTTGTTGAGAAAGTCCTTACCTCTCCCTAGATCTTGAAGCATTCTTATTGTTTTCTTTCCAGCAATTTTAGAGCACTAGATTTTATGTTAAGCTATTTGATTCATTTAGAGCTGAACTTTTTGCAGGGTAAGAAATCTATTTTCATTTGTCTACTTGTAGCAGTCCAGTTTTCCTAGTGCCATTTGTTAGAGCTTATCCATTCTCCTATGACTGTTGTTGCCTTTTTTAAAAATCAGAAATTAGGTGGCTGTAGTTGTGTCTTATCTAGTTTTGTCTTCTGTCTGTTTTTGTGCCAGTAGCATGGTATACTTTCTGTCTATATGCTTGTTTTGTGCCAATAGTATGATCTATGTATTACTACGGCTCTGTAGTATACTTTGAAGTCAGGTATGGCAGTACCACTAGTTCCCTCCCTCCTAGGGTTGTTTTTGCTCTCCATGGTCTTTAGTACTTTCAAATGACTGCTTTCTGAGCTTTCTGAGTTGAAGCTCTCTGGGTGTAAATGCTTTTTTTTTTTTTTGCAGGAAGGGATTTAAAATTTTGTTTATTCGTTCGTTCACTCACTCATTATCTGTGTGTGTGTGCATGCATGCACAGTGTGCCATGGGACACACGTGGAAGTTGGATGGCAACTGTCTGAAGTTGGTTCTCTCCTGCCACCTTGTGGGACCCAGGGATCCAACTCACATCAAGTTTGCAACAAGAGCTTTTACCCCTGGATCATCTCGCTGGCCCTGAAGAAAGGTTGTTAATTCTATTCCTTCTTTCTGCTCCCTCCTCTCATCTTACCTTTTCTTCTCTTTGTCTGTCTTCTCCTTTCTTCCTCTTTTTCCTCCCATCCTCTTTTCCTTCTTTCCTTCCTCCCCCTGTTTTTCTCTCCCCTCTTTTATTTTTTTCTTTCTCTTTTCTCCTCCTCCTTCTTCTTTTAATTTTGTTTTACTAGGGATTGAACCCAGGGCTCAGGCATGCTAGGCAAGCATTCTACCACAAAGCTCAGCTGCCTCACCACCAACGCTACCTTTTCCTTTTTCTTTTTCATCTTGAGGCAGGTGTTGCTAAGTTAGCAAGACCGACCTAAAACTTGTAATTTGCCTGCTCAGTTGTTGGGATTTTAGGGCTACTACACCAACCATGCCCAGCAATTACATTTCTTTAAAAACAAGAAAATATTCAGAATAAATACATCCATTTTATAGATCTTTTAAGAATATCAGTTTGGTTTTGTTAATTTTTAAAATTTCTACTATTTTATTCATTTCTGCATTCGTTTTCCTAATTTACACATTTGTGGTTCAACTTGCTCTGCTTTCTGTAACATCTTGAGCTGGAATCTTACTTTATTGTTTTCAAATGTTTTTCTAAAATACACATCTTTTAAAATTTCTTTCTTATTCTTTGGCAATTTCATATGTGTATACAATATTACCCAGTCCCATCTCTACTCCTTCTTTTCTGGGTAGTCTTCCTGTTCCCAACCAGTCTCCCTCCCACTTTCATACCATTTGTATGTGTGTGTGTGTGTGTGTGTGTATTTACACTGAATTTAGTAATAAAGATTGCTTGCATTAACATGCATCTGGGCACTTTTTGGAACGTAGATAGGGACATCCACATGAATATCACTGTGGTAGTTGCTCCCCTTCCCACATCCAGTCTTAAGCCTCAGTTTCTCAGGAAAGGGTGGGACCTCATGAAAGGAAACGAATTGGAAAATGTAGCATGATTAAATGTTCACATGCCCCTTCCATGGTTAAATGTTAACAAGTCCAATCTTATGCACACATCATTCAGGAAAACACAGATATAGGAAGTTCATGGGTTCAAGAGTCTGTAATGTCCAAAAGACACTGTCGACACTGGTTCCACAGCGTGGCTCTTGCAATCTTACCACCTCTTAGTGCACAATGTTCCCTGATCTTGGGGAGGATTTCATGGATTCTGAACACTCTAGTCACTTACTCTCTGCATTTTGACAAGTTACGGTTCTCTGTATTTAATGCTTCATTGTTAAAGGCTGAGATCTGCACTGATCTATGCATATAATGAAGGTAGTTTGATAGCCATGTTCATATAGCTGGCTACACAATAGTAGTTATTCTTTAGAGCCTATGACCTTTCCATCCACAGGTGCTGAGTCAGGTTTATAATGACAGATGTGAGTTCCCTCCTGCAGAGTGGCTTTAAACCTGATTGAACTACATCTTGCCAGGCTGGTTCTTATTGTAGCATGCAGAATTCACAGCTGGGTAAGACTGTGAGCAAACTTCTGTTACCAAGAAAGGAAGTCTTCAGGTTAATTCCAGCTTGATTTCTTCACGTCCTGTAATCAAAGCATGTGGTATCATCAGCAATAGGATCTAAATATCAGGTTCTGGTGGTAAACTGAGAGCAATGGCAAAAGCCCGTATTGTTTCTGGGTAAACAGTTTATGTGGAGGTGTCCTGCCCCACACCTGCTGGTACTGTGAGCTATATTCACTTATGGCTTCTGAGAGAAGCATCTCAATGCAGTTTCTGCTCTCTCTTTCTGTGTATCCCTGTATAGGGTACCTACATTCAAATTTTTAATTTTATTTTTAAATAAGCTTATAAGACAATGAGTCTCTAAATGGGTATATGCTTAGTGTTAATTACTTCCCCAATTCTCTCTACCCAATTCTCTCATCTCTTCCCCCCTTAAATGTTTCCCCCGCTATTCTCCTTTTCATTGCCATACCACCTGATAGCATACACATTTAAATTTATAGATTTCCTTTAAATATTTGCATCCATAAGGTTTTAACTTGTAATTTTCATTTTCATTCAGTTCCACATATTTTTAGCTATCTAGACTGCTCTCTTACTTTGCTTTCACATGTTAGATAATGTTGCAGTTCGCCTGCATGGTTGCTGATAAATCAACATCAAATGACTTAAAGGAACAGGGGGTTTATTTTCTCTTACCATTACAGTGCTTAGTCCAGCTTAATGGGAGAGCATGCACTAACACCAGGGCTGAGCGAACTGGCCACAACATCTCCACGAAATGGCTGAAAGAGGGATGATCCTTACTTGCCAGACCACCATGTCTGGACAAGTATACAGAAGGATTTCAACTTTCCCAATCAGCTCTCAGTATTTTATTCCAGGGCCTAGTCCCACCCACCATGGGCTGGACCTTCCCCATCAGCTAGACAATCTCTTGCAGATTTGCTCTGGGCTTAACCCAACCACTAATTCTCCACAAATATGCCCAGAGTGCAAACTCTCAACAGTCAAGTTGACATCTGTGCCAAACTATGACAGGTAAAAATATGTTTCAAAGTTGCAAACATTTTGAGATTTTAAAATTATCATTCCTTTGTCAATTTCTAGTTTAATTATGATGTAGTGAATTTTATGTCTAAGACTATACTAAATTAAGGAAAATGTTTTCATGTACTTGAAAATTTTAATTCCTTAGTTGGCTGTAATTTCTTCCATCTCCTATATGCAGTTGATTCAAATGATGGAGCTGTTCAGGCTTTAATATTATTACATTTTTTCATGTATTTATTTTATCAATGGAAAAGATATGTTAAAATTACCAGTGTTCTGTGGATTTATTATTTGCTTTATAAATTGTGTAATTATTTTTAAGGTGCACAATCACTTCAAATTATTGCCTTCCTGTTGAATTTATATTTAACTTATGGATGATCTTTTTTCATAATATTCTTTTCTTAAATATCCTTGAAGAAATATACTTTGATACTAATATACATGTATCACCTTTCCTTCATTACTTTTTGCATAGTATATTTTCCTTTTAACTTTTCCACTTAATTATATTTAAAACAAGACTCTTGGGGCTGGAGAGGTGGCTCAGGGGTTAAGCCTCTGCCTTGCAGGCAGAAGGTCCTGAGTTCGGATCCTAGACCCCACGTATAGATGCCGGGCTGAAGCAGGGGAGGCCTGTGCTTCTGGTCCTGGTAGGGCGG
This sequence comes from Typhlomys cinereus, assembly GCA_023101885.1. Lineage (NCBI taxonomy): Eukaryota > Metazoa > Chordata > Mammalia > Rodentia > Platacanthomyidae > Typhlomys > Typhlomys cinereus. The sequence continues at coordinate 981,598 of JALPQD010000488.1, forward strand.
CGCCTGTGAATCCTGGGGCAGAGTAAACAAGGAAGTGGAGGCGGTCCAAAGAGGTTCCCGAATAAAAAAAATAAAACAAGACCCTTATGAATAGTTTATCAGATATCTTTTCTTATCCAGTCTTTGTTTTTATTTATAGTATTAAGACCACTGATGTTAAATACAATTGCTGATATGGTTAGGTTGAGTTTCATAATGCTGATATTTGTTCCCATTTGTTATGCTTGCTCTTTTCTTAATTTAATATTGTATTCTACATGCACAGCTTTCCACATTGACAGCACACATTCTGTTTTTATATTGGGCTACCGTAAGCCATTGTTTTGATGTTTCACAACTCACTAAACTATTAGCTAATGTTTCATTCTCTCAATAATTTTGCTATTATGGATTATACTGTACTAAGCAACTTATATCTATCACCTTTCTCTTCATATTTTATTTCATTATGTCATCTTTCTAAGTGAATTGTTGATTAAGAGTAGAAACATCTTCAAAATTCTTGATACAGTTTATTAACTTGCCTTCCCTAAAGAATTATTCTAGTTCATAAGGTTATTAGCAGTATGTAGTTGTGGCACTTTTATTGCTGTCTTAGTAAAACTTTGATTTCCTTCTTAATTAAAAAAGAATTTATATAGAAAAAATATCTAAAAGGCATCAGAATTATGATTAATTATGTGAACTGTAAATAAACAGAAAAAGAGATCACTGTTTATGAATAAACTAATTTTAGCCACTCTGGTGTGCTTTTCAACACTTGGACTTTAGGAATAACCCTTTGTGTGAATATTTATCATATAATACATGAACATGTTGCATACAATTTGTCTGCATCTAATAAAGCTATAATTTACAAATGACTTCAAGCTTTGTAGAAGAAGAGGGAACAGAATAAGACAAGGGAGAAAACTTGGAAGTAGGCTTAATGCAAGTTTCTGAATTAAATTCAAACCTTTTCATTAATACTTTAAAAATAAAGGGACAGCGTTACTAAATTTGTTGCATACAGTATGTGAATGAGGTTGAGTGAAAAGAACTCTCCAAATTATATTTACTTTACAAAGCACATAAGTAGGCATTATTTTATGTAAGCTCAACAGCCCTGCAAGGTATGTCTTTTTGATCACTTTGTGGAATTTCTTGGCGGAGAACTGAGCTTACCTGAGGTCATACTGCTGAAAGTGAGCAAGCAGTGACTCAAAGGAGTGTCTTTGTTTCTTCAGCTGGTGACCTTTGTAACATGTTTAAGGATTACTTTCAACAACTGTTATTATAATATTCATCTGCCATCAAGTTGTTAGAAAAAGTTAATGAAAGAGGCCACACTAAGAATGAAAGCTCTTCCAAAGAATTAAGACAGTTTGTTATTTGATAACATAATATCTAGTCTAAATTGGCATATTTTAGAGATTCCACCATAAAAGTACTGCAGAAATACACCAAAAAAAAGCAACTTGATTTTCTTGCTCTATGATCTGAACATGAGAGTTCAGAGTTAAAGGGGAACAAAGCCCAGTCCAACCTAAAATAATTACATAGTACTATATGTACTATATCATTGATTTATTAGTTCATAGCTAGATACAGGTGTCAACTTGATGGTTGACGGTTTGAGCTCTGGGGTCATCTGTAGAGAATTAGTAGTTGAGTTAAGCCCAGAGCGAACCTGTAAGAGATTGTCTAGTGGTGGGTGGGATTAGTCCCCGGGCAGTGAATTAAACACAGAGAACTGGTTGAGGAAGTGGGAATCCTGTGTATATTTTGCCAGACATGATAGTCTGGCAAGTAAGGATTGTCCCTCACTCAGCTATTTTATGGGTATGGTGTGGCCAGTTCTCTCAGCCCTTTGGTAATGGTGTATGATCTCCTGCTAAGCAGGGCTAAGAACTGTAACCAGAAATTCATAGGAGAAAAGAAACCCTTGTTCCTTTAAGTCATCTGATGGTGATTTTTGTCAGCAATATGTAGACTAACTGCAACAATTAGCATGTTAATAAGCTTTGAATTTCTGTGACAGAGTAGCTAAGCAAAACAATTTATCTGAGAAAAAGGTTTGTTTGGGCTCACAGTTCCAGAACTCTTGCTCATGGCTGATTGGCTCCATTGCTTTGGAGCCTGTAAACAGAAGAAACATGACAAAGGCTGAGAAAAGCTGCTCATCTCTTGGTGACAAGGATGGACATGAATGGATGAATCTATGGATGAGCTTAACACTTTGCTCAATACCTCAATGGTGGCATAAAGATTATAAAACTTGAACTTGTGAACTTTTGTGGGAGACACTTCATATTCAAACCATATTATGCTCAGCATCCCTTGGGATCTTCAGTATTGCCTTTAGATAACTGAAGCTGATTTCCGCTAAAACCATATCTTAAGTCCATTCAGTTTATAATAATGATGAACTTACTAATAAGGCAAATAAACATAAGCTTCTATTTGAAAGACTTTCATGTCCTTGAATTTATATCACACTATTTTACAAAATGATACATCTATTCATATGTTCCATCTTTTTAAATTGTTATCCAACAAGTCTGAACACAGACAATTCTCTATCTATCTGTTTGTCTGTCTGTCTGTCTCTCTGTCTATCTAATATGTTATAAGTTTGTCATCTTTCTTTAATAAGTGTACATCAAGAATTTTAAAATATATTAAAAATAACTCTGGTTTATAATCTGAAGTGGTCCTTATGAATGCATAGAAGCAAATAAATTTTGCCTTTCCTTGTACCTCCTTGCTAAAGATTTAGCTTCACATGGCAGAGAGTAGGAGTCTTGCTTTTCTTTTTTTTTTTATATCAATTAACAGCTACAGTCCACTTGATTCCACTAACTGATGCTAAATTTCTCTATTAACTAACATTCCTGTATATTTTGAAGCAAAATAATGTGTTTATGTGAATACTGAAAAGCAGAATGTTCTGTTATTTATTATCCAGGAGGTGTTTGGCTACCACACTCAAAATTTGAGGAGAGTCCTGTGCCTTGTTTTAGCCATACTGACTGCTGGAGTCCTTCAGCTGGTGTTCTACTGGAAGCCTGAGTGGAGGGTGTGGGCCAATTGCATACCATGTCCCTTGAAAGATGCAGACACTGTTTTGCTGAGGACAACGGTGGGTGTCCCTTTGTTAATTATTTCAAATGTTAGGAATGCATTTTCATTTATATGTGGGAACTAGAAAGTTGATATTGTAGAAGAAGAATGAAATAGTGGTTACCAGAGTATGAGAAGGCTGTGGGAGGGAGAGAGAGGAGTATGATAAATGTGTTCATGACTGCAGTTGAACTGTGGAAATAACGTCTAAAGTCCTATAACACAATAAGATAGGATGGCTGACAACAAACTACTAACTGTTTCACAAGAGCTGTTAGGAAAGTCTTTGAAATGTTCTATGCACAAAGAAATAAATATGTGACATAGTTGATAGACCAATTACCCTGATCTGATCATTACACACTGTATACATATGTTGCAATATCATACTAGGTCCCATTGTTGTGTGACTTTTCCTGGGTAGGTATAAACAAACACAGAGAAGTCACTACTAGCAGACCAAAGGAACCATTCCACTCAAGTCTAGCTTAGGGAATCAGTGAGTTTCTTGGGGTCAGTTACAGAAGGATGGTTGCAGGGTAACTTAAACAGGGTCACGTGTGACTCAGGGACAGCTGCCAAGATTTGGGAAACAGTTCAGCTGTTAGATTCCTGCCATGCAAGCAAGATGACTAGCATTCCAAACCTTAGATTTCTTATAAATGTCAGATGTATATGGCTACCAACCTGTAAATCCAAACTTGGAAGGTGGAGACTGGGAGTCCCAGAGCAAGCTGATTAGTGAGAGCAGTTGTAGCTATAAACTCTGTGTTTGACTAAAGACCCAGCCTTTAATGTAGAAGAGTGATCAAGGATTATCAATCTTGGGACCAATCCCCTCTCTTCCCCATAGACATATACATGGAAACAGAAAAATAGGAAAAAGAAGATGAAACACTATGAAATCCCACACCAACATGTGTGATCCCTGTTAGACATTGGGCTGATGGAAGAGTCATTTCTTTCCAGAAACCAAGGGGAGAAGCCTTGTGAATCTTTAAATTTCAGGAGCTTCCTGAGAATCATGTGTTTTATTTACTTCTCAGGTCTTAGAAGTTTCACTTTTTTCCTAAGTATTAGAGAGACTTCTTTGAGGAGGGAATGTTTCAATTCAGAGGATATAGCTATATAATACTCATACATATAAACAATTGCTACCAAAATTTTAATTTTTTTTAAAAGAAATAAATGTCATGATCATGTCTTCTGTCCTATATCTCTGGTCTAAGAGTGACCAGTCAGTATCACAGGTGGGAAAGATTTTCTGTTATGTAAGAGTTTCCATAAGCTGGTGTAAGAGAAGGAAAAATGATCTCTGTAATCTGCATGCTCTTTCTTTCGCAGCTCAGGACTGAAGAATATTTCCTTTGCTTCATCCTGTAGAACTTTCTAGCATTTCAGGCTAATAGACAGCATTCCTCATCATTACATGGGCAGTAGCTTTCAGTGTTATAAGTCTTGTCATGGGAACTCACTTTTTCAAGAAATCCATATTTTGAAGTATACTCAACATTTATCTTTAAAAAGTAGCAGAATCAAGGTGTGGTGGCACACACCTATAACCCTAGCACTTGGGAGACCAAGGCAGAGTGATGGAGAATCTGAGGTCAGTCTTGTTTCAAAAAAAAAAAAAAAACCAAAGAAGTAAGAATAAATATAACTTGTCAAGAAATCATTTTGTAGACACAAAGTCTTTTTTCCTTCTATGTTCTGTAACCTATTGCTTATCAAAATTTTGTATCAACTAGAGCCTTTAAAAGCTCAGTGATCCATAGGCCTATCAGTGGGGTGTGTGTGGACCCGAGGATTTTGACATCTGGTAAAGGTCTGAGATAATGGAGATACTCTTGTTTGTTGACTCCTTAAGGATGAATTTAGAAGATATATGAGGAAAAAGGTGTTCTGCCTTCATTTGTCCACACTGAAGCTTCATATAAGCACACATCCGACAAAACCTTTAGTGGCTGACCGCCACTCTGTCATAAATCGAGCTGTAACAAAGCCAGAATTAAAAGTAAGTGGTTTTGAGGTGTGCAATGTGATACATGCTGGCAGAGGGGGAAAAATGAAAGTGTATGTTTGCTGTGAAAGTTCTGAATGGAACATGGCTGGGCTCCAATGATAGTAAGGCATTATGGGACACTGCACTGGGCCTTGCTTTACTTTGTGAGTGATACCTCTTTTGTCTCATCTGTGATTGCAGCTTCGTTGCATTCAAGTGCAGAAAATCAGGTATGTTTGGGATTTCTTGGAGAACCAGTTTCAGAAAGTTGGGTAAGTATAACCTTTCATCACATCTATATCAGGACCACTCAGGACAACCTCATCCAGTGTTGTGAACTGAAGCATGGTTCTTGTCCTGCCTACATCCTAGGTTGCTGGAGGACAGTAACACCTGCTATGACATCCATCATATATTTGGATTGGGTCTGACCAGTGAAGAGCAAGAAGTCAGGTAGGATTCAAGGTGTTTTTAAGGATGATGAAGCTTCAAATGCTCATTGCTGGCACCAGGGTGGCTAAACAAACTTATGCAAAAAAAAAAAAAAAAAAAAAAGACCAGAAGAGTTAGAGCAGTGAAAGTGAAGTGACATGTAGCCTTTCACCTAGGCTTGTTGAATAGAAAGACACCTTTGTGAGGTATTTTTTCCTGTCCTCAAAAAAAAAAAAATGAATGATTCAGTAACATCAATTTCTTCACCATCCCAAATGGTCTGAAAATTGAAAACAAAAATAACATTATAAGATTGTGCTTTGCTGTGAGCAAACAGTGCTGTAGGTGAACATTTTCTTGATGGTTTTGTTAGCATCCACCGCTTCAGGTGCAGCAGTTAGAAAGGTTAGGTAGCAGCTCAGCTACATTTGCAGATGGAATGGTAAGTGAATGTGACTGTCGATCTAGCAACAGCAGGTCCTTTTCAAGGAACCAGTGACCTAAAGAGAAAGACAGCGTCACTGTCCCAGCGATGTTTACTATTCACAGAGTAGTGAGAAAGAGACAAAGAGTTTTGAGGCAGAAGTTATTAGATCCTATCTATAGATACCAAGATTCACAGATAGTTTTGTAATGTAGGGACTCGCAAGGCAAGAGGTCCCTGCTTCCTTTGTTATTGTTTGAAACAGCCTGAAGTGAAGCCATTGAGTCTCCCCCAAAATCTTAATAACACCTTCATTTCTCACACTCTTTCAGGAGCATTACTCGTCAAACATTCTTAGCAATGAGCCAAAAACTTCTACTTTCAAACTAAGATGAAATGTCGTGATTAAAATATTGCTTTTGGGTTCCACTCATATTGTTCTGATAATTCTTTAAACACATGGGTACTTATGAAGTAAGGAGTTCTATATTTTCACCAAACTTCCACCTTCCACCTAATTCTCATAGAAACTAAGCTTAGGAATTACTGAATTGTTGGTTTTAAGATGTTTGTCTATCAGAACACTATAAAAAATGAACCAGACCTCCAGAGTGGGACTGTACTGCAAAATGCCTTAAAAATGATAGCATTGTATAAGATTTCAGATGAATATCTAATATAATAAAATACAAAAAAGTTTTCAAAGTCATTAAAAGCAAATATGTTTCATAGTAGTAAGCACTAGATGCATAAAGGATTAACTGAGGGCATTTAATAAATCTCATTGAAAAATGTAGATATACTCTGCCTGAGAACCATTTCCATGGGAAACATTTCCATCAGTGCAGCTGGCTCTTATCTGTCCTTATTTATCAAGTAGCTAAGCTTTAATAAACATCATACATAATTAAATTTAAATCTGGTCCACACAATAAAGAACTCGACAATCTAATAAGCAAGATGGAGTGTAGTATCCCAAATATGAAAAATAAAGAAGATAATCTTATAAACGTAGCATAGTTTATTTTATAGGCCTGTCTAAATGGAGGGTGCAGAGAGAGTACATAGAATGGGAAACATTCTATTCTTTGTTTCTTAGAGTAAGACAGGGGCATTTAAAAAAAATGAAAAGTGACCAATTGATTGAATAGCATGCCAGTTTCCTAATCAAATTTGAGCTTGCTTGCCTTACAAAATAAAGAGAGAGGCTCCAGGGTTAAAGTCTTTGCCTATCAGGCAAAAGGATTTGTATTCAGATCCCAAATCCCATGTAGAAAAGCTGAGCAGAAATGGCTTCAAGTCTTAGAGGGCAGAGTCTCAGAAAACTCTGAGCAAAGTCATAAGGAGACAGAGCAATTCAGGATGATTTCCAATGTCATCCTTGGGCCTCCACAGGAGCACACAGTGTCATCTTTTATAAATACCCACATACACCTAGACACATGTACACACCCATATATGCACATCCCCCCAAAAAAACCCCCAAACCTGAAAAGCAATACAAGATCAAGGAGGGAAGATGAAGGAAGAGGGAGAGAGGGAGGGAGGGAGGAAAGAAGAAAGGAAGGAAGGAAGGAAGGAAGAAGGAAGGAAGGAAGGAAGGAAGGAAGGAAGGAAGGAAGGAAGGAGAAGAATGAGGAGAAGGGGGTTAGGGAAGAGGGAGGGGAAGGAGAGAGAAAGGAAGGGAGAAGAAGGGAGAAGTGGGGTTTGCAAAAATCTAAATGTTCACTGTGCATTTCCTAGCAATTAGGCAAGGAAAGAAAAAGCTTAGATAAGCACAGTTTTTACTTTCAGAAGCAAAAAACCTTATCAAAATCTTAGAATTTATTTTGCCCTGGAGAGAAATGCCAGAAGGCTTCAGGTAAAGACATTGTCTCTGGAGGTTCTTGTTCCCATCTTCACCCATCATGGATTGATTTCAAGTTCACTCTATCCTTGTCCTACACAGGCTCACAGAGATGTTTCTTTCATTTCATGGGGCCCTATGAAAACACCACTTACTTGTCTTATTAAGAGAGGATTAGTTTGGACATAACTTCACCTTCCACTCATACTGTTGTTTAGACTCTTGAAAACAGAAATACAGCTTGCTAGGTCTCCCAACACTCATCTCCCTGGTGTCACAGGAAGAGATAAAAGTTTCCATAAGTAGTGTTGCCAGTTTCTACAGTGGGAATGCTTCCGCTATGGTCAATTCATGGTGTCAGTGTGACATCGGCAACTGAGAAGTTGGTAGAGACACCATTGGCTTAGTGATTCTATAGGGCCAATCTTAATTTTTTGCCTTTCCTACTCCTCTGAGAAAAAAGTGGGGAAAGCCATATTTGTTAGCGATTGAAGAAAGGATCCCAGCAATAGGCAGAGAAGGGGAACTTTCTGACGCTGGAACGTGCTCCAAGTAAGCAGAAGGTGTTTCATGAGAAGATGGGACCTCAGAAGAGGAAGAAAGAAGAAAAGGAAGGAAGATAAATTTAAAATGTAACACACAAAGCATCTCATAAAATTATATGATCCAATTCTGACATTCTCCTTTTACTAACTTACAGTTCCCAGGCCCACAGTTTTATAGTGTAGATCTGTGGGACGATCCCTAAATTCCAAGGCTTGTCTTAGAGCAATGCCTGTGGTGTGGAGGTACTGGGGCGTGCACACCGCAAATCTTTCTGGTGACATGTCGCCTCCTACCTCAGCTCCTCATACTTTTCTGTTACTTTCTTTTCTGGTCCTTCACACCTAGGATGCTCAAGGTGTGTCCCCCCCTCTGTCTCAAAAGCTGTCCAGAAGTCCCTCACTAGCTCACAAGTCCTGAAATTCTGTAAGAACCATCTTTCCTGGGAGCACATGATTTAAGAAATGAAAGAAATAGACAGGCCTCAGGTAAAGATCAGAGTGGGAAACTAAATTACTTTTATGTCATTTGGAAATTGGAGCTTTCCATCATTGTTTCATTAAAGGACACGAGCAAGTCTGAGCACTGTGGAAATGGAGATTTTACTTCCTTGAAAGCATACCAAAGCACACAATGCTTCTCAAAGCACATCAAAACTTTTAGTCTTTTTTTAATGGTGGGTTCTTGAACCAATCTATTTATTGTTCCATACAGCTATATCTGCTCTTGAAAATTTGGATGTCACAGAGTATGTACCTGTGACTCTCCTCTCTCCCTCTGTAAAACAAAGAAAAATCTAAAATAGGAGGAGACTTCATAACAAATTATACAAGAAACAAAATTCCTAGATCATAAACAGAAATAGAACATCACAATGCATGTCACAACACATAAAGACAGAAATTCAAAGGGAGCCCATGCTGTCCAAAACCCCAACCAGATCCATAGTCCCCAGCTATGAGGATTATAACTCAAATCTTCTAACACAGTAAGCAGAACTCATCACCCAACTATATCATCCTTCATCATAACCTTGACTATCTTTGCTGCCATCACACCAACATGCCCAACTCTACTTCTGAATTCCACTACAGAATTTCCAAGCATCTAAGATCCATAAGAAGCTATAATAAACTGAGTGTGTACAGCAAGATGTATAATTCCATCAGAATTTCAAGCCAAATATTCTAGACAAGAGTTTGATGCTAACATCCACATATAAGAGAGAACATGTGGTATTTATCTTTCTGTGTCTGTAATAACTTGCACAGCATTATGTTTGGGTGCAGCAGATTTTTAAAGGAGTGAGGAGAAGATTGACTAGTAAAAAAACTTTTGCAAAATCTACTAGTTGCTTCCTAATACTTTCAGAGTTCCTGGAAATGGGTTACCAAGGATTTCCTACTTGGCACTGACTTTTTGGGAAACTAAGAACTTCTATCCTGCTGGAAGCTTTATCAGTGAAACCAGCAAGCAAAAAAACAGAATACTCATGTGAAGTTTGAAAAGTGCACTGGTGATCATAAGAGTGTCCTGTTTCTGCATTGAAGCCACTATTCCAGCCTGTGGTGTCCCAGTAATCCACACAGTGACCTCCAACAATGATTTGAAGAATCAGTGGGGAAAATGAAGGAGTAAAGAAAACCTAAGCCAAAGGAAAACACCCCTAAACATCCTCATTTGCTGTTTCATGATTCACACCTTCTAGAAGATCCAAGTAGGTCCAAGTTGAAGGAAACCACAGTGAAGCTGCATGACAACCCACAGTCACCATAGAAATTCCCTGCAAAGGGTTTTTGTTGTGAAATTGTTCATGATCCTATGAGATGGGATTATCTACCCTCCCGACACTGATTACCCTGGGAGATAGTGCTGAATGTGAAGCCAATCTATTGACCTGTTTTGGCTACTGTGGGTTGGTGACCACACCCAGAAGAGTCTGGAGTCTCATTTCCCAATTACCTTCCCAGCCTCAAGCCTAACTGAAACACCTCGGTAGCTTACCCTGAGATTGACATGGGCACAAGATTCCCATGTATACCTCTGAAAACTATGATAGTTTCCTTTATTTTTTCCTGGCAAAGACAGTAAACATGGCAAAGACAGAAGGCCCAGGCTGTCCCAGATGAGTCAGAAAAACATCATCTACTGGCAAGGTTCAAACCACTAGACCTCATTGCTCCTCAGGGACCTTAGTCCTCTCAATGGCAACATCAGAGACTATCACACCAAACAGGGAGAGAGCAAGAACACTGGTTAGCTTTCCAAGGTGGCTTTCCATATGCGCTGTCTTAGTTGCACATCCAGATTTTGTGTTTTGTCAGGGATGAAGTTCTCTAGATTCAAGTCACAAGGAAAGTCATTAATTAATAGTTTGGGAATATGCTCTGGGTCTAGCTCCTATCTGCTAGAAAAACAAAATTGAAGATGTTTCATTCCTATCTTTAAAGAGCATCTTAGAGATCTGAGGGCAAAAAACATATAAATATATATTCTAATTGAATGAGGTAAGCTCTGTTACTGAAAAATAAAGTTCCACTGATGGAGATAAACATACATCTAGTTGTGCCAGAGGGATTTATACATCAAAGGCAGGTTCCATTCATTGGAGCTTGTTATGTCTCAGGCACAGTTGGGATCTCTGCAGTACATATGTATCTAACTATGACACTGATTACTTTGATTAGGAATATTGTTTATAAAACTCATTCTTTTTTATTTTTTGATTTTTTATTATTATTTCCACTCATACAAACTTAATAGGTACACCAGTTTCCTCCCTTTCTCCTCCTCCCCCGACCCCCCTGCTCTCCCTTCCCTCACCCCTCCCTCCGCATCCCCCAGTGCCTCCCACCCAATCCCCGGAGAATCCTTTAATGTGCATGCCAGATTCTCCTCTGGGTCCTCCTCTCCGATGACGTACAAGGACCCAGTTGCATTTCCCTGAACCTTTCCCGTGTTCCCCTTAAGCATAGGATCATTACTGTGGCTGTCAATCCCTTGCCTTCAAGGATCTTGGTGCCTTTAGCAAATGCTAGACTTTGTGGGGTCAATAGTGTGTTGGACATTGCGCCGGGCATGCAAAGTCCAATTATGATTGCTCCTTGTGTGGAGTATCTTGCATATCATTGCTCCTCCCATCCTTGTGCTGGCCTAGTTCTAGGTGGTTGATATAGAGTCTCTGAAGTTCTGGATTATGGTTTGTTGATTTTCTTTTGCAAATAAAACTCATTCTTTTTTTAATTTTTGTTATTATTTATTAAATTGGGCGTGTAGGCGTGTGTACGTGTGTGTGTGTGTGTGTGTGTGTGTGTGTGTGTGTGTAGAACCACAGACGAATTTGGGAACCACCATGGACACCTCCACCTCCTTGTTTACTCTGCCCGGGGATTCACAGGCTCCACCCTACCAGGTCTGCCTGGCGTCTGTCTATACGTGGGCCTTGGATCAGAACTCGGGACCTTCCACCTGCAAGGCGGAGGCTTAACCCCTGAGCCACCTCTCCAGCCCAAAACTCATTCTTTAGATAAGAGAATTATGACTCACTCCTCATTCAGCCATCCATCAGTTTCTTCAATAAAGAATTGTTCATTGTGTTTTTTTGTGTTGGGTCCTGCTTTAGGTCTTCAGGATCTATTGATATCCTCTAGAAATTTATATTATAATGTAGGATATAGTTTATTAACACGTTCAATAATGTATGGACTGGGGAGATACCTTGGTTAGTAAAATGCTTGCTTTGGAAAGCGCAGGAACATGAATGTGATCCCTAGAGCCCACTTAAAAAGCTAGGCACGGTGGTGTATGCTTTCAATATCAACTCTGGGAAGGCAAAGACAGATGGATCCTTGGGGCTCACTAGCTACCAGCCTAGCCTATATGACGAGTTCCAGACCAGTGAGAGACACTGTCTCAAAGAGAATGGAGGATGGCTCCTGAGGTTGTCCTCTGGCTTCCACACATGTGCACACACATATCAGCACACATACATGCTCCACACATGAACATGCATACACATGCATATACATAGGCATATATACGTAAAATAAGGTATTATTGCAGGTAATCAGATATGTTCTAAAGAAATTAAGAGGGCTAGAGATATGACTTAGGAGTTCAACCTTTGCCTAGCAAGCAAAAGCATCAGAGTTTCGATCCCAGATCCCAAGTAAAAATACTGAGCAGAAGTAGCAGCCATTTGTACTTCTGCCTTAGATGGTAAAGCTTGGGAAACCCCCCAGAGCAAAGCAATAAGGAGGTAGAGCAATCCAGGATGATTCCTGAAGTTTTTCTTGGATCTCCACAGACATATACACAATGCCCTTATCTACACACACACACACACACACACACATGCACACACACACAAAACAACAACAACAACAAAAAAAAAGAAAGAAAAAGAAGGTAGGTAAAAATAAATCGAGAATGAGTTGGGAGTTGGGGGCGGGGTCTTATACATTCTCTACTACTGATCTACATCCCAGGCTTAGGGATACCATTTTAAATGAAATAATAGAGAAGGCCTCAACCCGGTGTTGCTTAAGCAGCCATGTGAACAGAGCAAGGTAGCAAGTCTTGCTGAAATGCAGAGGATACTGGTCCACAGAGAAGGAGCAGCAAGGGCAAAAAGGCTTTGTTACATGAAAACTAGGTCTGTTCCCGCTCATGGTTTCCAACACTCTACTTAGCTGCTGAATTAGGCTCTTGCTGAATAGACATTTGCAAAGTGAACAGTGAAGGGGGAAGACCAGAGAACAGGAAGACTTGTTCTAGGTGTTGAGAAGTCCTGAAAACTGAACAACACCTGATTATTGCTACAGAATTGATGTAGCTTTTGCGTGTGAGGTTTAAGGTCCCTTGTGAATTTGCCTGCAGGCACATACTTGCAGAGATGAAGCTGGAAGTGACAGCATAGAGGCCAGGGTCAGAAACTTGGCTGTTTCTAGCTCTGAGAACCTGGGAGCTATTTAGTTATCCAAATATCACTTTTCTTTATAATTGGTGGAAATATGTGGTATTTTTACATGAGAATTGAAGGAGTTAATGCATAGAAAAGGCTAAACACAACTTCTGACACTATCATACTGTCAGAAGAGCTCCATTGTGATTAATGTTAGCTGTGTGCACCTTTAGCTAAAGATCCTCCGTGAAAAGTTTTTCTTTACTGACAAAATTAGGATAGTAACCCTTTAGAAAACTGGTGGAATCAAATGAACTCTTTGTAAGAACTTTGTAAATTTTCAAATAAATCCAATGCGAGCATGAAGGTTTCTTTTTGTAAAAAACAGATGTACTATCTCTTGCATGCAAAAGATATATTGACAAAATAAAGACCATAGATCATCTTCCAACAAATTTTCTTTTTCATTGTTGCACTAAATGAACTTTATATGCTAAGGGCCTGTTCTAGGTACCAGAGATTCCAAAAGCAGACAGACATGCTCATTAACATTAAGGCTAATCTGAATGCCTCTTAAGTTTTCCTATGTCTTTTTTAGCTCTTCTTAAAACGCAATCAAATTACTTCTAAATGCCTTTCTAACTTCATTTTGACCAATCAAGTTGTATTAAGGACATTTCAAAGAAGAAACAGGGCTCACCATGCCTTGACTTTTATCTTAAAATATGTTATTCATTTAGAATTATGCAGACCTATTATTGTGTAAGTGAAGTCACAAATGTCTAAAGGACAGAGAAGTGGCCTTTTACTCACTTGTTGCTGAGCTTGTAAGTCTGGCACTAATGGACAATCAATCTTCCACAGAAGATTAGTGTGTGGGCCCAACGCCATCGAGGTTGAAATCCAGCCCATATGGAAGTTGCTTGTTAAACAGGTAAACTTGCTGTTTACTTTCTTTCTTTGGGGGGGGTGGGCTTCTTAAAAATTTATTTCTGCTCATACAAACTTAATAGGTACACCGGTCCCCTCCCTCCCTCCACCTCTTCCTGGACCCCCTTATTCCCTCCCCCCTTTTCCTCTTCCTTCTCCCCCTCCCTGCCTATCTCCCAGTGCCTCCTCACCCCCATCCCTGGAGCATCCGTTAATGTAAAAACTTCCTTTATCTCAGCGGGATTGTAAACAATGTATGAATTCTTCAATGGGAGTAATATCGTGTTACATGCATCTTCTTCTCCTTACTGCCCCTTGACACCAGTCTATAACTTATACTGCCTAATGATGTTTCTTTTTACTTTCATTTAAGTTCAATAAATGTACATGTCTGATTTCAGGATTGCTTACTGGTTCCTATCAATAAGCCCTTAAGTTCACATGCACTTTAAAACCTCTTCCTAGCATGAGAGATAAATTCTTGTTTTGTTTTCTTAAATTTTTGGTAATGGGGTGTCTTTTCCCATTCAAAGTTCTAAAATAAAATGAGCATGGAATGGGCGCGCAATCCAAAACAAAGGCGAATGCCATTCTTGGTGAGGGTTCTTCCCGCCTTGTGAACCATCTCATTGTGTCTTCTCATGGTGAAGTGGTATCTCTGATTTTTTGTAAGGATACAGTCATGACTTCGTGCAAACCTAATTACCTCTGAGACCTTCAAATGCCATCATGTCCAGGTTTAGAGCTTCAGAGTTCCTTAGGGAGTCTTTTGGTCATGCTGTGGGGTAATGTTCTTCTACGATGCCAGAGAATTTGAAATGCATCATTTTGTCTTTTTCAAACTGCTCTATTATTTCTGTTTTCTTAAGTGTGACTTCTTTTGTTAGTAGTATTTTTGTTTCAAGCAATGTTACCTGTGCATGCTTTGACATTATTATTATTCATATGTAAGATAAGCTTCCCGTCTTCCCTTCTCCCCGTCCTTGCTCTCCCTTTTCGATGGCTCCATGTTGGCCTCTGGTCCCCAGTAGGCAGCTGCCAAATCAAACACATTTTGGAGGGATTTTGGCTGTTTGCTAAGTGATCTGTTACCAGTTCTCACAGTCTGTGTGGTGCATGGCCATTCCCTCCCACTCCACCCTCAGCCAGGAGCCACCTCTGGTCATAACACTTCTCAGCCTCCATGCTGGGGCAGAAAGTCCACTGCCACCTCTGCTTCTCACCATAGGCCCGTGATTGATCCCCTGTTCCTTATGAGATTGTCTGTTCCTATTGCCCTAGCTGTTGCTGTCCGAATCCAGAATCATTAGGTCGATGGTCGTGGGCCCTGCTCAATGATGCGAGTTTCTAGTTTATTTCTAACCACAAAAAATAACCATTGTGTTTTGGAGCATAGCCTCAACTTTGAAATATATATATCTCCATTGTGGTTTTTTGTTTGGAAAAAAACTGAGCCACTATTATTTCAGGTTTATTTTTAGAGTGGTTTTAGGTTCACAACCAAACAAAAAGAGATAGAGATTTCCCTTGAATCCATTCCCACCTCCCAGAATCAGAACTTCCCAAACTATGAAAAGGCAGGTGACTTCATAAGCGTCTTACCCAGGTGCACTTTCAGACTGCTAAATCTTCTCCCAAGATCAGTTTGAGTTGAGTGCTGTATTTCCCATCTCCTTGCAACTGAGCATTCAGTAAGGAAAAAAAAAAAAAAAAAAAAAAAAACAAGGAGCAAATTACTTCACATTTAGTTTAAAAGAATGTTGAATACAGAGGTTAAACTAATTATAATGGTGCTGTTTCTTCTACAGGAAATGTTTAACCAATTTTCTACTGGATTTCTATAAACTCAAAATCATGTTATCATTAGTACATAATCTATAATTAGAGCATTTTATGCCAAGTGAACTCAAAAGCTGTAATTTGTAAGTAAAGCAGTTGAGATGGAAATAATGAGAAATATAAAGAAACAAAAGCTTTTTAAATATATAAAAAAATCTGAAGGTTTAAAAAATCCTCAGTGCACACAGAGATTATTAACTTAATAACCGGATGTCAGTTTTTTAGGACAAAAGTGGAATTTTATTTAATATATTAGAGAATTTTAGAAAGTAGAGGTCAATAAAAGTACCAGTGATGTAATGAAGGTCTCAACTAATTTGTATACACTATGAAAGGCACTTTCTTAGGGAAAAAATCTTTACTTCCTTCTGTAGAATCTTTGCTTCCTTCTGTTGGGCTCTTCTATTTTGGCTATCATGATCTCCGCACATCTAATTCCTCATGTTTGTCCTCTGCTATCATTATTGACTGTACTTATTGATACTTATTGTTACTTATTTTTGTCATACAGTATATGTTGGACAAGTGTTCTGCTATTAAGCTTTAGCCACATTCTTCTGCTATAATTGCTAATAGTAGAACGAGTAAAAACAAAGTGAAAAATATGGAAACTAAAAGGTTGGAGGTGTTATAGTTATCAAGGGACAAAATGTACGTATGGTTGACCTGGTTCACAGTTTCTAATGCCCCCTTCCCACCATGTTCCTTCAATCCTTGGGAAAGACATTCTGCTGCAGGACCCTTTCTTGTCCGAAAGAAGGGCCAGGCTGAATATACTGCTTCCAAAAGTTCTTATTATAATCTGTGATATAAAGAATATATTATTTTAAGTGCTCTGGATAAAAAAATCTTTCATTCCCATTGCACAAATTAACTAAATCTGAAGCATGTGATTATGTAAAAAATAAACCTGTTATGAAACTGTTAAAAATCAGAGTTCATTTTAAAATGAGACTGAATCCTGTTTTTCTTCCATTAATGGATAAACTCGAAGAAGTTAAAATGTCGGATTTTGTATTTGTGAAGTTTCTTTGGAAATTTAAAGCAAGAATTATGAATTCATGAACATGATTCTGAATGCTCAAAATAATTTTTCTTTCTGTCGTAACAATTATTATGTGCTTTACAGGCTTTTGACAAAATTAACTGAATCAAAATAAATTCTTAAATATGAGAGGACATTCTATGTTGTAAAAGATGGAAGAGACAATTTATAAAGAAATGACATCACCTTAATTGTTACCAGCATCGATACAAGTGACTGGCGCTGTTTTTGTACCTGCAGGTCTTAAATCCATTCTATGTGTTCCAAGCCTTCACACTAACCTTGTGGCTGTCTCAGGGTTACATAGAATACTCTGTGGCCATCATCATTTTGACCATTATCTCCATCATCTTGAGTGTGTATGATTTGCGACAGGTAAGAGTTGAAATCGTGGTTGCACTCTTTGCCAACTCTTTTCAGGTGGAAGTTTCCCTGGTTGTATTTAGAAAGATTCTGAGGTTGTGTGTGAGCATAGTGGGTGGGATGCTGCCATGGGCCAATGACGTTAGCCTTAGATTAAGAGAATGAAGAATGAACCAAGACCTTAATGCTTTTCTTCTGCATTATATAATGTATTTATTTATTCTAATGTTTCCTATCTGAATACTTATTATAAGTGTTATAAACCTTTAAGATTCCTTTATAACATATATTTCTTCATTTGGGATTCAAATGTACTTTGTGTTTGTTTTTGATTGAACCCAGAGCCTTTTGCATACCAGGTAATGCTCTACTACTGAACTTGACCTCCATTCCCAGCTAGATGCTTCTGTAAGAAAACCTCAAAGGGAGCCAGGAGTGTTAGCTCAAACCTATAAGCTCTGATTTGGGAGGCTGAGACAGGAGGCCTGTCAGATAAAGCTAGCCTGCATGGTGAGTTTCAGGCTGGTCTTGAACTATAAAGGAAAATCCTGCCTCAAAACAAAGGAACACCCATAAAAAAGAAGAAGAAAGAAGTCAAACCCAAGAAAAATACTGAAACTCTTGCTTGGCATCAGGGGAAGGTTTACAGAAAAAATTAGCTTTGACTCGTAATTTCATTGGACAATGTTCCCACGAGAGAATTGTGTCTGACCTATGAAATAAAAATGTTCAGAGCCATAAGAAGCATCTGCATGTTAATCGTGTCACATCAAGTGATTGTCTTGCATTCTAATGGTCCAGTAATGCTCCCATCAGGGAATCTACTGACGAGTAAGTCCAAGTAGGTGTATTTATTTATCATCAACCAACACACTCTTACTGTCTTTACTTTATCAGATATAGACATAAAATAAGTCCATATGGAAATTTATGCATTCATTAATTTTTTTATTTATTTATTAATTTTTAAATTAAAATAGGATCCTCTATGCATATTAATCTGAACTTTTACTTTCACTTCACTACATATCTGTAATGCTAGTTTACTGGATAAATAAATACTCCAAATCATGTTTAAAAATAATGGGATGATATGCAATAGCTTATCATAATCTACTCATACACTCTATTATTTATAGAAAATAAGATTATTTTCTTCCAATTTTGTCACTACAAATAATGTTGAATTAAACATGACTACAGTGTGCACATATGATTGCAAATGAACATTTGAATTTTTTAGCACAGCAACCAGAAGCCAGGCTGCTAGATCCAAGGATAGGGATAACTCGAGTGTTAATAGATCTGCTATGTAATTTGTCCTAAATGAAGTAATTCCTAGTGCCAGCACATGAATACCCATTTCTCCAGGTCACCAACACTGACTGCAATGTATCGATGCAAAAAGTTTCCAGTTTTGAAAGTCAGTGTTTTGATGTTCATTTCCCTGACAACACACACTTTTCCATTTGTCTGTACTGCCTATAATTCTTTTATATTCGTGTTTATATTCGTGTTTTATATTCGTGGGCTTTTCAGATCTTCTGTATATGTGGAGGAGCTTGCCTCTAATCTTTTTTCTCTTTGCATTGACTTTTGCCATACACTAATGATTTGTTAAAGTTGAACATATTTCTTTTTCCTTCATGGTTTCTGCCTTTTCTGATTTACATATAAGGATTTTCCCTGCCAAAGTTAGGTAGTCTGTCCCCCCCCCACACACACACATTTTAAAATCCTTAAAGTAATCCAAATGCTTCTTAATAGAATCCTTGAATTCTTTTGCCAAAGGTAGTGACTAATATGGGAAGTTAAGATTTGATGGCAGAACTGTGCAGGATTTAAACAGAGAAAAAGGAATGAGAAAACAGGCACTAATCTCATTAGCAGCTAGAATTTGTTCTCAGAGCTTAAGTGACCTAACTTGTAAGGCATCTTGTAAACCTGCACTGGTGAGTCAGTTTCCTGAAACAGTATCTTTCCTGACTGAGTCCAAGTCTCAATGATCAGTGTCTGCTTATTACTCTACTGTTTCTGGTAGGGCTCATCATCCGCAATGCATGCACTGGTGCTGGGCACAACATTTGTAGAACCAGACACTTGCAAACTGCAGAGCATTCTATCTTGTGAGAGGGAAAAGATAGGGTGATCCGGGAAATGAACTGATTGGCTCTTAGCCCCAGGTTTCCTGACTCCTCAAGTACCGCACACTGTTGCATTGAGTGAACTTTCAAAAAGTAACCCGTGGACCCTGCGGGGACATTAAGATTTGGAGAAAGTAGGTTAGTAGAAGCAAAGTAGGGAGAATTCAAATCATTATATTGAGCTATCATTTCTCTGAATTAAAAACTTAAGAAACACAGACTCTTGAAAATTGCAATAGGAGAGGTGTTTGCTAAAGTATAAGAGATGTCTCCATGCATGGACTAACTCACGCCAAATTGTGCCATAGAGTTTATCTTACCTAGGTAAAGAAGTGTGTGAACTATAATGAGTGCAGGTATGGTTTGAATGCAAATCCTGCTGTTCTATTGTGTTTCCATTGAGCTGTGCATCCATATTCCATTGCTGGACTCTACTACCGCAGCCGTTGGAAACAGCACAGAGAGTATCTGCCTGTGAGGCAGCATCTCCAGTCATGACTGAGCTGGGCTCTGGGGTAGCAGAACTGATACCCTCCTTATTCATCTCTGGTGGAAATGCAGCCACTGAAAACACAGGGACGCCCAGCAGCAGGTGCGGAATAATAAGAGCATGCAAATTAGCTGTGGAAACTGATCCTGGCTCCATTGAGGAGGGACTGTGGAAACCAGAGGGGGCCTAATGAAAATCAGGCAAAGAGCTTTGCAATCACATCAAGGCTGGCAGCCATGCAGTGCTCTCGCCTTCTCCTGGCTGGATGGTTGTCATAGAAACCTATGCTTGTAGTTTGTGAGTGCATTAACTCAAAGAGGATGATTACATGAGCCTACCTCTATGTTGTGGGGGGAAGTAGTAGAATATTTCAATTCGGGTAAAGGCATGCTTGCTAAGGGCCTACTATGTGGCAGAGTCTGTCTTCGTATAGATGAACACAGGGCCCCTTTGTTTGGGGAGTTGTCTGCCCTTTAGGGTACATAACAAACAGCTGTGGTGGAACATAAGCGCTCTCCAGCACAGGTGCACAAGCGGGAGCCAAGCTCTGCATTCTTCCTGGGACCCGGGTGGTGGTGGTGACAGGGCAGAGGTGACACTTCAGCAGGGCTTCCTGTGAAGATTGGAAAGAGCTTGCCAGTAGAAAGCTAGGCTGAAATTTCTAGGGAAAAGCCCAAGCAAAGTCGCAGAAGCACGGCAGGCTACCAGAACTTGAAGTCTGATAAACAAATCCGGCTTTACACCATAATGAGGTCTGAGAATTACAGTTAAGCTCTGCTAACTCATACTTCTCCACTTACAGATGGGTTGATTATCCTGCCCCTAAGCCGGGCTGAAGTTATTAAGGCATTGATTGAAAGAGTTTGCAAGAAGGTCACTTAAAGACGATGGGGAGGAAGGATATTTATTGTCTGAAAGGGGGAAATAAAAAGCTATTTTCAAACATTAGGAGAACATGCACAATAAAAAATGCTCTGAGTCAGGCAGACCTTGATAGATTGTTCTAGTAAATGCACAATATAATACATTCTAAGTATCTGCGACAGTGCTTATCACATAGTAGCTCCTTGATATCTTAGTAATGGTAAACAGAATCATTTGAACTTTTCTTATTCTTTTCTTGTTTGATACTTTCATACATAAATGCATTGACTCAATGTGTTTTTACCCCTTACTGCCCACTCCCATCCCCCTCCTCTCCAGCTAGCCTCCCTCCTACTTTCACATCTCTTTACATGAACACTGGATTTCATCTGGGGTGTCTGCACTGGGAATTGCCTGATCACCTGCTGAGGCATAAATGACCCATAATACCTTGTGGATTTCTTTATTGAAACCCCGAGGGTTTGGGATAAATCTCTGACATATAAAATGAATAGACACAATACAATTGCACAGCTCGAAGGTCATTTCCAATGTATCCATTCAATATCAGCGGTTTACAAAGAAAGCAACGAATTTCTAAGATGAAATTTCTTCTACACAGTACATGACTGGTTATTAGGTAAGCTTGGCCTATAATTCCAAATTTTGGCATCCTTACCACACTGTCATGGCTATCTTTTCATTTGTCTATTGTTTAGATGCGTGTCCCACAGTCATGCATCCCATACTTGAGAGTCACTTAAGGATGATTAATATGTGCTGCTTCTACTCAGTTGACCCAAACTAGGGAAGTTTAGCTTTTCCTGAACATTAGAAGTAAAACATAATTTTCCATATAAATATTAATGCTGACTTCATTATGTTCTCTAGAGGGGAATGCCCAGCAACATTTGTAATTAAAAGTCATCAATGGAACAGAGCAAAACAATTTAACAAGTAAAAGGCAAAAAGTTTTCTGTTTGAATTTGGCTAGACTACATTTGAGTAGTAATTACATTCTTTGATTTTGAGGTGTCCAAGTATCTGACACCCATGGGGAAGCAGTAGTGCCTTTCTCAGCCACTCAGTCCCGCCCCAGCTGCCTGGTACCACCCTTCCTCAGGCTAGTGCCCCCATGTCAGTAAGGAGAAGTGTGTGAATGAAATTCCTCTTGCCTTAGTCTGTTTACTGTATCATCCTAGGAGATGTTATCTCTGTTCCCAGTCCCCTTCTACTTCCTTTTTGCAGTCATATCTCATATGACTCCTATCTACCTCCAGCAAGTATTTCCACTTGATATCTCTTACAACTATATTTTTCAATAGCCAAGTGTGTGTCTACGTGTGTGTGTGTGTGTGTGTGTGTGTGTGTGTGTATGTGTTATATGCATTTGTGTAGGTGCATGTCCTTGTGTATGTCCGATTATGAAGGTTGATGTCTGATGTTTTCCTTGATCATTTTCCGTGTGTGTGTGTGTGTGTGTGTGTGCACAAACAGGTACTTGAGTATGTGTGCCTATGGAGTCCCAAAGGTGACACTGGAAGTCATCCTAGATTGTTCTACCTTCTTAATGTTTTGCTCTGGGGTCTCCTAGACACTGCGTTCCTGGGCCAGCATTACAGGCTGCTACCGTATCCACCCAACATGTGGAATCTGGGGATCCTAACTCAGGTTCTTTTGTTCTCAAGGCAAAGGCTTTAACCACTGAGCCATCTCCCCAGCACCTCCTTATAAAGTGCTAATATCCAAAGGGTTTTATAAGAAGTAACTGAAAATTTACAATACTTCTACAAAATAAATGCTATCTTATCTTTTTCAGATAAGTTAAAAAAAGGTATTAAATAGATAAATAATTCATAGGTTGTAGTACTAGGAGTCTGTCTGTGGATTAATCCAACATGAAGATGCCATTTGTGACAGAGGATGATTTTTCCACATGTGATCTGAGCACAGTTTCAATGTTCACAGGCGCTTACAGAGCAAACTCAAATTGTTGTTTTATAGACAGGGAAACAGAGACACAGAAAGGTCGTGACCTGTTTGGTCTTGTTTTTCCTTATCTTTGAACCTTGTTCTCTGATATCCCCCACACAGTGACTGCCCATGATCTTTCTCTGAGTAATGTGTTAACCTAGCAGGCTGAGTTGCTTCTAGAAAGGGAGAGTCAGGTGGGCAGGGTCTGGGCTCGGAAGCAGGAGTAGCCCACATGTGAGTGTGCTGGAACATGTCTGTAACCCCAGCACTTGAGAAACGAGGCAGGAGGACGATGGAGAGTCGAAGCCTGACTGGGCTACCAGTCAGCCTGGGCTGCATAGCAAGATCCTGTTCCAAGGAACACCAAGGCCAGGGCAAGCTCAGTGCGTTGCCCAGGTTACTTGGCTGTGGCAGCAGCTCCTGCACTGCGTGGAGATCATGGTCTTCAGGATGTGGGTTCTCTGCTGGTTACACCTGACTTTCCATTGGTAGCAATCGGTGAAGCTGCACAACCTTGTGGAGGATCACAACAAAGTCCAAGTGAGGATTGCCGTGAAAGACAAAGGTAAGTGGTTTGTTCTACCTACAGCCTCCCCACACCCTGCCTCAGGCCCGTCTCCATGTCCTGAGATACACTGTCCACTATTAACAGACTTTCTTTTTTATTATATTTATTTATTTTTTCCAATCCTACAAGCTTAATGGGTACCCTGATCCCTTCCCTCCATCCATCCCTTCCCAGTAAGCTTTTCCCCTTCCTTTCATCCCCCTCCTTCCCCTTCTCCCAGTGCCTCCCCTTTCCCCCTCCCATTCCCTGGAGCATCCTTTTGTGTGAATGTCAAACTTCCCTCTGAGTCCTCCACTCCAGTGAGGTATAAAGTCTCAGTGGCATTGCCCAGAGCTCTTTCTTGGGCTCCCCTTTAGTATGGGAACACTATTATGACTGTTAATCCCTTGCCTCTAAGGATCCTAGTGCCTGTGATCCATGCTAGACTTTGGGGGTCGTTGTTTTGTCAATCATTGCGCAGGCCATGCAAAGTTAACAGACTTTCTTAAACCTTGACTGGCTGAAGACTCGAGGAATGACTATACCTTATCCTAGAACACTGGGAACAACGTTTCTCCTGTCTGTGCTTCTTCGAGTGTGGTGTTTCTTAACCTTGGACAAGCTCAGCTGCCTTTCTGTTTATATCCATAGGGAATCTCTGTATGCCCTGCTTTACATTTGACGCTGCCTTCTGTGTGTATCAACTCTGCGTTTCCCAATAAAGGCAGCCAAAGAGCGTGTGAGGGCACTTGAGAACAGTCTGAGACTTCTTGATCTCAATCTCAGATTGTTGGCACTGCTCAGTCTACAATGGGCTCCTACACTACCCCGTTAGCATCTTGCTGTCTCAGCATAGACTCTGTCCCATTTGTTCTTATCAGTCTAGAAGTTCAAGCTCAGAGGTGGAGGTGAGGTGAAAGAAACAAGCCATCTGTGTCATACAATTAAAGAGGTGAGACTACACCATTCTAGCCTGGTGTCCCCAGAATCCTGAGATTGGCTGCCTTGCTCAGCCGTGACTCCCAGAGCTTGCCTCACCCTCGTCCTAGCCCCCATTGAACCACTCCTACACACCTTGGGGGCTGTTTCACATTCCCTCTACCTTCCACATTTCATGCATTCAAATGTTAGGGTGACTTTTTTTAAGACTCTTTATTTTTCTCAATTAATCATTCCAAAAGACTGCATCATGTGTTTCAAGCTCCCATCTGGAATTTAGGCTTCAATGGATCTTTTGGATGTTGGTCTTGGGGGGGTGGCGTTAACCCACTTAGAGCAAGTGAAGAGTCACATCCCAGAGCAGCAGAACAGCTTTCTGGGAGTTGACATTTAGTCTCAAACTGAAGCGTGTGTTGTGCGACACTTTTCCTGTGTGATACCGCAGATAGGCCCAGATAGGACATCAATGACAGATTGAAGTCCAACTTGGAAAGACAGTGAGTTTATTGGGGTTACTTCCAGGAACATGAGGAGGACTATTTACAGGAACAGAGATGACTCAAAGGCAGCTACATCACTTCAAGTCTACCCTGGTACACGGATGAGACTCACAAAAGCTGTAGTCCTGGAGTTTGCTATACAACTTGCAGCAAACTTGACTTGTGAGAGTCTTTTAGACTGCTGGGCTGCTCAGCTCTCTTCCAGACTGTTTGTCTAGTGAGGGTTTTCCCCCAATACCAACCCTACTGCATACTGGTTTTCATTACCATGTGGAGTTGGGTCCTGAATCTTGCTAAAGAACCTTTTGAGACTTGATGAGTGTCTCTCCAAGATGAATAGGTTAACATAACCTATGCCTTATGCATGTGTACCACATAGGCTCAGATACACACCGAGAGCAAGTAGCAACCAGAAGGCACCTGTCCCTAGGCCACTCCCTAGAACACTCATTACTCACAGAGCACTGGCCAGCATTGAAACAGGAACTGGCTCCTGAGTTAATCCTTTGCCTCGCCCCAGGAACCAACTCCCTAATCCTAATTCTCTTTTAATTTTCAGTTGAGTGGAAAGGAATTCAAACAGGCAGACCTGCCCGGAAGGTCCTGCCCACCCTGTAGAAAAGTCTTTAGTCATTTTAATTGTTCAGGATAAGGTCAGCCAGTCATGGAAATTTTGCTATTACATAGGTTTACAGGAGCTGGAATCACGTCTCCTGGTTCCCGGAGATATTCTTATTCTTCCAGGAAAAATCTCCTTGCCATGTGACGCTATTCTGATTGATGGGAGCTGTGTGGTAAATGAAGGCATGCTCACAGGTAAGCTGTTGTTGCTAAGCACCCTCCTCCCTGTCCAACAGCTGGGTCGAGTGTCAGCAATTCAGATCAACATGTATTTAGCTAGCTGCTAACAGGTGTCATGCTAGGGCATTAATCAGATAAGGGAGGCACGCCCAGTGTTTTCATTCAAATAGAGACACAGAGTACCCAAGCAGGCAGTGTTTGTTAATGGTAAGAATTAAGCCACAATAAATACAAACCTGAGAGAAACGTTTAATACTCCTGTGAGATTAATTACCTGGTGGGCAGTATGAAGGAGGTTTGGGCATGTGACCAAGTTGAAATACAGTCTCTTTATAAATGAGAATGAATTATATTCACAGACAAAACACAGCCAAAAATAACCAAGTGCCACAATCTGAAGGGAGAAGAGACTTTTGTCCATCTGTGTTCTCTGTGGGTTGGGGCTACTTAGATGTTAGAAGCTAGAGCGACCTTTAACCTACCAACTCTGTTCTTGGCTTATTGTTAGTTGATCTCTCAGCATGGAAAATGGGAGCTTCTAGATATAGTTTAAATGGTTCTAGCTTTCATTTGTAATTTTTAAAACCTACTTGCATTTACATAATTTAGCGAGACACTGTCCATTTATAAAATTGCCATTTTGTTAAGAAAAAAAACGAACCTGAAACATAATGCTTTGCATCAGATAGTCTATTCAGCAACACAGAATAAAAACTGTTTATTCTTTGTGCTTGCAAATTCTTGCTAAATGTTCCTATTGCTAAGTATAAAATGGGGAGAGGCCAGCGTGCACAAAACTTTAACATAACTCAAAAGCATGGAAATTCATTATCTATTCACATTAAAAATGGATCTGCTTGATTTAAAATTGAAAAAAAATGCAGCACACATCAATATGTTTGGTAATTATAAAACACCCCTTACTGTGTTGCAATCTAACTGCCTTGTAATGGTAGCCATGAGGATTTGCATACTAATCGAATCTTTTATCTAGAACATCGCCAGGTATCCAATGTGCAAACCTTTCACTGGTGTGTATCTGTGGCCCTTCATCTTCGCAGCCTGACCACGTCTGCCTACTGATGGCTTCTGTCACTGGTGAGGGAGAGGAGGAAAATGTGATAGGGACCATCAGAGGCAAGAGAGACAGAGGCAGACATGCCCCTTTCTTTTTCTCCACTCAAAGACAAGAAGAGTGTACAGGAATTATCTTGATTTTAGGAAAACTCTGAGAGTAGCCAAGAAATAAAGTTGATCTTAAATGACCTTGAAGGACAATAGGCTTTTCCTAACGTCTATTTCTGGGAAAACCAATATCCACATAGCTTGAGTACTATACAAAAATAAGAAAGTTAGTTTTAGAGACAGAAAATAGTTTTTCATTAATTTCCTCAGAAACAGCTCAGTCCCCAGAGCACTCTAAAATCTTTTATTTCCTGGATGACTTGGCTTCTCCCACTAGTGCGTGTACACACTGCGAAGAGGATCCATAATGAATGTTAGCATATTGGGGTCAGAAGATTTCTAAAACTGAGAATTTAGTCATTCCTAGGGTATTTGTCTAAAAGTGTGACTCAGGCTCTTTTCCATTTTCAAAGTAATCTGTTACATATATAGAAGTTTTCTATATGTTAAAAAATAAATACAGTGAATATTCTAAGCATCTCTATGGCAACTTGTAGCCAACACTTCTGTCTGTCTCACTTCATCATGGCATCAAAGGAACGAGGCTGGAACTATTAAAATAACAACAAAAATAAAGGTGCAGTGCTGAGCGGGGTCAGGACTGTGCCATGAGAGGGGAATCAGCCCTGGAGAAGGCTTTTGCTCCCGAATGCAAAGGGGTTTGGAGGGGGAAAGCTGCTGCCTTCGTTGTCGGCCCCATCTCTCCTCTGTGCTGGCTGTAGCGCCCAGAGCACTGGCCTGCTGGCAAGACTCCCTCCTACTTGCCCCTCAGCCCAGTCCTACTATCTACCCACCGCAGCTGTGCAAGAGGCTCAACTTTATTTTACAGCTTCACTTCATTTTTCTTTTACCACCACAGTTATGCTGTCCCTTAGCTATTCTTCCGACCCTTGTCTGGACATCCAGAGGGGAGACATTGGCAGCCCTTCTTCCTATGGTCTTAGTCTGCCCTGAGTCAGAGGCTATTGGAGGCCCGAATCTCTGGAAAGGGAGGTGGGCCAGCTGCCATCTTTCTCGAGTTTCCACAACCTTGTTGCAAGTGCCCATATTCTGTCAAGGTACCCTCCATTTTCTTAGTGACACATTTCACATAAGTCTCCTCTGAGTTCTCTTCCCGCTCTACCCGGGCTGATAGTTACAATGGAAATAAGGAACAGAGAAAGGATGTCGAACAGAAGTAGACTGTACTTGCTCTCAGGAAGTCCTAGAACTCATAGGCATACTTACGAATGATGTTTAGAACTCAGAAGCCAGTTACTAACTTTCCCCTTGTTTCGGTTTTCTTTCCTGAGGCCGCAAGCTCCTTCAAGGTCCAGCTTCTCCCAAAGGAGAGATGGAGGAATCAAAAGGCAGTAAAGTGGAACAGGATCCATTGATATTTGAAACTTTCTCTGGGTTTGGTGGATGGTCGGTAGTTCTAGTGTGCGCCAGCACAAGCACCAGAGTGTGAATTCCTAGCTCCCACATAAAATGCAAGCACCACAGTCCACAGGGAATTCCAGCCTTGAATGGGAGAGGCTGGGAATCCCCAGAGCACACCAGACAAGAACTTTAAAGAAGCTGTAGTTTTAATTAGCGATCCTGCTTAACAGAACATGATGGAAGAGTAGTCAGGGATGCTTTGTTTTAGTATGTTTTTTGATCCTAAAAGTTTTGCTATTCCACTTAATTTGCAGCTCTATGAAGGTGGGTAGATCGGAGGCGCCATAGCACCTAACGGTTGCACACTTAAAAATGGCGCATTTGAGCTCTGGATGCATCCGCTGATGTGCTCACTGCCTGAGCTCAGCAGCATTATCAGCAGGGAAGCTAGAGAGGGTAGAACAATAAGCAAGGCAGAAGCTTCTGCCCTGTTCGCAGGAGGAAACAGGAAACACTAAAATCCAGGAACCACACATGTTTCTAATGATCATGTATGAAGAAAGTAAAGCAGCTAAATGAAGACAGTCCGTCCCCTGAATCCACGGTCTTAGCCAATGCCTCCTCATTGCTTGTGAGGAAGAGGAGGAGACAACAGTCCCTCTGCTACAGTCCCTCCATCTACTTTTGAAATTACCTATTGATCTGAAGCATATGCGCATGATATAGGGAGTGACATGACATGGACACATAGAATTTTCCTTCAGTGATCTGATATACTGTTAAAATTAATTGGCAGGTCAGATCTTTTTACTTTCCTTTCTTCCTGTCTTCCTTTTATCCTCTTCTTTTTCTTCGTGTATTTAACCATTTATTTAACAAAAGTTCAGGAATACATACTATGTGATAGGCATTGTGGAGTCAGTGAGTTAAATGAGTTTTCCTACAGCAAGCATTTGCAGTCTGTTGCTCTCAGCAATTCAAGTAACAAGGACCAGGCATTTCAAACAGTCACTACGCATAGGCATCTGGCTCCTTGGGGATAAGGGGGAGCATTTCCATTTGACAGCAGCAGGGGTTTCAAGGTCCCTGGAACCAATTCTACAAATAAGAGCCAGCAATGCAAGCATTTCTTTCTAAAGCTCACTCAGTCTCCTCAGACTAATCTTTCATAGATGAATCCATCTTTTCTTTTATTGCCGAGAAAGACCAAGGCATGAGATTCCTAATTAATATGTGAATAGCATAAAGTCACTTGATGAACGCCATTCTTCTTTTAAAGTACTTTGTTTCAGAAAGAGCGAGAGAGAGAGAAAGAGAGAGATATTGAACAGTTCATGTGAGATGGTTAGGGGACGACTTTCAGAAATTGATTGTTTTCTTCTACCAAGTAGCTTTCTGGGAATCAAACACAGATCACCAGGTTTTTGAGCAGAAACTTTGGCACTCTAAGCTTCTTATCAAGCCCTGGAACATTAGTTTGATGTGACTCTCATCTTTAATTGATGGGGACCTGTCTGCTTCCACTTTCACTAAGATATGTATAATAAAATGATTCACTAGCACTTATTAGTCAAAGCATATATCATGGATCAATATTTTCAACACAAAGCAGAGAAATCTTTGTGGTTATCTGTAAATATTTAAAATTTGTGGTTATTTATAGGTATATTTAGGACAAAGGATAAGCTCAAAAACAAGGTGGTGCAATTATTTGGAGACTTGCCATCAAGTTTTATCCCTTTTACAAAGTCATTTAGAATGCAATTGGTAAGTTTGCACAATGTACAACTATCATAACTGTCTTAAAGGACAATAGTCAATTGAGGAATTTCCTGTATAATATTAAAGACTATAATAAAAACTTTTATATCTTTTTATAGCTTGTGATGCAAAAGTATGCCATGCTAGGAAACTAGTTTTAGAAAAAAAATTAGGAAAACTTAAGTAATTGCTTTAATTTAATTCACCCATGTATTTAGCAAAAAAAAAAAAAAAAAAGGGAGCTTGAACCTATTATATGCTACCAGAGAAAATAAGGAGCATACAGTTTTATATGCCAAAGTTCCTGCCCTCCATTATTACCTAGAGAGATAAGACTTCATTTTGTATAATCCTAATCCTAACAAAGCTATTCATAAATCAGAAAGATGACATATTATTTTGCTAATTGAACATTTAGCAAAAGACTGATGGAGTCTTAAATTCACTCTAGTGGCCTTTAAATCTTGGAACCAGGAAGTGTTATTAACATTTTTTTGTTTGGTCTGTGAAATTTATCTTTTTGAGCTCTGAGCTAGTATTCTTTATACTTTCAATATTCGGTCTCACAGCTGCTGGCCAAAGGGAGAGAACCAGCAGCAGCAGCAGAGAATGGGAGGCAGTGTAAGGACGCGGCAGGCTTGGCTCAGCCGGAGCTTATACTGGGGTTTAGCACGGAGATGCTGGAACTGTGGTGGGTTTTGGTACTCCAGCTTTGGTAATGGCAATGGAATAGTGAAGTTTAAGAACTCTGGAGCAGAAAATGCGACAATGAAAGGGTGGCTTTGATAGGTTCACCTGGAAAGATGTTTTCAATGATTTATGTTCCAGTCTGGCTCCCTTGGCTCCGTAAGGGAAGAAATTCTGTCTCTCTGTTAACCACTCTATTTCCAGAGCTTAGCACTGTTCCTAGCTCAGGAAAAGCACTTTAAATTATTTGTGTAATTGGTAGGAAAACGTGAGACTTCATGAGTAAACGATCACATGAAAGGCAGATAGTGATAAGCATGCATGTACTGGAACTGGTAAGGGCTCGAGGAATACTTGAGAGCATGATTAAGTGATAATTCATCAGCGTTGTAAGCTATTACTGAAATCATGCAAGCCAGATACAGGAAAGGAAGGCAGAATTAAAGTAAATATTTGAAACAGAATCAAGACTACCATGGCACACACCATAAGCAGCCCTGACCCAGTCAATCTGATTCGGGGGACAGGAGTTAAGATGCAGTTGATTGTGGGTGTTCACGTTCTTGAAGCTGGCCAGCACCAGCTCTGAATAGCATAGATCAACTAAATCGAATCCTCTCTAGGAGAAAGTATTCCTGTTACAAAGACACCACTGCCCCAAATGGAGAACACCATGCCCTGGAAATCCCACAGCTTGGAGGACTATCGCAAACATGTGCTTTTCTGTGGGACAGAAGTGATCCAAGTCAAGCCATCAGGGAAGGGACCCGTAAGAGCCGTGGTTCTGCAGACAGGTGAGTTGATCCAACTCTTACATATTTATACAGTGGTATTTGGTGGTGGGGAGAAGTGAATTGGGAAATTTTGCTTAGAACTTCATAGTTTGCCACATTCTGGTAATAAAAAGCATTTCTTCAAAACACACCCATTTGCCGCCATTTTAATTGAATGATGACTATCAAAATCCTTGTAGGTGAAGGAAGATATACACAGATGTTGTTAACTTTCTAAAAGGCAAAGCTCCCTCTGAGTGACTGGCAATGGTAACGCAATGGCAGTAACAACTGCACAGGACTTTTACTTTTCAAGAAGTGTTTGCAAGGCTGCAGAATGCCACCACCAAGGTGCTCTACAAACACTTCAAAGTCAGGCACCTGAATGTGAACTCATCATACTGCATCCAGAGTCTCTCTGAAAGTAGCATCGGTATTTTAGTTCATCTGTCACAATCATCTTTAACTGCTCAGTTCCTCTCAGACCACATGAGCATCCAGTTCCAAAGACTCTGCTATAATCTGCTGAGATGTGTTTCCCCTTCCTTTGTCTTGTGACAGCCATGCAGGCTGGCCTTGTCAAGTCTATCTACTCTATTACCCCTAGTGTACTCTGTTGACTGTTTCCCTTCAACTTTTGCCTTAATTTTTCCCATTCTATAATTCAATCTGTTACTAAAGTCAAACTGCTCAAGTACAGTGCAGAGTAGCCATACATAACATGCTGAGATCATTTCCATGACCAGCTATGGTCAATGAACAACTAAAAGGAATGAAGGAAGATGTAACACAAGGAATCTTGTGTTCATTTCAGTTTTCACAGACATTATATAACCAAAGTCTTCCATGACTTGGTCCCAGCTCATGTGTACTTGTTTACTTCACAGATATAATCACCAAACACATCCTGCACTTTGATAACACTATGCACTAGTTTGCTCTGTGATTCAGTTGTCCTAGCCAAACGTTGTTTTAATTAAGCATATGAATTTTATATTGAAGTTCATTAGTGGACTTCAGAGCATCTTTCAACCTAACGACTAGATAGACACTACTAGGTAGAGGCCATGGAAACCAATACCACAATCATTTTGGATTTAGTGAGAAACTATATTAAAAGAATATTCTTACACAAGTGCTTGGGAAGTGCTTAGGGATGAAGTTAGATTCTCCAAAGGCAGGAAAGTCATGTTTGAGAAGACCAGGTATCCACCCAGAGTAGGAATAAGACATACTTTATTCTTTTAAAACTAACTTGCATCTAAAATATAGAATATTCATTTTTAGCCAATAATTTGAATGTTAATGAACATTTATTAGGTGCTATGTATCTTAACAAAATTATGTCCTTTCTCATAAAGAAGATTGTGTTCTAATGTAGGGACAGAGGGACTTAAGACAGAGGGGCTTGCAGTTCAACTAATCATAGAGTAATGATAGATGCCACGTGACTAAGTGTTGAGGGACTGCAAAGAGGGACATAAACTATTTTTGGTTCAAATATAGGACCATTTATTTAATGAAGTAGCATTTTAAAACAAGTTATATGATATAGGAAGGGCCCAGCCAGTCATATGAGAGTTAGCATGATAGGCTAACTTGTCAAATACAAATATAGAAAGTAATAGTTAGATATTGGTACAACTTGGCAACTGAGGGCTCTGAGCTCTGGGCACGATTGTGAAAAAATAGGAGTTGAGCTAAGCCCTGAGTAAACTTGTAGAAAATTGTCTGATTGATGGGGAGGCCCAGCCCAGGTGGGTGGTTCTAGTCCCAGGGCAGGTGAATAAGATGGAGGGAAATGATTGAGAAAATTGGCATCCTTTGGTATACTTGGCCAGACATGCTAGTCTGGCAAGTCAGGATTGTACCTCTCCCAGAAATCCTGTGGATTTGGTATGGCCAGTTCCTTTGACCCTTGGTATTGGTATGGACTTTCCTGCCAAGATGAATAAGGAACTGTAACCAGACAATCATAAACCCAAATAAAACTCCTTGTTTTCTTAAGCCCCTTGGTCATGAATTTATTGGCAACATGAAGAATAACTGCAACAAGGAACAATGAGTAGTTAAGGTCAGTCCAGCAAAATAGAAATAGTTTAGTTTGAAGGGAACATCAAATTCTATGTCTAGAACTTTAAACTTCATTTGAGAAAGTCATGACTGTGGAAGGTTTTGGAGCATAAGAAAGGCATGCTTTACAGCCTCTGTACACACATCTTAAAGAAATTACTTGTGCTGCACTTTCCTTTTCAATTATTTTCCAATATGTATCTGTTTTCACATATACCTGCTTCAAGGTTTTCTCTCACCATCCCCTTTCTCTGGACACTGCATCTGTCAACTCTTTAATCCAGCTTTTCTTAACCCCTTGAATGACTTGAAAACTGTACCATGGGAGCTACTGAATCTCTGGCCCCCCGCAGAATGAATAAACAAGTAGACCAAGGGTGAACAGTCAACTGCTTTCTGTGACTTTTTGACAAGAAAAACAGATGTGCCATTAAGTCCCACCAGTACTGCTTCCAGAGCACCTCTTCTGCCCCAGACCCTCTCATACCTTATTGCCCCAATCACTTAGGTTTGGAGAAAAGTTGCATTAAAAAGTCTTGTTCCTTTGTGATTCTCTTCATCTAGGTTATAATACAGCCAAAGGGGACTTGGTGAGATCCATTCTCTACCCCCGACCAGTGAACTTCAAACTATATAGTGATGCCTTCAAATTCATGGTGTTCCTGGCCTGCCTTGGCGTTATGGCATTCTTTTATGCCCTAGGGGTCTATATGTACCATAAAGTAAGTACTAGAAATAAGTCTTTTCAATAATAGGGTTTTATTAAGAGCCTGAGGGTTAGATAAGATGAACTCTTGGTCCCAAAAGTCTGTGGATCAATGCTGTTGAAAAGAGCTTTTCTTAGATGGTAAAACTGTTCTATGTCTAGATGCTCAATACAATAGGACTTGGCTCGGGATGCAGCATCTACCACTGGGCATCCAACAGAAAACCAAAGTGGAATCCCTGGCACAAGCTGGGAATGCTGTTTTCTTGGACAGAGCTCACAATGCCACTCCCCCAGGTAGCCAGCCAAGTGTGTGTTCTGTGAGTCAGAGACTTTGGCCCTGCTGGTTGCCTCTGCCTATGCTAGTTTAAGACAGGCTGAGTCTTCAGGGGCATAACTTCTCTATGTATGTGACTGGAAAGAGTAGTGTCTTTGGGAAGTAAGGAAATAATGTGTCTGGTCTAAACACAGTGCCTGCCACGGTGAGAGAAGAGAAACTTCAGTGTTGGCTTCCTCGAAGGTAATGCCACACTGAGATTGTGGCAGTCTTGGTTCCGGTTTTAATCGGGTCATCATTCCTTCGTCTGTGTACAGAGCACCTCTTCTGCCCCAGGCCCTCTCTGCTGGACTGAACCAGCAGATGCAGAGGAGGAAGTCCTGTTTTCAGGATGTTGTGCATGCTGTGTGGGAAGGAGATTTACAAACCAACAGTCAAGCTCCTGAGCAAACTGTTGTAACCTGTGTCCTGCTAATGTGACCTGGGAGCTCAGAGGGTGCCTACAGGTGTGATGGACAGAGAAGGGTCCAGGTGAAGAGATGTGAAGTAGAGAGAAATGGGAGTCAGGAAAGGAAGGTTACTTAGGTGAGGCATCAAATGACTTCATTCTGTAGTGGGAACTATGTGTGATTTTTATGGGTAACTAAGAGAACACCCAATCTTATCAAGAGAACCAACTCAACCAGGAACTCTGGGGCTGACAGGAAGGCGCCGCTGTGATTTGCTGGACTAACCATGTGCCTGCTCCGCAGGTGCCTCCGAGAGACACTGCCACCATGGCTCTGATCCTCCTCACCGTGACCGTCCCTCCTGTGCTGCCCGCTGCCCTGACCATAGGCATCGTGTATGCCCAGAGGAGGCTGAAACAAAAGAAAATCTTCTGCATCTCACCACAGAGAATCAACATGTGCGGGCAAATAAACCTCGTGTGCTTCGACAAAGTGGGTTCCAAACTTTCCAGGTTGGGGCTGGGGG
The DNA here is from genome assembly GCA_023101885.1 of Typhlomys cinereus. Taxonomy (NCBI): domain Eukaryota; kingdom Metazoa; phylum Chordata; class Mammalia; order Rodentia; family Platacanthomyidae; genus Typhlomys; species Typhlomys cinereus. The sequence continues at coordinate 1,017,085 of JALPQD010000488.1, forward strand.
CTGGGCAGTGATGGCTTTGAGACATGCCAGAGCTCGGAGTGACTTCAGGGAATGTTTAGTCTTAGTGCTTCCCCTTTACAGGTGAGAGGGCCGGTATGCATGAGGTCATATTCTAGAAACCTACTTTGCTGACCAAAGGTGGCAGTGTGGTATTTTTGTGTCCATTTTATGTTTTAAAACAATCGCTTGCTCTAATCACTCTTTTTTCAGGTAAAAATTCAAGGAATGTTTTTGTTCTAAAAGTGCTATATGTACAACTATCTTAGTTTCATAATGCTACTGCTGTGATAAATACGTAACCCAAACAATTTAGGGGAATGGGGGGGTTATTTCTAGTATATAATTCCAGTTTAAAGTCCATCGTGGCCAGATAATGACCAGCAAAAGCCACGAGAACTGGTCACATTACATCCAAAGTCAGGATTAGAGGACAGAAGATGCTGCTTTCTACAGCTGGCAGCTCTGCATGCCAACTCTCTCTCTCTCTCTCTGTCTCTCTCTCTCCATCTCTCTGTGTGTGTCTCTCTCTCTTTGTCTATCTGTCTCTGTCTCTCTCTCTCTCTGTCTTTCTCTTTCTCCCTTCCCAGGGAATGATCCAACCCACTACGGGCAAGTCTTCCTACTTTGATTAGAGCAATTAAGATGATCTCTTACAGGCTGGCTCAGAGGTTTGCCTTAAGTAAATAACTCTTCATGCATGTGCCCCAGAGGCCCATCCCCCCACGTGTCAAGTTGACAGCTGAAACTGTCAAAGGAACTTTGGCAAACAATTCCATTCTCCTGGCTGCTTCTCGTAAGGAAAGAAAGGCGGGGACAAAGGCCAGTGTTTGTACTGTTCTTGCCAATCTTTTCCCCTTTTGCTCCCAAGCATCAGGGCTTGGGAAGATTGTGTCTATGCTCAGAGGCCTGGTGAGATGGCAAAGGAGAGTAAATACTAGACACGGAAGACTGCCACTGTGGCAGGCCCCAAGACCTCCACCCATCGTGATTCTCCCATGGGAACCTACAGAAGCCTCAACATCAGCGTCCTGCTGCTGCTGTGCTAATGGCACTGGCTGCTAGCACCTTGGCTAGCAGCACTGGTTGGTTTAGTGCTTACAGTGCAATGGACTTGGGTTGGTGCTTCGCTGTCTTTGGTTCATTTGCATTTGAGTTATTGATCTACACTTTGGCCACTTTTCAGTGAGCTCCCACTGGCAGAGGGCCAATGTTGTGCGCGGTGCTGGCAGTTACCTGAAGGGTTCATCTTAGCTGCGGTCTAGGTCAGGATATCAGGAAGATGGAGGCAAAGGCAGCTGTCATGCTGAGAGACATGTGCAGCAGGGCATGTAACATACTTACCTGCTGCAGGTGGGAGGCCAACTCTAGGCTGTAAGCATCATCTGTCAAACAGAATGTTTCAGTTACAGAGGAGACCTATTCAAAGCACTGAGGTGTGAGAGACCCACAGCAAGGAATGGGGGGGGGGGGAGACAGAAAACCACAGGCCAGAAGATGGCCTGCATGGAGAGAAAACATCAGAAGTCTGCTGTGGAGAGCTCGAACAGACCACGTGTGCCAGGAGAATGTGAGCCCTTGCCAGTTCTTGAGAGGACCACTAACATTTTTGGAGGCATTTTTGCTTTTTTCACTGGAGAAGTTTTTTACGTGACGGCGTATTTGTTACTTCTCTTGTCACGGTGACCAAATGTGTAAAAGAAGATACTTAAAGGGAGGAGAGATTTATTTTGACTACATGGATCAGGAGAGACAGTCTGCTGTGGATAGGAAGTCATAACAGGGTTCACAGAAGTGGGAATGTGCGACCAGGGACAGGAAGCAGGAGCTAGATGAGAATGTGGCTATTATCCTTAGGCTCTTACCTCGAAGGTCTGTGTCAGTCAACCAGGCCCTAGACCTGAAGGTTTCACCACCTTCCCATACAGTGCCACCATCCGGTCAACCAAGTGTTCAAACCCATGAGACTGTGAGAGCAATTCCATATTCAAAACATGACAAGATGGGAGAGAGACAGAACAGTGTGAGAGGGTCTCCTGTCGGCAGCAGAAGACACTATTCACAGTCCTCGGTAAGGAGGGAGACCTGGACGGTCAGGGAGAAGCTGCGGCAGCCACGTGATGACATGTGACTACCTCTGTCCCCAGGTAGATGTTTTGTGTCTCTTTGTTGATTTCATTTCTCTTTCTCTTCCTGGCAAAGAAAGTCCTTAGGGGCCATCCATTAGGAACAGAGAGTGTTTGTTGAGCTTTATCTAAAACCCATGATGGATTACATCTCCCTGACAGTTTGTTGAGACTGAGGGGTACTTATCAAATGTGTGCCTTACATATTCATCTCTTTCCAAGGCTAACTTCTCCCAGAGGTTGCTCATTTTATTTCCCTCTGCATCTGCATGCTGTCATTCATCGGGCCATGAGAGGGGCTGGGCCTGTGGCTACTTGGGTGGACTCACATGCAATGGCAGCACTTCGTAGTGCAAAGAACTCTCATGTGGAATGATGAGCAAGTGACATCTCTAACTTGGGGCTGGATGCTAAGTTTCTACATGCTGACAATTTTTTTCAAAGCTTTTCCTCTAACTTTACAAGCTATTCACACGTTGTTGAAAAAAATTAAATAAATGCTCCATCGTGAATTTCCATCCAGTGTTCTATCACCAGACTTCTGAGTATATTTGTTCTGTACAGATCTCTCTTTTCTTTTCAGTCCAAGTTTGGGCATCTTGATGTCAAGAGGTTTTCTTTTTCCTACCTTATTCCCTTTAGATTAGAACTAGCTCTAATTCACATTTCCTTCTATTTATGGTTATTTTTACTGACTGAGGTCATTTTCACCTGGAGAAACAACATGGAGAAACTCATCTGTTTTCCTGCAGTGTCATCTCTATTTTCATATTCGAAACATTGATGCTTTAAACACACACACACATGCACGCACGCACACACACACACACACACACACACACACACACACACACACACAAATCTACTCCTCAGGAAAACATTTCTGTTCTTATTAGGTCATTAACTCTTTTTGAAATGGAACAACCCAAGGGGATTTGAAGAATGAGCATATAGGCTTGGGTGTTTATGAAATGTAGAAGGAGAGTGAAGGAAGTAACTTTCTAGAAAAGTGGTTAAGGAATAGCCCTCACAAACTGTTATCTCTTCCTTTGTAAAGCCTAAATAAATTCGTAGAACAAGAATTCCTTCTTGGAATTCATGGGCCAAGGATGCTGCCATCTCTCTACATGCCTGACAGAATTCACTAACATTTCTATCAGTGGAAGATAGAATCTGGATCTGTCTCTCTGATCTTAGGGGGACACTGCCCCCCTCATTCTACGTCTACCCTGTCTGGACTCCAGGTGTTCAACTATAAGAAGGAAAAACACTGTAAGCAGTTCATTGTAAACCATCGTGCACATATGACAGACTATAATGATAGCACCCACCACTTGATAGGAAATGCAAGATTTTATATAGAGATTGATATAGGTCTAGGATTATGGGTTCATTTTCTCTGTGAAATAAAGAATTATTAACTGGGAAGAGAGTTGAAAATATGTATATTTAATTTTAAAACAGAACAAAATAAGATCAAATTAAGGGAAGCAGCAAAGGCCTATGTGACAAAGTTAGAAGTTAAGAGTCCACAGCAGGGATCAGTAAAAAGTCTTGAATATTAAGGAAGATGTGTTTAGATTTTAGGAGTTTAGACAAGAACACAGGAGAGAGAGGGGAATCATGCCCAGATGATTTAACTTCATTACAGAGACTGGAATTGTGCTGTTACCAGGGAAACCAGAGGTGGGTTCTGTTGGTCTCCCAAGGAAGGGGACTTCATGAGGCCTAACAGAGCCTTAGGGGTCAGAAGGAAGAATGTCCTGCAGTGACTAGCTGTGCATCCTCTGCCTGGTAGGTGCAGGTGCAGCTGTGGCTGCATCATACACTCTTGTCGCTGAGCAGGATGGATGCCATTGGCCTCAGCAAGACTCTAAGGGATGAATTCATCAATGAATTTCTGAGACACACAAGGAAACAAAAAGTCTGTGCGACCCACTTCTATTTCACTTTCTAGGCTACAGGTGATTTGACAAATGCTTCCCCTTAATACAAAAAAGTCACATCTCACAACCATTTTTGCTAACAGTAAAGCCACTCATGGGCACTAATTAATATTTAGTATTAGTATTTTGCTTATCTCAGTGAGCTCCAAGCCCTTTCTATACATTTCATTATCAAGCCGGACAATCGCCACATCAGCCATAGTTTTAGAAAATGATGGTGAATCAGGCTGCAAAATGTGAGGTAGACAGTCTTAAAAAAGAAAGAAAGAAAGAAAGAAAGAAAGTCCTGGGCTTTGTCTGAGAAGACAGCAGGTGCCCAGGGAAGCATCACATTTGAGCTGGTACCTGTTGGGTTTCCACTTACTGCACCTCGCCTCTCCTTAACAACAGCAAACAAAGGAGCTCAAGCAAAGCACTCCTCTGTTGTCCGCACAGTCAGAAACACCATCCGCCACCTGATCATGGGTCATTATGTTCCTTGAGGAATCCTGTGTCACCGGAGTTAAAATGTGATGCTGTAAAGCAGGGTTTTATACATCTGGGAAGAATATAGTTTCTCAGGTGCTTAGATGTTGTTTAAATCCTGACACAAAGCTTTAACTAGAATGCTAAGGTCAGTGCCAACTTTTTGTTTAGACAGGCACACTTACAGAAGACGGGCTGGACCTCTGGGGAACTGTTCCTACTGCTGGCAACTGGTAAGTCTCTTAAGTGAAAGTGGGAGGTATGGTGGGAGGATCCCCAAGGTGATATTTAAATCCATCCTCACAGTGTGGAAGAATGAGTCTCTTCACATATATAGTCGGCCCCCAATTATTCTAACTTGTTTATTTGAATGTATTCCAAGTTCCCCATCAGGAAAGGACAGTAAATCTTCAAACTCTGCATGAGAAATGAAATAGAACGAGGGGGAACAATATAGAGCCAAATGAGTAAAACAAATAAGTGAAATCAAAGACTTGCTTAATTAAAGAGAAGTGTACAGGGACCAAGGAAAGAAGGGCTCTCTTTTCTCTCATGGTGTTCACAGTCTAATGGGACAAAAACATGTGGATGCGCTCACCATTGATGGGGAACCTAGACCATCAAAATAGTTACTATGAAGACAGAAATTCAGAACAGAAGAGAGACAATGAAGTAATCAAGATTGCTTGATACAACATACGAACTTACAGTCTTGATTTTTATAATACAGTGAGCAAAGGTGGAAGTTCATTTGAAACTTAGTACCTCAATGAAAAGTGCCTAAGAAACATGGCATTTGAGCTAGGTTTTAAAGCACTTGTAGCTAGAAGTTTTACAGACCTGGGCTAAAAGCTGAAACTGGGAAGAGAAGATAATCATATAGATACGTACCCTAGAGGAGAGCAGGAGAGGGGAGGAAGACGCAGCCCCCGCGGAAAGATTAATTGGTGATAGCCTCTGTTATTAGGCTTTGGACACCCCATTTTAATTCCAAACAGTGGCTTATGTGGCTGCGGGTCAAAGAAGAAGGCATGCATGGGTTCCCCAGTTTGGAAATGAAGCTAAACATAGAACAGGGAATTGGGTACAGCAGAGAGGTCGTGTGAATTTGCAGAAGACATTCTGAGCAGAAGGCAAGGAACTGCCTGGGGTCTAACTTTACTCGCATGCTTCCAGCCTCTTAGATGTGCTCACTAAACCTTTCTGCAAGGAGGCCCTGTGACGGAGGAAGATGGTGATTGCACTATCCACTTTCCAACTTCCTCCCGTGTCCTAACTCTCTGAAGCTTTTGAGGGAGAAGGATCAGCTAGACAGAATCTCTCTAAGCTAGACTCTGATCTAAATTAGGGGAGATGAAGGTGAATGACACCTGTCTATGTTGTTAAGGAGGAAAACAATTTTTAGAGGCAGGACGCTTGGACTGGAAGTTTGAGGAAACAGCAATTTCTAAGGAGTTGGACATGAGAAGCCTTCCTTCAGATCTCACCTTTGTTATAGTTCCCTGGAATCAGCTAGCAGACTTCTTCCTATTCCTGCCACCTCATGGATCTAGATACTCTTGCTGAGGGTGTGAAGCTTTTTAGAGAGCCCCCTCACAGGATTCACGGGGCTATTTGCTTGTTTCTTTCCCATAGTTCTCCATTTGGTAGGATGCATGCCGGTAAAATCACTAAAGCCCCCATGATCACATCCAAAGCCCCTGTGATTACATACAAGGTAGAGTTTTTGATTGACCAGAGACAATCTTTGTTGAAAATAAAACCTGCATCCAACTCAAAGAAGGGTTTTAGAAACGTGACACTGCAGGCAGAAAATTCTGGCTGAGAAATGAAGAAGTCAAGTGAGCAGAGGATCAAGAGAAGGGAAATCCCTGGACAAACAGACACAAAGCAAGAGACCTGGTTTGGCTCTGGAACTGACCAGAACGGACATCAGCAGGTACAGTGACTGCAAGGAGAGGTAGAGCTGAGCAGATGGGATCTTGATTGGCAGTCTACACTCTGAATTATGTCCTTGACAATGAAATGTCCCAAATTCTATTTACTCCTGATCCTTTTTCACTCAAAACATTTTTATCTAGCCCCAAATATCAGTATTTAAAACAGGCATGCAAATCAAACTTTTACTGATAACAAATTTGTCTTAACACTATTCTTTGGAATAAATATAATTTTACCCTTTACTGAGACAAAAGCTAATTTGCATTCTAATAAGATGGCTGTGCTTATTTTTACATAAGGAATGAAGCAGCTGAGTATTTGATATATGATTGAATCACCAATTTTTTTTCTATTAGACCAATGTTTTGATTTTATAATTGCCAATGCCGAGTATGCTGCATTACCTAAATACATATTACAAAATGTTTAGGATCATTTCTGACATTGTTGGAAAGCCTGTCCTAATTGCAAACCAACATTCACTGAACAATGTTTTTCTTATGAAACTCAAGACAGGAGCATCTCAAAGAACAATTTTTAAAATCAAACATTTGAATGCAATATAAATCCAAACTGTACTAACCTGGCACATTTTGAGGAATGACAGTAAGGAAATATTAAAATCTCTGTTTTTCCAAGATTAAGCCAGTTTGTTTCTGTAAAAGCAGAAAACTTTGTACAACTTTATGACATAACAGTAGTCTCAATTCAGAGCTGAGGTGTTTAGATCTGGTACTCAATGCCATATGAGGTTATGATCCAGACTTTGAATTGTTGTGCTGTAAAATGCAGAAGAATTGACGCGTTTCCAGGGTAAGACTCAGGTAATTGGAGCTGTACCTTAGTAAGATGTAAAGGGAACTGCACACATGATTTTACTGTGACTTTCATTTACTTCCTTGCCAGCTTCCAAGCAGTCCACAGCTTTGCTTCCGGCAAGGCCGTGCCCTGGGGCCCACTAGTGTGCAGCCATGGCCAGCTGCCACTCTCTGATCCTCCTCGATGGAACCATCCAGGGAGACCCTCTGGATCTCAAAATGTTTGAAGGCACTGCCTGGGTAAGATGATGGCTTATTCAGTCAAAGGAGAACTTGAAGGGACCTTTATTGAGAGAACTCAGAAACCTTTCTAACCTTAGTTAAAATTCAGAAAACATTCATACATTATTATTACTCATTATGATAAATACATCGTCATTATGGATATGTTTTAAATTATTTTATCAGTGTATATTCACATGAAGTGATGGATGGCATCATGACCTTGTTGTTCAGATACTTCATGTACTTTACAGTGTTCCCCTTGTCACTCTCCTTCGTATTCCTCCTCTCACTCGTGCCATTCATCTTCACAAACAGACTCCTTTTTGATGTCACAATCGAGCTTCCTGTACGTATGTGCATTTGTGTATTTGAATGCACACACACATATATGTGTATATATATATATAATATATATACTAGGTTTCACATAGAAGAGAAAATGTGCAATGTTTGTCTTTCTGAATCTGGCTTATTTCACTTTATATTTTTACTTCAAATGACAAAATTCTATTCTTTTGAAATTATTTATTTAATTATTTGAGTCAGAGAAAGTCTGGAAAAGAGGGGGGAGAGAGAGAGAGACAGAGAGAGAGAGACAAGGAATGCACATACGTGCTATGCCATGGGTGGGGTATTTAGAAGTTGGTTCTTTTCTTCCACTATGATGGCTTTGGGGGATTGAACTAAGATCAGGTTTGCAAACAGATGCTTTACCCACTTATCTATCTTACCACTCCCATTGTAATCTCATTTTTATGGCTGAATAAAAGTGCTGAAATATATATATATATATACACTTTTTTCATCCACTTACCTGTTTATGGACACCTAGCCTGTTCTCATAACTTGGCTACTCCAAATGGTGTCACAATAATATTCCCAGAAGAAGTGTGGTCAAATTATATAAAATGATAGTATTAGTTTTTTTTTCAGGAGCATAAATGGAAAATGTTTTCTAATTCATGCTGATTTCCATAGTGACTGTACTCATCTACAATCCCCATGAGCAGTACATAAGATTTCCTTTTGCTGAATCCTCACCAGCATGAGTCCTTCATTGTTTTCTTAATTATAGGTCTCCTGACTGGTCAAGATGGAATCTCAATATAGTTTGGATTTGCATTTCATTGATGGCTAAGAATACTGAACATTTTTGGTCTTTGTCTATTTTGAAAATCTACATTTCTCAAAGCTGGAAATTTTAAAAGAAAATTTCTGATGGGTAAATTCCTGGACATGTCTTGCCAACATTAAATTAAGAACATATGAACAATGTAGGCAGTTAGATAACAAAGACATTGAGTCAACAATCCAATCTCTTAGTAATTTGAGAATGGCCATTTCATTTGTCTAATTTGTATAATGTTGTGAGTTTTCTTTATATTCTAAACATGAACCTCATGTCAAATATACGGTTTGACAGAGATTTCCTCCAGTTTTGTTGGCCTCTCTTCGTTCTGGTGGTTGCTTCCTTTGCTACTCAAAAGTTTGTTAATTTCATGAAATCCCATCTGTCAATTCTTTCTATTGCTTCATGAACTTTTGACGTCCTTTTCAGACATTCCTTGCTATGTCCCTATGTCCATTCATGTGCTCCGTTGCATTTACTGATTTGTGCATGTTGAACTACCTCTGTCTGGCTGAGATGAAGCCAGCTTCATCATGGAAAAATGGAGTATTATTTTTTCATTGTGCCCTCAAATTTGGTTTACAAATATTTTATTTATATTTTGGATCTGTGTTCATCAGGGAAATTGTGGTATACTTTTTATGCAGGGACCTTTTTATTATCTGGATAATATTGGTTTTATAGGAAGAGTTTGATACTATCTTCCCTTAGTATTGTGAAGAATAACTTGGGAAGCATCGATGTTAGTTCTTCTTTAAATGTGTGGTAGAATTTTGCAGTGGATCTGTTTGATATTGACTTTTCTCTTTGGAGATTGGATTGTTGAGTCAATGTCTTTGTTATCTATCTTCCTACATTGTTCATATGTTGTTGATTTAATGTTGGTAAAACATGTCCAGGAATTTACCCATCAGAAATTTTCTTTTAAAATTTCCAGCTTTGAAAAATATAGATTTTCAGAATATTTTTTATTTTAAAGTAAGATTTCAGTGGAATCTATTTCAATGTCACCTTTCTGTGTCTAGTTTTATTAATTTGGATTTGGTCTTTCTTTTGTTTGGATTTACTAAAGGTTTTGATGTTCTTTATATTTTCCAGGAGCCAACTCTTTGTTTCATTGATTCTTTGAAATGTTTTTCCCATCTCTATTGTATTAACTTCTGCCATAGCCTTATTTCTTTTGGGTTTGATTTATTCTTGATTTTATAAGACCTTGAGGTGGATCACAAAATTATTTATCTTTCGTGTCTCTGATTTTCAAGTATGAGCATTCATAGCAATTCACCTTCTTTAGAATGGCTTCATTGTACAATGAGGTTCTGTCTGACCAGCTGCAGTTTCATTTTTATTCGACTCCAGGAATTCTTAACTTCCGCTAATTTCTTCGATGACCCACTGATGATTCAAGAGAGTATTATTCATTCTCCATGCAATTGTATAGTTTCTGAAGCATTTTTAATTTATATTTCCTATTGATTTCTAATTTTATTCTACTGTAATCTGATTAGATAGAAGAGATTATTTCACATTTTTGCTAAGACTTGTCTTAGAGCCTAAAATGCTATCTGTTTTTGAGAAAATTTCATGAACTACTCATAAGAATGCACATTACACAGCTATTGAATAGTATATTTTGTAGACATCTGTAAGGTCCTTTTGATTTATTTGATCTGTGGTATTGTTTAACTTTGAACATTAAATACTTTTGTCTACATGTTCTAAACATTGCTGAGAGTAGAGAAATGAAATTATTTAGTATTATTTTATCTGGACCCATTTGTCCTTTCATGTTCAGTAATGTGTTTTTATGAAATTTGATAGTCCAACATTTGTATGTATGTGTGTGTGTGTGTGTGTGTGTGTGTGTGTGTGTATGTAAATGTAATTTTTTTCTTGGCCTGGTTGTCAGCCCTAGGAATGACTCCTTTACTGAAAAGTGGGACTTAAATATAATCATAAAGCAGTCGGTTACTCCACATCTTTATACCACTGGTGCATCAATGGGCACATCCTGCCAGAGTGTTGTTGTTTTAGCTCACAGAATTCTAATTTTCCTATCTAGAAAATTAGTTTTCTTTCCTATGAGAAAGAGAGAGAGAGAGAGAGAGAGAGAATATACATGTGCTATGAAGCATGTGTACAAGTCAAATGACAGTCTGGTGTCAGACCTTGCTTTCCACCTTGTTTTTTTTTTTTTTTATTTTATTTTATTTTATTTTTTTTTATTAAAAATTTAATTATACATTTTAAAATTTTTTACCAGTTCCCTCCCTCCCCCCTCCCCTTCCCCCAGTGTCTCCCCCCCAATTCCCAGAGAGTCCTTTATTGTGTGCGCCTAACTCTCCACTGGGTCCTCCTCTCCGATGACATATAAGGACCCAGTGGCATTTCCATAAGCCCTTTCTCTTGTTCCCCTTAAGCATAAGATTACTACTATGGCTGTCAATCCCTTGCCTCCAGGGGTCTCGGTGCCCTTAACAGATGCTAGACTTTATGAGGGCAACAGTGCGCTGGACATTGCGCAGGGCATGCAAAGTTCCATTATGATTGCTTTGGCCCCAACTATTGTTGAGAATCTTGCAAATCGTTGCTCCTCCCATCCTTTTGCTCTTACAATCTTACCGCCCCCTCTTCCGCAAATGTCCCTGAGCTCCAGGATGGGGAGAGATTAGGCTGTCCTAGTTCTATGTGATTGATATAGAGTCTCTGAAGTTCTGGATTGTGGTTTGTTGATTTTCTTTTGCAGTTTTGCTGCTCCTGCAATTCCCTTCACTCCTTTCTGCTGGGCACTGTATGTCACCCCCTGGCCAGAGACAAAAAGCTGTTAAACTGGAGTCTTGTTGTAATAGCACATTCAAGGGTAGATGTAATAAGAGTAGGAAACCTCACTGAGGGAGGGGTCCATCACCCATTTGCAAAATGATTACTTTTTATCTGCTAGACTATATGCCCTCCCCTTCTGGTGAGATCAGGAAAGAACATCTGTGAACTTAACCAGGTTTCTCATTACTTACTTGCAGACCTTGATGGAGGCCTATTTTCTCTGCTGTAACATGGTCTCCTCTCTCCTTGTTTCTGGTGTGGCCCTCCTAACCCATCTCTCTTGTTCATAATCCTTGCAATTACTGTGTTACATAGGTTTACTTTTGAGTGTCCCAATGTGGGCTGGGCGAGTTTGGTACTAGGAGCCACCTATTAGGGAGTACATACGGCGCTTAATTTTCTGGGTTTGGGATACTTCACTTAATATAATTCTTTCTAATGACATCCATTTCCCAGCAAATTCCAGTAATTCATCATTTTGATGGCTGAGTAGTACTCCATTGTATAGATGTACCACAGTTTCCTTATCCACTCGTCAACTGTTGGACATTTAGGTTGATTCCATGACTTTGCTATTGTAAACAGTGCTGCTATGAACATGGTCGAGCTTGTGTTATCGAGGCGAACCTCTGCTGCTTGGGGGGTTATTCCCAAAAGTGGGATAGCAGGGTCATATGGCATTTCAATCTTTAATTTCTTTAAGAATCTCCAGACGGCTCGCCAGAGTGGCTGTATGAGCCTGCATTCCCACCAACAATGTAGGAGAGTTCCCCTCTCCCCACATCCTCTCCAGCATTTGTCGTTGTTTGTACTGTGGATTTTTGCCATCCTGACCGGGGTGAGATGATATCTCAGGGAAGTTTTGATTTGCATTTCCCTGATGGCGAAGGAAGTGGAGCATTTTTTAAGATAATTGTTAGACATTTTAATTTCATCCCTGGTAAAGTTTCTTTGAAGTTCCAGGGCCCATTTTTTAATTGGGCCAGTGTTTTCCTTGGAGTTTAATTTTCTAAGTTCTTTGTGCACTCTGGACAGTAGAGCTCTGTCAGATATGTGGTTAGTGAAGATTTTCTCCCATTCTGTGGGTTGCCTTTGAGCTCGTGTGACAATCTCTTTATCTGAACAGAAGCTCTTTAATTTCACAAGATCCCAACTGTTGAGAGTTGGTAGCAGTGACTGTGCCATTGGATGTCTGTTTAGGAAGTGTTGGCCTAGCCCAATCAGCTCGAGGGAGTTCCCTATCCTTTCAACTATGGCTTTTAAAGTCTCTGGCCTGATATCAAGGTCCTTGATCCATTTGGAATTAAGTCTTGTACATGGTGACAAGTACGGGTCCAGCTTTAATCTTCTGCATGTGGGGATCCAGTTTTGCCAGCACCATTTGTTGAAGATGCTGTTCTTTTTCCATTGGATTCTTTGGGCCCCTTTGTCAAAGACCAAATGGCTGTAACTTTGTGGGCTTATATCTGGGTCTTCAATCCTTATCCATTGATCTGTGTGTCTATTTTGGAGCCAGTACCAGGCTGTCTTTATAACTATGGATTTGTAGTATAGACTTAGGTTTGGTATGGTAATACCTCCAGCTGTGTTTTTGTTACTCAGGATTGTTTTTGCTATCCTGGGTCTTTTGTGCCTCCATATGAACTTTGAGATTGTTTGGTCAACTTCTTCGAAGAATTGCTTTGGGATTTTGATTGGTATAGCATTGAATCTGTATATTGCCTTTGGTAGGATGGTCATTTTTACAATGTTGATTCTGCCAATCCAGGAACAAGGGAGGTCTTTCCACCTTCTGGTGTCTTCTGCAATTTCTTTCTTTAGGGTTTTAAAGTTTTCATTGTAAAGGTCTTTTACCTCCTTAGTTAGGTTTATACCAAGGTATTTCATTTTTTTAGGGGTTATAGTAAATGGCATGGTTTCTCTCAAGGCTTTTTCACTTCTTTCATTCTGGGCATATAGGAAGGCCTCTGATTTTTGCACATTTATTTTGTATCCTGCCACCCTGCTGAACTTCTCAATTAGTTCCAGGAGCTTCCTGGTGGAGTTTTTGGGATCACTCAGGTATAAGATCATGTCATCTGCAAATAGGGATAGCTTGACTTCTTCCTTGCCAATTTGAATCCCTCTTATGTCCCTTTCTTGTCTTATGGCTTCGGCTAAGACTTCAAGTACAATATTGAATAGAAGTGGTGAGAGTGGACAGCCTTGTCTTGTTCCTGATCGAAGTGGGAATGCTTCCAATTGTTCCCCATTGAGCATAATCCTTGCTGTGGGCTTGTTTGTATACAGCTTTTATTATATTGATAAAGGTTCCTTCCATTCCTACTGTCTCTAGCGTTTTGATCATAAAAGGCTGTTGGATCTTGTCAAAAGCTTTTTCTGCATCTATCGAGAGTATCATGTGGTCTTGGACTTTGGACTGGTTTACATGATGAATTACATTTATTGATTTGCGTATGTTGAACCAACCTTGTGTGCCGGGGATGAAGCCTACTTGGTCCCCATGAATGATCTTTTTAATATGTTTTTGAATCCGATTTGCTAAGACTTTGTTGAGAATCTTTGCATCTGTGTTCATCAGGGAGATCGGCCTATAGTTTTCTTTTTTAAGTGAATCTTTATTAGGTTTTGGGATTAAAACGATATTAGCTTCATAGAAGGAATTTGGTAGTGTTCCTTCCTTTGCTATTTGATGGAACAGTTTAAGGAGTATTGGTGTTATTAACTCCTTAAATGTCTTGTAGAACTCTGTGCTGAATCCATCTGGTCCAGGACATTTTTTGGTGGGAAGATTCGAGATTACTTCCTCAATTTCCTTATATGTTATAGGACTATTTAAGTAATTCACAACTTCCTGATTCAATTTAGGTAATTTGTGTTTACTTAGAAATTCATCCATCTCTTTTGTGTTGTCAAACTTCACAGAGTATAAGTTTTTGAAATATGATGTTATAATTCTCTGGATTTCTTGGGTATCCGTAGTGATAACTCCATGTTCATTTTTAATTTTGTTAATTTGGGTTTTCTCTCTCTTGCTTTTGGTTAGTTTAGCTAGGGGTGTATCAATCTTGTTGATTTGTTCAAAGAACCAGCTTTTTGATTGGTTGATTTTTTCTATCGTTTTCTTAGTCTCGATTTCAGATATTTCTCCCCTTATTTTGCTAATCTCTTCTCTTCTACTGCTTTTGGGATCAGATTGCTCTAGTTTCTCTAAAGCTTTAAGCTGCATTGTTAAGTTGTTTATTTCTGATGTTTCCATTTTTTGACGTGGGCATTAAGAGCTATGAACTTACCTCTTAGAACAGCTTCATTGTGTCCCAGAGATTTTGGTAAGTTGTATTTTCGTTATCATTCACTTTCAGGAAATCTTGAATTTCCTTTTTAATTTCTTCCTGAATCCAGTTCTCATTCAGCATCATAGTGTTAAGTTTCCAGGAGTTAGTGTATTTTCTCTTGTTTGATGTGTTGTGGATGTCCAGCTTTAGGCCGTGGTGGTCTGATAGGGCACAGGTTAGAATTTCAACTTTCTTGTACATGTGTAGATTCATTTTGTGGCCCAATATGTGATCTATTTTGGAGAAAGTTCCGTGTGCTGCTGAGAAAAATGTGTATTCTTTGGTGCGTGGGTGAAAAGTTCGATAGAGATCTGTGAGGTCCATTTCTTTCAGGGTTTGATTAAGTTCCAAAGTGTCTCTGTTAAGCTTTTGACCTGTTGATCTATCCCATGTAGAGAGGGCGGTGTTGAAGTCCCCAAGAATTATCGTTCGGGGGTTGATTTCTTGCTTTAGACGCTGTAGGGTTTTCTTAATGAATGTGGAGGGGCCCGTATTGGGTGCATATATGTTCAGTATTGTGAAGTCTTCCTGGTGAATTGTACCTCTGACTAAAATGTAGTATCCATCCGTGTCTCTTATAATTTTTTTTGGTTTGAAATCCACTTTGTCTGATAGCATAATGGCTACCCCTGCCTGTTTTCTGCTTCCATTTGCTTGTAGAATTGTTGACCAGCCTTTTATTTTTAGAGCGTGCCTATCTTTTGTGGTGAGATGGGTTTCCTGCAGGCAACAGATTGATGGATTGTGATTTTTAATCCAAGTTTGTAATCTGTGTCTCTTGATCGGTGAATTAAGTCCATTAACATTTAGTGTTATAATGGAGAAACTATTGTTAATTCCAGACATTTATTATGTTTAGTAGCTTTTATAAGTATATTGCTTCGCTTTTAATGGTGTTATATTTGCCTTTTGTTCTCCTGGATATGCCTGTTTTTTTCTTCACGCTTGAGTATCATTTCTAGCAGTTTTTGAAGGCCTGGTTTGGTGGCCATGTATCCCTTAAAGTTGTCTTTGTGCTGGAAAATTTTTCTTTCTCCCTCGATCATGACTGATAGTTTTGCAGGGTAAATCAGCCTGGGTTGACATTTTTGCTCATTCAATACTTGAAGTATGTCTCTCCAAGCTCTTCTTGCTTTTACTGTTTCGACTGAGAAGTCATTTGTTATTTTAATAGGTTTGCCTTTAAAAGTGACTTGTTTTTTCTCCCTTGAAGCTCTCAGCACCAGTTCTTTATCTTGAATGTGGAGTGTTTTAACTATTATTTGCCGCGGTGTGCTTCTAGTTTGGTCGTATCTGTTTGGGGTGCGGAATGCCTCTTGTATATGAATGGGCCTCTCTTTCTTTAGATGAGGAAAGTTTTCCTTGATGATCGTTTGAAAAATTTCCTCAGGGGTGGTATTTTGAGATTCTTGCTCCGGTATTCCATGAATACGCATGTTAGGCTTCTTCAGGGTGTCCCATATCTCTTGGATATTTCTCTCAAGTATCTTTTTGGCTTTAACAACCTCTTCCATTGAGCTGGCTAGTACTCCCACTTTATCTTCAAGGTCTGAAATTCTGTTTTCTGCTTCATTAGTTCTGTTGATAAGACTCTCTGTGGCGTTCTGGGTTGAAGATAACTTGTCTTTTAGCTCAGTTTTAAACTCTGCTTGAGTTTGTTTTAACTGTTCTATGCCACTTTTTGTTTCTTGCACTGTTTTTCTCAACTCCTCCAGATGTCTGTTGTGTTCCTCTTCAAAGCGATTGATTCGATTATGTAATTCCTCCCGGATTTCCTCTTTCATAGTATTGAACATGGTAATGATCATATTTTGAAAGTCGTTATCCTGGGTCAGGCTTTCTTGGCCTTTTTCCGCGGGTTTGTTCTTGTTGGAGTCTAACATTATGGGATTAATTTCTTCAGTGGGAGATTTGTTTACTTGAGTGTTGCTTCTCATGGATTTGCACTTTGACTTTGGCATTGTCATTTTAACTCTTAAGATCTCTCAATTTCACTAAACTGAATTATTTGGCCTGGGGTACTGGTGGGCGGGGCCTGAACGGGGACTTACCTAGGGAGCGGGGTGAGGCCCGGGTGGACCGCGTGCGTGTCCGGACTGGCGGAGCGGGGTGGGGCGAAAAGGGAGGATGGGCGCGTCGGCGTGGAGCTATTTAACCCGAGGGCAGCTGGGGCGGGGCCCGGGCGCAGGGGGAGGTCCTCCTCGTTCCCTCGGCCCCCTGCGCGGCTCCGGCTGGATGGCGGGAGTCGGAGCCGGGTCCCCGTGGGCTGACCTGGGGTCCTAGAGCGCGCGTTGAGGCCCGGCTGGATCTCGCCTACACGTCCCGACCGGCGGAGCGGGGGGTGGGGCGAAAGAGGGAGGATGGGCGCGGCGGCGTGGAGCTATTTAACCCGAGGGCAGCTGGGGCGGGGCCCGGGCGCAGGGGGAGGTCCTCCTCGTTCCCTCGGCCCCCCACGCGGCTCCGGCTGGATGGCGGGAGTCGGAGCCGGGTCCCCGTGGGCTGACCTGGGGTCCTAGAGCGCGCGTTGAGGCCCGGCTGGATCTCGCCTACGCGTCCCGACCGGCGGAGCGGGGTGGGGCGAAAAGGGAGGATGGGCGCGTCGGGTGGAGCTATTTAACCCGAGGGCAGCTGGGGCGGGGCCGGGGCGCAGGGGGAGGTCCTCCTCGTTCCCTCGGCCCCCCGCGCGGCTCCGGCTGGATGGCGGGAGTCGGAGCCGGGTCCCCGTGGGCTGACCTGGGGTCCTAGAGCGCGCGTTGAGGCCCGGCTGGATCTCGCCTACACGTCCCGACCGGCGGAGCGGGGGGTGGGGCGAAAGAGGGAGGATGGGCGCGGCGGCGTGGAGCTATTTAACCCGAGGGCAGCTGGGGCGGGGCCCGGGCGCAGGGGGAGGTCCTCCTCGTTCCCTCGGCCCCCCGCGCGGCTCCGGCTGGATGGCGGGAGTCGGAGCCGGGTCCCCGTGGGCTGACCTGGGGTCCTAGAGCGCGCGTTGAGGCCCGGCTGGATCTCGCCTACGCGTCCCGACCGGCGGAGCCTTTCCACCTTGTTGAGACAGGGTCTCTCGTTGTTTTTCACTACATATGCCAACTGTGAACTTTCCGGGATTCTTCTTTATCTACCATTCATCTTACCAAAGGAGTACTGGGATTGTAGACTCATGCTGTTGCACTGGGCTTTATGTGGATTGCAGGGATCTGAACTCAGGTCCTTATGCTTGCGCATGTTTTACTCACCCAGTTATATCCTCAGTACTCCTAATTTGACTATCTTACTTCATTCAGCTGCTTTTCTAATCCTCTTAAGTCACTGAACATTTTAAAAATTGGGATTTTTTAAAATAATTGCATGCATTTCAGTGATTTTAATTTCTTAAATTTGATTTCACTTACTGAGAAGTTGTAAGCTTTCAAGGTGTCGTTTTCTGTTATGGTTATTTCTATGGTGTGATTTTTCACATTTTTACTATGGACACAGCTTTCATGTGTCTCCCCCTCCCCTTTCTCTTTTGTTAACAGTAATTCTTAGTCATGTTATTCATTCAGTAGAGAGCTATTGAACTTAGAGATGTAATAGTGATCAATGTTGTTTTCTCCCTGGCACAGCAGCTTGGTTTCAGTTCTCTCAGAATCTGCTTCCTCCTAAACTCCAGCCTGTAAGATAGAGAGGCACAGGGGAGCTGTCTCCTGCTTCTGTTTCTCCCAAATAACCTATATAATTACTATGAATAATAATAATCATTACAATAACACTTGAATCTTCTTTGGATGAATTCTGGCCTTATTCTACCAAAATTCATCAGCTTATATACTGCTGAGAAATACCACAAGACATCAGGTTCCACATTCACATGTATTTGGGAACTGCTGCTGAAACACAATTAAGTTTAGTTTTTGGTTTTAGGTTTCTTTACTGTACTGTGATTCATGATGAGTTATTCAAAGGAGAACAAACATGACATGTAGTATTTTACAAGCCCATTGATACAAATGTTTTTCAAATATCCTGAAAGAGACTATTGGAAATTAGACTACTAAATATGGCTACCTAACACTTGAAATATAATCAAAGGATTGGCTATTGATTTTAGAATCTCTAGTTTATTTGTATAGCCACAGTGGTGTGTAGCTGATATATTTCACAATGTAGGTCATCTTACTAAACTAGAAGGCTCTTGGTCCAAGGAGTCCAGATTTCTGAGCTTAGTGTGAATGACAATTGAAAGCCATAAGCCTTCCACCTGTCCTAGATACTGCTATGATAGTGACAAATGTTTCCAATTCCACCTATCACTGACTATGAGACCCAGAGCCAAGACTATGACTCTTACCTCATCTGTGCATTTGGTGTAACACTTCATTCAAAGACTTGGGTAAGCACTGAAACCATGAAAGACTTTGAGTACTCTGAAGTGACAAGCAAGAAGAACATATCATTAATTAACCCCTTAATTGTTACATTTCATTGTTCTCCAAAAGAACAATTCTTCAGCCACTTGGAGAGATACATAAAAGATAAAAAAAAAAAAAGATTGAGGAGATAGTCCAGTTGGTTAAGTGTTTGCCTTGTAAGCACAAGATCTTGAGTCAAGTAGTCAGAATCCATGTAGTAAAGACCAGTAGTGAAGAGGTAAAGAAAAGTGAATCCCTGAGACTCACTGTCCAGTCAGCATAGCCTACTTAGAAAGTTCTAGGATAGTGAAAGATCCTTTCTCTCTCTGTCTCTCTCTCTTCTCTTTTTCTCTCTTTTTTTGTACACACACATACACACACATATACACACATATTTCATATGTTTTCATATGAAGACAAATCAGTACCTAGCTTCCTGGATCTTAATGAGGGAAAATTAGTGCACTTAACAAAAAGCAGGATAAATGGCATTTGCATATGATGAAATGCAATCATCATCACTACATGTGGCACCGGTCCTGGTCCCTAATAGTCTCTTCTTCCCCATGAGAGGAGTCTCAGTCTATCTGCCCAAGTGACATACAAGTTGGGACCTTGTTTGTAAACATAAATCTCTACTATCAGCTCCACAAGAGCTGTCTGAAAGAGCACTTATATTCACATTCTTGAAACAAAGCACTAAATACCAGATTCTTCATTGAGTTTAAATCTGAATCAGATGGACTCTTGAGTTATATATTCTGTGTGAATTGGGAACTTTCTCCCTAAACATAAAGAGAGAACATAAAATGCTAATGTAGATTTCAAGAGCACTATGATTATATTTCCTGTATGTTATTATTGGTTAATACTGATTTCTCAAAGATACATTGTAACATTCAAATAATAAAAACTATTTTCATATGTGTTTTTTAATTTGCTAGCAACTGACTTGATAACTCTCTAGATAACTAAATTAGGCTAGTAGTACAGGTATACCATAAAGAGTGGTCTCATGTTTATCTCAGGATTCAGTTATGGCACATTTGAGAGCTGTTGTGTTCTGCAGTATTGGAGAATAATCTCCACTTAATCCCTCTTCCAATTACCAGATATAATCATCTAGGAAGAACTATTGGTCTATAGCCAACACTTTTTCCATTCATTACTACTGAAATCCATTCATAATATTTCTGACATTGTGACATTCTACATAAAGTCTTTGTTGTGAATGAACACAATAGAAATATGATGATGATTATATTAAGGCAAATATCCTAAAAGGGAAACTATGCATACTTTTTTAGTGCAATTGACAATATTTCCTTCTGATTTGCCTCCAAGGTATCTTACAAATGTTTTCGTTTTATAACAGAGAATGGAAGATTACAAAATAGACTCCTGCAAATTTGACTTGTCAGATTCAAACACGATAATAAAACCAGGACCTGAAGCCAGCCAGGTATGAACTTTTCTCCTTACATCATGTGATCCTTACCACTGAATACTGATGAGACATACCTGGTTTTCCTATCTTTTTATATTCCTGCCCATTAGCAAAGATTCTGTTCATTCCTTCATTCCTGGTCACTCATTAGCTTGCTCGGCATATACTCACTGTGAGCACTCATGAGTGCCAGACTTCTGTGATATGCTGGGCTTTGTATGAGAGGAACACGGGGCTCTAGAAAGAGTACAGGAGCAGAAAAGTGTGGTGTGGTAAGCCAGTGCTGTGAGAAACTGTAAACATAGTTCTGGGCATTCAGAACAGAGTTTCCAAGAAGGAGAAGCATTACAGAGGATGTCCTAGAAGGCAATTGGGATCTTCCCAGACAACCAAGAGCAAAAGTAAATCAAGACCAGACAACTTACTGAAAGCGTCACCTTTGAATAAGTCAGAAAAAAAATAGAAATGTTGAGATGACTATGCCATGTCGTAGTGCAGCTGGGTTCCTTGCGGAACAAGCCCTTTTGGTTGATGCACGCATGCCCTTGAAAGTTCTTTACCCTTCCTCTCATTGATGCCTTGCAGAGTCCTGTCAAAGCCATCACCATCTTGCGTCAGTTTCCATTTTCCTCTAGCCTGCAGAGAATGTCTGTAATTGCTCAGCTGACTGGGGACCGTCACTTCCATGTGTACATGAAGGGTGCTCCAGAGATGGTGGCCCGGTTCTGCAGAGCAGAAACAGGTACTGATGCTTTTCTTTTGCAAAAGCTACAGCATTTCAAAAAGCAGAACCCCAAAGCAACTTGTATATCACCACCACCATGAAGCATACTAACACATAAACCTCCACGACTGATGAAGAGGGCAGATCCTTTCTTAGGCAAGGGAAGGCGGCCCAGGAGATCCTGTGAGGCAGTCGGGATGGTTTCAAGGCAACAGAGGAACAGGCTAAATATATGACTATGGTTCAGTCAGAAAAGTACAAGCAGAGTGTCACCCAGCATGAAACATGGGGCAAAGCAGCAGAAAACAGAATGGGGAAGTTCACAGATCCAGAGGTCCCAGGAGGGGTGTGAGGAAGAGTTCAGAGGAAACCCAGGGTAAGTTTGGACACTCAACTAGACCTGAAAAGTGAGGGTGCTGTGTCTTAGGGCTGTGGCTTTGCTCTCAAGAGCTTAGATTCACATTAAGGCAAAATTTAAAAAAAAAGAAATATTTCAGGGGACAAGTGATTAGAATAAATGAGATGATATTAGTACAAGATAAATTAGCCATTTTCTCAGCAATTTGCTTTGTGGTCCAGACTTGGAGATGATTTGCATTATTTCTTAGTTTTATATACATATGCACTGCCTAAGTAGCAGCCAAATTTATAAGAGTCCCATTGCATTCAAATGAGTTCATTTAGAGAAAATTAGCCTTTTTTCCTCCTGGTTTTCATCTGTAATCTCCTTATGGTTGCTGATGACCATCGGCTGTGTACAGAATTCTAGATTTCATGAGTGTTTGCTCTCAGGTCTCCATTTAAAGCCTTCGATTTAAGCCATGGAATTGCCCCGCTTCTGTCTACAACCCTACTAACTCTGAGCACCCCTATCTCATCTGATCTTAGAACCTAAGCATGTTTGAGCCTGGTTAGTGAATGGGACAAGGGCCCCCTTCTAGGCCAAGGTTGAAGCTCAGTGTTAGTACATACTAATACATCAACCTTTATATTCAAGGTCATAGGTCTGGGTCTTAGAATGAAAGAAAGGACCTCCCCTTCTGAGGGGATATTCTTCGTAATTTTATCTTCCATAGATTATAGCTTAGACTTGGATTTGTTTTGTTTTGCTTCCAGTTGTGCGATCTAGTGTGGATGCTCTTGACATTGAACTGGCATCTGTTGCCCCTGTCCTGTTAGACAGGTTTGGGCCTGTCACCTCTTCCGGCTGTCTTGAGCTCTGGTCTCTTACTTCTTCCTTCAACAAGAAAAAAGTTGTAGAAGTTTCTTTCCAAATAGATCTCCACTTCCAGGAATATTGTAGAACAAGCACCAGCCAGCTTCTGATGCTAGGGATGCAATGGAGAGATTTAACCTGATTCAGGTCAGAAAATGAGTTGGGAATGGAACCGAGCACAACACTTAGCTGTTTTATCACCGAATCTCTGTGTGTACTATTGTAATGCATCTAGACTTTCATCTAATACTACATGGGCACATTATCAACTGTGAAGTGTTGAGAAATGCATGAACCGAGTTACTATGACAAAGCACACAAGTTCTGGCATTGTGTCATTGATCACCTAAAGCAGAGCTAGGCAAACATTTCTTTCTTCAAATTTGTTTAGGTGCTTATCTATGTTCTCTTGGAGCTGTTTGAACACTTATATAATCGATCTTTGAAGTTCTTTGTCCTGGTTATTGCTTTCTTGTATATCTCCCAATGGGCTATCCTCTGTAGGATCCAAAGCCTTGATGACCATCGGCTGTGTACAGAATTCTAGATTTCATGAGTGTTTGCTCTCAAGTCTCCATTTAAAGCCTTCGATCTCGAAGGGAGACATTTGTTCTTTTTTACCTAGTTATAGAAGCTCAATGGGTAGGTACTTTCGCCCCCTCCTTCTCTCTCCCCTCCTTCTTCCCTTCCCCTTTACTGTCTCCCTGCTCCATTGTCTTTCCCCTCATCCCTCTCTCTGTTCCCCTTTCCTCCTTCCCCCCCTCTTGATGTTTCCTGCCTGCTCCTTCCCACCTTCCAGAACATCAACTTATATAGGTCCTGAAGTTCCCTCTGAGTTGTCTACACTAGTGAGGGTTCAGGACTCTGTGGCATACCTTGGGGACCTTTCTTGGGCTGCTCGTTGATATGGGAACTTCATTATATCTGTCTTGCTCCTTGCCTGTAAGACTCCTACTGCCTGGAGCCATCTCCTCTGAGATCCACACGGATCTACAGGGACTTGTTGACCTTGTATAGGTCAGGTAAGGTCAAATCACATTGTAGCAATATCCTGGCTTCTGAAACCCAGACTTGAGTGGAATCTTTAGGCTCTTACAATCTTGCTTCTCCATCTTCTGCAAGGTTCCCTGAGCTTTAGTATGGGGAGAGATTTGTCTGGTCTGGTTCCGGGTATTGTCATTCTG
Organism: Typhlomys cinereus; assembly: GCA_023101885.1. Lineage (NCBI taxonomy): Eukaryota > Metazoa > Chordata > Mammalia > Rodentia > Platacanthomyidae > Typhlomys > Typhlomys cinereus. Next base: position 1,040,846 of record JALPQD010000488.1, read on the forward strand.
AATTATGGTGAGACATGTTTTCTTGACTTCTTGTGGATTTTGTGTGTAGGTGTGTGTGTGTGTGTGTGTGTGTGTGTGTGTGTGTGTGTGTATTTTTTCTGTGTGATGTCAGCATCTGGAATTAGGTTGTTGCTTATTTTTTTCTGATTTACATTGTTATCTTGTTTATGTCTACTGCCTGAGTGAGGATTTTTATTTGTGTATACTGCTTTTAGGATGAGTAGATGTTAATTATAGTTTTTATTTGAGGTTGTTTTGGTACTGATTTTTGGTGCGATGGTGGTTTTCTATCTGGGATGCTATTTTTCAGCACTTGGATGATGTTTGTAGTGTCTGTGGTTTTCTTTGTGCTACATAACAAATATATGGGCCTTCACTTGAAACAAATGATAGTGATTCTAGTATTCTCTGGCTGTAGAAGCACGTCAATGCTTCTCAGATTGGTTTTCCAAAGTAACTATTATATTATCTTTCCGAGGTAACTATTATATTGTCTTTCTCTCTTTATTCTTGAAGTTTGGTGTTGTATAGAATCTTCTGTCTGAACTTATTTCCTGTGTGTGTGTGATTAGTGTGGGGGGGCAACCCAGAGGATCAGGTTCAGGGCTGGAAACCTCCTGCCCAATGCACAGGCAAGCTCAGGGGGGTGACCTCACCTGAACCCCAGATACGCAGGGGACCCTGGGGATCAGAATCAGGTGCAAATATTTCTGAAAAGAGCCACATGATACAGAACTTTAGCCTAGCCGGCCGCACTTACTGGCAGAGCTATTCAACCCTGCCACTGTGGCTTCCAAAACAGCCATAGATAGTACACAAGAGGGTGGGCATAGTCTTAAAAGTTTACTTACAAAAAAAAGTCAGTGGGCCAAAGTCAGCCTGATGTCAACCCCCATGGAGAAGCTCAGCTGTTTCTCTCACATCATTTAAGTGGACATAATCTCGATGTCTTCCTTATTGAATCCAATCCAGTGTTTGTCAATCCAGTTTGTCCTGGTCGTCGTGGCTACCATAACAAAAACCATAGTTGAGTGGCCTAAACAACAGAGCCTAATTTCTCATAGTTCTAGGGTATGGGCTACGTGTACAAGATCAAGGTAGTGGCCAACTTGGTTGCTAATAAGGCCTGTCTTCCTGATTTCCTGACAACTGGAGGAGAGATCACCTCTGTATCTTCTCATGTCATAATCCCATTCGTGAAAACTCCACCATAATCATCTAACTACTTTCCAAAGACCCACATCTAAACAAAATCACATTCAGCATTAGGCTTTAGCATATGAATTTGAGGCACAGAACGATTCAGACCATGGCAACATTGATGACATGCAAAATTTTGTCATTTTCTCCTGTAAGAGTGATAAAGTTATTTCTGACCTTTGTCTGAAGCTGTGACTTTTCTATGAGGTAAAATTTCAAGCACAGTAATGTCATCCTGGAGTTGCTGAAGAGGTGGGCAGACTTCAGTGTGATCTACTTACCTCTCTCCTCTCTCCTCACAGTGCCCAAGAATTTCCCACAGGAGTTGAGAAATTACACAGTGCAAGGCTTCCGAGTCATCGCACTGGCCCATAAAACCTTGAAGACGGACAAGCTTTCAGATGTGGGGCGCTTGACAAGGTGAGGACTCAGGTTCTGAGTGCATGACAGGAGAGAATCCTGAAGATGGGCAGATGGATGGCTGACATCACCAAGGAAGCTCTTGGAGATAAAGAACCAGTGTCATCCAGTCCTTTGTTTAGAGATGGACAACTGTAAACGAGATTGTTTAATTCACAATGGTGGTTTAAAGCAAAACAAACATGGCAGCTAATATAAGCAGCATCCTTCCATTCTCAGTTTTTATCCACCACCCCAACATGTAACTGTCCTTACACCTCTGAGCATTATGTGGCAGAATCACTTGGACATCTCACATATGGTGTCTTTAAGAACAAGAGGACAGAGATGAAACTCTGAAAGACTTCCAGAATCCTTTAGACTTTTTTTCCACCCTCAGTTCTCAGTCCAATTTTTACTTCAAATAATCTCAGAGGTAGTGAGCACAGTGAGCACAAACTGAATTCCTTATAAGAAATAAAATCTAATATTCTTAATTGCATCAAAGGGATGAATTGCTCTCATTAGAGGATAATCTATACACTATTTTTCTTATAATGTTCTTTAGCTTTTAATGGTTGCTTTTAAATTACCCATGACAAGAGAGTAGGAAGTACTGTTGAAAATTGAATAGCCAATATTCTACGTATTGCTCGTATCTGATATATCTGGTTTAGATATTCTCATTTATATGTAATTGTTCCTATTATATTAACTTTAATATTGCTGTCTGTAACCTAAGTCAATCCAAGATAATCAGTGCCTTATATTGACTGTCTATAAAGTGCATAAACAGGTGCTTTCTAAAAGATTTTCAACCATCATGTGAAGTAGAATCACAAAACTCTATTTGAAACATGTGGGTGATATTTTTAGATTTATCATCCCAGGTATAGCTATTCTTGAGCTATTAAAAAGATTCACAACACATAGGATTTTGTAATTTTTCAAATGCAGATTTGAATAACAAATGTTAGGGTCATGCGTGAAGAGAAGATTTATATGACTAGTGATGGAAGGCAGCCAGCATCCAGCTGCTATGCACAAATGAACTTGTGATCTCACTTAAGAGCCAGTAGTGAAATATACATAATTATAATTATAAAAATAAAATATGCTATATTTCATACATCGAAGGTTTTCCCAGGGGATATCAGGAGTTCATGAGGCTTCTCAGCAGTAGCAGCTATTTTTGAACATGGTAAAGGAATCTAGTTCTGATTTTTATTAGAGTTGAATTGTATTTATCATTTTTTTTCTTGAAAACTGGAGTCATGAAAAAAAAAGAATTTCTTGAAAAAACTTGAGATCATCTGAGACTGAAAAACAGAAAAAATTCTTCATTAATTTTTAGCCTTTGTTGATTTTAAAAAATTTTGATTGACCTTTGGTATGTGTTAGATGTTCAAGAAACTGCAGAAGCAAATAAAGTAAACTCATTGACCTCAATAATTTAATATTCTAATTGGAAAAAATTAGATGATAAAATAACGCTATTAAAGAAAGTCTTATTAGTGATTTTAAGTGCCCTAGAGGAGAAAGTAGGTTAAGAGAACTGTGAAAAACATACAGTCCTATTTTGCATAGAGAAGTCAAAGACTCAGACTCTTCCCAGAATCCCCTCCTGGGGAGCAACGTTTGAACAAAGATCTGAGTAATGGCCAAGGTGGGTGCATGGTTTCACAAAGCAGTCAGCAAGGCAGTGGCAAAGCCTTTGCACCCATTGCCAGCAAGGCGAAGCTATGCACCCACCCTGGCCAGCAAGGTGAGACCATACACCCACCTTGGCCAACTTCATCTCATACCCAGCAAGATGACTGATGGAGTGTTGTGAGGCTATGAAGAAACTGGAGTCTATGTACATTGTTAGTAGACTGCTGTGGAGAATAGTGAAAGAGAAAATGGTCACATGTCACAACATTCCTGTAGTCCTACTGCATTCATGCTCAGAGATTGAAATCAGGATCTTAAAGGGACATCTGGATGCCCACATTCTCTGTAGTTTTATTCACAATAGCCAAGATATGGAAATACCCAAAATATCTATCAATGAAGGAATAAACAAAATAAAGTCTATATACATATATGCACAAATGTAATATATAATATAATGTGTGTGCATGCGTGCATGTGTGTGTGTGTGTGTGTGTGTGTGTGTGTGTATACAACTTGGATTAGAGAAACCTGGAGGACTTCACACTAACTGAAATAAATCTGTCAGAGGAAGTATTTAAAGTAGTCAGACTCTTGGCAGTACTGAGTGAAGTGTTGCTTTACTACAGGCTAAGAGGAGTGTGAAGTGTGAAGCTGTTGTTCAACAGGGACAGAGTGTTGATATGAATGCTTTATAAATTCTGGAGGTCTGCTCTTCCACATCATGCCAGTGAACAATGCTGTATTGTATACTTACAATTTCATTAGGAGTGTAGATGGCAAGTGTTCTTATCACAAACCAAAGGAAACAGAAAGCAGGAGCAGGAGGACACTTTTGGAGGTGATTGGTATGTTTCCTATATTATTTAAACTCACAGATGGGTGAATAGTAAATACTTCCAGGTTTTTATACCTCAATAATGCTGATTATAAAAAAGATGCATCGTGAATCTGGCATAAATAAGACTGAGGAGATAATTCAGAGCATAAAGTATTTGTCATGCAAGGATGAAGATCTGAATTCCATTCCCAGAACCATCATGACAGCCCGGATGTGGCAGGATATGCTTGTACTTCTAGCGCAGGGAGATGGAGACATGTGAATCCCTCAGGCTCACTGGTCAGCGAGCCTAGACTTATCAGCAAATCCTAGGTTCCAAAGACCCTGTCTCAAGAAACAAGGCAGATAACTCCTGAGACTGAACGTCTGGCCTCCACATACATGTGTACCTTCATAAATATAAACCCCCGTATGCACTGCATATACATGGATATTCTTGCGAACACACATGCACCCACATAGACGCACGTAAAAGAACTGGTGAGAAGATTTCAGTTGTAGTTAACAAGACATTATTAATCCAACTTGTAGTAGGAAGCAGCAGAGTTAGGTGATGGATGGGAAGAGTCTTTAACAAATCCCAGGTTAAGGTAGATTTTCTTTTATGGTATTCTCTTAGAATAACTGTGACAGTACTGGTAGGTACCCCAACATGCCTTATAGAAGATCCCAAATGAAGCAGTTATTCTGCTTGAAGAAAGCCCATGTATTTGTTTTCTTACCCTCCACAGACTGCTAACATGATGGGAAAACAGAGGGAAACAGAGGCATGATAATAGGCTGGTGAGAGAGTAAGATGTAAAGTAGGTAGGGGAGTGGTAGCTGAATTTGCAGGGTAGGAGACTCCCTTGCCTTTACCACAGCCAGGAAAATGGCAAGAGAGCTGTCCCTGTGGGCTTCCAGCAAGGTTGAGGCAGTGCCAGGAACTGTAGGTAGAGGATGCCGTATTCTGGTCGTGTCCAAGGATCAGCACAGTGATCAGAGATGATGGAGCCTCAACTCTCTCTTTCTCTTCCCTGATCCTTGAAGCCTTCACCCTGAGCTGCTAAGAAAAATGGACAGTGAAAGACCTAGGAATACTTGGTTCTAAATTTACTGTTTAAAAAGCTACACAAGATTTGTTTCTCCATTTCAAGAGAAGTCCTGTCTAACTAATGTGGCCCATTTAGACTTCAAGCCTATAGCTCTAGCTTCTCAAAGCTCAGAACACTAGCTGCGGCCACATACTGACTAGTAGTGGAAGGTATAACTTACCAGGAATGCCACCTTTACTACAGTGTCTTGTATGCAGAATGGATGCAGTAAATGTTCAACTGAAAAATTTTATAAAAGGTCCAAGAAATAAAAATATTGACAGAAAACACTTTGAAGTTTAAAAATACATACAATTAACAATTTCTTTAAAGATAGTAAAAGTTGGGAGATACAACAATGTATTTTAAATTGGAGTTGGAAACTAGAAGTGATTTGTCTTTGGAAAAGATGAAGCGTGAGGAGATGCGCAGACAGGACTACTAGTTCCATTGCAAGCTCCTGGGTTCTTTTTTAAATCCTTCTAGCGTAATATGTTATACTAATACAACTTAGATTGAAATTTGAAGGGAAAGAAATGTCATTTGTTGAGACTACACAGTTACATTCTAGCACTGATTTTTCCTGAATCCACAGGGAGAAAGTGGAATCAGAGTTAGCATTTCTGGGACTTCTTATAATGGAGAACCGCTTGAAAAAGGAAACCAAGCCAGTCCTGAAGGAACTGGGCGAAGCCCACATCAGGACTGTGATGATTACAGGTACGTTGCTTCTACGGACTCAACAAGTGGATTGCGCCCTAGGAGAGACGGGAGAGCAGAGCAAGCTTGCGTGACTGAGACAGACATGAAACGGGGTGCTGCTGAGTTTGTCACCTTCTGCCTGGGCATCTCCCAGCAGGGACATCAGAGGCCTTCTCTCCGTCCAGTACTGTTTCTATTACCCAGGGTCCGAGTCGTGCTAATTGGCTCACAGAAAGTGTTTATACTTGGCCCTGGGGCAGGGGACAGAGCAAAGAATAGTTTAGTTAGAAAGAGCATGAGACTTGATTTCAGACCCGAGAACTGACCATAAAAAAATCTAAGTGAGGTAGTGGGTATCTGTAATACTCTCCTTGGGGGGGGTGGAGACAGGCAGATCACTGGAGGTCATTGGCCAACCATTATAACCGAATCAGCGAACTCAAGGTTCAGCAAGGAACTTTGTCTCAAAAAATAAGGTAGAGGGTAACAAAAGAAAACACCCAAGGCTTACCTCTGGCTCCCAGATGTGTGTGCACATATTCATGAATATGCACATACACATGCACATAAAAATGTGTTCAGTGTTCTCTTTACTAGTTAGCTGGAGTCAAGATTCCAGGGATGGATTTGATTCCAGGCTAGAATCTGATGTTGACCACTCACCTAAGGACTAGGTATAAAAAGCTTAAATATTTAGTGATTCATGCTTGTTTGGAAAGTATAAAATAGATTGGATATAAGGTTAGATATTGTAGGAGAGAGATGTGGAACTTAGGAAGTGCCTGCTAGGAACATACAGTATTGGGTAGTGAAAAAGAAAAACTGTTTGTTAAAAAATTAAGTAAAAAGCAGTAAACGACCCCTGTGGATACCCAATGATGTGGGAGAGACAAAGTTCAATTCTGGTTGCTAACTCTTTTTTTTTAAGGTTTCTTTTTAAAACCAACAAAGTTTTCTTTTTTTTTTCCTTCCAGGTGACAATCTTCAGACAGCTATCACTGTTGCTAAGAATTCTGAAATGATTCCCCCTGGCAGCCAAGTCATCATTGTTGAAGCCAACGATCCAGGAGACCATCTTCCTGCCTCTGTGACCTGGCAGCTGGTAGAGACCCAAGAGCCCAGCCCTGGGAAGAGCGTAAGTAGATGTTACCAGCCCCTTCACTACCTGGCATGGTACAGCTGTCTCAATTGTCAAGGCATTTCCAACAGCAGCATTTTGCATCCCTGGATGTACATCTTCATTATCTGGAGGAGTTTCAAGCTTGTTGATACCGACATCACTCAGATCAGAATCCTTAGAGCAGGAGATATATCAGCCCCTTCATGGCTGAGAACCACTAACATGCCTAGAATTCCCATCATAATGATCCTGTACAGTTAGGCAACCTGTTCATTTTGTGTTGTGTGTTGCGGAGGGGAAGCTCAGGGAAGTAAGATAGCCAAGGCACAGACATGTGAGTTACACAATAGAAACCAGATCCACACAAGTCCATGGGCATGCACCTCGCACAGTGCCTGTGACATAATTGACAAGTGTTGGTTTTCTCTAGAGAGCAAGCTTCCTGTGAGCTTGCATAAGAAAACCTCTCCTTTATTTCCATATGACCATTGTCTGGCATTCTGTCACTAAATGAAGTACCTATGCTTTTGTATGACTTTAAAAGCTGGCCTAACAGCTGATAGCATGCAGAAATTTGCCCAAGACTGAACAGTCTTTCACATTGTTAAGCAAAGACTCTTGTTCAGTATATTAACTGTACTATTGTACACATGGCCTTGTTCCTTCCCTGAAAAGAGGTGGGTTGGTTTGGTTCAACCTCTACTTATATAGGCTATAAAAGATGGTAGTCCTGTCTACATTTTCTGAAGATTTCATGCTAATTTCCTTGTGAACACATTCACTTCATATCAGTGCCCTAGGGTGTCACAGAACTCTTAGTCTTTGCTAATTTCTTGATTAATGTATTTGTTGACAATTTCATGTATATATATATATGTATATATATATATAATATGTATAATACATTCTTATCACATTCCTTCCTCTACTCAATTATTCTCTTCCCATCTCCATTCACTAAATCCTTATCTATTTTCATGTCTTTTTGCTTTTGCTTTATAACCCACTCCTTGTGGTCATGGTTACTGGAGTATGTCTAAATCATCAGTGATTTCCTCTTTCCTAGAACTCCTCAGCTGCCATTAACTCTCCTCTATAAGCCTGAGACCACTGCCCCCACATCTGACTCAATATTCATGGAGTCAGTCTTATGCAGGCCCTATATGGACAACCACAGCTGTGGAGAGTCCATGAATCTTGTGGTCATGTTGTGACCATAAGAATCGTGTTACCCCTTTTCTGGTATGTTCATTAAACCTTGGAGAGAGTGATATAGACTTCCCATTTAGGGCTGAGCACTTAACAGCCATCCATTCTCACTACCTTGACCACCATAAGCATATTACCTGCTGTTCTCTACAGAGAGAACAGCTCCTTGATCAAGGCTAAGGACAGCACTGGCCTATAGATACAATATAAACATTTAGATGACATTTAGCAACATGTTCATTTAGTAAAACAAAAGTAATAGGCTTACTCCTGGTGCCTATATCATAGAGACCAAGCCTACAGTATTTGCCATGTTATGTGTGACATAGAACAGAACACAATACCAATGAGAAAGCAGTTGGTTAGCTCTATAACAATCATACCACTATTACACCAGTAAGTAACTTTTTCTTTTCCTTTTCAAGTTTGTTTTATTTATTTATTTTCTCCCATATTTTATTTTTTTCCCTAATCATACAAGCTCAATAGGTACTCCCATCCTTTCCCCCAGTCCTCTTCTCCAGCATCCTCCTTATATTCTCCCCCCTTCTTTTCACCCCCTCCCTACCTTCCCCTTTTTCAGTGCCTCCCCCTTCCTTCCTCTGGAGCATCCTTGAGTGCCTAACCTCCCTTCGAGTCCTCCACCCTAGTGCGGGTTCAGGACTCAGCGGCATAGCCCAGAACCCATTCTTAGGCTCCCTGTTAGTATGGGAACTCTACTATTACTGTTTAATCCTTTGCCTCTAAGGGTCCTACTACCTGAAGCCTTTTCCCCTGTAATCTGTGCTAGACTTTGGGGAATCGCTGACATGTCAGCTACTGTGCAGGTCAGGCAAAGTCCAGTCCTGGCTGCTGCAGCCCTAAACTCGTGTAGAATATCTTGCATATTGTTGGTCCTCCACATCTTTAGGCTCTTACAATCTTGCCGCCCCCTCTTCCTCAAAGTTCCCTGAGCTTTAGGGTAGAGAGAGATGTGGCTGGTGTGGTTCCAGGTGAATTATGTAGGGTCTTTGGTGTTCTAAATCATAGTTTGTTGTTGTTTTCAGTTTAAGCAACTTTTTCTTGGCAAGTTGGTATTATAGTTTGTAAGGTCTAAATCTGGAAAAGTGCTGACTTTTCTCTTCTATCTGCCTAGAGAGCAGCTATCAATATTACAAAGGCTAGCAAGCAAGGAAACAAATTTCCTATTCAATTCTAACAAGTTTTTGTGCGTTACGTATTATGCCTTCAGCAAAGTTCTGTTGGGCAACCAAGGGCAGTAACTATAAGATGTATAGTTTGGGGACCTCTGGTGCCTTCTGGTTGACACCTAAGGAGGAAGCGTCCCATACCTAGCACGAGGATGGCTTCTGGGACCATTACTATCCACTTATGTGTGGTACCTCCATTTAAAGTCTTTTTAAAATTATGTTTTTTAATTAGCTTATGAAGTAATGGCTTTGCATGTAATTCCTCCATGCTTTCTTAGTTTTGGCTAAACCTTCCCCTACCTTATCTCTATAAACCTTGCTAATCCAGTATTTCCTCATTTTATTTTCATAGCACATGTGTTCCCTCCCCCAACCACCTCTATTAAGGCATCTTCTCCCTGTTTCCCACCGTGGTGCCTTTGTCACTTCCAGGTCAATACAGCCATTTTTAATTAAACAAACATATCTTAAAATTTGAAACAATCAGCTGCATATGAGAAAAATGTACTATTTATAACTTTATGAGTCTGGGTTATCTTGCTCAGTATAGTATTTTCCAATTCCATCTATCTTTCCTGAAAATTTCATTTTTCTTTATAAGTGAATGAAAATCAGTTGTGCATATGTACCAAATTTTCATTATCTGTCATCAGTTGATTGACATGTAGCTGATTCTGATTCCTAGCTATTGTGAATAGAGAAACACCAAACATGCATGTACATGTGTCTTTCTAGAGAATACAAAGTCTTTTGGATATATGCCTAGGTTTGGTATGGCTGGGTCATATAGTGATACTAGTTCCTTGAGAAATCTCCAGACTGATTTACAATGTGGGTACTACACTAGTTTACATTCCAGTAACATTATAATGGTGCCTCTTTCTCCACATTTATGTTAGTACTTTTTATCATTTTTGTTTTTTAATGGTAGCCATTCTAACTGGGGTGAGATGGAATCTCAAACTAGCTTCAATACACATTTTCTTGATGGCTAAAGACGTCGAACACTTTTACAAGAATTTATTAGCCATCTGCATTTCTTCTTTTGAGAGTTCTCTGTTCAATTCTGTAGTCCCGGGTGTTAACTGGTTTGATTGTTTTCTTGATGTTTAGTTTTTAAAAAATTCTTTGTATATTTTATACACTACAAACTCTATTAGCAGTATATAGCTAGTAAGGATTTTCTCTTTTCTATGGGCCAACTCTTCATTCAATTGATGGTTTCTTTTGCTGTACAGAAGCTTTTTAGTTCACGAAATGCCGTTAGGTATTACGATAGGTAATTTCCTATGCTACTAGAAAGTCCTTGCCTGTTCTTATATGTTGAAGTAAACACCTCAATTCTTACTTTCAGATCATCAGACTTTCTTTTGAGGTCTGTAATCTGTTTGGAGTTGAGTTTTGTGCCCAGTAAAAGACTTGATCTTTGCCTCATTCATTTTTCTGCATGTTCATATCCAGTTTTTCCAACATTGTTTGTTGATGATGTTATATTTCCTTAGATGTGTGTTTTATGTCTTTGTTAAAAATCAAGTGATTGTACTTGTATAAACTTATATCTGTGTCTTCTATTCCATTGTGTACACAACTTTTTTTTTATTATTTCCACTCATACAAACTTAATAGGTAGACCGGTTCCCTCCCTCCCTCCTTCTCCCCCCAAACCCTGGCATTTTTTCTGGATTTGGAAAATTCTCTTCTATATTTTATTGAAAATATTTTCTATAATTCACTATAGTGACACTAACACACCATGTTCACTGCAGCACTATTTACAATAGCAAAGTCATGGAATCACCCAAATGCCCAACAGTTGACAGATGGATAATGAAAATGTGGTACATCTATACAATGGAATATTATTTGGCCATCAAAAAGATGAATTAATGAATTTTGCTGGGAAATGGATGGAATTAGGAAAAATTATATTGAGTAAAGTACCCCAGATACAGAAAGTTAATAGGGGGATCCTACTTCCAAAACCACTTAAATGACATATTCAAAAGTAAATCTCTGTAATACCTACTGTAATTGCAAATGATTATAAACAGGAGGGAAGGGGAAGGAGAGCCTTAAAAAAAAGGAAATAGGGGATCACGCTTCAGTAGAGAAAATAGGCCACGGTCAAATATTGCATGTAAGTAGCAAGACAGCTAGTGCAGCTCTCACTCTCACTTCCCTTCCTGGTCACTTGCGACTGAACAGGTTTGTTCTCACCAATCAGGGAGGATATAGGGACCAGCAGATAGATGGTAACCATTCAGGAAATGGGTCATTGACCCCCCCCACACCCACACACTGCTTTGTCCTATTCCTATTCTTCCATCTACCTTTGAGTCTCCTCTTTTATTTAGATCTGCATTTAAACATCTTTTATCTTTGGTAAGGAGTGTCACTTTCGATACCAATCAGGATGTAGCCAAGAGTGATGCAGGAAAAGCAAAACTGAAAACAACAACAAACCATAATTCAGAACACCAAAGACCCTACATTAATCACCTGGAACCAGATCAGCCAAATCTCTCCCCATCCTAAAACTCAAGGAACACTGAGGAAGAGGGAGGTGGCAAGATTGTAAGAACTTAAAGATGGGGAGGACCAACAATACACAAGATATTTCACAAAAGTTAGGGCTGCAGCAGCCAGAATTGGACTTTGCCTGACCTGCACAATGGCTGACATGTCAACGGACACCCCCCCCCCCAAAGTCTAGCATGGATCACAGGGGAGAAGGCTCCAGGCAGTAAGATCCTTAGAGGCAAGGGATTAAACAGTCATAATAGAGTTATGCTAACGGGGAGCCCAAGAAGGGGCTTCCGGCTATGCCACTGAGTCCTGAACCTTCACTATGGTGGAGGACTCGGAGGGAGGTTTGGTGTTCACAGATAAGGATGCTCCAGGGCATGGGAGGGAGGAAAAGGGAGGCACTGGGAGAGGGAGAGTAAGGGAGGAGGAGAAAGGAAAGGGGAAAGGGGGGAGAGTACAAAGGGGAATAACTGGGGAGGGGAGAAGGGAGGGAGAGGACAGAGGCACCTATTGAGCTTGTATGATTAGGAAAAAAATAAAATGTGGAAGGAAAAAAGAAAATATTTTCTATGTATTTGGCATGGCATTCTCCCTTTTTCTATACCCTTTAGATCTGGCCTTTTCATGGTCTTTCAAGTCTTCCATTCTCTGTGTGTGTGTGTGTGTGTGTGTGTGTGTGTGTGTGTGTGTGTGTGTATGCCACAGGGCCCTTGAGTGTGTATGTCTGTGGAGGCCCAAGGGTAATATCATTCCACCTTGTTCTACCTTCTTATTTCTTTGCTTTGGAGTTTCCCAGTCTCTGCCTTCCAGGGTCAGAATTGGAGGCTGCTGCCATTTCTACCAGAGATTTTTATGTGGGTTCTGGTGACACAAACTCAGGTTCTTTTGTTGTGAGTTTAAGGCTTCAAGCCCTGAGCCATCTCCCCAGCCTCTCCATTCATTCTTAAACTTTATCATTGACCTTAATTCAAAAATGCAATCTCTCTTCCCTTGTCTTTAAGCCCTGACACTGTGTTCTCCGCATGACTCCACTATTGGTGAAACTTTCCGTTGAGCTTTCTATTTAACTTTCTGACTTCTTCATTTCTAAAATCATTTCAATTTGGCTTTTTTCAGTAATTTCTTTCTTTACTCAATTCTTTTTTCATACCCTGAATTGACCTCTTTATTTCATTCGGCTGTTTGTGTTTTCTTGGAATATTCATATTCTCTTTGAGTTCCATGAGTATACTTATGGTTATTCTTTTAAGTTCTTTGGTTGTAATTTTCATTTATGTCATTCTCATTAGGGCCCATTACGATGGGATTGCTATTTTTTGGAGGAAAGCTGATGTCTGTGCTTTTCACATTGTTTTTCTGAGTTGGAGTTCACACATCTGGAATTAGTTAATTGAGCTTTTCTTTTTTCTTTTCATTCAAGTCACCTCTCTTCTTTCAGTTGAGATGTTTGCAAAGTTCATGAGAGGACTGGGTCTTAATGTGGTTGAGATGTCATTTTCCTTTGTCATGTTCCTGCCTCCACCACTGGGTGTGGCTTCCCATGCCACGACTCCCCCTTCCCACCTCTGGTGAACTCTAGCTGTCCCGCCAGCTGCTTCTGTCAGTGTGTTGTGAGTCCCTGAGCTTGGCCAAGTGAGTCAGCTCCAGATCGTTTTTCTCCTTCATGTGTTGTGGATCATTGTGCATCAGGATGTCCAACCTGGCTTCTGTCTGTCTTCTTCGATTTTACTAATTTTAACAAGCGGACTCTTTATACTACTCATTAGTGAGTTTAGCACCTTATCTAAAGGTGAGGAGATGTTATGCAGTCTGTCTTCTTTCTTTCTTTGGTTCCCTCCCTTCCTTCTTAATGTAAGAAAATGGGAAGTCCTGTCCCCTTTGTGGTTTGCTTTTTTTTTTAATATTTATTTTTATTTATTCAATTGTGCATGTGTGCGTGCGTGCGTGCGTGCGTGCGTGCGTGTGTGTGTGTGTGTGTGTGTGTGTGTGTGTGTAGAACCACGGGCAAATTCAGGAACCACCATGGACACCTCTACTTCCTCCTTGTTTACTCTGCCCCGGGATTCACAGGCTCCGCCCTACCAGGACCAGAAATGCAGGCCGCCCCCGCTTCCGCCTGGCATCTATACATGGGGTCTAGGATCCGAACTCAGGACTTCCGCCTGCAAGGCAAGAGGCTTAACCCCTGAGCCACCTCTCCAGCCCCCATATGGCATGGCTTTTGTGAGTGGCTTTGCACTTAGCACTGGAAGGGTTGAACATCTTTGCCTTGCTTCCCAATTCAGCCAAACAGATTTTTTTTTTCTAAATAGAATGTTTACACTGTATTTCTTTAGTGTATTCCTTCAATGAATACAAGGTTTTTGCCTCCTAAAATACTTGAATTGAGTCCTATTTGAAGTAAGGTCTTCTGAGAAATGTTGCATGAATAAAACGTGATCAACAACTGATAAAAATGAACTCTGGGGCATTATCAGAAGGTTTCTTCCCCAGATGGGAGCCAGGAAAGGCTAAAGCACAACAGAAGGGATGGCTTCAAGTGGCAGATTTCCACGAAGATTCTGGAAAGTGTCCCCCTGATGGTGCAGTAGAACATAGGTGTAGAAGAGTCTGGATTCTGTGGAGGAAAGAGCCACCCATTTTGGTGGTGTCACAACAGGTCAGAGTCATGTATTGAAAGCAGGTGCTAAGAAAAAAGTCTGCCCATTTGACAGTGAAGAAACTCAACTCATGAATGGTTTGGGAAAAAGAGCTTTCTAGAAGCCTGTGTGACCTGCTTTGTGCTTAGGAAGCACAAGGGGATGGGCAGAGTAGAAAACAGCTCCGGTTCTTCCCCGTAACCCCTGGCAGGCACCTTGCAACGATTTCCTCACAGGGCAGGACCATGCTGTCAGAGTACCATGCATTCCTACAACTTTGGGAAGTACTTTTCAAGCTTCCACAGGCAAACCACTCGTTCTACCCTCACTGATGCTCTCTCTTCGTTTCACGACTGAACATACTTTCTAATTGGTGGACAGGAGAGCAGAGGCATTGCTCGCATGGCAAAGCTGAAATATTGCCGCTTGATTTTAGGAAGCCTGCATTGATATTGGAAGCAGTTCTGTGTTGGATGGAAAACACTACCATTTTGCAATGAGTGGAAAGTCATATCAAGTGATATTTCAGCATTTCTACAGTCTGCTTCCAAAAGTAAGTACTGGAGGTATGGAAGATTCGCTTGGTTCTTCAAATGGAGGTCATCTTAGCACCCTACAGTGAGCACCCTGGGTACAGTGATCCTGCCTGTACCCACTGGACTGCACACACCTAGAAGCTGTCTACCCTTCAGATTTTCAGTTCTCATCCATCTCCTTGTTCCTGTGACCAGTCTGATCTCAGCCTCCCTCCTCCCTTACTTCCTACCTGGGACAATTTCCCGGCAGATCCAAACATCTGCCTGGGTCTTGCATTAGCCTCTCCAAACGCCACCAGCGCAGTCAGACCTTGAGCCTCATTGCCCTGCTGCCTAGAGTCTTAAATTACAGCAGGAGGAAACCAAGGCCCCACAGTGTTTTTCCAAAACTGTTTGTTATCTTGTCCTCTGTGTGTCCTGCTTTGAAATAGTGCCATGTGCTGTCAGTTTGGTGGAGATACATGGTGCACAAGCTGAGGGCAGAAGCCATCTGTTAGCCAAGTTTGAAGTACTCCATCACCTTGCCTGTCAAGGACTAAAGAATAAAGGCTTCTAGAAAGCTCTTTTTCCCCTTCCTTGTTGGGGAGGTGGGAAGCTGACACTCAGAGAGGTGAGGTCACTTGCCTGAAGTTTGCACAGCTGAATGGAGAGCCTTGCTTCTCCACCTTTAGTCTTTTACTCTATTCTCTGTCTACTATGACGAGCATGCAGCAAAGCAAGCTGCATGCATCTTTGGAAGCACACGAGTCTTGTGCATGCTGCTGCTGCTGCTTCTGGATTATTATTATTAATTAGAAGTCGCTCCTTCTTGCAAAAAAAATAGCCCAGAGAGAAGCAATGGAGTCGTGATGGAGGACCGCAAGTGAGAGCTCAAAATTAAAGCATTAAATCCCGTATTCCCTTTCCTGACATAAAGTCTAATAACCCAATGCTGTGCTAAGTTAGTAGCTAGGAATGGTTTGTTCAGGACTTTTATTCCTTGAATATCCTTCTTCTTCATCTTACGACAATGTTTTTTTCTCTTTAGATTCTGGTGAATGGAACCATTT
Source organism: Typhlomys cinereus (assembly GCA_023101885.1). Classification (NCBI taxonomy): domain Eukaryota; kingdom Metazoa; phylum Chordata; class Mammalia; order Rodentia; family Platacanthomyidae; genus Typhlomys; species Typhlomys cinereus. The sequence goes on from JALPQD010000488.1 coordinate 1,056,983, forward strand.
TTGCAAGAATGTCCCCTGGGCAGAAATCAAGTCTTGTTGAAGAATTTCAGAAACTAAAGTAGGTGACATGGCGCAGAGAAGATGTGTTTGCCATCTGTCACCACACCACGAATTCCCTACCCTAGAGACTGTGGTTCAGGTGTCCTGATGTGGCTCAGCCAAGTGGCTGTTCAGGGTCTCCCATAGAGGTAATCAGGCCAGAATGGTATTCCTCCTAGCTCCAAGAGGACAGTGCTGCCACCAGCTCCACTCACGGATGGAGATGCAGTTCCCTGAGGCAGTTGGCTTTAGAACCTCCATCCTCCCCTGGTTGTCGAAAGGAGGCAACCTCGGGTCCTCAAGATATGGACCATTTCTTAAGAAGTCTCCTAATGTGACCAGTGGCTTCCTTTTAGAGAAAAAGCAAGGAGAGAGAGAGAGAAAGAGAGAGAGAGGGGTGATAAGGAGATGGAGACAACTAGATATTACTGTTTTTCATGGCCTAATGTTAGAAGTTGCTGCTTATTTGCTTTCCTGCTTCTCATCATTACAATCAAGTCACCTCACTTAAGGGACATTTCACAGCAGCATGGATACCGACAGTGAGGACCACTGAGACCCACTGCAGAAGCTGCCTGCCCCGAAGAGCCTCATTTTGGAGCCCATCAAGCCTATCTTGCAGGAAGACTGCCTGCTTACATGTAGAGAAAAGAAATAAGGGAGAACAGGGAGGCTAAATAGCTCAGAACAGGAAAAACAGGAAAGTTATTTGCTTGGTCTGCTAGAAGATGCCTGGTTAATTTAAGACCCACTTTGTATGATGTGGACTGGCACCTAGCAGGGATTAGAGACAGCAAATTCAAAGGCAAAGCCTTTCTTTCATCAAAAATGCAAATGACTAAGTCACATCACGGTGGTATAGTCTGGCTGAGAGCAGATCCACCTGTTGCTTGCTTCTGGCCGCAGACTTTAGAAAACGAAATGTCACAGAGAGTAGCGAAACCTGAGATTGCTGCTGACAAGTAGTTGGTGAAAGCAGAGACTGCCTCTTTCTGTCACATGCCACTGCCCAAGCAATCCATTCCTATATGACTTCAGGCTATAAGTGACCAGGGCCCAAGAAACTGCTTATTCTCATGGTTGCTACATGGTGTTAGCTGAAGAAAGTAATGTTACCTGGCTCAAATGCCCGAGAATTTTTTTCATCCGAAATTCTGAAAGCTGTAACCCACCAAAGCACAATTAATAGAGGGGGATACACACTGTCACAGAGCAGGGGTCCTCTGATTTCACCATTGATCTCTACATGGATTTTCGCTTGCAGCGGACATAGGGCTGTTTGCATTCTCTGGATCCAGGAAACTCTAGAAGAATGCATGTAAGAGTCCTGATGTGGTGCAGATCCTGGAATGTGCTTTTAATCCAAAGGAAGATATTTCCACAATTCTGGGCAGTGAGAATGTGGCAAGCAAACGCTTGTTATGCTCATCTACACTAGCATAATATGAGCCTAAACACATGAATTGTCTGCATTTGGCCAGTTTGACCTGTACTTATTAAGCGCAAACTAATAATAAGACTATTCTGGGCTGGGAGTTAACTCAAGGGTTAAAGCCTTGTAAGCCAAAGGACTTGAAGTCAGATCCAGATCCCATGTACAAATACTGGGTGGATATGGAGGCGGCTTATACTTCTAGCCCTGGAAGGCAGAACCTTGGAAACTCCAGAGCAAAACAAAGCAATAAGGTGAAAGAACAATCCAGGATGACTCCCAAAGTCACCTTTGGGCTCCCATGGGCACACACACTCGAGTATCCTCTTGTACACACACACACACACAAATAATTGTTCTAACAGAACTCTACCTTTGTTCCCTTATTGTATAATTTCAGACAAAGCCACTGACCCATCAATAGTGTTGCTATTTCATCAGTGTTTATAATGTGCTCTTTGCCCATCGTAGAAGGCCGACTGTGACCTGCACATGGAAGTCCCTGGCAGCAACTTTAATCTTTTTCTCCTTGGATCCTGGTGCATGCTGAACTGTTAGAGCAGGGGTACATGCTACCTCGTTGCCATCCTGAGATGCAGCGAGCATACACTCATGTCTCTAGTAGTATCTCTTAACCTGTACCCCAAATGTCCTTCATTGTAATATCTGCACTCTAAGCTCTCAGCAGTGGACAGTAGCAATAGCCCAATAAAGTCAGGCTACGGTGATCTCGTTGTGGGAGGTTGAGTGGAAGGTGCTAAGGTTATGACTTCAGGTTCTGGGGCTTGATCATGGTGCATGCAATCAAGCAGAACTTCTTCACTTTCTTTGCTGATGCTCTTGGAAGTACCACAGCCATTTCAGGGTGATTGGTTGGGACAATTTAAACAATGCAATGCAACTTTCCTTCTGGCACTAGGACTTTGCAAGTTATTTTCCTCCTATGGATTCCACATGTGCACACATGTGTGCATGCATCGCTTATTAGCTGATGGTCATGGAATGGATTCAATTAATTTTTCCATATTCTTTCCCCTGCAGTTATTGTGTGGGTATGTGTGGAGACGGAGCCAACGACTGTGGGGTAAGTAGGCAGGGCTTCTGCTAGTACAGCAGCTCTGCACACTTCCTCCCTCCCAAAGTCCCCTCAGGCCTGCTCTTCGCCACCAACAGACACTGATGATTCTGTTATGAACACCAACCTCTCCCTGAGCACAGGTTGGAAACAGGGAAGCAGGATCCCTTGGTCTGGTTTCTGGCAGCTCCTGGAATATTAAAGAAGAGAGGATGCTACTTGCACTCCTCTATCTAGACCCAGCGGGCACTTTGCAAGATTATTTGCTTTAAATCTTTTGCCTTCCTAATAAGGAAATGAAGTCTCCAGGAGATGGGATGTTTTCGTGGAGGGTGCAGAGCTGATAAAACCTTAACAAAGGAAGTCTGAACCTCATAAAGTAAATTTTGAATGATATGTAAATTACCTTTATTCCCACCAAACTTCCACTCTGGACTTGTTTTTTAAGTTAGTTTTTCCACCAAATTATTGCACTCAATGAAATCCTAAATGATTTGGTTATAATATATTATAGAAAAGTCAAAATTTAGTAAGTCTCAGATCCCTTCTCATATACCATAGGACAGTGCACATTTTATATTCCAAATTTTAAAGTTATTGGTGAAGCCAGAATCTATTCTGTTATTTCATGCATAAGGAAATATTTTGGTGGTTAGTTGTAGGACAAGAGTTGAAGAAGAGAGCTGGAGGTATATTTCAGTGGTAGAGTGCTTGCCTAGTATGTGTGAGAAACAATCCCCAGAACCGCAAAATAAAAAGGGGAAAAGAGGAGGCAAACTGGGGAAGGAAAAGGAATTGCTTTATATTTCCAAAGCTTATGAAATATTCAAGACCTGTTTATTCAGTTTATTTTCCTCTAAATATTTTCTGTGAAAAACTATCCATACTTAAAGGTTTATTATGATTCCTTCTTCTTATTTCATGAGAAGTTAGTTGCTAGTCTGTTCTTTAAAGTCCAACACAAATACCCATTTACATTAGTTATGTGGATGCCAAATAGGAAAAAAGATAACATCCTAGGTCTCTCCCCCCAAAGAATCCATTGTTTGATGGATGAGTCATGGGTAAAGCTACTCCTGATGCATGATAGAGGATCCTAAATTATTTAACAGTCACATAAAGGCTAAGAGAGAAAAGAAGGAGAGAAAGTTCTAAGCTTTACTGCACTTGAACCCAGTGCCTATCAGCTGTGGCACCAAGTATTGTAGAACTACACAAGCACAACGTCTCACTTATGGCCACACCACTTTGCTGGATCAGGGACTTTCTGGCGGGCCTGTTTAGCAGGCTGTTCTGTGCTTTCCCTTGACTCCTTGAGTCTTCAGGAGAAATGAATCCATCCTTATTTTAGTGGGACAATCCATGTGCTGCGGTGTGACCTGATTTGGCACCTGGTGGTACTATTGTGCCTCCCTTACTGCAGACTGGCAGTTAGTCAGTTCACTGGCTCAGACAGAGCAGGGAAGGGGGGGTAGATAGTAGATATTTTTCTCCACCTTTTTTCATACAGTAGCCCTGCTAAATGTAAGAACTGAGTCTATGTCCGTCCCAATTTGAAGGAGTATGTCCGTTTCTTGACAATATCTGCATTCCACATGAAATGTACATTGCCTAAGTCCATGCGGACACATACACACAAGCCTGAGTATAAATATGCATACAGTACATACACACATATACACATACTTGTGCATACATACATGCACACACGTGTCCACGCATACACCAATGGACATGCATACAAACACACACACACACACACACACACACACACACATAGCTCACACATACACAGTAGCTCGTCCAGGCTGAATCATGGATTCTGGAGCTACTGCTTCTTTCTTGGTGGCTTGGAGGACCAGGGGAGTCAGGGTATATGGGGGAGAGCACAAGAGAGACTAGAGCGGGGCAGGCACAGTGCTGTATCTTGATGAGCCGCCTCTTGATGTGTAGTGGTCAGAGCCTGGCATAAAGGGTCATGGCTTGACTCAGATGGATCATTCCAGGCCTTGAAAATGGCTCATGCGGGCATCTCGCTATCAGAGCAGGAGGCATCGGTGGCATCCCCCTTCACCTCGAAAACAGCCAACATCGAGTGTGTCCCTCATCTCATCAGGTAAGCCTTGTCTTCCCATTCTCCCTCCGTCCCCAATCAGTGGACTCATCTGTATCTGGAGGCAGACAGAATTGGACTCTAACTTGAAATTGTTAAGGTCAGGACAAAGGTGTGGGTGAATTGCCTTTGGAGCACCATTCAGGGATGATTGCTGTTGCTGGCAAAAGTCAGAGTAAGGCGAACTCTACTGAACTTTAAGAAATAGATTGGTGCATGGGCTGGCCAGTTGATAACTTGGCTTGATACTTCAAGCCTGCTTGCATTTCTTTGTCTTCTTTTTACTTCATATGCTGTATACCTCCTGAAATGTTTCTCGGGAGTATGAGATGGATAAGAAAGCAGAAAGAGAATTTATCAGTACATAGCTTCCCCGAATTCTATTGTAAGCCTCCAAAATCAAAATTTGCAAATATGCAAATGTTGTCATAAAAGATAATTGCGCTTCATTAGGCAGGAGGAAGAAGACCACTTACTTCCTCTCACTCCACTCATCGCAGTCTCAATCTACTTATATTTTAAATGTATAAGAAAAAAGCATTAAGCTTTATATTTGGTTCACAGATCTCTCTCCCCCATTTTTTTTCTGTAGCATTTGGTGGTAACTTCGGGGAATCTTCACAGTTAGTGGTTTGGAAGTCATCATCACATATTGAGGTATCTTGAGAAAAGATACCCCCAAAATTCTCAAGCATGGGCACCCCTGCTTCAGAACAAACAGACCTCTGGCAGGAAAGGGCAGTCCTGAGGCCCCGCCCTTTCCTGCACAGCAGGACGTTGTGATGCATGCCCTTGCATTCTGGACATCAACCACTTCCCTCTCCACCCTTGAGCACCAGTACCACCTGTATCTTCCAAACAGCTCCTCTTTCCAATGTCACATTCCCTGTTCCAAGGAAGATTTGGTCTGAGAGCTGTCAACTCTTAACTTTTTCTGCTTCTTCACCTCCAACCAAATGGGCACTGTGTGTTTCAGATTTGACTTTTCAGAATCTTTCCAGGCCCTCTGCCTAGTATTTCTACCGCTTTAATGTTAGCTCCTGGTGACTATGTAATCAGAGCCTCAATATGGTTCCTATCATCACAATAGCTCATAGACTTCTTTAAAATGCTGTTCAAAAATACACTGAATAATGAATGAGACAGAGCCTTATCCTGAATGACTTCATTTTCAGTAAAGAAAAGGTAGATTGTGAATAGATGATAGATAGATAATTATATGATTTATACATTGATAGATGACATAATGACAAACAAATGATAGATGATTGATAGATATATGGACAGATGATTGTTAGGTAGGTAGATATAAATAATGACAGGCAGATGATAGATGATTGATTGATGGGTGATAGACAGGTGATTGTTATATGGATACATGATAGATACGATAGATATAGAAGATAAAATTATAAAATATATATAGAATATATGAATATAGAAGAAGCATATATGTAGCTATATATCTGTACATATACGTGTAGATGGCTTATGCTATTCAAAGATACTATTGATATTCAAGTTTGATCAATATTTATACTTTATATGATGTAATAATATAGTGATATATATAATGCATACATATAAATATGTATAACATCTTGGAGAATTATGTCTGATATATTATGAGAGGAACTCAATAAATTTGCTTTAAATAAATTAGCATCCCAACTATATGGTAAATGTTTACATAGCTGTATATAAGAATCTAACCCAAGAAAGAAGATTTCAGCCTTCTTCAAACAGGACTTATGTAAGCAAAGAATGAGTCAAAGAGAATTCTAGGTGGGTGGATGGGCTGTAACTGGAGCGTGTGTTCAGGGCCATGTAGCTCAGCTGGGCGGGGATTTTTTCTCAGATGGGAGCTTTGGAGGTTAACTTGGAGATCAACTTGTGTTGGGGGGATTATTGACCATTTACGTAGTGTCCAAAGAGTCCTTGTCATAGAAAATACAATGTGCTTGAACTTCAGATGCTCTCCCACGACGGTGCCCTGTTATATTATGAATTTGTGAATGTAATATGTCAGTTTAGAGTACAAATCATGATGTCAATTTTCTGTTTGGAGACAAATGGTTTATTAAGATTTCAGGAGAGTGTCTCTGCTTTTATGCTTCACGGATTTACAAGAATAAGATATGATTCAGTTCTGGTAGGTCAATTTTATGTTTATGTGTGCTTCTCAGGAAGAGTTCTAGGGGTGCAATGAAGTACAGCCTTGCATACACAGGTCTAAGCCACAGGTTTTCACTTTCGTCCTTTCAAACCTTGGGCGTCTGGTGGCAGTTTGTGTGCTTCAGGGCAGAGTAGCATCTTACTCTATGTGGTGCCTGGCGCTGAGCTCAGCACATGAGCACAACGAATGGATATTCACAGAATGCGCAGATAAATGTAGAGGGTATTTAAAATTCCTGATCATTGGGAGTAGCAGTGACCTTGGAAACCCATAATGGCAACATTTCTATCCCCGCACTGACAATGGTGTTTTGCACTTAGCTTTGATTCTGGCTGTCTTCATTTCTGAAAATTGTACCTAACTGCAGAAACAAAAAAAGACAAGACCCTAGCGTTTATGTCAGGCTGGGGAAAAGAAACCAGACTTCGGGTGCTTGCTTCTCGGTGTGTATTCTGCTTCTCCTTCTGTGTTGAAAACAAATGGTCACATCTCACAGACTGGTGGGACACATCTCCCCAGGCATCTTGTCCATCTACCCCAACATTCATCTTGCCTGAGGCAGAGTGGTTGGTCTGTTGACTTTGAGGTTCGCATTTTTATGTTTTGTATAGTTGTTACAACCTTTGAGTGGAGCAGGTGGCCACGTCAGTGAGCTGCAAACAGACCAGAAGTTCCCTGTTCATGTTTGCTCTGACCAGAAGAGACTGTTTTCTTACTCCACCTTCTCCTGATACATTAGTGTCCACCTTGATTTTTTTTCTTCAGAGGAATAATTTTTACTCTCTTCCTTTTTTTATATACATTTTTTATTATTACTTCAGCTCATACAAACTTAATAGGTACACCAGTTCCCTCCCTCCCTCCTCCTCCCCCCGAACCACCTGCTCCCCCTCCCCTCCCCATCCCTCCCCATCCCCCAGTGCCTCCCGCCCCATTCCCAGAGAGTCCTTTAATATGCATCCCTGACTCTCCTCTGGGCCCTCCTCTCCGATGACGTACAAGGACCCAGTGGCCTTTCCCTGAACCCTTTCCCGTGTTCCCCTTAAGCATAGGAACACTACTGTGGCTGCCAATCCCTTGCCTCCAAGGATCTTGGTGCCTTTAGCAGATGCTAGACTTTGTGAGGTCAATAGTGTGTTGGACATTGCACAGGGCATGCAAAGTCCAATTATGATTGCTTCGGCGCTAACTTGTGTGGAGTATCTTCCAAATCATTGCTCCTCCCATCCTTTTGCTCTTATACTCTTACGGCCCCCTCTTCCTCAAATTTCCCTGAGCTTCAGGATGGGGAGAGATTAGTCTGGCCTAGTTCTAGGTGGTTGATATAGAGTCTCTGAAGTTCTGGATTGTGGTTTGTTGATTTTCTTTTGCAATGCCCTTCACTCCATCCTGATGGGTATTGGATATCACCCCTGGCCACAGACAAAAAGCTGTTAAACTGGAGTCTTCTTATAAGAGCACATTCAAGGGTAGATGTAATAAAAGTAGGAAATCTCAGTGAGGGAGGGGTCAATCACCCACTTGCAAAATGGTTACTTTTTATCTGCCAGACTATATGCCCTCCCCTTCTGGTGAGATCATACCCCCTTAGTTGTAAATGATCAGGAACGAATGTCTGTGAACTTAACCAGGTGTCACATTACTTGCTTGCAGTCCTTGATGGAGGCCTATTTTCTCTACTGTAACATGGTCACTTCTCTCCTTGTTTCTGGTGTGGCCCTCCATCCCCATCCCTCCTGTTCATAATCCTTGCAATTACTGTAGGGAATACATAAATTTACCTATGAATGTCTCAAGGTGGGCTGGGTAGGTTTGGTACTAGAAGCCACCTATTAGGGAGTACATACGGCGCTTAATTTTCTGGGTTTGGGATACTTTTAATATAATTGTTTCTAATGACATCCATTTCCCGGCAAATTCCATTAATTCATCATTTTTGATGGCTGAGTAGTACTCCATTGTATAGATGTACCACAGTTTCCTTATCGACTTGTCGACTGTTGGACATTTGGGTTGATTCCATGACTTTGCTATTGTAAACAGTGCTGCTATGAACATGGTCGTTCTTGTGCTATCAAGGTGAACCTCTGCTGTATGGGGGGTTACACCCAAAAGTGGAATAGCAGGGTCATATGGCATTACAATCTTTAATTTCTTTAAGAATCTCCAGACGGCTCGCCAGAGTGGCTGTATGAGCCTGCATTCCCACCAGCAATGTAGGAGAGTTCCCCTCTCTCCACATCCTCTCCAACATTTGTTGTTGTTTGTATTGTGGATTTTTGCCATCCTGACCGGGGTGAGATGATATCTCAGGGAAGTTTTGATTTGCATTTCCCTAATGGCTAAAGAAGTGGAACATTTTTGAAGATATTTGTTAGACATTTTAATTTCATCCCCTGGTAAAATTTCTTTTAAGTTCCAGGTCCCATTTTTTAATTGAGCCATTGGTTTCCTTGGTGTTTAGTTTTCTAAGTTCTTTGTGCACTCTGGACAGTAGAGCTCTATCAGATATGTGGTTAGTGAAGATTTTCTCCCATTCTGTGGGTTGCCTTTGAGCTCCTGTAACAATCTCTTTATCTGAACAGAAGCTCATTAATTTCACAAGATCCCAACTGTTGAGAGTTGGTAGCAGTGACTGTGCCATTGGATGTCTGTTTAGGAAATGTTGGCCTAGCCCAATCAGCTCGAGGGAGTTCCCTATCCTTTCAACTATGGTTTTTATAGTCTATGGCCTGATATCAAGGTCCTTGATCCATTTGGAATTAAGTCTTGTACATGGTGACAAGTATGGGTCCAGTTTTAATCTTCTACATGTGGAGATCCAGTTTTGCCAACACCATTTGTTGAAGATCCTGTTCTTTTTCCATTGGATTTTTTGGGCCTCTTTGTCAAAGACCAAATAGCTGTAATTTTGTGGGCTTATATCTGGGTCTTCAATCCTTATCCATTGATCTGTGTGTCTATTTTGGAGCCAGTAGTAGGCTGTTTTTATAACTATGGATTTGTAGTATAGATTTAGGTTTGGTATGGTGATACCTCCAGCAGTGTTTTTGTTACTCAGGATTGTCTTTGCTATGCTGGGTCTTTTGTGCCTCCATATGAACATTGAGATTGTTTGGTCAACTTCTTTGAAGAATTGCTTTGGGATTTAATTGGTATGGCATTGAATTTGTATATTGCCTTTGGTAGGATGGTCATTTTTATGATGTTGATTCTGCCAATCCAGGAACATGGGAGGTCCTTCCACCTTCTGGTGTCTTCTGCAATTTCTTTCTTTAGGGTTTTAAAGTTTTCATTGTAAAGGTCTTTTACCTCCTTGGTTAGGTTTATACCAAGGTATTTCATTTTTTTAGGGGCTATAGTAAATGGGATTGTTTCTCTCAAGGCTTTTTCACTTTTTTCATTCTGGGCATATAGGAAGGCCTCTGATTTTTGCACATTTATTTTGTATCCTGCCACCCTGCTGAACTTCTCAATTAGTTCCAGGAGCTTCCTGGTGGAGTTTTTGGGATCACTCAGGTATAAGATCATGTCATCTCCAAATAGGGATAGCTTGACTTCTTCCTTGCCGATTTGAATCCCTCTTATGTCTCTTTCTTGTCTTATGGCTTCAGCTAAGACTTCAAGTACAATATAGAATAGAAGTGGTGAGAGTGGACAGCCTTGTTTAGTTCCTGATTGAAGTGGGAATGCTTCCAATTGTTCCCCATTGAGCATAATCCTTGCTGTGGGCTTGTTGTATACAGCTTTTATTATATTGATAAAGGTTCCTTCTATTCCTACTGTCTCTAGTGTTTTGATCATAAAAGGCTGTTGGATCTTGTCAAAAGCTTTTTCTGCATCTATCGAGAGTATCATGTGGTCTTGGACTTTGGACTGGTTTACATGATGAATTACATTTATTGATTTGCGTATGTTGAACCAACCTTGTGTGCCGGGGATGAAGCCTACTTGGTCCCCGTGAATGATCTTTTTGATATGTTTTTGAATCTGATTTGCTAAGACTTTGTTGAGAATCTTTGCATCTGTGTTCATCAGAGAGATAGGCCTATAGTTTTCTTTTTTAAGTGAGTCTTCATTAGGTTTTGGGATTAAGACGATATTAGCTTCATAGAAGGAATTTGGTACTCCTGCCATGATCTTCAGCTGGTGGACAGTGGCACTCAGAGCGACATCACCTTCGAGCATATCATGGCGCTGGGCAAGCTGCGGCCGCCCACCCCTCCCATGGGCATCCTGGAGCCGTAGGTCCTCTCTGAGCTCCCCCCATCAGCCATGAGTATTATGACCCGGGGAGTTCATGGAGGGTGGCCCGCAGGAGGCAGAACGTATGGACGAGATGGAGTATGAGGAGGTGGAGCTGTGTAAAAGCAGCCACCGAGACAAGCTGGGCCTGATGGTATGCTACCGCACTGATGACGAGGAGGACCTGGGCATCTACGTTGGAGAGGTAAATACCAACAGCATTGCAGCCAAAGACGGCCAGATCCGTGAGGGAGACCGAATCATCCAGATTAATGGCATGGATGTCCAGAACCGAGAAGAGGCAGTAGCTATCCTGAGCCAGGAGGAAAACACCAACATTTCCCTGCTGGTAGCTCGACCTGAGAGCCAATTGGCAAAGCGGTGGAAGGACAGTGACCGGGATGACTTCCTGGATGACTTTGGTTCTGAGAATGAAGGCGACCTTCGAACACGGAAACTGAAGTCACCCCCTGCCCAGCAGCCTGGGAATGATGAGGAGAAGGGGGCTCCAGATGGGGGCCCGGGCCTGAGTAACAGCCAGGAGCTGGACAGTGGGGTGGGCCGGACTGACGAGAGTACTCGCATCGACGAGAGTTCTGAACACGACCTGCTGGGCGATGAGCCTCCCAGTACCACCAACACTCCCGGGAGCCTGAGGAAGTTTGGCTTGCAAGGGGACGCCCTGCAGAGTGGGGACTTCCACTTTAGCATGCACTCGCTGCTGGCCGAGGGGGCAGGGCTGGGAAGGGCTGACCTACCAGGTCTCACGGATGCGGAATATGAACGCTACCAGGAGCTGCTGGAGATCAAATGTCACCTTGAGAATGGCAACCAGCTGGGCATCCTTTTCTCCCGGTCCTCCAGTGGCAACAGCGGCCTGGATGTGAACCGCAATGAAAGCCTGGGCCATGAGATGGCCATGCTGGAGGAGGAGCTTAGGCACCTGGAGTTCAAGTGTCGCAATATCCTGCGGGCGCAGAAGATGCAGCAGCTGCGGGAGCGCTGCATGAAGGCATGGCTGCTGGATGAGGAGAGCCTCTATGACCTGGCAGCCAGTGAGCCTAAGAAGCACGAGCTATCTGACATCTCTGAGCTGCCGGAGAAGTCAGACAAGGACAGCACTAGCGCCTACAACACTGGGGAGAGCTGCCGCAGCACGCCTCTGCTCATTGAGCCGCTCGCTGCTGGAGAGTCCCCTGAAGCGAGCTACTGCTGGCAATTCCAACCTCAACCGGATCCCTCCAGTCGCCACCCACTCCAAGGCAGCTCCTTCACCCGGGAGCCCTGCCAAGTTCCGATCACTCTCTCGGGATCCCGAGGTGGGTCGGAGACAGCACACGGAGGAGCGTGTCCGCCGCAGTCCCAAGACAGAGGTAACCCTGGATCGAGTAGGCCCCGAAGGCAGCCCGTACCTGTCAAGGCGCCACCGTGGCCAGAGCCAAGAGAGGGAGCATTACCACAGCTGTGTGCAGCTGGCCCCGCCACGCACCCTGGAGGAGCTGGGCCACGGCTCTTTGAGCTTGGCTGGTGCCCGCAGGATATTGCGACACTTGAACTCCAGGTGCCTAAGCTCCTCCTCCAGCATGGCCATCTCATGGCCCAGGCTTTCATTGCGGTTCACATCCAGGGCGCTGTTGCCACTGGAGGACCGGGAGAAAAGGATGCTTCGGCTGCGGCTGCCGAAGCGCCCCGCATGGAGTGGAAGGTGAAGGTGCGGAGTGACGGGACACGCTACGTGGCCAAGCAGCCGTACGTGATCTGCTGCTGAAGGCTCGGGCCCTGAAGATCCGGGAGGAGCGCAGTGGCATGACTACCGATGACGATGCCGTGAGTGAGATGAAGATGGGCCGCTACTGGAGCAAGGAGGAGCGGAAGCAGCACCTGATCCGGGCCCGCGAGCAGCAGAAGCGTCGAGAGTTCATGATGCAGAGCCGGGCTCGAGTGTCTGAGGGAACAACAGAATGGCGACAGCAAGCCTGAGCTCAACATCATCGCTCTGAGCCACCGCAGGACCATGAAGAAAAGGAACAAGAAGATCCTGGACAACTGGATCACCATCCAGGAGATGCTGGCCCATGGTGCCCACTCAGCTGATGGCAAACGAATCTACAACCCTCTGCTTTCGGTTACCACTGTCTGAGCTGTCCTCGAAAGAGCCTGGCCCAGGCCTAGGGAGCCTGACCCTCACCCTCCCTTAGGTTCTAGTGTAGGTCTGTGTGTGTGCTTGCATGCTGTGCTCGTGCACACTCCTGTCTTTGTGTGTGTGCATAGGACTTTGCTCATGGAAAGCCCGAAGGGACACTTTTCCATCACCCCTTCTCCCCAAGAAAAGACACCACATCCATAAGGGGCACCCCAGTATGTATGCATGTACGAGTATGTATACATGTAGCATCACGCAGCATTCTTGCCGAGTGCTTGGGAATTGGGAAGTTGGTGCAGGGAGGTGAGGTAGACTACCCTAAGCACAAGAGAAATGTCCGGCTTCATTGCTGAGCACAGCCTGTCCCTGCCCTGTGAGCTGCAGTTATTCGTAGACAAAGGCACCCTGAATTTTGTGGTTTTTCTCCTTTTCTGTGCTTGCCAATAGTTGTTTTTCTGTTTTGTGGACCTGCTCTGGGGGCTGGCAACTCCTTCAGGCCGCCTGACAAGGGTGGATCCCACCTAGTGCTGGCTGGGAAGGAGGTGCAGGGAGGAAGAGAGGGAGGGTTGGGTGGGAGGACTGAAGCAGCTATCCTGATGGCCTCCACTCTGGTGATGGGAGAGTGAGGCTGTGAGGATGCAAGGGGGCACCATCCATCCAGAAGGGACTCACTGAGCCCTACTCTGTGCCACCTGCAGCAGGCCATTCTTAGTGGTCTGAGCAGGGGCACTTAGATGTTCGAGGGGTCAGGAAGCCAATTCTCATGAGTGACAGCGAAGATCTTGGATCATGTGGCCTGGAGAAGACCTGCAGGGGGCCTGATGCTTGGGCCCAGGGCCAGGCAGGTGTGATAAAGAGGGAGATGCCCCAAACCTCTTCTAGGCAATGCAATTTGCAAACGTGCCACCCATTTGGTGTCCCTCAGGGTTGGTGAAGCCCAGAGTGTGGAGGCAGACAGGCTGTCTCTGCTGTCCCCCCACCTGCATCTCAAAAATAAAGCAAGCTGCCTTTTTACTGGTTTAAAAAAAAAAAAAAAAGAAGGAATTTGGTAGTGTTCCTTCCTTTGCTATTTGATGGAACAGTTTAAGGAGTATTGGTGTTATTAACTCCTTAAATGTCTGGTAGAACTCTGTACTGAATCCATCTGGTCCTGGACATTTTTTGGTGGGAAGATTCGAGATTACTTCCTCAATTTCCTTATATGTTACAGGACTATTTAAATAATTCACAACTTCCTGATTCAATTTAGGTAAGTTGTGTTTACTTAGAAATTCATCCATCTCTTTTGTGTTGTCAAACTTCACAGAGTATAAGCTTTTGAAATATGATGTTATAATTCTCTGGATTTCTTGGGTATCAGTAGTGATAACTCCATGTTCATTTCTAATTTTGTTAATTTGGGTTTTCTCTCTCTTGCTTTTGGTTAATTTAGTTAGGGCTGTATCAATCTTATTGATTTTTTCAAAGAACCAGCTTGTTGATTTTTTTCTATCGTTTTCTTAATCTCGATTTCAGATATTTCTCCCCTTATTTTGCTAATCTCCTCTCTTCTACTACTTTTGGGATCAGATTGCTCTAGTTTCTCTAAATCCTTAAGCTGCATTGTTAAGTTGTTTATTTCTGATGTTTCCATTTTTTTGATGTAGGCATTAAGAGCTATGAACTTACCTCTTAGAACAGCTTTCACTGTGTCCCAGAGATTTTGGTAAGTTGTATTTTCATTTTCATTCACTTTCAGGAAATCTTGAATTTCCTTTTTAATTTCTTCCTGAATCCAGTTCTCATTCAGCATCATATTGTTAAGTTTCCAGGAGTTAGTGTATTTTCTCTTGTTTGTTGTGTTGTGGATGTCCAGCTTTAGGCCGTGGTGGTCTTAATAGGGCACAGGTTAGAATGTCAACTTTTTTGTATATGTGTAGATTCGCTTTGTGGCCCAATATGTGATCTATTTTGGAGAAAGTTCCGTGTGCTGCTGAGAAAAATGTGTATTCTTTGGTGCGTGGGTGAAAAGTTCGATAGAGATCTGTAAGGTCCATTTCTTTAAGGGTTTGATTAAGTTCCAAAGTGTCTCTGTTAAGCTTTTGACCTGTTGATCTATCCCATGTTGAGAGGGCGGTGTTGAAGTCCCCAAGAATTATCATTTGGGGGTTGATTTCTTGCTTTAGACGCTGTAGGGTTTTCTTAATGAATGTGGAGGGGCCCGTATTGGGTGCATAAATGTTCAGTATTGTGAAGTCTTCCTGGTGAATTGTACCTGTGACTAAAATGTAGTATCCATCCGTGTCTCTTATAATTTTCTTTGGTTTGAAGTCCACTTTGTCTGATATCATAATGGCTACCCCTGCCTGTTTTCTGCTTCCATTAGCTTGTAGAATTGTTGACCAGCCTTTTATTTTTAGGGCATGCCTATCTTTTGTGGTGAGATGGGTTTCCTACAGGCAGCAGCTTGATGGGTTGTGATTTTTAATCCAAATTTGTAATCTGTGTCTCTTGATCAGTGAGTTACTTCCATTAACATTTAGTGTTATAATGGAGAAACTATTTTTAATTCCAGACATTTATTATGTTTAATAGTTTTTATAAGTATATTGTGCTTCGCTTTTAATGGTGTTATACTTGCCTTCTGTTCTCCTGGATATGCCTATTTTTTTCTTCAAGCTTGAGTATCATTTCTAGCATTTTTTGAAGGCCTGGTTTGGTGGACATGTATCCCTTCAAGTTGTCTTTGTGCTGGAAGATTTTTCTTTCTCCCTCGATCATGACTGATAGTTTTGCAGGGTAAATCAGCCTGGGTTGACATTTTTGTTCATTCAATACTTGAAGTATGTCTCTCCAAGCTCTTCTTGCTTTTACTGTTTCTACTGAGAAGTCATTTGTTATTTTAATAGGCTTACCTTTAAAAGTGACTTGTTTTTTCTCCCTTGAAGCTCTCAGCACCAGTTCTTTATCTTGAATGTGGAGTGTTTTAACTATTATTTGCCGTGGCGTGCTTCTGTTTTGGTCGTATCTGTTTGGGGTGTGGAATGCCTCTTGTATATGGATGGGCCTCTCTTTTTTTATATGAGGAAAGTTTTCCTTGATGATCGTTTGAAAAATGTCCTCAGGAGTGGTATTTTGAGATTCTTGCTCTGGTATTCCATGAATATGCTTCTTCAGGGTGTCCCATATCTCCTGGATATTTCTCTCAAGTATCTTTTTGGCTTTAACAACCTCTTCCATTGAGCTGGTTAATTCTCCCACTTTATCTTCAAGGTCTGAAATTCTGTTTTCTGCTTCGTTAGTTCTGCTGATAAGACTCTCTGTGGAGTTCTAGGTCATGGTGAGGCCCTGCTGGACGGCGCACATCCCGGGCGGTGGAGTGGGGGAAGGGAGTCTCTTCCTTTTTCTACAAAGGAAGAATTTCTACTTTCCACAGTAGTCTTCATCTCTTGCTCACTATACCAGTTCAGATTATTAACCTTGGTTCTTCTCAGAATATCATAGTCAGAAAAAAACACTTTCAAATTTTAGAGTTAGCATTTCATACATCATAAAATGTGAGGATGCCAATCCTTTACCTGTAAGGATCTCACGTTCAATTCCCAGGAAACACCTGTCATTAAGACCGAAAGAATTACAACCAAGTCAACACTGACATTTCACACTTTATCATAAAGTTACATTGTGCTTGCAATATTCATGGCAATATTTTTTCTTCATGGAAAGAATGAAGGGCCTGAATCATTTTACTTCATAACTCCTAGTGTGATATTGGTAGTCCATAAGCCCTAAGTAAAAGTGAGTCAAAACTCAGCAAGGGAGTCAGGATGGAAGGAAATAGAGGACATATGAATGTAAGGTTCAATGGGATTGGGACTGTAGCTCAGCTGGTAGAGTGCTTGTCCAGCATGCAACAAGCCCTGGGTTCGATCCATAGCACTACACAAACCAGGTGTGGTGGTGCACACCTGTAATCCCAGCATTAGAGAGGTAGATGCAGAAGGATCAGAAGTTCAAAACCAGTTTGGATTATGTCTGATCTGGTCTTATAAAGAAAAAAGATTTAGAGAGTTTTGTGGGGATGTAGCCCAGTGGTAGAGGGCTGACGCAGCATGTGCAAGGACCTGGCTTTGATTATCAACACTGCAAAAGATAACGATGTAATAAAAATAATTGACAAGAAATAACAATTAGGAGGATGGGTCAATGGTTAGTTGGATGTATATACTAGGTGATTTAAAATGAACTACTTTTGCAATCTAGAAAGAATAGGAACTGTATAGCCTACATGGTCATAATTTCTATTTATTCATTTTCAACAGGGAGGGCCGAGCTGCTCTGGTTTCATCCTTTGGGGTATTTAAATACCTGACCATGTACGGCATCATCCAGTTTATTGGAACATTGCTGCTCTACTGGGTATGGATTTAAACCATTTCCTATGTATGTATGTATGTTTTTATTCCTGGTTTATTCTTTGGGATGCAGTTCCTACACCAGGCTTAATGATTTTTTAAAACAATGTGACATTTTTGGGAAACAGGTGCCCAGGATCTCAGAAACCTGGCATGACACCGCATGAAATGTGGGGCTGGAAAGAACTAGATACGCATCTGCATTCTCGGGTGTTGGTTTCCTCTGGAGAACCTGACACTCGTGACCTCTGTGAGCTCGTTTCTTCTCTTAGAGTAAGAAGAGCTCTTCGAAGCAGCCTAAATATTAGTCAGCAGAAATGCTTGTATTTCCAACTACAAAATGTTTTTTTGATTAAAGACTCAAAAGAGAGAAGCAGGAAGAGAAGTTGTTGGATTTGATTTCAAAGGACCAGAAAATTTTCTCATGCTGGGATCTTATTCCTGAACCTACTCAAAATTGAACACAGTTAGGTATCATTTCAGCAAAAGACTAGCAATTCTTTAAAACTGGAAAAGACTCTTGAAAATTAAGAGTTAGCTGTGTAGAAGAATTGGGTATAGTTTGAAAATTATCTTCATTATTCCAAGCAGAGCTCTACGGGAAAATGATCCAACAATAAAATACTTAAGAAGAGGTGAGGCAGGCAGATAGTTAGTTCAGTGAGTAAAGGTGTCTGTGTGCAAGGCTGAGGAACTGAATTCAGTCCCTGGAGCCAACAGGGTGGAAAGAGACAACCAAGTCCTAAAAGTTGTACACACAAAAAAAGTGTGTGTATTTCAATATTATTTTAATATATTAAAGCATACACAGTATATGTAATATATGAAACATGCACTCACACACACATACAGCGCACGGGCACACACACACACATTTTAAAGAATCTAGCAGGTTCAGAGGACACTTTACATAAATAGCTATTTTACTACTTTGTGTAAGAGGTGGACTAGGGGACCACAGACATGTTCTTCTTGAGGATACATATATAGGGAGAAAGAAAGGGCTTGCCAAGTGGACAAGCTAATTATCTGCTGAAAGCCTTAAAAAGAATAGTAAAGGAACAAAGAGATTTCTCAGTAGGTAAAAAATCTTATGCTTGCCACATAAGATTGATGACCTGAGTTCAATCCCTGGAATCTACATAGAGATGAAATGAGGGAAAGGTCCACAAAGCTGTCCTCTGTCCTGTATACTTGCGCCTTGGTACATCTCCCCCTGCACACACACCAATAATAACAAATTTAAAAATTTTTTAAAAATTTTTTGATTAACAAAAAATGTGCTGTAATGATAGAAGCCAAATTTACACCAACTTTTTCTCTCTTTCAGCAATTACAACTCTTCGGGAACTTCCAGTATCTCATGCAAGATGTGGCTATCACTTTGATGGTCTGTTTAACAAGTAAGATCTTATGAGAGTAAAAGTATTGCTTGTATCTATCTCTGAAATTCTAGAAGTGCACCAGTAAGAACTTGTGAGAAAGTGAAACCCCGATTATTAAGAATAAAACCACAGGACTTACAAATATTTTGAAAGCCATGTTAGGAGTGACTAGCGGTTTGGAGACTCTAGTTCAGCAGTAAAATATCCGAACTGATCAATAGAGCTTAACCTCAAGAATTGTAAGCAGATCTTGAGTTTTTTGTAGTTTTGTGTCCTGTATAGAGAAAAATGAATAAGAAATCTAGAAAAGAAAATTTTTTAGGCCCAAATGACACTTTCTATTATTCAGCCATGCTTCACATTGACATGAAATGCGTTTTTTGCTGTGTCTTTGACGTGGGAAAACAAATGCTAGCATTTTATTCTTGTGCAGTTCTCTCCAGTGCAAGGTGTGGCTTACGACAGCATCACTCATTTCCTTCTTTGGAGGTGACATTGCTGATGTATTTCTGATCAAGGAACTCAGGGCTTGATACTCACTCTTAATAAGCCAGAAAGTGACTGTGTCTATGGAGAGCACTAAGAAAGACTGGCGCTGCCGCCTCCTCTCCTTTGTTCAACAGTGACGTGTTATGAAAGAAAACAGATAAAATATTGGGTGATGCAGGACATTAATAACTTGGGGAATTTCATGGAGACTCTTCAAACACAGAACTGATATTGAAGCCATTTATTATATCCACTCGGTGACAAAATTTACCAGAATCTGAGATATAAGTAATATCAATTTTGATTATTAGGGTTGAGATATCTGTTCAGAGCCCATTAAATATTTTTTCTATGTGTTATTAATATCTATATGATTGTATACTTTAAATCAATGATATTGCTTATATAATATTGAATATTTTAAAGGAATTTGTATGAGCCATTTGAGAATGATGCTTAAAAAGAGAAAAGAACACCAGGAAGTTCTAAAAACTAAGCTGGCGTACAGTGTCTAGGCTCTATCCGTTGCGTGTCTCTCCTCTGCCTCTCCCAGTGTCTGACTTTTGGAAAATTGTTTGTAGTTCCCTCATGTGGAAGAGCTCTTAGGACTCGAAGATCAATCATAATGATGCTTATGGAGCACGCATCACACTACGGGTCACCTTTAGCACTCAGAGGCCATGGAATGACCCCACTGTGCGTCTTCATTTCCCTCCTTTGGGAAGACTGGCCCATGTGATGAGCCCTTGGGGAAAATTAGAGTGTACTCAACTGTGCTGGTGTTCTCAGAGAGCCCAGAGAGCAGTTCTAATCTAGTTGCAGAATCGATGTATGACCTTGAACTCTTCCACGTTCAGTTGTGGCTTTAGTGATGGAGTTGATGGACATGGAGGTCAGGCAACTTAATTCTTTTCTGTGGTATTAACCTGTTGTGCTTGGTCGTGCTGGTTGGTCACCCTGTAAAAGTCAGTCTTTCCTCTGAGCCTGGACAACAGGAGAATCCGAATGACTTCCAACAGGGCTGTAACTACTTCAAGGAAGAAAATCCCTGATGGATAGAATGAAAACATGGGATTCTAGCCAATGCTTAGTAAGCAATCACGTAGACATGATATCTTCCCACCTCTGCCAGTTCAGTCGGTCCACAGACAGATGTCTACCTAGCTGGTTCCAGGTATTGTAAGACTGTCATCTCTTCAGGTGTGAGAAATCAGGGATTGCAACCGAACATTTCAAGTGTTTATCCAATCCAGAGTTTTTCTTCTTTTAGATTAAGGCTGACCGAGGCATAGCACTAGCAGTGGGAGAGGAAGGCGTGGTTGCCCCTATACTTCGCTTAGATTTCCATCTACTCTCCACCCTGCTTCGGGGCATAGACACAAGCAGAGAAGTACTCTTCTTCCTTAAGCCCAGAAACTATAGTTTCCTCTCCACAAATGCCTTCTAAATGTGGAAGACTTCTGAACCTGTGGCTGAGCTCTTCAGGGCCTCCCTGGGGAGTGGTTCAGAGGGACCACGCCCCGACATGCGAGTTGCTCTGTTCTGACCCAATCGCAAATCTTCCTTCACTTTCCTCCTGGAAGCACATATCACAAAGGCACGCACAGTCTGCCTTACTGGGCAGTTTTCAACCAGGTTGGTGCCAACATGTTTAAATTTTATGACTTATGCTTCATCTATAAGATAAGAGATACGTGGCTTGCCTTTGTAGCTCTCCTCTCTCTCTCTCTCTCTCTCTCACATGAGGGAGTGAATAAGGCCAAAACCTCTTCTCAAAATGACCTCCAGTATCTCAATGGTGGTCCTTATGACTTCTTCTCCTTGGGTTGTGGTGATCCTGAGAGGAAAACTTCACTTCATACCACACCTTTCAATTCTCCTGAAATTATCCCTGGATAGGCTCCCCAGCTTCTTTTGATGGAGTCACTAGCTAGATGTTAGGTGGGAGGGGAACATGTCTATAGTAGTGGATGAACCAGTATAGATCGCTCCTGCAAGATACTGTGGAGATTGTCATCATCAACAAATGTGCGATCCAAAATCATCCCACCCTGCAGCGAGACAGCAGACACCATCATTCTTCTTAACTTCTGTGTTAGACACATGCTACCTGATGGTTAAAATGCTGATGGCTCAGGGATAAAGCATAGAGGAGGTAAACAAAGAAGGATGAGGTCACACAGAGGGGCTGATAACAGCAGGCACTTTGGGAATTGAGTGAGAGGAAGGAGAAGTTGTTTCCAGTAACCTGGAGTTTAGAGAGGAGAGAGCACTAGAGACAGGAGAGAAATACTAGGGAAGGATTCCAAGGAACAAAGGACGGATGGGTAGATTTCAAGAATATTTTACAAAAGGACATTTTGAATAGAAAGCAGTGGCATGAGCAAAAGACAGTAGATAGATAAGAAATGTAAACTTTCCAGTTTGGACCCCCTGTAGGGTGAGTACAAGAAGCAGAAGGAATAGAGTGTGAAATGTGACTCGGGTGGGTGCAGACAGCCCACTCTTGACAGCCTCAGGGCTGTGGACATTCATCAATCACCTTCAGGAGCTGAAGAAAACTGGACTGTCACTGAGGCTCCTTATGCTTCCAAGTTCCCAGGGGAAGGCACACGCTGAGGAAAGACAATGCATCACAACGTCTTTATTTAGTTATCTATGCATATGCTTGCCTTGTTCCCCTAAGACATTAAAGTAACTGATTTAGTTAGTATGACAGGATGTGACACACTGAAGAGAAATTCAAGTAGAAAAATCACACATCAAGATGTAGTGTAATTTTTCTCATGCACATAAAATGTGTGCGTGAAACCTTGTGCTAGCAATGTCTTTGTCTTTTTCAACAAGATCTACTTAAAACACATCCAGAAAACACAGGAGGGAGCTGTTTAAAAATATAATTTTCAGGGATGGAGAGGTGGCTGAGGAGTTGAAACTTTTGCTTTGAAAGCAAAAGGGCTTGAGTTCTAATCCTCAGTTACCACACAAAAATGTCAGGCAGAAATAGAGATGACCTGTAATTCTGTACATGTAAGGCAGAGCCTGGGAAACCGTAGAGCAAAGCAATAGGGAGGTAGAGCAATCTAGGATGATTTCCTTTTGGCTCCACAAGCACACACACACACACACACACACACACACACGCACTCATGCACGCACACGCGTGCCCCCCTTCCCCATTTATTTTCGAAAATGCCTATGGGTAAAAAGGGATTTCTTTATTCCCAAGCAGCTGTCTTCTCTCTCTCTCTTCCTCAGTCTTTTTGCTATGTTTTTAATCTGAACTCCTCCACTCATTCCTCTTACAAATATTCCAAAAGGTGACAGTAAGGACTGTACAGTTGCTCTGCTTGTCTTCCTATAATTAGCCAGGCCAAACTTTCATTGCCACATTTGCAAGTCTTGTGGAGAGCAAATGTATTGACCTAACTTGGATAAGATGCCCACCTGTAGGTCTGTCATTTTGAAGAATGAAGATGGAGTCCATTTAGGCATAATATCCCACCATACAAGAGGAGTCATATGTGGACAAGTAAGGTGGGAAGGCATATGCTTCCAAGGCTCACATACGTCTTCTGCAGAAACTCCATTCAGTGACCCCGACCTTTTTTCTATTGGAGAATGTGATGGAAGATGTAGGTCTTTTCACCTTAGAAATCTTATGAGGCACACTCAGAATTTTGCATGCAGTTTAAATGGATGTAGGAGAATTTGAAATCTGCCTTACATGAACAGTAATGCACATAGTTTAAAATTTAATCAAGTATATGACAGTCCAATGATGGCTCTATTTTTAGATAGAATTTGAAATGGGTAAGTGCTCCCGTGCAGCCAGCTCCTTCTCAGGTTTGGTAAGGGACAGAAAATGGCGTGACACAGAGATTCTCTGCTTCAGGAAGCTCACAGTCGGCTGAGTACACATGTAAGCACTGAGGTTTCATGCAAGACACCCAGAACTGTCACATCGATGTGAATAATTTCTCAGAAAAACAAGTGATTAATTTTGAGTAAAACATATCACTTCAGAGGTTTATATTCTTTTGTATATGACCTGACATATATCATATATCATCATCATTTTAAGAAAATGTGTATCATCTATCATCATTTTGAGAAAATCTGAAAAATCTTGAGAGTCTTAATCCATACTGAGAAATAATACTGCTATCCGAGCTGGTATTTCACGACATTTACTGTGTTCTGTGACAGTTGATCTGAACCATGAACTTGATATTTGTGAGGTGATCCTCTGGTCACCCCCATAAAGAATTATTTAGTTCAGGAAGAAGCCTGTCAGTGTATTAATAATCAGTGAGAAGACCTGCCCATTATGGGTGATCATTCCCAGAGCAGATGGATCAGATGAAGAGCATTAGTTAGAGGACTGGCAGGCTGGCTAGAAAGCAAGCACACACCATTCATTGTTCCTTGTTCCCTGCTCATGCTGTGGATGTGATATGACCAGTTCCCTGGGCTCTTGATACTGGTATGACTTCTCTCACGCCACAGTGAATTGCAATGTGGAATTGTAAGCTGTAATAAAATCCCCTTGTTTCTCCAAGTTGTTTGGGTCAGGTGTCTATTACAGCAATATGATATGAGACAAAAAATGGATCTTGCCAGCAGAGAAGTGAGGTATTGCTTGAAACTCAAACACTGGCTTTTCCATTCATGAGATTCATCCAATCGCAGCATGCCGCAGAGCAGTGGTCAAGGTCTAGCTCACACCCTCACTATGTTACTTTTGCTGTATCTACAAGCAAGGGAACCCATGACTCTGCATCTCAGTTTCTTCATCTGTAAAGTTTACAGGGAATAAAGATGATACTTACAAAACATTTAGAACAACCTCTAGAATCTCTGTGTCCTGGATTAGTAGTTACTGTTTTTTTTCCAATAGTTGAGAATGCAGATTCATTGTTAGAAGTGTTAGGAGACCCTAAATAGAAAAATTTCAAATATTTGGTGCAAAATATCATTCAGTTAGTACAGTGATAATGCCACATAACATGCACCCCAAAATTCAGTGCTTCACATACTCTTTCCACTCCTGTGTCTGATCTAGGCTGCTCAGTTGAATGACTATGCCTTAGGCTTTAGGTTAGTTGACTTTGACCAAACTGTAAAGTTGACTCAAGTTGACTCTACCTTTTTCCATTTTAGGGCCAGGATAAAGGGATAGATGAGTATATTCATGATGGTTACAGAAAGCAGAACCAGACAGCAAGGCAATGCCATGCAAGATTGTTTAAAGCCAATGCTAGCATCGTCATGGGCAAAGTCATACGAGGAAGCCCCCAATGAAAGCCAATCTCCAGCAATCCAATTCCCACAGTTCTTGTGCTAAAAGACAGGGGCAGGATTATGGATGGTAGAGAAACTACAATGAGTGCATATGAGAGAGAATGAGAGGAACTAGAGGCCCAAAACCCAGAGCTGTGATAACATGTTTCTCAGTGCCCATAGCCTCTTTGAGAGCTCCAGTGGCATATTGAACCTTGGACACTGGCACGATGAGGGAACTCCAAGCACTGCAGTCTCTGACTCTGACCTAGCACCACAGTCACTGCACACACTTCAGCTTTGGCCACAGTCCACATTGTGCACCCCTTTTTTATGCACCCAAGCAGTGACTTTGACACCAACTACCCAGAGTCAGATGAGACATCATAGGTGGAGAGCACACACAGTCATCACAAAACTAACTTTATCTTATATACTCAGCAAAGTTTGGGGTTCCTATACTACTTGTACATTTGCCTAACTGCTAAAAATTTAGGAGTTTGTTCTCTTCCATATTCAGTAATTTGCTACAACTCACAGAACACATAGAAGAGCTGTATTTATTTTTGTAATTTCATTTGTAGCAAAATGATACAAATCAGAACTATCCAAAGAAAGAGACACAGAGGTAACTTTCTGGAAAGGTCATAAAGGTGACTTCCATTATCCTTTTACCATGAAATCAGAAACTTTTCCATCCTGGCACACAAATGTGTGGCAATATGTAAAATATTGTCAACCAGGGGAGCTCAATTGAGTTTTTCTAGTGTAGAGTTAATATTCCAGTTTCATTTTATAAATATGACTGAATCATGAACTTTGTCAGAAAGACTGAGCTTAATTTCCAGATATGTGACTCCAAGTAACAACTGTAATTGTAGAGTTGGCTTTTGGAATGTTGCCAGAACCTTTCCTGAGCAACATCGTTAAAACCAATTCTCTTCAGATCTACCATCAGCATTTAATACAAGCATCAGAATCATTTAATAAGCATGCCAGGGATCTCAAGAATTCAGGGAATACTTGCTAGGAGCTGGGGACAAAATCCTGCTATGTTCTTTATCACACAGTTTCTCTGTTCTTCCTATGTACTCAGACATGCAAGGTAGATGACCTCTGCTCCCTGTATACCCACAGCCTCCTGTTGTTGTTGGAAACCAGACTAGACAATAGTAG
The DNA here is from genome assembly GCA_023101885.1 of Typhlomys cinereus. Classification (NCBI taxonomy): domain Eukaryota; kingdom Metazoa; phylum Chordata; class Mammalia; order Rodentia; family Platacanthomyidae; genus Typhlomys; species Typhlomys cinereus. The sequence goes on from JALPQD010000488.1 coordinate 1,082,933, forward strand.
TCAAGAGCTTTGGAATGAATGGGCAGAAGGACCGTTGAAAACCATGTAAACATTAAACATGTTCATTTTTTTCCAAGAAAAGTGAAGAGTTAGATATTTTGCATCATCCAGGAACACACAGTGAATATAGAAAAATCTATTTTCCAATTCATTATCTATTATCACAAATTTAGCACCAATTCCCTATTACCCTTCCCTACTACATACATAAATCTGTGTCTAAGTGCGTTTGTTCTGTTTTCTTCTTCTCATCAAAGAAACCAGGGGTAAGCTGGAAAAGAGGGAGAGATTACTAAATGTGATACTTTAAATTCTTGACCTCCTATATTTCTGTCTTGCTTTGTCCTGAACAGTACAGTGCATTTCATTCTCATTGACTTGTTAGAACATGCAACATCTAAGGATATAATTATCTTTTTAAAAAATCAGCATTAATAGTTACTTTCAATAGCTATTCCATGGCACAGCTATGCCATTTCCAACCTCTTCAAATGAAAAAACAGAAGTATAAAAATTGCATTATAGGACTGGGGGTATAGCTCAGTGGTAGAGCACATGATTGGCATGTATGAGGTGCCAAGTTTCATCTCTAACAATACAAAAAAGAAAGAAAATTCATTATATTTTAACACTGCTATTTAAGAACAAGATTTCCATTTTTTTAAAATTTTTGATGTGTATCTCTCTACGTGCATTTATATGTATCAGGGGGCACTATATGGGCCTGGGAAGACCCAAGGGTGAATCACTCTGTGTTGTGATACCTAATCTTTGCTTTGCTCTGGAGTTTCCCAGGCTCTGTCTTGCAGAGCTAGAAGTACAGCACACTGCCATTTTCGCCTAGCGTTTTTTTTTTGGGGGGGGGGGTGGAATCCTAGATCTGAATTCAGGGCGTTCTGCTTGAGAGCCCCTGGAGCAAGATTTTTAAATGACCTTTCCCCAAAGTTGGATAGAATGTGCAATAACAATCCCCAACTTTTTCCATGCATACCAAGAAAGAGTATACGCAGAAAGATATATCTTGAATATCAATGTCTGGCACAGAGAATATTGACTGAATAACAAATGAAGTGAGTGCTTTCTTCGAATTGCCAGCATATGAAGACAGTTTGGCTAGGTGTCAACTTCATCCTCTAGTTCCAACTCTCTACAGTGTCATTGTCACTGAGAGAGTTTTAGCACAGCTTATGCCATGGAGAAAGGAAAGCATCTTACTCTTTCACACCATCCACGCAAAGACCAGGATGGACATCATATGATATTGTCACTATATTAAGATGGAACAGTTTTAGCTCATTACATTTGACTTCCAAAAGCAAAACCAAATCATGGATGAGACCTAGGAATGCAAAAATGGTTTTACAGCTGAAGAATGGGCTTAAGGAGTTGTAAACCTTCAGTTTTCAGTGCTCAAGCTGTGTCTCAAGCTAGACTCAAGACAGCGTGTTGCTCAGCCTCTTGTTCTCAATGATAAAATAAAATGCTTGTCTTTCAGTGAGCTTAACTCATGCCTACCCAAAGCTGGCGCCATACAGACCTGCGGGACAACTGCTTTCTCCCCCACTGCTGCTCTCCGTCTTTCTGAATTCTTGTCTCTCCTGCATTGTGCAGGTGTGTGTATTTCTCTCCGTGAAACAGCAGCCCTGGTACTGTGAGGTCTATCGGCACAAGTAAGTGTATTTCCTTGTTTTTCCCTTCTAATGTGATGGAAGACACAATGAACAGGTACTTACAATTTTAATTAGAAACAGTAGTGTCTTTACACCACAAATAATAAGCAACAGAGCAGAACACATTTAACAGTCAGGGTGTTAGATGGGTCATGTGGAGTGGGTGGGAGAAGATCTGCCCTGCTGGTTGTTATATGTTGATCTAACTGCTGGATGACTATGTGGACTGAGCCATCCATTCCCTAGTGTCTTGGATTTCAAATAGATCAGGGTTGGCAAACAGTTCCTTCCTATACAGTATCAAAAAACAACAGTTTAAATTTTCTGGGTCATGTGACTCATGTTACAAGCAGTCAATGAAGCTATTGTTGCACAAAAGCTTCCATAGGCCATAGAGTAATAAGCAAGAGTGGCTGTGTTCCAATAAAATTTTATTCACAAGTGACAAATTGAATGTGGCCTGGAGGTTTATTGAAGACTTATGCACACACACAATGAAGATTTGTTTAAATCATTTTGTTGTTTTCAAATAAACATTAAAATTAAAATGCTAGTCAGAGGTATCCTTACTCTGATTGAACTGACACATAGGATTTGGGACAAGTTTCTTCACTTCCTGGGCTTTCCTTTCTTTAACTACAAGTCAGAGATAAGATGAATGGACCATATCAAACATGCTTAGACTGAAATTTTTCCTGAGGACATATTGTTATTCTTGACCCTCAAATAAGAAGCAGAAAAAGGGCAACTCTTATTGGACAGGACATCTGAAAATATTCCTCCATTCTGCTGCCTTCCTGAAGTAATCAGAGTATAGCAAATGATGCTAGACCCACATTCTCAACACTAGCACAACTTTAAAACCAGATGTGCCCTTGAATTGGAGCAAATACACACAAGAAGTTAAATTCTTCTTCTTTTTCATTCATTTCTTTATCTGTGTCAGGGAGGCCTGGATAAGCATGTGCCATGTCTCACGTACCACTTACAAAAGTCAACTGTCGCTATTCTATCATGTGACTCTGGGATTCAAACTCAAGGTCATCAGATTTAGCAGCCATTGGCCTTCCCACTGAGCCGTCTTGTCAGCTCCAGTGAAGTCAAATGTTGATTGAAAATAGAAAAAACAGCATGTAGCCACAAGGTACAGACAGGAATTCAGGATAGACCTTCAGTATCACTAACCAGTCGAAGCACATTAGCTCTTACCTTCCTTATCTGCAATGTGAATGGACAGAACTAGATATTCTTTGATGCTGAACTCTGTAATCCAGATTCTCTCTAATCTATTGGTTCATCCTTCTCCAGAATGCGACTACTGGCTGTGTAGCTGAATATCCACTATGTGCAAAACACATTTCTGAATCCTATACAGTTCAAGCTCAGAATTAAATCTAGCTAGCCGATGTATGGTGACGAGTGCCTGTAATCTCAGCACTCAGAATGCTCGAGCAGAAGGTTTATGAGATTTACGCCAATCCAGGCTGTATGTCCATTACCATCTACAGCATGTGGAAAGCTAAATTCCCCTGGTAGCGATTAAATAATTTTTGAACACCTAGTGGATAAAAATAGAATAAGAAGTCTCATCAATGCTGACATTTCTTTTGTAGGAAATGTTTTCTGACCAACCAAAGTAATTTCTTAACCAACGCAAGTTTGGAGAGAAGCTGGCCTGGAAGTGCAACTGTGGCTCTAGGCTTGGTCCTTAGTTTTGAGAGCACCAACAGCTTGTCACCATTGCATTCATCTTTTCTGAGGAAATTCTAGCAAGACTGTGTGTCAAAGAACAAAAAAAGTCTTGCTTAGAATCCACAGTTAGGAAATGAATCATATCTATAAATAGGTGTCACGTTAACTCAAAAGTTTCAAGCTAAATAAGAAAACTAATGGAAGCTAATTTTTAGCTTTCATTAATGTAAAAACAAAATGGAACATTATAAATAGGTCAGTCAGGACTGAGAAAACTCATTTAAAAACGTATTTTTCCAAGTAAATATTAAATTATCCTACTATATACCAAAAAATTGTAAATTTAAGGGAAATAGTCAAAAAATCCAAAGGAACTCATAGCACATGGGTGGTAAAGAGAAACACATCAGCAACACAATTACAAAACAACTAGCTAAGTGAAGGAGGAAAAAATGAAGGAGGGGGCATTAGCCACTTCCCAGCAAAGGTGAATTAAAAATAGTGAGTTGAAGAATAAATATCTGCTTAACTAACTAATGGGAATTGCATGTTTAACTCAACACACTTGCAAATTGCAGCATTTGAGAAACAAAGGCTGTTATATAACATGTCAGGAGCGTATGGTACACAGGAGAGCAGGAATGACCACAGACTAGAAGGTAAGTTGAGATCAGTACGGGAGTATCCTGGAAGTCAGCCTGAGAAGTTTCACTGAACTTGGAAACCAGGGAGAACAGCAGACAACTCATCATCGGGAGGGATGTGCTTGGATTTGTTGGAAAATCCCTTGAGTGTCTGAGGACAAAGTCAGAGTAGGAGATGACTCAGGATACAAGCCAGGAAGCTCACGTCCAGACATAAAGAGCACATCCATATACACGGATCCTATTCACATGGTACATTTACTATTTGAACTGAAAAGAATTCCAAAGAAGATTGCTACCCAAGCCTGTTCTAAATGGAATGTCAAAGAGTGATCTTTACTTCTGGATTTTATTTCTGCACTGTCGATGCAAAAAAAAAAAAATGAACAGAATACATCTTGTCCATTACCACCTATAGCATGTGGAAAGCTGAACTCCCCTGCTAGTAATTAAATGATTTTTTTTAACACCTAGTGGATAAACATAGAATAGGAAGTCTTATCAATGCTGACATTTCTTTTGTAGGGATGTTTTCTGACTAACCAAAGTAATTTCTCGACCAATGCGAGTTTGGAAGGAAGCTGGCCTGGAAATGCAACTCTGGTTCCAGGCTCGGTCCTTAGTTTTGAAAGCACCAGCCTGTGGCCTATCACCACCCTCAACTGCGTCACGGTTGCATTTATCTTTTCTAAGGGAAAGCCATTTCGAAAACCCATCTATACAAACTGTAAGTATATAAGGTTTAAATCTGAATTCTGAATATTTGTTTTTCCAGGTCCCCATACTTCCAACCCATCAAAGGAAAAGACAACTGTCTTTTTCTAATCATGTCTCTTGGGCACGATCACTGAATGCATAGCCTTCTGTAGACAGAACTGTGTTCATTTGAAGATAAGCACAGATATTATTTATTATTCAATGAGTTCTGTCCTATTGTGAATCATGAAGAATTATTCTAAACACAAATCTGTATATTAAGCTATTTCATAAAAGACTTCTAACCAATTCAAATACACTTAGCAGCTTTGTAGTATTGTGCACATTACATTAAGCATTCTACAGTCTGATTTCCTCCGCTGTACAATGGGAATATTGTATGGATTTCCATCCTGTGGGAAGAACTAAGTAAGACACAGAGTACAGAAATGGTGCAACATTGGCAATGCATGTTCGACAATTTTGCTTCTCCACTGCTGAACTTGCATGTATGTGGCTGAGAAATTCATAACCAAATGGCTTAAGAAGAAACAAGTGGTTTGATTTTGTCTTACAGTCAGAGTTCTTATTCTAGCTTGGCATGAGAACTCTTATTGAGGGAACTGGCTACACTATATAATCTGAAATGCTGAGAAAGGGGCAAATCTCACTTGCCAGACAGCATATCTGTCCAAGTATACCTAAGAATTCCAACTTCCTCCATCTTATTCACCTGCCCAGGAAAAATGGTCATGCCCTCTCCGTGGGCTGGGTCTTTCCTCATCAGTTAGGCAATTTCCTGCAGGCTTGCTCAAGATTTTACTCAACTACTAATTCTTTACAATTGTGCCCAGAACTTGAGCCTTCAATTGTCAAGCTGATACCTGTGGCTAAGTAGGACACCTAGTGTATTTATCAAAGTAACTGTCGTGGTTTGAATGTGAGCTGTCTCTTACAGGTCCGTGTGTTTGTAACCTTAGCTGTGTTAATGTTTGGGAAGGTTGGGACACCTTGGAAAACTTGAGCTGCCTCCAGCTTCTGCTGCCTGCCTTGCCTTTTTGATCACAATGAACTCTATCCCTTTTGGAACCATAAGTCAAATAAATCTTTCCTTTTCTGTCTTAAATTGTGTGTGAGTATTGTCTCATTGCAACAGAGCAGAGTAACTTCAGCAGTAGCATCAACAAATATAAACAAGCTGTCCAGGCAGAATAAACAAAGCATGTCTTTGTAGACGTTTCAGAATGGAAGCAGATAGTACTTGTAGTTATTCCAGACTCAAATGCCATGTAGTCATCTGGTTTCATGGAGCTAGCTGACTTGAGTGTTTCAATATTATAATTAATTCTGGTCAAAATATATTTGTAGGGGCAGGATATGTAGCTCAATTAGTTCAGTGCTTGCCAAACATGCACAGAGCCTTGGGTTCAATCCCCCACTTGTTGCAGCGATGGTGTTGCTTGCCTGTAATCTTAGAATTTGGGAGGCAGATAAGAAGATAAGGAGTTGAAGACCATCTTTGACTATCTGTCAAATTTCAGGATAGCTATTCTAAATGAGACTCTGTCTCAAAAAGCAAAGGAAAACAAAATGAAAATTGTATGAACTACTTTCAACTAGTCTCTGATTTCCTTAAAACAGCCAAGTTCAAGTACATGGTGAAGTCATGTAAAAATGTTGCAGTTTTTGATACACAATTTAAATCAGTGTCCAGAGAATTTGTAGCAATATTCAGCATATTGGGTATTTTTGAGAGGGTTTGCTTTCTAACAGTATAGTTGAAGTGGGATATAAAATGCTATGCAAAAAATTAAAATTTTGATGACCCAATAAGATTTTTCCCTGTGTTCCAGTAGTGCTTTCTCTCAGTTTTTAAACTTTGTTATTCATCCATTTAAAGTGTGTGTGTGTGTGTGTGTGTGTGTGTGTGTGTGTGTGTGTGTGTATCAGAGGGCACTGGGTGTCCCTGTGGAGGTTCAAGGGTGATTTTGGGAATCATCCTGGATTGCTTCTACCTTCTTCTTTCTTTGCTTTGGATTTCCCAGGTTGCACCCACCAGGGCCAGAAGTGTAGGCCATTGCCACTTCCACCTGGAGTTTTTATGTGGGACCTGGGATCCAAACTCAGGACCTTCTGCTTGTATGGCAGAGTCTTAGCCCCTGACCCATCTCTCCAGCCCCCAATAAGATTTTTTTAAAGCATGAGAGTTCACTTAGTTCTAATTTTCATTTTTGATCTTTAGTGAAGATAAATATATATTTGTATTGTTATGTATGTTTTCTATAAATTTGTATGTACACTTTAAATCTATTTTTCATTGGGTAACTATTATGTTTTTGTACAAGCTGTTTCTTCTTTCATAATTTTTCTCCCATTTCCTTTATGCGCAGAAAGTTTTTTCTAATTATAAAATAGGATAAATTATACTTATTTAGTTTTCAAATTGATTTGCTTTTTAAAATTTAATGCAATGTGATGTAGTTTATGGTGAGACTCAAGTTAGTTTATCCAACTAATGAACCAGTTTTCCCAGCTGATTTTTTGGACCATTGAGTATTTAATATTCCTATCATTCATTTATTCCCCAATTGAGAATAATAACAGCTTCATCATATCTATATTCATACATACTGATTATAATTTGAATGAGCTACTATAACTTTTTTAACCTTATATATGTTATGTATTTTTATGTGGTTGATTTGTTGCCTCTGATGTTTCAGAAACTCGTTAATATATATATAGTCTTGAAACACAGCAGAATTTAAAATTATGGTTCTTTGATTTATTTAGTAAATAACAAGCTTAGTGTAGCCTCATTTCTGTTCTTTATTCACAATATTTTACATTCATGGTTTGTTTTTGAGAGGGAGGAATACCTGTATCTCATGATGTGTGTGTGTGTGTGTGTGTGTGTGTGTGTGTGTGTGTGTGTGTGTGTGTGTAGGTTAGAAGACAACTTTCAGAAGTTGTGCACAACTGCCTTTACCCACTGAGCCCTCTTGTTGGCTTTCATTCTTGTTTGCTTCTCTTTCAGATAGACTCTAAAGTAAATTGACCAGTTTTACAAAAGTCTTCTTTGAGATGTTGTTGCTTTGGGAGAGATTGTATGTTTGTTCAGTTTAGTATTCCCATTAGGAGCATGACAAATGTCTTGGTTAATTTCTCTTGTGGCTATGACAAAATGCCTCATAAGAAGCAATTTAAGCAAGAAAGGCTTTAGTATGACTGACTGTTCAAGGGTACAGTCCATCGCGGTAGGGAAAGCACAGTGGCAGGAGGGTGGTCACTTTTGCAGTCAGAAAGCAGAAAGGGTAGACAGAAAGTTGAGGTTGGGCTATAAAACCTCAAGACCTGCCCTCAGCAGAGATCCAGCTCCTTAAGGTTCTATAACCTTTCCTAGCAGTACTGTCAGCGGGGATCAACTCTGCAAACACGTGAGCCTGTGAGGAACATCTCACATTCAGGCCACCCCACCATATTTCCCTGTTTATTCGTGACTTAAATATGTCTTCTAATCACGGTTGCGCTTTTCTCTACTGAAGGTTTTGGACATTTTGTTAATTCTATGTGTTTTATATTTTTATTTATATCATGAATGACAATCATTTTATTTTGTAGCTGAATCTTATTATTGCATAAACCAATACAATAGTTTTTTATTTTCTATCCAGAATCCTTCTTGAACTTTACAATTAGCCCTTGAGTCCCAACTACTCTAGAAAAAACATTTATTAGTAATTGCAAGCAATAATAATCCACCTTTTCTAATAACTAAAATAAATATCTATATTTCCTATAGGCAGAGATCACGACAGGGAGCACATGTGCCAGGATGCAGGGAGAGGAGATATGAGGGAGAGAATGCTTGGATAAAACACACCCTTCAAGGGCGTTCCCTCACCAGGGACTCGCTTTGCCTAATGAGGCATACCGTCCACGGTTTCTACCACCTACGGCTCACTAAGCTCTGAGTGTCTCCGTAGGGTCACTATTGTAAGGTTGAGCCCTCATTATTTAGGTCCCTCTTGAAGGTCCTGCCTCTAGCTGAGATTCACCAAAGTTTTCAACACAGGAGCATGGGGGAACACTTTTTTTTTTTTTAATCTCTTTGCTTTTTATTTGAAATAGATTTTTTTAAAGCAGTCCTCAGATGTAACAATTCTATTTGTTTCATTTTTCTAATTTATTAAGGTTTTCTCTTCCTTCTTGCATCTTTCCTTAACATTTTCTTAATGTTTGAGCTGACTTTACAATCCATGTATTGCTCTCCATTTGTATGAGGCTTGGATAAGTACATGAGACTGATAATTGTGGTATAGATGACATTTTTCATGTTGTTGTATGTCTCTGACTCATGAAGACTTGATTTCTTCTTTCCCTGAGACTTTTCAGAAGTAACTTCCATCAAGGAGAACTTTGTTTTCATTTACCCAGTACTGTTTTCCCTAACAACTTGTGTGTGATATGGGTCTGCCTGCCTGTGCCTCTTTTTTTTTCTGGGTCCAACATATTAAAAGAAATTTCTTTATTTGTACCTTGGGGAGAATTTCTCAACTAAATTTAGCCAACAATATCTATTTTGACTGTTGTGATTAGCTATTTAGCCTCTACAACCCAGCTTTGGAGAAATTTCTTCAGTTCTCTATATGATACTACATAAAATCCAAAGTCTAATTTTCTAAATATGACATTGACATGCTACTATTTCTAAATAGAAACATAATTACTACATTAAGCCAGTTTCATTCAACTGTATTATTCAAGTTCTATTTGTTCTTTCCTAATTTTTTGGTATACCTCTCTTGTCACATGCATTGAAAGCACGCAGAGATCTTCCTCTAATGTTCTCTTTTCTATAAATATCTTTCTGAGATTTTCATAATTTTTCTAAATTCTGATACAGCATTAAAAACCATATACTTAATTCTTGTTTCAACAAATTAGGATCCTGCTTGAAAGTTTAATTGTTATAGTTCTTCTTTCTATTACTATATATGTGATGAGTGGTGAGCTGAGTACATGTGCTGGCATTTGTGTGGTTGTATTGTGCATATTGGTGCATTGTATACATGTGTGTATGGGTGGCTCAACATTGATATCATTAATAAACCTTGATTGCTCTTCTACCTTATTCTTTTGAGGCTATTTCTAATTAAACCCAGATATTTCCTATAGAGCCAGTTTGGCTAGCCAGATTGCTCTGAAAAATTCCCAGGCTTTGCCTTGAATTGTAAGTGAACCATCACATACCCTCAGAATTCTATGTGGGATCTGGGGATTCAAACTCTGTTTTTTTTTTCCCTTGGCTTTGTAGCAAACACTTCAACCACTGAGCCAACTCTTTAGCCTTAGTCCTTATTTTCAACGTAAATGTATTTTATTACATGGTGTATTTACTACATACGATGCAATACAAAATGTATTTTACTATAGAGTATACTTACTATAAACTATATTTACTACATAGTGAGTATAGTGAACTATATATTCACTAGCTAGTAAATAATAACTGAAAAATACTTTTACATATATTTAGCAAGTTAGTACTAAACTACTCCATGGTGACTTGAAACTTGAGACAAGTGAAACTTGTCTAATAATTTTAAATGACAAACTTTTCATAATTGTAATACATAATTTTACAAATCATATTCTTCAGGGTCTTAAGAAGACCCTTCCTAAGATCAGAAGACCCTTGAACTAATAAGATACATTATATAAGCAATTTCATTGTGAAATATCAAAACTCTTTGCTCTTCTTATCAGCTTTTAGCAGAAGTTCAACTTTATGATGACAAGATATAGAGAAAGTATTCCTTACTTGAAAACAAGTTCTAATATTTTACAGAAGATTTGTGTTGCAGTCAGCCTGCGATATTGATGATAAATGACCATCAAACGGCTTAAGGGAACAAGGGATTTATTCTCTTATGATTTCTGGTTACAGTTCTCAGTCGAGCTTGACAGGAGAGCACGCACCAACACCAGGGCCGAGGGAACTGGCCACACCATCACCACGTAACAGATGAGAGATGGACAATCCTTCCTTGCCAGACCAGCATGTCTGGCCAAGTGAACAGAAGGATATCAACTTTCTCAGTCAGCTTTCAGTATTTTATTCCAGGGCCTAATTCCACCCACCATGGGCTGGGCCTTCCCCATCAGCTAGACAATCTCCTTCAGGTTCGCTCTGAGCTCAACTCAGCCACTAATTCTCCACAAATGTGCCCAAAGCTCAAACCCTCAACAGTCAAGCTGACACCTGTGCTTAACTATGACAATTTGCTTATCAAATTACCTGCATCCACTGAGCCCTCTTCTTTTAGGGCTAGCCTGAGACATCAGCAAACCTGGAGGGGGAGTACTCATTTCAATTCATTGCATTTTTTCAGCCAGGGGTCAAATAGGCAGAGAACCTTAGCTGTAGGTCACTATTCTGAGGATTCATGGATATGTGCAGTCCTCAGTCAGTTGCGGTGAGGACCAGGTCTTCGCAACATGCACAGTTGGAGTCATCTCTCCTTTGCAGCTTCTGGGTCCCTGGGACCCAAAAGAATAACATAAATGCAATAGGTGCATAGAGCTGTCTCCTGGGATCTTTCTCCCACGTGATGGGTAGATTGTTCTATTCTGGGAGATACAAATCACACTTTCCTTCTTTCTGCCTCCCACTCCTCCCAAGAAAATATGATCATTCTTCTGAGAGTGGATCGTGGGGTGTTAAGGGTAGGTAAAAAGTATTTAAAAATGGAAACAGAACTCTAACTCTGGTGGCTTCAAAAGTGTTGTCTGCTATGGAGTTGCTTTGGATTTCTAGTTGGCATAGGCATAGAAAACCTAGGTACTGGATGTTTACTATCTCTTCTTTTTTGATAATTTATAAGAAAGTAGTTCACAAGGCCATTGACCTAGAAGGGGAACTTGCCCTTCAGCTAAGTACTTAGTAATCATTGCATTTGCTTCTGGAAAGTCCCGCTTCACTTGCTCCATCTCTGCTCTGCTTTAGTATAAAAGTAAAATGCAAGCTGAACTCCTGGCTGGAGTACTAAACAGTGATCTTGACTCTAGCCCATGAGTGCATAAAGCTTCTCTCTTCTACCTTTAATTAGCATCTGAGAAATTATTTGAGAGAAATTCCCACAATACATGTGGATAGCTCTTGTCCTAAACAGTCAAGCCATTAGAGCAAGTGAGCAAGGAGGAAGCCAGAAGCTTTACGTGATTGTTTCTTACTTAGCTTTGACGAGTCAGAGTGTCCCAGAGCTGTAGAGACAAAGTCACTCTCAACCGTTCACAGCCAGCTTGATCAGCTAAGATATGCACAGACAAGTGTGATGTTTTTGGAATAAGCTTTCTAGGGGAAGATTAGGGATTCTGGAGAGAAACTGGCACTTGAACTGGGCTCATTAAATAGAGAAAAATTAGAATGTGCCAAAACAGGAAGAATATCATCTGTATAGGGCTTTTCGTGAGGAAGAGGACAGAAGCTGGACTGCCCAGGGTACTGCTGAAAAGACAGTGTTGGGTTCAGAGAGGCCAAGGGACCAGGCTATGGGAAGATCTGTGTCCACCCCCAGATCCTTGCACCTCACTCTCCTGCCAATGAAGAGTTGGCCACTCATCCCATACATTTGCATCTCACTATACAATGACAATGATGCACGCAGTCCCTTTAGTGGTCTGGCATGGCCAGGAATCGCACAGCAGGAGCTCTCAATTGAGATAGCTCCTGTGATAGTGGGATATAGGTGTCAACTTGACAGTTGAGGGCTGAGTGATGGACACAGTTGTGAAGAGGTAGTAGTTAACTCTGAGCAAGTTAGTCCCTGAGCAAGCCTTCAGATAACGTCTAATTCGCAAGAGAAGACTCAGCCAATTGCAGGGCAATGAAATTTTTCCTGGATGTGTGGATAAGCTAAGAGCTGACTCGGGGAGTTCACACACTTCAGCATATCTGGACAGACATGAGTCTGGCAGTGAGGTTTGCTCCTCTCTCAGCAGTCCTATGGATATTGTGTAGTCCTTCTCTTGGCCCCTGATGCTGGTATGAACTCTCTTTCCAAGTTGGACTAAGAAATGTAGCTGGACGATTATAAGCTAGAATAAAGCCTCTTGTTTCCCTTAAGCCATTTGGTTGTGAATTTGTCGGCAACACGCAGAGTAATTGTGACAACTCGTCTATGGAAGTTTCTCTAACACATCTGATGAACAGTTCTACACCCAGCCTTATGAGGAAAGATTTTCACATAACACCTTTATCTCATCCACATTAGAACATATTTTAAAACATATGCAGATATATCAAAACATCTGAAGCTGTATCTAGTGTTTGCCCAACAAAGTAATTGATTGCCATGTGTGCTGAATTACATGAAGCATTCTTTGAGCACCTAAAAATAATGTTTGGTGTTTCTTCAGACATCTTTTCACTTCTGCTGATATCTGCCGCGGCTCTCACGATTTTCATTCTGTTTTCTGACTTCCAAGACATATACCACGGGATGGAGGTGAGTGTGATTTATATGCACATCTGTTAAGGCTCAGTTACGCTATGGGTTGTATTTGCATGGCAACTTCTACATCGGTTATGACTGTTTTCTTTCTGATACTTATGCTGAAACTATTTGCAATTTCAAGAAAAGAACATGATGTTTCTGTATCTCACGTGCATTCTTATATTGTTAATGGCATCACTTAGCTACATTTATCTTGCTCATACCTAATAAAATGTCAGAATGATTTGGTCTACCACACTTTACTGATATAATAAAATTAATGAACTGGTATAATAATTGATTCTCCAAGTTTAAATTTTTAAAATAGAATAGCATAAATCCTTTAGAATGTAGTAGTAGAAGAAAATGTTTGGGCCAATCATGATGTATCTAGACATTGACTAGTTTTACATGAATGGATGTCATTTGATTCAGGACAAACTAGCCTAAAATTAAATTCATCAAGAAGTTATTGAACCCATTCTCCAGACAAACCATGTCAGAGGTGTGAGGAAAAGGGAGGGATTGGTCCCTGCCTTCATATCACTATTTTCTGAAGTTGAATCATTCTTCAGTGAAGCATATTGTGGGTAACTGATGTCGCCATGCTTGAAGGGAGTGTGAAGGTGGAATGTTTAAGAATGTAGGACAGAGCTCTCAGTGTCTCAATCATGGAAGGATGTCAACCTGGAGGTCTAAACACCCACACTGGATCTCCTTACACAGGAAGTAGGATTATTTCTTACCAAGAGAGCCAACTCCACAGGAAGGGTTAAAAGAGTTTCTTTTGTCCCAACAATGCAGAGAATGTGTGGGGGCAGGAATGAAAACCCCAAGCAAGGCTTGCATTACAAAGGGGCTAGAGGAGTCTTTAAAACAGACAGGTCAGTGGAATGTAGGAACAAGATGACTAAAGGAAGCGTGAATGACTTGGTGATAAAGCAGTGGGGAGACACTGAGGGTGTTATCAACATTTGAAACAGCTGGTTATGTGATGTCAGGAAGGCTGCATGTGAGTGCAGAGGGGCAATGAGAGGCTGCCAGAAAATGAAATTCAGACCATTCATTCATATACTAAACATTACAGAGTTCCAGAATGTGCTTGGAGCAGGAGTACAAGATGAGTAAGATGTGGTCAGTTGTTGAGAAGCTGAGAAGAAAGCTGTGTTCTAGAAAATAATTCCAAATCAAGTGCTTTCCAGAACAGGGCTGGTAAAGGGCCTTGACAGATCTGGTTGGCAGCAGCTTCTGACCCGAGTGGGCCAAGGTTATGACCTGCTTTCTCCCATCCTCCCTGTACCCCGTATGCATGCATGGAAATCATGGAGAAGCTATCTCCACTTGGGGACAATAGACGATTATGTTGAATTAGCCCATACCATGATGCTGATGAGAATTTAGGGTGAGTAATTAGATGTAGGGAAAGGCATAGTTATAAATCTCACATCTCTTCAATCTCACACACAGACATCCATCCAGATTCTATTCCATAAATCAGAAAAGGCATGTGAAGGGAGCCACTTGCACTGTGGGTGTATTTATTTTCTACCAAGATAGACTTGCTCTTTTGTCAATGCCTGAGATCTTACCCAAGTGTCAATCTTACCAGGCGAAAAATATTAATTCAAATACACTTGTCTTAAGAGAATTAGAAGCAGTAAAATTAGCAAACAAATTCTTTAATCCTGTGTGCCCTTTCCTGTGTTTTAAATTACAAATGAAAAGAGTCACCTATGCTCCAAAGTCTCCTCTGCCACGCTCTGCCATCCAAGGCACTGTCATCAGCTGTGGAGGGAACACAGGTGAGTGTCCGTTCTTGTTTGGATGCTGGTTCCAGCAATGAGTCCCTGAGTTTGAGTCCGTCCTTAAGCAAGACACTAACCTTCAGTGTTTTCAGTGGCAAAGCAGAGAAAACAATACCCACCAATCCTCCAAACAAAGAGATATCACAAACACATTAAGTGCGATAGAATGAAGAGGATTGAGAGTGTGTTTTTTCAGAGTTTGAGGTGTGCATCATGGTGGTTTTTCTCTTCCGGCAGTTCATTCCCACCATCACATCATGGAGACTTTCAATTTTGCTAGCAGCCTTTGTCCAATTCTGCGTGGCCTTCTTTATAGAGGTAATTTCTGCTCTTAGCATCTTTTTTTGGGGGAGGGGGAAGGTACAAATCGAGGGGCTTGTTCTCATCATATGCTCCTGTCTTAGAACACAGACTTCAGTCTCTCCAGTGGCAGTAATTAATATGTTTTCAGAAACCGCGTGAGATCTTTGGGAGGAATGCTCTGGAGGAAATTTTGAAATTCTTCGAAGGCCGCTGGGAAATGTCGCTGGTACCTTTCCTCCATAAAAAGCAAATGTCGAGTCAACGCTAATGCTTGTCACAGAGAAGCAGCTTTCACTTCTCTAATAGTCTCAGTCCTCCAGGAGAGCGAGGACAGGTGACCCGAGGCCGCTGTGGAGACAGGGAGAGGCGTGCTCCTGAGGAACGCTTCCCTAATCAGAGGAGAAGGGCAGCCACTGTTCATTCTCATCAACTGGGACCTGGAAGGTTGTCCCCGGAGCTTTCTTGTCTGCTCAGTGTCACTAAGTGGCTGCACCTGCTCGGAAAAAGGCTGGGGTGCTGCCTTTTAAAGGAAAAGTTAAAAAGAAATCATCTAGGTCCCTTGGGAAGAGGGATCAGGCTTCCTACATAAGAAATTTAATTCAGGAATTTCAATGTTTAGACTATATGGAAAACAACTTCCTAAAAGGAGAAAGAAAAATTAAAAACCTTACATATATGAAGATGTTCATGATAGTGTTATCTGCAGTGGCAAGATGTGATCCAAACAGCGTTTTTAAATATTGATACTGCATTTTGATGAGATCTTATCATTGGGGCTGCAGTTTAGTGGGAAAAGCACTTGCTGTGCAAATGTGAGAACTAGAGTTCAGATGCCCATCTGACATTAATGTGGGTGATGGGGATCTGAACTCTAGTTCTCACATTTGCACAGCAAATCACCCACATTAATGTCAGATGGGCATAGTGACCTACCTGCCTATAATCCTGGCAGCATGGAGATACATTTGAGGGATGTCCCAGGGCAAGCCGACTAGTTAGACTACCTAAATTAGTATGCTTTGAGTTCAGCAAGAGACGTAGATTCCATATATTGGGGAGAAACTGAGAAAGACACTCCATAAGCCCCTCTTGGCTTCCACGCACATGCAACATGCACCTGCATACACATATAATCATACATATATGCACACAGACACATACAAAAAAGGTTAAAAAATGCCATAACTACTAAAGATAATTAGTAACATGGCTGTAGTTTTGCCCTTACTGTAATAAAATATTTAAAAATATATAGTACATAAAAATTCTTTATGACAGACATTCTAGTGTAAACAAAAGTAGAATACAAAACTGGAACAATTCTGTTTTTATAAATGTGTAAAAATTGTATACACAAAGAGATGGGAATTTTAAAAAGTGGGACATGGAAAGTATTTGATGGATACTACCTACTTTCAAAAATGTCACATCAATACTTGGTACTTCACAGGCGGCAGACCCAGGATCAGGACTGATAGCTTTTTTGCCTCCCCTCCTCTCCCTTCCTTTCTCTTCCACTTCTTTCCTCTTTTCTTTTCCTGGTATGTTATATATTCTGTTATATTTTCAGTCTTATTAAAAAAATTCTAAGTGAACTATTATTGAGATTTACCCAGGAAATCTGTAGAAATAACAAAGCACATGCTTTTGGCGGATTTCTGTGGAGGGAAGAAGTCTCTGTTTCCTGGGAAGGATTAAGGATTAAGGACACGACGGCAGCAGCAAAAGCAGCAGCAGTCACAGATAGAAGCCTGGTCGCAGACTACAGAGCGACCTGGCTGCAGAGGTTCACTTGCACGAGCATGGCAGTTTCATGACCTTTCCTACCTGGTTTTACAGGATGCCATCCTTCAAAACCGAGAGCTTTGGCTGTTGATCAAGAAAGACTTTGGATTCTACTCAAAAAGTCAGTATAGGATCTGGCAGAAGAAGCTGGCAGAAGACTCTACGTGGCCTCCCATAAACAAGACAGATTATGCAAGCGATGGCAAAAATGGTTTCTACATCAACAGAGGCTATGAAAGCCCTGAACAGTTTCCCAGAGAAAAACTCAAGCTGGGAGGGCAAACCACAGAACAACATTTTTGGACCAGACTGTGATGGAATTGTGTGTGTATAACTGCATCATCTTGCATCCTCCAACTAAAACATGGAGAGGTAAAAATGGTATGTCCTTATCTATTCTTTCTCCATCCACACATTCAAGCACGTTCTTCAATATACCGAGCCTTGCAACAAAAGTCCTTACATTGACCAGTTGTGATATCTCCTTTACCATCAAGAAAAACAACACAGTCTTGGGTTGCCTTTTTAATAAATGTTATTGATATGCTATTATTTAAAATGCATACCTATTGCAGCAGTGGAATTGGAACCATGGGCATCAATAGGAGAAAGAAATTCAGAGAAATCATTTGGCTTATCAAAATTTTACCCGGATATTAATTAGTGGCAATGCTCTTGATCCTTGCATTTGCTTGTGAAGCACGTTTATGTACATCTCTTTTACCAAGGACCATGGAATTCCTTTCGTTTTGCTTTAATTTTTGTGTGCTATAATTTTAACCGAGGAAGAAGAACTGATATTTACTTCAGAGAATTCCAACCTAGTTGTAGAATAAGTCAGAGTTATGCGGACTTGCAGGCTGATAGAAATATGTGGTGTTTATAATCACAAGCAGGCACAGTTAACACCTAAGCAAACCACAGTCAAGGTTTGAAATTCCAAAAGTATATTGCATTGGGACCACTGAGGTAGAAAGTCTAGATTAGATCAAAAAGCTAATGTGATACTGTTAAAATGTGATCTTCACTTTAAAAGGTAGGATACCTTTATTACTCGTCATTAATACTTGGAAAATGCAACTTCTAACTCTAAAACTGAACCAAACTGACCTCATCCTGTTCCTCTTAAAAACCAATCCTGGGAGGAGGGAATGATAGTGATTTTATCTACAGCATGATAATTCTCAAGCTACTAGATGATATATTTCATCCTTTAAATTATCTGAACATTTTACATGCATAATGAAGACTGCAAAGAGTATGTATCCTTCACAACTATATTTTTCACACTGCTACCTTTAATATATATCACCTTTGCTGTGTACTTGAGAGGGAATTTAATATCTTGAACATTTTAAATTACCTACTAGGTTTTCATAGAATAATAAATCTAATTTTGCAAACTTAACAGCTTTTCCACATATCACAAGTAATTAGTTAACAAGTCAAATCCCACAAACGTCAAAGAAACCTGGTATGTGGCATTTTTTCTCTGGACAGAACACATTGCCACTTTAGACTTTGCTTCTAATAGCTATGGAAACAAAAGAAGAACAATATACTGGAAAGTCAGGCCTTGAATGCTAACCTGAGGGGTGAGAATGAGCTCTGTCTCTATGCGTAGTAACAGTCTCCAATCTGAGGAAACATTTCATCCTGTGAGAAGGCTCATTAAGTCTCAAGAAGTTCCTGAAAATAACAAGATTCAGAGAGGCCCCTCCCCAAGGAGAAGGGGGCATAAACAGCTGCTGTGGGAGGAGGCAGTTTGATAGTAGCTGCAAGATAAGTCTGCAGATCTCCAGGAAGCAGTCTTTGGAGTTGTCACCACGTGGGCTTCTCAATGATGTAGATTCCTTTAAGTTGTCCTACTCCTGTAAGTAACCCTTACTCATACTCCTGAGAGTAACTCCAATAAAGTAATTGGTTTGTCAAATTGGACTTTGGTATAATTGTTATTTTGGTCTGTCGTGAGATTCCTTTCTGGGTACAAAGGAGTGTGTGTGTGTGTGTGTGTGTGTGAGAGAGAGAGAGAGAGAGAGAGAGAGATCTCCCCGTGTAAAGTGTTACACAACAGGGTCTATGTCACAATGTTTGCAACATTTTAGCACTCCATGGCTGTCAATGACATTATAGGCATTGTTACTCACACCAACAGCATGGACACACAGATGTTTGAAACACTCTTATATTTTTGTTTGCCCAAAAGCTTTTCTTTTGTCCTTGGCTCTTTGGAAAGTGATATTTTTCCAAATGTGTCTAATGTAGCAGATGCTAAGATCAGTATTCATTGTCTACTTGACTAGATTTAGAATCACCAGAGGGAGACACTTCTGGAATGTCTGTGAGGATATTTCCAGAAAGCTTCAATAGAGAAGGGGAAACTTGCCCAAAATGGCTGATGTCCCAGATAGGGTGAAAAGTATCAGGATTGCCAACGTGCCAGATGCCTCATCCCTCAGCTTGACCTGCCTAAATGGACCGACTGTGGCCCTCTTACACTAAGTCAGATCAATCTTTGTTCTTTAAGTTGCTTTTGCCTGGTATTTGGTTACAGCAAAGAGAAAAGCAAATAATACAGAGACTAAACAAAGCAAGATACAGAGGCATTTCAAAAGGAGCATTTAAGTTATCATTAAGAAATCAAAGCAACCTAAAAAAACAATCAGCCCAGGTACTTTGAGTTGGCAATGCTAGTCAGTAATTTGACTTTTGGAATGAAAACACTAAATTCACATAGAAAGACTATTAGATATCACAATCATAATACACACACACATACATAGACATATATGTGCATATAAGGACATATAAACCTATGTATATATATATATGCACATGGATACACACATGCATGCGCATGAAAACACACATATACACAATATGCACATATACATGCATATACGTGCAAATATACATATGTATACATAAGCATGCATGCACACACATGTGCACATTATATATGCATATGTGTGCAAATAAACACACATGCATACACACATATGCACATGAATATGCATACGCACATGCATGTATACATACACAAACACACATATACATATACACAGAATCTCTCACATAGGCACACATAGACACATGTATAAATATGCAAACATACATATGCACACATACATATATATTTTGCCTGATTCGATAAAGATACAGCCTTTTTTCTCAGTTTTATCCACAACCAATTAACTATGGGGAATGATCTTCATTTTACATTTCTGTTTTGGAACATGCCAAAATCGAATTCCACACCCTACTGCTAAATATTTGCTAATAGCAAGTTGTGTAAATTGCATGGCTAACTATCACCACAGGGAAATAAGCCCCATTGTCTTGAGCTGCCCACTCCATGGAAGGTCATTTCATTGTTAAAACTGTATACATTTCTGACATGAAAAGGAACCAACCCTGGGGCTGGAGAAGTGGCTCAGGGGTTAAGCCTCTGCCTTGCAGGCAGAAGGTCCTGAGTTTGGATCCTAGACCCCACATATAGACGCAGGGTGGAAAGGGGGGAGGGCAGCCTGCGTTTCTAGTCCTGGTAGGGCGGAGCCTGTGAATCCCTGGGCAGAGTAAACAAAATGGAGGCGTCCATGGTGGTTCCCGAATTTGCCCGTGGTTCTACACACACACACACACACACACACACACACACACACACACACACCCTTGAATAAATAAAAAAAGAAGAGGATCTTTAAAAAAAAAACCCTCAGCTGTTAAAAAAAAAAAGAAAAAAAGAAAAGGAACCAACCCATCAGTTAAAAAGTTTAAAAAGAATTTTTGATATTTCTTTCCATAGCTATGTCTGTAGTCTGGAGACTCCTCTCCAGAGTTCTCTAGAAAGATTGGACCCGAGGCTCTAGCATGTTATGGGTTCTGAATCCTGGCCAGGTGGTGTGACTCCGACAAATCCAAGCTTCCTGCTATGATCTGACATGCCTTACTGAGAAGTCAGCACACCAAGGGGAAGAAACACAAGCTGCTGGTCATCTAGATGGGATGATTCCAGGAAAGTGCTCAGTGTGATTGTAATTGACTGTTCAGGAACAGAGACCTGAGCTTAGGAAAAAAAGATGTTTCTCATGGAGAAAGAGCGGGTTTGTGAGAAAGAATACTTTAAGAAAAAAAGGAGAAAAGCGGATAAGGTCTCTGCTGGCTGGGAGGATAGCCCCCATACTCACTTCTGAAATCCCTATTCATGATCCTTGATGGGCTTGTTGAGCATTTTTGGCCCCAAATAAAAATCTAAATTAGTTTAATAAGTATGAGACTTTCATTGAGTCTTATGCTTAGTTTGCATGCTCTTTTCTTTGACCACCATCTACTCCATATATACTGGCATATGTTTCTTCATCGGACAGCACATTTTTTGATAATGTCACAAAAAAATGACAGGATGGGGTCTATAGGGTAGTGTCACGATGTCTAGTGCAGTATTAGTGCACAGAGACTTGCATCCCATCTTTTCCAGAGAGATGCCACCAAGAATTTCACAGGATTGGTTTTAAAAAGTAGGTTGTTTAATACAACACATGATCATAAAATGCAAGAATAAAATCCTGTCTTTCCTCAATTTATAATGGAAGTCTTAAAAAGCAACATTCATTATTGCTTTCTAAATATGGCCCTTCACATCGATATCGAATGATCTTATGCCAAGGTTCAAAGCTCAGACCATAGAACTACTACCAAGTCTAAAGAGAACAATGCTTAAGAAGTACAGATCATTCTTGTTCATTATTCACCCTTGACAGGTGAGTAGAATCCAGGGAAATCATCTGTGTCTGAAAGCAGAGACAAAAGCCTCTCCTATCCTCTTGCAACCTGCACAAACATGGGTACAAACGAAAGGGGTCTTTCACAAATGCTGAGATCTCTGAGCTGCCTAACCAAATACTGGATATTCTGATAAGGAACACAAATTTGCCTAACCAAATACTGGATATTCTGACAAGAAGAGGAACACAAATTTAGGTGTCAACCCTAACAATTGTCTTTCAAAATAATATACAAATGCTTCTGGGTACCTCTAGCAAACAGCTGTCCTTAGGGAAAAGGGAAACATATTTATAGTAGCAGATAAAAGGTGATATTGGTTGTGTTAAGATCCTCTGCTGGCTTATTCAAAAGGCTACTGCTTTTTGTTCAAGATACGACAGCAAATCTATACTAGTAAAGTAAAAATTTCCCTTGGCTCCATGATAAAATCAGTAAGCAATTTATTAGAGTCTGCCGTCCATCATCAGGGTTTGTAGCAATAATGATGCATTCAAAATAAGATCATCCCGGTGCCTTTCTTTTTCCTCTTCTCTGATTCCTTCAATTCCTCAATCTCTTCCATAAATTCTTAGAAGAATTTTGTTCTTTGTCTTTTTAGAAACAAGCCCAGGAGTGAGAAGACATCAATAGCAGTTGCCACCAAGCCGATGGTACTTACTGCCCGGTTAGCCTAAAAGGAAACAAGACACGAAGCAATGCATCTTATTCTGAGGTTGTCTCAGGCTCCTAGTAAAGCTGTAGTTTGTTTCCCAAGCTGAAGAATGATTCTAATGTACAATGACGACACTTAAAGTTCAATGCCAAAGTCAAAATTAGAATGAAGAATATGAGGAATAAAGTTAACACTCTTTTAATCATGCAAAGGATATAGCTGACTACACATAGTCTTACATTCCTGGTACCTGTGAAGCACCTGACAGTGAATCACCTCCTTGGGAACACAGATTGTGCTGGTCCGTGTAACTCACTGGTGAGGCAGGGAGCACTCCACCCACTCCGCACATGTTGGGAGGTTACGTGCAGGTGCTCTATACAGTGTCATTACCACCAAGACATTTAAAGATGAGCCAGCCCTCGAAAGCCATGCTCTTCTCCAGCAGTCTCTACCTAGCTGTACGCACTTTGTTAGTTTGGATCTGTACCAAGGTGAGAGGTGAGTGAATGAGTGTGTGTGTGTGTGTGTGTGTGTGTGTGTGTGTGTGTGTGTGTGTGTGTGTGTGTTTCTCCAACCAATGATGCCTGTTAGTCAAGCAGTCGAGGGATGTGCTCTGAGCTAAATACCTAATAAGCTCTTATTTGGTAGACACAGTTTCTGTTCCGATAAACACTCTTCAAGGAAAGTCAATACTAGCCAATGATCATGTCAAATTAATTCTCATACAGACAAAGTGAAATAGGCCATGCCCAAGTTCAATTGTCCATAAAAGAGTTTAGACATTTATAGTTTTAGGGGTATTAATCATCATCGTGATGATGAACTAATGAATATTCATGGCTTTTGTGGTACTCAACTGATATTTGGCTTGCATCCTCATGGATTTAAATGCAATTTTATGACACAAAGGTCACATTCAGATGCTTCAGAGTAATCCAGAAAACATTTACTCTCTGGAATTTAAGAGTCAGGGCTTTCAAATAAAGCAAAACATTTTTCTTAAATGACCAAGGACCAGCGTAAGAGCTGGAAACCTGACCTAGGTCACAGTTGAGCACTTTCCCTGTGGCACCCACAGGCTTCCAACACTAAGCAGGCCACCCACATACTCCTGAGACACAGTACTGTCCCTACCCATACTGTTTCTTCCTGTTAGGAATATGCAGCATGGACCTAGACCGAGATGCGAGTATAGCAGTCAGTATATTGTATTCACTCTGTTGTTCTAGCCTGCAGTCTGCAGGCACATAGACCACAACAGTGACTTCCTGCCTCTGCTCCAATCCTATTGCTGGGGAGAATGATACTGCCACACGACTTGGTTCGCGCCTCACAAATCCCTCTTTCATCTATAATTTCATTTATCTGGTTGCTTTCTATTTGCATCATTTGTATCTTTTAATTCATCCCCCTCAATTACTCTCAGGAGAGAAGCGGGGCTCCCACATAGCATGGAGGTTGGGGGGTGTGTGGGAAAAGGTGGCATACAGGAAAATATTTCAAAGAGAATACCATTCTGATCATCAGTCAGGATCAAGGTTACAAATCAAGCCCAGAAGGTCTGCAAATAGGTGGGGGCTGGAGAGATGGCTCAGGGGTTGAGACTCTGCCTTGCAAGCAGAAGATCTTGAGTTTGGATTCCAGGTCCCACGTAAAAACACCAGGCAGAAATGATGGCAGTCTGCACTTCTGGCCCTGGTAGGCAGAGCCTAGGAAATCCCAGAATAAAGCAAAAAAGAGGTAGAAGCAATCCAGGATGATTCCAAAAGTCACCCTTGTCCTCCACAGGGACACACAGTGCCCTCTGATACCCCCCCACACACAATGAGAGGCTCCAGCTCTAAAGAGAGGATCTTGTGGAGAGAAGCTGGTCCTACCCAGGTGCAAGCCTGGCTTTATAGGTGTCTTTCAACCACAAAATTCATAAGACAATGAAGAAACCTCAGAAATGTAAGGAGTTTAGGAAGGGGATGTATGACTTGACCTAGTAAGATGCCATTATAATAAAGTCGCTTCCACAGTGCATACAGTTTCCCAAATTCTCAGTGCCCACTGGCTTATCTCGTTCTAGAAAATAAAATTCCAAGCAAATGGAAGAACTGTCTGCACTGTGGCTAATGGAATCTGATGGGCAGGACTGTAACACCGCACGATGCTCCTGATGAACACACATAGGAACTTTTACTTTGTGGCTTGTGCAGGATGATAACATTGCCGACCTGACTTATCTTTTGTAAACTTTCTGTCCACGGGTCACAATGAAAGCCTATTCTGAGGGTCTGTGTCAACCCAGGGACACGTTAGCTGACCCTGGAGTGGCTGACAACAGACATCAGTAGGCAGAGTCATGGTCCCTTTTCTGAGGGTCATCTACAGTGTACACTGCAGGACAGGGCATATTGATGGGTTGACCTGTCTAGGTTATTAAAAGGTAGCATCATGTATAAAGTAACAAACATGTTTCAGGAAATTGTTTGAAATGTAATAGTGAAAATATTATTTGTAAAAATTTTGAAAACCCACAAGAAAGATAAGCTACAAGCTAGGGAAAAACATTCACAAAAGAAAATTTTTTGAACTCTATATCAACCACTTAGAACTAGGCCAGACTAATCTCTCCCCATCCTGAAGCTCAGGGAAATTTCGGAAGAAGGGGCGGTAAGATTGTAAGAGCAAAAGGATGGGAGGAGCAATGATTTGCAAGATACTCCACACAAGTTAGGGCCGAAGCAACTACAATTGGACTTTGCATGCCCTGCGCAATGTCCAACACACTATTGACCTCACAAAGTCTAGCATCTGCTAAAGGCACCAAGATCCTTGGAGACAAGGGATTGACAGCCACAGTAGTTTTCCTATGCTTAAGGGGAGCACAGGAAAGGGTTCAGGGAAATACAACTGGGTCCTTGTACGTCATCAGAGAGGAGGGCCCAGAGGAGAGTCAGGGATGCATATTAAAGGACTCTGGGAATTGGGGGGGGCACTGGGGGATGGGGCAGGAGGGGGGAGGGGAGGGAGGCAGGGGGTTCGGGGGGGGGGAGGAGAAGGGAGGGAGGGAAGTGGTGTACCTATTAAGTTTGTATGAGCAGAAATAATAATAAAAAATGTTTTAAAAAAAAAAGAAAATTCTTTGAAAGAAAGAAAATTCTTCCCAGGTAAGGGCAAGAATAGTAATGGGCAAGTTAGTTGGGATTTGGCTATAAGTGACTCATCTACAACATACAAAAAAATTTTAATACAGTAATAATACTGTAAGCCAGGCTAAGAATGGATGAATGAATAAGATAATAGGTACTAATGGGTAACAAACTACTAATGTTTTGTTTTATGGATGTAATATCAAACTGCCTTCTAAATGCAATTATATCCACAGATCAGTGCAACTCCTGGCCATTGATGAGAAGCTTCCTTTTGTAATGGAAGGTGTCTAATACAGAGAATCAGAACTGGCAGAATGCTGAGAATAAGTGACTGTAGAGTGCTCAGTTCTAAACAAAACCACTAAATCATCCCCTATCCCAAGGCTCAGGGGATATCTTGAAAGAGAGAGAGGGTAGGGAGGGGTCCTGCCAGACAGTATCTTCTGGGCATGTCACAGTTGCTACACCCATGAACTCACTGCAATTGGGTTTACTTCCACAAGATTTGCATAAAATCTGTTCTGTCAACATTTCATCATGGACTGGATAACACCTCACTGAGAGACTATTAAAAGCTGATGCTGGCTGTGGAAAAAAGAACTACTTTTTCCAGTGGTATATCCATTGATAAATCAGCAACACTTCAGCAAGTGCTCAGACACATGATAACGAAGGCAACCCTGATGAACGTTAATGTGAGAGAGAGAAAGAGAGAGAGAGAAGAGAAGAGAAGAGAAGAGAAGAGAAGAGAAGAGAAGAGAAGAGAAGAGAAGAGAAGAGAAGAGAAGAGAAGAGAAGAGAAGGGATGAGGGAAAAGAAAGGGAGAAAGAAAGGGAAGAGAAGGAATGGGGGAAGGGAAGGGAAGGGGAGGGGAGGGGACGGGAGGGGAGGGGAGGGGAGGGGAGGGGAGAGGAGAGGAGAGGAGAGGAGAGGAGAAGAAAGGAGAGGAGGGGAGGGAAAAATGAAACAGGAGGGAGTATAGATGGGAGAAAGAAACTTATTTTCAATGGAAGAAATAGGGGATGGAATTAGGTCATATGAAGTGAAAAGGACTTCAACTCATATTCATTTATGAAACTGATGAAGAATAAATAATTTTTAAAAGTTAGTGGAAAAAATAAGCACCAATTGGGAATCAGGCAAATAGTGCTAAATAATGCATCACCAAAGACACATAAAAAGCCATCATATATCATATGTAACTAGACAGCCATGAGTTAACAATAATGAGAGGCCGGGGAACAACCCTGAGTAGAGGCACTTGCTGGGCAAGCATGAAGATGTGACAAGGCGTGTAAAAAGTGAAGTCTATCATGAGTGTGTAATCCCAGCTCATCTACAGGAACGTGGGCGACAGAGAAAAGATCCCAAGAAACTCAGGAAAAAAAACCAACAACAAAGAAACCCTGTGTCAAACAAGAGGGAAGACAAGAACTGACAACCAAAGTTGTCCCTTGACTTCCACATGTGTACCATGGTATGTGCATGCCCTCGTACACATATAAATGTGCTCATCTACACATAAACACATAGCAATACAATAAAGGTATATACACACCATTACAAACTATAAGAATAACTTAAATGCAGAATTCTGACATCATCAAATACTGATGAGAATGTGGAGCAAAAGGAATTTTCATTCACTGCTGATGGGAATCCAAGAATGGGAATCCAGAAGGTTACACATTAACTTGATTCCAACTATTTGGCATTCAATGAAGACAAAAGCACGCAGAGTTAAAAATAAATCAGACGCCCAGTCCCAGGGTCTACAGTGTAGATCTGATTAAGCAGACAGCAGAAAAATTTAAGTACGGGGAAACTGCTATTACAATGGTAGATATGCCATTATAAACTTGTCTGAATTCACATAATGTACAACACAAAAAGAATAAATCCCAATGTAAACCACAAAGGATGTTGGTTCACCAATTTCTTAGAAATACATCCTACTGATACAATATTGATGGGGGAGATCCTGTACAGGAATGAAGCAGAGAACTGCTACACAGAGCGAATGTGATGTAATTCTAAAAACTGCTTTAAAATAGTATTTAATTTAGTTAAACTAGAGAAAAGCAAAAGGAGAGGAAAGATGAGATCATAATCCTTCTCATCAATCATTTCTATACACTTGAAAATTGATTTCCCAAGAAAACATGTCTAAACATCAAGGTTAAGGTTGTGACAAAGCAAAAGCACTTCTGTCATGTCACACAGGAATCATGATGAGACAGTGTGGAGTAGCAGGACATGCACGTCAAAGCCTCACCTCCATCCTGTCACAAACTTTCTCTAACTAGACCCCGACTAACTGCCACTGCTTCCCTTAGTGCCATGAAATTCCAAATCCATCAGTGAATGAACTCATTCACTAAGCCAAAGAGCGCATGATCCAGTTACTTCTCAGCAGTGAGAGCCATCGGCTGGGGACCAAGCCGTTGGAGCCTTCGGGAAATACTCCAACCCTAAGCATAGCAATCTGTTCATTAGGACCAATGACATGTGATTTAGTGTGACTTAGATAACTCCTATAACCTTAAGACAATAACTACAGGGTTTACTAAAAACATAAACAGTGCACTGAAGGTCATCAGTAAGTGAGAAAGATGGGGTGCTGGCACGTGAGATTCATCAGTCTGACTTGGCACCATCTACACCAGGAGCTGCTGGAGACAAAGTCTATGGATTATTGAGGAATCATTGTTCATGGGGTTTAACAATTTATATAAAATTATAAAAATGGGGAATTGTAAGTTATAGCTAAAGCAAGATGATGATTTTAATCCATTTAAAAAATATTTTGAAAGAGAGGTGTGTGTGTGTGTGTGTGTGTGTGTGTGTGTGTGAGTGCGTGCGTGTGTGGGGGGGGTGCTGCATTTCCCTTTGAAGAACCAACGGTGACTTCGGAAATCATCCTGGGTTATTTCTACCTCCTTTTTGCTTCGCTCTGGGATTTCCCAGTTTCTCTCCACCAGGGTCAGAAAGTGCAGGCTGCCACTTTTTCTGCCTGGCATTCTATGTGGGACCTGGGATTCAAACTTAGGCCCTTCTGCTTGTGAGGCAGAGTCTTAACCCCTGAGTCATCTCTCTAGCCCTTTAATCCCTTTTTTTTTTAAAGAGTTCTTTTTAAATTTTTTTATTACTTATTCAATTGTGTGTGTGTGTGCGGTGTGTGTGTGTGTGTGTGTGTGTGTGTGTGTGTGTGTGTGTGTGTGTATGTGTAGAACCACGGGCAAATTCAGGGACCACCATGGACGCCTCCACCTCCTCCTTGTTTACTCTGCCTGGTGATTCACAGACTCCGCCCTACCAGGACCAAAAACGCAGGCCGCCGCTTCGGCCCGGCGTCTATACATGGGGTCTAGGATCCCAACTCAGGACCTTTAATCCCTTTTATTGAACCTCATTTTTCGTTTTATTAAAGCACTGTCAGTATGCTTCAATTTAAAAAGTTGTAGGGGCTGGAGAGGTGGCTCAGGAGTTAAGCCTCTGCCTTGCAGGCAGAAGGTCCTGAGTTCTAATCCTAGACCCCACCTGTAGACGCTGGACCGAAGCAGGGGCAGCCTGAGTTTCTGGTCCTGGTAGGGAGGAGCCTGTGAATCCCGGAGCAGAGTAAACAAGGAGGTGGTGGAGGCGGTCCATGGTGGTCCCTGAATTTGCCCGTGGTTCTACACACACACGCACACACACACGCACACACGCATACACGCACACATGCACAATTGAATAAATAAAAAAAAGTTGCAGATATTTAATGTATGCAATCTGATGGCTGTACATATTTAATGTATACAACTTGATATGTCTGACAATCAATGTCAAACACTTACCGTCACCTTCTAAACTTTCTTCTCAGTACTGGTTTTGTTGCTATTTTGGTTGAAGTTTTTATTATTTGTTACTTGGTTGATTTACTCTTGTAATTTTTTTTTCCTTTTTTCATAAGAGCACTTAAATCTAAGTTCTACCCTCTTGGAAAAAGTTTCAGTACACAATACTTGCAAACATTTAAAAAAAATGACTTTCTGAGTATAGTGAACAACCTCATCTTTAACAAAGAAGCATGTGGAACCCATTCCTACCAAGGATTTTGGATGTAGCCTCTGGCTTCTGGCTCAAAAGAATGTACTATTGTGAACAACAGAACATTCTCTGTGCTAATGCATTTCCTACTGACGGCAAATTCCCGATTCAATTATTTCCTACTGCAAATAGACTTATCCTCTCGTTGCATTCCACACTCCACTCTTTTCAACTTTTGCAAGAAAACTTGAACTTCATTTCTTCGCAATTTCCATAATGGATATACCATTCCAAGGCACCAGGAACCTCGAATAAGTAAGTCAGAGGTATTAAAATAGTGTTAAACTTTTGTGGTATTACTCTTTGAATGTTAGTCTCTTCTGTAAAGTTTTTAGCTTTCTGAACTTAAAAAGCAATGGAGTTGCTCTTTGGAATATTTACTTTGAAAATTAACACTTTTGTATGAATGCTGGATGAAGAGGACTTCCTCTTCTAATAGTCTTACATACTCATGCTCTTACACCACCTTAACTATCTTTGGGCTAAATGTCAGTGCTGGAATTGAACTGTAGGCGTAAGTGCAGGCTGGGAAGGGCTAGTGCAGTAAGATGTGATTAGCTGGGATTCCACTATAATGCTACAAAATATCACAGGCTTACAAGATTGTAAGATACTCAGAAGTCAGTTAGGATACTACAAGCCATCTAGAAACTCAATGAATCAAAATTCTACTTAAAATCACAACATTTCATTGAAAACTCATAGTACAAGGAAATGGGGGAAAATGGCAAACTTTTCAGGATCTGTCATTGGTCGGCCTCCATTTCCCACTGGAAAGGAACTAACTCTCATTGTCTCTCTTCTCAGCATGCGAAGCTTTTGATCTGAGATTACTGTATGGTAGAGGAACAGGGAAAACTTGAAGAATGGAAAACACTAAAACCGCCAAAAGCTGTAGCCTTGACTCTATATCAAGTCCCGTCCAGACCCAAATTCGAAATATCCACTCTTTAGTCTCTTTGGTCACTCACTGCAAAACCTAAGAAGTCACTTTTCTTCTCCTCCTTCAGTGTCTTCACAGTTTTCCTATACTTTGCATTTTACCTACAGCTTCTTGGCAAGAATAGTATTTTCTTGCGGTAAGGGGCTTCCAGTGTCTCCTAAAGAAAACTCACCTGCTCAGACACTCCTTCGCCATAGCGGAGCAAAGTCACGAAATGCTCACAGTTGTTAACCAGCAAGTCATAAGCCACCTCCTGTCCAATGACAAACTCTGACCGTTGCATGACTTCTTCCACTGGGAGGGGGGGATATGAGTCGTCATATTTATTATTTATTCTGTATGTGTCATTTCCCACCACATCCTTCAAGGGCTGCATCTTCACCAGGGCCTTTGTGCTGAACACAGACTTGGCGCTCGTGAATCCTGAAGGGATGCCATCTATAAGGAGAACACCAAGGAATGAGAATAGTGACGAGCCAGTGAATGCCAGTGCCATCTTGAAGTAAGGGAGATGTTGCATGGGGGGGAATGTTAGATGTCCCTCTGTCCCTCATACCAAGCAGTGTGTTCATCCATCCTGTGTTAGCAACAGCAATACTTTACAGATGAGAACACAATGAAAACTGAAACTCTGTGATCTTCTCATAGACGACTTGCATGAGAACTCTTTCCCTACTCTTGGCATGTAAGTCTCTATGAGAAAACTCTGTGTGTCTTTCACACTGCACACAAGATGCTTGCTGATTTCCCTACTACAGCCAATATCCCTTCTTGTGCATGTGTCACACTGAATATCACAGGGGAAGTCTCTTCTTGCATGTGCTTGGGTACCTGCTGCACATAAGCAGTATTTCAGTAGGTGAACCATTGAACGCCTGAGGGGACTCTTCTTGTGGCCAGCTTTTGGCTGTCAAATGACGGCTGTCAAATGACCTAGGGGAGTGGAGTGGAGCGACCTGCATTTCTCCCCCCCCTTCATTGTATATGGTGTTTGCCCAACCTTGCATTAGTCTGTTCAGGTGAGCTTGGCTGTAGCGTGCTCACAGTTATAGTGACTTTATGTCTGGAGGGTACCGTTTGTCAGGGGCCCCTTCACCTGATCTGGTTCTCCCTTCTGTCTGTCCCATCCTCTGTGGTGTAACCTTTGCACATTTTCTAGTGTTGTTAATTTTCTTTTTTTTTTAAATGCGTGTTTTTAAATTTTTTTATTATTATTATTATTTATTCAACTGTGTGTATGTGCGCGCGTGCGCGCGTGTGTGTGTGTCTGTGTATGTGTCTATGTATGTGTAGAACCACGGACGAATTCGCGAACCACCATGGCCGCCTCCACCTCCTTCTGCCCTGGGATTCACAGGCTCCGCCTACCAGGACCAGAAGCGCAGGCCGCCCCGCTTCCGCCTGGCGTCTATACGTGGGATCTGGGATCCGAACTCAGGACCTTCCACCTGCAAGGCGGAGGCTTAACCTCTGAGCCACCTCTCCAGCCCCTGTGTTGTTAATTTTCTTGCTCAGCATCTGAACCTTTCTCCAAACTAACGTCTCTGCATCACAGGCTCATCATGAGCACCTGAGCTACACTCCTCACCTGCACTACCAATTCACACACTGACCCTTCCAACTAGGCTTCGGTACGGGTCCTACTTTCCTGTTATGGAACTAGCATGGCAACCGAGGCCCATGAGGGGTCAGCTAGGTTCTGCTTTTTTCTTGCCAGTTCCTTTGGATGGCAGATGAAGGTTCTAAAGCTGAAGTTAACCTTGGCAGGCACTACACACAGAAGGGCCCCATGCTGTGTACCACCCACCTGGATAGTCCTCAGTGTTCTGCCTCTCCATCTGAAGCACCTCTCTTGCTCAGCATTTACCTAGGCTACAAGGAACCTGGGTATCCTGGCCTGCCACATCAGAAACTGAGACTAAAGGATGGCTCACCAGGACACGGGGCTCATGTCAAGACCTAGTCTCCCCCTCATACGCCCACAGCTGCTGTGCTGGGTCAGACTCCCATGACTTGTGAGAGGAAGGAACGCCACAGAATGAATATGTAAAAAGTTTCCTTTTTTATTTTAGTGGTTTGTGCATGTGTATGTGTGTGTGCACGCGTGTGCGCGTGCGTGCATGCGTGTGTGTACCAGATGGCACTTGGATGTATGTGTCTTTAGAGGCCCAACGATGACTTCAGGAATCTTTCTGGATTGCTCCGACTCCTTGATTGCTTTATTCTGGGGTTTCCCATGTTCTGCCTTCTAGGACCAGAATTGCAGGTCGCTGCCATATCCACCTGATATTTTTAATGAGGGATCTGGGGATCTGAACTCAGATCCTTCTGCTTGCAAAGCAAAGGCTTTAATCCCTGAACCATCTTCCTGGTCCAAATTTCCTTTTCACTAATGACTAAAATCAAATCTTTTATCTGTCCTCTCAGCATTTTCCATTTAATAACTCATACACTGAAAATTCTTATGAATTATAAGCATATTTGTCTTACTTGGACTCATGGAACGTGTGTTGTTTACTAAGTCAAGGCAAAAATGAGGAAGCACGTTTGGAGAGTAGGGCTGGCTTGGAAAATTCCACGTGGGGCTCAAGGCAGAGATACTCCCGAGGAGTTTCAAGGTAGAAAATAAGACAGTGGCTCACAAGCCTCAAGCTTTGTTTCAGATGCGAAGAGTAAAGGGATAGCACAGTTGCTACTTCATTTTACTCTCAAGACCTCGAAACCAACAGCTGTGAATTGCAAATCATTTAGCTTGCTTTTCCGATTCATAATGTTCTATAAAATGGCTCATTTGAAATTCTCAGACTTCCAAAGATAGTAAAGCTGCAAGAAACAAGTCTTACCTATAGGCGCTATGTTGACAACATAACCATCACCCAAGTACAGCGCCCAGTGCTGATAGCCAGGACGGAACACTTCGATCAGGTCTCCAGGGTGGGGGTTACCAGGGTAGGTCACACTGAAGCAGTCATTAAACGCCATCTAAAGTGACAGACATAAAGATAGTCTAGCTAATCCACTTACCTCTTAAGACTCCACAGAGGCAAAAGAACATAGGCCTGCTGAGATTGCACTCCTTATCAGTGACAGGCTCCAAACACTGTTACTTTTTCTTTGAATGATTGTGTGTGTACTAGTTGGCAATCAAGAAACAAACCAGTCTGTTCTTGATTAGTGGTCTACAGTGGCTCTGTTTGATAACTCTTTACATTCATAAATTTGTGGTTAAGATAACTTCCTTCTGCCCAAAATTTCAATT
Organism: Typhlomys cinereus; assembly: GCA_023101885.1. Taxonomy (NCBI): domain Eukaryota; kingdom Metazoa; phylum Chordata; class Mammalia; order Rodentia; family Platacanthomyidae; genus Typhlomys; species Typhlomys cinereus. The sequence goes on from JALPQD010000488.1 coordinate 1,116,897, forward strand.
ATATTAAGTATTAAAATATGCATTGTTTAGAATAGAAAGGAGGAATAAAAGGAAAGCAAATGTGGTTGCTATTTCTGTTTTACTATGCAAATGTTCTAAATACATAATAAAGTATCTGTACTCTCATACTTAGCCTGAAAAAGACAGGATTCAAGAACCTGAGACCAGATGGCTTCCACACTTTAATAGGGGAGAGGGGAAACACTAAAACCCAGATGGGCAGAGACTAAACACGATGAGCTTTAAAACTGGTGAGAAACATCTCACATGATGAACTTCCTCTTCCATTTATGTGTCCGTGTGTGTGTTTGCATGTGGCTGGGCTTATATGTGTGTGCATGCATGTATACAAGATAGCACTTGAGTACATGTGACTGTGGAGACCCAAGGGTGACATCAGGAATCATTCTGGATTGCTCTTCTGCCTCTGTTTTGCTCTGGGGTTTCCCAGTCTCTGCCTTTCGGGGCCTGAATAACAGGCCAACACTGTATCTGCATGGCATTTTTACATGCAATCTGGTGACTCAAACTCAGGTCATTTTGCTCATGAAGCAAAGGTTTTAACTACATACCATCTCCCCAACAGCTGCTATATCATTTTAAGCAGAGATAGGTTGCAAGCAGATAGTTGGGTATCAGGTTCAAAAAGTTCTATGTATCGTGGCATGTTTACATGCTCTGGCTTACTACTGAGTATCAGAGGCCCTTTCCCATTGTAACCATGACAACCACCACACCCGCTGTTGCCTGGCTTGCTGATTCCTCGGATACTGATTTCAGAAATGGTGCCCAGCGATCAAGAGAAGAAGCAGGAAAGCAGAGTGGGAAGGCTTTGGGTTGATGTCACATCTAAAATTCTGAGGTAATGAAGACTTTTCCTTCCAAATCAGGACTCTTCAGAGAGCACCCATGAGTTTCTGATACTGATTTTGATAGTGGTTTCGCTTTCCATGGGTGACCCAGAAATAGAATCATTCAGCCAGATGAGGCCACGTAGTTATCCACAATCACTGAGAGACTTGATGCCACATGCATGTTGAATTCTATACCGACAACGGGATGTCCTTCATCACTGCATTCGGATGAAGTTATGTAGGGTTACTTACCAAGGAAATCCAAGTGCCACGACTGGAAACTCTAACTTCCCGAACACCAATATAGCATCACAAACCAAGGACTTGAAAATACACACTTTCATATTCCTGGTGCCCCCAAAGTCTCTTTTTTTCCACAACAATTAATATTGCAAGGGTGTTTTCGTGAGCATTTTCAGGCCATCTGTTGACAACTTCAATTGCCATACTGCCACAGAAGCATGGCCAAATGCAAGCTGTCCATCTGTTGAAAAAATAGCTACTGAAACAACTTTGTGGAAGCCTTAAGCCTACCGCCCTCTCAGAGACGTTTGAGTCTGGCTAATATGGCAGTTCACAATTTGGCCACAAAGAGGAAAAAACAGATAATATACCAAGGCATAAACAAACACATTTCCCATGGACAGGAGTCAGACTGCACACAGATGCTTACTAGAACTCAACAGGCATTCTAGCCAAGCTGTCGATAGTAACTACTATTTGAGCAGAGAACACCAAAATGCAACTTATTAAAAAAAGTGTACTATCTCAATTAACCTCACTTCACTGACTTAAAAAAAAGGCTTCACTTCCGCAATGGTCTATTGTGTTATCTCATTTTACAAATGCAAAGCTCTCACATCCAATTCCAGCTTTGTGATAGGACAATCAGCCCCATCTGCTGTTGCTTACTGGTTCTCTAACTAGACATGCCATTTCGGCAGAGTCAGGTTCTTCATTTTGAACATAGGTACAAGAATATGGTACTACCTCGTTAGCTCAAGAAGCTGTGGGACTGAATCCTTTAGTGAATGGACTAAAAGCTGCTTTGCAAACGCTGACAAGAACCACTCAGGAGCATGGTTAAGAAGCTGGTATTGTCTGGGAAGTTTGAGGCTGCATCATGGCTTATGCATAATTTGGTTTCACTCATTTTTCCAGACATGATAGATAATTTTATGAAATGGGTGACTGTACTGCATACTTAATTATTGAACATGGTTTCCTGCTGCTCAAAAACTGGTTTATGAGGTGGAAATGAACTGACTACAAGAAACCGATCATGATTTATTAAAAATGGGTGATAGCACAAGAGGAGAGAATCCCACATAATCAACACCGAAAACTAAAGGAAGAGAGGCTGGTGGCTAGCACGTAAGGGGAAATTCTCACATGGACTACTTAGAGTTCTAGCAGGTCACTGCAGGATATTATTGGATATTATCTATTCTACATCCTCAAGTCTTTAAGCTTGCTTTTGCAAGCTTCTATTTGTCCACACATCAAACTCACAAAGGCATAAAATGTGGCAAGCAACATTGCCTGGGAGTTAATCAAATAGGTGTGAGAATCCCACCTGTCTTGCCTTAATGGCTGTCAATGTGAGGACTTCCTAAGATCCTATACTTCTAGAAGTATGGCTTGAATAACAGACACATCATCCTAGTTCAACCATTTTGTGTCTAAGACAAAGCAATCTGAACCAGGCAATTAACATGACTAGTGAAGGTTATACATGCTATTCAGCGAAAGATTTTCAACACTTGGTATTTGACATATGGGGGTGGGGGGGAAATCTTACTACCAGCACCCAACCTCAGCCTAAATCTCAAAATTCAACAATAGAAAAAGCAGAATTCAACTAGACAATGACAAAGGACAGGAAGGCCTATCTCATTATTTCAGAGGATAGACAGGTGTTAAGCAAGCCCTCCTCATCATTAGCCATTAGAGAAATGCAGATTAAAGCCACAATGAGACACATGTGGAAACTAAAATAGCCAACTTGAATAATGACTTGTACAGATTGGAAAAGGCACCTGTGTTTAATCAGTGTATATTGGACTTACATATGGAATATCACACTGAAATCTATCAATATGTGCAATTAGTAATCTAAATGCTATCTGCTAATGAAAACCAAATTAATTTCCAGATAATTATACTGAGAGAAAAAAATGTTGAAAGGTTGCACAGTTTAGGATTCTACTATATAATATTCCTGAAATGGCAAAGCCATGAAAATAGAGAACAGACAGTAGTTGTCTGGGGTTACTGAAGCGGTGGGAGAGACACTGGTATAGCTACTCAAATAGCTTCTAATGGTCACTTGTGAGCATCTATGAGCCAATTATGAAGATCTTTTTACAGATAAGGAAAAAGAGGCTCTGATGAGCTAAGTGCCACCCTTAAAGTCACACAGGCAGTAACTAACAAGACTGAGGTTCAGTTTCAGGTCTGCCTTTATGCCCTACTTCATGCTTTTATATCACAGATCAATATAATTAAGCAAAAGAATTACTGCTAAATGGCATTTTATCTCCCCTCTTCTCAAATATCCATTACATGGAGAAGCTCTGAAATGTATAAATTTAAAGTTAATGGAAACATTCACAGTGAGTCTGGAGAAAGGGAGCCTTGAGGAGGAAACCTTGCTCCTTTCTTACACAGGAGGTGTCCTGGAGGGAACAGAAGCAACTGTGAGTGCCTGGACTCCGACCCGAGGCAAATGGCTATAAAGTGTTTTTAACAGCTCACCTGCACAGAACGACATGGTTTATAATAAAGAATGGTGTGATGGTAGGTGCTTAATCTGCTCTGGTTATAGCTCCCTTTTAGCCCCTTGAGATACATCAAATGAAGTAAGTGTTCTGTGCACAGACAGGGACAGCTTGATGTGGTACTGCTAGAGTCCAGGAGGCTAGCAGTGCTGTAGGATGCCTAGAGTACCTCTTCACTAACCACCCATCCCAAAAATGCTATTGGAAACTATTAGTGCTCTTACCAGCTACGAATATTGCAAGGTACAATATCAACGACTCTATCAAAAGAGTCCAGAAATGTAATAGTGGCTTGTAAGGTATGGGGGCAACCAATTGCTGTCAAGTTGGCATTAGGGTCTGTTTCACAGCAGGAAATACATGCTTGATCCTATAATCCAAGCCAAATATCCATGGATAGGAAGATCATAGGCCTTAGGTAGGAACAAACTTCTTAAGGTTAACTGTAAATACTTGATAGTAAGCTACCATCTAAACACTTATACCTATATACCAGAGAGGCACTCCTTGTCACTCAACTAGGAAGTATCCCCATGTGATGGAAAATGTGCAATGCAGACAACCACAACTGGCCAAAGTACAAAGTAAAAGTGACTGTGGAAGGTTCAGCACTAATCTAGACATCTAAATCACACCCATCTCAAGGCTTAAGGAACCTTGTGGAAGAGGCCTGGTAAGAGTTTAAGAGCTAGAGAACCGAGAGAAGTAAAATCAGGCAGGAGTCTCTTCTATCAGGAATGTTATGCAAGGACTTAACATAACAATGTCTACTTCTACTAGACCTCCACAACAGTTGACCTAGCAACACTACTGAGAGAATGTATGGGATGGGTACTAGACAGGAAAGATAGACAGACGGATAGGTAGATAGATGATAGATAGATAGATAGATAGATAGATAGATAGATAGATAGATAGATAGATAGATAGATAGATATGTATTTGAGAAAGAACACCATCATGAGTGACATAGGTAATCCTCTACTTTCTCTTCTTCAGGGACCTCCAAATTACAACCGAATTTTTCTGTCCACAGCAGTGCCATGTGGCGATATCTCCATGAAGCCCTTGCATGGACTGGCTTATCCTCAGATCCTGGAGCAGCATGGATGCTTGGCCCAACATTCACTCTGCAGCTGAGAGTTCACTCTGCCTCCAGTGCATCTGAAACCGTTCCTCAGCCCACAGCACAACCATGCCAGGCGGCCCAGCCTAGACTCTTCATTTTACCTAATCTTGGCCTCCATCCCTGCGATACAGGCAAACATTGACTTTCGTATTTGTAAGACACCTGTCGCTGCTTCTTATTACCACCGAGCTCCGTGTATGAGATGTATGAAGGGCCCGCACGCCCCTCGTAAGGATCCAGGACAGCTACCATCTTCTCCCTAGCATTCGTCTGCCAGCTGGATATCCTCTCTTTAGTTCCCCTGGTATGTTTTCTCCACCAGCCCGTCCCCCGCCTGTACGTGCGTCAGAAACTGGTGTCTGGGGACGTTCTCCTCTGCCCCACGCATTGGGGTTGGTTCTTGTTTATCTCTAGACCTTCAGCTTCTAACAGTACTTGGCACAAATAAAAGCAGAGCAAATGTGTAGTGAATGAAGGAACCACGAACTCTCGAGCCCTAAGTTCTCTTCCACTCAGTTCTCAGATCTTAGATAAAACTATCACTGCATTGCTATTCTGTCCCTGGTCTCAGTTCTGCCCCCCATCAGCTCCGTGGGAAGAGCTGAAGGGCAGGGGGCGGGGGGGGGGGGGAAGGTAAGAGTGGGGAGCGCATTTGGGGCCTGTGGAAGCGGGGTGCGGGGGCAGTTCTTTTACCTCCCGTGGATTCAGTTTCCCGCTTGTGAAAAGCTATTGCCAGTTGCCTCTACCGCCCCGCATCCCTCGATTTCCTGGTGGGGTCGACGCGGTCACCTGGCGCCTAACGGCCTCCCGCCCTCGCCCGGCGCACCTCGCTCTCAAGCCCGGACGTGGCGGCGCCCCGGCCCGCAGCGGCGGCCGGTCCCAGGCTCGCGGGCCTCGACGCTGCGGCGGAGTGTGACGCCGGCGGCCGTCGAGGCCTGGATCCGCAGCCCGCACAGCTCCGGGAGGCGGCCGCCAGACCCCCGCGCCAACGCCAGCGCGGCGCTGCCGCCTCCGCGAGGTCTGGGCGCGCCCCGGGCGCGTTCCCGGCAGCCGCCGCTCGCCCCCGCGCCGCCTGGAGCCCGCGCGCTCCCGGGCAGCTCCGTGCACGCGCTGGCCGCGCTGCCCCCGGAGGGCACTTCGGTCTCGCTCATCACGCAGCGCCAGTGCCGCGGACGGTCCCGCATCAAACCCCTGTGCTGTCGCGCTGAGCCGCCCTGCGCTCCACGAAAACATCTGCGTCTTTGGGTCGACTAAGGGTGGGAGCAAGAGTTGCTTTAGAAACCTTACGGGTCTATGCGTGCGCACGTAGACATGCACGCGCACATGCGCATGCACTCGACTACTTGGGAGACTGTCCAGGGACCAGCTTCCTGTCACCACCCTCAGACCAAGATTAACTTCAGAATAACGGGGAGCTGGAAGAAGAGGTGGAGATGACTTCTGACCTCTACTCTTCGGGGTGTTGAATTCTCCCAATAGAAAACGATCTTGCTCAGGATCATTGGATGGACTGGTCTTAATTAAAGGGCAAGAATCTTGGCAGTCCATCCCTCCCTCATGACCCGCTCCAATCTTCCCTACAAAAGCAGTAGGTTCCCTACTCAGCATGACTTGGGTGCATATGACAGAGCAGAGTCTAATGCCTTTTTAGGCCAGGTAGGCCAGCCAAGGTCTTCAGAAAACCAGCCCTGTGAAGTTAAAAATAAAGCAGGGTATGGCAGGTATCGTCTTTCCCCTGGCATACAAAAGAAGCCAGGAATACTGGGCGGCTCCGTGAACTTTTTGGAGAGCAGCACAGTATTTTCCTTCAAAGTAGTCATAACCTAGATGCTTTACTTTGACAGGCTAGAAGGACTTTGCCCTCTCGGATTCAAAAGCTGGCTAATTTTATGTGTTTGTTGTAATGAGGTAAGATCCACCCTCCTCCCCTAAACCAGCTCGTGTATGTATATACAGAAGGACAACTGAGTGTATGTGCCTGTGGAGGGCCAAGGGTGACATTTGAAATTATCCAGGATTACTCTGCTTCTTTATTACTTTGCTCTGAGGTTTCCCGGGCTAAGTCTTTCAGGGCTGGGATTACAGGCCACCACCATTTTTGCCTGGGGTTTTTAATGTGAATCCAGGGATTTGAACTCAGGACCTTTTGCTTCTGAGGCAAAATCCCTAAGTCATCTTCTCAACCCAGCAGCTTCTTTTAGAAAGGAATCGGGTTCTGGTAGGAAGGCCGTGGATGAATTTTCTGGTTCTGTAACTTGGGTCTGATTTGGGCCCCTTGAAAAATGTTGGAAGTAGTTGCGATCTTCCAGTGGCAACCTGACATGAGAACATTTCAGAGGTTGTAGCTTTAGTTTTTTTATGAGTTCTTACAAGTTCCTCCATTTGATGCATATTTAGACTTATGAACTGAGTCATATTATGTCTTTCAATACCTTTTTAATGTCTCAAAAGGAAAGCCATAAATGCATTTGGTTTATGTTCCTCGACTATTCCAATTGAGTCATCATGAAAGGAGGTGGTTCATGATTTTTATACAGGAGAGTTATCGTGAGCACTTATAAAGCCATCTTGCTTATGAGCTAAATTTATTATGTTTGCCAGGTTAATCTGTTTTCTCTAATCGGACACTTAATCATCCAATCTCCTCCCCACATTAGGGATTCATGAATGTGAACTGAGCAGAGTTCCTCAGTCAGGGCAAGATGATAAATTATCTTTTCATTTTGGGGGTATTTGTGATTAAATGCCTCATAATAGAATTAAAATGAAATAAATCTTGTAATTTTAGCTCTAGATCCCTGCCAGGTGTGGATAAAATGCATTCAGTTAAAAGAAAATCCAATTCGATGCCCGAATGGAATTTACAGGAGGAAAAAAAGCTTTATGTATAGGAGTTCTCTATTTATGCAGGTGGAAGAGAGAGAGAGATGGTCACTCCTTAGCACTCTGTGGATCAATAATCCAGAATTAACATTTTCATTCAAAAGGGTGAGACTCGGGTCGTCATAGGCAAGGCCTGTCTGAGTCTAAATCTGTCATCCTGGCATCTCAAGGGCCCTACATGTTACAGACTGGGGCAGATGTTTCAGTGCGAACTCTGATCCCCTCCCACTGAAGTGATGCGTGGAAATAAAAGGCTTTTCCTTGGTTTGGATGCCTATTTAACAAGGCCAGCTCAGTGTGCACATCATTCACACTCCTCGTTCATTCTCTACTGTATGTTCTTGCTCAAGGTGATTGAACTAGGAATCTGTTTCCTTACTGATTCTTTGTGCTCTGAGGGTCTCTGTGATGGCTGCTTCTCTGGGGATTCGTTTGTGGGAAGTGACTAAGCTTGGTAACAGGCTGATGCATTTCTCAGGGGTAGATACAGAACAGAATGACTGAATGTAGTCTAAGTCAGAGGCACAGAGACCTGTCAGTACCCAGCAAAGAAAGACATGGACAAATCAGTAGCACTCATTTTGCTCAGGAAAAAGACGATGAAAATGCCCCACACTGTGAAACAGAGGTATGGGTTCTAATCTTGGGTCTGCCACATACTAGTTGTACAGTGGAACACATTTTTCAGGCTTTTAAACCACAGTTTATACTAGTATAAAATGGGTAAAGTCATAACATAGTCTGCTTTCTTCACAAGACTGTAAACGGTCTTTTAAACATATAAAAAGTTTTATCCATGTAGTAAATAATTAGTTCAGAGCTGGAGAGAAGACTCAGGGGTTAATCCTTTGCCTTGCAAGCAAAAAGAACTGAAATTGGATCCCAGATCCCATGTAAAAATGCTAGGCAGAAATGGTGGTGGCTTATATTTCTGGCCCTGAAGGGGGAGCTTAGAAAACCCCAGAGTGAAGCAATAATGAGTTAGCAGTCCTGGATGACTCCACCTTTGCACCTCCATAGGCACATACTCAAGTGCCCTCTTCTATACATACCCACACACGCATAAACACTCGCATCTGTGCACATATTAAAAATGATTAATTTGGGGCTGGAGAGGTGGCTCAGGGGTTAAGCCTCTGCCTTGCAGGCGAAAGGTCCTGAGCTCAGATCCTACACCCCACGTATAGACGCCGGGGGGAAGCAAGGGCGGCCTGCATTTCTGATCCTGGATTAATTCAACTGTGACATAACCCAACATCTATAACCCAAAGATATCTTTCAGAATAGTACATAATTACCAAATGGCTACATATATTCCTAGTATTTCTGTTTCTGCTTTTCCTGTTTACCTCGTTCCATTTTAAAGTTAAGAACAACTTGTGATATTAATCATAACATTCACATACCATAAGTATGTCACTTAAAAGTAATACTGACAGTGTAGTTAAGCCTTTATTATCTTTTATTGTCCTAATAAATAAAAGCTATCGCTAAAAGAAGGCCGCAATTTTCAGTTCAGGGATTTGGCCTTGCAGAACAAACATATAAGGCTGTTAGAAAAAGGTAATTCTGACCTCTCCTGTAAATACCAAATTTCTACACAAAATCTTAAAGCACAAATGTTTACAGTACTCTTGGTGACAAGAAAAGCGATAGTAAATGTGCTTCTGCACTAAAATTCATGTATCCATGGAAACCTGGGAAGTCTTCAGCGCATGCGCACAGAACCTGCAGTAGCTAGGGAAGGGCTGGGCTGGGCAGGCACAGGCACGGATGGGGAGTTTTCTTCTGCTAGATGTAATTGCAGGGAAATGTGAAGATCTCAGACAGCACAGAGAAAAACATGTTTGTTTACACATACTTATATCTTGGAATACACTGTCCTTAACTCAATTTAATCAGAAAATTTTCAATGAGCCAGCCGCCATTTCCTCTCCCAACACATCTGTGATTAGGCTCAGAACCTCTCCAGGCTTTCCAGGTGAACAGCTGTGTGTATTTCTCACAAGTTGGAAGAAAATGCCACAAGCTCTATTAAACTGATTTTTCTTGGGAATTTAAATGTGATTTTAGTCAGTGTTTCCCAATCACTTTCAAAACACAGAGCATTGGGGTGAGAGATAAACTAAGACTTAATGAAATAGCCATGACTACTCATGAAGGCATGGCTACAGAGTTATTGACAGACTGAATGACAGACTGACTGACTGACTGACAACTGACTGACTGACTGATTGATTGACTGGTTGATTGATCGATTGATCGATTGATTGATTGATCGATTGATTGTAGACCATCTTGTCTGGCTCAGGCTGGCTTCCAATTTTCATTCCCCACCTCCAACCTCCTAAGTTCCTAGAACTATAGGCATGTGCTATCACATCTGGTGCATTCTACTTTTTCTAAACACATATACTCTCATTTCATTTGGTCCTTGTAGCAATCTTGCTTTTACCCCTATTTTGCCTTCTTTTGCCAAGTCCTGGTATCTTTCTTAAATATTCTAGATTTTAATAACTCGTAAGCAATCTCCATGTAGAAACAGAGGTAAAGTTATGCAGGAGTCCTTAAAAAGACTTTGTTTTTTCCTCATATACATTTCTCTCCCTTTTTTTCATGCTTAGTCTTTCAGCACAGCACTGTCCATATGGTGGTGATTAGCCACATACAGGGCCTTGAATGTGACCAGTGCCACATGCAAAAAAAAAAAAAATCCAGTATATTGGATTCAATAGAACACACTATGATTCAATAGAACACACTGCTCGCCATGGTGTGAATATGAAATGTCCCCACAGGCCGAGGTGCTGAAGGCCAGGTCTCTAGCTGGTAGCATGATCTGGGAGAGGTGCTGAGAACTGAGGGATGAGGTTGGCTGAAGGAGGCAGCTTGCTGTGGGGAAGAACTTTGTGTCTGTTCTTTCCTGTCTCCTTCCTGGTTGTTGGAGAGTGAGAAGCTCTGGTCCCCCCTCAAGTGATTTCACTCAGATATTAGGCACAACCATGAATACCAACATACAAGGTTTACCTGTTTTTAAAAAATTAGCGTGGTTACTGTTGGGTTACTGCAACATGTAGTGACCCTCCCCTCCTGGACAAAACAACCCCACTACCTGCTCTTCTTCCCTCAACCAAATATGGTACTCTTGTGTAAGTGTTCCCCCAGCAGGCCCGGGTTTCCGCCCCAATCCCCCTCCATTCTTCAAATGGCTGGGCCTCTTCCTTATAGGTGGAATCCAGAGTGTCCATTACCTCACCCACACCCCAAATGTCTCCCATTTCCTGTTGTACTGTATATAAGCTGAGAAAAACATAACCCCAGTGCTGTTGCATCCACTCATGTTGGGACAGCCACTCTGATCCTGCAAATACTGCAAATAAATCTCTTGAGTGCACGCGATCTGTGGTCCTTGTTTGAGCAGGATATTGAGGGGGTCCCTGAGAATCTCCTCCAGTTACGAAAGTATTTTAAATGCATGAAAGTATTTTAAATGCACATGGGATTGGCATTTTATGTAATATTTATTTATATTTATTTTATATATATATATGTATATATATATATATACATATTGCAATTATTCTTTTGTTGTTGTGAGACAGATACTAATACACAACTTAAGAGGAAAGGGGGGATTTATTTGACTTACAGTTCCAGAGGGTATGTAGTCCGTTATGGCAGGAATCTCATTGCTGCATGGCTGATGATGGGAGAAGCAGGAGGCTGGTTCAAGACACTGCCACCATTAGAGTGCAGAGAGAGCAAACTGAGCAGAAGCAGAGCCAGGGTAGCAAACCTCGAGGCTGCCCCTTGTGATCTGCCTTCCTCAACAAGGTTCCACGTCTCGAAGGCTCTACAACCTTTCCAAACATTAGCATCAACCAAGAACTCAAACACATGAACCTGTGCAGCACAACTCGCACTCAGGCCATGACACCATAGAATAATACCTCTCCTGTAATGAAACCTGGAGCTTTCAAGGAGGAGCTCTCTCTCTCTCTCTCTCTCTCTCTCTCTCTCTCTCTCTGTCTGTCTCTGTCTCTCTCTCTGTGTCTTTTCTACTCTCTCCCCACCTCCTTCGTGAATGTCGTATGTATAGTGTGTGAGTGTGTAGCAGTCAGAGGACTGACTATTCCTGACAGTTGGTTCTCTCCTTCCTTCCACCCTATTTTGAGACACGGTCCCTCACATTGTTTCTGCTGCACTCTGAACTGAACTCAGCTGTTCCCCAAGCTTCTTCCTCCCACATCCCAGCAAAAGGGCTAGCATTACCCATATGTGCCACCACAGCCAGCTTTTTATGTGAATTCCAGAATCCGTCTCAGGTCATTAGGCTTGAAACATTAAGAGCTTTTGCCTTCTAAGCCAGCTCTCCAGTTCTAATTAATATTTAATAGGACTTAATAATTAAATGTTATGGATAAATATCTTGACATTAGTTACAGTCCCAACTGCAGCAATTCCATATGAACTTGTAAGGCAGGAGAGAGAACACAAGAAGAAATAATAGTTGTGCTTTGGTTGTGCTCAGCATACTTTCCACTTGGAGTGAGAGAAGATGCATATATGTGGCGTCCAGGACAGGTCCTGTAACGGTACTCTTAACTATTGCTGTGAGAGAGCATTCCAAGTCAAATAACGTAAGGGAGAAAAGGAAATTTATTCACCTTAGGGTTCCAGAAGGAAGATACAATCTTTCACAGTGAAAGTGGTACGGCTGGCCGAAGCTGGAGACAGGCTACATCACACCCATCGGAGACGCTAGTGGGTGACGGCTGAAGGATTTCTGGAGAGTCTCCTTCCCGGTCTACTACTAGGAGGTTCTAATGGGATCTATGGAAACTCCGATAGGGTCCAAGGCTGATCTTTGTATCACCCTGATAATCCCTTCAGGTGGTCTCAGCTGATCTTAGTTAATGCCAGATGTGTCAAGTTGACACCCAAGATTAACTACCACAGGTCCATTCTTCTCATATATGAAGACAGGCCTTGCTGGGCTAGTACCCTGGTTGGAAGCCATTGGGTAGCACAGGTAGTCTGATTACAGCTTTGTGTCTGGACTTTCCTCTCTCTCGGCCGTCATTGCTTCACCTTTCATCAGACACTGCTGTTTCTTGGGATGTTTTTCCAATCCTGTTCCCCTCTTCGCTATCTTCCAGTACTTTCTGTGCTTGGCAGTCAGAAAACTTCTATTAAAATTTAAGTACTATGTCGTTCCTCTGTCCCATATCTTCCAGTGATCTTGTATCCTTCAGGAGAGAAGCTCAGCTCTTTGCACAGTCCCTGAGCCTCTGAAAGACCTATCCTCCTCGGATCACACCCACCTCCTTACCTACATTGTCCCTCTGGCTCACCCTTCCATCCTCTCCGGCCTGTCTGCTGCTTCCTAGATCTGCTGTGGCTTTTTCCTCTTGGAACCTTTGCACCGGTACAGCCTATCTTCTATTCCTTTGGGTCCCTCAAATGTCACATTTCAGCTGGATTCTCTCATATCATATAATACCACATCACTCTGGAGTTCCCTTACCCTTCTTAATTTTTTTTTTTTTACTTTAACTGTAAACTCTACCTGATCCATAATTACTACTGGCTACTGGCCCCTTTTAGAATAGGCTCCTGTATGCAGAGACATGGTTTGTACTTCACTTGTGAATGCCCAGCACTTGTACCATGTCTGATGCGTGACAGGCATCGAGGTACTGTAGCAGTTGGCTAAGTGGCATCAGGTCTCTGTCAGTTTCTCTGTGATCCCTTCTCCTCCTTGAAGAAAGAAGGCTGCTGCAGCTCCAACCATCATGTCCTCTGCACAGCCACAGGAGCGAGTCCTTTTCTCCAGCGTTTCTCTCAATAGGGAAACAAATATATTTTCTAGAACTGATGCCTCAGTGAACTTCCTTTTCCAGTTTATTGACTAGAACTATTGAGAAGGATCAGAACTATTGTTTCTGGGAAAGTATCTATTTCTAGCCTTTTTGAGAGAGAAACTTCAAATGAGAACAGGAAGATTAATGAAATCAAGATGCCAATAAAATGCCTTGGGTTCATCTGCATAGTTGCTGATAAATGACCACCAAACAGCTTAAGGGAACAAGGGTTTATTCCTGGTTACAGTTCTCAGTCCAGCTTGACGGGAGAGCATGCACCAACACCAGGGTCGAGGGAACTGGTCACACCATCACTGCATAACGGCTGAGAAATGGACAATCCTTACTTGCTAAGTGAACAGAAGGATGCCAATTCTCTCAACCAGCTCTCTGTGATTTATCCCAGGCCTAATCCCACCCACCATGGGCTGGGTCTTCCCCATCAGCTGGACAATCTCCTTCAGGTTTGCTCTGGGCTTAATTCAACCATCAACTCTCTACAACTGTGCCCAGAGCTCAAATCCTCAACAGTCAAGTTGACACCTGTGCTTAACTATGACAATTAGTACCCCCCTCCCACGTCATAGCTTGTACATGGATGATTAGAGATTTGGTAACCCATAAGGCTCATGGCACTCAACAAATTGCTTTTTCCCAATAACTCTCCCGTTTTTTTCTACCTCTTTGCATCTTCAAAAAACCCAGCCATTTATATGACTTATCTTTCCAATTTAATAACTTTTATTAAATGAAAACCCTTTCAAGCAATTGTGTGGAAACGTAGTTTGCGTGTTTCTGTAATTAGGGAGGATTGATAGAAGGGTGTTCAGATGAAGAAACATGGCCAGAGGCACGCATCCCTCAGAACAGGCGAAGTCTGAAGGCTGAGGACCACTGGGACAATCACTGGCATGCTGGTGGGGGCAGGGGACAGGGATGAAGGCCATGGCAACAGTCGCCTACTTTATTTTGAATCTTTATTCATGCCTTGCCAAAGTACAAAGACCACTTTTCATGTAACATTTCTAAATCAAACACTAAGACTGCTACATAGCAATTTTTTCTCCTTTGAAAAAATTACAAAAATTCCTCTCTTGACAGACTGGTGCTGTAGCTTACAACAGTGCCTTTAAGTTCTAAGGCAATCTAGAGAACACACTAGCATCTTTAGGTCCCATGAAGACCCCTCCTCTTGGCTTTCACCGGCCATCAAAGGAGTCATATGTCACCCACAGTGAACACATATATTCATGAGGACTTGTAACATGGAGACAGCCTGCCTAAGACTGCAAAGTAGTGGGCGAGGAAGTATGTGAGATCCTTACTTTTCATTCTGGATCTGTGTCTCATGTCTCCAATTCTCTAGCACAAAGGAAAGCAGCAAACCTCAATTCCAGAGATGGGAATTACAGAGTGTGATAGTGCGGACCTCAAGATGCACTTACAAATCAACAAACCATAATCCAGAACTTCAGAGACTCTATATCAACCACCTGGAACTAGGCCAGCCTAATCTCTTCCCCATCCTGAAGCTCAGGGACATTTGCGGAAGAGGGGGCGGTAAGATTGTAAGAGCACAAGGATGGGAGGAGCAATGATATGCAAGATACTCCACACAAGTTAGGACCGAAGCAATCATAATTGGATTTTGCATGCCCTGCACAATGTCCAACACACTATTGACCCCACAAAGTCTAGCATTTGCTAAAGGCACTAGGATCCTTGGAGGCAAGGGATTGACAGCCACAGTAGTGTTCCTATGCTTAAGGGGAACACAGGAAAGGGTTCTGGGAAATGCCACTGGGTCCTTGTACGTCATCGTGGAGGAGGACCCAGAGGAGAGTCTGGTGTGCACATTAAAGGATGCTCCCGGGATGGGAGGGGGAGGCACTGGGGGATGGGGAGGGAAGGGAGAGGGGAGGGGGGCACAGGCCGATTGGAGGTTGGAGGAAGGGAGGGGACCGGTGTACCTGTTAAGTTTGTATGAGTGGAAATAAAAAAAAAAGATGCGCTTACCCGAATTACCAGGCTGCCTGCAGGGTCAGCTCCACATTATATAAGCATGCAGTCACCGCCCAGTGCTGTTGTTTTCTCCCGTAACCTTTCACCTTTGGGATACATGAACTGCCGGTGTTAAAATGAATGGCACATATGTGCCTGGCTCCTGCGATACCTTTTGAAAGTAAACCGAATGAGCAGCAGGTAAAGTAGCCAACTACAGTCATGAGCGGCTGTGAAATCTTTCATTATGTGTAGCCTTCAGGATGGAGACACAGGCCTGTGTTGCCTCCCCCGACCCACACACACCCTCTTGCCCCATTCACATGTAGCTCATCTCAATAGCAGATGGGCAAACAGCTTTTAGTTCTTCCCATTAATTATCAAAGAGGAAAAGAAGAGATTGGTCATGAGAAGTGAGAATAGCCATGCTGGAGCTAGCCACATTCTCATGCAGATTCATGGGCTTGTCCTAGCTGAATTCTTATCTAGGCTTCTTGTAAAGGTAAGGCTGCCTGTGGCACATTCAGCTCTGTCATGAGCGGCTAGTGACAGTGGTGAGTAGCTTCAGTTTCCTGTTCTGCAGTGATCCCATATCCCTTGAAGTTCTGCTTCGGACTAATGTGAGGACAGAAAGAATTTAGAAAGAAATCCTGGGTCTTGCCTGACACAAATCTGTGAAGAGTAGCTGTGATCGTCACTTGATAAACCAGAGTAGATAAAGGGTTTGTGGACAGAAAAAGAACTGGCCATGGCAGAAATGAATCCGTAACAAATCTGACTGAAGGACATAGAAGAAACAAACATATTTTTTGTGCTCTACAAAAAGAATTATGGGTCCCATTAATAAGAAATTATGGCCTGATGTGTCAAAAGTTGCCCAAGCCATCACCTTGTATAAATGTCAAAATAAACTCTTCGCTGAACTGGTTGGAAATTTTAGCCAGGAACAAAGCAAACCAGTCAGGAAACTTAGCCTGTGAAACACTTTTTTTTCCCTCAAATGACCTTTTTTCTCTGCCCAAGCTGCCTGATTGGTGCCATTAAGACCACAGTGCTAGCTGAGTGAGGTGTCTTTGAGGTTCCAGCGGCAGGCTCCCTCCCCCCTCAGATTGAAGCAGGTAACTAATCTTTGATCTTTCCAGGCTGGCTGAGCTTCTTTAATGTTAAGCTTGGACTACTGATTCTCCCTGACTTCTTGTTATAACACATGCCGGGAATCCTTGGGCTACTGATTCTCACTGTAGGTTTTATCTAGCTCCGACTGTGAGTAGCTCTGAGGAGACAACCTGAGATTTTTGATAAGGACTGGATGGGGAGGTTATCTGGGGGCACATTAGCCTCTGATGAGCCCTGTGACTGAGACTTACTTAGAGGTCAGAGTGGCACAGCCACGTGCAGGCCTGCAGTCCAACAGTTGGTCACTTCTCCAGAAGATACACATGGGTGTGGGCTTGTGAGGTATGTGAGGTATTGTAGTGACAGCCTGACTACTTGGACTTGCTGTCTGTGCCCTTAGTGTGCATCTACATGATATTTCATAAGATTTTGGTTCACCATGTGTGTTACTTTTATATTAGCTATTTCTCATTTATATAAACTGGACTTAAGGCAACTAAAGCAACCTTAGAAAGGGAGAGTTATTGTGGTTCACAGGTTGAGGTTATAGTCCATCATGGTGGGGAAGGTATGGCAGAGTTCACAGGAAGAATCATGAGTCAAGCAGCAGAGACTAGAGCTGAACCAGGACCAGGCTATAATTCTCTAGCCCTACCCTATCAGCCTCCATTTGGTAAGCTGGCACCATGTCCAAATTGCCTCAGCACCTCCAGACAGTGCCACGAGCTAGAAATCAACACAAAAGCCTTTAAAGAATTCTCTCAGTCTCAAAACATCCTAGTTCTCTGCACCAAATCCTGTTGCCGTTACTTTTCTGTTGATGTGAAAAATATTCTCCCAAGCAGCTCAATGGAGAAAAGATTTATCATTTGGCTTATGGTTCCAAAGGGAATAGCGTCCATTATGATGGGGAACTCACAGTGGCAGGTATAGTTGCTGAAGCAGGCCAGGTCATACATATCACAGCAGTTATCAGGAGGTGGAGAGAATGAGAGAGGAAGCAGGCTCTGGTATCAACCTAAAGACATATACTTCCTTCAGCAAGGTCCACCACAAAAGTTCTATAACCTTCCCAAACAGCGCCACCAGCTGAGAATAAACCCCTTGCTCTAGATTGTTCAGTCATGTATTCAGATCTGCAACAAAAGGGTAACAAGTAAAATCATGACAATAACCTTTCATATTCAAACTGCAGAGCATGCAGGACAATTTTGCATCTGGATATGAATAGTACCAAAACCCACAGAGTGACTGGGAAGTATGGAAGTTAATGAAGAACAAATGTAAAGGGGAAGGAAATGTTCTGCTGTCAACAAAATGGAATTTTTTTCCTTGTTGTGTTTTTTTTTTTTTTTTGGTTTCACACCTATCCCAGGTTAAACTCTCGGAGTTATCAAAAGTTTCTCGATAGATCTGACCACATCACTCCCCATCAAACTTTTCCTACCAACTGCAAGATGGAGGAGACAGCCCACTGGCCTACATGAAACATCGCTTGAGTGTCTCACTCCATCTCCTCTTCTCTCTCCCTTTTTGACCCATCACCCCCAGCCTCTTCACCATATGTTCTAGCCATATTGATCTACTTAAAATTCCCTGACCATGACAGATGGCATCTGGTCTCCCTGTCTATCATGCCCTTGTGTCTCCTGTTTCAGAGGAAAACGTTCTTACATTTCAAGGCTGGATTCAGGCCACTCCACACATGAAGCAGCAGTTCCCTTTCCCTTGTCTTTCACCGCCCTTCTTCCATAACTTCCTAAAATAACGCATCTCTTCTGTGCTCTTCCTTCTCCTCCAGTCGTGCGTGAGCTTCTCTGTATCAAGCCTGGATGTTGTTCGTGTTCTCTTGAGCCTGATTCTTAACTCTGGGGCTGCAGCTGTCGGGCAGTGCGATACCTGACAGAGAAATGACAACCTAAAAAAGCCTTTCTTTCTTTTCTTTTCCTTTTTGTCTCTCCTTTACCATCATCCCCACCCACCCGGGGAGTCATTTTGCTGGTGGCCAGAGCAGGTGGTCCCTGCTCAGACGCGTCTCCCCTGCAAGCCCTCAGATGCCACAGAAAGGTGAAGTGACAGAGTCCTGGAGGGCAAGCGAAGGATGGTCTACTGGAACACGGGGGGGGGGGGGGGGGGGGCTCACAATTATCCCCTCATCAAAGCAGGCACCCCGCCTCAGTGCTGTCATCAGGCCCGTTGCCCACGCTGCCGGAACATTTGGCGTTCTGACAGCCCAGAAGCTGTTCCTCAGCACCCTGCTGACTTGCTTTCTGGCACCGACCAGCTTGTAGTCAGAGGCCTGGATTCGGGGTCTAGTTGTGGAGCTGGAAATCTACACGACTTGCCAGAGTCTTGTTTCTTTCCTCCTGCCTTGCGCCTTACTGGCTTCCCCCAACTGGCTGTAAGGAATTTAAAATCACTTTACAAAGTAGGAAGTTCACCTGGGACACAAAGGATTGTAACACAGGTTTATTTGTACTTTTGTCTGCGCTGGCTAAGGCTGATCACAGCTGTCTTACTTCAGGAAGCACAAGTCAAGTATAATGCCTGAGACATACTTTATTACCCAGATGAAAGGCCAGTCTCTGCCACCTGGTACCTGGGCTCTCTCCTGCAGCATGTGAGTTAGATAGCTCGGCGTCAAGCTGGCAATCAAAGGCTGAGCTCTGGGCGTGTTCATTCAGAGTTAGTAGCTCAGGGAAGCCCTGGGCAAGCCTGAAAGAGATTGTCTGATTGATGTGGGAAAACCCAGCTCACAGTGGGTGGGATCATTCCCTGGCAGGTGGATAAGTTGGAAGGAACTGGTTCGGAAACAGCATTCTTAGTGTACTTGGGTGGTCTCGCTGTCTGGCAAGAGATGCTTGCCCCTCTCTCAGCAATTCTGTGGATACGGTGTGGCCAGTCCTCTAGGCTTCTGTTGGGCTGTCCTGTCGAACTAAGAAAACTGTAACTGAGATTTCTTTTTAAAGCATAAAATCCCCTTGTTCCCCTGAGCCCTTTGATCCTGAGTTAATCAGCAAACCGCCCCATGCATGATCCACTCTCAAAGGACATTGAGCTCTTGTCATCTGTCGCTGATTCCACAAAGATACAAAGCCACATGGGCAGACACAGTTTAGTTACATGGAACCTGTTGTCACTGACTGTAGACCCCATGAAAGCCGTGCCCCAGTCACGTCGGTAGGACCACAGGAAATTGTCACAGCCTTTCCACGTTACATTTCCTGAGTAGAAAAAAAACACTCAAAAGCAGAGCTACACTCCTTGGAAAGAAGAGATGACTTGAGCTGAAGGCGTTAATAGCCTTGTGCGTACTATGCTGTAGAGAAGGAACACAGACACTTCTCAGACCATAGTCAGTTACTTGGCTCCTTGTTGTGACAAAGTACTTGACAAGCTTACACTCCTAGGTTACGGTCCACGTTGGTAGGGAAGCCACAGTGGCAGGAGCTTCGAGGAACTGGTCACTTTGCATCCCCAGTCAAGAGTAGAGAGTCATGAGGCTTCCTTGTATTCGGCTAAGTTTCTCTATATTATCATGGTTCCCCTGCCTAGAGAATGGTCCCATCCACAATGGGAGGGTCTTCCCACCTTAATAAAGCAATCAAGTCCAACTCCTTCCAGGGGCCAAGTTGGCAATTGAGACTGACCTGCTGTTGAGTGTGGGTGCCATTCCCCAGGCTCATGTATCTTTGTCTTTAGTTGGTTTAATATTTAGGAAAGTCATGACAATTTAGGAGGTGGAGCCTTGCTGGAGGAAGGCGCTTGACAGGTGGTAGATACTTAGTGTTTGCTGGTCCATTCCTGCTTCTTTCCAGCTTGCCCTTACTCCCTCTGCCTCTTGGTGGCAGCTGCAATGACCTGAACCAGCCTCCTGCTTCTGCTTTCAGCCGTGCCTTCTGCTATACAATTCTCACCATCATAGGCTCCACACGCTCTGAAACTATAGGTCAAGCAAATCTCCCTTAAGTTGAGGCTGAGTATTGTCTCGCAGAAAAGTTAACTCCAATACCTGCTGTGTATAAGGCACAGTCCTTAGGAATTGACATATGTGATCTTGACCAGTGACAAGCTAGTGAGGTAGATTCTCCTATTGCTCCGTAAAGTCACTGAGCTTTGAGTGCACAGCTCAATGGTTCAGATGCAAATTTCTATCTGACTTGCATTCTGGATGCTGAGTTCAGTAGTAAGTTCTGACCTAGTTGAGGTCCACTGGCAGTTGATAATTTCCTACAAGGCTATTGAGAGAGTTATTTGTGTAATGTCTTGTACACCTTTGCTCTACAGGATTTCCCCCTACAATAAATTCAGGTGAGAAGTAGTGAACTGAATGATTATTTTCAGATTGTTTTACAGTAGCCAAAGACTTTAGTCACATTTTCTCAGAAGAACCTCATTTTTATTTAAACTCATACTATGCCCACCTGTGACTTATATGTGCTCACTTTCTCTATTTCTATATGTGACCATGTAACGATGTTTTTAACAAAGAAATGAAAATGGAAACATTGCCACTGAATAAGTTTGAGTCATTTCCAGAGTTGACAGGGCAGAGGTACACCTTTCTTTTTTCTTGCTTATTCATTTCTTTATGTGAGATGCAGGAGTTTTAGTATTTGCATTTTTCTAGGAGATAACCTTGAGGATGGAAGTCACACAGAGAGAGGAAGAAGGAGCCTGAACTCCTAGTGGCTTTTTTCCTCTTATATGCAACTTAAACTAGTATGTATTTCTATAATGATTACCTAAAATTTTTCTACTTTGCCTCTGATTCATAGACATTCACTTCTAAAATAAAACTAAAATATTATTTTACATTAGAAATGAAAGTAAGTTTATTGAGCAGAATGAAATCTAGAGGTCCAATCTTTGGTCTACCTCTAATTAAAGTGATTAGTCAAGAATTAGCTAAATTCAAATGTAATAAAGGAAAAAAAAGCATCCTCAGGACAGACCCATGTTAGGGATTTTTGTCTGCCATAGATTGTGGCTCAAATTTCCTTTCTATACTACTGAAATAAATGACATGAATCACACGCATTGGGCTTAGTCACATAAATCAAATACAGCCAAACAAAAACTACAGCAGGATTACATATGAATCAAGATAAAATCATGAAATATGTAAAAATACAAAGACATGTTGTGGTGTCTCCAATTTTTGTGTGTTTCAGAATGCTGTGAAATATACCCAGTAAGGTGTACTTTGGGGTGATGGAATTTTCTGGCATAAGGAATGCCATAGTAGGACTTGTAAAATTATCTAAAACAAACTACACACATGTTAAAAACTTCTGGAAATGATCATAAAGTCAGTATCAAATAGAGAAACATCTATACACAAAAAAGCATGAATACTGTTAAGACAGGTGAGAGTCTGTAGTATCTGAAGGAAGAGCACTTGTTCCTCTTTCTTCCCGTTAAGCCACTTAGAGACTCCACTTGAGATGCCTTCCCCAAGAGCCTAGGGCTTACTTGGCCCTTGAGCTCATAGAAACCTACCATTCCTAGGAGGACTGTGGCCTCAGAAATATTTTTTCTGCCTTCTGCTGTCTCTCGTAGAAGACAAACTCTGGTTAAGTGTTGGAAAAGTGAGAGCTCCCTTGACCTCCACTCAAAAGAGAATTCCCTTGAGCATGTATTATGTCATATTGAGACTGACTATAGATGGATTAGAATCCAGCTGAAAGCTAGGTATTGTCAGGCTGAATGACATATGATTGAAAGGCATATTCTACCTACTATTCAATGCAGTGTGTATCTAACATTGTGACTGGCTATATTAAATGACTAATACATAACAATATCCATTGCTGTCAGTAGTGACTCTGTTGCCATCTCCAGTACCACCCAGGTTCTAATCATCTTGTCTAACCTTCTTCTGCCTGCTTTCTAATACTGTTATATGAACTGATTTTTGGTTGCTCTGTGGTATGTGTCTGCATTTGTTTTTATGTGTGTTCCTGTGGGAGTTGAAAACTGTCCAAAGTGGACAGTTAAGGACACACAAAAAAAGCTAGGACTGCTCTAATCTCTGGGGAGTTTGAAAGTTGGATTACCTGCAGTTTGCATCAGTAAATGATCAGGAGACTATGGGGGGGGGGAAAGGGTGGAATGTCATTGTTTGAGTGTAGGTTGAGCCACCATAGGCTCATTTGTTTGTATCTTTAGCTGATGTTCATGTTTGGAAAGCTTTAGGAGATGGAGTCTTCCTGGAGGAATGGATGTCTTAAAGAGGTGGCCTCAAGATTTGCTATCCCAGCCTACTTTCTCTCATTTTGCTCTTAGAGCTCTACCTTCTTCCCAATGGCTGCAATATCCTCCAATGGTCTGCTGCTTCTGCCTCCAGCCATGCTTTCTACTATGGGATTCCCACCATGATGTAAACATCTCCTCTCTGAAATCATAAGCCAAATCAATCTCCCTTTCTCCCCTAAGTTGTGTGTGAGTATTGTGTCACAGCAACAAAAAGAATAACTTCAACATTACAGTTATATATTATATTATATTACATTATATAATATATTATAGTATAGTATATCATAATATATAAGGGCATACATTATATTTAAATAGCCATTCTAAACATCAGCAATAGGGAGTTAACATTCAAATGTTAAGCATAACATTCAAATTTTAAGCATAGAACATAAGGAGTTAGCATTCAAATGCATGCTTGTGATGACTTGAATCTGAAATGTCTCTCACAAGCTCTTGTTTTAAGCACTTACTCCCAAACTGATGGGACTGTCTTAAACCACAACATCACTCTTAGGAAATGGGAACAGGATTACAGAACTATGCCACAAGGGACAGACCTTTTTCTGGTTACACTTGGCTTCTGATTCCTGCAATGGTATTGGTTTTCTGGTCCACAATGATGTGAGCAGCCTCATCACACAGGCCCACAGCCATCAACTAAGTCACTCCCGATGCCTTCCCCACACTGAGGAATGGAAACTCCCTGAA
Organism: Typhlomys cinereus; assembly: GCA_023101885.1. Taxonomy (NCBI): domain Eukaryota; kingdom Metazoa; phylum Chordata; class Mammalia; order Rodentia; family Platacanthomyidae; genus Typhlomys; species Typhlomys cinereus. The sequence continues at coordinate 1,140,493 of JALPQD010000488.1, forward strand.
ACCATGTGCCAAAATATATCTTTCCCCTCTTAAGTTGTTTCTGTAAGTATTGTGAGCACAGTGATGTAAAAGCAACCACTACTGTTAAATGACATAAAGGCTAATCAACATGTACATTCTTGAATGTCAATTCATCTATATTTGATAGCAACTACTTTTATCTTAATAATGGTCAAATTTAGGTTGCATAAGTAATTTGTCTAAAGTCATTAGAATTAATAATATGCCACAAGGAACAGTCCCATTCTCTTCTAACTCCCATAGACATGACACTTTTTGCCTTTGTAGTCCTGCAAAGATGTACCTTAAAATGGCATGCCTTGCATGAAGCCCTTCCTATTCCCCTAATTAAAGTAATGTGAGGGCTAACACAATGGCTCAGTGGATTTGACACTTGCCTTGCAAGTGTGAGGACCAGAGTTTGGATCTCAAGAGCCCAAGTTAAAAAAAACAGGCAGGTATGGCAGAAGGCTGTAATTCCAGCACTCCAGAAGCAAAGACTGGGGACCCCAGAGCAAGCTGGCTAGCTAGTTTTCCAATTGATGAGTTCGGGGTTCAACTGAGATATCCTGCCTTAATAATAAAACTGAAGAGCCATCAATGAAGACGACTGACCTCCATTACAAGTCTACACACATACATACAAATATGCATGTGCACACTCATATTTGTGTTCACTGCCCACATACACATATGTGCACCCACACATATTGAAAAACACACAAGAACACACTGTACATACACACAAAATAAAATATTAAAATAAGTAAAAACTACTATGATATTTTTCTAAATTTCAGAATATTTCATTTCTCTATAGTGTCAACAGTGCAAAGCGACTAAGGGCATGTGCATTAGAAGCAGTTCCCTTGATTTCGGTCTTGGGTTCTCCAACTTCTTAGTAATATGCCCTTGGGAAACTCACCTAAGCTGGATGAGTCCCTGAGTCTGCTGGTTTCCCTATGAGATGGAGATTATAATTTGACAGCATGAAAATGTGTCAGTAGTTTAAGAAGAAAATCAGTGTGAGGACACTAATTTTCCTCTCTTTGCATCTTGTAATATAAACACACCATGTGTTTGGAGACTAGACAAATTCATCAGTTCAAAGCACCATGATTCTGCCTACCATATCCTTCAGCTTTCAATAATGTCTGCTATTATTATCTGTCCCTTATGGCTTCTTTAAATTATACCTAGCTGCTTGGCAATGTGTATATCTTACCTGAACATCTCAGGCTTCAGCTGCAAGTGGGAAGACATGTAGTCTCATCTAGTCTGCCAAATATCAAAGCCTGTGACCCCCTTCTTGATTGTTTTTGAAATACAGGAGGGAAATCACGGTCCCTTCTCAATTAAATTCAGGTTTTCATAATAAAGTCTTGATTAGCAATCATCTCTTCCATCAGCCTGAGCCTCAACACTTCCTGCATAGTGTTGTAAAAGTCAGAACTCTGTCCCCACCAGCAGTTAGGCCATCACCTGGAACAGGCAGGTGGAGCTGGGAAGTAGCCACACTCAACATTGCTGGAACAGAAACACCTCAACCACAGACGGTTCTGTTGAAGCAAGAATGATGGAGACCTTTCATGTGATTTTACCGCAGAAAGAGCCCTTGGTCACAAGGTCATCCATCTGGGCTCTTCAGGCATCATATTCTCCTGGGTCCATGTACAAAACCAGAGCAAACCAGTCTGTTTTCTCCACCACATGTTTCTTTCTTCTGCCACTTTCTTCTAATTTTGTGCTAAGTCTGATCCCCTGTGACAAGTTCCTTAGACTTTGCATGATATTTCAAAGCAGTGTTAGGCATGGACAAATGGAAAATGTGGCTGTTTCTCTAAAGGTTTTTTTATTTCAAATGTAGTCCACACAAGCAGAAGGTCATGAGGGCAGGAGAGCCAGGGATAAATTGGTGAAGGAAAGGGAAGGTAGGGGAGGAGGGGGGCATGAACAGTAGTTCATTTGTTTGTATAAAAAATTCTTAATTGATAAAGAGACAACCAAGTGCTCTGTAAATCCATGGGTATGAATAGATACATATGGAAATACAGAGGCTTTGAAATCTCTCAAATTGAAAAGTCTGGGAAGATTATAGAACAACTGGAATCTTATACACTGCTATGAAAAAAACATACCAACTGTTCAACCATTCTGAAAAATGTTCTGGAAGTTTCTTAATAACATAACCATAACACCTGTCACACCACCCAGCCACTCCATCACTAGTATTAGAGATAAAGGAAATGATCTGTCCACATAAATAAAGATGATACAAAAATTCTTACGGATTTTTTGTAATGACCCCAACTATAAATTCTTATATTGCCCAAAAAAATGAAGAGATAAACTACAGTCAGTATAAACTCATTCAGTGGAATGTTAGTTACCAAAAATACATACTTACATATGTATGTACATATGTACATAAAAGAACAACTCCTTGATATAGGAAACAATGTCAATAGGCCTCAAAATAATTATTCTAAGTGAAAAAAGTGAAAATATCATTTGCAGCATTGTTCATTTATAGAAAACATAAGATGTGACCTTATCTATAGTGACAGAAAGAAGCCCCTATTTTCTTGGAGATGGCTGAGTAAGTCCAGAAGGTATGATGGAAAGGGTTTTTCAAGGTTCTAGTCAATGGGGCAAGTGGGTAAATATATTCATCATCTTGACTGTGACTATAGTGGTGGTTCCATGGATATAAAAATGTACCATATTGCTCCCTCTCACTGCCTTTGGCTTACTTCATATCAGTCAAACCTCAATAAACCTGCTCATAAAATAGACTCAGAGAGCAACTAGGCCATGTGATCCCTTTCTCCAAAATCATCTATTACCCTTTCCTGTAGAATAAAAATACCCTCTTTAATATTTGTGATTTAATTCTTTTTTTTTTCTCTTAATGTATGTGTGTGTGAGTATGGGTTTGTATAGGTTGGGCATTATGTGTGCCTGTGGAAGCCCAAAGGTGACTTTGAGAACCATCTTGGATTGTTATATCTTCTTATTGCTTTGATTGTTGTTTCCCAGGCTATACCTTCCATGACCAGAATTGCAGGCCACTGCTATTTTTACATAGGCTCTGAGATCCAAACTCAGGTCTTTTAGCTTGCAAGGCAGTTTTAACCCTTGAGTCATCTGTCCAGCCCCCATGACTTAATTCTTAACTAAGTTTGCTCTCCATAGCCTTATTTATCTCTGGTCTCCATGTACCATAACAAAATGTCTTACAGGCATCACAGGTTACCAAGTACTTAATTGTGAAGTGAGTGAAGAATGAACTAACTAATTAACTAATTCCCCTTGTTGCTTGCATGTAGTTCTGCAGTTGCTCGTTCACTCTATTCCTCGGGATAACTTTTTTCTGTTGACAAGCCAATGCATTTGATAACACTTGGGAATACCAATAACAAACTTTTGTTTGCAGATCTGTGACTACCAGAAACACTACTCAGAAAAGGAAGAGGAGTTTTCTGTTTCTCTTCAAATGGAGCATTAAGGCAACTGAGTTGAAGCTTTATGACTCCTGAAGTCAGCTGGTAACATACCTGTCAACATTCAGGAATATGAGTAGAAATAGAAAAGAATCTGTAAGTTCCTGGCCAGGAAATGGGAGTCTGGTATTCAAATCCCGTACTTGTGACTTCCTGGCTGAACCTGGAAAACTTGTTTCCACTCCTAGACTTAGCTGTCTAACCTTAAAAAAAGGACAAAATAAAATTGCTGATAGAACTCACCTATGCCAATGTCCTGTGGTTTTGTGATCCCGGATGGATCTACTTAAAGTAAACCAGGGTTAAATGCATGCTAGATGAAGGGATGGAATGAGGCCAAGCAGCTGAGGATTAAGTCGAAGAATAGAAGAACAATTTTACAGAATATTTCTACTCTTAGAAAATGCTAATAAAAGACAGATAGGGCTATTAGGGGCCAGTTCTTTCCAATTGCATGCTTGGAGTTTGTTCCTTGTGTCATGCCATCTCATATCCAAGCAGTGTAGAGCTTTGCATGGATAAGTTGTGTAATGGATAAGCTCACAGATAGCTTTATTCTAAAAGAAGCATGAGCCGCCCCCAATGTAATTTTTCTGAATGTGTTTCATACCTAGGAAGGACTGGGTATCCTGGGTTTTCAGTCACGGTCATAGATAGAAATCTCATTGGTGGGTTCTCCCCATTTCCAGATGACAAGAGTCTTTCTTGTCACCTTGCCTAATGAGAGACAGTTTCCAGAAGACCCCTCCAGAAGAGGGATTGATGGCCAGTGCAGGCGTGAGCAAGTCAGTGCAAATGTGGGCCACCCGACTTGGAATGTAAGAAGCAAAGCACACTTTCTCTGTGGGACACTGTAGCTTCCTTCAGCTTTGCAGCTCATGACAGAAACACCCTGGTGTTTACAATAAATAAGAACTGATGTGGTCACGGAACACACTGGAATCTTTCACAGAATGGTAAGTGGGGAGAATAAATAAATGACTGTTGGAAAAAGAAAAAAAATGACTGTTGGGATTCAGGCCCCACATTTAATTGTAAGGAGCTAAAACACATGATCATTGGACACTGTTGCCAGTGGTGTCTTTCCCAGGCTGTGCTTATTCAGTTAAAGAAATGTGGTATGTGTGGTCACTGTTTTTGCTCCTGTCTTAAAATGTGTGTCTCTTTGAGCAAAAAGTTTATGAAAACCATTCTGAGTGTTTTCTGGAGATGCAAAGGAGAGAAAAAAGAAACACAGAGAACAGGTTAAAATAACACAGAGCAAACCTTTCTAGAGGTTGCTATACCCATTTACCCCAAAGCTTTACCTACTTTCAAGAATGACAACCCATCTCATCTAGTTTCTTTATTAATCAACCTCAAGCCATGACTCTCGGCCATTTGGTCCTTTCTATCAGTCTGGATATGGTAACTTGGGATTCGGCAAGACCTCACCTACACACTAGTGATATCGAAATCCTTTGAAGTTCAAGCAGATTATATAAAGATGGCATAGTGCATCTAACCGATGTGCATCTCCCCATATATCTTCACATCTTCCCTAGATGAATTGTAATATCAAGCAAATGATCTGTGAATAACTATCGATACTATGCTGTTTGGGGGATGATGATAAGAAGTACACTGAACATTTGAAATAGAGATGAAAGTTAAGAATACTGGATTCATTATTGGCTGAATCTGTAGAAGTGTAACCTATGATTATGGAGGGCTAATTATACAGAAAAAAACCAGTTTTCTCTCACCCTAGTTTCTACCCCATTTATTATACATAGGTATGTATGCATGACAGTCCTTAGAGACCTTTGTTTTGCCTTTGTACTGCTTTTGGTTCTGTTTTGTTTCCTAGAGCCTTTATATTGTGTGCTGTTTAGAACCCATTGTGGTGTTTGAAATCCAATTTCTAGATTCCTATCAGCATTAGAATGTACTTTTCTTAATAAAATATTCAAACAAAAATTTACTTTCACGTCTAGGAAGTAAGAGAAATTCACATGTGACTAATTCATGATGAGGATGGAGTCTTGTAGGTCTTCTGAAGAATCATTTTAAAATGAGAGAAAAAGCTCGATAAACACTGGTCTTGGTTTCTGGAAAGGTGGAGGCTCAAAGGTTTCCATAGGACTTTCAACGCCCGGCTTGTTGTTTCTCTGAACAATGCATTTCTCTCACAGGCGCCAGCTTCTTAGAGCTTTGTTGCAAGTCAATCTCATGTGCCAAGTGTCTCCCTGAAGTTCCTTCCCAGGCTCACCATTCAAGGTTATTGTGTTTCCTTGTTTCTTCTCTACTCTGAACTCTCGGCTTAGCCTACAGAAGCACACTTAAAGCAATGGGCTTGACTGGAAAGGCAGATCCTTTAGCTTGATTCATGCTACACGACTGGGTGTCTTCTCTAAACAGATGGTCCTTATAGACCTTTGTTTTGTTTGTACTACTTTTGGTTCTGTTTTGTTTCCTAGAGCCTTTATATTTTGTGCTGTTTAGAACCCAGGGACAGCGTTAGCATGTATTTTTCTTAATAAATCAGCCAATCCTTACAGGTATTTATTTCTTTGTGGTGATATCTTGCTAATGTACCAGCACATGCATGCGCTAGAAACACTTCAGCTATTGTTTCTGTTTTTCTTTCCTCCTGTTTCCTGATCATTGCAGGTTTAGAGACCTTTTCCTGCCTTCCAAGTTACTGAAGGTGACAATATATTATCTAATGTTGCTTCTGCTTAATGTGGACTATCACCTTTCCAGCTTCTGCTACCTTATCTGCTTCAACCTCAGCAAATGCTTGACCATTTATTCAAATTCACAAATTTTATGGTTTTGTTACAACAAAAACAGAGGCAATAAAACACTCATGCCAACAAAGAGAGAGAGAGAGAGAGAGAGAGAGAGAGAGAGAGAGAGAGCTATGACTAACACATTTATATGCATATAAAGTGGTAAAAAGATGATTACCAAGTACAGACAGAATCTCACATGAATTTCTACTGTAAAATAGTAGAAAGGGTAATTGAAACTTCTCTTATCTCTTCAATGGACAAAGGAGCTAAAGTTTTTAAGTCTTAATTCATCTTCTAAGAGAGATTTCTGAGTTAATTCTAGGGATACAATTTTACATTAAAATCATTATTTGACTCATGATCTTGGAGATATCTACATGTTAAAAGAAAAACAGAGACTGAGATTAAGAAAACGCTCTAAAACAAAGAATAGAGAAATCAGTCTCCTTGCCCTTTATTCATTGAAAAGAAATCTATTTTATTTACTTATCTTTTTTTAAGTTAGGGTCACAATAACAAATAAACACAACATAGCTACTGGCTCTCATATCATGGATGTCTTTTTCTTGCTCACATAGTGGTCCAAAATAAGTGTTGCGGGTCTGCAGGTCAGTTATTCAGGCACGCAATTTATGGGCTCATGCTGGGAGCTGCCAAACCAATTAACCATAAAAGTGAAAAAATATGAAGGAGGTCTTTCCCTTTCTTAAGAGCCTTCATCTGGAAATGGCATACATCACTTAGGATCACATCCATTGGTTCATTAGATCCACATTTACCTCCAAGAGAGAACGAACATGCTCTGACTTTCAGCCAAGCAACATTAATTGTCAAAGAAATTAATTTGGTAAACAGCTAGTTATATTGACTGCCAGAAGATGGATAAAGTAATATAAAATCCAGGTCACCGGATTTGTAGATAACTTAATTAAAAGATAATGCCTATTAAGAAAAGATTCACCTTTCCAATTGCTGGAGCAACCTTTTTGTTATGTGGTTCAGTCCTTACTTTGTGACAACCTAGTGATACTTTTATGCTGCGATATCTCATATTGAGATACCTCATGCACTTAGAAATCAGTCTTGGTCTCGATAATCTTGATGCTGAGGGGGTAGCTCAAAATTACCCTGGACACCATGTATTCTAAGTAGGTCTGCTCTGGTTTCTTTAGACTTTATCTCCCTCTTCTAGCTCTAGCACATGGTCAGACATGTTAATTTTATTTGTCTGCCTTCTTAAGCCTAAAACTGCCTGCTTTTTCTCCCCAGACAATCACTTGCCACTAATGGAGAAGCACTGGAAAAAGATGGTGACTGTCTCGAGCATCACAGAAACTCCTAGGTCACAGCTACTCAAGCTGTGTGGCTCCAGTTAGTGTCTGCAGCTTTCGTTCCCATGTATGTTAACCACGCCTCCTATCTGTACTGTGATGTCTAGATAAGCTTTTACTGGAAGGACTACAAATCCCAGGGTTAGCCAGTTCCCGTGCTCTGGGGCACACTCTCCAAACAGCCAATATGAATCTGCATCACAACCACCTGTTTAATGGGCTGCTCGCTTTTTGATTCACCTGCCTTCATCACCCCAGCATTCTCCAGCACCAGGACCAGCAAGATGACTACATGTCCACAGAAGGATTTGCTTCTCTTTCTCATGTACTATTTCAAGCTACCATCTCTAGCCTTGTGCTTATACATTGATCTAGCTACCTGCTGGGGACCTATTTGCACTTTTGCTTCTGTGGTACTAGATGCATTCTTCAGTCTGATGCTATACCTCCTCCTGCTCCTTCTCAGGGACAGGCTTTCTCCACCCCAGGATCCCAGCACACTGCATCTGAGCTTGGCTTGGGAGGGGCTAGAAATGAGACTGGAAATGGACAGCTCCTAAATAATTTTAGCTCTTCTTTTTTTTAATGTTCTGATCATCCATCCATCCATCCATCCATCCATCCATCCAATTCCCCATTTGAATTTTTAAGAATTTACTATGTGTCAAAAACTATGTTAGGACTGGGAAGACAGCACAGGGATTAAAGTCTTTCTTTGCTTTGCAAGCAAAAGTACCCAAGTTGGAATCCCCAGACCATACATAAAATGCAGGTGGCCTGCAATTGCAGTCCTGGAAGATGGAGCCTGAGAAACCCCAAAGGAAAATGATAAGGAGGTAGAGCAATCCACAGTGATTCCCAATGTCACCCTTGGGTCTCCATAGACACCCCCCCAAAGTATGCCCTTGTACATATAGATACTTAGACACATGCAAAAAAGAGAGAGAGAAAAAAAAACTATGCTAGACTAGAAATAAAGCAGATCATTATCATTATTGCAGAGTATATGATAAAAAACAACTTTCAAAAAACAAAGATTCTGCAAGAAAACAAGTGACACAACACCCGGTATAATAAGGAGAATGGACAGCATGCTGGGAGCATGTGAAGGCACCTAACTCAGTCCCTTGCCACCTTCTTCACCCACGACTCCTCTCTGCCACCTGCCTGCTTTTTCTCCGACACTGTAGCACTCCTCGGCTGGCCTGCTGTGTGTCACCACTGATGTGCCTCCTCCTGGGTCCCCATTGTTCCTCTTTTTCTTGCATATGAAACAAAGCCCCTGCAGATATAAGATGTGCCAAGGATTCCATGGGAAGAGATTTAAATAAGATTTTGAGCAGCCAAACCCAACGTGGGAAATTTGTGTTGAGATAATGAGCTGTCTGTGTATGTGCGCAATCTATTACAGTGAGGCAGATGAAGTGAAACACTTGCTAACTGCTCTCTTCGGGGAATGGTATGTGAGATAAGACAAAGTGGTATCCCTTCTCTACTGGCCTGGCACCAGGAATTTAAAAATGTTTGTGTGAAAATACTAACAAGGGACACATGTTACACTCCCACACACACAGAGAAGAGACTTGGGCCAAAGTGCTGGAAAACATAATAAAAAGCAAATCTATTTGAGCAATCAGACTCATGCAAAATGAGTGTTGAGGCATGTGTCAGAGTCCTAGGCCACCTTAAGGGGTCCACATGCTTTGGTGGCTATGTAACTCTCCCTCACAGGAACTTGTGCAGCCTGCCTGGTCTGTCTCTTTCATTTGTTCATTGGCACAGTTATATTACTGTGGCTGTGAGAAAATACTCTGTCCCAACCATCTTAATGGAGAAAAGATGAATTATTTATCCCTCGGGGTATCCCTGTGGTTATTCATTATGGTTGCCATTTTAGTGGTTAATGCATAGCAGAAGGCATGGTGGCTGGTGACAGAAGGCCAATTTCATGTCACAGCAGCCATCAAGAAGCAAGGACAGGAAGACAGCCAGGAGGAAGTGGGGCCAGGATACAACCTCAAGGTCCACCCCCATTGATTGCTTCTTCCAGCCATGTTCCAGCTCTTAAAGATGCCACAATTTTCCAAAACAGCACAACTAGCCGGAGACCAAGTATTCAAATACTGGAGCCCGTGAGAAACGTATCATCACATTCTGTCCACGAATATTTATGCAATGTTGACCACATATCAAACTCTCTGCTAGATGGGACCATTGAACCTGAAGAACTTGATTCCTGGCTCCACAGAGTTTATGTACCATCAGCTGCTAACACTAGTACTGGAAGCAGGCAGAACTAGAGGGCAGAGCCAGGAAGATGGCTCAAGTGGGTGAGAGCACTTGCTGTGGTCAGATGTCCAACGCCCTCATGAAACATCAGGCATGACCACACATGTCTCTGACCCTAGCATTGGGGTGGGGTACAGAGACAGGTGGGCTGTGGATGAAAAGGAAGCTTCAGGTTTAACGAGAGACCCTGACTCAAAGGAATAAAGCAGAGAACAGTTGAGGAAGATACCCTATGTTCTTCATGAGCATGGCCTATGCACTTGCATCCACACACACATATGCCATACCCACATAAACAGATGCAAGCACACTATAGGCACAACATGAAAATAACTTTAAATAAGTAGAGGGTCGGGGGTAGTTCATAGCACTTCTAATTCTGAACGAGCGACCCCTCATGTGCTAAGCAGGGCTCCCATGAGCCAGATATTCCGGGCTTACTTGGACCCATTCATTCAACTCGTCACCATCTCAAGGTAAAGGTGATCATTCTTACCAATTATATTTTTGTGAAATTTGTCTTCCTGATTTGACAGAGGAAGAAACTAAAGTTCAGAGGAATTAAACAACTTGAACCAAACCATGTAGCTAGTAAGTGGCCATTTTTGCCGATGTCAGTGCACTTGATGACCTTGCCCTTGAAGCTTCCAACATGAGAAAGCAAAAAGAGAAACACCTCTATGTTGACTTCTAAAGCTGACCAGTAAGTGGCTAAGAACCAGAGAAAGGGGTGTGTGGGTTCTTCCTAAGCCCCAAGGCTAGTGAGCCAGGGTAACATAAGAAGCAAAAAAAATAACAAATAAAAATAGGCTTTAGTCCCCCGCATCACCTTTCTTCCTGGTTTCCATTCTGCTCACTTCCCAGATCTACCTCATCATGCCCCACTTTCCGATCTGTTCCTCATCTTTTTTTTTTTTCTTCAAACCTCAAGACTCCTACGTCTAAAGCCTGAATCTACCGGGACCAGAGAGGTCTGGCTTCTGATCTCCCCACAGCTCTCACGAATGAACTAGCCAAGATCACACAGCCTCTGGAACTATGCCTAACAGCTCTTCAGGTTTCCCTCACCTCCTCCCTCCCCCCACTACCCCCTAGAGCAGGGCAAGATCACAGAGGATCTCTGAGAATGCCCCCCAGTAGGGCTGTATTGGGGGCACATGAAACATGACAGCTTAGATCTCAGATTCTTCCCTGATGCAATTTCCAAACTGATAATGTAACTGAAGCTCCTGTGAGCTGCATTGGGAATTTTTTTTTTCACTTAGTGCTGAGTTTGCTTGTGGAGAAGTAACATAGCAACAAGATTTTTCTTTCCCGGTCGTTGTTAGCAACTGAAACCAGGATGACTTATTTTTTTTCCTCCTCATTTCATTTAGGGATTCAAAAACCTTTTGTTCCTATTCTCTGCAAATATCCCATAGGGTTTTTTGGAGAAAAAAAAAGTCTCTCTCACCTTATAATCTTCTGCTCTCAGTAGGTAGCTAAGTCAAAATAAGGTGGCAGGGGAGAGCCGTCACCTTTATCCTTGGCAAGAACTGAAAGGTGAGGTTGACAATGACAGATTAATTGCGCTTAGGGGAATGATAAAAGTCTTGAAGGTCAGACTAGAAGAGTAAGATGTTTACGTTTCTGTTTACAGGTGAAAAGTTAAAATGAAGCCATCAATTCCCGGGCAGCCATATTTCCAACATGTTTCAGCTTATTTCTCTTCTACTTGTACCAAGGAGGCAATGTTTTACACAAATGTCATTCTCACCATACGGTGTCAACACGGTGCTGTTCAGCAAGATTTGTGCAGTGTGAGAGCTAGAAGAAAACTCAGAAAGCATCTAGTCTAGAGAGTTCATTTTTCTGTTGGAAAAACGAAGGTCTAGAAAGAGTAACTGATTGGCAGCCGTTCGCCCAGGAGCCAAAGCATGCCCGAGTTAAAGGCCCTTTGTGTCATGTCTCTACTGCTATACAATTCTTAAGTCTGTAACAATAAAGAGCTTTTCCCCAATCAGTTATACCCAAAGCTTTATGTATTGTAAATGAAAAAAATAGCACCGCTCACCTCAAAGGGATAAGAAGAGCCAAATATGAATAACCATAGCCAAATTCCATGTGTTTCACCGTGGCAATGGTTTTTCCAAGTTTTATGATCATAGAACAAAGGAAATCCTACAAATACATTGTACAAATACAATCAAATGCAAATACAATGCAGAATACAAATACAAATCAAATACATTGGTGGAGCCGTCATTAGGCAGTTTTAGAGCAGCCAGGCTGGGATGGTCTCTGAAGCAACACATTCTATTTTAATCCTCCACAGAGCTCCTCTGTTCATGGAAGGATAGAGAGATTAGTTCTCCATTGTTGAGAAACTCTACCCTGAGGTCAGGCACAACATCAACTGGGTTGGATCTCAATATGAACAGACCAATGAGATAGAGAGAACCAAAAGCTCCAGTCAGGTTTCCAGAAACTGGAGCTAACCAATGAGGAAAAGCCTCTTCCCTCCCCCCCCCACTTGCCTACAACTATAAATAATCCTGACCTTGGCGCCATCTTTCACACCTGACACTCATGGCACTTCATGTCTGGAGTCCTTGAGTTCTTTTCCAGCTCCTTGACCTTCAGGTAACAAGTTACAGAAAAGCAAGAAATCTCTGCTACAGGTTAAAGATGCTATTTTTGGTTTGTGGAAGTTAGGGTTGGACATTTCAAAGGATGTACCTAACAGGCGCCAGGATAACAGATCACACGCAGAGGTGGATAATAGATGGCAACTAAGAAGGCTAAAGATGGGCCCAAGATAATCTCTTCTGAACTTGCAACATCACAGGTCTCTCCACGTCACTGAGGGTTCAGTCAATCAGTCTTGCAGGTACAGCAGTTTCTTTGTAGAGACTTATCCTCATAATAGTTAAATAATTCAGCTCTTAATGGTAAAAGAGAGGTCCAGAAGCTGCTGCCAAAGTTACATTCTCCTCACATTCTTAGTGGCGCTTCCTTAATCAATCTGATGTTATTTGAGATACAGGTGTGTTTCCTTTACTTGCTAAACAAATTATAAGACAGGAAGGAATTGAGGATGTATAAAAGCCAATGCTTATTTCAAAATAAAAAAAATGACAGGACTAACTGGGCAAAAATTTTGGGGATACAAGCTGGGGATTCCAGCAGAAAGAGGGAGATAAGCAAGGAAAAGCATGCTTGGAAGTCATAGAAAAGAAAGAAAAGGGAAAATTTCTCTCTCTGAGCTCAAAGAGCAGGCAGCTTAGAGTGTGACATGATTGTGGCACCTGTCCAGGGTCTTCTGAGAAAAAGAGATTATGGAAACAGCTTCTGACAAAGAAACAGCCAATATCCTCCCATCTCTTCCCAGTGCCTCCATATGGGTCAGATTCCCTGGTTTGATTGACAGCCCAAACTGAATTAACCTAAGGGAGGAGACCATAGCAGGCTGGTCCCAGAACTCCAGTTCCATTCTAGTGTTACCAGAGAGGCAGAACTGTTATTATTATCATTTGAGATTTGTTGATCTTCAACAAAACACTGTGATGATAACTTCAATGGAATAATGAAAAATGCTGGCTTATTTCATGGCATCTAAAGTGACATTTTCTCTTAGAAAAAAAATGTCAAGATGAAATACTTGTTTTCATAATGCAAAAATGCACTTCTTTGTGAAACAGTTGCTTTCTCTCAGCACATAAAACGTTTAATGGGCCTGAATGCAAACTCCCTGTTTGTGGAGGAGTATTAGGGAAAGGAAGGAAAAGCTAAGCTCACTTTCCAGCTGAAAAATTAAATCAAAGGATAGTTGTAACAATGATTGCTTTAAATTAGGCATACTAATTTTAATACAATTTATATATGATACCATAGAGCACCATTTCCCAAATAAGTGGTTCCCCCAACTATTCCCACCTAAAACAAGTCCTAAAAATGGATTTTGTGGTCAAATGAATTGGAAAAATGCACATAATACAGTCCTTGAAAATATGCAATTCATGTTGTGTAGTTTTTTTTTAAGCCTTTGAGGTGTCTTTTCTGACAAAAAGACATACTTACCTTATGTTATTTTGTCAGTGATTAAATTATTTATTTTGCATGCATTTTTGTGTGTGTTGTGTATTTTGCATGTAAATGAATGTACACGTGTGTGCTTGTGGCCACTTTAGTGTGTTCGCCTATTGGGGCCTAAGGGTGACATCGTGAATCACCCTAGATTGCTCTACCTCCTTATTGATTTGCTCTGGGGTTTCCAAGTCCCTTCTAGAATTACATGTCCCACATATCCACCCACCATTACGTGGAATCTGGAGATCCCACGCAAGTCCTTTTGCTTGTGAGGCAGAGGCTTTAATCTACAGCCATCTTCCAATCCAGCAAATGCTTTTAAAACATCTAGTGATAAATGGCTTTCTACAATAAAACTTTGGATTTCATGTGTAGATACTGTTCTTTAATATCTTAGATACTGAGGATTTGAGAGAAACTCCAGACCACTAGCTATTCCTATGTACTATGATTAAAACAGACATGGAGAGTATATCTAGACACAATAATTAAAACTTGGTTGTTAATGGAAAATTAGAAATGCTTCATTATCTGTCTTAACCACAGGGGGTTCAGACAGAAGAGCTTCCCATGGGAGAAACAATGAAAGAAAACTTTTCAAATTCAAAAAGTGATGCAAAAGTGAGCTGTTGATAAATATGGTTCTCACAGGGAGCTTTGCATAACTTCATACTCAAAGCCAGGCTTTCTCAGACTCAGGAGGCATCATCGTCTTTTGGTTTTCTCTTCCCACATGACACTTGGAATCTTGGAGTCAGGAAGGTAGAGCATAAACTTCTGTGTACAATCTTCTGGGAGACCTTATAATCACTACTGGCAGTGGGGTCAGGAAGGTAAAAATAAATTGTTTAATGGAGTATATAGGTGTAAAGAAGAGTTAGAGCTTAAAGCCTGCGAATTGTCCCATCTGTGTTCCAGCACAAAGCAGAGTTTACACAGAGAGACAGAGCTGCAGGATGTAGGTTTGTGCTTTTAAAAATGAGCTTAAAGCAAGAGAGAGAAAACCAAAATTAACAAAATTAGAATGAACATGGAGTTATCACTACTGATACCCAAGAAATCCAGAGAATTATAACATCATATTTCAAAAACTTATACTATGTGAAGTTTGACAACAAAAAAGAGATGGATGAATTCCTAAGTAAACACAACTTACCTAAATTGAATCAGGAAGTTGTGAATTATTTAAATAGTCCTATAACATATGAGGAAATTGAAGAAGTAATCTTGAATCTTCCCACCAAAAAATGTCCTGGACCAGATGGATTCAGCACAGAGTTCTACCAGACATTTAAGGAGTTAATAACACCAATACTCCTTAAACTGTTCCATCAAATAGCAAAGAAAGGAACACTACCAAATTCCTCCTATGAAGCTAATATCGTTTTAATCCCAAAACGTAATAAAGACTCACTTAAAAAAGAAAACTATAGGCCGATCTCTCTGATGAACACAGACACAAAACAAAGTCTTAGCAAATCGGATTCAAAAACATATCAAAAAGATCATTCACGGGGACCAAGTAGGCTTCATCCCCGGCACACAATGTTGGTTCAACAAATCCAAATCAATAAATGTAATTCATCATATAAACCAGTCCAAAGTCCAAGACTACATGATACTCTCAATAGATGCAGAAAAAGCTTTTGACAAGATCCAACAGCCTTTTATGATCAAAACACTAGAGACAGTAGGAATGGAAGGAACCTTTATCAATATAATAAAAGCTGTATACAACAAGCCCACAGCAAGGATTATGCTCAATGGGAAAAAACTGGAAGCATTCCCACTTCGATCAGGAACTAGACAAGGCTGTCCACTCTCACCACTTCTATTCAACATTGTACTTGAAGTCTTAGCTGAAGCCATGAGACAAGAAAGGGACATAAGAGGGATTCAAATCGGCAAGGAAGAAGTCAGGCTATCCCTGTTTGCAGATGATATGATCTTATACCTGAGTGATCCCAAAAAATCCACTAGGAAGCTCCTGGAACTAATTGAGAAGTTCAGCAGGGTGGCAGGTTACAAAATAAACGTACAAAAATCAGTAGCCTTCCTATATGCCCAGAATGAAAGGAGCGAAAAAGCCTTGAGAGAAACAATCCCATTCACTATAGCCCCTAAAAAATGAAATACCTTGGTATAAACCTAACCAAGGAGGTAAAAGACCTTTACAATGAAAACTTTAAAACCCTAAAGAAAGAAATTGCAGAAGACACCAGAAGGTGGAAAGACCTCCCATGTTCCTGGATTGGCAGAATCAACATCATAAAAATGACCATCCTACCAAGGGCAATATACAAATTCAATGCTATACCAATTAAAATCCCAAAGCAATTCTTCAAAGAAGTTGACCAAACAATCTCAATGTTCATATGGAGGCACAAAAGATCCAGGATAGCAAAGACAATCCTGAGTAATAAAAACACTGCTGGAGGTATCACCATACCAAATCTTAGTCTATACTACAACTCCATAGTTATAAAAACAGCCTGGTACTGGCTCCAAAATAGACACACAGATCAATGGATAAGGATTGAAGACCCAGATATAAGCTCACAAAATTAAAGCCATTTGGTCTTTGACAAAGGAGCCCAAAGAATCCAATGGAAAAAGAACAGCATCTTCAACAAATGGTGCTGGCAAAACTGGATCTCCACATGCAGAAGATTAAAGCTGGACCTGTACTTGTCACCATGTACAAGACTTAATTCCAAATAGATCAAGGACCTCAATATAAGGCCAGAGACTATAAAAATCATAGTTGAAAGGGTAGGGAACTCCCTCGAGCTGATTGGGCTAGGCCAACACTTCCTAAACAGACATCCAATGGCACAGTCACTGCTACCAATTCTCAACAGTTCTGATCTTGTGAAATTAAAGAGCTTCTGTTCAGATAAAGATATTGTAACAGGAGCTCAAAGGCAACCCACAGAATGGGAGAAAATCTTCAGTAACCACATATCTGATAAAGCTCTATTATCCCAAGTGCACAAAGAACTTAGAAAACTAAATACCAATGAAACTAATGGCCCAATTAAAAAATGGACTCTGGAACTTAAAAGAAACTTTACCAGGGATGAAAATAAAATGTCTAACAAATATCTTAAAAAATGTTCCACTTCTTTAGCCATCAGGGAAATGCAAATCAAAACTTCCCTGAGATATCGCCTCTCCCGGGTCAGGATGGCAAAAAACCACAATACAAACAACAACAAATGCTGGAGAGGATGTGGAGAGAGGGGAACTCTCCTACATTGCTGGTGGGAATGCACGCTCATACAACCACTCTGGCGAGCCGTCTGGAGATTCTTAAAGAAATTAAAGATTGAAATGTCATATGACCCTGCTATTCCACTTTTGGGAATAACCCCCCATACAGCAAAAATTCACCTCGATAGCAGAACCATGACCATGTTCATAGCAGCACTGTTTACAATAGCAAAGTCATGGAATCAACCCAAATGTCCAACAGTTGACGAGTGGATAAGGAAACTGTGGTACATCTATACAATGGAGTACTACTCAGCCATCAAAAATGATGAATTACTGGAATTTGCCAGGAAATGGATGTTATTAGAAACAATTATATTAGGTGAAGTATCCCAGACCCAGAAAATAAAGCGCCATATATACTCCCTAATAGGTGGCTCCTAGTACCAAACCCACCCAGCCCACCTAGAGGCACTCAAAAATAAATCTCTGTAATACCCACAGTAATTGCAAGAATTATGAACAGGAGGGATGGGATTGGAGGGCCACACCAGAAACAAGGAGAGAGGAGACCATGTTACAGCAGAGAAATTAGGCCTCCATCAAGGACTGCAAGTAAGTAATGAGACATCTGGTTAAGTTCACAGACTTTCGTTCCTGAGCATTTACAACTGAGGGGGTATGATCTCACCAGAAGGGGAGGGCATATAGTCTGGCAGATAAAAAGTAACCATTTTGCAAATGGGTGATTGACCCCTCCCTCACTGCGGTTTCCTACTTTTATTACATCTATCTTTGAATATACTCTTATAACAATACTCTAGTTTAACAGCTTTTTGTCTCTGGCCAGGGGGTGACATACAATGCCCATCAGGATCGAGTGAAGGACATTGCAGGAGCAGCAAAACTGCAAAAGAAAATCAACAAACCGCTATCCAGAACTTCAGAGACTCTATATCAACCACCTAGAATTAGGCCAGCCTAATCTCTCCCCATCCTGAAGCTCAGGGAAATTTGCTGAAGAGGGGGCAGTAAGAGTGTAAGAGCACAAGGATGGGAGGAGCAATGATATGCAAGATAACTCCACAAGTTAGGGCCTAAGCAATCATAATTGGACTTTGCATGCCCTGCGCAATGTCCAACACACTATTGACCCCACAAAGTCTAGCATTTGCTAAAGGCACCAAGATCCTTGGAGGCAAGGGATTGACAGCCACAGTAGTGTTCCTATGCTTAAGGGGAACACAGGAAAGGGTTCAAGGAAATGCCACTGGGTCCTTGTACGTCATCGGAGAGGAGGGCCCAGAGGAGAGTCTGGCATGCACATTAAAGGATTCTCTGGGGATTGGGGGGGGCACTGGAGGATGGGGAGGGAGGGGTGAGGGGAGGGGGAGCAAGGGGGGTCAGGGGAAGGAGGAGGGAGGGAGGGAATCGGTGTACCTATTAAGTTTGTATGAGCAGAAATAATAATAAAAAATGTTTTAAAAAAGGAAAAAAAATGAGCTTAAAGTCACCAGCACTTTGTCATACAGAAGTGGTTCTGTATGGGATCCACTGACTTATGGTTCATTTTAATGTTGGTTTGTTTGTTTGGTTGGTTGTTGGATTGTTGATTGGTTGGTTGGTCTTGTTTGAACAGGGTCTAATGGAGCTAAGACTGATCTTGAACTCCTGATCGTCTTGTTTCCACCTCCCAAATTCTGTATTCCCCATGCATTCCCCCATGATCCACTTTTAATATTGTTTTAAGAGCAGCACACGCAATTGCATGAATGACTTCCTTGTTAGTCTCATAGTCCATCTTTTCTTTATTAATCACATATGAAGTAATCAATTTTTTGCTCTCTAGAAGATTTCACTAAGGGGCTATATTTATCCTGGAGTCCTTAGTCATTATTATTAAATACCATGAAGCTATTTTCAGTGTGTTCAACAGATAAAATGATCTCATACATAAACTAAGGATGATATTATAAAATATTCTGATAAACTTAATAAGATTAAATTTATATAGCTACAAATTAATTTTTAATTCAAACTTCATTTAAGTCTCTCATGTTGTGGTATCCTTACAGATAGGTATTACATACGACACATAATGGAGGTAAGGCCATAAAAGTGGATTGACGGTAGACACAAAGTTTATTAGTGAAAATCAGGGAATGGGATCCACTCTTTTACTACCCAGCTATTTTTGTTTGTTTTAATTTATTGAATTATGCACTATTGCTTATATATCTATTCAAGTTCATTAATACTTTTAATTAAAGACTATCAAGAAAGTTATTTTTCTAAATTTCCATTTTTATCTTCAATATTCCCATTTAAACATTGGGAAGGCCAAAGCTCAGGAATGTTTTCACCTGCTTGCAGAGGAAATGGTTGGATGATGTTACAGAGAACTTTGGTCTCTGTATTTCATCTCCTGTCCAGTCTGAGCTCTGTGCTTGTAAAAGGATAGCTGATTTCTGTACATTGGCATAATATGAACTTTACACATAAAAATAATAAAACATCATTTTATGTCATCTTTACAGTCCACCTGAGGTACAAAATTTTTGACCGTTGAGTTATTGCTAGCACAATAGGTAAGATAGAAAATTACTAAATCCCAAAAGGCAGTCAAACTATATCGGTGTCTGCATGATGTTGCTGCTTCAGAACTGGTCTCAGCTTCTGTCCAGGAAGTGTCAAGGCCATGCGTCTGTGGTCTAACCACCAACTGATATTATTAATTGTTACGTTTGCTTTTATGAAGTCCCTTTCTTGTTTCACACCAGCCCTGCTTTAGTATAAAACAGCATTACAAACTAAGTGGTGGCCTACAGTCCTTGGATAAACACCTCGATTCCAGACTGCTGGCAAATTAAACTCCTCTTCTCCACCCTCATTTGTGTCAGAGAAATTATCCCAGAGTTACTTCCACAGCACACCTTTTAGGCCAACCCATAATGCTTTGTCATAGGACAGGCTGTTGAGCTCTGTACAAGGCCTGTAGTCAATCAAGCCTGTGAATCCTTGTGGGAAGGTAGGTCATGTAGCTGAGCAATGCCTTTCTAGTTTTCTGATAGCTTTGTTGTGGATGACACCTGTGATATATGGATTGATGATGGTTTCCTGGGTTACCTTCCAGGGACTTGAAGGCTGCTGTCTTTTGATCCCTGGCTCTTCACTTGAGCCTGTGCAAATGACCTCAGAAAGCAGAATAAACGGGCTGGAGAAAGGTTAGCTGAGCAAGGGAGACTTCCATCTACACAAATTCCATTCTGGGATGAGACTTTCCAATGCTGCCACTCTGAGGTCACCCACGCAGTAAGTAGCCTTCGCCCATACTCTATATTTAAGACCTGTAAACTCATCAGTTCCCAAGTTGGGCTCTAGTGGAATCCTACTTTGATTTGTCATTGGGGTCCTAAGGGAGAACAGGTATTTGCTCTTATTTCCATCCAAAGAGTTTTCAACCCATAGACATTTCCTGAACTTGTAAAAGGGCATGGGGAAGATTGATTACACATGTACAAAAAGTTGTTTCCTTTATCTCCAGTCACCTTGCGTAGGTTTCTCTCCTATAAACATCCTCAAGCTCTATATTTAGGAAGGTACATTTGAGATTTGGGTCTCCCACCTCCGCTCTTGGCTGCCTTGAAAATAAACTCTTTCTCTTTTGCAGGGCTTGCGTGGATGAGTGTCATGTTGCCCAATAGACAAACTGGCCTGTCTTGGAAGCAGTGGCACAAGGAAGGAAATGGATCTGACCAGCCCCTGAGTTCTCTAAAATCCTGACATTACACAATTCTCTTTCCTCCAGGAACTTCAAACTCTCCATTAATCTCAGGAAAGGAGCCTAAGGAAGGGAGATAAGTAGAGTATTTTTTGACATAACACAGTGAATATTATCTGATTAAATTAAAACTTTATTCAGAATGAATTTTTTTGTAATTTTGACATAATCTCAGACTTGCCAGTACAGAGCGTACAGTATAAGGATCGCACACCCCCAGAACCACTTGAGAACAGTTTGCTGAAGCAATGATAACTTTGGACCCCAAAATAATTCAGCGTGACATATTTCAAAGAAAAACACCTCCTTGATAGAAACATAGCTATAGAAATGGAGGAAATTAGCATTCGTAAATTGCTAACATTTCATTCTCGAATTCAATTGAAATCTCACTAGTTGTCACAATAATGTCCTCATAGCAAAAGATGCAGCTCAAAAATCACATAACGCATATCTTTTTTTATTGTTTCTTTTTAGATCATTGCATGGTCTTGAATCTTTCGAAGTTTAGAAAGTCATTTTGTACACCATCCCTTCATGTGTATTTTCTGACCCAGGCTGTACTCTAGAAGTCAGATCACAGAAGCAACGTCATGGGATTTTCATGCGCATCTGAGCGGATTGCATGTGGATTTCTATTTATTCCATTACTTTCTATGTTCACAGCTTACAATCTACTGAGCTTATTCAGTATAAAGCTATACTTCCCCATTTTAATTAACTGCTGTTTTGTGGAAAACTATCTTAGAAACTATGTGCATACCTTGGTTTTCCTCATATTTCTCATTTTTTCATCCATTGACTCAGTTCCCCTGAGTTGAATTTTTTCTCTGTGGATTGTACTCCAGTCTTCTCACTGTGTATCTGGAGTCTCCATGTTTGTTTGCTATGTTCTTAGAATTAAATAAAGGGCTTTCTCAGCTTTCTGAGGTGTTTCAGATTCTGCACTCAGGTCCACATAGCAGTTTCGGCCCTGAATGGTTCCTAGAGGGAATGAGAAAGGAAATGGAAGAGTTGGTGTGGTTTCAAGCCCAGGCAGATAAATTCATTTCTATCCTTACCTCCCTATCCAATTGCAAGGTCTCGAAAGGAGACAAAACAAAGAACTCACCCTCTGCTAATATGAGCAGTAATGTAAGGAAGCTGGGAAACTTCCTACATCATCATAACCAGAGGAAGAATTGATATATTGGTGTTTCTAGACTCCTGAGGCTTTGAAGTCACCAGGATGGCTACTCCTGGCTCTCCTTCATTCATCCTTTGCTTAACTGGAACTGTAATGGGAATCTACTTTAGGATTTTCATAGATTGAAAAATTGGCAACATTGGAATAATTTTCTATAGTCAGTTCCAGGAGTGGATGCATGAGAAAGTAGACTGGTAGAATCATCTGAATGAAAACAAGGAGGCAAAGTAAAAGAGAAAACCAGAATTTGCCTAGGACCTGAAGTAGACCCAGTGACTAACCCAGTAAAGACCAAACCTGGGTATCATCACACAATTTAACCATACTTCCACACAGGGTAAAGGCATCCACTTCTAGTTTTCTTTGCATTTCTGATAGGTTGGGATTTTTGCTAAATTCCGATGTATATTATATTGTAATACAAACTTGTGTATGAAAGAAATACAACTGATAAAGTAATAAAGAACCGTTGAGTTGGGGAGATGACTTGGGGGTTAAGATTTTTGCCTTGCAAGCAAAAGGACCTGAGTTCAAATCATCAGCTCTTGTGTAAAAATGTTAGGTGGAAATGGTAGTAACCTGAAATCTTAGCTCCAGCTCTGGAAGTCAGAGCCCAATGAACCCCCTGAACAAAGTGATAAAGAAGGATTCCTGTAGTCAACCTTGGTTCTCCACAGGCACACACACTCAAGTGCCCTTTGTTACACACACACACACACACACACACACACACACACACACACAAAACTTAGTCTCATTTCAACATTATGTTTATTTGTCCCCCAAGGTATATACTTCTTTGGGTAGAATGTACAAACCTCAGATGACTGGATGACTGATTGGGAGTGTTTTCCATTCTCATGCAGTTCAGTGCCCACTGTCTGAAAGTAGACGAGAATGTTCTCATCACATAACACAGTTCCTCTGTACCTCTTTCCAGTCAATCCTGCATGGAAGCTTCCCCTTTTTGACTCATACAGCTCAGGTTAAGGTCAGGAAAGCAGGTTCCAGCCCTGCCCGGGGTATGACAAGCACAGTGCTGACCTCCACAAATTCTATTTCATCAACGCGTCTCAGAAAATAGACTGAATGACCTTTCTGGACTCTCAGTTTTACTCTTCTAGCAGAGATAGGACAAGTCAAATTTATCCCCCAAGGTCATGAGTAAATGAGTAGGAAGAATTATCTCTGAACTTCCAGACCAAACTCCTTCTACTGAGCCATGGGGCTTCTGTATAAATTAGCTACTAATGCTGAATCAAGTAGAGCTTATTCAAATCGGAAGGCAAAGCTTAATTCTGAAATAGTACCTTAATGCCTTGTTCGTTCATCTATTCCACCAACACAGTTTTCTTTCTTTCTTTCTTTTTTAAAACTATTTGGTGCTTGCCAAACATCTACTTGTCAGGCAAGGGCTTCTCTGAGCAAGTGACTTCAGTCGCAGCAAAGTCAGCTCTGCTCCTCTCTAGTGGAAGAATGAAGGCTCAGATTCCAGTGAGTGATGGAAGGGTGAATGCCTAAGGCCACAGGAGAAGAGCAAACTTCTGAGAGGGTGAACACCCTCTTGAAGCTCCAAGACCTGCACGGATTTCATGGGAGGAGGAATCCAGGCCCAGAAGCTTGAATGACAAGCAGTAGCTAGATACACAGAAATATTTTTATGAGGCTGACATGCTCTGTTCATAATGCACAGAAAATTATTTATTTCCAGTAAGATTAATGTTTTTTATTTAGCTGCAACCCCACAGGAATCACATGATTGATATTTACAAATTAACAGGTCAAGGTTAGGAAAGCTGGGTTTCTCTGGCTCAGACAGACTGACAGCAATAGATCTTTCTTATGTATATTGAAAACCACATGTAGAAACTACAGCACCATAGCTACTGTGCAATGACTGTTCTGATCACAGGGCTCTAGGTTTTGCTGTGTCCACCCACCTGAAGTATGCTAAGCTGGATGGCTTGTGCAGTAAAAGACCACCATCAGTGTCACAAGGTCTGCCATCACCTAGTGGAAGCAGGATATCACAATGGGGTCTTTTCCTTATGTTGGTGTGGGCATTTCCTTGTGGATCACGCATTTGTATTAATGGACTCCAGAAACAGACCCGAGGTCCTACTTCCAGGCTGATTTCCATGATGAAAAACTTATTACAAGGTCTTCATATTTGACCTCTTTTGCGCTGTGATTCTGAAAAGCTCTTTTCATGAAAGCAATGAACCAGGACCCATATGGTGGTGCTTTAAAGGAAAAACCATTAAGAAAATCATGTCTTGCATATCCATTTATTTTCTTTAAGCCATAACTCTAAACATTTCTTGCCTGAAATCCATGTTAGCTTAATATATTGTTATATTAAACTTTTTCTACTTAAAATGATTTTGTTTAGTAAACACTCCTCGAGTTAATCACTGCTAAACTATAGAAATGACCAACAGAGAAACACAAGTTTCTGAGTACCATGTGACCCAATTCTTTGAACAACTCACTCTGTATCAGATACTTTTCTGGGTGGGAAGATAGAGACAGGATAATCACAGTCATCTCTTACAAACACAAATACAAGACAGCTTGTCAACTTGAAGATAATACTCAGATGAGAACTTAAGCAAAAAGCTTTTTTTTCCAGTTAAAAAATATATACATGAATCTCGCTGGAAAAGAACCCCATGGAATTGTTCTGCAGATCGCTTACAACCCATTTTCACATGTAATGATTTTAGCTCAAAGCAATATTATGTAACTTGATGAAGGCCATATGACTAGTGAACTACACAAACAGGACATAGATTTTTCTTTTTGGATGAGTAGGCTTCCTGTGACCAAAATAATGCTATTTTCAGAAGAATAAAAGAAGTCTGACAAATGTTCTCCTGAAATGGACTTATTCTTCAACAGGATGGGAACTGCTCATGGAGGAGCTTTAGTCTCTTCCAAGGAAAATTGTGTGTTAGATCCTTTGATTTTTCTCACCAACTTGTGCTCAGAGTCAGCTTGCACAGGGTGGGACAGGACTCTAGAACCCCTCAATCAATCAAGAAAGAATATGTCTCACTAAGACCAAAACATTTCACTGTTCACTGTGTGATTGAAACTTGCAAGAGTTTATTTTTGTCAACAAGGACTTTAAAAACGTTGAACTGTGCTGTCCACACACAGTTAAACAATGTAAACCTCAAGTCACTTGTGTGACTGAATCAGAAAAAATAATCAAATTACTAATGAATATATTTTCCTACCCCAGCCTCCATTGATGGTGATATTACTGTCATGTCCATTCATGCTGTTTTTATTTACTTTGGGTTTGATTTAGGAGAAAAGAAACAAAAAACTCTCCTTTTGACATACCAGTTTACAGATGCACAGAACCATAAATTACATTCTGGAACTTTGTTTTCAAATTTGTTTTTCTAACCTAGCCTTGAATTTACTTATCAAGTTTTAAACAACTCCTGTGTGACAGACATCAGGCTCATGAGGGTGAATGGGACATGATCCTGGATCAAAGACCTTTACAAGATCTTTACACCACATGGAAATCTGAGTGCTGGAGCATTCAGTAAGAGCCTTTGATCCTGACCTGATGGTCAGTTAGTTCCATGGCCACTTTGTTACTCTCATTTGGCATATCTACTGCATGCCCCACTCCCTTTTCCATTTTCCTCAAAGAAGAAATTGGATTTCATAAAGTTTTAGTGATTTCTTCCATTAGGCAGAGTGGCTGCAACGAAGGATTGCAAAAGTTTTAACATCAGCACCGGCCAGAACATAGACAGCCATGTCACAGCAGTTTCTGGACCAGCAAGGTCAGATCCAGAAGGTGGTTAAGGGTATGGCATTGTTTGCCTCCTTCCTCAGACAAGAGTTGTTGATGAAAAATTGATCTTTTAATAGAATACATTGCATGCTGTAAGAAAAATATTAACATCTTTATTCTTCAAGATATCTGCTGAGGTGGGACTATCATTAGCTTGCGTCTATAATAAAGAGTCTTAGGTTGGTCTGTGTTGCCATGAGTCTCCATTGGATTCAGTGGTTCACCTGATCCCAGCTTTTCTATATGTCTTATTTCTCCTTCCTGCATTGTCCCAAAACAGCAACATACACGTAGGTCATGCATTCAGTCATTCATCAAATAATTTACTCAACATGGTGCCAGTTAAGTGCATGAAGCACAGTGCCAGGATCCAGCCAGGTAGTAGAAAAGATAAAATTCCTGTGAATAGGAAATTTATATTTGACAAGAAGAGAAAAAGTGGACACAAAGCCATAGAGAATATATTTGATGCTGGTAAGTTCTCAAAATTAAGCTAAATCATTTATGTTGTACAGAAGAAAAGGTTGGCAGGAATTGAATTGTGAAATTGCAAAATGTTGACCTTTCCCCATAGATGACATCTCTACTGAATCCACAAGGAAGAGAGGAGTTGAGCTGTCAAAAGAAACAGCATTATTGCTGGAAGGAACCCAAATATACAAGATGTATTGGAAGAACACACAAAATGGCCATGATGGCTAAGAAACAACAGAAATAGAAAGCAATCAATCAGGTCTTCATGACTAGATGCCACTCCAAGTCATGAGCAAAAGAATGCATTCCTTGACTTGTCTCATCCTGGAACTTGTATATAGACACAAACTAATCAGCATAACCAAAATATTATGGCATGATTATGGAAGGCAGCAAAAAGGAGACACAAGACTTGATTCTGATATACCTTGGGGATGAGATCAATAGGATTTTCTGATGAACTGAATAGGAAGCAAGAAAGGAGAATGGCCAAGTGGATTTCTGGAAACACAATAGTGCTGAAACAGAGAGGGTTTGAGGAGCTTACCTATTGAAGGAAAAAGCAGCCAATGAGCCACCATACAAATATGGATGTATATTGTGGTCAAGTATAGAGTGCTATGCTGCCAATGAGCATTGTGCCTTCACAGCAAACTGGGCAACCATGTTAAAGAAGAAGTATCTAAACAAAAACCTGAGGAGCAAGAAGGAACCTT
This sequence comes from Typhlomys cinereus, assembly GCA_023101885.1. NCBI lineage: Eukaryota > Metazoa > Chordata > Mammalia > Rodentia > Platacanthomyidae > Typhlomys > Typhlomys cinereus. The sequence continues at coordinate 1,167,651 of JALPQD010000488.1, forward strand.
AATGCAGAGTCTTTAGCAAACAGCAGCCCTGAGTCTGAAAATGGAAAAGCCAGTATTGAAACCAGTCAGCTCCAAGAAGCCCACTTTGCTAAGCCCTATCATGGCAGTCTTCAAGATGTGGACTGTAGATCACAGAATTCCCAAAAACCCTTTTAGAGCTATGTGCAAGATCTAAACTTTTCTCACGTCAAACTAAGATATGATTTTTGTTTTTCATGTGAATTCTTTTCATTGCTGTTTTTTGAAAGCTGTGAGGCACTATCATAACAAATTGAATTTGTGTGAGAACTCAGCCATTTTCCTTGGCACCAGTGAAATGATAGCATTGTGACCTTCATACCAGATTGCTTACATTTTGTGAAATAATTACTCTTAAGATATGTCCTTTATATTAATAGAGGAAAGGAATGGCTATTAATATTTAAATACATATTTAATTGCTCAGTATTGATTATGAATAACATGAATGTTAATATAAACTATCAGCCAAAAAAATATTGGGACCTTCATAGTTTTTAAGAATACAAGACATCTTCCCCTTTTCTGCCTGGGCCTGGCTGCCAATGCAGCTCCAGCCCATGGTCCCTATGCTCTTTCAAGGAGTGCATTTGGACTCTGGTTTCCTTTCCCACCTGAGTCAGGCTTCAACCATGCGTACACCCCACAATCTATTAATTCTTTAAAGGTGCACGTTTGGATTCCAATCCCCTCTACCACCTGGGACCAGCTGTTGCTTCATCTCTGCACGGCCACCCATGTACCCATAGCTTCCATCTCCCACCTAACTTCACCCAGCCCCTTCACTACCTAACTAACCCAACCCCCCCCACACTAATCATTAAAAAATCCCCCACAAATTTAATAGTGGCCACAACAGAAACTACATACTGGGAACGAGTGGACTAACACCATACAACTGAAAACCATAACAATCACACTATTGAACAGAAAAGAATCTTTGCACCTATCTCTAAGATGAGTAACCCATTTAATTTTCTTTTTAACTTCAAGTGATAGCCACTACAGCTTATGATTTCTATACCATGTACGCAAAGCCCCATACACCCACCCCTACAGGGTCTTAGCCATTGACTCATACCCCTAACAATTTAAGTGCTGCCATATATCACTCAACTCTAACATCTGGCTACTTGTTGCAATTCGCTTGCATTGTTGCTGATAAATGACCATCGAACAGCTTAAGGGAACAAGGGGTTTATTGTCTCTTATGATTACTGATTACAGTTCATAGTCTGGCTTGACAGGAGAGCATGCACCAACATCAAGGCGAGGGAACTGGCCACATCATTACTATATAACAGCTGAGAGATGGACAATCCTTATTTGCCAGACCAGCATGTCTGGCCAAATGTACAGAAGGATGCCAACTTCCTCAACTGACTCTCAGTGCTTTATTTATTTCTTCAGGGCCTAGTCCCACCCACCATAGGCTGGTTCTTCCCCATCAGCAAGACAATCTCCTGAAGGTTTGCTCTGGGCCTAATTCAACCACTAATTCTCTACAAATGTGCCCAGAGCTATAACCCTCAACTGTCAAGTTGACATCTGTGCATAACTATGACATTACTATACCAAGCTGATCTGACACTTAATCCAAACCTCACCTAAGAAACACTACCACCCATCTTATATCTCTCAGTGAAAACTAGACCAAAACCTTGCCCCACACATACACACACACACTTAACCAACTGGATTTACACACATCTTGGGCACTACAATAACCTTATCAACAAAACAACACTGAACAACCCTAGACTGACCCTTTTCATACCCAGAGAAGCAGTTGCAACAACTATCCAAAAGTGGCAATTCTACCAGACTCAAAAGAGTCAGAAACACATAGCAAAGAAAGAAGCAAGAGACCAAACACAAAATGCCCATGATGCCATAAATGAGATATAGTAAAAACAAGAACAGGAAGGTGTGGGAAAGAGAGTGGGATGGGGAATGGAAGAGGGAGAGGAGTGGGGAGGGAAAGCAAGGAGGAAGGTGAGGGTTATACCCACTGAGCTTGTATAACTAGGTATAAATAAAATTAATAAAAAAGTTTCCTACAATGTAAGCGCTGACTCCATAATGAAAGATTCCAGCCAGAATAGTTTCTTTGATATTAGCCAAGAAATCAACAACCAAGATAAGGATATCCAAAGTTTTGTTCATATTAATATGATCAAAATAATTCAAGAGCAACTCCAAAAGCAGTTGAATAGCCACATAAATAAATATGAACAGGAAAATAAAAGGCACCTGGATGAAATGAAAAAGACAGTTGAAGACACAAAAGTAAGCATAGAGCAATTGGAAAAAACCTCATGTGGAGATTAAACTTGAAATTAAAAGCAAATTAAGTGCAATCCAACAGAATTTATGAAGCATAAAATAGAATATCAGAACTAGAAGACAAGATTGTAGAACAAAATTGTTCAATTAAAGAAGCTGAAAAAGCTAAACCAAAAAACCTCTTCAGAAGAATATTCAAGAGCTATGGGATACCTTGAAGAAGCCACACTTGTGCATTCATGGAATCCCAGAACTAGAAACCAAAAACACTGTACCCGAAGATGTTTTCCACACTGTCATAAATGAAAAAGTTCTACATCTAAGGAAAAAGATACCCATACAAATACAAAAGGAATATTGCACACCAATCAGATATGGCCAAAATAGAAACTCACTACAGCCAAAAATAGTCAAAACACAATACTGCAGATATAAGACAAAGTGAATGTTTTAAGACCCTCAAGAGAGAAAAACAAAGTCACATTTAAAGGTAAGTTTGTTAGAATAACAGCTGATTTTTAATGGAAAGAGTTAAAAATCAAGAAGAGCTTAGAGAAATGTACTTCAAGTTATAAGTGATCAAAAATGCCAACCCAGACTATTATGTCCATCAAAAGTATCAGTCATGATTAAAGGTGAAAGAAATTTTCCATCATAAGGATAAACTGAAGGCCTACATGACAACCAAATCAGGGTTATAGGAAATGTTAAAAAATACTCAAGTTTGAAGAAAGGGACAGACATACCCAAAAGAATAAAAGAGAAAATAATGCTAACACAACTACTAAGTAAAGAAATGCACATGTAAAAAATCACAAAACTCAGAAAATGACAGAAATCAGCAAACATTTCTCAATTATAGCCCTAGACGTCAATGCACATAATTTTCTAATCAAAAAACATAGAATGCAAACATGGATTAAAAAGCACAAATCATCAATTTGCTGCCTTCAAGAAACATCTCACCATGAAAGATAGGCATAATCTTAGAGTGAAAGGCTGGTCAAAGATCCTCTAAGCTAATGGAACAAGGGAACTAGCAGGGGTAGCAATTCTAATTCCAATAAAATAGATTTCAAACTAAAATAAATCACAAGAGAACAGAAGAACACTACATATTAATCAAATGAACAATCCATCAAGAAGATTTCACTATTCTGAACATATACTCACACAATATAGGCTCATACACACCCATTAAACAAATACTTCAATGCTTAAAACAACAAATTAATCCAAAGACAATAATAGTAGGGTATTTCAATACCCTACTCTTACCAATGGATAGGTCAACAGGCTAAAAATTAAACAGAGACACACTGGGGTTGAATCAAACCATAACCCAAATGGATCTGACTGACCTCTACCAAACTTTCCATCCTAACATCAGGGAATACACATTCTTTTCAGCAGGAGCTTTCTCCAAAATAAACCACATATTGGGCCAGAAAGCAAGTCTCCAAATATACAGGAAAACTAAAATGGTAGCCTGTACTTTATCTGACCACCATGGAATAAAGCTAGACATTCTCAATAAGGAAAATGACAGAAAATACACAAACCATGACACTGATTGAGAAATGGGTTCAGACAAAAGTCAGATAGAAACTCAAACATTCCTAGAAGTGAATGGTAATGAAAACACAGCATGTCAAATCACTGGAATATGAAAGAGTATTCTAAGAGGGAAGTTTGGAACACTAGATGCCTACGATAATAAGCAAAACGTCACAATTAAGTAACTTAACAATGCAGCTTAAAGCTTCAGAGAAACAAGAACAATGCAATCGCAAAAGCAGTAGATGATTAGAGATTAATAAAATCAGAGAAGTATCCAAATCTGAGATAAAGAAAACCATATAAACAATCAACCAAAACAAAGAACTGCTTCTTTGAAAAATCAACAAGGTTGATAAACCCTTAGCTAAAATAACCAAGATTAAAAGAGAGAAAATATAAATTAATAAAATTGGAGATGAAAATGGAGTTATCCAAACTGATACCAATATAATTCAGAGATCATACTTTAAAAACTTGTACTTTACAAAATTGACAATCAGAAAGAAATGGATGAATTCTAAGTATGAAGAACTTACCAAAATTGAATCAGGATGAACTAAATCATATAAATAGTCTATAACAAGTGACAAAGCTAAAGAAGTAATTACTGAAGTTGTGTGTCTGGTAGAAGAACAACTAAATTACTATCCTTAAAATATTTCACAAAATAGCAAAGGAAGGAACACTTCAAAATTCTTTCTACAAAGTTAGTATTATACTGATCCCAAAATCAACACAACAAAAATAGAAAACAATCCTGAGAAATAAAAACTCTGCTGGAGGTATCAGCATATCATACCTTAATTTATATTGCAAATGCATATTAATAAAGACAGCATGGTACTGGCTCCAAAATAGACATGTAGATCAATGGATAAAAGCTGAAGACTTAGGCATAATAAGTTCATATACCTACATTATACTGATTTTTGACATACATGCCCTGAAAGGCCATTGAAAAAAAAGACAACATCTTCAACAAATGGTGCTGGTAAAACTATATCTCTTCATCAGAAGATTGAAACTGGACCCTGGACCCTGCATGAAAATCAACCCCTGATGGATCAAGGACCTTAATATTAGATCAGAGATTAAAAAAACCCTTGAAGAAAGAGCAGGGAATTCCCTTGAACTGATTGTCTTGGCCAATATTTTCTAAATAGGACCTTCAATTGCACAGGAAACAGAACCAATGCTCAACAAGTGGGATTTCATGAAATTAAAAGAGTTTCTGTTCAGCAAAAGGTATTGCTAACCAAGCCAAAAGATAATTCACAGAGAAAATCTTCACTAATCATACATTGATAGAAGACTAATATCCAAAGTACACAAAGAACTCAAAAATTAAACACTAAGAGGCAAACAGCCCAATTAGTAAATGGGTTTTGGAACTTAAAAGATTTTTTCCCAGGACAAAATCAGAATGTCTAACAAAGACCTTAAAAAATGTTCCTCTTCCCTAGACATTAGGGAAATGCAAATCAAAACCACTCTGAGATATCATCTCACCCTGGTCAGAATGGCTAAATCCAAAACACATACAACAACAAATGCTGGAGAGGATGCAGGGATGCTGGAGAGGATGCAGGGAAAAGGAAGTTCTCATACATTGCTGGTGGGTATGGAGGGTCCTCAAAAAGTTAAAAAATGAAATGCCATATGGCCCAATTATACCATTCCTGGAAATATTCCCAAAGAATTCTTCATTTTACTATAAAGACGCATGTACGTTCATGTTTGTTGCAGCTCTATTCACAATAAAGTCATAGAATCAGCCTAAATGTTCAATAGTAGATGAATAGATAATGAACATGTGGTACATATATACAATAAAACACTATTCGGCTATCAAGAAAAGTGAATTAATGAAATTGGTTGGTAAATGGGTGTAATTGGAAAAAGTTTTATGAGCAAAGTATTCCAGACACAGAAAGATAGATGTCATATTTTCTCCCTTATAAGCCCTCAAAATTATATACTCAAGGGAAATTTTCTATTATAACCACTATAACAGCAAAGGAACATAACTTGGGTAGGGAAAAGAAGATCCCAAAAGAGTGGAGACAAGGAACATAGATAAATAGATAAAATAAGGCTATTATGGAAGAAAAGCCCATAAGGAAAGAGAAATAAGGTGATAGCTCTTAATAAGGGGAAACAGAGGAGAAAAAAGGCAAGTGACTCAAGGGAAAAAGAGAGATCAAGGTCCTAACCCTTGATAGAGGACTGTAAACCACTACAACTCCAATAAAAGGAATCTATGGGAGCAACAGAGATATGTAAGACCCATGGAAAAGTAATTACTCTCTGAATGGGTTCTAATCCCATTAATGACAGGGAAATCATGCCTGATACTGTAAACTATCCAAATAACTGTAGAAGGGAAGGAAATAGACAGGAGCGGATATCCTATTGTTAACTATAAAAAATGGATAATAAAACATCATCTAAACACTTTGTTTTTTAACTCTTAGATAAGAAGAGCTCTTAGAACTCAATCAAGTTGTACCTATTCAATGGAAGAGAAATGAGACAGAAAACCACATCAAGCCAGAATATAGAATATCAGGGAATCTAGAATACTAAGCCCTAATCAGGGCATCAAAGTCTTATCCCACACCAAGGCTCAGGGAATCTTGAGGAAGGGAGCGGTAAGACTGTAAGAGTCTAAAGGTGGGATGAGGTAGGTCCTCCTGACCAACACACTCCAGCCAAGACAGGGCTGCTGTACCACTGTGATGAGAACATGTACCACAAGATCTACACACTGACCAACTTATTAAAATTTCTCCAACAACTAGCTAGGATCTTAGAAGAAAGAACTGCTCTCAGAGAGTGTCTCAGAGGCAGGTTCTGGACAAGGGATGAGGAACCTTCCACTTACCACTTTACTCACTGAAGAGCCACATAAGGTTCAACAGAAATCTATCTCCCTTACCAACACAGGCACTCCAAACGGAGTCCTGTGATACACACAAGCAGAGGGATAGGAGGGGAGACAAATCAGAGCAAGATGAATGAAAGGAGGGGAGGGTAAGAGAAGAGTGTGTGGATTGAGAGAATGGGTGAGAAGGAAAGTGGATGGGGAAGGGATTATGGCAAAGACATAAACCTAGTTTGTTTGTATATAAATAATTTTTTTAAAAAGAATACAAGGCATTTTGAGATCACAGTTTAAAAATTACTGTCCTACCATGAAATTCTGTCAGATTTAGTCTCTTGATGCAAAATGTCTTTCTTTAGTGTGCATATTTATGCATGTGCATATGTATGTGAGTACAGGTGTGCATGCATATGTATGATAGGTGTATGTGGGCAGGGGCATGCCATGATGTGTATATGGCAGTTAGAGGACAACTTTGTGGACCACTCTGTGGAGTTGGTTCTCTCCTTCCACCTTTATGTGGGTTCCGGATCAAACACAGGTTGTCAAACTTGCACAGCAACTGTTTATATCCACTGAGCCATCTCATTAGCTCATAAAATTCTTTCTACACCCAAAAGAACTTCCCTTTTTAAAATATGGAAAGAATTGCTAATGTACTACTTTTCTGAATATCTTAAGTGCTTCACATATTTTAACTAATCCTCCGAAACCTATGAAGAGAATAATTCTATTATATCCATTTAATGACAAAAAAGCCAAGGAATACTGACATTAGAGCTTGTCAGCAGGCCAATGAGATGGCTCAGAGGTAAAGTCTGCTTTGTGCACCTAAAATCTGAACTTAATCTCTGGAATCCACACGAAGATGGAAGGAGAAAACTGACCTGAAAAAGTTGTCCTCTGACCTCCACACAAACTTCTTCGCATATACTATGGCATGCACACACCTACATGCACACACACATACATACGCACACACATGTATGTGCACGCATGCAGACACATGCGTATGCACACAAAATAAATAACTTTATTTAAAAAAAGCAAGGGCTTACAGCTTATATGTGATGGAGTTGGGATTTGAACCTAAGCATGTTTTTTGCTTTCAACATTCTTAACCATTCCCAATAATTTAATAACTGTGAGGAAATGAATGCTGGTTTCCTGTCAGTGCTGTAAAGGAGATCAGTTCTTTTACCTGCCCGGTGCATTTGACTCAGGCTGAGCAGTAGCCTCAGGTGTCAGTGTCAGGAAAAGCAAAAAGCAGGTAAAAACCTCGTTTGACAGCAGTGAGCACCACTCTGTCATCAAGTCCCAGAGGCAGGCATAAGGATCAAGCCACAAAGTCCAAATCTACATGGCCACTTGTCATGCTCTTGTCCCTTCCTCCTATGACATCAGCTGTCTCTAAGCCCCATTGTCCCAAATCCTTCTGACTTTCTTTTTTTATTATTATTTATTCAATTGTGCGTGTGTGCATATGGATGTGCACGCGTGTGTGTGTGTGTGTGTGTGTGTGTGTGTGTGTGTGTGTGTGTAGAACCACGGACAGATTTGGGAACCACCATGGACGCCTCCACCTCCTTCTTGTTTACTCTGCCCCCGGATTCACAGGCTCCGCCCTACCAGGGCCAGAAACGCAGGCTGCCCTGGCTTCCACCTAGCATCTATATGTGGGATCTGGGATCCGAACTCAGGACCTTCCGCCTGCAAAGCAGAGGCTTAACCCTTGAGCCACCTCTCCAGCCCATCTTTCTGACTTTCAAAGGAGAGCCACGTGCTAGCCAGACTTTGTGTTACAAAATGACTGAGATGACCAATTTAAGGGGAAAAAAGTTTTACTGTGATTACTGATCTCAGAGGGCTAAATCCATAATTGATCACCTCCATGTGTTTTGGCAAAGCCTGATGGTGGAGAGGAAGCCATTTATCTCATTGATGCACAGGAAGCAGAAAGTTGCAGAGAGATCTGGGACAAGATACAACCCCAAGCACCTGTGTCCAGAGACTTAACTTCCTCCAGCTAGGCTCAATATCCTAAAGTTTCCTGAACCTCCCAAAATAGAACTAGCAAGCTAGGGACTAATCATTTTAATGCATGAGCCTTTAGTGGGAAATGCTTCATGTTTAAGACATAATAACCCAAATTTTCCCAAAGGCTTCATCTACAGTGGAAGCCTTGCTAGAGATTGAAAAATGTGCCCTTTTTTCTCTTTTCTCCCAGTCAAGATCCACTGAGTTGCAGTGTTCCAGATAAATTACAGGAGAAGGCCTGGATTGCCCGTGACGTGTCTATTTATTTATAATAGTATTCTTTATAGGAGTAAGACCTCACACGCAGACTGTTTGGTTTAATGCATCATTTGGGGAGGGCACCCACACTGGAGTTTATTTTGTCATGACATATTCTATTTGGTAGATTAAATAATCACACATGGTTTGCAGGCTTAGAGCTCTCATGATAATTCAAAATTTTCATGCCCAAATTCCTGAGTGTATATTTATTAAACTCTGCTCTAAAGGCCAGAATCAATAAAGAGTGAAAGTCTGATTACATTACACTGAGAATACATATCAATTATGCTTAGAATTTGAAAATAGTATTTAATATTTTTTCTTCTTAGCAGAATGAGATACAATTCCTCTGCTTTGTACAGTACAATTGCAGTTAAGATGTGAAAACTTAGTCTCTTGTCACAGGCTGCATGACCCACTCTCTCCTCCACTAAGCTGAGTTCATCTGTATCAGGATATATATTCTGCAACTGAAGTGAATGAGAAGACAGGAAACTCAGAGAAGTTGTCTTAGTTTATTTTAGAAGGAGCTAATAATATAGAAAAACACTTATTACAATATGTCCTGAGCCTCTTAAGTACATCCATGTATTGTCCTAAGTCTCAAAAGTAAGAATCATCTTCATGGACTTACCATATATGTACAAATAGTCCTGAATATTTTGCCTACTTAGACATGTTTTGAATACTAGCTAGGTGACCAATATGCTTTTTCTGCTCTTTCCCTGGGGTACACACCCTTTCTCTTCCCATGGGATTTGACTGTTCACCTCAAGCACATTTTCATTCTTCTTTTGACATATACGGCACTTAAACCGATTCTTCCTAGTCTTTCACTTTCTAGATGGTTCTTCTGTGACTCACCTCCATACATAACCTAGTGTACTTCAGAATGTGTGTACAGATAGAGGACATATCAGATATTAAATTGATAAAAACAGATACTACACTTGATTTTAACATTGAACCATCAGAATGATCTACTCAAAGGGAAACTTTTGTAACACCCACAAACTACAAAGAAACATAGGTGGAGAAGGGAGGAAGATCCCAAAAGAATGGAGACAAAAAAACATAGGCAAATAGCCACATCACTAAAATTGTCTTTCCAGAGAATCTTTGATGACATGAGAAAGACCTTATAGCTGTACTGATACCATCATTCTTTGGTGAGATTAAAGAAGCTTAAGTTAAAAAAAAAAAAAAAAACAACATAGGGGCTGGAGAGGTGGCTCAGGGGTTAAGCCTCTGCCTTGCAGGCAGAAGGTCCTGAGTTCGGATCCTAGACCCCACGTATAGACACGCCAGGCGGAAGTGGGGGCGGCCTGCGTTTCTGGTCCTGGTAGGGCGGAGCCTGTGAATCCCGGGGGAGAGTAAACAAGGAGGAGGTGGAGGCGTCCATGGTGGTTCCCGAATTCATCCGTGGTTCTACACACATACACACACACACACACACACACACACACACACACACGAACACACGCATACACGCACAATTGAATAAATAAAAAAATAGGCAAATAGGACAAAAGATGAATTATAGGAAGTCTTAAAAGGGAGGGAAGAAAGAGGACAGGACTTTGTAAGGGATAAAGGAAAAAAGAGGAGAAAGAGGTAAGTGGCTGGGGAGAAAAAGTTATCAATGGCCTCACCCAGCTGTAATCACTCAAGCTACAACAACTCTGATAAAAAGGATCCCGTGGAGCAACAGTGGTATGTAAGACTCATGGGTAAACTTTATTCTCTGAATGGGTTCTGACCCCCGCCCCTTCTTACTATCAGGGAACATGAGGATAGGAAGGCAGGTGGGACAAGACTAGACTGATGAAGGGAGGGGAGGATGGGTAAGAGAGGAGTGGGAGGAGAAGATGAGACAAGGGCATAAACTCATTTTGTTTATATATGAAGACTTCCAGAGTGGCATGAGACACATACACCACTCAGGAATGTCAATTACTAATTACTAAATTACATTTAGTCAATTACTGAGAGAAATTAGCAAACGTCTCCTGCATTGATGATGGATTTTTAAAGTCTTCTTTGACACTATGATTTGGGCTTCGGATTCTTATATTAAGAGATGATTCCCTTCAAACATAGCTGTGACTTTGCAAATAATAATATGCTGGATTTCATTTACATTATTTTATATCTATTCTTGCTTTTCCTACGGACTTTTCTTGACTTTTTTGATGTATTGAAATCATGGTAGTCAAAAGTAAGAAGCTATTGCCCTCCTTGTGAAGGAATCTGTCTTCCCTTTAGCAAGAGATGAATGAGAAACTTTGCCAATTTTAGGTTTAGGCCAGCAGTCCACAAACTGCAGCTTGCAAGCCAAATCTGGACAGCTGTATATTTTTATAAATATAGATTTATTGGCTCACAGGCATTCCTTTACATTTGGGCAATAGATGATTTCTTGCCAAAACAGTGAAGTTCAGTTGCTATGACTCTACAGGTTGCAAAACCTAAATATTTACTATACTAGAGCTTCAGAGGAAAAGCTAGCCAACTTTTAGGGCCGGCTTCAAAAGGTCTTCCTCTCCTTTCCTTGGAACTTCTCCAGTCGCCATCTGAACAGTGAAAGTTGACCTCTAAGAGGATGAGAATCAACAAGGAACAGAGATGAGCCATCGTGGGGAGGGCACTCCAGCCAGGTCTTACAGATCCTATTCCATCTAAGTAGCTGACTGGAGCCCAGAGTAGCAGAACTGCCTAGCAAAGATAGTAAGAGTCGAAGGTTGGTTGTGGTGCTGGATGTTTGGATGCAGAGCTTTGGAATTTATTTTTGTCATCTCTTTAATTTTTCTCTTCTTGTTTTTCCCTCCAGCCATTGGAACGTGTGTCCTCTCTGGCCCTCTACTTTTATTCTGCTAGTGCTCTCTAAGAATTTAGTGTGTTGGGCTGGGGAGATTGCTCACTGGCTGACTCGTTTGCTTAGTGGATCCTGAATTCAGACCTCCACATTCCATGTAAAAATTCTGTGTGCAGTGGTCCTGGAAGGCAGAACCTAGGAAATCTCAGAGCAAAGAAATGAGGAGGTAGAACAATCCAGGATGATTCCTGATGTCACCCTTGGGCCTCCACAGTCACATACACACTTGAGTACCCTCTGGTACACACAAAATGTGTGTGTACACACACATACATACTTGTCCCCTACTCCCCAAAAAATTAAGTGTGCAGTCTCCAGCTAATCATTGGTTCTTCCATCTTTATGACAAGTCAAGGACTTCCTGCAGCCTCAACTCTGATCAGTCTCCTCCCAGCTATCACACCTTCTCTAACCAATTTTTGCTTTATCTTAAAACATGCCATAAATAATAATAAAAAAAATCACCATGGTGATAATATCTTAAGTTCTTTTTGGATTTACTTACCAATTTCTTTCCTTGTTCTTTCATCCTGCAATACAAACTGTCTCTATTTTGCAAGGTCTTTTGGAAAGATGAATTTCCAGAAAGACTTTCTGTTGTATTTTCCAGAAGTACAAGATCACAGTGAATCTAGGTCTGCTTTACTTTTATGATTCAACAGGTGGGGATTGGTGTCCATGGTGTCTAATAAGTTTCCGTCTACTTTAAAGAATAATTTTACATATGTGTGTTGCATGAGTGTGCATTTGATTAGTCTCTTAGGTCTCCTAATGAGAGCTTATTCAGTTTCTGTGTTTTGCAGGCCATCGCAGCTGCTGATTTTGGGTTCATTTCTCACCTAACAACTTCTTTCTCTCACTCTATGTCAAACACAGTTAAGGCTCCATTGACTGGAGCACAAGTTTCCTCAGACTGCTTCCATTTTGTATTGTGTACATCTGTGCTCAATCCCCTTCCCAAAGACTTATTCAATTGTTTGAAAAAATAACTACAATACAATATGATACAACTCAGTAAAGTGTGGGTGGTTCTTCACATTCAGAAGATCCGCATAAGGGAATCAGACAAAATGGAAGAACTATAAGTAGAGAACAGGACCATAAATAAATAGGGAATTATTTTTATTTTATTAAGTTTTTTCTTCTTTGGGGCAATTAGAAAAGCTAATTAAGCAATAATGTGGAGTTTTTTTTTCTATAAGCACTGCAGCATTTCTAATGAGCACCTCTGTTTTATTCATAGAAAGTTGATAAGCTACCATGGCATTTAGAGAAATAAAATCTCGGTAGAGAAATAAGATGACATAGGTCAATTGCAAATTGATGTGGCATCAATGAAGCAGGAATGAATGGAACTTTAGTGAATATTCACTACTAAGAACTTACAATGCAAGGGAAGAAAAAAATACTTCATAACAGTTAAGAGATAAATCAAATTTGAAAAGTCACAGGCTGCTGCATGTTGGTGTACAAGTGGCACTCAGTATTCCTTGGGGGATACATGGGGGAAGCCTCCATGGTCCACATGATCTCCCACAGAAGTTTTATTGAAGACCCTCCCCAAGGCATACTTTGGTATTTGTCTTTGGGCTTATGCTCCATGGTAAATGGATTAACGCATCGGTCTCTGATCGTATGATGGATGGAGTCGGAGGAGCGATTTTCTAAACACTCTTTCCTTACTTGATGGATGTTCCCATCTTCATCTCCTCCCTCGGGGCTCTTTGTGTGCAAAAATCTCTCTTTTTGAAAAGGGTTTTCATTGCATGCTATTAGTACCAAGTTGGATTTATGGTGTGCTCTCATGCAAAGAGCCTTTCTGCCATTCTTTAGGCAAAATTAGCTTTGGCACTCAGTGGAAAGCAGCGCCCTGGGGCCTTCATCAAAACCTTCCATTGTGTCTGTATTTTTAAGTGGGCAGCACAACTAATCTCTGAAAACCAACACTTTGATTTGATCCTAAGCAGACAGAAGTATATTTGAAACTTATCACCCATCTGAAGAAACATTCTCTTTCTTAATATTCAGCCTAATCCTGTGGACTCCTTTGCATACCTTAGCACCCTCATTAACAATCTCACCTGTTTCTATCCTAAGCCTTACCATGGGTCAGAGAACACATTTGATTCTGTGTATCAGCATATTTATTTCCTCTCTACAACCTTTTTCATTTAAGCCTTCTGCAGATATGGGCCTCTCTGGTAGATAGCTAAGAAGTTGCTAAGACCCATTTCAAAGTCACCAAATTCTAGGAATGGGGCTTTGGAAAGCAGTAAAGGATTATTTAGGGTGTGAGGTAGAGAACTAGAAAATATTTGCAATGGAGCTGAATTTAAAAAAAATCCACTTCCTTTAAGAAGAAAATTACTACTGAGAATTGAGAATATTTACTATGGGATTAAAAATAGCAAACGAATGACAGAACACAAATTCCTGAGTTATTTGGTTCCCATCACCTGAGATAATCAGTTTGTAAGAAGCATGGATGTCAGAGGTTCCAGTCCATAGGCTTTGGGTTCTATTGCTTTGGGTCTGTGACAGATCAGTACATTATGGCAGGAGTAGGATGCAGAAATGAAGACAACTCACATTATGACAGTCAAAGTGAAAAGAGAAGGAAGAACTGCATCCCGTCATTCTCTTTATGATCATGCCTCCAAGGACCTACTTTTCCTTCACTAAACCCCACTCTTTAATGGTTCTAACCCTTCCCAGCAGCATTCCAGGATGGGGACCAAACCCTGAACCCACATAACTTTGGTAGACATTGCAAATCCAAACTGCAATGAAAATTGGGGAATTGCAGCACCAGTTTTGTGGTGCAGATTTTTGAAAGACAGTTTCTTTTGCAGCAACAGTGTCTGTACCTCTGACCTGGGGGAGAATAGTTAAGTGGCAGAACATTGGATGTAGATAAATGAATCCTGAAGATACGTCCTCGAAATTAAATTGAATATCTTGAAAATTTGCTGAATGTTGAATATAGATAAATGAACCCTAAAGATACCTCCCTGAAATGGAATTAAAATTTCCTGAAAACTTACCAGTAATGAAAAACATCTAAAGTGTTGTGTCCTGCATAGATGATGAAACTTTGCACAAGGTGAGACTTACAGCCTGCTAAAGAAAAGAGAAATTCATAGTGACAGGTATTTTGACTTGCCCGTAACTAGTCAGAAAATGCTTTCGGTCTCACCATTGTTGAAATGGTAGCAAAGAAGGGTAAGAAAATGTATTCAAATGCTTGCCTTTTTTTTAGAGGAATAGGAGATTTGGCAAAAGGAAAAAGTTTGACTTAAATGCAAAAGCAATGCATCTGGGACTATTTATCAGTGGAAAAGTTGTATTCTGGACAGGTGTCAAGAGCAGATTCCAGAAAAGCAAATCCTTTCGGCTTAACACAACAATTTTAGTCTAAATTATGCATGGATCTCTGTGGAAGAATATAAGAAGATATTGACTTTGGAATAGAAAAAAAAATAAGATGAACAGTAAGGATCTGTAGAGTTTTGAAATTCCGAGGTGCAAGTTCACCTGAGTTGTTCCCTTACTGAGGTTGTGTGCTGTTGTCACATCTGTGCACATGTCCCAGGTGAGTCACTTATTAGCAAATTACAGAAAGGGCACATAGGATTCCTATGAAGCCAGGCACAGGGACATTTGCGGGGAAAGTTATTGTCGCAAGTAGGGAATCATAGATAGCAAAACTAAGGCCTGTAAGCATGCTTCTCAGGGCATGTTGGACTGAACTTTTACATCGCTGTGCCTTCTGCTCCCAGGGGACCACGAAGCTTCAAGGGTGCTATTAGCATAATATGAATTCAGCGAAACAATGTTTTTGAAGATCCTTTCTGCTCTGGATTTAGTTGCTAGAAACTTTATTTCTCGATACATTAGCCTAGAAGAAAGGATGTCAACTGCTCATCTTTTTTAAAAAATGCTAATTTCCAAATGGAATGCAGCTGACTATTTTATTGTTGTTGTTGTCAATATTTTTTATATTTTTTATTCATGTATTATAGTATCTTTCATTTATGAAAACTAAACAGTGGGCTAAGATGATTAATGTTACCAAAATGTTACCCTAAATGAACTTTAGTTACACATTCCTCACGAGTTAAATCCCTGCACCCCCAAAAGTGGAGGATGCATACTGGAGAGATGTAGAACTCTGTGGTCTTTCTGTCATTAGAATTACCCTGTTCATTGGGTACTATTTTATGTATAATCCCATTTTTCTTTAAAACCTTTGGCTTGGGCTCATATGAACTTGTTTTCTAATCGTTGTGTGGGAAATATTGCAGAGTACCAAAGAAATCTTTTGCACCTAAATACTCTGAATAACAAACTCTTTGTCAAAGCAAGGAGTATAATGGAAAGTAACAATACAGCATTATCTTCATCACCAATCCTTTCAGTTATATTTCATGAATGTGTAAAAAATTAAAATCACAAAGAACGTTCCAGAAAAGAAGCATATTTGCCATTTATGCTTGTTTGAAAGACACTCACACTAAGCGAGGATAATCATGGGACAATCAGAAGTCGCAAATGGAAACAATGTCCAAAGAAAACTCAGAGCACCGTGAGTCACTGCAAATACAGAAGCTATCCAAGGTAACTGAAGGCTCTGCAGACTGAGTCTCCCTTTCTGTGTCTTCTCCTTCCACTATCCTAACTTTGCCTTTCTCTCTTCTTTCTGACACACCCAGCTGCTCCCAATGACATATCCTGCCTCCATGGACTCTTGCTTCTACTTAACTTTGTTAGTTTTCCCATATGTTTAGCTCTTTTCAAACTTTCACAATCTTTCATAGAACCATCTCATAGTAAGCCTCACTATTTCATGATAAACTGAGATCCAGAGATAACTGTTATCAACTAGCAGCCGGTGCATGCTTTTTAGATCTGGTCCTTTCCTTCAAGTCTCTCTATGCTCTGAATCACCCCCATCTCCAACTTTGGTTTTTGCAATTTCAGCTCTTATCTAGGCTAGTAAATTGATTTTCTACCACCTCAGCACCCCTTGGACATTCCTGATGTCCTGTACTGTAATCTCCACCAAACCTTTCCAAAATACAGTCAATGATAAATAATTGGTAGAACTTTTCTGTTCATTAACATTATAGAATAAGTTGAAGTCAATTTGCATGTGGCTCCATTATCTTTATAAATTTTAGATGTGTCAAAAGTCATTCTATTTTCTGTGGAAATGCAAATCAACTCAAATTAAATCCTTACGCACATTTTTGTGGTTTTTCAACAAATCCAAAGAAGTAATTTCTTGCTCCAAAGTTCTAAATATATGCTGCATTTATTCCTTTTCTGTCTACATAACTGAAAACAGGACTATTTGAGCATTTTGATACGCCTCAAAAATTAATCTGATTCATGCAATAAACTTTATTTCAGTTCAACAAAATTCAATGTTTCCTACACAAAGATGACTTAAGTGGCCAAATCGAAGAATGTAGTTGTTGCAGTCCGCCTGCATAGTTGCTGATAAATGACCAGAACACAGCTTAAGGGAACAAGGAGTTTACTTTCTTACGATAGTCCGGTTACAGTTCATAGTCCAGCTTGACAGGAGAGCACACACCAACATCAGGGCCGAGGGAACTGGCCACCATAACGGCTGAGAGATGGACAATCCTTACTTACCAGACCAGCATGTCTGGCCAAGTATACAGAAGGATGCCCACTCTCTCAACCAGCTCTCTGTGATTTATCCAGGGCCTAATCCCACCCACCATGAGCTGAGTCTTCCCCATCAGCTAGACAATCTCCTTCAGGTTTGCTCTGGGCTTAACTCAACCATCAACTCTCTACAACTGTGCCCAGAGCTCAAACCCTCAAGAGTCAAGTTGACACCTGTGCTTAACTATGACATTCCACCCCTTGTCAACTTGACACAAAAACAATAGCACTTAAACTGTAACCTTTCTTTGTCCCCACAGATGTTAAAAGTTATCTTAAAAATACAAATACATTTCATGGACAAATTTAAAATGTTTTCTCATTAAAACTTCAGTTCCAACATTTTAAAAGTTCAAAGTTCTTTAACCTTAAGAAGTTAAATACTTTAAAACAGATAAAACATTAAAACATAAGGATCTTAAACAATAAGAAAACATTAAAAAGATCAAGGTCCAGAATATCAAATACCGCATCCTTCACTTCATGTCCATCTTCTGCTGCTCATCACGTAATCAAGGCGGCTCAAAGATTCGAGTCATTCCCAGTCCCTGTCTGCAGCTCGAAGTTGTAAGAGCAGAGTTCCTCTGAACCAGGCTGAATCTCTACTCGCAGTTGTTCTCAGCAGCAGTCCCACAGTTCTGGCATCTCAAACATAACTCTGGGTTCTCCTCTGCAGCTTTAAGCTTCACCATCTCTTGCAGGACTCTACGCCTGCCACTTGGTGCCAAGCTTTTGCTGCTCTCCATGAACCCTTCAATAGTACACGAAAACCAGTATCACCTGAGGGACGCTGCCAGATTCCGAAGCGAGGTTGAAACGCAGCTTAGTACACTGGAGCCACAGCTGCACCAACTTCAACGTGCTGACACTGGAAAAGCCTCTCTTCTAGGCAACCAAACTTGCAAAGGGCAAGAAACAACTTGAACTTGAGCTTTCGCCCCCTGAAGGAATCTGAGCTTCCAAACCACAAACTTGCCATACGGTGGTTTCCACGTCCTCCACCGTCTCAGTGCAAGTCACTAGGTTTTCCTTCACTGATACTCATTTGTCCAACAGCCTACCCTTTGCACATCCAAACCTCCAAGGTTGCCAACACAGCTCTCTTCTGTCAAGCAAACCAGTCCATCGTCCTTATATTCAGTTTTACCAAAGTCCTTGTTTCCCTCATCACAAACTGGGCCCAAACAATGTCTCTCAGCAATTGGCCCACTAAACGCTGAAGAACGGTATTTGTAAATCCACAAAGTGAAAATTCTCAAGCATTTTCAACT
The DNA here is from genome assembly GCA_023101885.1 of Typhlomys cinereus. Lineage (NCBI taxonomy): Eukaryota > Metazoa > Chordata > Mammalia > Rodentia > Platacanthomyidae > Typhlomys > Typhlomys cinereus. The sequence goes on from JALPQD010000488.1 coordinate 1,186,540, forward strand.
TTGTCCAGTGAAACCGTTCAAAAGACACAAAATCCACATAGTCAAATTTATCAGCAACACCCCACTACCAAATTCTGTTGCAGTCCGCCTGCATAGTTGCTGATAAATGACCAGAACACAGCTTAAGGGAACAAGGAGTTTACTTTCTTACGATAGTACGGTTACAGTTCATACTCCAGCTTGACGGGAGAGCACATACCAACATCAGGGCCGAGGGAACTGGCCACCATAATGGCTGAGAGATGGACAATCCTTACTTACAGACCAGCATGTCTGGCCAAGTATACAGAAGGATGCCCACTCTCTCAATCAGCTCTCCGTGATTTATCCAGGGCCTAATCCCACCCACCATGAGCTGGGTCTTCCCCATCAGCTAGACAATCTCCTTCAGGTTTGCTCTGGGCTTAACTCAACCATCAACTCTCTACATCTGTGCCCAGAGCTCAAACCCTCAAGAGTCAAGTTGACACCTGTGCTTAACTATGACAGTAGTAATAGCTAAGACATTGCTTCTGCCCTTCAAGTATATAGAATAAGATGAGGAGAAAGAAACACAACTGTTAGTATATTAATATAAAACTAGAAGCAGTTAACATATAACCTGGAGAGTGAAAGAGAGAAAATGAGTTCTCTTTTTAGATACTTTCTGTTTTTATTATTTGACACTTTCATATATAAATACAATGAATTTATGTGTTTTCAAGCCTTACTACCCAACCCCATCTCCCTTCACACACCTCCATCCTCCCTCACTTAATACTTTTTTTCATTTCTAGCTAATTTCGCTCCTACTTTCTCATCTTTGCCTGAGTATGACCCACTGGGTTTCATCTGGATGCTGTACAGACATGCGCTGAACACATGCTGTGGCATGGATGATTTATCAGCAGTAAATCCTTGAATCGAGGTAAATTCTGCATGTGTGTCCTTGTCCCTGTGAGTGTTAGCTCCTCTGGGATCCAGTGCCTGGGTCAACTATTCGCATCTCTCGATCTTCCTTGCCTTGGTCCATTGAATGCTCTCAGTGCACATTTGTTCAGTTAATCAATTCATAGATCCTAGGATCAAAATACATTGAGCAGCTCTCAAATCTGGATCCAGAAGTTCTGTTGGGGTGGGATCTTCAGAAACTAAAACTACAAAGATAGCTTTCCCATACATGCCTGTCCTCTCTGTGTAGAGCGCTGAGCGACGACCTGTGCTGATCTGTGTCAATGGGAGGAAGCGGTACCCTTCTTGGTGCTGCTTGCATAAGGCCAGAGTCAGCCAGCATCCTCTAGGAAATGGATAAGCTGAATTTCAAGACAAGTCCATCCCGAGGAGAGTTTTGTGGTCAGTGAGGAATCTTGCTCATGTTGCTGGACGAATGTCCAAAAAAAAAAATGGAGAAAGCCAAGACCCAGGAGCTGATTTCTCTTAGGATCAGAGAGATGGGATAGTAGATGAGATTAAAATTGTAGTGGTGATTTTCCTGTAGCTTGAAATGAAAAAAAAGTTCAAGTCCTGTGTTGTTACCACCACTTGTACTGATAGGCTTCTCCATAGAGAGAATCACAGACAGAAAAACTCAACCCCGCTTTCCCAAGGAACGGTTGCTGTTCTGTAATTCTCCTTTGATCCTACGCCTCCCCATGCCTTGATCCTAGATCAATATGTGTTTTCAGGAAAGGATCGGCAAGGCAAGCCCTAGCATAACTAAAGATTCAGCTGCAGAATACAGGAGGTAGAAAAAAAAGAAAGAAACCTGGTCAGGCTTATGTCAAGAAGGAAGACCATGTCTATCTGCAGGAGGGGAAGAGGGACTAGTGAAGTATAATAGATTTCAGGTTTCTCTGAATAACAAAATCTCTAGTATGTAATACATAAAAATAAGTATATTGAATTAACTCACAATAAAAATAGTATCCTTCAAAGTAGCCACCTGTACCTCTTCATTCTTGACCGGATGTCTCACAAAGCCAAAAGATCCCCAGTAGGTCTTGAGCTTCTACCTCACTGGAGGGTGGAAGATGCTGGGCTCCAATGTCAGTGAAGAACAGCTGGGCTCCGACCTCAGCGATGAACAGTGAGTTACAGCGAGGCCTAGAGACCAGACTCCAAAGGCAGCACGACCAGCAGCAAGGTCAAAAGGATAGATCTCTGAGTCAGCCAAGGATGGAGGCACTAGCAGCAGCAGCGATGCTCTAAGAAGTCAACGACATTTGAAGAGTGAACTCCACAGCAAGTCGACGCAGGATAAGGGAAGAGCAAGTCCCTCTTCCTTGCACTTCTATTATCCTGTCCCTCACTGGAAAGTACCACCCACTACGGGCTGGGTTTTCCACATCAAGTAATCAAGACTTGTTCAGGGGCCTGCTCCAACCACTGATTCTCCACAGCTGTGCCCCAAACAGTCCGAAACTGTCAAACTGTCAAACTGTCAAAATGTAATAACACTAGATCACAGACCTTCTGGCTTCCTGAAATCATACCACAACCCTCTTCAGCAAGTTAAGTCTCCCTTCCCACTTCTTAGAAGGGAGCACACTTTAAGTTAAAGCAAATCTTCAGTAGACCTTTCCTGATTCCTGGCACATATGTAGATCTATGACACATGACACATAATGTGAAGCTTCCTGCCATGAGCTAAGAGGCTAGAAACCTACTCTGTTGGAGTGGGGCTTTACAGAGTGGGGCTTTACAAAATCTAAGGCTTTGGAAAAACTTCTCTGTGAGCTTCAGATCCACCCGCAGCCCATGTTGCTCCTGCAACTCTCTCTCCTAGTCTCTCTCACTTTAAGCTATCACTCTTGGTGTAACACTTTCCCAACTTAAGGCTCTTTTCCCAAATTATGGCCTGTGTAGCTTCATGGTTCTCTCTTCTAATAAATCTCACAGTCTTTTTTAAGTCTCTCTTTCTCTCTCTCTCTCCTATTGTTAATGAACCTCACTTCCCTTTCTCTTTATAAGCAAAGTAGTCATAATTGACAATATTTAAAACATATTAGTAAATGTAGAATGTAACCCAATAAATGCTCTCTCTTTCTCTTTCTCTCTATTTAGCTTTCAGGTATGTATGTGTGTGAGGTGCACATGCATTCATGTGTACACGTGTATGCATGTGTGCATGTTTGCATGTGGATGGGCACATGTCTGTTATGGGTATACATATGCAAGTACACTTAAGTGCTCATTCATGCCTATGGAGGCTTAAGGATGATATTGGGAATCATCCTCAATCTTTCTTCCACCTCCCTGTTGTGTGGCTGGGTCTCTAATTAAGCCCAGAGCATGCCACGAGGTCTGGTCTGGCTAGCTCACTTGCTCTGAGCATTCCCAGGCTCTGCCTTCCAGGGCTGGAATCATGTGTGAGCCACTACTTCTACCTGGCATTTTTATAGGTGTCTGAACTTAAGTCTTTCTGTTCGTGAGAAAAGGCTTTACCTACTGAGCCATCTCTCCAGGAACTCTCCTCCTCAAGGAATGAATCTATACTATGACCAAAGTATTGATTTTCGTGTCCTTGAGAGATGCAAGTTATTGAAGACTTCAGTGTGGAGCAAGGAGACCAGCACATCCATTTTCTCAATGCTTTCCTTCATGCCGATGTGCTGCAAGCATTTTGATTACACTTATCGTCCAAGATGAGTACTTGACCATGGATTTTCGAATATTCCTCCAGCAAGTATTTCTCAAGTGTTTATATGCCAGGCATTCTGTGAGACACGAATTGCACTGTTAAATGAGATCGGCAAGATTTCTCTCTTAATGGTCTTTGAAAAAATCTAGTCAGGAACGAAGAAAGATAAAAAGACAATTTCACGTGGTACAAAACACTGTGTTGGAGGAAGTATACACAGTGCTTTGGGAGAAAGAAAAGCATAGAACCACCCTCCGTGGAGTGGCCAGGGGAAAGACAGCTAAGCCAAGGAGAAGTGTGAGCTCATCTTCTTCATCAGAGTAAGGGGACGTGTTGCTGCCTGCCTGTTCCTTAGATCTTGTCTGCTAGCCAGCACACTTCCTTCGACCTTGACCGGCTGGAGACTTGAGAGATGGAATGCCTGCCTGTGCACCTGCTCCTGGAATGCTGGGGGCCAGATATGATAACCCTTCTATCTGCCTGCGATTCTAAGGAGTCTAGTGTTTCTCATTCTTGAAGAAAGACCAGTTTCCTCTTGTTTGTATTGCTAAGGAATCCTCATATGTCCTGCTTTGTATTTGGCACGGCATCCCATGAGCGTGATAGCCGAACTTCCTAAAAAAATCAGTCATAGAACATTGTGAAAGCAATTGAGAAGGGCAATGTCTACAGTCATCCGGTATTTTATCAGACCTCAGCAGCAGTGACTGGTGTAGTTGGCCTATGCTGCTGTTTCTGCCTTCTTCGATTATCTGGTACCAACAGCCTCATTTTCCTTTGAGCAACTAACTCCCCCTGTCCGATGCACATGAACCTTGAGTCCATGATGTTTTTGTTTAAAGCCAACACTGCCTTCACAACTATGGATTTAAGGGCATTCCTATTAAGCCTATGAGGGTATCTCATCCCTCTGGTTCCCATGGTTGATTCAGTTGTGTGCATCTAAGCTATGTCATCTATCTCAAGTAGATCAGTGAGAGTGACTCCAGGCCAACATAAGAAAACTCCTGAGGAAAAGGGCCTGCAGCTGACCTGAAACTGTCAACTAGTGGGGTACACAGCTGTGGCTTTGCAAGCAGGCAACACATAGATCTGTAAGCAAAGAGTTAAGGGCAGCCACACTTTCATCTATTAACGCCTTCTACAAGAAAAGCGACACCTCAGAAGCTGTATGCTTCTCCTCTCTGCAGCCAAACTAGCTCACTTATCGACACTACTTTTGAGAGATGTTGGTAAAAGGAGCAAAATCATGGCCTATAGCTCGAACAGCATGGTCTTACTATGCCCGCTGCAAAGCAACCCATCAGAAACTCCTCCATTTTATTGGTGAAGAAAGGAAATGTGGGCACTAGGGAGAGCTGATTGTAGTGAAATAGTCAAGAAGACATTTTCTAGATTCGTGCTCTCCTACCACTCTGCTATGTCTGTCCTGGCAATATGCCACTGTTCAGGTACCCTGAACAACACACATGTGTTCTCCTAGAGTCTAGAGGTGTGAGAGCTAGGTGCCACGAGATTCGGCCAGGAGACAGATGCCATCAGGTCAGGTCCCCACGTCACCATTCTTTGTGGGTCTCCCTGAGTCTTGTTTTGTGGATGAGTGCCTGCTCTTCTTAACAGTCTCACTATAGATTTATTGCTAAGGGTAAAGGATTTGAGATGAAGTCAGAGGGCTGGAGAGTGGCTCAGGGATTAAGACTCTGCCTCACAAGCAGAAGGTCCAGAATTCAGATCCCAGGTCCCACATAAAATTGCTGAGCAGAAACAGAGGCAGCCTGCATTTCCAGCCCTGGAGGGCAGAATCTCCCAGAACAAAGCAAGAAAGAGGTAGAAGCAATCCAGGATGATTCTGAAGTCATCCTTGTTGGTCCTCCACACGGACACACAGTGCCCTCTAATACACACACATAACATAAATTAATGAAACATTTAAGAAAATGATGGAGAGAAGTGTTAACTTAGGAAGCTAATCTTTTTCTACTAGGCAGAATGTGTGGCATATGTGTGTGTATATATATATGTGTGTATATATATATATATGCTCATCAATGTGGGATGTCACCTCTTGTCATTTTAAAAATCACTTTAATTGTTTGGTTTGGTTTGGTTTGGTTTGGTTTGGTTTGGTTTGGTTTGAGACAGGGTCTTACATAGCATAGGCTGGCATTGAATTCCTAATCTTCTCGCTTCCCTAAACGCTGTAATTAAAAGCATATACCAATAGACCTGGCTCAAAAATCACTTCAAAAAGTTAAGAACAGAAAAGAAAAGAAAAGAAAAGAAAGAGAGTCACAGTGTTATGATTTTGACTGGTGTTGCTTTGCAGTGGTTCAGGTTGATGCGCCTCAGGTGGATTTTTTGTGTGTAATTTTATCACTTCCAGCCACATACCTCTGGTTCTCACCCTGACTCCATCCACATCCTTGCAGACGCGTGGCTCGCTTGGCATCCTGCTTCCCGAAGCTCCTGCTTCCAGGACTTCAACAATACTGTCGGGGGGATGCCAGTGGGACCCTATTCCACAAATAGCTCAAAAGTGCTGGGAGTTCGGGCTGGAGAGGTGGCTCAGGGGTTAAGCCTCCGCCTTGCAGGCGGAAGGTCCTGAGTTCGGTTCCCAGACCCCACGTATAGACGCCAGGCGGAAGCGGGGGCAGCCTGTGCTTCTGGTCCTGGTAGGGCGGAGCCTGTGAATCCCGGGGCAGAAGGAGGTGGAGGCGTCCATGGTGGTTCGCGAATTCGTCCGTGGTTCTACACACACACAGACACACACACACACGCACGCGAACATACACACGCACATGCGCACAGTTGAATAAATAATAATAATAAAAAATTAAAAAAAAAAAAGTGCTGGGAGTTCAACAGTCCTGAGATGATTGTCAGTCAAAAGGATATCGAAGACAATGAGGACACGTTCCTCCCCAGCAATCCTTGGGGTATGCTGGGGTCTGAGTATCTCCACCCCCTGGAATCATCACCTCAGTTACAGATCATTATATTGATCTTTGATACCCCTCTATTTCTATCTGCTTACAGTACCTCACTTCTGTCTTCCTGGTCATTCCATACCCTCCATTCAAATAAATTTCTGGCAGAAAAGCCCTACTCCAGCCATATTTCAAGACATCTATGAACTGTTCTTTGGGTACAACTGTTTGAATTAATTGTTTTTCTTTTGTTCATTGTTTGCCATGAAGATTTTATATAGCAAAGAATTTCACAGGGAAATGTCAAAAGAGCTGGAAAGGGAAATATGATGCCCTTGAAACTTTGTGCCATGCCAATCTATAATGAGGTCAAGAGAAACCATTCTTGTATTTGCCTCTGATGCTCTGGAAGTGAAATGTCTAAAAATATCCATTTTTTGGCATACTTTGTGTCATGGTTTGAAATGCGTCCCCCACATTTCATGTGTTTGGGAAGGTCATGGCACCTTTGGGAAGTGGAGCCGTGCTAGAGGGAGGTGATCACAGGGGGTGGAGCCTTAAGATGGATTAGTCCCACCCTACCTCCTGGAGAAGTTTGTTTTTGCAGCAGCAGTCTTGCTGCTCTCAGCCTCCAAGATGTTTATAGTGATTTAGCCTGCCTTTGGCCCACCTTCATGCCACATTTTCCATGAAAGACTGTCTCCCCTCTGGGTAAGCTGTATAAAGCTACCTTTCTTCCTTAAATTGCTTGACTTTGGGTGTTCTCTTACAGCAACATAATAGAGTAATTGTGTGTGTGTATGTGTGTGTGTGTGTGTGTGTGTGTGTGTGTGTGTGTGTGTGTGTGTATAAGAGGGCATGCAAGTGTATGTGCTTATGGAGACCCAAGGGTAACTTCCAAAATCATCCTGTATTGCTCTACTTGTTTATTGCTTTGCATTAGAGTTTCCCAGAGGCTTTGCTTTCCAGGTTGGAAGTTCAGGCCACCGCCATTTCTGCCTGACATTTTCACTTGGTTGGGATCTGAATTCAAGCCCTTTTGCTTGTGGCAAAGGCTTTAACTAATTGAGCCATCTCTTCAGCCCTAGAAATATCCATTGTGCATTGCTGGTTCTATCAGTTTTTAACTTGGAAATGAAATTTTATTTGCTGTCAGATGGTTAGCCTTTCAAGGTATGCATCACTTATTTCGTCCAAATGGGAACATTTCCTCTTGGGATATGCCTGAGTTGTAAGAAAACTCATGAAACTTACAAGACTAAAGAATCTCCTGCAGGTAACGATGCGCAAGGCCCTCCCTCAGGTTATGTACATAGTACCTATAGCTGAGGAAGAGAAGAGTCTTCGGATGTGCTGCCAGCTGGTTGTACAGGAGACTCCAGTGATGTGGCTTTGGTGAGTCATCACCCATGCCACAGTGTGCACCTCGGTGATACAACTGGTTCTGAGTCAAGCCTGCCACTGTAACTGGCCCCATAAACTCATTGACTCACCAAGCTAGACTAGGGTGGAATTTCTTCTGTATTTTCCCTATCTGTGATGAATACACATTCGATCATGCTTTCCCAGAAAAAAAAAACCAAAACACAAAAACAACAGTGTGGTTCATTTTTAACCTTAGAGATAGAGCAACTCTTTGGTTTCATTGAAGTATCTTGGAAATTATTTCTTAATATGTCTGCTTCTTCTAGCCCATCTGTTTTAAGTAAAGGCGCTCATTCCTTTGTGATGTTCGTTTCCTTTGAATTGCAGCTTTACTTTTGTCCATGCTCTTTGCTTTCTCATGAGGAAAGGGATCTATACTTTTCCAGAATAAGTTCCTGTCCCATAAAGAGGAGAAACATTCAAGATTGCTGGGCTTCTCTCAGACCTCTGTTAAGCAGCCTTCAGACTGCTAGACACTCTTGAGTTTCCCGAAGGTGGTGTCTCATGTGATTATCAGTCAAATTAGGCTTCTGGTAGAAGTCCTAAGTCTATAAGTACCGACATAGGGCAGGAATATCGAATTGGGTGAGGCATCCTTCCAACTGCAGAGGAGGAGGAATAGTAGGACAACGAGACCCAGAGAGTGCCAGAGCTGACGGCACTCACACACGGATGCTGACTGTGATTTCTGTAGCCAGGAGGAGATAGCATCCGAGGGTTGTGAATGAGAAGTGAGACTGAGTGCGGGAGTAGTGATGAGTACTTTAGGTGGATTAATTACCCCTACTTAAGAATCGAGAGAAATTAGCTTTATTTTACCTCCCCGATTATCTGTGTTTAAAACTCGGTCTAGTCAATTTCATTTGAAAATAATTAGCAAACATCTGGCACTCTCTATAGCTCTTTCCTTCCCCACGACATAGACACTTCTCACTTGGGTGAACTTTAGTGACACCTCAGCCTTTCTTGAGGAGGATTTCAGGGAGCAGAAAAACCACAGAAGAGTGGGTGTCATCTCTGGTGTTTGTTCATCTGTAGCTGCAGCAATAAAATTGTGAGATCATTTGCCATTTTAGCTGCTGGCCATGATCATTTGCAGCAATTACTCTGCAAACATCTTAAACAGTCTTAAGAAACTAACAAGGAGGCAATGGATCTGTGACTTTCATCATTTCCTGGTTCTTTCGGCAACATTCTTTAAGAAACACCCTGTTGCGAGCTCAGGCAGGAGGTACTGAATAGTAAGTCTCAGAGTTATCTGAAAAAGCCATATAAAAATCCATAGAGCTGATCCTACTACAAAACTGTGGGAGGAGCCGAGGCGCTGAGGAAGAAGGCAGCAAGGGACCCCAAAGTAAGAACAGTGTCATCTGACAGAGACTGTACTTTGAGAGGCCCTGAACCCAGCCCTTCAGTCGCAATCCACAGTGGAAGAATAATCCAGGCCTTAAGCACCAGAGGCAGAATATTGAATGCTCAGCCCATTTACACCTTCCTCTCTTTCAGGATTCCTTCCCACCTTCATATTTCCAAAATTCTCAGGCACAGAAGATAATATTATATGTGAGCAATTCAGCAATACAGTGAAAGATTTGATACCAGAAGTTAGTCAATGGGCTGGGGGGGAGGGGAGAGAACTAATAGATAAAACATTGCCATGCCAACAGATGAGAGTTTAGATCTCTAGATCCTGGGTAAAATGCTGGATAGAGGTGGCAACCTGCCTATACTTTCAGAGCCTGGGAATCTTTGAGGTAAGCTGACTAGCCAGGCTGCTTCTGGATTTTTTTTTAAGTAATTTTTTCCTAGTTTTACAAGCATATTGAGTAATTAGTAATTATTCCTTCCTCCCCATCCCCCCATCTTTTCCCATCCCCTCTCCCCTCCTTTCATCAATCCGTCCTTCTCCCATCCTCCTTCCTGCCCATTTCTATGGGAACCCCAGGATTTATCTACTCTGGTGAGGGTTCAGGCCTCTGTGGCATAACGAGTGGTCCTTCCTCAGACCGCCCCACCGATCCTCATCCACACTCCCCTTCGCTCAACCAGCTCTAGTCCCCAAGGTTTCCACTGCATGTAATTACCTTTCCTGAAGTCCTCGCAAGTCTTTGGAGGCATGTTGGTGTGTCAGTCTTTATGCAGGTATGGACAAGTCTCACTGCAGTGAGTTCCTGGATGCAGAGCTCTGCTTTGAATGGGGCGTCTTGCCCAGGGGTGGCCCTTCCCTTCTTTGGTTCCTGCATTCTTACCACCCTCCTTTTCCCCCAAGGTTCTCTGAGCCTTAGGACGGGGAGAGAATCGGTCTGCCTGGTTCTGGGTGAGCATTGAAGGGTTGTCAGTACTCTGTATTCTGGTGGTTGTTGTTGTCTTCTTTACTGATCTTCCACTCTAAGTCTGAATTTAATTAGAGATCCAGTGTTTTAAAAAAGCAAAATGTGTGACCTTAGTTCTCTTTCCCATTTTGCAAGACGGCGAGTGAAAAGGCTCAGAAGCCAGATACAAAGGAGAAGACGCCTGCTGCCAAGAAAGCTGGCGCAGGCGCAGCTGGCACAGCCAAAAAGGTAACCAGAAGATCACAGAGCCGGAGAAGGGGAAGCCGCACTGCAGCCGGAACCCCCTCCTGGTTCGAGTGATTGGCAGGTTCTCGGGCTGCCATGTATTCCAGACAGGCCCTGTGCAAAAGGAAGCACCAGCAGCCACATCCGAGGTTGAGGAGAAAAAGGAGAAGGTTCTTGCCACGGTCACAAACCTGGTTGGTGGGGACAAGAATGGGGGGACCCGTGTGGTGAAGATGCCTAGGTACCATCCAACCGAAGATGTGCCCGGGAAGCTGCTGAACCACGGGGAAAAGCCCTTCAGTCAGCACGTGAGCAACCCGGGCGCCAGCATCACTCCGGGACCGTCCTGATCAAGCTCACTGGGCGCCACCCCGGCAAGAGAGGGCTTCCTAACCAGCTGGGCAGCAGTCTACTACTTGTGACTGGACCTCTCTCCCTCAATCCAGTGCCCCTGCGCACAATGCCCCAGAAATTTGTTATTGCCACCTCCACAAAGATTGATATCAGCGGGGTAAAAGATTCCCAAACACCTGGCTGATGCTTCAAGAAGAAGCAGCTGTGCAAACCCCGGCACCAGGAAGGTGAGATCTTGGACACAGAGAAAGAGAAATACAAGATCACAGAGAGGCGCAAGGTGGATCAAACAGCTGTGGGTTCACAGATTCTGCTGAAGATCAAAGCTGTCCCTCAGCTCCAAGGCTGCCTTCCATCTGTCTTTGCTCTGAAAAATGGAGTTTATCCTCACAAATTGGAGTTCTAAGTTTCTTACCAAGGAACTAATTAAACAACGTTCTGTTATGTCCTGTAAAAAAAAGAAAGTATAATGTGAAGGAATAATCAAGGATGATTCCTACTATGAACCTGAGACCTTCACATACATGGGTTTACATGCAACACACACACATGACCACATATGTGCAAACACACATACACACCCCACACACTTTCCCATGAAAAACCAATCAAGCAAGCAGCAAGCAAGAAAGAAAACAAGAGCACGCCCCAGGATCCCGGGATCCCTTCTCCCTCCCACACGCCCCCCCCCACTCCCCACTCCGCCAGGCCCCCAGGTGAGTCCCCACCCAGCCCCGCCCAGGTCGTCCTGTGTCCGGTTTTGGCCTGGGCCACGCCCCAGGTGCCAGGCCCCTTTCTCCCTCCCACCTGCCTGTCCGCCCAACTGGACAGGACGTGCTCCCTTTCCTCCATCTCTGGAGCTTGGGTGGTGCACTAAGCCAAGTCCCAGGTCCAGGGTGAAGAATTCTGCCATCAACATCAACCCTCTGTCTCTCTGGCCCACCAGGGGCCCACGCACGTGGTCTACAGAAGACACACTGCTACTCAGAATTCAATAGAGTCCAAAGAAAACTCAAGCAAAGTTCTAAGGGTCAAAGGCCATACATCTGTAAACCTCTACAATCATCCTATCACATGGGAGAGATTCTTCACATCCAGCCCAAAGATAAGTAAACCTCCTTTTTTTTCACCTTACTGTTCCTTTCTAATATTAATCACTATAGATTAACTTTTCCATAAAGCCACCCCAAAAACACAACTCCAGGGATCATACCACTCACCCTCACATATCACCAAGATACTACATCGTAAAAGTGCACTATCATACTAATATTCACTCCTTGTCTACTTAACCTGACTTAATTGGTGTACTAACAACCTAACAGCCTCAACTAGGAAATAACAATAATAAAAGACAAACATACCCAACCCCAAGGCAAGCACTAGTAATAACTGCCCAAGTGTAGGAATACCAACTAAATTAGTCAAAAACACACAGAAACTGAAAAGCCCTAGAAGACAAAACAACAATGCCCAAGTCAAAGTGCAGATCGATGAGAAACAAAACCCAAGAAGACCAATCTCCCACTGAAAGAATTAACCCCTTAATGATGGATTCCAACCAGAACAAATTCACAGAAAACAGTCAAGAAAGCCAGACCAAGACAATGACTTTCAAAGCATGATCATTACCATGATTAATACTATGAAAGAGGAAATCCAAGAGGATTTAAACAACAGAATCAACCACTTTGAACAGGAACAAAACAGGCATTTGGAGGAGTTGAGAAAACAGTTCAAGAAACAAAAATAGGCATAGAGCAGTTAAAACAGACTCAAGCAGACTTTAAAACTGAACTAAAAGACAAGCTATCTTCAACCCAAAGCTCAACAGAGAGTCTTATCAGCAGAACTAATGAAGCAGAAAATAGAATTTCAGATCTTGAAGACAAAGTGGGAGAATTAACCAGCTCAATGGAAGAGATTGTTAAAGCCAAAAAGATACTTGAGAGGAACATTCAAGAGATATGGAATACCCTGAAGAAGCCTAACATGCGCATTCATGGAATACCACAGCAAGAATCTCAAAATACCACACCTGAGGAAATTTTTCAAATTATCATAAATGAAAACTTCCCTCAACTGAAGAATGAGAGGCCCATCCAAATACAAGAGGCATTTCGCACTCCAAGCAGATATGACCAAAATAGAAAATCGCCACAGCAAATAATAGTCAAAACACTCCACATTCAAGACAAAGAAAAGGTGTTGAGAGCTTCAAGAGAAAAAAAGCAAGTCACTTTTAAAGGTAAACCTATTAAAATAACAAATGACTTCTCAAAGGAAACAGTAAAAGCAAGAAGAGCTTGGAGAGATGTACTTCAAGTATTAAATGAGCAAAAACGCCAACCCAGACTGATAGACCCGGCAAAACTATCTGTCATGATCACGGGAGAAAGAAAAATTTTCCAGCACAAAGACAACTTGAAGGGATATATGTCTACCAAACCAGGCCTTCAAAAAATGCCAGAAATGATACGCAAACTTGAAGAAAAGAGGGGCTGGAGAGGTGGTTCAAGGGTTAAGCCTCTGCCTTGCAGGCAGAAGGTCCTGAGTTCGGATCCTAGACCCCACCTATAAACGCCTGGTGGAAGCGGGGGCGGCCTGCGTTTCTGGTCCTGGTAGGGCGGAGCTTGTGAATCCCTGGGCAGAGTAAACGAGGAGGAGGTGGAGATGGTCCATGGTGGTTCCCGAAATCGTCCGTGGTTCTACACACACACACACACACACACACACCCACACACACACACACACACAAGCACACACACGCAGAATTGAATAAAAAAAAAAAAAACTTGAAGAAAACTTGAAGCGTATCCAGGAGGACAGAAGGGAAGTATAATACCACAAAAATATAAATGTAAAACAATAAGCTTTCAAAATCCACTAAACATAAAAAATATCCAGAATTAAAAAGAATTTCTCCATTATAACATTAAATGTCAATGGGCTTAACTCACCGATTAAGAGACACAGATTACAAACTTGGATTAAAAATCAAAACCCATCAATCTGCTGCCTTTAGGAAACTCATCTCACCACAAAAGATAGGCATATCCTAAAAATGAAAGGCTGGTCCAAAATTCTGCAAGCTAATGGAACTAGGGAACAGGCAGGGGTAGCCATTATGCTGTCAGACAACGTGGACTTCAAACCCAAAAAAATCATAAGAGACACAGATGGATACTACATTTTAGTCACAGGTACAATTCACCAGGAAGACTTCACAATACTAAACATATATGCACCCAATATGGGCCCTTCCACATTCATTAAGAAAATCCTACAGCGTCTAAAGCAAGAAATCAACCCCCAAACGATAATTCTTGGGGATTTCAACACCGCCCTCTCAACATGGGATAGATCAACAGGTCAAAAGCTTAACAGGGACACTTTGGAACTTAATCAAACCCTTAAAGAAATGGGCCTTACAGATTTCTATCGAACTTTTCATCCATGCACCAAAGAATACGCATTTTTCTCAGCAGCACACGGAACTTTCTCCAAAATAGATCACATATTGGGCCACAAAATGATCTCTCCATACACAAGAAAGTTGAAATTCTAGCCTGTGCCCTATCAGACCACCACGGCCTAAAGCTGGACATTCACAACAAAACAAAAGACAGAAAAATACACTAACTCCTGGAAATTTAACAATATGATGCTGAATGAGAACTGGATTCAGGAAGAAATTAAAAAGGAAATTCAAGATTTCCTGAAAGTGAACGATAATGAAAATACAACTTACCAAAATCTCTGGGACACAATGAAAGCTGTCCTAAGAAGTAGGTTCATAGCTCTTAATGCCTACATCAAAAAAATGGAAACATCAGAAATAAACAACTTAACAATGCAGCTTAAAGCTTTAGAAAAACTAGAGCAATCTGATCCCAAAAGCAGTAGAAGAGAGGAGATTAGCAAAATAAGGGCGAAAATATCTGAAATTGAGATTAGGAAAACGATAGAGAAAATTAACTACTCAAAAAGCTGGTTCTTTGAAAAAATCAATAAGATTGAAACACCCCTAGCTAAATTAACCAAAAGCAAGAGAGAGAAAACCCAAATTAATAAAATTAGAAATGAAAATGGAGTTATCACTAGGGATACAGAAGAAATCCAGAGAATTATAACATCATATTTCAAAAACTTGTACTCTGTGAAATATGACAACACAAGAGAGATGGATGAATTCCTAAGTAAACACAACTTACCTAAATTGAATCAGGAAGTTGTGAAGTATTTAAATAGTCCTATAACATATAAGGAAATTGAGGAAGTAATCTCGAATCTTCCCACCAAAAAATGTCCTGGACCAGATAGATTCAGCATAGAGTTCTACCAGACATTTAAGGAGTTAATAACACCAATACTCCTTAAAGTGTTCCAACAAATAGCAAAGGAAGGAACACTACCAAATTCCTTCTATGAAGCTAATATTGTTTTAATTCCAAAACCTAATAAAGATACACTTAAAAAAGAAAACTATAGGCCAATCTCTCTGATGAACACAGATGCAAAGATTCTCAACAAAGTCTTAGCAAATCGGATTCAAAAACATATTAAAAAGATCATTCATGGGGACCAAATAGACTTCATCCCCGGCACACAAAGTTGGTTCAACATATGCAAATCAATAAATGTAATTCATCATATAAACCAGTCCAAAGTCCAAGACCACATGATACTCTTGATAGATGCAGAAAAAGCTTTTGACAAGATCCAACAGCCTTTTATGATCAAAACGCTGGAGACAGTAGGAATGGAAGGAACCTTTATCAATATAATAAAAGCTGTATACAACAAGCCCACAGCAAGGATTATACTCAATGGGGAAAAACTGGAAGCATTCCCACTTCGATCAGGAACCAGACAAGGCTGTCCACTCTCACCACTTCTATTCAATATTGTACTTGAAGTGTTAGCTGAGGCCATAAGACAAGAAAGGGACATAAAAGGGATTAGAATCGGCAAGGAAGAAGTCAAGCTATCCCTATTTGCAGATGACATGATCTTATACCTGAGTTATCCCAGAAAATCCACCAGGAAGCTCCTGGAACTAATTGAGTTCAGCAGGGTGACAGGATATAAAATAAATGTACAAAAATCAGTGGCTTTCCTATATGCCCAGAATGAAAGAAGTGAAAAAGCCCTGAGAGAAACAATCCCATTTACTATAGCCCCTAAAAAAATGAAATACCTTGGTATAAACCTAACCAAGGAGGTAAAAGACCTTTACAATGAAAACTTTAAAACCCTCAAGAAAGAAATTGCAGAAGACACCAGAAGGTGGAAAGACGTCCCGTGTTCCTGGATTGGTAGAATCAACATCGTAAAACTGACCATCCTACCAAAGGCAATATACAAATTCAATGCTATACCAATTAAAATCCCAAAGCAATTCTTCAAAGAAGTTGACCAAACAATCTCAAAATTCCTATGGAGGCACAAAGGACCCAGGATAGCAAAGACAATCCTGAGTAACAAAAACACTGCTGGAGGTATCACCATACCAAATCTTAGTCTATACTACAAATCCATAGTTGTAAAAACAGCCTGGTACTGGCTCCAAAATAGACACACAGATCAATGGATAAGGATTAAAGACCCAGATATAAGCCCACAAAACTACAGCCATTTGATCTTTGACAAAGGGGCTCAAAAAATCCAATGGAAAAAGAACAGTATCTTCAACAAATGCTGCTGGCAAAACTGGATCTCCACATGTAGAAGATTAAAACTGGACCCGTACTTGTCACCTTATACAAGACTTAATTCCAAATGGATCAAGGACCTTGATTTAAGGCCAGTGTCTATAAAAACCATAGTTGAAAGGGTAGGGAATTCCCTCGAGCTGATTGGGCTAGGCCAACATTTCCTAAACAGACATCCAATGGCACAGTCACTGCTACCGACTCTCAACATTTGGGATCTTGTGAAATTAAAGAGCTCTGTTCAGATAAAGAGATTGTAACATGAGCTCAAAGGCAACCCACAGAATGGGAGAAAATCTTCACTAACCACATATCCGATAGAGCTCTATTATCCAGAGTGGACAAAGAACTTAGAAAACTAAACACCAAGGAAACTAATGGCCCAATTAAAAAATGGGCCCTGGAAGTTAAAAGAAACTTTACTAGGGATGAAATTAAAATGTCTAACAAATATCTTAAAAAATGTTCCACTTCCTTAGCCATCAAGGAAATGCAAAGCAAAACTTCCCTGAGATATCTCACCCCGGTCAGGATGGCAAAAATCCACAATACAAACAACAACAAATGCTGGAGAGGATGTGGAGAGAGGGGAACTCTCTTACATTGCTGGTGGGAATGCAGGCTCATACAGCCAGTCTGGCGAGCTGTCTGGAGATTCTTAAAGAAATTTAAGATTGAAATGCCATATGACCCTGCGATTCCACTTTTGGGAATAACCCCCCATGCAGCAGAGGTCCATCTCAATAGCACAAGCATGACCATGTTCATAGCAGCACTGTTTACAACAGCAAAGTCATGGAATCAACCCAAATGTCCAACAGTTGATGAGTGGATAAGGAAAATGTGGTACATCTATACAATGGATTACTACTCAGCCATAAAAAATGATGAAGTACTGG
This sequence comes from Typhlomys cinereus, assembly GCA_023101885.1. Taxonomy (NCBI): domain Eukaryota; kingdom Metazoa; phylum Chordata; class Mammalia; order Rodentia; family Platacanthomyidae; genus Typhlomys; species Typhlomys cinereus. The sequence goes on from JALPQD010000488.1 coordinate 1,204,036, forward strand.
AATTTGCCGGGAAATGGATGTCATTAGAGACAATTATATTGAGTGAAGTATCCCAGACCCAGAAAATTAAATGCCGTATGTATTCCCTAATAGGTGGCTTCTAGTACCAAACCCACCCAGCCTACCTAGACACACTCAACGATAAATCTCTGTATTACAGTAATTGCAAGGAGTATGAATAGGCAGGATGGGGTAGGAGGGCCACACCAGAAACAAGGAGAGAGGGGACCATGTAACAGCAGAGAAAATAAATTAACCACATCGCCTCCATCAAGGACTGCGAGTAAGCAATGAGACATCTGGTTAAGTTCACAGACTTTTTGTTCCTGATCATCTACAACTGAGGGGGTGTGATCTCACCACAAGGGGAGGGCATATAGTCAGGCAGATAAAAAGTAACCATTTTGCAAATGGGTGATTGACCCCCTCCCTCACTGTGGTTTCCTACTTTTATTGCATCTACCTTTGAATATACTCTTATAACAAGACTCTAGTTTAACAGTTTTTTATCTCTGGCCAGGGGGTGACATCCAATACCCATCAGGATGGAGTGAAGAGCATTGCGGGAGCAGCAAAACTGCAAAAGAAAATCAACAAACCACTATCCAGAACTTCAGAGACTCTATATCAACCACCTAGAACTAGGCTAGCCTAATCTCTCCCCATCCTGAAGCTCAGGGAAATTTGCTGAAGAGGGGGCGGTAAGAGTGTAAGAGCAGAAGGATGGGAGGAGCAATGATATGCAAGATACTCCACACAAGTTATGGCCGAAGCAATCATAATTGAACTTTACATGCCCTGAGCAATTTCCAACACACTATTGTCCCCACAAAGTCTAGCATTTGCTGAAAGCACCAAGATCCTTGGAGGCAAGGGATTTACAGCCAAAATAGTGTTCCTATGCTTAAGGGGAACACAGGAAAGGGTTCAGGGAAATGCCGCTGGATCCTTGTATGTCAGCGGAGAGGAGGACCCAGAGGACAGTCAGGCATGCACATTAAAGGATTCTCCGGGGATTGGGGGAGGGGAGGCACTGGGGCGTGGGGAGGGAGGGGTGAGGGGAAGGCGAGGAGAGGGTGGGGGGAGGAGGAGGGAGGGAGGGAACCTGTGTACCTATTAAGTTTGTATGAGCGGAGATAATAAAAAATGTTAAAAAAATAAAAATAAAAAAATTAAAAAAGAAAGAAAACAAGAAAGCAAGGAAAGACAAAAAGTGAGAAAGTAAAAAAGAAAAAAGGAAGGAAGGAAGAAAGGAAGGAGGAGAGAGAAGAAAAGAAAGAAAGAAAAAAGAAGAAAGAAGAAAGAAAGAAGAAAGAAAGAAAGAAAAAAGAAGAAAGAAAAAGAAAGGAAGAAAGAAAAAAGAAAGAAAGAAAAGAAAGAAGAAAGAAGAAAAAGAAAGAAAGAAAGAAAGAAAGAAAGAAAGAAAGAAAGAAAAAGAAAGAAAGAAAGAAAGAAAGAAACTAGACATTTGTTCTTCAGCTTTCACTGCCATAGGGCCTTTCAGAAGACTGAAGAGCTACATGACCACAGGAACGTCATTCCTGATATTGCTGAATCAGCATATGATGAGTGCCAGCCACAAGTTACCCTTGTCTCTAAACAATACATCAGTATCTGAAATGGAAGGACAGTCATGTCATTTCGACATGTTATCATTTTCACACAATCACTTTCAAACATGAACAAGTGTTTAAGAGGCAGGTTGGATCAAAATCTTACATGCGTTGTAAACAAAAGCATCCCTGTTTATTGGATTCCCAGGTTCCCTGTAAAATGCTGGGCAGGTGTGGTGGACCACTTGTAATTTCTTTTTTTTTTAATTATTATTTCCGCTCATACAAACTTAACAGGTACATTGGTCCCCTCCCCTCCTCCACCTCCCCCCGACCCCTCTGCTCGCCCTCCCCTCTCCCCACCTTTCCCATCCCCAAGTGCCTCTCCCCCCCCAATCCCCGGAGCATCCTTTACTGTGCATGCCAAATAGGCTAATTATAAGTAACTTTTTATCTTTTCAATTTTTTTAGAATCAGTGTTGCTTTCCATTGGTTGGTTGGCTGGTTGGTTAGTTGGTTGGTTGATTAGTTGGTTGGTAGGCAGGTTAACTGGTTGGTACTTCTTCATTTTGAGACAGGGTCTTGCTGTGTAACCTGGGCAGGACTGAAACTCAATATCGAGCCTTGGGTATCCCAGAACTCACATCAGTTCTTCTATTTCAGAAGTGTGTGCTTCCATTGTAAGCATGAACATTGGTTGCTTTTAACCTCTAACAGTTTTAATGTTGACAACATTAAACAACATTGAAATAATAATAATAATAATAATAATAATAATATCATGGCAATTTTCTCCAAAAATCTTAATCAAAACTCTACATTTCCTGGTATATTATATCTAATTACATGAAAAGAAACACAATCTTAGCAATGAGTTAGACTTTCATTCTCTTCTACTAAAACTTGTAACCAAAAAAAATGGTAATTTAAAGCAAGAATGAGGCCATGCCTTGGAATTCAGGTGTGATAGAACTGCAAGATTATTTTGATATAATATTATGGAACCAACATAAGTGTTTGAGGCATCTGAGGTAACAGGTTTGTTATTCCAGTGTTAGTCTAGAAAATCAACGGCAGAAGTGTGGCCTGGGAGCCACAGCAGAATCTTGCTGGGATTCCACACTCAGAATTGTGGCTACCCACTTGTAGTTAAGCTTCTTTTGGGTTTCTACCGCTTACCATCAATGGTTCCTTTTTAAAAGCAACACTAATGAGCTGAGTATTATTGCCGAATCTTTCCTTCCAAAAAATAAATACTCCATATACAAAACAATGAAAATAAAAATCATCAAAGATAAAAATCACAATTACCTTTCATGCATACCTTTAAAATAAAAGTTGCCACCATTAAGATCTAAAAAAAAAAAGTTACATGCATTGTTTCCCAAGATCCTGTTAAAAAAGAAATTTATATTCATGGATTTGAAGTAACACTCTATAGCCATTAATGTTAGCTGTACACCATCAATTTTGTAGATAAAGTAATTTAGTATTTGTGAAATAGGAAAATGTTTACTTTGCAGGATTATGAAAACATGTTGCGGTCTCTGATTATATTATCAAGCCTGGGAATCAAAGAGGAAGTAAGGCCTTGCCATAGGCATCTTGTAAGAAAATACGGAAGGCTTGGCATCTTGATTGAAATGCTTCTTGGAACAGTTACCTCATGGCAGTGTGAACTAGAAAGACGGCAGTTGAAGGTAAGTGTCTGTTTCCATCCCTGCGGTGCACAGGAAGGTCATATACGTAATTTGGAAGCTAGAAGCACAGATAAATTGTTCTTCCACCAGGCCCAACTATTAAATTCTGATCCGTGAATATTTTGCCAGTTAAAACTTTCTTACCATTTCAGATTTTCTGAGATCTGGATATTTATCCTGAGGTTGTTCTATTAGCCACTTTTACCCTCAGTTACCTGGGCTTGAGTCAGACCCCAAGCAACAGATTTGTGTGGAAAAATCAGGAAAGTTTGAGGCAAAGGAGAATGTGTTGTCCATCCAGCAGGAGCATTCTCTTCTGCCTCAGATACAGAGCACACTTGCTCTAGCTTTAGCATTCAACTGGATATCAGTATTTGATACTGATGTGGCACTAAGACCTTGCATTCATGATGATGATGATAGAGAGCTAACATTCACTTTGCTGCTGATGGTGGTGGCGATGATAAACGGCTAACACTAAAGGTGATGATGGTGGCGATGATAAATACTAACACTCACTGTGATGAGCATTGTGTTGAATCGCTAACTCTCACGATGGCGGCTCTCACTCATTGTGATGATGCTCCTTGTGCTTCAGATAACCAGGATTCGAAACCCTCACGGTTTTTTCAGATACTATTAGACCAGCTTTGTTACTGGTCTAAACTGAGACTGCTGTCAAATAGCAAGAACTAGATAGAGCCATGATTGGTGTCATGGTTTGAAATGTGTCCCCACAGACTCATGTGCTTGGGAAGGTTATGGCACCTTTAAGAGGTAAAGTCTTGCTAGAGGAAGGCAGTCACTTGGGGTGAGTCTTCAGGTGAATTAGCTCGACCCTATTTCCAGAGGAAGTCTTACAGTTGGCAGTCTTGTAGCTTTCAGCCTTCATGAAGGACATGACTTAGCCCAACTTCAACCTCTGCCAGCCAGCCATGCCTTTTCTGCCATGAAGGACTGTATCTTACCTCTGGAATCTAAACTGTCTAAATCTCCCCTTTTCCTTAAGTTGCTTGACTTTGAGTGGTATCTCACAGCAGCACAAAGGATAATTAGTACAATTAAAATACAGAAACAGGCTCCACTACATGCCTGTTTTTCATGAATGCGATTTTTGGTATTTTACTGAGGTTTGATTTTGCAGCTATAGTATGAGAAAAAAGTTTTTAAAAATGGTATACGTTTAAATGCCTGAATCAAATTAAGGATTAATTTTGAAAAGTTATATGAGATTCAGCTCCCTGCTACTTATGATTTGAACAAACATTAGTCTTCTCTAGGGAATAAAGGAACATATCTCCTTTTCCAAATAGGTGTAAAGTGGTACAAAGAAATGGAAAGAGAAGGTATGAGTGGAAGAAAAAAATCTTGAAGTCATTTACCCAGAATATTATTTTATTTAAAAGAGCAAAGAAAAAGAACTTGCTTAGCATTTGAAAATGAGCATCACCAATGTTGTAATAGTATTAGAAATATGACATTTGAATTTTAAGCATGGGTCATAGGAAGCATTCTGAAAATTATATGTCCAAGGATAATTGGCAAAGTACATAAACACATGAAGTTGCTTCATTTGTTATGTTTTTGAATTTGATGATTCTAATCAGATTATCTCACTGTACAGTCTTTACTACCCCAAACAGTAAAGATGACTCCATGTGCATAGGGCTATTTCCAAATGATTCAGATACTAACAAATCTACAAAATGCATTTACTGGCCCCAAAACTAGATCAAGATGACTTATCACCTTGAAAATTCATTGTAGTATCTGTGACTGTGCTTGATCTTGTTTGAGCTTCTCTGAGACATACTGTAGTGTTCTAATAACCCAAGGATGTAGGTATGGTTAGCTCCTGTCAGTAAGGAAAAGAACAGAAATGCAAAGGGCCTTTGGCATCTTCATATGGTCTTCAGAGTGTAGATTTAGCATGTGTTGTGTTGTACATAGTAGACATAATTAGATGTGCACATGAGAAAAACTGTTGAGATCTCTGTCACTTAGGCAGAGAATCAAAAGAAATAATCAGTGCCCCAGCATGAGGCTTACCTCAAGAATGACCAAAGCAGCATTGCAAGAATCCTGTAATGGGGCTGGAAATATGACTTAGTGGTTAAGACTCATCTCACAACACAGAAAGTCCTGAGTTCAGATCTTAGGTCCTACCTAAAACCACAAGGCAGAAATGGCAGCCCTGGTGGACGGTACCTGGGAAATCCCAAAGCAAAACAAGAAGGAAGTAGAAGCAATCCAGTATGATTCCTGAAGCCACCCTTGATCCTCCATATGGACCCACAGAGCTCTCTCTCTCTCTCTCTCTCTGTCTGTCTCTCTCTCTCTCTCTCACACACACACACACACACACACAAGTAAAAAGAATCTTGTAATGAATTCTTATTACCAGAGATCCTCTACACAGACTTGAATAAAATCCTTAAACCACCAGAAATCTATACCAAGATGGACATGTTTTTGCTTTTTAATCAGACTAGATGACAGACAGACAGACAGACAGATAGGTAGACAGATACATAAATACATAGATAGCAGATAAAATACATATCACACCTACATTTATATTTGTAGATTTGAATTGTATTGTGTGTATAACACCTACATTCAGAATTACACATACATATATATATATATATATAACTGAATGATGCCTGTGTTCAAGCCTATTAAAAATTGAAGTGCCTTGTGTATCGAGTATGCTTTATACAAATCTTAATGCTGATAGGATTGATGTGGTGAGAACCATGTACTGTCGAGAGTTACACTCATGTTATTTATTAAAGAAAAAATCCCATTTGCTGCAAATGTAGAAAAAAAGGCTACCCATTTTTCAATATGCCCAGATAACCATTACCAGAGAGCCTTATTGTGTTGACTGCCTTCCTGTACATAAAATGCACATTAAAGTTGAAAATTGAAGAACAAAGATTTGTTGTCATGTCTGCATTCAGAGGAGGGGTGGTAATGATGTATAATTTGGTTGCAAAAGGAAGATGGATGTGGAAATAACCTCACTTCTAGAGATAGAAATTCCCCAGTCTGACTTGCGTTTTCCTGCTCATTCTGTCACAAGGCTGGATGGAGGGGTTTGTCACTGCTACCTGAAGCTAGGGCTTCACCTATGTCAGTTATATACAAATGATTAGAACCTTTGTCTTCAACTGAAAATCTCAAGAAACCAAATAAGAACTTAAAAAAAGAATCCAAATGGCTTCATTTGGCTTATATTGCTTCTTACCTTTATTTTTCTCTTAATTACATATATGTAATAATTTCTTTTATTCTCTCTATAGCTGTACCAAATATTTACCTCTTCAGGAAAGGAATATTATTATATCAGCATTAGCTATCACATAATCTCGTGATTTGTATATAAGAAAAACACATAACAAGATTCATTATAAGGAATTGGCTCGCATTGTGATAAGGGCTCTGCTCTTGGCAAGCCGGAGGCACAAGAAGGTCTGCTGACATTTCAGTTCAAGTCCAGGACAAAAACAGACTGCAGTCCCAGCTTGCGCAGTTCACTTCATGGCATAGGACCATCTTTGTTGCTCCATTCAGCCTTCAGTGATTGGGTGAGACCTGTTCTGCCACATTTTTTCTGCAGAGACACCATGCAAACATCTACTCACTCCAGGTAGGGCTTCAAGGACAGACTACAGAATGATTTCATCAGAGTCCAACTTGGTGGAATAATTAGTTTCCCCACCAGAGTGTGGATGAGGAACGGAAACTGCAACTCTGGAGCGCTCTGACACTTGAAGCAGCTAGGTTGGTGCAGGAGCACTTTCAGGTGGCTAGGCTGGCTGGGATGTCTCTCCTGCAAAAAATTGCTTATTGTTTTCATTACCTTAAGAAAGATCTTTCGCTATGCAATATTGTTCATTTCAGGAACTTTCTAGAAACTAATGATCTATTCACTTTTTGAGACTTTCTGGAAAACCGGTTATTTTCATATTGCTATACAACATCCTCCTTAGGTTAAAGTGAGAACAAAATCCAAGGTGTTATGCATATATGAAAGAAAAGCATCATCGAACAGGGCCTGCCCAAATTAGAGAGAGTAGTCTGCTTTACCCAACCTTCCACTCCCAGAGTTAATCTTATCCAGAGATACCCTCACAGATACACTCAGAGAAGTGCTAACAGTAAATATCTGGGCATCCTATGGCCTAATAGAGTTAACGTAGAAAAATCCACTACTGTAGACAGGAAGGAGTTCCTTGTTTATTTTATTTTTAAAAATAGTTTTAGTTATAACTAAACTTTATTACTTTTCAATGTAAGAAAATAACTAGTGAGCAGCATAGTCTTTGCATATTTCTATATGTGCAAGTGTGCGTGTGTGTGTGTATATGTGTTGTATGTCACTATCTCCAAGGTAAGTTACACTGTAGTTGGTGAAACAAGACACATGCAATCTAAATTAATTAATACCAGGTAGCACATTCTGTGCTAGAAGAGTTTCATAATTTTATTTTAGAGAACATGTTAGTTCACAAATAATCTCAAACATAACAAGTACCTTTGACAGACTACAAACTATAATCAAAATTTATGATCTGAACCTTCTTTATTTGTTATCATTCTTATTCAATTTACTTGTAAATATAATGCAAGTGCTGGCCGAAAAATTCAGCTATAATAGGGCTGGGAAGATGGCTCAGTCGTTAAAGTGCCTATTATGCAAGCTCGAATACCTGATTTCAGATCCTCAATGCCTGCCTATGCCAGGTGTAGTTGCATGCTTCTCTAATCCCAGGACTGGGAAGAGGCAAAGAGGCAGCTCTCTAAAATTTATTGGCCAGTCATACTAGTCAAAGTGATGACTGCAGATTCAGTAAGAGGGCCTGACTCATGAAAAAAGACAGAGAGTGTTTAGGGAGATACCTGGCATCAATCTCTGCCTCACATTCATATGCACACATGCACATATGCGCATGCACATACGCACACACACATGCACATACACGCACACACACATACAAGAAAACTTCAAAGATGCTTAAAGAAGAAAGCCAAGCAGCCCTGGGAAACCCACCACTCTATTACTTTTTCAATTTTTCATATTTTTATGTAAATGTATATATGTGTATACATAATTGAATTTTGGTAATTTATTTCCATCCTCCATTTATATTATATTATATTGATTCAAACTACAGTGAATAACTGGGATAAACTGTTAATATTTTGTGTTTAACATATTTTAATATTCTTATTGTAAAACACTGAATTGCCATTCTATGTTTATAATGAAAAGAATGGACTTTTTCATAGTCCTCACACAGAGTCTCTTCATTTAGAAGAATCCAGTTTTTAAAATCTTAGATATTTCTTTTTGAATTTCTGCAGTTTCTCTTCATGTTGTTGATGAATATGTGACCAAACAACTAAAGGAAGCAGAGAGTCGATTCTTGTTCGTGAGTCTCAGTTGCGCATGGTCAGCATGGCAGGAGAATTCATACCAACATCAAGAGCTGGGAGAAACTAGCCACACAATATTCACAGGAGTCTCTGAGAGAGGCAAACTTTCTCACTCTCCAGTCTGTCCAAGCAGACCCAAATATTCGAAACTATTGAACCGGCTCTCTCCATCTTATCTGCCTGTCTAATGAATGGCCCCACCCACCATGAGCAGGGTCTTTGCCCATCAATTAGGTAAGCTCCCACAGGCTTGCTTGGGACTTTTTTAAAACTGCCATTTCTTCACAGATGTCCCCAAAGCCTCAGTCTCAATTGTCAAGTTGACAGCTGTGTCTAACTGCACAAGCAGATAGTCTCATGATCTTGATCATCTGATAATATTGTCTTTTCTTGATTTTTTTCTGTTTTAGCTGTCATATGCTTATATCCTACAAGATGAAAGTTTCTTTCTTTCTCTTTCTCCTCTTTTCTTTTCTTCTTCTTCCCCTTCTCTCCTAATTCTATAATGGAGGCCCAACCAAAACTACAATGGTAAGCAGTAGTGGGGGCAAAAGGAAAGATAATATACAATGTGAATTATTAGTGAGCAGCTATAGTGTCACAATAACCCTAGCCACACAGTAGGTCACTAGGATAGAAGAAACACCTAACTTCAAAAAAAATCCCTGTTTCAGAGGAGAAAGGACCTAGAATCAGTTTCTTCCATTGACCGTTTTCAAAAGCCACAGCAGTTTGTCCCCTGGGGCCATAACTTCTCCACACTTGAGAGACTCCGTGATACTTAATGTTTGGTGTCAATTTGTAGATCACCTAGGAACATTCCTTGGGTGTCTTTGAAAGCAATCTTCCATGGTCGCTCGCAGTCCTCTTCCAGGAGGTGACATCCAATACCCATCAGGATGGAGCCAAGGGCGGTGCAGAAACAGCAAAACTGGAAGAAAAAAAAAACAACAAACCATAATTCAGATCATCAGAGACCCTACATTAATTAGCAGGGACCAGGCCAGCCTAATCTCTCCCCATCCCAAAGCTCAGGGAAATTTGAGGAAGAGGGGGCGGTAAGATTGTAAGAGCCTAAAGATGGGGAAGAACAAGGATGTGCAAGACACTCCACACAAGTTAGGGCCGAAGTAATCATAACTAGGACTTTGCATGACCTGTGCAATTACCAACATATCATTGACCCAAAGGCTAGCACGAATCACAGGCAACTAGGATCCTTAGAGGCAAGGAATTAACAGCCACAATAGTGTTCCTATACTAAGAGGAACACAAAAAGCTCTAGGCAATGCTACTGAGTCCTTACACCTCATCAGAGAGGAGGACCCAGAGGAAAGTTTGGACATGCACAGTAAAGGATGCTCCAGGAATGGGGGAGAGGGGCACTGAGAGAAAGGGAGGGAGGGGGAAGGAAGGGAAAAAGGGGGGGAACAAGAGGATCCAGGGAGGGGAGGAGGGAGGAAGGGGAAATGGGTACTTATCAAGTTTGTATGAATGGAAAAATTTTTTTAAAAATTGCGATTAAAAAAAGAAAGCATTTTCCAACTGCTTTTGTTTTGAAATCACCTCCATCCAACAAACTTAACACCTTTAGCTCCCTTGAACCTTCCTCTAGATCAAACTCTTGAACATCTCAGACTAATTTTATCCTGGTCCATATCCTGGAGACTTTAAATTACACAAGCAAGAATGTGTGTTCCAGATTAGACTTCACAGAACACAGACTCCCTGCTCCAAGGTGGTTTTTTTTTTTTTTTTTTTTTAGGTGGATGTATTGTAGTAAAGATGGTAACTCTGGAAATCTTATCTGGACTGAAAGTCCAATTTTTTTTTTTTGTGCTTTCCACCTTGGTCTCCATATTTCATTTGGAAGGCAGTGTTTATGTTGCTGAAACTACCACATGAGGGTCAATGAGATCCATGAAAAATCTGAAGTGTTCAGTGAACTATAAGTGCATTGCTAATAACTCCACTGAAATAAAAGATGACTTGTAAAGGTCAGTGGGTAAAGTAAGGAGCTATCTTCTCCCTTGTCCAAAATAAAGCAACATTTTTCCAAAAATGTATTTCTTAAAGGAAGCTGTCATGAAAGACCTTAAAAATACAAGTTTACAGCCTCCTAGTACAGAAAAATTCAATTTTTTGCCACTTTAGTTCTTACGATCAAATAATATAAATGTTTTTAGGCTCTGGGACTACAAATACTTATTAATACAAAAATTATGTTGCCTTTTTGGATAGTTTGTCTGATAGAGATATACGGTTTTGTTCCTTTAATTTGTGTGTGTGTGTGTGTGTGTGTGTGTGTAATGAGGGTGCTGGAGGTGCGTGCCTGTGGAGGCCCAAGAGTGAAATTGGTAGTCATCAGGAATTGTTCCACATTCCTTCTGTTTCCTCTGGGGTTTCCCAGGTTCTGCCTTCCAGACCAGAAGTACAAGCCACCATCATTTCTGTCTAGCATTTTTAATGGGTTCCACAGGTTTTATTAACCCTTGAGTGATCTCCTCACCTTGGTCCTTTACCTTCCATATTAATTCATCTTCTCATTGGTAAATGAATATAGACACAAACCTCGTAGGAAAAAAGAAGCTTATTCTTTGACCTTAGTTATCTATTAGCAATAGATGGTTTTGGTCCTTTAACTTTGTTCATACTGACATCAGGGAGCCGAGGGAACTGGTCACACCATATCACATGACAGGATTGGGGCCTACCGCCTAGTTTTCCAGTCTGCTAAAGTTGACCAGTTCCCTCCATCTTGTTTACCTGCGTAGGGAATGGTCCCACCCACTATGGGCTGGATCTCCCCACTTCAATTAGATAATCTACAGGCTTGCTTACCTTAATTAAACAGTTCTTCATAATTATGCCTAAAGCTCAACTTTGGATTGGCAAGTTGACACTTATATCTAGCAGGTAAACCTACTTTTCTCATTATCTTGGAAGAGCATGTTTGTAGATGAGTCTTTCTTTTGTCATGCCCTGACGACCCAAAGCAGGAAATCGGTCCTTATGCAACTTGGGTCATAGGTGAATACAGTTTCCTATGAAATGTGAAATTGCTTTCCTTGCTTGCCTGGCAAACCCACACCAGGGCTGAAGAAAAGAATAGGCTTCTCTTCATGGGTGGGAATGGTTGAGAAGAACCCATTCATTGAGGAACACTAACTCTGGATTGTCAAGGAAAGGCCTGTAATCCACCCACAAAGCCAAAGTAACCCTTCCTTTTGAAACCAAGAAAGAAGAGATGTGCGTCTCAACATTTGGGCCCTCTCTGAAGCACACTTATTAAAAGCTGAAAGGAAGGATTGATTCACTGGAGAATTCACACTGTCTTCTAATTATCCTGTTTGATAGAAAAACACAGAGCAATTACAGGATTGATCCTGTGACGTGGTGGACATGCGCCACCTGCTCGACGGCAGCCTTGACTTCCAAGCTCAGGCCCAGAGCCTTTGTTCTCTCCAAATTCCCTTCATGCATCTCTTTGGGCAATTTGGTTTATCACACGCATTGTGTTGTTGCCCATACTCCCAGAGCATTTGCCTTTTTTAAACTATGAAATAAACTCAGACACTGAAAATGTATAATGTAGCTAACCAGCTCTGCTCGTGTGTGTGTGTGTGGTGTGTGTGGTGTGTGTGTGTGTGTGTGGCATAACTATGTTCTCTGCCACATTACGTGCCATTAAGTTGAATGAGGGAGAAGACAGTGCAGGACACTTTTGGTCATGGATTTTAGAAACAGAATAAGGGGATGGCCAATCAATTTTATCTCTTATGCCTACTCCAGTGATGGAGTTGCTAGGGAGGATGATGAGATCTCACCCAGACTTGTTAGGACAAAGTACCATGACGGATCAGCCATGTAGCTGTGGGCTCAGGAAAGGGGAAAAGCTATACCTCTGCTATACACCCCGTGAGCATGTGGGTGTGGTGGAGCCTTGAAAAACCTGAGAGTCCGCATAAGAATACTCAATAGCAGAAGGCTCAGGGACGAAGAAGGCAGCATTTGCTTATTCATTTTTGTTTGATTATTTGCTTGTTCTTTATTCATTGACAGTTTCATGCATGAATCCAATGAATTTCAATCATTTTCATCCCATATTTCCCAATCCCATCCGCCCCTCCCCCCCCATTGTTTTTTCTACTGAAAACTTTCCTCTTTCCAACCAGTCTCTGTCTTACTTCCGTGTCATTTTGTGTGTGGTTTTAGCAGGGTTGCCTATACTGCATATTCCTCAGTTGTTCCTCCAGAAGGGGGTGCTTGGGAGGCCACTCCCCATTATACCATGAAAGTCTGAAAACTAAAATCTTGTAAAGTGCGTTGTAGTGCACAAGATTCGAGCAGGATTTAAATGCGATGCGTTCAATGTAGCACTTTTTCCTTTAACATGCGTTTTTCCCACACAGCGTCTGTTTTATTCTCCCCATCATACTAATCGGTATCTGTCAAATTTTACATCCTTCTGCAGCAGAAAAGATGAGACATTACCTCAGCAAGGCAAGTGACTTCTTAATGACTAACTTGCAACCCAAACCCGACTTTTGCTCTTCGGACAGATGGACATTCTTGAGTGAGTCAAGCGGTGGTTTCAAGATTTGTGGAGGGAAAGTTCTGAAAAGCTTAGTGTGGCCTCTAAAGAGAGTTCTCGACCAATGGTAAGAGAGCAGAGTGCACATTCCACATTTATTGTGGGCACATTCCTTCTCTTCCTTTCCAGAAAATTCTCTGCGTAAGCATAGAGTAGTCACTTGAATTATACAGACCAAGAGGCAGACGAGGTTGTTGTTATGGATAACTTAAAGTCACCAAATAAGAGTGACTCTTTTGCTTCATTTGTAAATTGAGGATAATCCAATTGCTCAGTCTAATTCTCTAAACCCAACGAAAGCCTCTGTCCCTGGCCTCTGCAGCATTAAACAAAGAGGTGGGTTGTTCGACAGGAATTACTCCTTTCTTGAGGGCAAAAAGGCCCACTAGTTCCTTCTGCAAGGATTCTAGCCAAATGGGCTTTAATTAGGACATGCAAATATACTTATGCAATGAAAGCCCTGACACACAGAATTTCAAGGATTGAAAACAGTTGGCTCTAAAAAAATTTCCCTAGAATTCTACTGTGAAAACCCACGCCAAAATTGCTGTTGTAATACAAAAAAGTTTGTTTTATTCTCAGTTAGAGGATAATGCACCGACTAAAAGCCAAAATCTACAGAGGAATGTGATAATGGGTGCCGTAATTTTGCCTCTGTTAAGTTCTCAGTCTCAAAAGAATATGTGAGATCAACATCATGTTTATTCTGCAGATGAGAAAAAAAAGCAAAAAGCGACTTGTCATACACAATCAAACAGGGTGGATGTGGAAAAATTTGAATAAGATTACTTATGACGCCCTCCTTTTTCGCTTTCGAAAACCTCACCAGTATGTAAATGTCTCTCACAGGTAGTGTAGCACTCCTTCATTTACAAATCCACTTTATCTAACATTTCAATTCAAAAACTTGGATGAATTCATTATTCAATTCTAGCATGTGGATGCTTAGTGACAGAAAGTCTTGCTTATTAACAAACATTTATTATTATTAGTGAGCAATAAACCCTCAAGAAACAAGCAGGGAAGCCAATCAGTAAAAGAAATTTCAAATGTGATATTTACTACCAAGAAAAACAGAGAAAATGTGATCAGTTACAGCATTAATTAGTAGGAATAGAAGCCTGCAGGGGTGAAAATTATTTGATGTGGTAGACAGGGAG